>CM067856.1:85625242-86985022 GCA_034642435.1 Megalocaria dilatata
CGCAGTGACAGAGAATGACGTTGACGGATGACGATGTCACTTGAGAGTGTCATAATAACAAGTGAATGTAAACAACTGTAACACACTATCGAAATATTCGTATTTTATGCCTGAAACTAATATTTACAACTTTCATGGAATATTGTAATATGTGTAAAAATTTTGTAGTTGGTAGTCACTCAACGATCATTTGTGTAAGTACCATGGTGACAATGTTGATTATATCTGGCATTGATGTATGTATGTTTATATTCTAGTGTCGCTGAAGAAGAAACAAATAAAAAGTTTCGAAATATTTGACATACACAGGAGATCCTTTTATCAATTGCAATTATTCAATATACTTAGTCCCAAGCTCTGAAGAAATTATATAATCTTACAAGGACTATTATCGTAATCGTGATATATATATATATATATATATATATATATATATATATATATATATTATTTATGTACAATAATATATGTATATAAATATTTTAAAATGAAGAAAATAAATTCTTTCAGAATCACGACATCAAATCGTCTATTTCTTCAATTATAAAAATGAGAATTGATTACATTTATATATATAGAATAAAATAGAAAGGCCTTTTACCTGATAGAAGAAATATAAAAAAATTTGAATATTAAAACGAATTGAAATATGTTTCTCTTCTACAATTTTAATTTCAAAAAAATTTTAATTCTTAAAGTTTTTCGAATAAAAAATTTTTTTGAAATTAAAATTGTAGAGGATAAACATATTTCAATTTGTTTTAATATTCAAATTTATATATATGTTATGTATGTTATTATTTTATTTTGGGTTTGTTATTCTGGTATATTTTAAACTCAAGAAAATAAATTCTTCCAGAATCATGACATCAAAACATCAAACATCAATATATATATATATATATATATATATAATTTGAATTGAATAAGGGTTTGAGTCGTCAAACCCTTATTCAATTCAAATAATATACCTGGGACTCTTATTAAACTACAATATATATATATATATATATATATATATATATATATGGAAGAAATCAAAAACAATGCTATTTCTTCGGGTTTATCCATTCATATTTCTAACAGGTAACTGCATATGACATGTGACACTTTCAGGTTAAAATCTTAGACATAGAACATACATCATAGAACATAGAACATAGCAGTAACAAAGTTGTTTTCCCTAAAAATAACAGTTTCATTTTTACATCCCCCCACACAAAGTATGCACCCCTCATTACATGTTTGCGTTTTCACATGTGAGCAACTTAGTTGCATGAAAATACTTATTGTCCATTCTTTTATTTCCAATATCTATCTCATATATATTGTTAGAAATTTTTTTCACCATTGGAAAAGGTCCTATTCTTATTTCATCAAGTTTTTTCTATTCAATTTTGATTTATTTTCAACATAAACATAATCTCCAATTTTAAAATCATAATGTTTCCTATTCTTGTCGATCAGTATTTCATTATATTCATGATAGCATAAAGAATTATTATATGCTATTTCCTTATCTGTTGGTAAATTTCTCTCTTCAATAAGTTCTTCCGGAGCAATGGGATCAGTTCTGCCACAAAGTTAATATTCTGGGCTATATCTAGTTGTAGAATGGTCTGTTTTATTGTATTCTTCAATACATTGATCGGCTATTTTCGTCCATGCCCTAGTTTTCTTTTCGTTTTGTTTGCACCTTATTCTGTTCACTAATGTCTGATTTAGTCGTTCATTCAGACCATTAGAAAAAGGAAAATCTACTGTTGTGAAAATCAATTGTATATTCAAACTTCTCATATGTTATCTGAATTTTTCCAAATTTATTCCTGGGTACTGATCTGTCACTAGTGTTTTTATTGGTGGTTTATCTTCAAATGGTTCCTTTGCTGGGCCCAATTGAGAAAGGAGACCATTCTCTTGACCTAATCTCGTTTTATTTTTACTACATATGTCACATGATTCACAAACTTCTTTTATCAGTGAATCCATATTCTGTATGTTATAAAACTGCCTGATTTTATTAGTTATCTTACTAGCACAAATATGGCCATAATGCTTGTGCACTTTTCTGATTAACTATTTTCCGAAATCATTGGATAAAATAATTTTTTTGTTATTTTTGCGCAATTTGTAATATATCTCTTTCTGTACAGTTCTTCTCATATTATTTATGTTTAAGAGATTATTCTGTTGATCATTTTCTATTTTATTTAATTTCACCAAATTAACTGTTTTTATACATTCGTCCATATTCTCCGTTTTTTTCAGAATTGGGTTTCTAGAAAGGCAATCTGCTTCTACATTTACCTTTCCTGGTTCATATTTAATCTCAAAATCGAATTGTGATAGAAAATTCATCATGTCACCCAGCTCTTCATCTGGTCTTGTACGAAATTCTTTTCCTTCTTATGGCTTATGGTCAGTAACAACAATAAATTTATGTCCTATTAGCCAATATTTCCAAAATTAAATTTCCTCTTTAATTGCCAGATATTCTAGGAATATTGCTTTCTTGTTCTTTTGATATTCATTTAGTTTTTTAGAAAAATACGCTACGGGTTTCATTTCACCATAAATCTGTTTTTGTTTAAGAATAGCTCCTACTCCTTGAACACTGGCATCGGTATATATAGTAGTATAGGCACTTGGGTCGAAAATTGCAAGAATTGGCTCAGAACAAAGGATGTCCTTAACCTTATTGAAAGCTTCCTGACAAGCCAATGACCAATTGAATTTTACATCTTTTCTCATTAAATTATGCAACGGTTCTAATAATCTAGCTGAATCTTTTATATATGTGTGATAAAATTAACTTTACCCAAAACTTGCCTTATCTTCTTCCGAGAATCTGGTGGAGAAAAATTCATAATGGAAATTAAATTGTCATTTATAGGTCGTACTGCATTCATAGGTCCTACAATATAGGTCGTACTGAATTGTTTCCTACAATATGTCCTAAATATTTGACTTCTTCTGCAAAATTACACTTGATAAATTTAAATCTGAATCCTTCATTACATATTGCTTTTAAGAGACCCTCCAAATGTTCTATATTTTCTATAATTGTTTCGGTCTTTACTTGACGGAAATTCATCTTGAAAATATGAATAAAAACAATAATGTTTTTATTCATATGTTCTATATTTTGGTCAAATGTTGAAGAAAATATTAGAATATAATCTATATAATTTAGGCAGAATCAATTCAGATTATACTATCTGATAATATTATTCAATATACGTTGAAATATGGCTGGGGATGTTTTAAGTCCAAAAGGTAAACATTTCCATTGCCATTGACCATTCTGTGTCACAAAAGCAGTCTTTTATCCATCTTTGATACGTGAATTGTTTCAGCCGTTACCTGATGATGGGATAGTTCATTTCCCGAAAGTCGAGTCACAGGAAAGAAATCAAAAACAATGCTATTTCTTCGGGTTTCTCAATTCACATTTCTAACAGCTAACTGTATATGACATGTGACACTTTTAGGTTAAAATCTTAGACATAGAACATAGATGGTAGAACATAGAACATAGAAGTAACAAAGTTGTTTTGCCTAAAAATAACAGTTTTATTTTAACATATATATTGGATGTTTTCTTTAGAGTGATAAAACTTTAAATTTAAATAAGACACATTCAAATTGAGATTGAATCTAATTTTTTTTTATTTGGAAGATAATCTTATGAATTTTATGTTTTAGAAATAATTTAGGCATATGTCCACCACGACTAGCTCTGAGAAACCGCATTCGACCCATTTTGGACCACTTTTTCGAGTAATTCAGGCCTTATTTCATCAATAAGACGAGTTATGTTGGCTTCTGAAGCGTATATTATTTCTGGTTTATCAGCATAAACCAATGACTTGACATAACCCCATAGAAAATAATCCAGTGGAGTTATATCGCATCATCTAGGAGGCCAATTAATTGGACCAATGCTGGAAATAATGTTATCGGCAAATCTTTCTTTCAATAAATCAATTGTTACGGTTGCAGCATAAGGTGTAGCACCATCTTGTTGGAACCAAAAATCTTTTGGGTCGATACCATTTGAATTTTGAAACAAATAGTCATTGATCATCGATTTTTAACTAGCACCATTCACTGTAACATTAGCTCCAGTATCGTTTTTAAAGAAATATGGACCGATGATGCCTGCAGCGTGTAAATCACACCATACAGTGCATTTTTCAGGATGCAATGAAACCTGCAGAACTTCTTGAGGATTGTTTTCACTCCATATACGGCAATTTGCTTGTTTTCATAGCCGTTCAACCAGAAATGAGCTCCATCACTAAACACAATTTTACGCTAAAAAAGTGGATCAACTTCAAGCTATTCTAGGGCCTAATCATGTGGTGGATGCATCGAGTCGAACTTGTTGTGAACGTCGATGAATAGACAAATCTGGATCATCATTAACACTCTGACTTACAGCATTGATATTTTCTTCTGTACGTACAGTTCTATGTCTTGTTGTTGTAGAGAAGAGAAAATGCTGTCCGAAATCTATCGACAGTTCGACGAATAAGCTGCTCTGATGGACGATTATGTAAACCATAAATTAACTCTATAAGTTTGGCAAATAGAACAATGATTCTGAAAATAAATTCCAACAATTTGTAAACGTTGTTGCGGCATGAGTCTTTCCATGAAAATTTGTCGATGCGCACTGAACAGAATATGGCTTCTACCTTCTGTCAAATCACCGTTATCCCTGTCGAAAGTTCTATCACTCTAAAAAAAACACCCGAAATATATGTTTTCAAATCAGGTTAGGTACCTAAGGTAACCAGGCTGAGTAATAGCCAAGGTTATTCTTAGGAACTGGTTAGGAACATTCTAACCAGACGCGCAGTGGCCAACATTACCTCCTTCTAGGCCTGACTGATCAAACGGGTGTCCGAGGACGAAACGTCTTTTTAATATCCATAGTACTTTTTTATTTTATTTGCGGAATCCAAAATCCTAAGAAAGACAATAATATATATATATATATATATATATTTATATATATATATATATATATATATATATAATATATATATATATATATATATAATATATATATAAATAAATATATATATATTTATATATATATATATATATATATAGATATATTATATATTTTTAATATTCATAGTACTTTTTTATTTTATTTGCGGAATCCAAAATCCTAAGAAAGACAATAATATAATAATCACCATTATGGGAGTTTCCTCTAGAAGGTCCGGGTCTTAACGACCAAGGACCTTCTAGGCAGCTGTAAGGAACATTCTAACAATTCTTGTTGTCCAGAGGATCACCTCCTTCTGAGCTTTACTTATCAACTTCTGATCCAGTTCAAGGAGTTCCGTATTTTCTGCCAGGTGGCTCTCAACCAATCCATTCGTGGAGATTATCAGGGGCAGAATCTTTACCGTTCTTAGCTGGTGTATCTCTTTTATTTCAAAAGCCAGGTCGTGGTACTTTGTTAGTTTCTCCGTGTACGCTCTACTTATGTTATCATCTGCCGGGACGGTTATATCAATGATTGTTGCTTTGCGGTTTCCTTTATCAAAGATCACGATGTCGGGCCTGTTGTGCGGCACCGATCTATCCGTTATTATCGGGTTGTCCCAGTAGAGTTTGAACTGACTGTTTTCAAGTATCGGCTTGGGTAAGTATTCGTGTACCCTTCGAGAGGTAAGTATAAGTCCTACTTTCATGGCAATGGCTTGGTGAAAGATTTTTGCCATAGCATTATGCCGCTGGGTGTACTCCCTGGGTGCAAGAATGGGGCATGAGGATGTCACATGTTGTATAGACTCCAAGGCTTGGCAGCATTTCCGGCATCTGTCAGTCGGTGTGTTCTTTTTGGCTATATGTTTCAGGTACGCTCTTGTTGGCACTATCTGATCTTGGATTGCGATGAGACGTCCCTCGGTTTCTGGGAATAAATAATAATAATATATATATATATATATATATATAGATATAATATATATATATATATATATATATATATATATATATACCACGACCTGGCTTTTGAAATAAAAGAGATACACCAGCTAAGAACGGTAAAGATTCTGCCCCTGATAATCTCCACGAATGGATTGGTTGAGAGCCACCTGGCAGAAAATACGGAACTCTTGAACTGGATCAGGAGTTGATAAGTAAAGCTCAGAAGGAGGTGATCCTCTGGACAACAAGAATTGTTAGAATGTTCCTTACAGCTGCCTAGAAGGTCCTTGGTCGTTAAGACCCGGACCTTCTAGAAGAAACTCCCATAATGGTGATTATTAAAAAAAAAAAAAAAAAAATCTATATAGATATATATATATATATATATATATATATATATATATATCTATATATATATTATTGTCTTTCTTAGGATTTTGGATTCCGCAAATAAAATAAAAAAGTACTATGAATATTAAAAAGACGTTTCGTCCTCGGTTGAGGATATTCTCAATTTTATTAGTATAAAAATAAAATCATGTGACCATTCTGAAAAAAGATATTACAATCATAAAAATATATTAAATAGGACTAAGAGGTGACGTAACCAAGCAGAAAACTAGTATTATTTAGTAACTTGATATTCAGAAGCAATCTACCCTCCACTGGTATGCAGCATCGTCTACGTATTGGTTCACAATAATTCTCGAATGACGCGGTATGCCGTGAAATATCAGGTGTTTTCAATATTTTCGCTGAATATCTCCGTATGTATTTCAAAGGAAAACATCAATGGTTATAGAGGATGGCCGCGAACATAACGATTGGTGATGGAATATTTTTTTAACAATGTTAACTCTTGTTTCTACATTTAGAATTTTTCTCTATAGGATGGTGTGATATATCTGGCTAAGGTTTCTTATATCTGTTCTGTCATTCATGGCGTTTTTATTTTTTTTTTATATAAATCATTTTCTTTATGCTTCTCTTATCGTTATTAGTTTCAAAAGCAAGGATCTTCTTATTTTGGAAGTCTGGGTTGTGGTCATCTGTTAAAATATGTTTGTTAAGTGCTGTGCTTGAGTTTTTCAAGTATTTGTGCCCATTCTGTCTATTGTTCAATAATTGTGATGTCATGCCTATATATACTTTCTCACAATCCTTGCAGGGAATACTGTATATCAAATTTGACCTTTTCTTTGGCGAAATTTCACTTTTTAGCGGAGTAAACAGTTTTTTCAAATTATTATACGTTTTAAGGCATACCTTCAAGTCATGTACTTGCAGAATGTTAGCTATATTTTCCGATAGGTTTCGTACATACGGAATGGAGATGTACTTTTTATCTTGAATTTCTGTCCTGTTTCTTATTCTGTTGTAAAACCTGTGTGTTCTTTGTTTGATAATCTTCTTCACTAAATCAATAGGGTAGTTATTGTTAATTAAAATTCTCCTAACTATGTTCAGTGTGTCTACTCTCAAAGTTGGGCTGGTTATGGCAATTGTACAGTCTGTTATGCCAATTCTGACACTTTGTTTCTGTCTAAAAGGATGTAAAGTTCAAATATCTTCCTGACCAAGTTGTTTTCGTATACCATTGTGAGAGTATGATATTATTATTTCTGATAAGGGTTAAATCTAGGAAGTTTATTCTGTTATTTTCTTCATTTTCTATTGTGAATTGAATTTTATCATGAAAAACATTAAACGCACTTAAGATTTCATCCGTTTTGCTTTGGGATATATATATATATATATATATATATAGCTTTGAATTTTTTTTCAGCCACAATGCGCCACTACCAAGTTATTAATTTTTTCGACACAATGGGGAGTGATGCAGAAACTGAATGAACTAACTGTAATTAAGCTGTTTCTTCAAAGATCGGAATTTTCTCTGGTGAAGTGCCGTAGAAAATACCAAAGTTGGCGGTATTATTCTGATCATCATGTATGTTCATACAGGGTGCCTGAAATTTTACGTTTATTTCCGTCCACTTCGATTTAGGTTGATGCGATATTTTCAAATGGAACATCCTGTATATCAGTTTGTCTTCGCATTCTACATGAAATTACATATCCGAGGATACCAACATGTCATATGTTATTACTAACAGTTTTCAATTATTTGTGTTTTTAAAATTATTCTTACACAATAGAAGAAATATCTATTTAATTTCACAAGTGTAAAACTAGGAAAGGCAATATTTACACTTATAATACATGATCAAAATGTGTTCCACCCTATTCAATACATTTACTGATCGGGACTATAAGCCGGGAACAGACATGCGGTATTCAGCAATTCCCGCTTTTCGGCAACTCGTACGTACACATTAGTCGCTACTTGCCTAAAAGCGATTAATACTTATTCGGGAATTGATGAATACCGCATGTCTGTTCCCAGCTTTATAGATCTTCAATTCTACGCGTTTTTCTGTAATGTTTTACCAAACAGTAAAAACTGAAGTTGGCTATGATTTCAAATATCGCCAAAAACGAGATAATTAATTGTGACATTTGTTCACAGTCTGTTCTGTGATTTGATTGAAAACTATGATTATTCATTATGAATTATACAAAGGAAGAGTTAATTGGAATGGTGGGCGCTGGTGAAGAAAGTTGTTTGTTGGCTTCCCGTTTGTATGCTGCAAAATATCCTGGTAGAAGGCATTCGCAAGTGGAAAGTTTTGTAATATTAAAGGAACGATTTGATAGAACAGGCCATATCGAATACAAAAAACTTACGTGCTAAAACAATATTGACCAATGAAAACCAATTGGATATTAGTCCTGTAGTGGTAGAAAATCCTGAGTTGAATGTTAGAGAAATAAGCAGAGATTTAGAGATATCGAAATTTTCATATATATATATATATATATATATATTCCTTCGTCATATATATATATATATATATATATATATATATATATATATATATATGTATATATATATATATATATATATATATATATATATATATATATATATATATATATGTGTATGTGTATGTATTTGTGGATGGCTTCGGCAAAACTTCAAAATTTGAATATCAAAACAGATTTACTCTGTTAGTCTTCTACAATTTTAATTCAAAGAAAATTTTCATTCAAAAAAACTTTTAGAATTGAATTAATGTCTACAATGAGCACCGCTTACATTTAATAGACGTATATAATCCAAACTCAATATATAATGTCAAATGGAATAAATAAACCAACAGATATAAAAAAGTCATTAAAATTGATAAATGAGTATTTAAAGGAGACAAAAGTTTGTTTCTGGTCTTACCTTCAAGAACACCAATTGCCTTTTAAAAACATGAACATAATTTAAGGACTTCTCAAAGAATATAATTTATTTGAAATATTTAATATATTCAAATATTCGAATAAGTTAATTCAGAAATCTCTCAAGACATGCAACAGATCTTTAAAAAACAAATATATAATAATTCTAGGCAATCCCTTCATCGGTCCAAGATAATATTCCAAATATCAAAATCAAATAACTATATCTAAAACTTACACGTGTTAAAAATGAATGTTTCAAACAGACTAACTTTAAAATTCAATTTGGTTTATTTATTCCATTTGACATTATATATTGAATTTTGATTATATACGTCTATTGAATGTAAGCGGTGCTTATTGTAGACATTAATTCTAAAAGTTTTTTTGAATAAGAATTTTTTTGAAATTAAAAGTGTAGAAGACTAACAGATTAAATCTGTTTTGATATTCAGATTTTGTTATATTTCTTTTATCAAGTAAAAAGCCTTTTTCTATTTTATTTTATTAAAACTTCAAAAGTGACACAGGTTTGTCTGCTCATCTATCATTTTTGTCATCGGTACTTTGTATTTGTCGATTTGTGGATTTTTATGGATTCCAGGATGTTTAGTTTTTTTTTCTTTCGCTTTCACGTCTAATATTTCAAGATTGTTCAATTCTAGAAAGATATGATCGGTTTCGAGAAAATTTTTCGCAAAATTGAAGTTACCTTTTCTGTTCCTAAATGCAGATTGATGTTCTTTGAACATTTTGCGGAAAGATCTTTAGATTTGTCCGATATGTACGCTACAGCACTGTTGACAACTTAATTTATGGAATCTAGAATTATTCAGCCGGTTGTTTTTGTATCTTGCATTAAAAGAAGAACTGATTGAAAACAGTAATTTCTCATTTCATTCCAATTATAATGAACTATCACGAAGAAACGAACCTCTCCATACAATATTTTTGAAAATATTTTAATGCTGGGCCAGGATTCATTATACTGTTACTAGCTCCAAAGTCAATCAGGATTTCAAAATTATAAGTCGGAATTGAAATGAATGGCAATTTGGGTCTGTTAGAAACTGAATTCATGTCTATCTGTGTATGGCTCCGTCTCTGGTCAACTGCAAATTTTGTTTATCTTCGTATCGTGCTCCTTCGTCATATTAATCAGTTTTTGTTAGAAGTTTGCTTTGTCATTGAGATGCAACCCACAATACACGCAAGTGTTTTGTTGGATATGGGCCAGGTCAATATAAAATGACAATTCCCGTTCTAATAAAGCTCTTGTCAGCCTTCTCTCTGTGGATCTCGTTCGGTGGTCAGTCGAGGAAGCGTCCATGAAGTCTCACTAACCTACACGAGATTGCGCTGAAGTTACATGTTGTACAGAGATACACTACATACTACCATTGTTAATAAAGAAGTGAATGAAGATTTCTATAAGTTCAACTGTGTTTTAAATATCCACGCTCTGCCCAGCGATAATAATTCCAACAGGTTATTGAGGCCTAGTGCACGCTTCACTGCGTTTTTAAAAATTTTATATGCTGGTGTTTATTTATGTGAATACTGAAGTTACAAACTATAGATGTAAGTTTGCTCTTCAATTTAAGATTACATTAGACTCGCAGTATGTGATGAATTTGATGGGCTTCATTTTTCATACACAAGTTGCAAGAATTGAGACAATAGTTGATTCAGTTTATGGTTTTCACACTTTAAAATTTAATTTAGAATGTTTTATGAATTGAAACAATTGAGAGGATAAATGGACACAGGTTACTCACACTGTTCAGACAATGGATTATGGAAGTTAGATCCATTTAAACAATTAAGAGTTCGGAAGTTTAGATGTTTATCGTTTGGAAATTTTATCCACTATAACAATTTAAAGGTTAAGAGTTAAGATGATTTTTATTTTGGGAAGTTTTATTCAATAAAACAATTGAGAGGTTGGAAACTTAGATGTCTATCTTTTGGAAAGTCTTATCCATTAAACCAATTAAAATTTTGGAAGTTTGATCATATGAAACAACTGAAAGTTTGGAAGTTTAGATGTATTGTCTCTTGGAAATTTGATCAATTGAAACAAAGAGGTGAGAAGTTCATATGATGAACCAATAAAAGTTTTATTCATTATATTAATTAAAAGTCAGATAATGGACTTCCAGAGATTTTAAGTATTAAAACAATTATAAGCTTGGAAGCTAAGATGTTAAACAGTTTTATGAATTAAAACACCTTGGTGTTTTAAAATTTAAATGATGGAGTGTTAGATCTTTGATATGTTGATAATAATTTAATACTAAAATTATTTCATTTACCCTAACTTCGTTAAATTTATGAGTTTGGTAAACAATAAAAATTTTAGGGCTTACTTCATACAACGCTTGCGTTTTTGTACGTTTGTGAGCTAGGGATTTCATAGGATTGAGGCATGTATCCAGTTTATGTACAATTTGGCCAAACCACTCTCAACAGCTAGTCATTGCCGTACGTGACACCACAAGTTGAAAAAGGGTGTACATTTACTTGGTGGTACTGCTTGATACTTGAACTCCCAGTTTCAAATTGCCAAGGTTTGCTGTGCGTTTGAGGCAATTTAGAAGCACGAAACAAATATTTCTATCCTATACCTGGTATTAGATGATATAAAGAGATGAACTTAGTGCTTATAACGCACGAAAAGTTCTTAATACATGATATAAATATTTTTGTTTCATAAATCCCGAAATATTTGGCAGACCTTGGACTAATTGATTACGAGAGCTTCTCAGATGATTGATGAATGGCAATCGTACAACTCCATACTATATTATGAATGATAGATACGTGAAAGGTCAAGATTTAGTAGAAGCAAGAGAGAATTAATGTCAAGATTCCATACTTGAGTCTTTAACAGTCATTCCTCTGGTTTGTTTCTTTTTCTGCCAACCAAAATTAAAAGAGAGTAGAATACTGTAAAATATTTAGACGTTCGATGAAGTTTCAAGAATATATTGAATTATGAAGGAATTAGATGATACAATATAATGCATTATGATATTAGAAGTTAAATTAATTCAGAAGAAGGCCTTTACAAAGACGACTAGAGTTTAATTCAACTCCAGGTTTGATATATTTTTACTCTACAGTACTACGAGTGCAGTCAAATTTAGGCATGTGCTCAATGAAGATGCTAATCAGATTAAACTAGATGTAAATTCAGCTACAAGTACAGTCGAATTTAGGCATGTACTCAATGAAGATGCAAATCAGATTGAACTAGATGTAAATTCAGCTACGAGTACTGTCGAATTTAGGCATGTACTCAATAAAGATGTGAATCAGCTCAAACTAGATGTGAATTTAGGTACAAGTACGGTCGAATGTAGGCATGTACTCAATAAAGATGCAAATCAGCTTGAACTAGATGTAAATTCAGGTACAAGTGCTATTGAAATTAGAATTGTAGATGTTAAGTGAATCTAAGTATTTAGATACACTAAAATTGAGGTTCAACATCATAGATGATATCCTCAGTAAAGATGAAAATTAGATCTTAGGTGAATCTAAATGTGTATTTAGATATCGTAGAATCGAGACATCAACATCATTGAAGGTGTAACCTCACTGAAGATGCAAATGAGATGTTTAATCAATCTAGAGATTTAGGTATAATCAACTGGAGACATTAATGTTATAGAAAATGTATTCATTAAAGATAACCTTCAGATGATTCTAGATGAAAAACACTTGAAAGAGCAGAATATTTTGTATATAGAAACCCTTAAGAAGGTGGTACAACAAGAATGATCACACAAATTAACATAAATAGGAGAGTCACTAAATAACTTTCACGATAGGCATGAATCTGCCCTTGAGGAATACGACCTCTGATTTCGTGACAGATTCCAATATCATTAATCTTGTAATAAATGATAATTAAATGAATGGGGGTATGCGGTTGGCTGTAGGTGAAACTTTATGACAATTTTATCTAATAAAAAAAAATATTGATTTTTATTAATTTTAAGAAGTTAGATGATAAAACTGTCCCCAAATAACTTTTCTGGTAGGTTTGAATCTATCCTCAGTGAGTACAAAACCAGTTTTTTTGACAGACTCGTTGATCATATAAAATGATCAATTGAACTTGAGTATTTTTAAGTTAGATGACAGAACAGTCATTCAATGACTTCTTCATTAGATATGAATCTTCAAAGAAGACCAAATTTGCAAAACTATTTTATTAGTTTTGTGGCAAATTCCAGTGCCACTGATTGTACAGTAAATATTCAGTTGGCTTAGAGTTATTGACTCTATATTATATATTTTAAGAAAAATCACTGGATGTTTATTTTATTGTGAGGAGGAGGGTATGCCATGGGAAAATAGATGGCACAACGATTATGAGTACAAATAACAATCAAATCGCAGATATTGAAGTAGGTGGTAAAAGATATTATATATAAATCGATTAAGAATGAGAGATCACAATTTTTGTGAATGTACTCACAACTTAAGATGTGTCTGAGAATCTGTCATCCCTTTGTAAGTTGAGCAGGTTCAGAACTTGAAATTTATTCAAATGTTTTAGAGGGAGAATAAAAGAATCCCAACTGGGTTATAAACTAAATAAAATTTTTTTTTAATTTAAATCAAAAAAAAATTTTTAATTAAGATTTGTAGAAGGTTTACAGAAGAAATCTGTATGATATTTTAAATTTTAGATTATAAACTTTATAGTTGAAGCCGAATTAAAATCAGTTTAACAATGAAGTGGAATATGATCATTATTGTTGCAAAGAATTAATGATGATAGAGGATGAGATGCCTGTACAATCGCAGAAATCTAATAAAGTTGGACAATTATTAGAGTGGGAGCGAGAACCTGAAATGGATGAAACCTATTCTGCGATTGGGTGGGATGAAGAGAAACATCTCATTTCTTCTAAAGGTAAATTGATTGTAGAGCAACCAAAGAGAATATTGATGTACAAAAGAAGAGGTAGATCAAAAAAAGAATCAGAAATAGACTAAAAAAAAAGTCGAAATAAAAATAACACAACTCCTTAGATGAAGACCTTAAGATTCAGTTATTCTGAATACATTGAGATAACACTTTAGATGAAAACTTTAAAATCAGTTATTTTAAGCGCACTCATGTTTTAGATATCATTACAGATGAAAAAATTTAGAGTGTTAGCTACGTACATACACGTTTTATATAAACTTTTAGATGAAAATCTTAAAGATTTATTTATGCCATCTACATACATGTTTTTAGATAATAGTCTAGATAAAAGCATTAGGGAAACTGAATACTTGGAGTGATGTATTCCAAGAATTTATTTCTTTCGATAAATTTTTCCACATTACCGTGGGAAAAACTATTTCCCATTACAGTTTGGTTCGATAATCAGTCTGTAGGAGATTGCACTAAGAGAGGCAATCACAAACTGATTTTGATTCAAGCTTAATTAGATGTGATATATGAAAGTTTATTTAGAAGGTAACCAGAAGTTTACTGAATAACACAATACAAAGCATGACTAGATATCAGAGAATTCTAGTAATCAGGACTACATTTGAAATAATAAACAAGCTTGATTTGTGTTCCTATCAACTGGATGTTAAAACAGCTTTCCTAAATTGGATATTGAAATGGATTGGAGATAGATGTCAAAATTTGAGACTAAAGTATTTTTGATTTGATTTCAAATTACCGAAGCCATCATAATATTTGATGGAATGAAGAGATTCATTAAATTGAGATATATTCGGGTTTTTGAAAATATTTCTTTCCAGACAATCAATAGGCAAGACAGAGATACATTTCCGACAAAGGGAGGGAATGTAAGAATTTAGCTTTGTCTGAGATGTCAACGTATGTTCACAGAAGAAAACTGAGCTACATTCTGTCAACTATCTATGATCTTCTGTAGGCACAAGCCTACAGATGATAGTGTCATTCTATGCTAACCCTAGGCAATTGCTCTTAGCGTAACTCAGATATGTGTACCTACAAATACTTTAAGATGAATTACAAGATGTGGTTTAGATGTGTAAAGAAGTGAAAACAATTAGAGATGGCAGAATTTGGATTAGTTAACTATACAAGCACAGCCAGTTCAGATGCTGAAAACTTCAATAAAATGATGGATGATGAATATGTGAGAGGACAAGACTCATCGTCACAAAGAGGGATCTATAACTCCCAAGGTAAGAAGTTTAAAACACTTGAGAGAAATACCCCTTACATTTATTCATATGGTTCGTTTTTCTGCCAATCAAACTTGAAAAACTGTAGTACTGTGTAAAATATCTGGATGATAAAATATTTTGAATGCAATGAATTAAGAGACTAGATGATAGAATATATTTCATGATAAAATTAGATTAATTCAGATGAAGTTGTAGAGTAAAGAACAACAAAGATTACAGATTAAACATAAAACCCAGGTATAACATAGCCATAAGTCCTAAGTACAATCGATTGAAAAAATCAACATCTTGGAAGATGCACTCATCAAAGCTGTTGATGAAAGAAAATAATTCAAACGAAGTTGCCTCCCTACAAATAGAAGTTACGAATGTCTTAAAAGACATTTTATAGAATGCCAAGTTAATGGTAGAGAGAACACGGCTTAAAATTCTTACTGAGAGAAACTATGCTCGTGCCCATTCCACCCCAAAGAAGCGCAAATTAGATGTTGAGGAGAAGATAGAACCCTCTGAAACCAAGAAGACTAGAACCCTAGAGTTTACTTCTGAGGAAGGTTCGAAAGAACAAAACACCTTAAAAATAGAATCCTTTAAGAAGGTGGTTCTGCAGGAATTGCTGATCACAGAATTTAATATGAAAAGGAGAATCTGCAAATGTTTTTGTGATAGATTCGACTCTATTGTTAGAGAGTATAAGAACTGTGAAGACGTCATCGAACTCACAACGCTGGAGATGAGGTCTGCATTTTACCAGGCCGTTTCATCCGTAATACCGGAATTAAGAAACGCTGACCTGATAAAAAGGCAAACAACAATGAATGAGATGACGTTGGAAGAGATAAAATACTTTCTATCTCAATTAGAGGCTGAGAAAAACTCGGCAAGCAAGAAGGTTGAACCCAAGCTTCAGATAATAACAAACACACCGAAAACAATATGTTTCCGATGTAACAAAGAAGGACGCATATCACATGAATGCCCACTAAAGCAGCAGAACAAATGGTTTTGCTATTACTGCCAAGCAATTAGAAGTCACAAAGGTGACAAATGCAGAAATGTACCCAACAGAATTAGGTTTGTGGTTGAATAGAGAACCAAAACAAATCATTTTCCTGGAAACCAAAAAAAAGGAAGATTTGAGTAGAATAGGGTGAACAGAAGAGAGAAAATAAGAAGAGCACAGATGAAGGCTCGTATCATTCCAGGAGGAGCTTCAAGCTTCTCAGAAAATCATGAGACAAAATAGAAATAGAATTCTGGTAAAGGGAGGGAGTGTTAGAAGTTTGCTTTGCCATTGAGATGCAACCAACAATACACGCAAGTATTTTGCTGGATATGGGTCAGGTCAATATCAAATGACAATTCCCGTTCTAATAAAGAAGACCCGCCCTTGTCGCCCTCCTCTCTGTGGATCCCGTTCGGTGCTCAGCCGAGCAAGGGTCCACGAATTCTCACTAACCTCGACCCCCTTGCGCTGAAGTTAATGTTGTACAGAAAGACACTACTTACTGTCATTGTTAATAAAGAAATGAATAAAAAAGAGTTTTATAAGTTCAACTGTGTTTTCAATATCCACGCTCTGCCCAGCGATAATAATTCCAACAGTTTCCACGTTCTAGAATTGTTCAGAGATAAAATTCAGTTGATTTGATTGTGATCGCGGATTTACATAATTTTGTGGATTTTGAGATCTATTATGTAAGGTATTACGCGTATGTATGCTCATTGGTATTGACTTGCCTTCTGGTCTATCTAATACCTCTGACCTTGTGGGAAAATGCGTATTCAGTGGTCTCGTTTCAAGTTGTTTTGGTTGCCTCGAAAATCCATTACTGGGAGTAAATCTATTGTGACTTCTTGGTTGATTATTGTTACTATTATTCATTTGATTTGAATTATAGTTCGCAATAAATGTAGTTTTATTTTGGAAAGAGTTGGTATTGTTGTTTTTTTTTCCTATATTTTGGGCGATTCTGATTTCTCATGAAATTCATGAAATCGATTTGAGCTTTACTATTATCAAATTTTCGATATTATAAAAAAACTTACTCCAGAGTATTCAAATATAAATTCATTAGATGTCTTCACTAAGGTTTTATTAATCCTGCTTTAAATGTTGATGAAGCTTGATTGAAGAAGTTATTTTCCTAACAGTTTCTAATGTCATTTTTTATTTAGCGAACACTTATGTGTCCTAGCAGAATTCGTAATTTTTGTTTGATTCTTTCATGGTATTGTTCGTACATATCGTTAAAATTTTGGAATTAAGTTGTTGAATTGGCAATAGAAGTTCTTCGGACCTTCGATCGCCGAATATTTGCAATAAAGTTTCTTTGATCTTACTCCATCTAGTATATCTAGAGTTCAAAAGGACATCTTGTGTTTCGCCTGTTAATTTAATTTTCAATTGTCCGAGGAGGGGGATTTTGAGGACACAATTTTCTTCTGGTTTTTTAATGATGATAAGAATTTTTCAGACTGGCTCAAAAAATAAGCCAAGTTTTTTGAACCTTCCCAATAAAATGGTAAAGAAGTTTTTTTCTTAACAGTTTCTTATATCATTTTTTATTTAGCGAACACTTATGTGTCCTAGCAGAATTTGTAATTTTTGTTTGATTCTTTCATGGTATTGTTCGTACATATCGTTAAAATTTTGGAATGAAGTTGTTAAATTGGCAATAGAAGTTCTTCGGACCTTCGATCACCGAATATTTGCAATAAAGTTTCTTTGATCTTGCTCCATGTAGTATATCTAGAGTTCAAAAGGACATCTTGTGTTTTGCCTGTTAATTTAATTTTCATTTGTCCGAGGAGGGGGATGTTGAGGACACAATTTTCTTCCGGTTTGTTAATGATGATAAGAATTTTTCAGACTGGCTCGAAAAATAAGCCAAGTTTTTTGAACCTTCCCAATAAAATGGTATCATAACTTTTGATAACCTTATTTCTATTTGAGTTGGTTCTGGCGTAATGAAATTATTATTAGGATTTATGGAATTGAGTAATCTTTCAGAATTTGAATTTCGAAACCAATAAAGTGAAGATCTATCTCTGATAACGGACATGTATATTACATAAGGAAGAAACACAATTTTTTTTTGGGAAAACTTACATGGAAATCGCTATATGCATCCTCTGCATTTGAAAATTTTTTGAACGACTCCTTGGTTTGTGAAGATCCGCTCCGGTAGCAGACAATGGATTCAGGCCCAGTGGAGATTCTTCAGGGTTTGATTACTTTTTGCGTAAAATTGAACGGCTTGAATGGTATTTAACAATGTTCTCTATTTTTGTCGGTTTTTCTGGTTTGATTACGACTAATATTAAAGATCAAAAACGTGTATGAAAAGTTAAAACCCGCCATTTTTGAGAGCATTAGTTTTGAAACTATTGGGTTGTTCAGAAAAAAAAATTTTTTTTTTGGAAATAGAAAAACAAATTATCGTATAATGATTAAATATTCTGTTAAATTATATATTGGTCATTCTGGTACAACACGTCTTTGCTGACAATAACCTGATCCAGGTGATTTTTGACCTCGTCGTATGAATTAAAGCTTTTTCCGTTCAAAAAATATTGCAATGACCGGAACAGATAATAATCCGAACGCGCCAGATCTTGAGGATATGTTGGGTGCGGCAAAGTATCCAATTCAAGCTATAAAAGCTTTTGGCGAGTTACAAAACGTGTATAAGGTCTCTTATTTCTTGGGGAACACTACACCTTTTCTATTGATTAATTCTGGCCTTTTCTGTTGAAGTGCATCATTCAGTTTCTCTCCGTGAGAACATGGGGAGACCATGTTAACGTTAAATACAGGCCTTTCATGTGATCACATACAGTTCAATTCGATAAATTCAACCTCTCACCGATCTCACGTGTTATTATTCGCTGATTTGCATAAACTAATGCTCTCAGCTTGTCTTTATCAGCTTCTACCGGCCTTCCGGAACGTGGTACACCTTCGGCATCAAAATTGCCGGATTGATATTTTACAAATCAGTTCTAGCACTGGTGTACTGTCAACACATCTTCTCCATACATATCGGTTAATTTCTTTCTGTCTTGAATAGTATTCTTACCTTTTCTGTAGTTGAAAAGTAAAATATGGCGAAAATGTTGCTTATTGCTCTCCACATTTAAAAGGTTATAAACCAAAAACTCCTGCGTAGTATTATTTGAACTTTCTCAAACACAAGCCTTGCCATATCAGCTCTCAAAACATATGGTGATTATGCTGCTTAAGTGTGAAGTTGGGTTCGAAAAACTACATTTAAATCCTCCGTCGGGCAAAATAGAAATTAATTTCCGAACAACTTTATATAACGATATTCCATGGACAGATATATACATATATTTTCAATATAATACACCCAGTAAATGTTTGCTCACTTATAATGTTCAAGGAAAAAAATTCTCTAAGAACAACCATACAGCCATGTGTATAAGTTTCTACTAGTACCAGACTTGTAGTTTCCTGTCACAACGAAATTTAGTAATACTGTTGCCAGTATTTCTATACAGAATACTGTAGTACTCGCGAATTTTTCAAATCAAGCTCTATACTATTTTAGTCAAATATTACTCTGCTATTTGACCTATTTTTCTCTTGGAGGATCTTCGATTACATTTTATTTTTCACCACAGAAATTATTCACTTAGTTCACTGTTGCTGATCTTGCTTATTCAATATGTCTGCTATGAAGCATAATTCTTGATAATATTTAGAAGGTTTATATTATTTTGCTTAGAGACTGTGAGGAGTTTTGTTTTAAAGCTTTATAACATTAATATTTTTGCAAATATATATTCTTAGGACTGCAAATCTCCTATACTTATTGATAGACAAATGGTATTAAAACCGTGTAGTCATAGAGTCGTGGTTGCAATGTTGTCGACAACTTTAGTACTATATATTCAAAAAAATTATTTTTTAACAAGAAATGGGAAACGAGTTGAAATATTTCTATTCTAAGGGAGTCATTCAAATACGTTATGAAAAGGGACTTTTAAACTACGTTACCTCTTTTCCATTCATCCTCATTTAAAGGAAAGGATTTAGTGAATCAAAATGTAATTTTTATCTTTTATTGGAATATACCTAAGTTAAGTCATCATCACTAAATCAATAAATCGGTAACAAATAGAAACTACCATAATGAGCGTAAGCGTAAGGCAGCGCTGCATAACGAGCAGTATAAACCGGAGTCAGTGTTGGTCCATAACGTGTAGCAATAGAGGGACCAGCTACGTTTTTTGAAGCAGAAATGCTTCCAGATGGTTCGGCTATCACGGTATCTTCAGAAGCTGCACCCCCATTAACTTCAGTGGCGAGTGGAATTGAAGCGTATGCTGAACTAATCAGTTTTGAAGAGTAGGTGATAGGTGCTGAATAATATTTTGGAAGTATATGAACGGAATTGGCTGCTGCCAAAGTAGCCATGAAAACAACGACGATCTGTAAAAAATTCACACATTCATTAAAAATATCTACATTTCTCCCGAAAGACACAGCCTAAGAATTACGCTGAATTACATTATGAACATATAGATCAAGTTGATCTAGATGCTGAATTGTTTCAGTCGTTACTATTTGGTAGATGATCATAATTTAAAAAAATTGTCGAGATTCCTATGTTTTACTACCAAAAAAGATATATTACACATTTTCTTGTGACTCGAGTTTCGGGAAATGAACTATCCCATCATCAGACAACTGAAGACCTAACAGTGGTACAGAGGTATTTGAACAAAATTGATAAATATTTTGAATATTTCAATAGATTCTAGATAACACCTTAAAGTGGTACAGAGGTTTACGCGGAACCTGATAAAAAACCGGGTTTAAAAATTTTTGAGGTAATTTTATCCACCTCCTCCGTATATTTAAATGCAATTGTGGACTCAACAGTAAGAATTTTTTTTACTTTTTTATTTTTAATTGTTGGGGCAAATTTATCACCTTTTTCGAGTAAGTTCAGTTCGTTATTTGAAAATTGGGATTCTGACATGTTAATGACGCGATCATTTGGTATACATATTTTATTTTCACTTCGTTTAATAAATTTGGGTTTTTGAGTTTTTTCTAATGAATTTAGTTTTTTTTAACTGTTTAGCATATTTAAAAAAAATTAATTCACTAATCTCTTGTCTTATTTTATCATCTAAAATATCAGATTCTATTGAATGAAGTTTATGAGTCAGTCCTGCATGCAGTACCTTGACATAATGTTGTACAGTATCTCGAAATTAAAAAATTTTTCGTTACCAAATAATTCCTACCTTGTATGCCTGGATGTGGATAATATGTTTCCAAATATACCGAGAAATGATAGCATTCATTTAGCTTCAGAAATTCTTGAAAAATCACATGTAAATCCCGTCATACACGGTGATTTCATTGCCCTTTTAGAACAATGCCTGGTCAAAAACTATTTTCAATTTGGATGGAGTAGTCCGTTACTTTGTGATAGTTCATTTTAATGGAATGAAATAAGGAATTACTTTGTTTTCTATCACTTTTTATTATAACTGATATACAGTGACTCGAGTTTCGTAGTGTTTACTACATTTTCAAACTGAACGAACAAATTAGATCTCAACTATTATATATGGGGATTGTAGGCTTCGAAGCTCTGCCGAAGCCTACAATCCCCATATATAATAGTTGAGATCTAATTTGTTCGTTCAGTTTGAAAATGTAGTAAACACTACGAAACTCGAGTCACTGTATATCAGTTATAATAAAAAGTGATAGAAAACAAAGTAATTCCTTATTTCATTCCATATTTTCAATTTCATAATAAAATATACGAACAATTTAATGGCCTAGCTATGGGCTCACCACTGAGTCCACTCGTTGCAGACATATTCATGTCAGAAATAGAAAATAAAATCTTCAATTCGAAACTACCTGCAGATATTCATTTCTGGTACAGATACGTAGACCATAATCTCACGTGTATCTCCGAAACATCCAGACAACTGAGTCAATTTTTGAATTTCTTGAATAATATTCACCAAAAATTAAATTCAAATTAGAAAAAGAATCGAAGAACAGTATTACATTTTTAGACCTCTCGATATCACACTCAAATAGAAGAACAGAATTCAACCTGTTCAGAAAAACGATCTCCTCTGATATATGTATTCCTATTGATTTCAATCACCCATATTCACAAAAAATGTCAGTGTATCAATCGATGATCCATAGAGCCTTCGCATTACCCTTATCAAAAAATGATCGCGAAGCTGAAGTCCAAACTATAAAATCAATAGCCGCGAACAACGGTTTCAACCCCAATACAATAGATAATCTAATTCGATAGAAACTATCTGAAATAGCTATGAGCTAAATTTATCCCATCATAAAAACGGAAGAAAATAAAAAATTAATTTCTCTATCGTACTGTGGTAGCATAAATCAAAAAGTGGGCAATAGTTTTTCAAAATCAGATGTCAATATTGCCTTCAAAACGCAAAACAAATTATCATCGGTATTATTTAACGCAAAGGACCCTACTCCAAACAAATCAGGAGTTTATGAGTTATCTTGTTCTACGTGCAGTAATAAATATTTAGGACAAACAGGACTTTCTTTCAAGAAGAGGTTCAACGAACATAAAACGAGTTCCATGAAAAATAAACAAAATTCTATTTTTGCTACTCATTGTCTAGAAAACGGTCATTCCTCTGTACCACTATTAGGTGTTATCTAGAATCTATTGAAATATTCTAAATATTTATCACTTTTGTTTAAATACCTCTGTACCACTGTCAGGTCTCCAGTTGTCTGATGATGGGATAGTTCATTTCCCGAAATTCGAGTCACAAGAAAATGTGTAATATATCAAGTTGATCTATTTCGTAATAATCCAATACAGAATATTTAACATAAACCGAAGATCCTTGATCCACACATACTAGCAAGAACAATAGCATTCGAGAGTTTAGAATATTTCAAAGCAGCCTGAAATTGAATTAATAGGTTTGTGAAAAGATAACCTCATAATTTCGAATAATTTCTAACTTGGTCTTTAACTGCAAGCAAGGTATTTTGGATGACTGAAATTCTTTTAAAATGACATAATATATTTTCTTTATCCATTTGGTAATTGGCTCGTATTGGAAGAAATAGAAATTCTACTATGAATAATTTGACACATTATCAGGTTTAACTCCTTTTGGTTACTGTCGAAAAATATAAGAAAATTAGTTTTCGTCGGAACTCCACATAGTCTCCGTAAATATTGTTATCTTGATAATCAACCTTCTACTTCTGTTCCTGGTCGTATCGTTGAAATTAAAATAAACAAAACTCAGAGGATATTGACGCTGCAAGTGGCGGTGTTATTGAAGAAAATATTGATCAATCTGCATGCCCAAAAAATATCGTTTGAATTATAACTAATGGCTTTTTCAGGAGAATTTTCAGTTTATATAAATGAAAATTTGATTGAATGTCAAGTTTGATGAAGATCAATGGTTGGCCGTTGAGAAAAATTTCTCGAAGTTTTTATCAAAACGGCTTACGTTGAGTAACGACGGAATTAAATCAAAAAGAATATGATAATTTCGACAACAGTTTTGAGACTGACACCTCTGAAATTTACAAATGATGACATTGCCCAATTTTCCAAGATAATTACGTCGAAGTGACGTTAGCTAAGTGAAAATAGTGTTGAGTCCTAGACGATATATAAAACGTTATTTATGGTTTACGATTATATGAGATGAGATAAAAGTAATTCCAGTATTATTTGATTTTTCAACATTCGTAGGTATATGATTTCTGATTTATTCTTATCATCCTGGATTTACTCCTAGGCTTTCTTTGAAGATCTCTCAGAAGCTTATCCAGCTTGTGCAAGTTGGGAGTTCAGTTTTTTTCTCGGTAGGCTTTTTTACTGCGATCTTACACCACTTTTTGGTCACAGCAATGTTACTTTTCGACCCAACGAAATGGTGCCGAAACGGGCCTAAAATTTCTAAAATTTGAATATCAAAACAGATTTATTCTGTAAGTCTTCTACAATTTTAATTTAAAAAAAAAATTTATTCAAAAAACTTTTAGAATTAAATTAATGTCTACAATAAGCACCGCATATATTTAATAGACGTATATAATCAAAACTCAATATATAATGTTAAATGAAATAAATAAACCAACAGATATAAAAAATTATTATTATTAAAATAAATAAATAAATATTTGAAGGAGACAAAATTTTGTTTCTGATCTTACCATTATGAACACCAATTGCTTTTCAAAAACATGAACACAACTTAAGGACTCCTCAAAAAATATAATTTATTTGAAATATTTAACATATTTAAATATTCAAATAAGCTCATTCAAAAATCTCTCAAAACGTGCACTATATCTTCAAAAAACAATTATAATTCTGATAATCTCTCCATCGGCCCTAAATAATATTCCAAATATCAAAATCAAATAACTATCACTATATCTTAGCTTCACGGGTTAACAGGATAAATTGCTTTCAACAGACTAACTTTAAAATTCAAGATAGTCTATGTTCTTAACAAAATCACAGAAAAGTGTAAGGTATTTAAGGTTATCTTTAAACCATTGTCATTCCATAATGAGATTTATTAAAGCCTAAATATAATTATATATTATGTATAAAATAAAATAGAAAATGGCTTTTCACTTGATGAAAGAAATATAACAAAATTTGAATATCAAAACAGATTTAAACTGTTAGTCTTCTACAATTTTAATTTCAAAAAAATTTTTATTCAGAAAACTTTTAGAATTAAATTAATGTCTACAATAAGCACCGCTTATATTTAATAGACGTATATAATCAAAACTCAATATATAATGTCAAATGGAATAAATAAACCAACAGATATAAAAAAGTCATTAAAATCAATAAATAAATATTTAAAGGGGACAGAATTTCGTTTCTGGTCTTACCATTATGAACACCAATTGCTTTTCAAAAACATGAACACAACTTAAGGATTTCTCAAAAAGTATTTGAAATATTCAATATATTTAAATACTCAAATAAGTTAATTCAAAAATCTCTCAAAACATGCACTATATCTTCAAAAAACAATTATAATTCTGATAATCTCTTCATCGGCCCTAAATAATATTCCAAATATCAAAATCAAATAACTATCACTATATCTTACCTCCACGTGTTAACAGGATGAAAATTTCTTTTCCACCTGAACATGATTTGAACCCGTGACCTTTCTGTTAAGAGCCCTATGCTCTTCTCACTGAGCTATCGACATTCATAAACTTATCTACCGCTTGAATCCAACTACTGCCTTTATTCTTCGATGAAACGCGGTTGAAACAAAAAAAAAATATTTCTTGTTTTATAGCTTCATAGGTAATGAGAAAACAACATTATGAAATATATATATGATACATGTTTTGGCTTAAAGTATCAGAACGTATTTGCATAATTCAAAACATTGGAAAATTTTCGCTGTGGATATAATTGAATCCTATGAAAATTTCATATAACTGTCCAGAATTCTATTCCATATTTTCCTTCCATTCCGAAAGCGCTTCACCTAAACCCAAGTGGATATCAATTTTGTAACAGAATCAATATTGCATACGTTCGTCCGATTTTCAAGCTGTCAGAGAGTGCGGAAATTGAACGTAAATATAGAGAGTCGGTGGTTTCATGGGTAACCATCCTCTTTTGTGAGTAGGATAACGGAAGTTGTCATCTGAGCGCAAAGTTTGGGTAGAAGATAAGACTTTTGAGATGTGGTATAAAAATTTTGGGATATATTTTCCATATTGTTTATGTTAAAAAAAATTCAAGTTTACATTTATTTTGTTTCTCGGGTGAAATTATTTGATCACTACTGAACACTTAAGGTTTAATTACGCCACGTATTCATTGCATCAGAGGACTGACCTATCTTTGGTATACTATGTTCTTCCACCACAACTCATCTCAGAGAATTCGACTATATTTAGAGTCACTTTATTTACTGAACGCCTATAGTGAGCTGATTTTCTGTTCTTAATCTTGATTTTTTTTAGATTGAATGGGTCTCACGGTTTCTTTAGTTTTCAGAAATGTTTTTTGCTGATACTACTTTATTCATTTAGAGATAAATGTCGTTAGATTATTTGGTTTCTGGATCAACTGCATTCGAAATACTTATTGCTTCAATCATATAAAAAAGAGATTTGAATGAAGATATATTTGCAAATATTTCATTCTTCTGGTGTCTATCACAATAAATGTTATTTATATTTGTAGTCATATTTCGTATTAGAGAGACTACCATGTCGTACTAGGTGGGTCAAAAAAATAGATTATTTTTTTTTACAAGTGACACGGAAAAATGGGTTGATAGCCACCTTAAAAAAATTCTCACCAAGCAGAAGCTCTTAATTTTAATAGGAAGATCCTCCGCATCGCAGTTTTGTATCTTTTTCTCAGTCCAATAGAAAAAAATTCATGCCTCATCATTTATCGATTGAACAGAAAATGCTCTACAAAAAAGGTATCCCGTATTTTTTCCGTGAACCCCACCATTTGAAAGATATTTAGGATTTAATTTTGATTATTTTAAGACAAATTTCATTTTTGTTTATGAATTTTATAACTCGACAATAAATGACTTTTACAAAATACGCAATACAAATTAACTGCTCTATAAAAATGGTTTCTTATGTTTTGGCGATGAAATTAACCGTTCAAATGATATTGATCACCAAACTTTCATGTGTACGGATTTTAAAAGTTGTTGATTAGATATTCGAAAATTTTCAATTCAATTTATAAATTTCATATAAATTCCATTTCTTGTCATTAATATAAGTATTATTTGAGTTTTATTTTCGAAATTATCAAAGTTTTTCTTCGATTATTCTAAAAATTTTATTTTTAATCATTAGAAATCACGATCCTAGGGAAAATTTCTCCTCTAGAGAATTTTGTTTTGTATTTTATACCATCTGTTTTAATTGTGAACTAGCGCCACCTACTTTTTCCTTTATCGTTATGTTGTCGTTGGTTTGTATAATTAAATGTTGTAAATACTTACGACTTTCATCTACTTCCATCATAGTCATAGTTCTGTTTGATTTATTTGGGTTATTAGAAAGAATTTCTTTCCGGGTATCACTACTTTGATTTGAATATAGCTCTTGAATATAATTACCAAGCAGTTTTAATGACTTATTATCAACAATATCAAATAATGCTTCAAGTTCATTCTGAAATTTTATTTCATTTTTGTATCGCACTGATGATTTTTTTCGCACAAAATATTTTTGCAATTTCAACCATCGATTATGATATCGAAGAATTTTTTTTATTAAATTAGTCGATTCACTAGTCGGAATCTGGTTGTTTCTCCATAATTCAACAAGTTGATCAGCTGCATTTTTGGCACTGTTTGATAGAACATTTTAAAACTTTGAGCTGATGACAAAAAAACACTCATAACCTCTTTCTCTGTTGACTGTAACTTACGTTCTGAAAATTTTGCACAGGTTTTCCGATCAAATGAATTTCCTTATCCATATTTTCGATAAATATCAAGTTAATTCACGTAGTAACCGCAATATTTGTAAATAATCAACCGTTCGATCACATATACGAGATCATACATTTTGGAAACACTAAAAATGCTGTAGAAATAAATGTATACAAACCAACGACAACATAACGATAAAGGAAAAAGTAGGTGGCGCTCGTTCACAATTCAAACAGATGAAATAAAATACAAAACAAAAATTCTCTAGAGGAGAAATTTTTCCTAGGATCGTGATTTCTAATGATTGATAAAAAAAATGTTTAGAATAATTGAAGAAAAATTTTGATAATTTTGAAAATAAAACTCAAATAATACTTATATTGATGACAAAAAATGAAATTCATATGAAATTTATAAATTAAATTGAAATGTTTGGAATATGTAATCAAAAACTTTTAAAATCCGTACACATCAAAGTTTAATGATGAATATCTTTTGAACGGTCAATTTCATCGCCAAAACATAAGAAACCATCTTTATAGAGCAGTTAATTTCCAACAAAAATTTGTATTGCGCATTTTGTAAAAGTCATTTATTGTCGAGTTATGAAAATCATAAACAAAAATGAAATTTGTCTAAAAATAATCGAAATGTAATCCTTGATATCTTTCAAACGGTGAGGTTTACGGAAAAAATATAAGATACCTTTTTTGTAGAGCATTAAATTTCCTAAAAAATTCTCTTCGAACATTTTCTGTTCAATCGATAAATGATGAAGTATGAATTTTTTTCTATTGGACTTGGAAAAATATATTATACAAAACTGCGATGCGGAGGATCTTCGTATTAAAATGAGGAGCTCATGCTTGGTGAGAATTTTTTTAAAGTGTCTAGCAACCCATTTTCAGGTGTCACTTGTAAAAAAAATAATCGATTTTTTTGACCAACCCTAATGTCGTACAACTATATTTTTTCAACTTTCAGGCAAGAATGATAATGTATTGGACCTACTGATGAAAACTCACTCGACGGTCATATGCAATTCTGCCCGTCCTTTCAATCGACCGGTCTTAAGGATGACAATTTCCAGTAGTCAAACACCTTGAGAATAACTATGCTTTTAGCTTAAATTAAAGCAGCATATTCGTTGGACAAAATCTCTTTATGTGACCTACTCAAAATTTTGGTGTGTCTAATGTTTTAAAAAACAAATATAATTTTTTGATAAAATAGAAAGGCCTTTTACTTGATAGAAGAAATATAACAAAATTTGAATATTAAAACTAATTGAAATATGTTTATCTTCTACAATTTTAATTTCAAAAAAATTTTTTATTCAAAAAACTTTTAGAATTAAATTTATGTCTAAAACAAGCACCGCTTACATTTAATAGACGTATATAATCAAAATATATAATCAAAACTCAATATATAATGTCAAATGGAATAAATAACCCAACAGATATACGAAAGTGATTAAAATTAATAAATAAATATTTAAAGGAGACAAAATTTTGTTTCTGGTCTTACCTTTAAGAACACCAATTGCCTTTTAAAAACATGAACACACTTAAAGGACTTCTCAAAGAATATAATTTATTTGAAATATTTAATATATTCAAATATTCGAATAAGTTAATTAAAAAATCTCTAAAAAAATGCTCTATATCTTCAAAAAACAAATATAATTCTAAGCAATCCCGTCTTCAGCCCTCATTAATATTCCAAATATCAAAATCAAAAAACTAACCTATATCTCTCAATACGTGTAAAAAGACTCTGTGTTTCGAAGCTTTAGTCTTTTTACACGTGTTGGATAAAACATTGTATGCCACTCGTGTGTTATGTTTCCTAAGTCACTTAAGAATTTGATAATCTTTTTCCCGTGTCTTATTTTCAACAAAACACACTAGTATCATAAATCACAATATGAATATACCTTATAATACCCTTTTTGATATCGAAATGCGAAATGCATTTACGGAAACTTCTATCCAAATCCAAATTTAAGGTTTAATCATGATAACTGAAAACATATTAACTCACCATAGTGTTCATTGCTGATGGTGTATTTGTTGAACTTTGATCGACTGTGCCTTTTCATAAAACCTTCGAGTCTTTTATATGTCTCATCGCAAAACTGTTGATCTTAGAGTGCATGCAGAAATCGAACTTGTTGTACTGCCTTTCGGACCAAGAGTTCGTAAAAAAGCTTTTTCGGGTTGTGGCCTTTTTTTAGAATACCGTGCGAAAGACATTTGTAGTTTTTCGATTTTATCAACATCCTAATATATCGACAGTTCCGGTTAAGTGTTATCCATTAAAAATTCACAACGTTCTGGTATTCCATATATTTTTTTAAGCGTTCCGAAAAATTGCACCAGATCAGAAGGACCGATGGTATGTGGCTTTCGAAAAACCACTTTATGTGGGCAGTTAATTGTACATAGAACTGATTATGTCATAAAGTATGAAATTGATGAGATCATAAGGAGAATAAGTGGAATATTGAATTGTATCAGTCCTTACTTGGTGAAAATCCATATTAAATAATATTTAAATAAGGTTATTCTGATTTTCACAAATTACACAGTTATTCAAAATGTAATCTTGCCTGATGATGCTACTGTGATAGCGAAACAATTTTGTGAACATAATAATAAAAATGTGTGAAAATAAGAATAACCTTATTTAAATATTATATAATAAGTGGAGGTTGTTTTTATTACCTTTTCCAATAAACTCTCCATGAGAATATGACATTGCTGCAATTAGAGAACTCAACTCTTCTTTTTGTAGTTCAATATCAGATTGAAGTGAGTATGAACTTTTTCAAGAGTAAAATTGATAAACTCAATTTAGGTTTTTCGTGCATACGAATGAATGAATATTAAAGAAATAAGTATCATATCAGAATTCCTCGTGAAGGAGAAAAGCAGAGAAAATTTAGTTAATGTTTCCACAAATCGATCTATTGTTAACATATTATTTCTCCTATATTTCTGACACTATATCTACTAATCATTGAAAAAACTTTTTCACTTCATGAAGAAATTGAACATTATTTGATGAATTTACAAAAAAACGATATGATAAAGTTTAATATAATTTATAAGAGAATAATAAAGGTAGAAAATATTCGAAAAAAAGGCGAAGGAATTTTTTCCTAAAACTATATAGTTCGAATAGATATTTGTCATCTTGAATTTGAAAGGCCATAAAGGTTTCAAATCAGTATACAAAATTTGATTTTTTCAATACAAAGAGATATTAAGGTAAAAATTTCTTTCCTGAAATGATTTTCTTCACATATCATGAACTGATATAGATTACGAATGGTGGCCTAGAAAATTAAACTGGCATTTGAGGGAGTCTAAAACTTTTTGTAAATTGTTCACATGATATTTTTACCCCATTTTCTGTTACCCTTATTATAAAAAATAATATTTTTACAGATAAATACCCGAATATAAGGGTCTCGTACTCTATCTCAATTATTACTGCGACGTAAAATTTTTCAACAATAATACGTTGAATTTTATCTTTCGAGTGCTCAAATGTTTCTGATTTATCTCTGTAGATTCCTAGGAAAAATGATCTGATAGCACCAAAACGCAACAACAAGTAGGCCAGTTAAAGGTTCGTTGCTCATCAAATGTTTTTTTTTGCGACAATATCTTCAAATTGAGGAATGAGAAAATTGAAAATCATATTTCTGTTCTTTTGTATAAATATGATGACTCTTTTGGACGTGACAATGTTTCAAATATGGCTTATGGATGTAATCTTCTTGAAATAGTCATTTCATTGAATACTGTATTTAACTGAATCAGTTATTACTTTATGAAAATCGATTTGAAATAATATCAAATGAAGTTATTCTGATTTTCACATATTGTATTATTATTATGATACAATGATCGTTTCGCTAACACAGTGGCATCTTCAGGTAGGTAGTATTTAATTGAAGCAGTCTTAACTTGATTAAAATCCATATTAAATAATATTAAATAAGCTTATACTGATTTTCACAATATTTATTGTTATTCAATACAACAATTGTTTCGCTATCACAGCAGCATCATCAAACATGTTTACGTTTTGAGTACCATTCCGATTTTGTTGTATTTATTTATCTCTAGTGACTCGAACAGGTTAAGGTGTAACTTTTAATTTCTACATGTAAAATGACAAAGATTTTGGTTGAAAGCTTGTTCCGTTCCTAACAAATGGTTCGGATATGTGAAATTAATTTAGTTTTTGGGAAAACTCTTTAGATATTCGAAATGAAAACCTGCCTGATGATGCTACTGTAATAGCGAATTAAATAACAATAACAATTTTGAAAATCAGAATGACTTTATTCAATATTATTAGGTAGTAGTTCTTACATTTTTGAATAATTAAATTTGTTTTCGAAATCGGCTTCTATTTATTTTAGAGTAGGTATGATATTATATTGCAGACTAAAACTCAAAAACAGAAGGATCTCAGGAAATTCCGGTTCATCTGAAAATATTATACCTATTTTAGAGTGGAGAATTATTTAGCTATAATTTTTCGTTGAGAACTATTCCGATTTTGTTGTATTTATTTATCTCTAGTGACTCTAAAAGGTTGAAGTGTAATTTTTACGTTCAATATGTAAAATGACAAAATTATGATTGGAAGTATGTATCGTTTCTTACAAACGGTTGGGATATGTGGAATTAATTTTGTTATTGGGAAAACTCTTCAGATATTCAAAATGTAAGCCTGCCTGATGATGCTACTGTAATAGCGAAATAATTGTATTAAATAACAATAAACATTTTGAAAACCAGAATGACTTTATCTAATATTATTAGGTAGTATTTCCTACATGTTTGAATATTTGAATTTTTTTTCGAAATCGGCTTCTATTTATATTAGAGTAGGTATGACATCATATTGCATACTAAAACTCAAAAACAGAAGGATCTCGGAAATTCCGGTTAATCTGAAAATACCTATTTAATAGTGGAGAGTTATTCAGGTCTAATTTTTCGTTGAGTACTATTCCGATTCTGTATGTATTATTTCTAGTGACTCTACCAGGTTAAGGTGCAACTTTTAAACTTTTACTTTCCATATGTAAAATGACAAAATTATAGTTGAAAGTATGTACCGTTTCTAGCAAATGATTCGGTTATGTGGAATAAATTTTGTTATTGCGGAAGCTCTTCGGATATTGTCTAATTCTCTGTTGGGAAGTTCTTCCTGGCTGTCCTATGTTAACATTATGGTAATATGAATTATTACTTCTGATAACTGTTATATCAAGAAACCAATAGAGTTATTATGCTTTGTTTTCATAATGAGTTTATAAGTTAACCTGTGGTGATTGCCAAAAGGTTTACATAGGACAGACATGAAGAACTTTCCGACAGCGAATTGCAGAACATCTGAAGATTTTACACAATAACAAAATAATTCTGGAATTTTACATATAGGAAGTGAAAGTTATGCCTCAAACCTGGTAGAGTCACTAGAGATCAATAAATACAATAAAATCAGCATATTACCCAACGAACAATCAGGCCTAAATATCTCTTCACTGTTTTCAGATGAACTGGAATTTCAAGAGATGTCCCATTTTTTAGGTTGTAGACACCTATAGAATCTTTTGCCTACTCTAATATAAATAGAAGCCGATTTCGGAAACATATTTAGTTATTCAAAAATGTAAGATATGCCACCTACCTGACGATGCTACTGTGTTAGCGAAAGATCGTTGTATCAAAATAATGATAAAATATGTGAAATTCAGAATAAACTTATAATAATTGAATATTATATTGAATGCTGAATTACGAAACACGTGCTAATGATCAAAATAAGCACTTTGTATGAAAGTATATCCAAAATGTCTTCTAGTTTTGAGTTAAAAGATATCTGTCACTAATAATTTTATCTATAGAAAATGGAGCAGAATTTTGGATGAATCCACACATGGTCTTTGAATTGATAATCAATATAAAATGCCCTGGAAATAAATCATACTAAGAGCATGTGCTTTTTTCCAGTTTTAAATATCTTTGCCGTTTTTTGTATCGAAAATTGGACAATATAAGAATTTTCACCTTCATCAACTATATTTTATTATTAACCTTACATGATGGTGTATCGAGCATAATTTTAAGCTTGAAAGATTTTTCAGATTTGACAAATTATTCAACTTAAAAGATGGTAACATGCATTGACGTGAATTCAGATGCACTGTCGCGCTTTCTCGACAGTCCATGTCCCCATGACATTCCATATCTGTGAATTACTCATCAAAGCAACTACATATAATTAACTCAAATACAGGATTTGGTATTTAGTCATCCAAAATTCATATTTCACAAAGTCGAAATATCTTCTAGAAAGGATCTCATGAAAATAGATTATTAAAAGTCTCCATCCTTCCTTCTTCTATCTATATCATTACCTACCATATTGGAAATAAAGAGTGGAAAAAGACTTTATTCTGGTATTCTGTTTTCCCTCGATCTTCGATGAAGATCCCTCAAAAGCTTTTCAGCTTGTGCGAGTTATATTGTGCAAACCTTCTTATACTTTTCATACAAAATCAGATAGGAAGATTATACTATTGTACATATAAATACCGAATACAATTCTCATCGGGTCAACAGTTTCGGAAGTATTAGAAAAAAGAGAAAAACGGTTTCAAATGTGAATACCTATGGAACCGATGATGCCCACGAACGAACATAACTGAGATATTAAGACCTCAAACCCACCCTAAAATTTTAATTCCCTATGTCTTTTCGTTCGAAAGTAAGAGGACTTACAGACGGATTGGGCTCGCAGTTGGCTGAAACGATAGCATTCTGTTCCTTAGAACAAAGGAAATAACCGTGTTCAGATACACAGAAATTAAAAACTCAGGTTAGACTGGATTCATCCGAAAGATTGAAATTTGATATGATTAGTTGAAATATTTGTAGCTACGCGTCTCTGAAATATTACTAGAGCTGAATTTTAAATGGAAAATTTCTCCTCGTATTTTAATTGTTAGGATAAATTAGAAACCTATTGCAATAAGTTCTCAGAAATAACTTTGTTTGACTACCAAAATAATTGGAATGTTTACAATTTTTAATTAAGAGCCCACATTGCAGTGACTGTACTTTCGGAATATTACTTTATATTCAAACGTCTGTATATTTAACAAAAGAAACAGAATAATCATTCAGGATCAGGTAGAATAAAACTAAAAATTCTTTCGTACCTGACTGTACATGATTATTTCGAATTTTATGGGCCTTTACTTGATAGCAATTCATCGTACACTTAATTTAATAAGACACATATTTATTAATTTCTGTTCACTTTAGAGAGCTGCTCACATGACATTTTTTTATAAGCAATTGAAGAATTTCTTACGTCACGAAGCACGTCATGTGAGGAACTCTCAAAAATAAATAGAAATCAACATAAATGTGTATTATCTGATTAAGTATACAAAAATACTTATAATATTTTTATGTTTTCAGTTGTCTGAAGATGAAGTAATAATTCAAAAGTGCAGTAAAAAAAACGTGAACTCTTGATCATTACAATATGGAAATTCCTGATTTTTTTGAAATTATTAACTATCAAAAAATAACGCCTAAACCAGTTTAAAATTTGAAACTGTTCTTTAAATGTGAAAATGTTCTTTAAATGATACTTGAAAGCATGAGAATATTTTATAATAGAAAAAGGCTTTTTACTTGATAGAAGGAATATAAAAAAATGTGTATATCAAAACAGATTTAATCTGTCAGTCTTCTACAATATTAATTTCAAAAAAATTTTTATTCAAAAAACTTTAAGAATTAATGTCTTATTAGCACATCTTATATTTAATAGACGTATAAAATCAGAACTCAAAATACAATATCAAATGGAATAAATAAACCAAAAAATATAAATTGTCATTCAAAATTAATGAATAAATATTTGAAAATTTTGTTTCTGATATTACAATTATAAAAACTAATTCCTTTTCAAAAATACAAAATATAATTTGAGGACTTTTCACAATATATAATTTATTTGAAATATTTAATATATTTATATTTAAATGAGTTATTTCAAAAATCTCTAAAAACATGCATATATCTTCTAAAAACTATTACATTTCTGATAAGGTCTTCATCGGTCCTACTTCAAATTTAAAAAATAAAATCAACCAACAACAAATATGACTCACCTCGAAGTCCTCCTGGGATCATCGCTTTGAACAACTTTCTTTAAAATATTCTATGTTCGTCACAAAAATCACAGAAAGCTGTAAGGTATTATAAGGTCTTCTTTAAATCACTTGGCATTCCATAATGAATTTTTATTCAAGTCTAAATATTATTATATATTATGTATTGTAAATTTGCAATGACTTTATTGCAAATGGAATTTCTGTGAGAAAATTTGCCAGTATATCAAAATAGCCTGCGTATTTCGGAATCAACGTAGGATTTGAATTTCTAAGATATACTCAATATAAGTAGTCTGTGTGCAGACTTGGTGTTGGAATTATTATTAGATATAACTAATAATATAGAGCAACAAACTAGATAAGAATTAAGTGGACAATATTAAATGATTGTATTAAATGTTAAACCTGGTTTCAGGGATTGAAAGAATACTACAAGTATATAAAATATATTGAAGTATAAAAAATATGTCATAAAATGATAATATATACAAAATTAACCTACTGTACTTCTTCTGTGTGTGCTATGTCTCATAGTTTCTGGGAGACTGTGTGTGTTGGAAGCCTCCAGTGTAGTGGAACCGTTTGGGAATACTGAGTACTTGTGAATAGTGAATGTTGGTTGACTTGGTACATCAAGAATTACACGAAATTTCGTCTATGGTTTCTGTGGTTATTCTCCTTTCATAGAGAAATTAAATTAAATTGTAAGCAACCACGGTAGAAAGATTGTGCTTCATACAACAATATTGAAAGACTATAGAATGTACATGCGCAAACACTTTGCGCATGAGATTACATGTTGTGGTTGCAGTTTGTGCCTTAACATGTACAAAATGAAATAATAGAAAGAGGCTTTTTACTTGATAGAAGGAATATAACAGAATTTGAAAATCAAACCAGATTTAATCTGACAGATTAAATCTGTTTTAATATTAAAATTTTTTTAAAATAAGAAAATATGTCCTATTCTTTAAAGTACATTTAAAATCACCAATTCACAACTAGAGTCTTCCGTAAGAATAAGTAGGAAGAAGAGCATAGACAGCAGCTACATCTCGAGCATTAACGGTTTTGGAGGTTGCAACGGTTCCAGAAGGTCCAGCTAGGATAGTGTCTTCAGTAGCAATATGTCCAAAATGAGCAATAGGCACAGAGTAGGCCAAATGATGATGTGCCGGCGGACCGGTGTAAGCTGTTACATAGGGGGCCACTAGAGCAGAACCGCTATAAGTACTTGCTACAAGTCAACTTAGAACGATGATAGAAGCGGCGAAGAAAAACATCAACCTAAAGTAAATGGATAAAATGATTAATATCGTAAAGAGAATGAAACCTCAATTGTTTGTGTAATTCTAGTTGTCATGATTATTTTTACATATTTTGAACGATTGGCGACTTTGTGAACACAAGCTATAAGAATTTTTATCTTAAAATGTATTTAAGTGTAGAGAAAATTAAATCATTCCATTCCAATCGGTACAAAAACTGTAAATTTCAAATCATGCCCTGAATAAAATGTAATCTTAGCAGCAAGAGCACGTCTGCATAATCTACTGTTCGGCTAATATATTGCACTGGGGATATTGAAGAAAAGTTAAATCATTTGTTGTATACTATACTGAAGAAATATATTTTCGTGAAATCAAGTGACTCTTCTCGGAACTTAGGTATTATTCGAGATGGCTATTGAGCATGAGAAATCATCGGGAAAATATACTTTATATCGAAAATAGGCAGGAATGTACTTTTGAGTTAATATCATTTCAGCATGAATTTCTTTTCAAATAAATTAATTCGGCTGATCTGTACCAAGAACCATTAAAAAGGAGTATGAACTATGGTAATAGAAAGTTCTAGAAATCGAGACAGTGTAACATACATCTGTATAACAATTCTATACTCAAACAAACTCGACTAGGTTTTGTTGATCACAAATTGCAGATACCCACGTTTCAAACCTATTGGTTTGTTTGAGTATAGAATTTTCATACAGATATTTAGCTAGAACGAAATATTCTATAGTTCTAGCTAATGATCAACCTTGTTAATTGGCAACTGGAATGAAGCAATTACAATAACTCAATTTTTTGTAACAGAACCTTGAATTTTAATCTCCATTTAATTGGTATTGATGATGCTTTATTCAATTCATCATTCATGAGTGGTAGAGCGCCTGGCTTGAGAAAAAATTTCCTAGTCAGACCACCATTTTACTCTTGAGTCGAAAATTAACAATTCTGTGCCTAAGGTGGAATAAGGATGCAGTAACAAAGCATAACCAGAACACAACTGATCTCCCAACTCACTCAATCTATATAAAGCTTTTGAGGGATCTTCACAGAAGATCTAGATGTATCAGGATAGTAAAAAAACAAACATATCAAGGATTTCAGGCAATATTAGTAAGAAATGATGCATACTTATATGATACTAAAAGAACTAATCCAACAATAAGTATATGTGGTACATAAAGAGAGTGTCGATATAGAATGAATTGAACAATGTCTAGGGCAGGTCTTTAAATTAAACGTGAGTTTTAAAAATATTTCTTTCTTTAAATAAAATACTTTATTCATTTGCTATATTTCCGGTTTCAGATAAAAAGTAACAAAATTGCATAATGTGCGAATACACTAAACATGTAGTTTGTTTGCATACACGTTCAACACATGAAACAGTTCATCACAAATAACACGTACTGTAATCCATATTTGAAAATAACCAAAATTGTTTCCTTGATATTTGATGGATTTGATCTTTACTTGATGGGAATTCATTTTCAACTAGTGCTAAATATAATTCAAGTTTGTGGAAATTGAATTTTATTTATTAGTAATTGTCTGCTTGCTTGAAATTCAATGAAAATTATTTGAGAACACTCATTCAGTCACTCAGTTCTCATTATATGGTTGTTACTGCAATATTTTTATGAGAATATTGCACTGTTCTTGTTTATTTTAATATTGTATTTTCATTTGATTTTTGTTCAATATTCAATTGTTTCCACTGAAAGATTATATACAATTTAATTATCGTCCAAACTCATAATGAAAATTTGATGAATATCCTAATTTTCATCCAATTTATCAAAGAAATATATAAAATTACTCAATTACTGTGGACATATTAATTAAAATTCATAAATTCTTGAAGATGGATGTCTTTACGTCTTTCCGTTCGAAAGTTATAGTATTTAAAGTAGCGCTAAACAGGAATCCATTTTTTTTAGTTCCAATCATACAACCCCAAAAAGGTTCCGCACAAAAATGAAAGTTTTTATTCTACTTCCAATAGTCAAATTTCATATTGTTTGAAATTGTTGTTTTCAATTTATTGAAAAAATATGAATATTTTTTTAAATATGAATAATTGCGAAGCTATCGAATCGATTTTGCCTATTAGAGAACTCTTTGGAAAGATTTAGGTCCCGAACATTTTCTGATAGTTTCAAAGCTCTAGCTCTTCCCATTAGAAAGTGCGTGTCACCAGTCCTATCGGCTGGTCAGACAGAATCATTGTTGACCTTGGATTCTTCATCACTGGGTCCAACCTAGTCGTTTAAGACCAGTTTCATGTCAAATTTAGAAAATTACATACGTTTGGGCGAAACGTTATAGAGTGCTCTTCTCTGGAACAAGCACGCAAAATGTGATAATTGAAAGATCTATAGCTCTACATTAAAATGCATTTTCCATCAGTATTGGCGAAATAATTTTTGTTAAATTTGCAGATATATACTTCATTATTTTATTTAGCTGAAATGAATTTTCATCAAGTGAGTACCGTTTATATTAAAAAGAAATGTTGTTTATCTTCTAGAATTAATTCAATGAAATGATTTGCTTGTAAAGCCAGATGATGTTTGATTTTTCTATTGGTTTCTGACAAGTACTTTCGCAGATAAATAGACGTTTTTACTGTTTTCTTGAAATATACAAAAATACTTTGTAATGAAAGGAGAAAATTTCAGGGATGGGTCAATTAACCTTTTTGATGTCGCTTCGATCAATCTAATTTCATTGCAAAATAACTATTTCTCTTTACCATGAATATTACAAGCTCAATCTTTATATTTCAGATAATATTAATTTGTAATTAAAAGAGAGTTCATCGTGAGTAATTCGGTTCAGCAGCAGAAATTCTACTGACTATTTAATTTCGGCCGATCTTTTATATGAAACCATTTTTTTTCACCAGACTTTTATTCCAACAAAGCTAATAATTGACCTTGCCCCAACCATAATGTTACATCAATAATATTACGGGTACGAAAACTGGAAACTGCACCAGTTAAACCCTATCATCTGGAATTTGAAAAATCAACAAGAAGAGAATAGAGTGGGCGGTGGTATGATCAGAAATGCCTTTTTTCAGGTAGACATTATAACGTTCGGCTTTTAACTCGTTCGACCTTCGAGGTCTCATGATTAAGAGAACAAGTTTATTCTGTAATAATTCATCCATATAAATTCAATTCCTACAAGAGGATTGGTGGTACTCATATTTAAAATTGGTTAGTTCCGGACTGAAAAGCATTCTCTCCTTATTGAAATGAGGAAATTTTTTCCATCAGTTTTTAAATATACATCTGAATTCAGATGGAAGTTGGAAATATATTTTTTCACCGCAATTTCTACATAGTCCAAATGTGTGCATCACATCAATGTAGAATGGATAATTCCGCACGAATTTGTACTGAACTAACTCATTTATTCGCAATAAACATACCAGTATAGAATTCAATCGAGATTAAAAGTATTGCTGTACGTCAGGTGTCTCCATGAACACGCTAACTTTCGAACGAAAAAGAATAGAGCTTTGAAACTGTCAGGGCAGGTTAAGGATATAAATATCTAGAATTATTTCTTTAATGGGCAAAATCGTTTCGTAATTATTCACGTTTAAAAATTTTTCATATTCTTGTCAATGTTTGCACAGCCATAGATTCGATCGATCTGAAATTCAGCATTTAGAAGTAGAATAATAACGCGAATGTTCGTGAGTAATTTGATTAGGATGGTATGGTCAGAAGTTAAGAAAAAATTGTGAGTTAATTAGTGTTGAGCGCTCTCTTGAACAGTTTAACTTTCCAACGAAAAGAAAGACATGAATTCTCCGGAGTAAGTTGGAGGCAGCTTGAATATTTCGGTTTGGTTCATTGGTGGGCTTATTCAGTCTAATGGTTCCGCAATTATTGAGATTTGAAATTTTCTTTTATCTTAATCGATGATTTCCAAACAAAAAATCTAATAAATTCGAAATTTGTTATTTAGAATGATAACACTCACTTTCGCACCGAATTTTGCAAGGATTTTATCATGAGAAGATTCAAAATATTTACCATTGAGATGTAAAGTAACGACAAAAAATCCAACACAAATTTGAATTGTATCAGTCCTTACTTGGTGAAAATCCATATTAAATAATTTGAAATAAGGTTATTCTGATTTTCACAAATTTTTATTGTTAAACTCACAACAATTGTTTCGCTATCACAGTAGCATCATCAGGTAAGATCACATTTTGAATAACTAAGCTTGTTTCCGAAATCCGTAGCTATTTATATTACAGTAACTACAATAAATTTTTATTAGGCACTAAAACCCAAAAAAGGGGGTCCCTGCAAATTCCAGCTTATCTGAATATATTTAACAGAGGTGAGCTATTTAAATCTATTTGTTCGTTAAGTAATATTCCAATTTTATTATGTTTATTTATCTCTAGGGATTCTAACAGATTTAAGGCATAACTTTTGCTTTCTATATGTAGAATTTCAAAGTTATGGTTGAAATTATGTCCTGTTTCTAACAAATGGTTGGAATATGTGGAATTGCTTTTATTGTTGAGGAAACTCTTCAAATGTTCACACATCCTATGACGGAACGTTCTTCCAGTTTGACCTATGTAAATTTTAGGGCAATCACCGCAGGTTAACTTATAAACCCCAGATTTATCATCCTTATGTGTGTAGTCTTTATTATTTTTGATAAATTTACTCAAGTTTAAATTAGTTTTGAATGAAGTTCTCAAATTATATTTATTTTTGAGGTATGTAGCAATTTTCTCAGAAATACCTTTAGTGTAATTTAAGGAAATGTATTTAAAATTTTCTTTTATATTAGGAAACACCATATTTAAAGCTATTTTATTATTTTTATTCATCAATAATTTGTCTATCAACTTTGGATCATATTCATTATTAAAAGCTATTTGTTTAATTATGTTAAGTTCTGAAATATAATTTTCTCGATTCATGGGAATATTAACTAATCTTAATTGTATGATCCATAGATTAGTTAATATTCCCATGAATCGAGAAAATTATATTTCAGAACTTAACATAATTAAACAAATAGCTTTTAATAATGAATATGATCCAAAGTTGATAGACAAATTATTGATGAATAAAAATAATAAAATAGCTTTAAATATGGTGTTTCCTAATATAAAAGAAAATTTTAAATACATTTCCTTAAATTACACTGAAGGTATTTCTGAGAAAATTGCTACATACCTCAAAAATAAATATAATTTGAGAACTTCATTCAAAACTAATTTAAACTTGAGTAAATTTATCAAAAATAATAAAGACTACACACATAAGGATGATAAATCTGGGGTTTATAAGTTAACCTGCGGTGATTGCCCTAAAATTTACATAGGTCAAACTGGAAGAACGTTCCGTCATAGGATGTGTGAACATTTGAAGAGTTTCCTCAACAATAAAAGCAATTCCACATATTCCAACCATTTGTTAGAAACAGGACATAATTTCAACCATAACTTTGAAATTCTACATATAGAAAGCAAAAGTTATGCCTTAAATCTGTTAGAATCCCTAGAGATAAATAAACATAATAAAATTGGAATATTACTTAACGAACAAATAGATTTAAATAGCTCACCTCTGTTAAATATATTCAGATAAGCTGGAATTTGCAGGGACCCCCTTTTTTGGGTTTTAGTGCCTAATAAAAATTTATTGTAGTTACTGTAATATAAATAGCTACGGATTTCGGAAACAAGCTTAGTTATTCAAAATGTGATCTTACCTGATGATGCTACTGTGATAGCGAAACAATTGTTGTGAGTTTAACAATAAAAATTTGTGAAAATCAGAATAACCTTATTTCAAATTATTCAACACAAATTTGCTGGTGCAAAATTTTGTGAGGATCATATAATAAGAACACAAAAATAAATCATGAGGATCGTGAGTCATATCAACTAACATGCGAAAGCTCCTGACTTCAGGTCTGTACTTTTTACCCTTTCCTCAATATTTTCGAAACTGCAAATTCAATGAATTAATAACGTTTAACTTATAATTTATATGTTAACAATCAGATAATGTGAGAAACTGAACAAAATTACATGTGCGGACAGCTCAGTAGTAAAGCATTAGGATCGTGACTGGAAGGTCCGGGTTCGAATCCTGTTCAGGTGGAAAAGAAATTTTCTAGTTGGAAGGGTGTCGGCCACCATGTCACTATTGGGTCAAAAATTAACAGTGCTGTGGCCTAAAGTGGCGCAAGATGGCAGTAGCAAAGCCTACCCAGAACACAACTGAACTCCTAACTCGCACAAGCTGAAAAAGCTGAGGGATATTCAAAGAAGTTCTAGGAGTATCAGGATAATAATAATAATATACCGTACCTTGTAAACCGAATCGTCCTAGGTATATGTATTTCGACTCACTACTACTTAGGTTGAATTTTTAATGTGAGACAAAAGTATTCAAGATGTTGGCTATATAACAACTATTTTTATTTGATACATTTTCAACCGTTGATGATATTTTCTGTTGTATAAATGACAACAGGCAGAAAAATTTATTTCGTTCATTTATGAACCACATGGAGTCAGGGGTTTTTAAGGGATTGCACAATAATAGCTTAATTAATTAGGTTCATTACTGATAACTATAATTGAATTTTAGGTGATCTATAAAAGTTGAAAATAAAGAAGATATTAGATCACAAATGAATGGTTACTTCTCCAAGGTTTCAAGCTGAGAGCTGCCAGAATATCATCATATAATGATCAGTTAATAATAAGTTTATTTAGTGTATAAGTTTTACATATCGAAATTGTACAATAACTCATTTAAATAATAGATATAATCATAATCATAAACTGGAAATTCACATAGCAAAAGTCTATTCGCAGATGCGAACCGAGCAACCACGGCAAACCCCCTAACAAAGCTAAAGCTAAGGGCGGCCACCGTAACCACTCATATCAACATCATCACAACCACTGATCTTCAACAGCAAAATAGTTTAAAACAAACAATCAAACAAAAATATAATGATCGAAATGGACCAAAATAATATGACTGTATATATACATATGTGAAAAATCAACACAATAGGACAATAAATAACAACTTATTTTACACAAAGATTGGGAAGATCATCAGGAACAAAAACGTCTCAACCATGAAAACCCACCACAACATCAGTGAAATTAAAACAGCTCAAATACAGTCACAGAAATCGAAAGCTGTTGACTGGATCAATCGTTCACACTCCCACATTCAACTCAGCTCCTGCCGCTCATCTCTACCAAATCCCTTATTCTATATCTGTCTTCAGCAATCAAGTACTGTCGAAGCTTCGACCTGAAGATGCTGTATGAACAGATGCCTCTCAAAAATGAGGGCAAGAAGTTGTACACCCTTGGAGCAAGAAACAAATGACATCTTTGTCCAACTGATTTTGAGGACGTCGGAAGTGTGAACATTTCATTAGTCTTTATTCTAGTGTTGTACCCGTGGGAGACTTGATCCAGTATACTTCTGTTTTCGCAGCAGAACAAGGCAATCTTCAGGAAATATAATTATCTAAAACTCGAGCCTCGGTAAATAACGCATCAGATGGAAACAGGTGGTCTTTCCTGAGGACGATCCCGAGAAATTACCTCTGAAGTATATTCAGTTTCTCCAGATGCGAAGCAGGGAGCCCAGTATTCCTTATCCCAGTCTGGATTCCACAAGGGCAAAATAAATCATTTTCAAATAGGGCAAGTCCACAATGTTTACGAGGTCTCTGAATTTATGCAGCATAGATCTGAGAGCACCACAGACTTGTTCAATGTGAAAGTTCCATCTCAAATGGCAATCTATTATTACACCCAGATATTTAGTTTTCTCAACCTCTCGCTATAGTTCCCTGTTCATCAAAAATCTGTAACGGCACAAAATTCGGCAATCTGGTTACATAACCACCGTTTTCTTGTAGTTGACGGTTAGTCGCTTAGAATTGAACCAATTCAGTATTGCGCCAAAATCCATTTCCGCCCTATGCTTCAATTCCACCTAGGAGTCGGCTGTATAAAACACCAAAGAATGATCTGCAAATCCGAGGACTGTCCCAGCAGTATCCAGAGTGAATAAACTATTCACAAACGCAACAAAAAGCAATGGACCCAAAAGAGTACCTTGTGGCACTCCATATTCCACTGTTCTGACACTACTCAAGGTCTCGCTCATTCTCACCATAACCTTTCTGTCTGTGATATAACTCTCAATAAGCCCCAAAATCACTCCCCTGCACCCCATATCCTGCAGTGTGATCAATAGTTCTTCATGATTCACTGTGTCGAATGCCTTCGCCAAATCAAGAAAGATGCACATTGAAGGCCTGCTTTTATCGAGAGCGTCATAAATTTTCGATGTTAACTCAGCTATTGCGTCTTCTGCAGATAATTCTTTCTGAAACCATACTGTTGGTCAGAAATCAATCCGCAATCTCCGAAAAAGGTCTCCCACCTCTTTTTTACTGTTTTCTTAAAGAGTTTTGCGAAAGTATTTATAAAAGAGATTGGTCGGTAATTTGTAACAACCTGCTTTTCACCACCTTTACGAAAAGGGTTCACAATTGACACATTGTATTCCGGTGGACAAACTCCTTTTTCAAAAATGAGGTTTATCACGAATGTTAGAGGGCCCGTATTTTCCCAGATATATTTTTTACAGTTTCTGCTCTAAGACCGTCAAATCCAGGAGCCTTTCTGTTTCTTAGGTTTCGAATTATATCGATGATCTCTGCCTCTGTTGTTGGACATAAGAAGATGGATTGTGGGTTTATCCTCCGAGGTGGAGGATAGGACTCCAGGACAATAAACCGCTCCGCGAGCTCAGGACAAATACCGGAGAAAAAATTTGCGAACTCCTCAGCCACCTCAAGATCATCCTCTACAGCAACATTATCTTCTTTGAGAACAAGTTTAATGTCTTCTTTCTTATTTCCTCTCTCTGATATACCATCAATTATCCTCCACAAACTTGTCGAGTTGTGACGATTACGTTGAATTTCAGATCTGTGGAAGTTTTGTTTTGTGTTCTTAATTAATGTGTTGAGTCTATTCCTGTAATTAACAAATTCATGTCTCAATCTCAAGTTTTGTCTGTTTTTTATTTACTTCTTGAACAACCTGTCATTTTCCTTAATCGACTTTATAATACCTTGCTTTATGCATTCTTTCTTCGCCCTTATGAATATATGATCTATACATGAACCGGAGTCTCCCTGTATTCTAGTAGGTTCCTTTACTGTAGAAACAAAATCAAACTCAGCCATGATATTCAAAAATTCCTCTGTTGTATGATTGTCTGAAAATAGATCCACATTTATGTCGCCCAATTTCATGTGATAGTCAACATCATATCTCTGCCCAGTTAAATAATCTTGTAAATGCACCACAAACTCATGCTCGTTGGTTGAGGGTGGTCTGTATATGCAAGTAAGCTTGAACGACTTCTCAGAAACTTTAGCCTGTACCTCAATCACATCATATGTCCCCATTTTAACGGTATTGACTTTGTAATTTAATGTATATTTAATAAAAACTATGACCCCATCATTTTGGTTGATTGAACCGTTATTATACACTGAAGTATAGCCATCCAAGTTGAAAAGGTCCAAATCAGAGACATTCCAGGTCTCAGTGAGAACGACATGGTCAAAAAGTTCGTTAGCGTGACTGAGAAAAGTCTCCAACTTGTCAAAATTTTTGCCAATACTTCTTATATTCTGCTGACATACCCTGAAATTTCCACCTCCCAACCTGAGCCCATTGAATGAACCCACATCATACAAAATTGTTGTGGGGAACCTTACATAGTTATAATCCCTGACGAACTGATCCATTCTTCAACAAAAAATCTTCCAGAAAAATACGATGAAACACAGAAAAAATACAGAATGGGTACAGTAAAATGAAATTGCTATTGAATACAAAAAAATTTCTATCTATTTGAGTCCTACCTTTTCTCGCTTGAGCCAAAATTCCCCTCTTGCTGGCACCACCCTCGTCCCGGAACCCCGCAGTATCAGATGCTTTGGTAACGCTCCCAAGTCCCAGTTCACCACCGGAGACGTGACAGTCAGACTGGATCTTCTCCGAAATCACCTCCGCCAAGGTGTCTCGTGATGGATTCCTGGTGGTTACCAGAACGGGAGTCGATGGGGCACTGTTTGCCTTGACCTGTTCCTGACCATCAAGTGGTTCTTCAGCACAAAACGGATTGCTATTCACATACAATCTGGCCTCTCGGATGAAGCAGACGTTTTCGGGGTTCTCTCTATATTTTATCATGTGTTGTCGGAGGACTCTATGCTCCTCACGCTGCTGCTTCGTCAGATCATTTGAGATGTATATTCTGGTTCCCTTCAATTTTCTACAACATCTTAAAACCTCAAATTTCCTCCACTCCGAAACGAACTCGACCTTGATAGGACTGCTCAGAGATTCCCCAAAACAGAAGCAGGTACTGAGATCCGAAGGAACCAAATTGACATCCAACAAGCGTCGAAACTCGCCACATAAAAAGTCGATGATTACATTAGGTGACGGCTTTTTTAGGCCAAATATAATAAGCTTTTTTTCTCCTACTCTGTCTGTTCAATATTTCGCTTTCCTGCCTTAACGTGTTATTTTCCCTTTCGATCTCCTTCATTCTGTTATTCAACTCTTCCACCCTGAATAGCACACGTGCCTCACTTGCTTCCATAAAACTCTTCAGTTCCACCCTATTCTTCAATACCTTCTCATAAAGTTGATTCAGCGTGATATCCTCTCCACATTCCACCATTTCTTACAATGTATGGCAACCTTCAGATGTCAATGCAATGGTTAACAAAATCGAATGCGCGGAATTCCCCATTAGATATGGGGATGGCAGATATCTGGTATGATTTGAGTCATAAAAAAACTTAATTTCAATGCGGAATCGCACGAATTTTTTCCGATTTGAGCACCAATATAATTGCATATATTATCAGTGAATGGTTTGTCGACTCTTCACTATTTTTAAAACAATTTTGAACCTTTTAATTCAATACTTTGCCACAGTGATCGAAATTCAATATCTTTCAGTCTATAACATAATTCATCAATCTGAACAATGGACAGATTCATATTAAAATCATGGAATATAAATAGATTAACATATTCTGATCTCGAAAAATTGAGTGGTCAAATGTGGATGTATTAATGTTCATAGTTTCGACCAGCTCTGGATACTCCCATCTTCCAATGAATTTCAAAATTTTTGCAGAAACCCGACGTGCTAACTTTACGACAATCTTTCAGAGGGATACAAGTTTTTATAAAACTCAACTAAAAATACAATCAGTATTATACGAAGAGAAAACAAACTTCATGAAATGTGAAATAATTGTTCAGTTTTAAATTTGAATAATTGAAGTGATAGTTGGTGAACCATAAAGAAAAAAATCTTTATATTTTCAAAACGGATATATCTCAAGCAAAATGCGATTGATTAAAAAACTGTTTATGAGACAGTAATTTATTTCCACAAAATTGTTTGTACTACTACAACAATCGTTTCACCACGATGTGGCCTCTTCAGGTATTACATTGTACTGTCTGATGGTATTCAGTGTAACCGAGTTTAAATACATTTTTAGGTACGTGACCAAATAATGGAAGCACAAGTCATAAAAAACCTAGGTGTTTATTGGAGTTTGCCGCTAAATATGCAGTACAATGTAGTACCTGAAGAAGCCACATCGTGGTGAAATAATTGTTGTAGTAGTACAAACATTTTTGTGGAAATAAATTGCTGTCTCATATACATTTTTTTAATTAAAATGAGTTTCCACCAAGTGAAGACCGAATCAATTAATTTGGTTGTAATGCTACATGGACAAATACCTGGTCTTTAACAAGATGTAATTCGAGAAAGAACAAAAAATATCTATTTTTTAAAACTATCTTTCGGTTTACACTGACTAGAAAATCAATATTTTTTCAATGAAAAGGATGTAAAGTAACAATTTAATGTTCGAAATGGTGAATTGATTCGGAGCTCCTTAATAAGGATGATACAGATCAGCCGAATTATTTTATTTGATGTGGAGCTTTTATCAGGCAAATAATCCATTAACAATAAAAGAATATTAAACTAATCGACAAATGCTTCTAAGAAATATTCCCATATTTCATACTCTTATATCCATATGACGTAAAAATTCACAGATATTTGGAATGTAGATGAATGAGAATCTTTGCAATTTTACTATTTTCATAACTTCAAAAATAGTATTAAAAATCGAAACACGCTTCTAAATGAATTGTGTGTCGTACTGCGGTTAGTTTGTTGTCAGATTTAGTTTTTTAATCAAGTTTTTTTAAACAACAAGCAGGAGCAATTTTATTGATCGCAATAATTAATTACACATTGTTTCCCAGTGCTGAATCAGTGTTCTGTGGCGGTTGTCAACTTTAAGAATACTTTGTAGATATAATAGTTATCTAGCCAATTAATTTGCTTTTTTTTATGTGGGAATAATACAAACCACAGCGACAAGGTGCAACTGAAGAAAAACTCGAAGACTTCGTTCCCGTATACACGAATTTTTATTCGATGCGGTTGTTTGCTTTATTTTTCTGATTTTATTGTGAGAAAATTCTTGAGTTGAATTGAGTGTGTTACAATTTTACATCAGTCAATTCGAATTTAACCGTTTCATCTCGAGAGCAGTTTGTTAACTTCTGAATTTAGTTATCAACTTCGTAGGACATATGGTCAATTGCAGGATTCCTTGTTGAAGGAAAACATACACCTTCCGTGTGTTTCTACTTGTGTTCATTCCTTGCTTTCATTGGCCTCCTTTTGTCTGTCGTTAAAGTCTCCCAGGTAAGCCACTGGAGTATGCATGCTGTGTCCCAGGGATTTAGAATTTATTGCTGGCATAGTTTCTCACCGTTTCTGCAGCTATGTCGACTTGTGATAAATGTCCAGATATTTCCGATATGTATCCGGGATGACAATGTAATGCTCAGTGAAGAAAATTGTTTCATTCTAAATGTATGACACAGGCCAAAAATGACGAACCTCCATTCCAGATGCCCGAGGTCTCTTAGAAATGCTGTGGGAGCAAGGGTGCGGGAGATGTACCGAAGTGACGATCAATCATCTTTCCAGACAATGATAGCAGAGTCACTCAACATGCTGGGGGATATTTAAATGGAAATGAAGTCTCTAGTTACAAAATATGAGACTATTCTGAATTCTGTCAATTTATGTGATGCTTCTGTGTCATTGTTCGAGCGCAGCATATCTGGTATTGGCAAGATAATGAGCTATATAAAGCAAATTATCGAGAGAATATGCAAGACAAGTCGTCGGTCAAGGATTTTCAGAATTGAGTGGATGTGCTGGAGCAACAGAATTGGGCCATCAATGTGGAAATCTGTAAAGATTCCGAGAGGGAGGTAAAATATTTCTCGCATTTTCTAGAGGGTTGCGGAGGATATAGGTTGTCCCATTGATCCATGTGATGTGAATACTTTCTATACCAACCCTTGGCCCTTCCAGACTAAAACCTCGAAAACTAAGTGTCGTCAGTTGAGAAGTTAAGAAACCCTAATACATCCTTGAGGACCTAGAGAAGTGATTATCAGCGTTTCGAGGATTGTCGATCTTTGCTAACTTAAAGGTGTTCATTACCTTGTCGGCGCTTATGCACTCGAGGAAAATTTATTACAAAGTGATGCGGGTGCGCGTGACGTCTATACATGCATTACTAAAACTCATCATAAAATTTCTTGAATGTTTCAAACAAGACAGGGGTCGAATTTTATACTTCATTGAGTCCGTTCTGATTGATTTTCATTGTCGGAGAATATATATATATATATATATATATATATATATATATATATATATATATATATATATATGCTTCGATGCTTGAGGGCCTATAAGGAGAAAATAACGAATTATGCTGACTTGACCTTACAAATCCGTGAGTTGTACCTACTGAAAGAAATTTGTGTTCTCCCTATGATTATCTCGGAGAATGAATTGGTTGAGATGCATTTCATTGAAAATACACGGATACTCTGCTTGGACTCTGATATCATTTCTGCTTCGTAGAAACAAATTATTCTGACTCCAACAAGAATTGTGTAAAAGTTCCTACAGATTTCGTCGTTAAGGTACCTGCAGAATTCGTCGTTATAGCATGCTTTCGACCACATATCTGTAGCTTTGGAATTTTAGCCAAAAATAGTAATTTATCAAAAATAATAAAGACTACACACATAAGGATGATAAATCTGGGGTTTATAAGTTAACCTGCGGTGATTGCCCTAAAATTTACATAGGTCAAACTGGAAGAACATTCCGTCATAGGATGTGTGAACATTTGAAGAGTTTCCTCAACAATAAAAGCAATTCCACATATTCCAACCATTTGTTAGAAACAGGACATAATTTCAACCATAACTTTGAAATTCTACATATAGAAAGCAAAAGTTATGCCTTAAATCTGTTAGAATCCCTAGAGATAAATAAACATAATAAAATTGGAATATTACTTAACGAACAAATAGATTTAAATAGCTCACCTCTGTTAAATATATTCAGATAAGCTGGAATTTGCAGGGACCCTTTTTTGGGTTTTAGTGCCTCATAAAAATTTATTGTAGTTACTGTAATATAAATAGCCACGGATTTCGGAAACAAGCTTAGTTATTCAAAATGTGATCTTACCTGATGATGCTACTGTGATAGCGAAACAATTGTTGTGAGTTTAACAATAAAAATTTGTGAAAATCAGAATAACCTTATTTCAAATTATTTAATATGGATTTTCACCAAGTAAGGACTGATACAATTCAATATTATAAGTTGATGGTTACTGCTAACTATTGACTGGTGCATCAACTAAAAACTTAGTTTTAGGTAGGGGTAGGGAAGTGTCCAATCTATATATTATTGTTAATCTATGGCGTTGACCGCAGCAACGAAAATAAGGAGAACTACCGCAGCTTGAAAAAAAAAACATTTTAATTTCCATATCACAACAGAATGGTTGAGTAAATTTGTGATTGAGTTCATTGTATTCGTTTTTTTACCGGAAGATTTCCACTGACTCAGCAGAATATTGTTTTTATACTCGCATGGATTTTTGAATCTGGTACGTCCGTCGCCCGCTTCATATTCAACCTTTGCACGCCCTAAAATTCAAATTGTTGAATTTCAATGTTTTTGCCTTCCTGGTCCTACTTATTTGACCGTACAAGGAATCCCTACTCCGTGTCTAATTACCCCCAATAAAGGAAATGTTCCTTCACATACAAATAATCCCACAGAATTCTTATTGGATTTCCGTTTTTATTATATATATATATATATATATATATATATATATATATATATATATATATATATATATATATATACATATATATATATATATATATATATATATATATATATATATATTTTGTATTTCACAAGTTTCAATTTACTCAGATAGCATTCAGCTAATAAGCAAAACAAACAATACATATCACAGCAGATGTGGTATATACATTCTGTCAAGAAAGTACCGGGAATTATCGATTTAAATCTGGCGGGGCAATGAGGCAGGTAGAAATTTTTTTTCCTAGGTTGGAACCACTGTCCTTAATTACTATGCCAAGCTTGAGCGCGATCTGTCAACTAGTGTGTTTGCAACAGCTGATTAAGTCAGTCGATGTCAGAGTGCGTGCCGATTTTTACTATGGTTGATTACGTTGAGCAATTTGTTTAAAGTTTTGTGTTGCAAATGAATTTTCGTGTGCCGATGCATTGAAAATGTTGCAAAAGGCCTTTGGTGATAATGCTCTATCGAAAACTAGTGCATATCAGTGGTACAGAGCCCTCAAGGACGGTCGTGAAGTGGTCGCCCATCGACGGCTTCGATCGAAGATAACGTCGATAAAATTAAGGAAAGGGTGCTGGAAAACCGTCGTATCAGCTTGAGAGAGATAGCACATGATCTTAAGATATCCCACGAGTCCGCACGTACGATTTTGATTGATATTTTGGGCATGAGAAAGGTGGCCGCACGACTCGTACCGAAAGACCTGAATTTTCTTCAAAAACGTCATCGCGAACAGGTTGCTTCAGACATGCTGGATCGCTGTAATTCCGATTCTACATTCATGGAACGCATTATAACTGGTGATGAGACCTGGGTCTACGAGTACGATATGCAAGCAAGCCAGCAGTCATCGGAATGGGTGGCAAAAAATGAGCCGAAACCGAAAAAACCACGCCAAAGCCGCTCGAAAATGAAGGTGATGCTCACTGTTTTCTTCGATATCCGTGGCGTCGTGCACTAGGAATTCATTCCAGAGGGTCAGACGGTAAACAAGGAGTATTACCTAGGCGTTATGAAACGTTTGCGTGAGCGTATCCGTAAGAAGCGGCGAAATTTGTGGGCGAACAACTCATGGATTTTGCATGACGATAACGCGCCTTCTCATCGAGCTACGATTGTGACTGACTTTCTAGCAAAAAACTCAACAAACGTGCTCAGCAACCACTGTATTCGACGGATTTGGCTCCCTGCGACTTTTTCCTCTTCCCAAAACTGAAATTGCCCCTTCCTGGCACCCGTTTTGAGTCGATTGAAGCCATAAAACAAAATTCGCCGCGAGAGCTAAAGTCCATCCCGGAAAGCGCCTATAAAAAATGTTTCGATAATTGGAAGTGCCATTGGCATAGATGTATTGGAGCAAATGGAGCCTATTTTGAAGGCGACCCAATAAATTTTGACGATTAAATGTAAAAATGTTGTTTTAATTGAAAATTCCCGGTACTTTCTTGACAGAGTAGTATGCTGAACATAAAGAAGATTCTATAAAGACAGCTCCAATAACGTAATAGACTTCGCAGAATTCACGTAAGAGTAAGTACTCTCATGTTGCTGCTCAGTTAGGTGAGGTCATACCTTTATTTTCAATTCTAACACTCATTTCCTTACTTTATTAGAAATGAAACACTTTGTTAGGAATTAATTGAAGAAACTTTGGGTAGAGGTCTCGCAGAATATTGTAAACTCCTATATGATTACGTTTTGCTTCATTTGTGGTTACTTATGTAACAACTGCAAAATATTCCAATATTTAAATATCATTTGAAAACTGATTAATGATGATCAAAAATGAACTTCGATATTCTGACCAGTGTTCCTAAATTTCAGGATGTGATTTCTTGATTGATTTCACAAAAGTGCTTTCAGTAGCTTATACAAGAGTATCAATTGGGGAAAAGTAGGTGGTATATGACTCCTTGTACAAACTGTACAAGGAGTGGCAAAAAAATAAAGAAAATCTAGGGCTAAAAGTGAACTATATCAAATACAGAAATCATTTGAATAAACTCATCTATATTACTAAAGTCGACCATTATAAAAATCAAATCGAAAAGAATATGAAGAGTTCGCGAAAACTCTGGAAAATCAAAAAAATATCACCAACACCAATAGTGAGCCCACAAGAATAAGACAGCTGAAATCAAAAGATGGAAAATACGTAGACTCCAATAAAGAAATCGCCAATACGTTCGGTGTTTTTTTTTCCAACATAGGACAAGAGCTAGCACAAAACATAGAAAAGCCTCCAGTGTCACCTCCCCCCAGAGTGACAAATCCCTGCTCATTCTTCCTCAAACCTATAGATGAGAGGGAGATTAGTGAGATTATATTATCTTTAAAAAATAATAAGACGCCTAGTATAGATGATATTAAAGCCGTGTCATTGAAAACAATTTATAGAGAGATAGTAAGACCTCTGTGTTACATTGTAAATATCATAATGGAGGATGGAATCTGCCCTGCTGAATTTAAGATCACAGTAATAAAACCTCTACATAAAAAGGGAGATAAAACTATTCCATCAAATTTTAGACCGATATCTCTGGTGATTAGCTACGCTAAAATTTTCGAGAAGGTTATCAAAGTGAGACTCGAGCTGTTTCTGGAGAAACATAAAGTAATTGCTGATAATCAATTCGGGTTTCGGAGCGGAAAATCTACGGAGGGAGCCATTGCATCACAAACGCAAAAAATGTATGATGCAATTGATAATAGCCAACCTGCCATTGCTGTGTTTTTGGATCTTGAAAAGGCATTCGACACTGTCGACCACCAACAGTTTTTGGAGTCCTTGGAGGATGTGGGAATACGAGGACTGGCTCACGATTTGTTCAGATCCTATCTGTATGATAGGAAACAATGTGTCAAAATTGAAGATACGTATAGTAGATTTGAATTGGTTGAATGCGGAGTACCGCAGGGCACAGTGCTCGGGCCAATTCTATTCATCATACATATAAATACTCTACTCACCACTAGAACATCTGGACACATCCTAAGCTTTGCTGATGATACCGTTATATTGTATACATCGGGTAGTTGGGAGGATCTAAAACATAAAATTCAGGCAGAAATGACTGATATTGTTGACTGGTTTAATTGTAAATTACTTACCATAAATTTCGACAAAATAATATTCCTTCCTATAATAAACTACAAAAACAAATTACCACAGTATAACACTTTGGAAGTGAATAATCATAATAAAACGATAACAATAAGAATTACCGAAAATATTAAATACCTGGGGATTATTATTGATTCTCATCTTCCTTGGAATAATCACGTTAATAACATTGTTAATATAATCAGAACATTTTTGGGCCGCTTCAGGTTTCTTTCTAAGCTCTTACCTCTAAATCATCTCAAAATGCTCTATTTTGCTTTTGTAGACTCCCGTATAGCATATGTTATTATCGGATGGGGTGGCATCACGAATGTATATCTAAAAAAGTTGAACACACTACAGAAATATTTCTTAAAAATTGTTCTCAAGAAATAAAGAACTTACCCATCGGATGACTTATACGTGGAAGCTAGGATACTAGATGTCCGACAGATCTTCTTTCTTAAGGCAGTGTGTTTTCTGCACAAAAATAGGGAAAATATTGAATTTTTATCTCATAATTATCCAACCAGAGCTAGATATTCAAATAAGATTAAAACTCCATCAGCAAATAAGACAGTGGGAACAAAATGTCTTGCGTTTCTGGGGCCAAGCAGTTCTAATTCTGATGTATATTATAGAAATAAGGTTAGGTCGTTTCTACTGAGTAACCGGAGACAGGTTGTACATGCTTTCTTTAACTGATACAATTAAAAAAAAATTAGGAATGTGAATGTGTATCGTTGTAACTCAATAATTTTCTGAAATTTATTGTTGTGTTTGGCATTTCAGACATAAGTGAGTAAATGAGATATGACACGGACAGGGAAAGCTTTGTGTTCATTCTCCTTATTTGTTTGTGTCAGATTACTATGTTTATGTTAATATTCTGTTTACTATATCTAGTGTATGAATTTCTGGTGCAAATAAATTATTATTATTAATTGTGTAGAAGATTTTCTGTTGAGATTGAGGGAGATTTATATTGAGTAAAAGTAGATTTTCATCTGTAAATCAAAAGGGATATGCGACTAAAGCCTGCAATATAGTTGTTGAGATATTCGATATGAATTTGAAAATAATGTAAAACAAGTTTTATTTCCAAAGGCTCTGAAAATAACTATGATGTTTGCACTAGAAGGTCCTCTTTCAATAGTGCCAAAAAAATATTGAAATATAATCACTTGTTATTAAAGGGGTACTTTTCCCTAGGAAAATGCGAATTTTAATATGCTAGCAGTCATCCTATTATCAAACTGAATTTGAACCAAAACTTCATGATTCTTTCAATTTCTACACTCAACCTAATACTTTTGTTTACACAAGCTGTAATTTTTTCTCTCTGAATATCTGAAGGCATCACCTCCTCAAATATCATATTGACATTTAGATCAATTGTGTAATCATACACCTGAATAGGTTTGGAATAACGGGAACAGATCTAGAACTGCAAAAAAATGTGTTAACTTGATGGTTGAACGCATATTTCTGTATTTTTATTCATCGTATGTAGCTTCATTACGAAGTCATTTACAGATTTTAAATTTTCAGCGTAAAGAAGCTCCCAACTTCACATCAGTGCTTTTTACCATTTTTCCACAACGGTATCGACTTGAAATCAGAAACGGGTTGACCATAATCACAAATATTTCGAAGAATAGTGTGAGCGGTATCTAAACTCGTGGATATTCATAACATCTTGACCTATGAAACATGACAAGACTTGATTTTGAAAGAATATTCCTTTACATCTTATTCACAAACTAACTGCCTTTTACAGTTACTTAATACTGGTTGTACTGAACTTGAAAGAAAAAAATTCCAGTCAGCTGAGCTCACATGCATTTGGTTTCTTGATTATTTCTTGATTTGGCTCAATATAAAGAGAGGTTTCGTTTCATGTTGTTCACTCCAAAAATGGAAACAATGTAGAAAATTTTCTTGGGGTTTTGTTGGGAATCAACAAAATTGGTGCAATATACGATTTATCCAATTTTCTAAACTTTTCTCAGAAATTATGTTCCAGCAGAACCATTAAATTCATCACGAAAACTGATCTTTTTAGAGTCAGTGTGACGTTTCTTACATTTTGCGTCAATTTTGTTCCAAATTATTCGTCTTTGAGAGAAGAACGAATTTTATATCTTCTCACTATTATTTTGTGAGTCTTTCTCCACTCACAAAAACTGATGAGAAGAGAAGATTTTTTAACTATGTCAGTCCTGCTGAATCGACTAATCCATGGTGTAATCGGATCGATTCATTAGCGATTCATCGAATAATGATGAAACTTTTTACTTCGCACATCCATTCTCCCAGAAAATAATTTTTTTATTAAGTTATTAAAAAAAAGTTGAAGAAATATTCATACTTCGTTTAGTATTCAGTAAGCAAATACCACAATAATTAAATTAATATGGAATTACTTTCTTAAATATTTACTTTTTTTAAGGTCCTCTTTCACTGATATAAAACGAAGAAATTTTTTATTTATTCCGTTTTAAAAATGAACCTTCACAAAGTAACGGACTACTCCATCCAATATTTGAAGAAAGCAACGAAATATAAATATAAATACGAAAATGTTCTCAATCCATCAGCTTAGTTTAATTGATGAAGATTTCGTTATCACATTGATTTACTTTTGTTTGTCTATTCATGGGACCTAGAAATATATTGATTGAAATTTTATGTACTCAATATTCCACAAAGTATCTATCCCAACTGAAAATAGAAAACAGTGAAGAATGGAGATATGAAAATTGGTACAGAATTTTTCGAAAAAAAGCCTCTGAAAAATGAAGAAGTTCGTATGACTGTTAAGTGGAATAATCTTACCAGATTTTGGTAAATTTTGTTAAATAATCAGCTTAACACTTTGGATGTTCTTAGTCTTTTCAATACTGTGGTAAATAAAAAGATGAACATGATTTTTTGTGGGATTATTGATTACAGTTGGCAACCTTTAATACTTAATCTGAACATTTGATTTTACTTCAAATTGTAGTTTTAAATGCTTGTGAAATTGGTTTCACTACTATTAAAGATTTTTACGCTCTTTGCAATTATGATAAAGAACGCAAATTTCTGTCATATCATCAACTAAACCATATATTTTTCGTGGATAGAGTTGCAATGAATTATATATTCATATCATAAAATCAAATCTTACTTTTTTCAGACTTTACCCTATATATTTACTTTTCTTTGCTTCATAAATATGAGATAAAATTTCTGGTACGGGAAAACGCAAAACTAAGCTGATGATTTTGAAAAATTAATTGCTTTTTTTCTGCTCTTACCCAGACAGATCTAAATTCCATCAAACAAGAATAATATATGTCATATCACAAAGAATAATAATAATTGAAGCCTTCGAAAATTCAAATGTAATTATCATTTAAGGGGACGGATTTAAAAATTTCTGAGGATTCTATCAAGTATTTTCACAAATTCTTCATCAATTAGTCTGATTATGTTTTATTTTCTTCAATAAAAATAATGACACGCCCATATGAATCATTGTAGAGCAAAATTATTGTTCAGTTTGTTTGCCATTAACTTGTAGAAATATCTTCTAAATGTCATTCGCTCTAGAGTTGCATCGTGTAATTCATCTACGCCGGTTCAGTAGAGTCTAAAGAAAAGGTCGGATATCATAGAATTATTTTTTTTTAATTTAAACTAATACAATCTACCAAACTGTAGCATGAGTTGCGTCAATAGCTCTAGATTGGGAGATAGTGCCAGAGGGTCCAGCCACAACAGTATTTTCAGCAGATATTCTTCCATGAACTGGTACAACAGCATGATGAGCTAAGACTGGGGTGTGAGCAGCGTAGGTGGTAATAACTGGGGCAGCAACAGCTTGATGTGCTAAAACTGGAGAGTGAGCAGCATAGGTTGTTATGGCTGAGGCAGTAATTAATGGAGATTGTGCAGATATGAGAGGAGTATGAGCTAGGGACAGCCTGGCAGAAGGAGAAATGACGGCAGTTGGAGCAGCTTGAGCAACAACAGTGGCAGCATTGTCAGTAATAATAGTTCCTCCTGGAGCTACAGAAGAGATTGCACTTCCGTCTGGTCCTACGACAGTGGTTCTTGAACTTGGACCTTGTACAATATGTCCAGTTGGAATAGCGGAATATGCCAAGGGGGCAACCAAACTAGCATTGACTGCGGCCAAGGCAGCAAAGAAGATAACAATTGGCTAGAAAATGATATGAACAAATATAAATAAAACTATTCACCATTTCAAATATATAATGATCTGTGAAGTCAAATATCGAATAAAGAAAAACGCCGTACACCGTACACATCAGATGATTTCGTCGTTGCTGAAGAAATAGGGCAAAGACTATATGTAAGTGTAAGTATAAGTTAGTTACATTGATTAATTCAAATAACCATATAGTACTTCTACGACTTTATAGTTCGAAGGCCTCTAAAATTGAAAATTTTAAATGTATAATTATGCATTTGAACTTTTAATGGATCGACGAATTTCAAGAAAAAGTTTGTATCCGTAAAGAAAATGTCTTCAAATATTATTATATATTTTTCTTGGGAGTTCATACAATTCTCAAATATTCTATGCTGATCTTTATTTCAAAAAAATTTTCATTTAAGTAGTCATTCAAAATTTCACTTATTGAATACATTTCATATTATCTAAAAGCTGAGTGTATTATTTGTTGAAAATAATTATTCACTTACGAATGACTTCATTGTGGTTTTCAATTCGGCGGAAGATTAATTCAACTGATGCCCGAAAGAAAAATATTTGGATCTTATATATGAGTTATACTGACCTTGCCACGCCTAACGGCAAACCTAAATTTCCGCGTTTTGGATACCTCAGGAGTTGTTTATGATTAACATATTCGGAGCACTTACGAACACATTACGATATTGGAAATAATTTAGTTATTGAAATGCTTCTAAAAGTCTTAAGTATATTTTTCACATTTAGAAATGAATTTCTTCTTTTAGTGGAAGTTCTACAGTTAATTGAAATTTTATTGATTTCTTTATTATCCTTTTCCATTGCCATATATAGTTGCATAAAATCACGAAAGAACTGAAAACAATGAAGTCATTAAATGAAATAGTAAAATTCAATTAACGACAATGAGTTCACTATAAGTATTCTTCGAAATATATACATTTATATAAAAGACGGTTGGAAACATAGGAAATTCAATATTAATTTAGAGGACGACGAGGGTGGAGCAGTGAAATAATCAAAACCTCAGCGCGATTCGATGACGAATAAAGGACTGTTCTCTCTCAGTGACGAGTGAGGAATATGCTTAGATCGAAACGAGGCTCTGCTTCCTGCTTTCAGCAATAATTCGCACTTCAAACGTGAAATGCGTTAGTCCATATCGTTTGAAAATAAAGTAAATCGGAATGCTCACTCTAGAAGAAGAAATTCAGATCATAAAATGGAACTTTGGTGGTCAATCAATTCAAGATACAATAAAATCATGTATTATTGCCATTGACGATGGTCCGATTCCTTCAAGTTCGGCTATTTCTAAAATAATGAAAAAATTCCAGAAATTTGGGTGTTAGGGAACATGCAGGCATTGCAAGATTGTTAAACCACCAAAAACCATCAGTAAAAATTGTTTGCAAAAAGAAATAGATGCGTGTGCTGCTGTTGAAACCAGTGCACCTTATTCGAGTAAAAAAATTTCTGAACAAGTAGATATGAACGCTAGGTGTTCGTTGCGTTTTAGAGAATCAAATTATTCCGCCAGTTCGACAGCTATCAATTAAGTTTTTTGGTCCAGTCTAATAATTATATGCCTTTGGTGAATAAAATGCTGAAGTAAGTCCAAATGATCTCAGGATAGGTCCATATTTCTGTCTCGTGGGATCACTCAACATTCTCTCAAACAAATCTCCAGCTGTTTTTGGGATTGAAGCCTGTGAAAATTAGATATATCACTGATGAGGAATAAATAATGTTATTACACTCAAAATAATACAGTAGAAAGGAGTTCAACTGAAGGATTGCTTCACGCAACTGCTCACGCCTGGAACCATTGCGTGGGATTTTTTTATTTTAATACAGTGTTAATTCAGTGATATTCATATTGCATATGTACTTTAATAACTATCAAGGGAGAATCAACGTTACCAATAGAAGTAGATACACAGGTGTTTTGTATGAATTTATCATTTGAAAGATTATAATAAGTTTTCAATTCGATTATCCGAACATCCATGCCCTCCAATTATTTTGAACCCTCTACTGTGTTTCTATTCAACTATTAGTTTTCTCAAGCAGAACAAACAATTTACACATATGGTAGAAATATTTGAGTATTTATAAAGTGTTAATTATTGGTAAAAAAAAGTATGGTTTAGTTGGTTGATGGATTTTTTCCATAGTTACTTACCAATATTGTGTGTTCCGATTCTTCTGAGAAACAAAACTTTTCAGTCAAAAATGATAGTAAACTCTTCAATGATGTGATTCGAAGCTTTTGTCGACGAACTTTATTTTGAAGAGTATGAATTTTCACTTTTTGTTTTATAACCACCTTCTTCACCTTGTGATAACGTTTCTCAGGTGTGGAGAAATCACTACTTGACATGTCACCCAAATAGAACCTCTTTCTGAAATAAATAAATTGAAGTTATTTTTTAAATATGAAATATTTGAAGAAATTCATCCCAAGTTACCAATTGATTATATGGATTCATATAACAAATACATATAACATATTTCTCGGATATCATATTATCGTCACAAATGCAGATCTCAAGATCTCAAATGCAGATTGATCAAGTAGAGGAGTAACATTTTGTTCAAGCTATTTTATTCCATTAGCCCTTGTTCCAATGCCGTTTGAATCGAAATGGTTTGAACATATGAAACCATGCTTCTTCGAGAAATCAACACTTTCAAAGCCAAGAAGCGTAGCCAAATCCTTTTTATTCGGTATCACTTGGGAATCTAGAATAAATATTCGCATTACAAAATAACAATGATGGTAATTCTGTGGAGGCTTAGAATTTGATGATTCAGAAATTATGGAAAACTTTTAAATTTACATTCATTCTGGCTATACCTACGCCACCGAAATGTGTTTTTACCTGTGAAACGATAAATGAGGAGGAAAATTCGCCTTATTTCCACATTTTTCACATTGGCGAACCATGTTCTCCACAAATTATTACCAAATTCACTCCAAATTTCTCAAAACACTAAATAAGTATTTAAGGTCAGGAATTTCCTTACTGATATTCCACGAAAAAAAACCAAATCATAACATGGCACCGTTGAGACTATACATTTTAAGGGGGCAAATAAATTGATGTCATTCGCTAATTTGAAATGCAGTGTTGCCTATGTTACAAAAATAAATCCTGTGCACGGTATTTACCATAAAAGGAAAATGTACCTTATTCTTTATTGGTCATTTTACGGAACCTACTTCTATAAAATATTAGTATAAAGCTACAACTGAGAGAAACTTACGAATAAATAAAAATATGAATGATTAGTAATAATGTGAGACTTGAACGGTAAATGAGTTTTTAAAAGGAAACAAATTCTCAAATAAGAAATTTGGTAGCAGTGGACTGGATTCTTCTTGCAGTGAACCAGTTGAATAATGTGATTTACTGTTGGCCTCACTACCGATTGTAAACAATTGGATCTCTTTTACTACGTCTATGGTCGCCACATTATTCAATTGTGGAATTCAATAAGGAATTATCACTTTATTTAGATAGAGAAAAGCTTTTTTTGATCACATTCTTACCAGTGACATGAAAATCAATTTATTTTCTCAAGAATTTCACGTATATGAGTATAAAAATATACTAAGTATGTATGGATTCACTTATTTTATAAACAATATTACTCGTCTAGATAGCGGCACATGTTTGGACCATTTATCATTAGTAAGGAGTATGAACTATGGTAATAGAAAGTTCTAGATATCGAGACAGTGTATCATATATCTCGATAACAATTCTTTACTCGAACAATCTCGACAAGGTTTTGTAGATCACAGAGGCATAATGATTTTTGGTACCGATCAGCCAAATTATTCTATTTTAATTTGGACCATTTCTTCGTAAAGGGTATAATTGCTGAAGATTTTTAAGATTGGTGGGATCATATTACGAAATCTTATCACAGATCTTTACGCTATTTTACTATACACAGATAAAACCATAGGCAAGAACTATGCCGAAACAGACCATACGAGACAAAAACTTATGAACCAACTTACTGCCGAAAATTGGAAAGGTGTATATGATTATGATGATGCCGGTCAAATTACCGAAAACTTCATTGATGTCTTGCAGGAATACATAGACGAAAGTACAAACACAGTATACATCAACAAAAATAAACGAATCAGAAAAGAATGAATTACACCAATGATAATGAAGGAAATTAATAAGAAACAAAATATGTATAGCAAAAAAGTAACCCAATGATATCCAACTAAAAAATGACTATTCAAAAATTAAAAATAGATTACACATTGCAGAAGTTAGAATATATAATTCTGAATTCAAAATTACTTCTATAAAGTATTGACTCACATTCAAAATGATTAATAAAGAAAGTATTTGCTTATCGGATTTCGGTGTATTTTTGGTTCTAAATCATCTATGGAAATTTCAGCTAGGATTTCCCACCTTTGTTAGAAATGTAGATTGTTTCGTTAAATTGAAAATAGTTTTATTCAAGAAATATTTCAAGGCATTCATTTAGATAGGGTTGGTTTTATTTTTAATCATTATTTTTTTTACGATTTGTATTGATTAATTTTATGTTTGGTGATGCGATAAGTGGAACTTCTGGTCTAATCGGATTATTCTCTTTATGAAATTTTATTAATGAATGAAATTTTAGGATTTGTGGGTTAATTAAACTGAGCGAATAATTTTTGGAAAGTTATTGAAAGAGCTAACAGATGGGTCTATTTAATTTTTTTTTAATTTTTGAAGTGTTCAGTGGAGTTTTAAGTAACAGTATCATATTTACCTGCGGTCAAAAAAGCAGTACCTTTGTTAAGATATTCATGTTTTGGAATGGCAATGATACTGTTTCCTTTATCGGCTCGAGTAAAGAATAAATCATTGGTATTTCTTTTTCAGATGATTGGTTTAACCAAATTCTGTTTCATCGAGGAAGAGCGAATTTCAGTTTTATTTTTGTCTTCAATTATGCCAGCAATATTATATTTATTATAATTTAAATTTGATTGATTTTCAAGTGATTGAATAGATTAAATGGCGAGTTCTGAATCTATTCCGAAATAATCTAGGGATTTTTGTAAATAATTATTTTCTAGGTTGAATTAAAATTCATCTTTTAAAAGTAAAGACCGTTTCAATCAAACATTTATTAAAAGCTGAAATCAGATTCTTGATCCCATGGTATTTCAATTTTCTGTTAAGAATATAATAGTTTTATTCATAGACTATTGAATGTCCATATGAATTCAGATAACTTTTCGAAAGAGTTAAATATTATTAAACAAATAGCTTCACACAATGGTTACAACCCCTTTCTTATAGACAAAATGGTATCCAATAAACAAACTAACATGGCATTAAATCTCATGTACCCGTTCATAAAAGAGGACATTCCATATAATTATTTTCCGCTATCTTACGTTAATGGATTATCTGAACATATTGATTAACATTTCGCAAATAGCTTGAATTACAATGCAGCTTTAAAAACCATTAATAACCTCAGTACATAAAAAATAAGGATCGAAAAAATAAAGAAAATAAATCTGGAGTCTACAAGTTGACTTGGAACAATTACCTTTTAGTATAAATTGGCCAGACAGGTAGATCATTCTAGACAATAATCCAAGAACACCAAAGAAGTTACATTCGACATATGCTAATCATCTTACGGAATTCAGACATAATTTCAACAACAACTATGAAATCATCCACGTTGAACGCAAAACTTCTAGATTAACACTTTTAGAATCGCATGAAATCAAGAGGTCCTTTTGAATGAATATGCAGATATTGACAGACTTCCATCACTGAATATCTATCCCTGATGGCATTTTTAGCGACAAACTCCAATAAGCACCCTCAGTTTTTATGACTTGTTTTTACCATTATTTTGTCCCGTACTCAACTGTATTCAAACTCTGTTACACTAGACACCATCATTCAATAGAATGTACAAACCTTAAGAAGCCAGATCGTGGTGAGACAATTGTTGTACTGTAAACATTTTTGTGTCTCTGATATGTTTTTAATGAAAAACTGAATGCCTATCATTCTGGGAAATGAATTCACACCACCTTAAAATTCTGAGCGAATCGACAAGCAAGCACTACTTAATAAGTTGAGCAAGAATTATTGTTCACGGAGTCTCTTGAAGAGAAGTTGTTAAGCCTTTTAATGCTCTCGAAACTTCAAGGGATATAACGCTAAATCTGACGAGTGATTGAGGGCTTATGTATACTTAAAAAACTTGCATTTTCTCGTCAATGTCTTACTTGTCTGGATGCATCGTGAAATATAAACAATGAATAATGAACAGATGCCCTAGTCCTCTCAAGGCTATGAAGTTTTCATATTTATAAATGACGTAAACGTGTTGAAGGGGAATATTCAGCGGTCCAAAAATCAATTTAGAATAATAAATAATTTTTTCTTCGTTTTATATTACATCATTTATATCATCATTCTAAACTAAAACTTACACTGCGAGAGGAATTCCTAGAAAAAAGAAGACTTTTTATTCCTTTCAACAGATAATTAGTCAAACAGATGACTCAACAGTAGAACTGGCGGGGAAGTGAACACTGACATTTCCTAATTATGTTATGCTTAATATAAAAAAAAATTTAATTATCGTTTGAAATGATTCAAAAAATGAAGCTGTTGACAAAAAACGCAAGGAAATTTTATTTAAAGAAAATAAAAATCAGGTCAAGTTATGAGCTATTTTTTGCTTGTACGCAGCATCGTCTATGTGTTAATTTTCTGCTAAGAATTGTCATATGATTGAGGGAGTGTTAATAAGTGAGACAATAAAATTGAGAATGTTGTCAACCGAGGACAAAACGTCTTTTCGTTATAAATAGTACTTTTCTGTATTGGTTTGGGAATCCAATATCCTAAGAAAAATATGCATTTGTTTTTTCGGTAAATTGTTGAGATTTAAAAATGAAATTTTTATTCAACTTGAAAATATTGTTTAATAATTCCTTCATTCTTTGCAGGTAGGAAAAGAGCTAAATTTCACACTTATTAGGTGAGTACAAAGAAATATTACGTACATGTAACCCATGTTACGGAAAATATATATTTACTATTTTCTTGAAGTTTCAGTAATTTAATTTTTCATCATTGAAAACTGTTACTTGTATTCAATGTATAAAAATTCAATATTGATTTCAATAGGATGACATATCCTGAAATAAAAGTGCAGGGGAAATTTTCGTGGAAGTTTTTCTGAATCAAAAGAGTTTTATAGCTCAATTTATATAAGACAAAAATAACTAAGGATGAAGAAAACAACCTTCTTCGAAAATTTCACATTATAGACATAATTCAGGCTTATTTGATTGTTTCAAGATATTCTATCAAATGAGCAGAAAATATTTTCACTGAAAACATGAAAAACTGATGGAACATAAGGGGAATATTGCTTCGAATTGATTTTGAAATATTTCAAATATTTATCGAAATGATTCTCAGAAACCTCTACAAATTTCAATTCAAAATGTCTCTTGAACATTTTCATCAAATTGAATTGAGAGAAATGTCTTAGAAACATTGCTTGTCTGGTAGATGTATTGAATTATCAAATATATGAGTGGCATTCAACAGGTAATACAATGAATATAGATTATTTACGTAGCAAAATTTATCCGATACCGCTGTTTTAAATAGATCTTATAAAAAACGTATTCTTGTTCAAAACAATTCCCCATATAAACTTAAAAATTATTTCAATCATTTTTTTTAAACGCATTTTCCAGAACAGCGCCTGAAACTCACATATAAATAAATTCTTTCTGACAAGAATGTGTTTCAGACACTGCTCTGAGGATTGTGCTATATTTTTTGAGCAGAAATAAAAATTACTGTTTGAATTGACAGGGTTGATATTTTGAAATAAAATTAGTTATTTATAAAATCTATTTGAAACAAATAATGAAAAAAAAACGACCAATTCTTTTTCCTTTTGTTGGTTAATGAAAATATTTTACAAAATGATTCTACAGTATCTATTTGAGAGAGAAATACATAGTTACAGTTAAAGAATCTAACCATGTTGATAAATTAATAAAGCATCATATCATCTACTACGGTTTCAGCTATTTTCCAAGCCGAAATACGAAATACCGAAAAATATGACACAAAAAGTAATTCTTCGTTAGAAATAGAAGGAAAATTTTAGTAAGTCTGAAGATACCTAGAAATTTGAATCAGTGAATATGTAAGCATTTCTGAATTATTTGTTAGTAAGGGGTCTTTTAATGGAAACGCCCTATTTTTTAATTGACATTACTCACGCATGGCAGCCATTGTTTATTCGTGACATTGACAGTTGTATTTTTCAATGTCAGTCATTTGATCATGGAAAGGTGCACACTCCAGCAACGTTTACAAATAATCCAAATTTATAATGAAAAGTCGCGATCTATTACTCTAATTTTACTTGCTTCAACTCCAATTTTTGGTCATAATAATCGTCTGGATAAGAAAACAGTTGAACGTTCAGTGAAGAAGTGAAACAAATTTCACACTTCATTATGTTACAGTTCCAGTGAGACAAATAAATGGAAGAAGTGAAGAGAATATTGCTGTCGTTCGTGAAAGTGTTCGTAAAGACCAAAATTTATCGATTTCTCGACGTTCACAAGAACTAGACATCTCCCAGACGTTTTTGTGGCGAATTTTACGAAAAGACCTTGGGTTACATCCATACAAACTCAAACCAACAGATTATTTAAAGCGTCCTGTATTCAGTAATAAATTGTAATTTAGACAAAATCGGAAATGATGGACTGATAAATTATCCGACCCGTGCCTGCGATTCAATTCCATTGGACTTCTTCTTTCTTTGGGGTGACATTGAGTCATTGGTTTACAGCAATCATCCAGCAAATTTAGAGGATTTATAAATCTATATTGAACCAGTAATTGCTAACATACTACCTGATTTGAGTGAAAGAGTCATAGAAAATTATATTCAAATACTTCATTTCTGCCAACGTTTCCGTCGAAGACATTTAAATTATGTTTTTTTTTTTCATATATTTTCATTTAACTTTATAATGAAATAAAAATTTCAATAATTTTCAAATGAATAATGTGTTTTATTTACAAAACAAAATGGGGCGCTATTATTGAAAGACCCTTTATAACATAGTAATTCACAAACTTTTTTTAACATTTCCACAGAATCAATGAACACTGCTACTAGCTCCGTATGAATTTTTCTGATTTTTCAGAAATTCAGTCTATCGTTCAATGGATTCATAGAAGCCAGTCATATTATTTTGATCGCAATGAAAGAGATTTTCATAATGAAAAATATCTATTTATTATCTTTTTTTCTAAAACATTTCTTTGAGGTACAGATAGTGTTCAGTCAATTATAATATTATCAAGCTCCGTAAATCTCTGGTTTATAAGAACCATCATCGTGAAGCCTTTCGCTGATTTCTGGCACCCATTGTCCTTCTAGTCCTGATCCGGCAGGTACCAAGACACCAACTGGTGCACCAGCGGGAGCAACACGCAGATTAGTGGCAGTTACTCTGACGCCTAGTGGTGCAGCTAGGCCAATTCCAGCCAGTCCCAAACCTGCAGGTCCGACTAAACCAAGTGGTGCTGCTATAGCTGGTGCAGCAAGACCTGATCTGACAATAGTACCTGAAGGTCCGATAAGGGCTGCACCTGAGTTGATAGCTAGTGGACCTAGAATGCTGGCACTGGCTACTGCCACAGCTACGAAAAATACAATTGGGCTCTGAAAATGTTACAAAAATTATAGATAAATTTTTCTTGGAATGACTATAGCTGATACATAGCAAGTAGATTATTGATAGTACAACATACAAGAATGATTGTACTAATTTTTTCTGAAGTATAATAGGTTGATGAATTTACCATAATGAATAATTTATAATAATGATAATTCATTTATTTATTCCAATAAAGTACATATAACAGAATATGAATAAATTTTTAACCCATCAAAAATTTGAAAACTCGATCTTTGGTTGAAGATAGAAACTGCAATATTCAGGAGTCGTGTGTAGTTCGTTTAAAATCTCTCAGATACAAGTATTTTACGCCATTGTGCCAGAGCATATATGAATTAATCTAAATGTCTATTTGCAAGGAAATCAAAACGGTGCTAGTCTCAAATTATCACATTAAACTCATGAACAAAAAATTTGTAGTGACATTAAATTTTGTCCTTCTGGCTGGCCAGCAGTATGTGAGCTTGAACATTTGCAGAAAAAACAATAAGAAATCTTGAAAGTTTGAGGATTTCTATTCACAGCTAGAAATTAAACTCCGTGAGTATACAAAAGATGATCCCGAAAATAGGCTTATTAAAGCATTTTTTCATTCAAAGTTATGCATTAACATAATAGCAGAATATAATATATATCATTCAATATTGAAAAATGCAATTATGAACTTATTATAAATAAGTGAGAATAAAACTACATAATTGATATTCTGAATTTTTCGTAACTATCTATCATGTATTAGAATTATTTGAAAAAATAATGTTTCCATTAGACCATTTTAGACGCAGCTAAAGCTGAAGCTAGAAAGTGAAAACTGTTACTACATTTTTGTCCTTATTAGGTATCTCAGTCTTCTTCGATAAATAACAAAATTCCAAGAAACGTCATATTATAGGTTATGATGAGACAACTACAGATAACCATTCAACAGCGCACCGAAATACCACACTGGTCTTGAAAATATATACCTGTTGATCTTGCGTTATGAAATTTCACTCATAATTTGTAATCACTTGAAATGTTTTCGAGTTCATGAAAATATAATTATTAGTTCACTAAAGTTTGTGTTTAGTTTTCAAGACTAACAACAATTCGACAGAAAAATTTAATAATGCATTGTATGAAAATTTCATAGATACAAATTGTGATTTGATTGATGATTTCTAAATGGGTGCCTTTTTATAAATTATTGAATATATTTTTTTCATTATACAAAAATTTCATTACTGAAAATAGAACATCCCTAATACGTGTTTTGAAGTTTTTAATTAATAAAGTATGGATATATTGAATTTATAGGTGGGCTAACTCAAAGGTCAAATTTTATTGTTTCGCAGCCTGTTAAAACAGGCACAAAATATATTGGTTCAAAGGCTCGATTTTTATCACAATTTCTGAACAAATCAAAATTGATCATTAAATCATTCGAATCTTTGTGAGACAAATTATAGTGTTTCGCTTACAACCAATAATTCTTGATTATATGACGGGAGAACCTTATAACACAAAAGTTATTAATTTTTCAAAAAGGTTTGAACTTTTCGTACTCTGATAATAGAATACTCACAAGAGCGTGCATTTTCTTGTTGGTGGATAACTGAACTACAATCAAACGCAATCCTGATTTTGATTTTATACATATGCCTAACCTTGTCCACACCCATTGGGACACCAACATTATTTTTCTTTCCGCTCAGTGAACAAGTAGCTGAGATCGTATGTCATCAGACTCATTAATGCAGTTTCAGGAAAAATATGCCAAGCTGATTTTATTTACTGTGGCTATCTTTACAATTTTATTGAAAATACAGAGATTCATAAACGGTTTAGTTTTGGTGATTCTGTTTATCTATACTTAATACACATTGTTAATTTTCACAAAATTTTTTGTAGATTTATAGAAGCCCTCTTTGACTTTGGGCAGAAGATGCAAAAAATATTCAGATACGAAAAATTTTCGATTTGTCCTAAGAATATTATTCCTATCCCCTGAAGTACGTAACTGTTTGGAATTTTAGGAGGAAGCAGTTTTAGATTAATCATTATTTTTGTTTTTTAAAAAATATCGACTCAATTATTATCAACCGAAATAATGTGTAATCAATTAGTTGTATGCAGTGTCGTACTTTGTTAAGTTTCTGTATTCCTAAAATTTTGAGATAAAGTGTTTTCAGGAGACTGAGTTGTGGCTACTGATGAAAAACATTCAGTATTGGCTGTCCGGTCGACCACCCCTCCTAAACATGATAACTTCTAAAATGAACAATATACAGACTTGAGATTCGGTGGCAGGGATTCGAGTCCAAATCGAAATATCATTTTTTAGAATAAAAACCCTGCGGAGTACCAATAATTTTCAAAATTTCCAAGCGAACATAATTATAGATCATAAGGAATACAGGAAAATAGATATGAAAATCTATATTCGACTTTTTGCAAGTATGATGATATTTACAAGAACTTCTTTGAACGAAATTATTTATCAGCAATTTCAATGAAATGTCCAGATATCGAATATGGTAACCAATGATAAAATAATCACAGATCCGATAACTTTTGCAGACTTAAATAATATGTAAATGAAGTTATTCTCATTTTCACAAATTTTTATTGTTATGTTTACAATAATCGTTTCGCTATCACAGTAGCAGGCAAGATTACATTTTGAATAACTAAGCTTGTTTCCGAAATCCGTTGCTATTTATATTACAGTAAGTACAATAAATTTTTATTGAGCACTAAAACCAAAAAAGGGTCTCTGCAAATTCCAGCTTATCTGAATATATTTAACAGAGGTGAGTTATTTAAATCTATTTGTTCGTTAAGTAATATTCCAATTTTATTATCTTTATTTATCTCTAGGGATTCTGACATATTTAAGGCATATCTTTTGCTTTCTATATGTAGAATTTCAAAATTATGGTTGAAAGGACCTTCTGTTTCTAACAAATGGTTGGAATATGTAGAATTACTTTTATTATTGAGGAAACTTTTCAAATGTTCACAAATTCTTTGACGGAAAGTTCTTCCAGTCTGTCCTATGTAAAATTTAGGACAATCACAGCAGGTTAACTTATAAACCCCCGATTTATCATCTTTATGTGTACAGTTTTTATTATTTTTAATAAGTTTACTCAAGTTTGAATTGGTTTTAAATGAAGTTCTCAAATTGTATTTATTTTTGAGGTATATAACAATATTCTGAGAAAAACCATCAGTGTATTTCAAGGAAATGTATTTAAAATTTTTTTTTATATTAAGAAACACCATATTTAAAGCTATTTTATTATTTTGATTCATCAACAATTTGTCTATCAACTTAGGATCATAGTCATTATTAATAGCTATTTGTTTAATTATGTTAAGTTCTGAAATATAATTTTCTCAATTCATGGGAATATTAACTTATCTATGGATCATACAATTAAATGCTGATAATTTTTGATATAAAGGATGATTTGATTTATTGTGTATAATAGAATCCGTATAGGTTGGTTTGTGAAATATTGAAAAATCATGTGAATTATTTATTCGAGTAACAGTTGAATCAAGAAAATTAATAGAATTATTATATTCGGTTTCCATAGTGAATTTATTCGAAGGATGTATTTCATTGATGAATAAAAGAATTTTTTCAAAAGCCTGTCTGTACCTGTGAAGCAACAGAAAATATCGTCTACATATCTATATCAATATAAAAAATATTTCTCAAGAAGATTTTAGCAAATTTTAGTTTCAATATTGTCCATGAATATTTTTGCTAATAAAGGACTTAAGAGATTTTCCATAATCAAACCGTTTTCAGATTCATATATTTTTTGTTTGTTTTTTTTCATACATTTCCTTAAAATACACTAAAGGTATTTCTGAGAAAATTGCTACATACCTCAAAAATAAATATTATTTAAGAACTTCATTCAAAACGAATTCAAACTTGAGTAAATTTATTAAAAATAATAAAGACTGTACACATAAAGATGATAAATCGGGGGTTTATAAGTTAACCTGCGGCGATTGCCCTAAAGCTTACAAGAGACAGACTGGAAGAACTTTCCGTGATAGAATTTGTGCACATTTGAAGTGTTTCCTCAATAATAAAAGTAATTGTACATATTCCAACCATTTCTTAGAAACAGGACATAGTTCCAACCATAATTTTCAAATTCTGCATAAAGAAAGCAAAAGTTATGCCTGAAATCTTTTAGAATCCCTAGAGATAAATAAACATAATAAAATTGGAATATTCCTTAACGAACAAATAGATTCAAATAACTCACCTCTGTTAAATATATTCAGATAAGCTGGAATTTGCAGAGACCCTTTTTTGGGTTAGTGCTCAATAAAAATTTATTGTACTTACTGTAATATAAATAGCAACGGATTTCGGAAACAAGCTTAGTTATTCAAAATGCCTGATGATGCTACTGTGATAGCGAAACGTTTGTTGTAAACATAACAATAAGAATTTGTGAAAATCAGAATAACCTTATTCAAATTTTATTTAATATGGATTTTCACCAAGTAAGGACTGATTCAATTCAATATTTTTGCAGACTTGTGCCGATGAAAAATCTGAGGTCAAATGGAATTTTTGCCGACCAGTTCGTCTCTGAGGGATTATGAAATTGTGTGATATTCTCTATTCAGTTAAAATATTTTTGGTAAACCTAATCACTTCCGGTTATGCAGGCAATGAAAATAAATTTTCTCAAATAAATTTCTTTTTATTTCTTCTTCTCTAATATGATTAAGTATTTAGTTCTGAAATGCAAATTTATATATCAATTATATGCTATTTATATATCAATTATATGCTCAACATGACTTGAAATCTGATGAGTATAGAAATTATTTGAGTAATTTTGGCTATTATTCCTATATTAATGGCTGCACTAGATTTGAGAGCCAATCATGTATCGACCATTATTTTGTTGGTGAAAGGTTTCCATTTGGTGGAGACAGCATACGTGGTTATATTCTACACTACGATATTACTGACCATTTTCCAGTGTTTCTCACCGTGGGTGTAGATAAGCTTGCAGATAAACCCAAAGGTAGAGTATAATAATAATAATAATTATAATAATTTATTCGTTTCACCTACAACATCCAATACAAAAATTGCCACATTTCACGAATAAATATAATGTATCTCAAAATGACCAGTCAAAAATATCTTATTTTGGCACTAGTATTGTGTTACGTTTAGGTTCACTTTAGCCAATGGCTAGTCTGTGTTCCCAAACGTGACAACTTTGATCATCCCGAGACTTCAATAATTCACATATATATAACAAGAAAGTAATAAATAATAATTCTTTGAATTTTGATTTAAAAAATGAGAGTTGGTCTAGTGTATATTCTGAACAGGATACTAATACAAAGGCGGAGAACTTCATTAAAACTTTACAGACACATATACAAAATAATACAAAAATGTTGACAGGCAGTCGGAGGGAGATGTCAGGGCGTCCTTGGATTACGAAGGCTCTGTTGAAGTCAATTAATGAAAAGAATCGGCTATACTCGCGGCTCCGGAAGGATCCACTTGATTATGTCCTGAAAAAAAATATGTACTATATAAAAACAAGCTCCTTAGATTAATTAAGTTATCGAAGAAAAAATATCTAGGTGAAAGCATTGACAGGAGTGGAAATGAATCGAAAATTATATGGAACCAGGTTAAGAGGATCTACACTAAAAATTCACCTGAAAAGGATATGAAAGTGAACGTTACCTTGTTCACTTCTGCTCGACAGGTCTGAGATCGCGGATGAATTTAATAGATTTTTCTCTCGAATGGGAGGGAAATATACAGAACAGGTAACTGAGCCTGAAGATTTTGTATATGAAGGTGTTAATTTCGTGAGAGACAGTATCTTCCTTATACCTACTGATGCCAAGGAGATTGAAAGTATTATAGGTGATTTGAAGATTAAAAAGGCACCTGGTATAGACGGAATACGATCAGATACACTCAATAATATAAAAACAAACATATCTGCGCCCTTAGCTCACATTATTAATGAATGTTTAATTCACGGATGCTTTCCTAAAACTCTTAAAACGGGTGTTATTAAGCCCATATACAAAAGTGGTGATAAGTTAGAGATATCCAATTATAGACCCATTATTTTAGTTTCGAATGTGGCCAAAATCTTGGAGAAAATGATGAGAAATAGAGTGCTGGGTTTCTTAACAGAAAATAAAATAATGTCTGAAGGGCAATACGGTTTTCGAGAGGGGATGTCGACTGAGGAAGTTATAAGAGATTTAACGAAACTGATTAATGATGGACTAGACAAAAAAGTGCCTCTTCTTTGCATTTTCCTAGACTTATCTAAGGCATTCGATACCGTAAACCAAGAAATATTATTAAATAAATTGCATAAATATGGTATAAGAGGAATTGCCTTAGAATTATTCAGAAGCTACTTAACAGATAGAAAGCAGATAGTACAAATTCAGGAAATGAGTAGTAGAGAGGAAGCTGTAACCTATGGAGTCCCCCAAGGTACGATATTAGGTCCACTACTGTTCGTTATCTACATGAATGATATGTTGTACATGAAGGTGTCTGGGAGGAAAATAAGTTTTGCTGATGATATATGATCTGCGAGGACAGGATATGGGAAAACCTCAAAGTTGGTGCTGAAAAAGACTTGAAGAAACTTTCGGATTGGCTTAGAAAGAATAAACTCACACTGGACATAAAGAAGTCATTTTACCTACCATTTACATCATATGAATCGGGACTTCCTAATTTGGGACCCCTCAAAGTCGATAACCAAAACTTTATTCTTGAACATCCAGAAGGACACATTAAATATCTCAGTATTCATATTGACAGGCATATGCGTTGGGATCATCACTGTGAATACGTAGCGAAAAAACTCCGCGGTCTTCTTCATATATTCAGAAACCTAAAAAAAGAAATGAATGTTACTCAGTTGATGAAGGTGTATTTTGCATTAGTTCAGTCTCACTTGTCATATGGTAACGTTGGTTGGGGTACAGCTCATGGAACTCATGTGGAGATACTCAACATTATTCAAAGACTGCTACTGAAGATCATACATGGAAAGAGCCTTCTTTTTTCCACTGATGAACTTTATAGGATATCAAGAGTGTTGGATGTAAGACAGTTATACTTCTCAAAAATTATTGCTCCTATAAAAAAGAAGAAGATCTTACTCCGGCCAATACAACATACTCATTTGACAAGATATAAACTTACCAGTTTTCAGACACATCGAGCCCTCAAAACAGCAGGACAACGGTGCTGGTCGTTTCTGGCACCCAGGATGTTTGCTTTCTTACCTTTGGAGCTTAGACTAGTGAACAGCTACAGATCATTCATGATGAAAACTAAAATATGGCTTCTTAATACTGGTAGAAAACGAATACATGATTTAATAAATTGTGGCATAAAGAAATATACTTACCTGATGATTCTGTGACTGGACCAAAGTAAGAGGTTTCAAGTGTTTGCTAGAAGCTATGTTTTACTGGATTTGACAATTGTGCCGAGTGCTTTAAACAGTTTTAAGACATTTATCATTTAAGTGCTTCCCCAAAAATTGACAATAATTTCCCGAAATTGACTATTATTTTGAACAAATTATGATGCTATATGATAAATTATGTCCTCAAGATTAGATGATGCATGCTGCACCTCTCTTCTATTGTGGGTGAAATTGTTTGATTGATGATTGGTTGTCTGGTCATCCTGCTTCGCTATATGTGTATAAATTCTTTGTTAAATTTTTTTTTCATTTTTTGGGACGGCTAGTAAAATAAAATAGAAAGGCCTTTTACTTGATAGAAGAAATAAAACAAAATTTGAATATTAAAACAAATTGAAATATGTTTGTCTTCTACAATTTTAATTTCAAATCGACATTATATATTGAGTTTTGATTCCATTTGACATTATATATTGAGTTTTGATTATATACGTCTACTAAATTTAAGCGGTGCTTGTTTTAGACATAAATTTAATTCTAAAAGTTTTTTGAATAAAAAATTTTTTTGAAATTAAAATTTTAGAAGATAAACATATTTCAATTTGTTTTAATATTCAAAGGCTAGTAAAATGTTTTAGGTTTCCTAGTATTAGAACTAACAGGCGAACTATACATTAGTGAGCCCCTGTTCATCATCTTGTTTGTTTGCCAGGTCATTTATTTATTTATATAAAAATTTGTTTATTTTTTTTTGTAAAAGAATTTTATTCTTTATATTGTTTATTGATTATGGGCAAATAAACTATTATTATTATTATATTATTATAGTGTGGCACAATATCCAGATGCAGATTTTGCTGAAGAATATATAATCAGCACGACTTTAAAGATAAATATTAAATATTGACCTGTTTCAGATTGCATTTCTGTTACCATCAAATCATTAATTAACCGTTTTTATTCTTCCAATTGGTCCATTTTGGTTATATAGAAGAGAATAAATATATTTCATTTCTTTACGGAAATATCAATTAGAGATGAATGAATGGTATAGAGCAGTCATGTGAATTTCATTAAAATTCAAAATGGAACTACGGGTGTTACTCGATTAGCCGATATAGAACAAGTTTCTGATATTTAAAACACAATTGCTGATCGTTAAAAAATATATCAGGTTCTGGTGCGAGGTGATAGATGGAATATGAAATATTGAATGATATTTCAACATACTCTCAATCTTTATAGATCTGATCGAATGAGTTATTCCGGTAGTTCGAAAGGTAAATGGAATGTTTTATATCTATATATGGGTCGTGATTTTGAACAGAATCGGTATTGTAAGAATGCTTTCGTAACATATTAAATAGGATATGAATGTTTCTGTTATCTTGTTCAAACCTTTGTGTTCTTAATAGACTTTCGATGGAAAATTTTACTGCTATCCAAAATCCAACGCATGTTTTACCTATTGCTCTAAATTATGTTTTCGGTTATTTTATTCGCATTATGCAATTACTAGGAGGACTGCGGAGGGAGATTTAACGACAATTGCAAGTTTGTGAATGGACTGAAACTGCCTCTAAATAATAAAGTTTTTCATACTAGGGTTTTCTCTCTCTATCTAAAACGTTATAGTGCCAAGATATACTTGAACAGTTCCTCTGGTATAATTTCTGACTAACCTGACTCACTAAATTATATTTTCCGATATTATGTGTCAAGTGTGCAACCGCTTTAATCGTGCTGTGGGTTCAATTCTAGAAATAATGTTGGGCGTTAAAGAAACTCTACCAAATTTTTTATTGTCTCGGCCTTTACTTGATGGAAATTCATCTACTTATAAGAAAAACAAATATTAACTTCCGCTATTGTATTGATTTTCACAACAATTGTTTCGTCATAACATGACTTCATCAGTATTTAAACTGAGGTGTACAATGGAACACATGAACATAAATACAAAGAATCATTAATAAGGATCGATCGAGGATTTGAAACTTTTTTTTGCGTTTGTAACGTGAAAATATCTAGAATACATTTCTTTACTTGAATTAGTTCACAAAAGTATGTCTTGTATCTATATTTGCATACTCTTTATGGCGCTATTGTATGATTAATAACTTAGTATCTTTGTGTACAGTGAATATAGATACTTGACAGATATGCAGTCATTGGCATACATTGTAATGATGAAAATCAACCAAGTTTGAAACGTGCACATGTCTGCAATTGGCCTCTGTGATCAACAAAACCTTATCGAGTTTAAAATAAAATAGAAAGGCCTTTTACTTGATAGAAGAAATATAACAAAATTTGAATATTAAAACAAATTGAAATTTATTAAAAATTATTCAAAAAACTTTTCAATTTGTTGTTTCTTCTATCAAGTAAAAGGCCTTTCTATTGTATTTTATATATAATATATAATTATATTTTGGCTTCAATAAATCTCATGATGGAATGTCAATGAATTTAAATATACCTTAAAATAACTCACACTGTTCTTTGATTTTGTTAGAACATAGATCAATCTTGAATTATATAGTTGATCTGTGTTTCGAAGCTTTAGTCTTTTAACACGTGGAGATATATAGGTTAGTTTTTTGATTTTGATATTTGGAATATTAAATGAGGGCTGAAGACGGGATTGCTTAGAATTATATTTGTTTTTTGAAGATATAGTACACATTTTTTTAGAGATTTTTGAATTAACTTATTCGAATATTTAAATGTATTAAATATTTCAAATAAATTATATTCTTTGAGAAGTCCTTTAAGTGTGTTCATGTTTTTAAAAGGCAATTGGTGTTCTTAAAGGTAAGACTAGAAACAAAATTTTGTCTCCTTTAAATATTTATTTATTAATTTTAATTACTTTCGTATATCTGTTGGGTTATTTATTTCATTTGACATTATATATTGAGTTTTGATTATATACGTCTATTAAATGTAAGCGGTGTTTGTTTAGACATAAATTTAATTCTAACAGTGTTTTTAATAAAAAATTTTTTGAAATTAAAATTGTAGAAGATAAACATATTTCAATTTGTTTTAATATTCAAATTTTCTTATCGAGTTTGTTTGAGTATGGAATTGTTATACATATGTGTTACACTGTCTCGATTTGTAGAAACTTTATTACCATAGCTCATAATCCTTATCAATGATATTTGGTACAGATCAGCTGAATTAATTTATTTTATTATAAATATGCTAATTAAGAGCATTACGGCATACTACGGACTGATTTCAGCACGAGGAAAGTTTTTTCTGCATTTGTAACGTGAAAATATTGAGCATATATTTCTTTTCTTGGACTAGCTCGCAAAGCTATTTCTTGTATTTATATATTCATACTCTAGATGGCGCTATTTTATGACTAATATCTTAATATCTGTGTATAGCGAATATAGATACTTGACAGATTTGTGGTCATTGGCATACATTGTACCGATGAAAACTAACCAAGTTTAATACGTGCGCATATCGGCAATATGCCTTTGTGATTAACAAAACATTCACGAGTTTGTTTGAGTATGGAATTGTTATACAGATATATGTTACACTGTCTCGATTTGTAGAACTTTCTATTAACATAACTCACAATCCCTACTAATGATATTTAGTATAGATTGGCCGAATTAATTTATTTCAATTCAAATACACAGCTCTGGTACAAAAAATAGAAGGATGGCAAGAAGTGGTTTACAATCATTGAAAAATGTTAAGTAGCAAGGACCTGTTTAAGTCTATTTGGTCATTTAATGAAATTTGTCTTTTATTATATTTATTGATCTCTAAAGTTTCTAACCTATTAAGTTTATGACTTTAATTTTCAATATGTAATTTTTCATAGTTTATATTAAAAGTATGACCTGTCCCTAACAAATGGGTGACATAAGTAGAATTTTGATTTTTATCAATGTTACATTTGTCATGTTGCCGTATTGTTGTATGGAATGAACGACCTGTCTGCCCCACATATACACATGGGCAATCACCACATGTTTACTTGTACACTCCAATAAGATATGTTATAGTTTTCTTTTTTCTTTGAATATCTAGCAATATTTTCAGTTTTTTATTCCATGTATGTAAATGAAAAATATATTTTGTTTTGTTTGCATTTTGAAGTTTGGGTTGTACATGTGTTATAGCTGGCTTGTTTTTATTCTATTAATTAAATTATCCATAACTGACGGTTTAAAATCATTCCTAAAAGCTATTTGTTTAATGGTATCATATTCTTTGTCAATTTTTTGTTGTCATAGGTACGTTAACCAATTTATAATGCATACTATTACATACTGATAATTTGTGTGAGAATGGCTGGTTTGAGGTGGAATGAATCGTACTATCTGTTTGTGTTGGTTTCCTATAAATGCAAAAGTCGTGTCTGTTATTAATTTTTGTGATTCTTAAATCTGAGGAATTGATACTTTTATTCACTTCTTCTTCATAAATGCAACAAATGAACAGAGATTGTAAACCACCTCTTGTCACCCTTCTATTTTTTGTACCAGATCTGTGTATTGTTTGCATTGTACTACTCTGTCAAGAAAGTACCGGGAATTTTCAATTGAAACAACATTTTTACATTTAATCGTCAAAATTTATTGGGTCGCCTTCAAAATAGCCTCCATTTGCTCCAATACATCTATGCCAACGGCACTTCCAATTATCGAAACATTTTTTATAGGCGCTTTCCGGGATGGACTTTAGCTCTCGCGCCGAATTTTGTTTTATGGCTTCAATCGACTCAAAACGGGTGCCAGGAAGGAGCAATTTTAGTTTTGGGAAGAGGAAAAAGTCGCAGGGAGCCAAATCCGGCGAATACGGTGGTTGCTGAAGTACGTTTGTTGAGTTTTTGGCGAGAAAGTCAGTCACAATCGTAGCTCGGTGAGAAGGCGCGTTATCGTCATGCAAAATCCATGAGTTGTTCGCCCACAAATTTGGCCGCTTCTTACGGATACGCTCACGCAAACGTTTAATAACGCCTAGGTTATACTCTTTGTTTACCGTCTGACCCTCTGGAATGAATTCGTAGGGCACCACGCCACGGATATCGAAGAAAACAATGAGCATCACCTTCATTTTTGAGCGGCTTTGGCGTGGTTTTTTCGGTTTCGGCTCATTTTTTGCCACCCATTCCGATGATTGCTGGCTTGTTTGCATATCGTACTCGTAGACCCAGGTCTCATCACCAGTTATATATAATGCGTTCCATGAATGTAGAATCGGAATTACAGCGATCCAGCATGTCTGAAGCAACCTGTTCGCGATGACGTTTTTGAAGAAAATTCAGGTCTTGCGGTACAAGTCGTGCGGCCACCTTTCTCATGCCCAAAATATCAATCAAAATCATACGTGCGGACTCGTGGGATATCTTAAGATCATGTGCTATCTCTCTCAAGCTGGTACGACGGTTTTTCAGCACCCTTTCCTTAATTTTATCGACGTTATCTTCGATCGAAGCCGTCGATGGGCGACCACTTCACGACCGTCCTTGAAGGCTCTGTACCACTGATATGCACGAGTTTTCGATAGAGCATTATCACCAAAGGCCTTTTGCAACATTTTCAATGCATCGGCACACAAAAGTTCATTTGGAACACAAAACTTTAAACAAATTCTTTGCTCAACGTAATCACCCATAGTAAAAATCGGCACGCACTCTGACATCGACTGACTTAATCAGCTGTTGCAAACACACTAGTTGACAGATCCCGCTCAAGCTTGGCATAGTAATTAAGGACAGTGGTACCAACCTAGGAAATTTTTACCTGCCTCATTGCCCCGCCAGATTTAAATCGATAATTCCCGGTACTTTCTTGACAGAATGTATACCTCAGTTTGAATACTCACCTAATAAAGTCATCGTATGACGAAACAATTGTTTGGAAAATCAATCAAATAGCGGAAGTAAATATTCGTTTTTCCTATACAAATACCAAGCTGAAAATGATATCGAACAATCTGAACCTAAACCAACTGATGTTTGAAGGGAAATTCTATTTTCATAAGACTCTTTTCTCTGAAGATTACAATTTTGGAGTAAAATACATTAGAGAACTCAGAATTAAATATATTATTGATTCGGTCTTCATTTGACGGAAATTCCTCCTGAAATCATCCATAAAAATCAATATTCTATCTACGCTAATATTTTATTTCACAACAATTGTTTGGTATAACCATTACTTCCTCAGGTGAGTAGTACTGGATTCTGATTATACAATGCTCGAAAACGTCTATATATAGTGAAGGTTACATAATAGAAAATAGAGGAAACGAAGGGAGTTTAACATTTCTTTGGGAATTACGAAATATTTCAGAAAAGGTTCAATAGGGGGATATGCTTAATACCGTTTGATCATTCAATAAAATTTGTTTTTTATTATACCTATTAATTTCTAACGTTTTTAATACTTTTAGCCTGCGACTTTCGTTTTCAATGTGTAAAATTTCAAAATAACTATCAAAAATATGTGTTCTGCATACGTTGAATTACTTTTGTGTTGTTATAACATTTTTCATATTACCTCCCTCTTGTCTTCCTCTTTGAATAACATATTTAAACTGGCAAGAACAGCAAATTAGCTTATGAACACCTGATTTCTTGTTCTTAGATATTTCATCTGTATTATTCTTCATTGATTTTCCTAAAGAATTGTTGAATAATGAAGATAAAATAACTAAGAACAAGAAATCAGATGCTTATAAGCTAACTTGCGGTACTTGACAGTTAGTATATTTTGATTATCCTTCCAGACAAGACTAACGGATTATGAAAAATGTTATTGCAACAACAAGAGAAATTCATCTTATGCAGCATACATATTGCACACATATTTTTTATTGTAATTGTGAAATTTCACACATTGAAATCAAAAGTCTCAGACGAAACCTATTAGAAATGTTAGAAATTAATAGGTATAAAAAAAACAAATTTTATTAAATGACAAAAAGAAATTAAGCAGATCCCCCCTATTTTAATATTTCGGAATTCCGAAAGCAATGTAAACCTTTCATTATCCCCTCTATTTTCTGTTATGCAACCTCTACCATATATAGACATTTTCGAGTATTGTATAATCAGTATCTAGTTGTACTCACCTGATGGAATCATGGTGTGAAGAAACAATTCTTGTGGAATAAAATAGAAGCGGGCATATAATATTGTTTTTTATTCATGACCTCATAATTAGTTATCAAATAACTTTAGTTATCAAAAATATGAAATATCTGACGATGGTACTGTGATAGTGATATAATTGTTATTTTATTCACAAAATATAAGGAAGAAGTATATATCATTTCTAATGGATTTTAATTAGGTAAAGACCGATTTGAGAGTAGGAGCTATGATAAGAAGAAGTTCTTCGAATCGGAGCAGTGTTACTCACATCTATGCAACAGTCCGTATCTTACATCCACTGAAATAAGAGCAGCAGACATTTATGCTTCTTGTTGCAGAAGACATTCTTGATTCTTGTTGGCATCGTATCATGGAATGCTGAACGCATGCATGTAGGTGCGCATCAATATTCACACCACACAGGAACGCCACAGGTTGCACGTAACACTAATCTTTTTTATGAAAGTGAATATATCTGGTACTTTCAATTCCTTCTATATCTACTAACCATAGGAAGTTTTCTCATGTTCGTATCATATACCTCGGCTATGTTATCCACAGGAATGACATATCTAGGCAAAATGAGCTATGGCAACGTACAGAATAGTATATTCTGTGTCGAGGTTGAAATGAAAATCCTGTGGCAATGAATCATTTCGAAGAGAATCCGTAGGCGATCCTGAGGAATCACGAGCATCGGTTTTTCATTCTATCCGAGTAGCAGAGTACACTTTCTCCACGATTGATGAAGTGGCAAAAGAAAAAACGATTATGATGTTTCGAAAATTGCGATGAATATGACAATCAATTAGAATCAGAGATGGAGTTCATTCTTTATATTATCGAAAGTGTTATGTAATATTCATTCCATTAAGAGTGATGGTAAGAAATTCATTCCATGACATTACATATAAAGTGATGGAATACTTACATATTGTGATCAAACTCAAAATAAGAAGAGCTATATTCTATAGCAATCGTGGAGAAAGTTATTTATGTAGCTCGCACTCTTTAGATGTTCAGATAGCAATACTCTCCAGATATTCAGGTAGCAAATCCATCCAATTATACGAATTTATACAAATGATGAATACTTACTAATCAGTATGCCTGAAATAATTGGATAGGATTTAAACGTGGGGAAAATTTTACAGTTGGTACTGTAGAAGTAATCGGGAGTACAGTTATCTCATGAATCGCTTGGTGGGGTAGGCTGTGATGTATTGGATTGTTCGGAAAGTAATTTCGTTTGTTTTTCGCAAAATTAAAGACAATTTTTCTAAAATGAATAAATATTTTATAAAATTATATATTGACCATTCTGGTCCCAAATCTTTTGCCATCTTTCTGGTAGTAGCATGATTCAACGCTTATAAAATTTTTGGTCGTTGCTGACAAAAACCTGATCCAGCTGATTTTTGACCTCCTCATTTGAAGTAAAGTTTTTACCGTCCAAAAAATTTTGCAATGACCGGAACAAATAATAATCCGAAGGCACCAGATCTGTAGAATATGCTGGGTGTGGAAGTGTATCTTATTCAAGCTGTAAAAGCTTTTGGCGAGTGACCATACTTGTATGTGGTCTCACATTATCTTGGTGGAATACTACACCTTTTCTGTTGATTAATTCTGGCCTTTTCTGTTGTCAGTTTGTCCAGCTGGTGACAGTTTACTTCCGAATTAATTGTTGTGTTATCCGGTAGTGAAAGCTCAAAAAAAAACGATTCCTTAAAAATTCCACCAAACAGACAGCATGACATTTTTTATTGATATTGGCCCTCGAAATGCTTTGAGGCGATTCTTTTTTTCTGCTCTATGACTCTTGCGTTTGAAATTATTATATAGATTCCATTTTCTCTCATCAGTAATGATGCGGTTCAAAAATGGATTATTTTCATGACGCTTGTGAAGCGAATCTTAGATAAAACGATACAAATTTCTCTTTGTGAAAACATGGAAAACCCATATATCTAGCTTAGAGGTGTAACTCAGGCCTTCAAGTGGTCATAAACAGTTTAATTCAATAAATTTAACCTCTCACCGAACACACGTCTTGTTATTCGCCGAATTTTCATCAAGTAATGACTTTATTGTGTATTCATCAGCTTCAAATGGCGTTCCGGAACGTGGTGTATCTTCGACATCAAAATTGCCGGATCGAAATTATGCAAACCAGTTCTGGCACTGGCGTACTATTAACACATCTTCTCCATACATGTCCGTTAATTTTCTTTTGGCTTGAACAGCATTTTTGCCTTTTCTATAGAAAAAAAGTGAAATATGACAAAAATGCTGCTTAATGCTCTCCATATTCAAAAGGCACCAACCAAAAACAACTGCGTAGAATTAATTGAAGTTTTTCACACACAAGCCTTCCAATATCAGCTCTCAAAACATATAATAATGACGTCTTAAGTGTGAACTTGTGTTCGAATAATACAATCAAATTCTCTGTCGGGAAAAAACGAAATTACTTTCCGAACAACCTTATATATTTACGTGCAAAAATAACGTAATTTGTCTAAACATTGGCGTTTCTATGTAGAGTGAATATAGATGCACGGCTACGTTGCATTATGTGGACATTAAGATACTGCACTAATGGGATGCCAACAGGCATCGATATGTGCATATCTCCTGCTTATTTTCGATGATCAAGTGGATTTGAGTGGTGAACTGTCATACATACGTAAGTTGCACTGTCTCTATTCGAAAAACATTCCTTCACCATAGCCCACACTCCCTAGATATTCAGATGACATATTCGCCGGTACTCTAATTGATTTTTACTTGTACAGGGTGTCCCCTTTCTATAATATATATAGTCCATCCCCAGTTTCACGAAATGGAAACTCTCTGACTCAATTTTTTTTGTTTATAGGAGTTAAATGAATTTGGAATTTCCACAGTAACCTGATCATTTCATATTCGTATATCGCTCATTAGTTTATTGTTTATTGTCGTACTTGCAGCTATTTTTTCAATTTGAAAATTTTACTGAGGAGTAGTGTATTTCTGCGTCTATATTTGATGTTGGAAGAAAAATTTCGTCGTGTAAATTTGCTCAAAAACATTGGACACCAAGTCTGGCTTGAGATGAAAGGATTTTTGTCAGGGATTTTTTATGCCAACGGTTGGTGTTGGGACGTGACAAGGGACCAGTTATCTGTTATCGATGCAATACCCGGGAGTAGATGGGCCTGTGTGAACTGCCAAGTGCGTGATACTGTCGCTTTGTCTCTACCTGAAGAAGGTCTCACAAACTCGCGAAGACTTAATGTACAGGAGATGTCTTGCAACTTAAACACTCCCTGAAATATGAAATAAGGGGGTTCAAGAATGAATTTCGTGAATTGTGAGAATCTGTTATCTTTTCTCCAACAAGATAAGCGAGAAGCTTTTACTCATCAACAAGGAATTCTTCAGGGTTCACCTCTTTTTCCAGTACTCTTTAATCTCTATTATGTTGATATATTCAATCACGATCCAAAAAATTATGGACAAATTATCCAAAAAGCCTACATTCTACAGTTTGCAGATGACACGACGCTCATATCATATGACAGTTCACTAAAACAATGCATGGACAAACTCCAGGAACTGACAAACGACACTGCTGAAAAAGTGGAGGATTCATCCTAACACTTCAATTTTCCAACTATACAACTGATCAAAAATACCATACAACACACAAGTCATTGCAAATATCTTGCCATTCAGATAGACCACAATCTTAATTTTAAACTCGACACCAAATCTAAGCGACAAGCATATAATATGCAGGCCCCTTCTAGAGTATGGATACCCTATAATATTGAATGGGAGTACAACAATGCTCAGAAACATCGAAATAGGAGAGAGAACTAGCCTCCGGAAGTAACAAAATTACGCCATCCAGGTAACCCCCTGCATAATCCTTCCAATGACTTACTATATGAAATGACAGGAATAGAGCCGATACTCTCCAGAATTAGCAGACTTGGTAAAAACTTCATTTCTCAACAACACAATCGAAATATTATGCAACCACTTCTCCATCAGTACAACTCATGGATTTTGCATGACGATAACGCGCCTTCTCACCGAGCTACGATTGTGACTCACTTTCTCGCCAAAAACTCAACAAACGTGCTTCAGCAACCACCGTATTCGCCGGATTTGGCTCCCTGCGACTTTTTCCTCTTCCCAAAACTAAAATTGCCCCTTCGTGGCACCCGTTTTGAGTCGATTGAAGCCATAAAACAAAATTCGGCGCGAGAGCTAAAGTCCATCCCGGAAAGCGCCTATAAAAAATGTTTCGATAATTGGAAGTGCCGTTGGCATAGATGTATTGGAGCAAATGGAGCCTATTTTGAAGGCGACCCAATAAATTTTGACGATTAAATGTAAAAATGTTGTATATATATATATATTACAGTAATAAATCTAATCACAAAGAAATAGTATGTTATTTTTATACGTCAAAATAATTTTAAACACATAATAAAATCAATTTATCTCTTTTGTCGTCTCAAGAAACGAGTTATTACTTCCTCCACTTGAATGGGAATGGGTATGCATTTGTGAACGTGGAGAAGTGCCAATCCAGTTAGGCGGTCTTCTACCATTGAAGCTATGAGCCAAGTTTTGAGCCTCCTAAGAGTGGAAAAAGACCTTTCTGCTGTGGCTACACTAACTGGTTCTCTTACATTAGGATAAATTTCTGTATCATAATTTTTTATAAGATGAGAAATCGACTGCGGAATATTCTATTTTCGCTGCCATTTTACCTTCCACAGCCGATATTCGTTTGTAATCACTGAAACTAGAATATTTTCTATAAGCAGTTTATAGTAGTCTCATTGTTTTCATCTTCATTAATAAAATCGACTTTTGGGATAAAAACGCCTAGTTGAATTAATTTCAGTACTCCTGGGACAGACGGTCTTCTACGTCATTTATTACAGAATCTTTATAGAAGAGAGATATATACAGCCCTGCGGAAATACTCTTCAGTAGATTGAGCAAGATGGTTATTGGCTCTGTGTGTTTGTCGTCTCACTATTCTGGGGCATTTAATTTATGCTAGTTTCTCAGCTACTTATTTTACCTCTAGCTGTAAGAAAGTTATGTCCGCCTTTTTCCTTTCATTTTGTAGGACAGTCACTGTATATCATTTATGGCATCCGTAGCCCTTTATAAATCAATTGACCTCGTTTGCAATACTCTGCTTAAGGCTACTGTTGTACTTGAAAAATGTTAAGTTATATTTAAACTACAGTTTGGCTCTTTACTTGATATAAACGGTAATTTGAACTGCCTTTGCTGAAATACTCAAAAGTTAAAAAATAAATAAATAATTCCGATCTTACGTTCATGCTTTAGAATCTAAGAATAAAAAACAAAATATTTAGGTACCTAAAACATCACGCAAACAGATAGATGCGCAACGTTTGCAGTATGCAATGCGTGTCATTGGCAGTTTTGTGGTCTTGCCAAGTAGAAATTTTTTCCACAGCGCTACAAATTTTCACCAAGTTGCCTTCTTTAAATTGTAGATGTAGATTCCTTTCGACCTAGCCCGTCTCACGGATACTTTGCATTGAAACTCCAAGTTTTTTTTTTTATTCCGATGTCTTTTAGCGGATGCATTGGCAAATGCCACAACATTTCTCATCATGCCCGAGGTGTTGCGACATTGTATGATGTAGCTTATGTATTAAGAATGTGATTGCGGCACGGGGAACGTTTGGCATATACAGTTTTTTCTGACAACTTCTGTACAGCACCCGTTGTATCTGAGGCCATAACCGAGCAGCTGTCAGTCCCAATACCCACAAACTATGTTAAGTCTATATTAAATTTTTTCAGAGATTTGCAAAGATTTTCGCCAGTGCTACACCTGTCAACGGATGCTCTTTAACGTCTTTATTTTCATCCCCTTGATCACATCTAAGAATATCGTTTGTATCACAGAAAGTCACAAAATCTTCCTTTATGATACCATTTTGAAGATATCTAAATAATAGGCTCAACTGGGAGATGTGCGATATATCTGTTGTTTCATCGAATGAAATTGAAAAGTATTTAGCTTTCTTCATTTTCTGTAATATTGCTTCCTGAATGATTTCTTTGCAAATATCAATCTAGTCATTTTGCACCGTTTTGCTAATGTATGTTGCGTTAGGTTTAGATATTTAATCAATAAGAATAGAAAAATAATCACTAGTCAACCTAGACTCAGCCAAAAGACAAGACATCCCTGGACAACGATATTATGCGCCCAGATTATAATAATCTAATTGGATAGTAGGTGTGTGAATGGTGAATTCCTGACCAAAGGGTTATTGTTAAACTACCTCGAAGATCTTTGTTACATGTTTCTATTGCCAGGTTATCTGTGTGTTCACTCAATTGATTGTCGTAGTTCCATTTGCATGCACACTAATTATGTTTTAGGGTATTAGAAAGGTTGTCGATCTCTGGAACCTTTATTTCATGAATAAATGGAAGGACAGGGTTGAAGAATGTATGGGAGCTGAAGAGAGGTCAAGGTTTTTTCTTATCATGACTCTTTTTTTTGTCCTAAAGTATAACTTCGCTCTCATACACAGAGTCAGATGCGGGACCCTGTCTTCCGCAAACCAATATTGTATTTTTACTTATCATTGCATTCTGAACTTCCCGTCACTGTTTCCTCGTTCTCATTCAAGTGTAATTTGGGTTGTCTACACAACGTAACGTCCTATTCTCCCGCCACTAGATGATCACGACAAAAAGGTTAGCGTTCCTAAGAGTAATCCGTAAAATCTCAGATATCTAAGAGTATTCCGTAAAATCCCGGATATATTAGAGTACTCTTAAAGGATCGGGATAGCTCAGTATCAATAAGAAAAATTTTAGGTCAATGTTTTTTAGGGGTAAGAATCGACTAAATAATTCACAGCTAAGTGTTGTCTATAAGCTGTTCTGTGATGATCGTCCTGCTTTTTTAATAGGTCAGACGGGTCGATCTCTCGGAGTCAGAATTGAAGAACATAAAAGATCGATTCTTCAAAATAAATCTACAACTGGCTCCTCCAGTCACTGTATTACATCCAACCATTTTATCGATTTTAATAAAACACAAATTTTACACAAAGGTGAAAAAGGTAAACGTTTGGACCTTTTGGAGTTCCTGAAGATATCCTCGGCATATCGACAACATCTTCCAATTGTGAATGATCGATTATATTTCCGTCTGTCCTCGGTTTTAAAATTTGTTACTTAATAATGTATGTATGCGTACTTGTGTCATCGTATGTACTTAACATTCAGTTTTGAAAATTAAATGGGATAAAACCCGAAACATGCATGTCAACTAATGTTAATTTTTATAAATTGTGAAACGTATAGTCAAGTGTTTTTATTTCCCCTTTTATTGAATTTTAATTTATGTTTCACCAAGTGATTATCGAGGAATCAATTTCGATTATCAATTACAATTGATAAACTCAAAATATATCTTATGAATATCTTCCACCAGTAGATCAAGAGGCAGCTTCATCTTTCGTGAGCAAATAAGAGGGTAAAAAGTTGATATTATGTGATAAATTAATTTTTATGGTTGGGACTTCAACTGTTCTGGTGCGGGGTGGTAAAGACAAGATTCGAACTCTTATCTGATCGGTATTGGTGTGGATGACAGGAGCGAGATGATTGATTCGTTTTCTTTTGTTGAATTAGTGCAATTTAACTATGTTCCTAATATTTCAGAAAAAATTTTGGATTTACTTTTTTGTAATAATGATGAAGAGAGTGTTAATGAGGCTCCATTCGTGGTGTAGGTCATATATCATCTCTGTCTCGAACTTTCGCTGGATACTAGTGTATCGGGTTAGTTGAAGTTCTTCAATGACTCACATTTCTTTCATTTTGGGAAAGCGAATTTTGGAACAATTAACCAAAGAATAGCTGAAGTGAATTGGATTGATCAAATATGGTAGATATCTGATGATCTATGGTAATGATAATGCAGATAAGCCAAATGAAATTTCGAATATGTTTGTAAGATTCTTCGATGGCATGTACGAATCTGATGGGACTTCAATTGCTTGTGAGCAGATCCAGAACAAGTACAGCTAACATTATTTATCGAGTATTTCTGTAACAGAATCAGATATAACTGAAGCCCTCAAATCAGTTAACACCTGTAAGGGACCCGGACTTGACAATATTCCCCCTATTGTTTTGAAAAATTATGCACTAACACTAAGTATACCTCTGATTTCCGGAAAACGTTCGATAAAATCAATTACTTCATTCTATGGCGTAAACTTGCGGAGATCGGCGTTTGCGGAGATATGTTAAGATGAAGGAATCATATGTCTGGAGTAGATCGCAGTTCCTAACAGTCAATGGATTTAAATAATATCTTTATAAAAACTCATCTGGGATACCTCAAGGTTTTAAACTGACTTCATTATTCTTAGTTGTTCATTTAAACTATATAACGGAAAATTTAATATTTGCTCAATTTCTTCTTTATACCGACGACTTGAAGTTCCTGGGAGGACTATGCTAAACTACAGAGTGATTTCAGTATACCTCAACAACATTGCAGTAACAATTCTCTCTTTCTGAATCTTCAAAAATGTTTCAGGATCACATTCGCGTGAAAAACTAATACCATCTACTCTAATTACTATATTAATCATATAACAATAATACTAATAATATAATAATAATAAATTTTATTCGATAAAATATTATGGCATTTTCAGCGTAAACACATAACGTGACTGTTCCGCTTAAATTTCCAAATATAAATAGAGATATATATATATATATATATATATATATATATATATATATATATATATATATATATATAGGTGACTGGGGATTTTTGGCAGAAATAAGTGGCACAACACGAAATCCTGCTAACCAGGATACTTCGAATACGAGTGTCCAAGTTAGAATGATAGAAATGGAAAACAACAATATAATAATATAATTCCAAAACCAAAAATAGCTTTTCCTAAGAAATACGGGGACCTCAGACCTATAAGCATCCCTCCATGCTTGTCGAAAATACTTGAAAAAGTTATCTACGAACAGCTTGTAGATCACATAGAAGCCAATAATATACTTCCTGAAACACAATCTGGATTCCGAAAATTTCACAATTGCTCTACCAAACTCATTGATATCACGGACAATATCCTTCGTGCAACAGATAATAATAAATTCATTCTACTTATTCTTTTAGACTACAGCAGAGCATTTGACAACCTTAATCGTTCTATATTATTGTCAATTGTTCATTATATTGGTCTTGATGAAAGCGCAATTGCATTCTTCGGCAGTTATTTTGATGGAAGGACTCAAAGAGTCATGATGGATGGCATTCTTTCCGATGAGCTGCTCGTGACGAGGGGGGTTGCACAGGGATCAGTTCTGGGAACAATTTTTTATACAGCTTACACTTCTGAATAAGTTCGCTCTTTTAGTAGGTGCAAAGACCATTACTATGTTGATGATACTCAAGCATATATATAATTCGACAAAACCGAGGTTGCTGAGGCTTGTGGTGTGTTGAATCTAGAACTTGGAAAACTTGTAGAATATTCTTCTAAACATCACCTTCATCTCAATCTACATAAATGTAGTGCATTGATTTTTGATCCCAAAACTTACATGGAACAAGTCGGTAAAATGGTAGACATACGAGTGGGGGATGAAATTTTAAAAATTGAGAGCAGTAAACTTAACCTGGAAATAATCCTAGATAATAAACTTAGATTTGATGATAACATTTCACAATTTATACGTCGCACATATTTCAAACTGCGGATGTTATACCGTAATCGTCATTATATCCCGGAGAAACAAATAAAAACTTTTATGAGATTCCCTGGTACTGTCTACTTTTAAATTCGTTGACGTGGTTTATGGAGATTGCCTAGCTACATTGTCCAAGATGAAAATTCAAAAAGTTCAGAATTCGTGTTTACGATTTACATATGGTCTCAGAAAATATGAAAAAATTACATATAAACTAACAGAAATTGGTTGGTTGAACATGAATTTCCGGCGAAGGTTGCATTCGGTCTGTTTCTACCATGGTATTGTGATGAATAAATTACCTAGTTATCTTCAAAGAAAAATAATACATTCTGTCAAGAAAGTACCGGGAATTATCGATTTAAATCTGGCGGGGCAATGAGGCAGGTAAAATTTTTTTTTCCTAGGTTGGTACCACTGTCCTTAATTACTATGCCAAGCTTGAGCGGGATCTGTCAACTAGTGTGTTTGCAACAGCTGATTAAGTCAGTCGATGTCAGAGTGCGTGCCGATTTTTACTATGGGTGATTACGTTGAGCAAAGAATTTGTTTAAAGTTTTGTGTTGCAAATGAATTTTCGTGTGCCGATGCATTGAAAATGTTGCAAAAGACCTTTGGTGATAATGCTTTATCGAAAACTCGTGCATATCAGTGGTACAGAGCCTTCAAGGACGGTCGTGAAGTGGTCGAAGACTTGCCCCGTTCCGGACGCCCATCGACGGCTTCGATCGAAGATAACGTCGATAAAATTAAGGAAAGGGTGCTGGAAAATCGTCGTACCAGCTTGAGAGAGATAGCACATGATCTTAAGATATCCCACGAGTCCGCATGTACGATTTTGATTGATATTTTGGGCATGAGAAAGGTTGCTTCAGACATGCTGGATCGCTGTATTTCCGATTCTACATTCATGGAACGCATTATAACTGGTGATGAGACCTGGGTCTACGAGTACGATATGCAAACAAGCCAGCAATCATCGGAATGGGTGGCAAAAAATGAGCCTAAACCGAAAAAACCACGCCAAAGCCGCTCGAAAATGAAGGTGATGCTCATTGTTTTCTTCGATATCCGTGGCGTGGTACACTACGAATTCATTCCAGAGGGTCAGACGGTAAACAAGGAGTATTACCTAGGCGTTATGAAACGTTTGCGTGAGCGTATCCGTAAGAAGCGGCCAAATTTGTGGGCGAACAACTCATGGATTTTGCATGACGATAACGCGCCTTCTCACCGAGCTACGATTGTGACTGACTTTCTCGCCAAAAACTCAACAAACGTGCTTCAGCAACCACCGTATTCGCCGGATTTGGCTCCCTGCGACTTTTTCCTCTTCCCAAAACTAAAATTGCCCCTTCGTGGCACCCGTTTTGAGTCGATTGAAGCCATAAAACAAAATTCGGCGCGAGAGCTAAAGTCCATCCCGGAAAGCGCCTATAAAAAATGTTTCGATAATTGGAAGTGCCGTTGGCATAGATGTTGGCATAGAGCAAATGGAGCCTATTTTGAAGGCGACCCAATAAATTTTGACGATTAAATATAAAAATGTTGTTTCAATTGAAAATTCCCGGTACTTTCTTGACAGAGTAGTATATAGAAGTCATGTCCACAACATAACCATCAAAAATAGAGGTCTTATCACACCACCTGCTCCTAGAACAACTATTTTCGAAAGAAATTTCACATATAACATTGCAAAGGTCTATAATTCACTTCCATGTAACCTCAATTTCTTCATTTTGAACATGAAAAAATTCAAAATTGGCATCTTAGAATATTACTTGGGAAAACAGAATGAGTGCTGATATTCCTGTATTAAAACAATGAGGTATATCAGTGTAGTTTTGTCTCTTATGACCGGCATTGTTTTTTTAATCAAACGGTGAACGCAGAACGCCTTTTAAAATAGAAAATAATCAGAATGGGTAATTTGTTTTTTTATTTTTATTTTTTGGGTTGAGTTGAGCAGGATATGCATGTGCATGACTGGACTCCGCCATTTTTCACAACTGGGTTATAGTTGATTATGTTTGATATTAGCTCATATAATTACTATTATTGTAAAAATAAAGTCATTATTATTATTATTTTTATTATAAATCAGTACATGAAATGAAGTGTCAACATAGAAGAAAAAATTTTATGGACAAAACCGCAAAAGTTCGAACTTGTCTGCGATAATGCCTACAAGAATATTATATTAAAGATAAAGGTAAAGTTAGTACAATGAAGCAGCATATATCCAAATAAATTAATTTGGTGGATCTGTACCAAAAATCATTAATAATCATATCAATATTGTTGAAGTGAATAATATTTGTTATTCGACTCATCACAGTATTCACCGCTCTGTAGGATGATGGTCACCTGCAATTCGTTTCTGATCGGTTTGGATTGTTTTCATCAATCTTTGCGGCAATAAAAAGAACTTTGGAACAAAGACTTAACTTGGTTATTTTTAAAGCTCTGATTCTGGAGGTCCGTTTTTTCAGGACTTTTAAGATATGTTAAATATTGTTTTATTTCTTAAAAGCTGATAAGTATATTATATATTATATAAGTATAAAAGCTGATAAGTATATTGGTGTTTTTAATGTGTATACTTTATTTGGGCATGCAGCCTGTTAGTATTCCTTCTTTGTAAAGAAATGAACAAATTCCACCAGTGTAAGTAGAAAATTATCGTTCACCATATAGGTCATTCTACGAAATATTTTACTGGGTTATTGAGGGTGGATAATAAAGCAAGTAGAATTTAATCATAAGAATTTTCGTAATGCTCAAAGAAGTACATTATTCAAATTTTTTCTTCAGATAAAAGTATTTCATCATGGCATTTCAATTTGTGATGTTGTCTAAGAAAATGTTATTGTTTCATTCCATATCATAGAGTATTGAAGCAAGTCAGATGGAATGAATTTAAATTGAAAGACAATTCTTTTAGAGAAAGAATCAATATTTCTCTTATAATATACATGAAATATAGTTGTAAGAAACAGGTAAGTAAATGAAGGAAAAATCACAAATGGTTTTTGAACTACTAGAGATGTCCAAAGAGGAAGCCATTGGTACCATAAATTTCATGAAATTTCATCACTTCTCTTCTCTTTTCTTATTTTCACAACATCGTTTCTAACAGCATTTGTGAAATGTATAATCGGTTGGACTAATTGTTGTGTACCTACTTTGAAATTTCACCATCATTTATTTTGAATATTCCCAAATAAAATAATCCAGTGCTCGTAAAAGTCATTCAATATGATCACAGAGTTTTATTCAATGATGTCCATATAAATTACTTAAGTGATTTTTCACCTGGATAAATAAAGGTGTGGTTACACGTCATCCTGGAAATAAATTACTCGCATATTCACATTTGATAGAATATTGTGGAGTTATTGTAGTATTGTAGTACTGAATTATTTTGGATCAAAACTGACAAAATACCCTTTAGTTTTGTAAGAAATGGAAAAAACCATTTTTATGTACCTATTTCGTGATACTGATCATATATTTTTTTTCAATCATGATAACAATAATAATACCAATACTACATAAGGATTGCAATGAAGAGTAGAAAAATCTGTCACCAGCCTGGATAGACTACAGGAAAGCTTTCGACGAAATCCCACTGGATTATCAAAGCTCTAAACATGTACAGAACAAGCCTGATCCTCATAAATTTCACCAATAAAACCTTGAGCAACTAGAACACCGACATGTACCTTATAGCAGATTGCAACAACAGCACCCACAACTCCATCATCGAAAACATCCAGATAAGGAGTGTATCTACCAAGGAGATTCCTTATCTCTGCTGCTGTTTTATGTAGCCCTGTTCCATCCTGAACAGGACCAGCACATGATACTATTGCAACCAACATAAAGAGAAAGCGATCCTCCTGCTATACGTGGATGATCTGAATCTGGCAGCACAATCAGACAAAAAACTTGCCGAACAACTGGCGCTAGTAAAATGATTCAGTGATGACATTAGTATGGAATTCGGACTCAACAAATGCGCGAAAGCGTGTTTGGTCAAAGGGAAACTGCAACTCATAAATCATTGAGAGCGACACCATAACAATGATCCAATCCCCAGCCCAAATAGACGCTTATGAATACCTTCGGATAGATTAAAACAATGGTCAACATAAACGCATTACGATCAAACTATGACAAAATACTTCCGTAGAACAAGAGATACCTTGAAGAAAAATCTGAACGTCAAAAACAAGATAACTGCAATAATATCATTAACAGTCACAGTAATCCAGTACAGCATAGACATTATCAGATGAACCCAAGCAGAAATGAGAAAACTTGATACACTTATAATGTATGGCTTACTCCATCCGCTGACATCGGTCGAATGTAAATCCCTAGGAAATTATGAGGTGAAGAACTGATAAGCATAGAATCCACGTACAAAATTGCAAAAAAAAGGACTTAACAACTTTCTAAAGCTAAAAGAGCGAGATAGTTGGTTATGGTGTAAATATCTGTAGAACCACATCAACGATGATCTCAATCACAGCACTGAAGACAGAGAAGAACAAAACCGCAACTCAAGCAATTATGAAACAAAGCAAGTTAAGAAGATTAAACAACATCTGAAACAACAAATAAAAGATGAGCAAAATGAGAAATAGAACTCCAAATTCCTACATAGACAGCTTATACAGGGATATAAAAAGGGTGTAATATACAAAATCCGGATGTGGGCTATCATAGGTAAATTTAAAGGCAGAAAAATGTATTAGTAACAGCATGCCAAGATCAAAGCATCGCCACAAATTATATGAAGACGAAAATAATGAGGTTGTCCCACCCTGGCCCAAAAAACACTGCAAACACTTCAACATAGGTGGCCCTATAGTTGACACTGCCGAAGTAACCATCATGTAGGACGCCCAAATTCACACGGAAAGGACAATCACAGCAAACAAACAAAACCTAGTGATTAAGGACAAAAATACAACAAAATGCCTCCTCATCGAAGTAGCTGTTCCATCTGACTATAACATAACGCAAAAAAAAGTCAAAAAAATATGAAGTAAAAAGACCTGCAAACAGAAATACAGAGAATGTGGAACATGCGAACTAAAGTCATCCTCAGCACATATAAGGCTTGGGCCAATTAAAATTTGAATTATAATTATAAATTTAAAACTGACGAATATTTTTGCAAAGTTGTGCGTTTATTAGAAAGGCTGAACTTTGACATTTATGAATGGAAAACGATGTCATTCAAATGACCGTCACGACTGTCTACTCATCCAATCATCCCAATTTTTCAGTACATTATCAATTATTTGGGGCTCAATTTCATGAACGGCAACTTCGATTTTGTGTTTCAAAGCATCAATCGTTTCTGGATGGATATTGGGACAGTCATCCTTAATGGATCCCCACAAAAATAGTCCCATGAGGTGAAAATGAGCCTTATCTAAAAAGATAATTATTCTAGGAAAATGCTTATGTTCGGCCATGCGATTGTTAACCCATTGAGCGAAGTGGAAAAACATCGAATGGTCACGAGGCTTTCCTTCTTTCACTAGTTTAACTTTGTAAGCTTTCATACCGAGGTCTTCATACAAAATTCTGCTCAGAGAAATGTTTAGTTTTTAATCAGAATGACGAGTTGATGATGATGGATGTTCAGCCACATTCTGGGCTACAGCAGCAATGTTTTCAGATTTTCAGTTTTCATGAACAAATTTATCCCGCAAATTGTCATGAGGCCATTTGGTTTCTATCAAATTCTCCACGTTTCTAACAGTTTAGATAAAAGGTTCACGATTTTGGAAAAAAGTTTTTAATATTTCCTAATTTTATTCAAGCGTACATCCATCCATGTCCTCAGTGTCAAATACTAAACTATCTTTCCGTCAAAACATGAATGACAGAAGTGTTGCCAGACTCGAAATAACCATTACTTCAAAATGCAAACTCTAGGTAGCCCAGCCTTTAGTACGATAAGTACAATAACACAGAAACGAATCATAGCATCAGTTACAATCTAGGTACACGGTGTACACTCTGCGCTAATTGTTAGAAAGGAAAAAATAATAACAGTAATGATAATTACGCTAATAATAACAATAACTATAAAACTCCTAACAATAATAATAAACTTAAAATGACGGATGCAAAAATGTTTTCCATTTGTTATATAAAGACGATCTAAAACTATTTGCAGAGGACCAAAATTAATTCTATTCGCTGATAGATACTGCTCATATCTTCAGTAGTGACATCCGCATGTCCTTTGGTCTTGATAAATGCGCTACGATAAACATCAAGTAGGGTAAAATGGCAAATAATGAGGAACAAACTCATAAAATCCGTAACATGCTACCAGAGGAGACCAATAAATATTTAGATACTCCACAAAATCCCGAAGTAATCTGCGTTGTCCCTTACCTATACATTTGGAATTTTGAATTGATCAGATAATGATTTAGATGAACAACACCGATTAACTCTTTGCCTGATGACAAAATTTCGATATTTAATAACGCCTTCATGAAACAGCTCTATCTTCCTTGAAGAGATGGGGGACGAGGACTTTTTAATATCTGAAGGCTTTGCAGAAACCAGGAGAAAAATCTTTGACAGAGATTACTTTAGTCTGAGGATTATATGATGAAGCTAAGCAGCAACGAAGGATAAGGGGCATGAACCATTGAATTTTCAACACCAACAAATGACATTTGAGATCACTACTAGAAGCGAAGACCAAAGCACATGGAGAAAACAAGTTTTATCTGGTAAATTTATCAAATAACTACAAAAAAATATCGACAAAAAAGCTTTCCTATCGTGACTCGATGCAGGTTAACTGTATCCAGAAACCGAAGGATCTTTAATGGGTAATTAGGATCGCTTAATGAGAAAACGCAATTATGAGAAACATATTCAGAAATTAGACATCGATGATAAATGCAGACGATGCGGCACTGTTGATGAATCTATTGAACATATTATTGCCGGTTGCACAAGTCTCGCTGGTAAGTGTGTATACTTGGGACGACACAAATAAATGTTTCTATACTTTCTAGAAATTTACTGATTTTACTGGTGTTATGTATGGGTGTAGAGCATACGTAAAATGCACTTCAGAGCAATGAACATCCTCTTGAATTTATAGAATCACTTCAGACCTCAACATGGTATGACAAATGATTATAGGCTAAACTATTCGTATATTAAACTTCCAATAATGATGTGAGTGGGAGAAAAAAAGCTTGTAAGTCGAAGGAAAAAGCTTCTTACTTATGTACTCAGTATGTTCGCAACATTTTACATTAGTGTCTATGATTAAGCTCAGGAATTTTGGTAAAGGATTGAAAATAAGAACATTTGTTTCACAAATTGATAGAAAGAAGATGAATTTTTAGAACCAAACTAACTACAGTCAGTCTTATCTATATTGTAGATGAATCCTTTGTCCTTCACCATAGACTTAAACTCCTGATGAGTATTTTTCACAGTATAATGTGTCGTTCACAAATATTATGCAATTTTACACTCAGATGTATCCAGGAAGATCATTTATGGAAAGTATGAAAATTAGTACCTACCCTGTGGAAGTTAAGTCCAATTTCATATTGTAAAGAACATACATCAAATCCAATTCAACAATATTCCTTAGAATATTTTGATACTGAATTAACAACGAAAATATTCACAGCTGTCCCTCTTTCAAATTAAGGAAACCGTGAATTTGAAATTAGTTGCGTAATTTTGTTCAGATAAATTAAACGAGTTCGAGTGGATCAAAAAATTATTGAGTGGACAAAATAATGAAGTTTTCCGGAAATGAAGCTGCAGACCAGTCCGCAAACCAAGTATGAACTTCGGACCTCCCTGTGACCCATGTCAACTTCATACAGATCTCAAAACGACCATAAAGAAGCAAGCTTTTCAAGACTGACGGGCCCAATGGGATGGAGCCAATACAGGACTACATACGATTGTACTCAACATTAACAATCCACCAAAAAGTAATTTAATTAGACGAGATAAAATAGTCGTCAGTAGACTCCGAATTGGTCATACCAGGTTGACTCACAGCTACCTGATGACTTCAGAGAATCAGCACAATAGCGAATACTGCCACAGTTTCCACCTAACTGTTGAATACCTATTATACCGCTGTACGCATTATGAATAATTTCACTGCCAACATGGATAAAAAAAAAACGACTCCAAGTTATCTTCAGCTCAAGAGACCAAATTTGAATTGTACTCAATTTCCTCAAGAAATGTCAATTCCTCGGATATAATCTTCATTTTTTCTCATTATTGAATAGTTTCTGATAATTGTAATCAATATTTTATCTCGTGTCAATGACCAAAAAGTCGATACACGTTAACATTCATTTGACTTCTGATTACGTCAGACTTAAAGCTCTGATCCGCTCTAATGAAAAAAATAATCGTTACCATTTCAAAAGTATTTTTTCATCTTCTTTCAAACCCCAAGTTACAAAATTGTTTCATCTTCAATAACGACAAACATATCAAACCAAAGGCTCTAAGAACAAAATCCAAATTTAATCAAATCTAAATCGATACGGGCACGTTCCACAGTAATAAAATACAACGGTAATTCTTGGGAACTATTATGAATTGAGCGAAACCAAAGTTTTTCATAAAGGTGAATCCCTGGAAAAATTTATATTCGACTTCTATAAAAGTTTTCCTGCTTGAATTTACGATCTCTTGGAGCTTTCCGAACTTCATTAAATTGAATGTCCCATTCTGGTGGGAGTAAAATTTGAACTCGAACAAGCGTAGACAAGAGTAATGAATGGAAATTTTCCAAGTTGTACCGGTATATGGGATTCCGAATAGTAGATAATCTTTTGCACTCTATATCGATAATCACCTACTGATTCGTCTCCCCACGCAATATCTTCATCATTAGAGCCTTTTCATTGTTGAAATGAATAATATTCCTTCACGAAAATACAACACTAAGTTCTAACTATAATAATTATCATTTTGTTATAATCTCGGCGAATAATGTTTCTTGTTTCGAAATATACTACAAATATATATTATATACTCAACCTGAATTCACATTTTATTCGCGTTAATCATGCTAGATTGTCAAAAAGAAAATTCTCTGTCGACTGTCTCCAAATTTTAATGAGAAGACTTTCTTTATATAAAATATGTTAAATTGCTCATTCACAAAACGCTCTAACTAAATCATGAATAAGCTGAAATTCTATAAAATAATAAGAAACGGTTTTTTACTTGATAGAAGGATTATTACAAAATTTTGAAATTCTATATTGAAAAAATGATACTGAGTACTATAGTGATAATATGATTTCATCAGTAGTAGTTAGATAATATTTAAATAAGGTTATTCTGATTTTCACAAATTTTTATTGTTATGTTCACAACAATTGTTTCGCTATCACAGTAGCATCATCAGGCAAGATCACATTTTGAATAACTAAGCTTGTTTCCGAAGTCCGTTGCTATTTATATTACAGTTAGTACAAATTCCAGCTTATCTGAATATATGTAACAGAGGTGAGTTATTTAAATCTATTTGTTCGTTAAGTAATATTCCAATGTTATTATGTTTATTTATCTCTAAGGATTCTAACAGATTTAAGGCATAACTTTTGCTTTCTATATGTAGAATTTCAAAGTTATGGTTGAAAGTATGTCCTGTTTCTAACAAATGGTTGGAATATGTAGAATTACTTTTATTTTTGACGAAACTCTTCAAAGGTTCACAAATTTTATGACGGAAAGTTCTTCCATTCTGTCCTATGTAAACTTTAGGACAATCACCGCAGGTTAACTTATAAACCCCCAATTTATCATCTTTATGTGTACAGTCTTTATTATTTTTAATAAATTTACCGAAGTTTGAATTCGTTTTAAATGAAGTCCTCAAATTATATTTATTTTTGAGGTATGAAGCAATTTTCTCAGAAATACCTTTAGTGACTTTTAAGGAAATGTATTTAAAATTTTCTTTTATAATAGGAAACACCATATTTAAAGCTACTTTATTATTTTTATCCATCAACAATTTGTCTATCAGCTTAGGATCATAGTCATTATTAATAGCTATTTGTTTAATTATGTTAAGTTCTGAAATATAATTTTCTCGATTCATGGGAATATTAACTAATCTATGGATCATACAATTAAATGCTGATAATTTTTGATTTAGTGGATGCTTTGATTTATTGTGTATAATAGAATCCGTATAGGTTGGTTTGTGAAATATTGAAATATCATGAGAATTATTTATTCGAGTAACAGTTAAATCAAGAAAATTAATAGAATTATTATGTTCGGTTTCCATAGTGAATTTAATTGAAGGATGTATTTCATTGATGAATAAAAAGAATTTTTTCAAAAGTCTGCCTGTACCTGTGAAGCAACAGAAAATATCGTCTACATATCTATACCAATATAAAAAGTATTTCTTAAAGGGATTTTGGTGAATTTTAGTTTCAATATTGTCCATGAATATTTCTGCTAATAAAGGACTTAAGGGATTTCCCATAATCAAACCGTTTTCAGATTTATAAATTTTATTTTTGAATTGAAAATAATTTTGTTTAGTGCAAATATCTAGACATTCTAAAATAACTTCTTTGATAATTGTATTAAATCTGTTGTTGATTAATAGATTATCTACTAGTTTAATTGTTTCGTTTGGTGATATACTTGGAAATAAATTTTGTACGTCAAATGAAATGAATTTAGCATTATGCGGTAAGTGGATATTCTTTATTTTATTTATTAGCTGTAGTGAATTTTTTATCGAGTATTTAGCTTGGAATTTAGTTCCTTTTAAAATAATTTGAATAAGTTCATTCGAAAGTTTAAATGAAGGTGCACTAACGAACGAAACAACCGGTCTAATAAAATAATCTTCCTTGTGTAATTTAATCAAAGAATACATTTTTGGATATTGAATTGTATCAGTCCTTACTTGGTGAAAATCCATATTAAATAATTTGAAATAAGGTTATTCTGATTTTCACAAATTTTTATTGTTAAACTCACAACAATTGTTTCGCTATCACAGTAGCATCTTCAGGCAAGATCACATTTTGAATAACTAAGCTTGTTTCCGAAGTCCTTGGCTATTTATATTACAGTAAGTATAATGAATTTTTATTGAGCACTAAAACCCAAAAAAGGTTCCCTGCAAATTCCAGCTTTTCTGAATATATTTAACAAAGGTGAGCTATCTATTATCTAATCTATTTGTTCGTTAAGTAATATTCCAATTTAATTATGTTTATTTATCTCTAGGGATTCTAACAGATTTAAGGCATAACTTTTGCTTTCTATATGTAGAATTTCAAAGTTATGGTTGAAAGTATGTCCTGTTTCTAACAAATGGTTGGAATATGTAGAATTGCTTTTATTATTGAGGAAACTCTTCAAATGTTCACACATCCTATGACGGAAAGTTTTTCCAGTCTGACCTATGTAAACTTTAGGGCAATCACCGCAGGTTAACTTATAAACCCCAGATTTATCATCTTTATGTGTGTAATCTTTATTATTTTTGATAAATTTACTCAAGTTTGAATTAGTTTTAAATGAAGTTCTCAAATTATATTTATTTTTGAGATATGTAGCAATTTTCTCAGAAATACCTTTAGTGTATTTTAAGGAAATGTATTTAATATTTTCTTTCATATTAGTATTTTAAAATACATTTCCTTAAAATACACTAAAGGTATTTCTGAGAAAATTGCTACATATGTCCTATGTAAACTTTAGGGCAATCACCGCAGGTTAACTTATAAACCCCCGATTTATCATCTTTGTGTGTAGTCTTTATTATTTTTAATGAATTTACTCAAGTTTGAATTCGTTTTAAATGAAGTCCTCAAATTATATTTATTTTTGAGGTATGTAGCAATTTTCTCAGAAATATCTTTAGTGTATTTTAAGAAAATGTATTTAAATTATTCTTTTATATTTTATGATGAGAATTGCCTTGCGTTGGTTGAGGGAAATTCTATCTGTCTGATCTTTGTAAGGATAATAAATTTTGAAAAGAACTTCAAAATTGCAAGGTTTGGTTTTAAGTAATAGTTTGTGATTAGAAAAATACATCTTTATACTTCAGGATGATTTCAACGAATTTCAGAATAAGGTACTTTATACACATTTTAAGATAGTACAGAAGGGTAGGCATAAAACTTTATAGATACTGAATTGTTTCAGCCGTTACTATTTGGTAGTTTATCATAATTAAAACAAATTGTAGAAATTACTATGTTTTACTACCAAAAAATATATATTACACATTTTCTTGTCACTCGAGTTTCGGAAAATTAACCCCAAACATACACAAATCATGAGTTTATGAGTTATCTTGTTCTACGTGCGGTAATAAATATATAGGACAAACAGGACGTTCCTTCAAGACGAGGTTCAACGAACATAAAATGAGTTTCAGGAAAAATAAACAAAATTCTACCTTTGCCACTCATTGTCTAGAAAACGGTCATTCCTTTCTCACAATAGATAATCTTAAAACTTTACAATGTAGAATCAAAAGGGAAGAAACTCGATTATCTAGAATCTGTTGAAATTTTCAAATTAGTTCACAATAACAATAATGTAAAAATAATGAATGACTGTACGGAGCTATGAAACTCGAAAATATTGGAGATATTCAAAAAGTAACATCTTTTTAAAACCTTTTTCAACAAACATAAAATGAATTTAATGAAAAGTAAACAAAAATTCAACTTTTGCCACTTATTCTGTAGAAAACAGTAATTCCTTTCGACAAAAGAAAATCTTAAGAAAAAATTCTACATGTAGATTCAAAAGAAAAGAAACTTGATTATTGAAATTTTCAAATTCGTTCACAATAAAAATAATTTAAAAAATAATGAATGACTGTAGGGAGCTTTCTAAATCCAAATATTTGAGATATACAACAAAATAATGAATGACTACGGAGCTATATAACACCAAAAATTATTTGAAATATTTAAATGGGTACCATCTGTTTAACAACCTTCTTTGTCGATTGCCGACATTCCGATATCTGTTAGAAGGTCCCTCTTTTTTATCACGTTCCGATTGTAATCCTCTGTACTAGGTATTACCGAGAATCTGTTGTAATATTCAAAATATTTATCACTCTTGTTTAAATACCACTGTACCACTGTTAGGTCTTCAGTTGTCTGATGATGGGATAGTTCATTTCCCGAAACTCGAGTCACCAGAAAATGTGTAATATATATTTTTTGGTAGTAAAACATAGTAATTTCAACAATTTGTTTTATTTTATTTTACTTTACATTTTCGAAATCTGAATATCAAAACAGATTTAATCTGTTAGTCTTCTACTTTCTAATCTGTTTTGATATTCAAATTTTGTTATATTTCTTCTATAAAGTAAAACGCCTTTTTCTATTTTATTTTATATTTTCGGACAATATGATGATACTTGTTGGAATTGTGTTGAAAAAAGTTAAAAAGTTAGTAGCAACAATAAAAAAGTTTTACACAAATACACGTGACCTGGGTAACCGAAGCGTTTTAACTCTGGACTTGCAGCTGGCATATTACGCATTCAGATCTGAAAAAAAAACGATTTTTTTTCAACTCTTACTTCTAAAATTGGAATTCAGAAAAAAATTAAATGGGAGTAACTTTCATGATATGAATAGTATTGCACGATAAAGTGTGTCTTTTATCAAATAAGTGCTTCCATGATTTTTGTCATTTATTTTTTGGATTAGCGTACCATAATCCTGCTAACAATTTGAAGAAATTTCAATAGAAGGAAAAAATGGACTGTTATACTATTAAAACATTTTAACAAAAATGCTGTATACCAATGTGATTCTAAAAGTTTGAAAATAACATTATTTTCAACCTATTTAGTTCTCGTTGATAAATTTCTTACTAATTACAATCGAAAGACTTAAGAATGGGCCTCAAATTTGTGAAATAGTCTTAAAATATATCAGTATCAGAATTTGAATATCAAAATTTGAATATCAAAACAGATTTAGTCTGTAAGTCTTCTACAATTTTAATTTCAAAAAATTTTCAATCAAAAAACTTTAAGAATTAAAATAATGTCTTACAAGCACTGCTTATATTTGATAGATATACTACTCAGTCAAGAAAGTACCGGGAATTTTCAATTAAAACAACTTTTTTACATTTAATTGTCAAAATTTATTGGGTCGCCTTCAAAATAGGCTCCATTTGCTCCAATATATCTATGCCAACGGCACTTCCAATTATCGAAACATTTTTTATAGGCGCTTTCCGGGATGGACTTTAGCTCTCGCCGAATTTTGTTTTATGGCTTCAATCGACTCAAAACGGGTGCCACGAAGGGGCAATTTTAGTTTTGGGAAAAGGAAAAAGTCGCAGGGAGCCAAATCCGGCGAATACAGTGGTTGCTGAGGCACGTTTGTTGAGTTTTTGGCGAGAAAGTCAGTCACAATCGTAGCTCGGTGAGAAGGCGCGTTATCGTCATGCAAAATCCATGAGTTGTTCGCCCACAAATTTGGCCGCTTTTTACGGATACGCTCACGCAAACGTTTCATAACGCCTAGGTAATACTCCTTGTTTACCGTCTGACCCTCTGGAACGAATTCGTAGTGCACCACGCCACGGATATCGAAGAAAACAATGAGCATCACCTTCATTTTCGAGCGGCTTTGGTGTGGTTTTTTCGGTTTCGGCTCATTTTTTGCCACCCATTCCGATGATTGCTGGCTTGTTTGCATATCGTACTCGTAGACCCAGGTCTCATCACCAGTTATAATACGTTCCATGAATGTAGAATCGGAATTACAGCGATCCAGCATGTCTGAAGCAACCTGTTCGCGATGACGTTTTTGAAGAAAATTCAGGTCTTTCGGTACGAGTCGTGCGGCCACCTTTCTCATGCCCAAAATATCAATCAAAATCGTACGTGCGGACTCGTGGGATATCTTAAGATCATGTGCTATCTCTCTCAAGCTGGTACGACGGTTTTCCAGCACCCTTTCCTTAATTTTATCGACGTTATCTTCGATCGAAGCCGTCGATGGGCGACCACTTCACGACCGTCCTTGAAGGCTCTGTACCACTGATATGCACGAGTTTTCGATAGAGCATTATGACCAAAGGCCTTTTGCAACATTTTTAATGCATCGGCATACGAAAATTCATTTGCAACACAAAACTTTAAACAAATTCTTTGCTCAACGTAATCACCCATAGTAAAAATCGGCACGCACTCTGACATCAACTGACTTAATCAGCTGTTTCAAACACACTAGTTGACAGATCCCGCTCAAGCTTGGCATACTAATTAAGGACAGTGGTACCAACCTAGGAAAAAAATTTTTCACCTGCCTCATTGCCCCGCCAGATTTAAATCGATAATTCCCGGTACTTTCTTGACAGAATGTATATAATCGAAACTCATTATACAATATCAAATGGAATTGAAAAAAACCCATCGAATATAAATTGTCAATTAAAATTAATAAATGAATAAATGTTTTTTTGTTTCGTTCCAGGCATGCGTACTGAACTCATCAAACAAGCGTAAACAGCCATGCTTGTAACAAAATGTTTTGTTTTCACCTGCCTCATTGCCCCGCCAGATTTAAATCGATAATTCCCGGTACTTTCTTGACAGAATGTATATAATCGAAACTCATTATACAATATCAAATGGAATTGAAAAAAACCCATCGAATATAAATTGTCAATTAAAATTAATAAATGAATAAATGTTTTTTTGTTTCGTTCCAGGCATGCGTACTGAACTCATCAAACAAGCGTAAACAGCCATGCTTGTAACAAAATGTTTTGTTTTCTGATCTTATATTCACGAAAACTAAATCGTTCTAAAAAATACACAACATAATTTTAAGACCTTATCAAAAACTAATTTGTTTGAAACTTTCAATATTTTCAAATAAATTACTTGAAAAACTTTCAAAATATGTAACACATCCTCAAAAAATAATTAGAATTCACATAAGATCAGTTCAACTTCACATTTAAATGATAAAATCAGTTAACAATAAATAAACTTACCCAATACGATCTCTAGGAATATGTGTTTGTTGAATATTCAAACTAGGTACATCTAATATCCAAGGTACTCTATGTTCTATGTTCACTACAAAATCACACAAAGTTTATGAGGCACTTTAATGGTCTTAGTTAAAACACTCAACACTGCATATTAAATTTCTTTTATTAAAAATCTAATATAATTATATATTATATATAAAATAAACTAATAAGAAGCGGTTTTTTACTTGAAAGAAGGATTATTACAAAATTTGAATATCAAAACAGATTTAATCTGTTAGTCTTCTATAATTTTAATTTCAAAAATTTTTATTCGAGAAACATTGAGAATTTCGTATAAGCACTGTTTATATTTAATAGACGTATAAAATCGAAACTCATTATACAATTTCAAATGGAATTAAGAAAAACACAACTAATATAAATTGTCAATTAAAATCAATAAATAAATTAATGTTTTTTGTTTCGTTCCAAGCATGCTTACTGAACAACAGACGAGCGTACACAACTCTGCTTGTGACAAAATGTTTTGTTTACTGATCTTATATTTATGAAACAAAAACTAATTTATTCTAAATATTCAATATATTTAAATAAATTACTTCAAAACTTTTGAAACATGTAGCACGTCCTCAAAAAATTTAGATAAGACCAGTTCAACTTCACATTTAAAAGATAAAATCAATTAACAATAAACAAACAAACATAACCCAATACGATCTCTAGGAATATTTGTTTGTTGAACATTCAAACTAAGCAATGTCATGGATTTTATGAATTACACTTCGTAAATGTTCATTAATCAAAAACTCAGATAATAAAAAATCATTAAAATCCAAGGAAAAGACACACCGTTGTACATACATTGACTCGTTAGAGTGTAGTCATAGCAAAATCAATTGAATTATATCAATTCAGGCAAAAATATCAATAATTCAACTCATAAACATACTCATAAGCTAAAATTTTGAAGAAAAAGCATATTTGGGAAAAATAAAGAATACTCGAGTGAAAATTCTTTAAATAATAGTCAAAAATAAAAGATCTTTTTGAAAATCTTAAATAAAACTTACAGGGAGCATTCAATTGATAACTGTAAAATGTTTAAGAAAGTCACAGTAGAAGTAATTTAAAGATTTGTTACTTTTATGAATTAAATATAAACTTTAGTGAAATAATTGTCAAAGAACAAGCTAAATTAAATATAACTCACCAGAATTATACAACTAGAACAATTTGATCAAAATTTAATTAATTCAATGAAAGATAGAATCTACGTCAGCTATTCTGAAATGATTAATGTGAGAGATATCCTTCAAGATGTTTAGGCATCAATAGAATTGTAATAGCATCCAAGCTAAAGAAATTGAATCAATTTCATTAGTAATATTAAGTAATTTATAAGTTATAAGCATTAGAAGTTAAACTCTGTTAAATTTTGACACTTAAAATACTTAACGGTTGAAAAGCAAGACTCACTGTTCTATTTAACATGAAACATACATCAAGATGTAGTTCAAACAAAAGCCTAATTTTCAACAGTAATATCAAACAAAGAAATATTGTATATTTTGTAAAATCATCGAAAGCATCATTTTTCAATAATTTTGACAGAGGCTAGTAAGCTTTGAAATTCAATTTTTCATGGAAACTATTATATAAATAGGAAAGACGCAGAAAAATTGAATCAGTCTTTAAAATACGAGAGTAGAATTTACATCGGTCTGTATAAAAATTGAACATTTTTCTCTTCAATAATCCAGTTCCAAAACCTAAAAATAAATTAATATTATTACTGTAAATGGAAATGTGATAAAAATATTACGTTAACTGAGTGTAGTGAATGGAAAAAACCCAAATATCAATCATAAATTCAACAATTTGAATCAAAAAGAAGCAATCAACAAAGGGGGCTGGGAGATCCGAACATTCTGGAAATATTCTTCAGAAACCAAAACAAAATCCTGAAATAGAGTGAAGCCAACATCAAAGGAACATTGTTAACGGATGATTAGACTCACCAAAGGTAGAAGTAAAATTATTCATGTAAAATTTTCCAATTTAAATTCAAAAAACAAATCATTGCTTGTTTACGTTAGAATTACGTTACGATATTAAGTTAGGGCTAGGTTAGAACATAAAATTAGAATTTAGATCATTAATTGCTGACTATTATATTTCAAATAACTTTGATATAATACTATATATATATTTCAAAAAATTTACTTATTAAAAACTCAAATTGAACCCCCCTAAAAGATCAAATCAAATTTAGTAATATTTAAATTCTAATTATTCAACAACAAAATTATAATCTTAAGAGCTATCTGGTAACATTGAATACAAGCAACTAGATACAAGGGTGATCTAACTAGTATTCATTATGAAATAATTTATTTGAATCATATCTTTGATCCACTAAAGTGGGGTAGAAAAATGTAAAAGTAAAGTGAAAATTTAATTAATATAATCCATAACAGTACATCAAATATCCAAGGTACTCTTTTTTCTATGCTCCCAACAAAATTACACAAAGTTTATAAGACACTTTAATGGTCTTAGTTAAAACATTCAAAACTGCATAATAAATTTCTTCATTTAAAAACCTATTATAATTATATATTATATATAAAATAAAATAATGAGAAGCGGTTTTTGACTTGCTATAAGGATTATTACAAAATTTGAATATCAAAACAGATTTAATATGTTAGTCTTCTACAATTTTCATTTTAAAAAAATATTCTTTCGAAAAATATAAAGAATTAAATTAATGCCTTATAAACATTGCTCATATTCAATAGACGCATAAAATCGAAACTCATTTTACAATATCAAATCGAATTAAGAAAATCTTAACGAATATAAATTTTCAATTAAAATTAATAAATAAATGAATGCCTTTTTGTTTCGTTCCAGTCATGCGTATTGAACTCATCAGACAGGCATACGACCCCTGCTTGTAACAAAATGTATGTTTTCTGATCTTATATTTATGATAACTAAATCTTTCTCAAAAATATACAACATAATTTTAAGAACTGTTCAAAAACTAATTTATTTGAAATATTTGATATATTTAAATAAGTTACTTCGAAAACTCTCAAAACATGTAGCAAATCCTCAAAAAATAATTAGAATTCACATAAGACCAGTTCAACTTCACATTCAGAAGATAAAATCAATTAACAGTAAATAAACTTACCCAATACGATCACTAGGAATATGTGTTTGATGAACATTCAAACTAGATATATCTAATATCCAAGGTACTCTATATTCTATGCTCACAACAAAATCACACAAGTTTTATGAGGTACTTTAATGGTCTTAGTTAATACATTCAACACTGCAAAATAAATTTCTTCATTTAAAAACCTAATATAATTATTTATTTATATATATATATATATATATTAATAATCATTTATATATATTATATATATATATATATATTAATAATTATTTTATATATATTATAGATAAGATAAAATAATAAGAAGCGGTTTTTTACTTGATAGAAAAATTATCACAAAATTTGAATATAAAAACAGATTTAATCTGTTAATCTTCTACAATTTTAATTTCAATAAATTTATTCAAGAAACTCATTAATTGAATTAAATTGATGTCTTATAAGCACTGCTTATATTTTATAGACGTATTGCATCGAAACTCATTATACAACATCAAATGGAATTAAGAAAGAGCCAACGAATATAATTTGTCAATTAAAATTAATGAATAAATGTTTTTTTGTTGATGCTTGTCTGACGAGTTCAGTACTCATGCTTGGAACGAAACAAAATAACATTTTTTTGATTACCCCGCTCTTTAATTGACGGAAATTCATCTTCAATATAAGAAAAACAAATGTTTACTTCCGCTGTTTTATTGATTTACACGGCAATTGTTTCGTCAGACCATGACTTCATCAGGTGAGTATTAAAACTAAGTTATATAATGACCTTGAATACACAGATCTGATACAAAAAATAGAGGGGTGGAAAGAGATATTTTTTGTACCAGAGCTGTGTATTAAAGGTCATGTTTTCCATTGTATACCTCAGCTTTAATACTCGCCTGATGAAGTCATGGAATGACGAATCAATTTTCGTGTAAATCAATAAAATAGCGGAAGTTATCATTTGTTTTTCTTATATCAAAAAAACATTTACTTATTTATTAATTTTAATTGACAATTTATATTCGTTGGGTTTTTCCTAATTCCATTTAATATTATATAATGAGTTTCGATTTTATACGTCTATTAAATATGAGCAGTGCTTATAAAGACATTAATTTAATTCTTAAAGTTTTTTGAAATTAATATTGTAGATGACTAACAGATTGATTCTGTTTAGATATTTAAATTTAGTATTATAATTATCCTTTATTCAAGTAAAAAACCGTTTCTTATTATTTAATTTTATGTTTTATATATAATAATATTATATTAGGTTTTTAAATAATGAAATTTATTATACAGTGCTGAATGTTTTCAACCGCTAAAGTGCCTTATAAACTTTATGTGATTTTGTTGTGAGCATAGAACATAGAGTATCTTGGATAATAAATGTACCTTGTTGAATGTTCAACAAATCACATATTACTAGAGATCGTATTGGGTAGGTTTATTTATTGTTAATTGATTTTAACTTTTAAATGTGAAGTTAAGCTGGTCTTATCTGAATTCCAATTAGTTTTTGAGGACGTGTTACATATTTTGAAAGTTTTTTAAGTAATTTATTTGAATATATTGAATATTTCAAATGAATGAATTTTTGAGAAGTTCTTAAAATTATGTTGTATATTTTTGGGAAAGATTTAGTTTTCATAAATATAAGGTCAAAAGACAAAACATTTTGTTACAAGCAGAGATGTGTACGCTTGCCTGATGAATTCAGTACGCATGGTTGGAACGAAACAAAAAAACATTTATATATTTATTAATTATAATTGACAATTTATATTCGTTGGGTTTTTCTTAATTCCATTCGATATTGTATAATGGGTTTCGATTTCATACGTCTATTAAATATAAGCAGTGCTCATAACACATTAACTTATTTCTCCTAGTTTCTCGAATAAAAAATTTTTGAAATTAAAATTGTAGGAGACTAACAGCTTGAATCTGTTTTGATATTCAAATTTTGTAATAATCCTTCTATCAAGTGAAAAACTGCTTCTTATTATTTTAGTATCAGAATTGTTCGAATTTTCATTGAACAAGGATTTTTTAATTTACTCTGCAGGTAAATAACAATTATGATCCCCGTTTCAGGAATCTATGCCTTCAAGTATGTCTCATTATTTCGTATAAACGTTTGGACATGATAAGACAACCGTCGTATGTCGTATCTGAATATATCTAACCACATTTCAAGCCCAAAGATAGTCTCTCATTCGGACAGTTAGCCAAAAAGTTCAGATGAAGACATCTCTCGAAGTCGTGTGTTGGCCCCCTCTTCCTGCTTCGACCGAACTGTCACGTAATATTCTCTCTTCGAACTTTAATTCCGATCCCACACACATTCACTAGAAGTAAGTTCTAATCATATTTCTCTTTTTATCAAGTTACAATCGAACAGTTCTCTCACTAAAGTTTTCCAAAATGTTCAGTTGAAGATATCCCTCGAAGTCGCCCGCTGGCCCTATTTTCGTGCTTCGACAGAACGGTCAGGCGATATTCTCTCTTCAAACATTAAGTTCCGATCCCACACACATTTACTAGAAGTAAGTTCTAATCATATTTCTCTTTTTCTCAAGGTACAATAAAACAGTTCTCTCAATTCAGTTATCCAAAAGGTTCAATTGAGGATAACCCTCGAAGTCGCCCACTGGCCCTCTCCTCGTTCTTCGACAGAACGGTCACGCAATATTTTCTCTTCGAACATCAAGTTCTGATCCCACACACATTCACTAGAAGTAAGTTCTAATCATATTTTTTTTCTCATGTTACAATAAAACAGTTCTCACAATAAAGTTATCCAAAAGTACAATAATAAGAAAAAATTCATTCATTTAAAATATTCAATATATTTAAATAAATTACTTCAAAAACTCTCAAAAAATGTAACACACCTTCAAAAAATAATAAGAATACAGAAAAGGCCAGTTCAACTTTACATATAAAAGATAAAATCAATTAACAATAAATAAACTTACCGAATGCGATCTCTAGGAATTTATGATTTATTGAACATTCAACTAGGTCCATCTAATATCTAAGGTACTCTATGTTCTATGCTCACAACAAAATCACACAAAAATTATAAGGTACTTAACGATCTTAGTTAAAAACATTCAACAGTGTATAATAAATTTCTCTATTTAAAAACCTATTATAATTATATATTATATATAGAATAAAATAATAAGAAACGGTTTTTTACTTGTCAAAAGAAGTATTATTACAAAATTTGAACAGCAAAACAGATGTAATCTGTTAGTCTTCTACAATTTTAATTTAAAAAAATTTATTCAAGAAACTTTAAGAATTAAATAAATGTCTTTATAAGCACTGCTCATATTTAATAGACGTAAAAAATTGAAACTCATTATACAATATCAAATGGAATTAAGAAAAACCCAACGAATAGAAATTGTCAATTAAAATTAATAAATAAATATTTTGTTTCGTTCCAGGCATGCGTACTGAACTCATACGACAAGCGTTCGAGCCCTGCTTGTAACAAAATGTATTTTTTTCTGATCTTATATTCATGAAACCTAAATCTTTCTCAAAAATATACAACATGATTTTAAGAACTTCCCAAAAACCAATTTATTTGAAATATTTAATATATTTAATTAAATTACTTCAGAAACTCTCAAAACATGTAGCACATTCTCAAAAAATAATTAGGCCCGTTCAACTTTCTATATAAAAGATAAAATTAATTAACAATAAATAAACTTACCGAGTGCGATCTCTAGGAATATGTGATTTGTTGTTAATTCCATTTGATAATGTATGAGTTTCGATTTTATACGTCTATTAAATATGAACAGTGCTTATAAAGACATTAATTTAATTCTTAAAGTTTCTTGAATAAATTTTCTGTAATTAAAATTGTAGAAGACTAACAGATTGAATCTGTTTCTTCTATAAAGTAAAAAACCGTTTCTTATTATTTAATTTTATATATAATATATAATTATATTAGGTTTTTAAATAAAGAAATTTATTATACAGTGTTGAATGTTTTCAAGTTAGACCATTAAAGTGCCTCATAAACTTTGGGTGATTTTGTTGTGAGCATAGAACATAGAGTACCTTGGATATTAGATGTACCTAGTTGAGTGTTCAACAAATCACATATTCCTAGAGATCGCATTCAGTAAGACTATTTATTGTTAATTGATTTTATCTTATATATGTAAATTTGAACTGGCCTTTTCTGAATTCCAATTATTTTTTGAAAATGTGCTACATGTTTTGAGAGTTTTTGAAGTAATTTATTTAAATATATTGAATATTTCAAATAAATTGGTTTTCATAAATATAAGATCAGAAAACCTACATTTTGTTAGAAGCAGGGCTCGTATGTTTGTCTGATGAGGTCAATACGTATGCCTGGAACGAAACAAGAAATATTTATTAATTTTAATTGATAATTTATATTCGTTGGGTTTTTCTTAATTCTATTTGATGTTGTATATGAGTTTCAATTTTATACGTATATTAATTGTGAGCAGTGCTCGTAAAGATATTAATTTAATTCTTAAAGTTTCTTGAATAAATTTTTTTGAATCAAAATTGTAGAAGACTATCAGATTAAATCTGTTTCAATATTTAAATTTCGTTATCCGAAAGGTTCAGTTGAAGATGTCTCTCGAAGTCGCCTGCTGGTCCTCTCCTCGTGATTCGGCCAAACGGTCACGCAATATTCTATACTCTTCGAACATTAAGTTCTGATCCCACACACATTCTCTAGAAGTGAGTTCTTATCACATTTATCTTTGTTTCCCAAGTTATTATCACACATCTCTCTTTATTCTTGAATTATTTTATATTCGCATTTCACTTTAAACCTTCAAAGGAACACCTCTGTCCATTACACAGTAACGCACTGAAGGCTTGGAATTGAATGTATTATCTACATTATTTATTTGTTATTAGATAGTAATTTGTAAAAAGTGAAACCAGTGAAAGAGAATACAGTGAAAACATTGGTGAAAAAGCTCAAAGAACTGCTGATCCACGAACGAAGTAGTGATTTCACCGCAATTAGAGTTCGATACTACACCGGAACACCTCCCTCAATCAAAACAAATCTAACTTGTAAAAATGGGTCTTTCAATAGGAATGCCCCATGTTTAAATTGACATTACTCAGGCATGGCAGATATTATTATAATATAAATATAATTTTTTGAAATTAAATATGTAGAATCCTAATATTAATATATTTATATAATTTTATATACCTTCTATCCAGTGTAAAGCTCTATTTATTTTATGGCAGCTATTGTTTATTTGTTACATTGACAGTTGTATGTGTCAATGTCTACCATTTAATTATGGAAAGGTACACAGTCCAACAACGTTTACAAATAATCCAAATTCAGTATGAAAAATCACGACCTGTTACTCTTACTTTACGTGCTTTAATTTCAATATTTGGTCGTTATAATCGTCCGGATAAAAGAACAGTTGAACGTTTAGTAAAGAAGTATGAAATAAATTTTAGACTTCATGATGTTACAATGCTAGTGAGACCAAGAAATGCAAGAGTGAAGAGAATGTTGCTGCCGTACGTGCAAGTGTTCGTGAAGACCAAAATTTATTGATTTCTCGACGGCGTCTCCTAGACTTATTTGTGGTAAATTTAACGGAAAAACCTTGATTTACATCCATACAAAATTGTTTTAACCCAAAAAGGCCGTAAATTTGCAATGAGTTTATTGCAAATGGAATTTCTGTGTAATCGAAATTGCCTGAAATTTGTCGCTGGTAGAAATATTGGCAGTATATCAAAATAGCCTTCGTATTTCAGAATCAACGTAGGATTTGATTCCCTAAGATATACTCAATATAAGTGGTGTGTGTTTAGAAATGATGTGGAGTTATTATTAGATATAGCTAATAATATAGAGCAACAAAGTGAATGAGAAATAAGTGTACTGTATTAGATGAATGAATCGAATGATTGCATTAAATGTTGAACCTGGTTTCAGGAATTAAAGGAATACCACAAGTATAGAAAATATATTGAAGTATGGAACATGTGTCATAAATGTTGATGTATACAAATTTATCTTACTGAACTTCTTCTGTCTGTGCTGGAGACACGGCTGTTGTGGGAATGCTGCTGCTGGTGTCTGGTTGTCTCCAGATCTCTTCTCGAATAGATCACTCCTTCTTTTCGACTTGGTACATTAACACTTACACGAAATTTCGTCTATGGTTTCTATGGTTGTTCTTCTTTCATAGAGAAATTAGGCGCAAACACGGTGTAAAGATTATGCTTCATACAACAATATTTGAACTATAGAATGTACATGCGCAAACACTTTGCGCATGAGATTTGCGCCTTAACAAAGGCAAAACAAGATATTATTTAAACGTCGTGTATTTAGTAATTGGTGCTTAGAAAAATATGGAAATGATACAGATTTCCATAAGAAAATCATTCTCAGCGATGAGGATCATGTCTGGTTAATCGGTTATATTAACACGCAGAATTGCCGTATCTGGTGTGGTGATAAACCTCGAGGATATCAAGAAATGTCATTACATCCTGACAATCTTACTGTTTGGTACCGGATTTTATGCTGGAGGAATCATTGGGCTTTATTTTTTTCAACGAAGCTCATGAGGCGGTAACTGTCAATTGAAATCCTTATCGTTCAATATTGACTGATTTTTCATGGCCTGAATTGGTTCGTCTTGATTTGCAGAACATGTGGTTTCAACAGGACGATGCCACTTGTCATACTGCCAATGAGCAATGACTTTATTAAAAACAAAATTCATTGATTCGATCATTTCAATAAATGGAACGATGAATTATCTGCCTCGTTCCAGGATTTAACTCCATTGGACTTCTTTCTTTGAAGTTACATTAAGTCATTAGTTTAAAGCAATCATCAAGCAAATTTAGACGATTTCTAGATCAATATTGGACGAGTAATTGGTAACGTACGATCTGATTTGTGTAGGAGAGTTTTGGAAAATTGGGTTCAACAACTTCATTCTCGTCAGCGTTTCCGTGGTGGACATATGAATGATATTTTGTTTCATAACTAATGGTATCCGTTTTATTTTATAATAAAATGAAAATTTTAAAATAAATAATGTGTTTTATTTACAATACAAAATGGGGAGCTGTTAATAAAAGACCCTTTATATGTATTTAGGCTATAGATAAACTTTTAAAGTCTAATATACATCCCTCTCTCAACCCCATTTGAATTATGCTTAACCAAGAGTTTGCATACTAATTTGTTAACGTTTGATCAATCACAAGGAAGAATTCAAAAAGCTATCTCTACATACCAAGCAATTCTTTTTTTTTTCACGTTCTTATAAAGTATAACCATCACTAGACTTTTTGGCATAAAAAAAGAAATTTTTCCGATTTAATTCATAGTGGGAGAATTGTGAATGTTATATAGTATTTCATAACTAGAAACAATCGTCTCATTTGATTCTCGTATGAAATTTATTTATTGTATTGTGTTACAAAATTATTTCTCAATTCATTCCAATTAAAATGAATTATCACTCCATCTTTCTCTATTTAAATTATTGATTGTTTTGGTCTCTACTTGAGAGAAATTCATCGTATATGATTTGAAGTACCAGTAACCATACTACCCGATGAAGTCAATATCTAATTGACGAAACAAACCCACCTCACAATCTTACATCCTCAGTCTTGAAAATATTGCGTCTTATGCGGTGAATCATTTGTCTGGATAGGAAGAAAATGTATTCGAAATAGTATTATGGTATGTGTCAGCTAATTTACATATCTCCACCCAGTTGAACTCTGATATATTTCATAGAATTAACAAAACGTCACTTTTCCTTCTTTTTATTTCGAATCTATTGGGCAGCTTGGAGTCTTCGACATTCTCTCAAAACACTGAATTGCCAGTCATCAAATGAATATCTATCCCAGTTTTATTTGAAAACAGTCGCTTTTTTATTTTCCTATCATTCAGTAATTTTGCTTCAAAACCAAACTAATTATCTATTGCAAGACATTTGTATATCTCTTATTTTTTTCCTACTAAAAAGTTCTTCGATAATAAGTTATTTTTTATTTCCCCAATAAAAGCTCTATTCATGTCTCCTGTAAGATTATACTATTATTTGATGGGTGATTTCCCACCAAAATGCTGAATTAATAATCAGTTTTTAGGGTTTAGAATGTTTTCGAATTCTGTTCCAAAAATGCCAGTATATCTGCTGAAAAAGCATTAACATATTTTTTGTTCTCTTTCGAATTTAAATATATTAAATATTTCAAATAAATTGGTTTTTGAGAAGTTCTTAAAATTATGTTGTGTATTTTTGAGAAAGATTTAGTTTTCATAAATATAACATCAGAAAACACATATTTTGTTACAAGCAGGGCTCGTACGCTTGTCTGATGAATTCAATACGTATGCCTGGAACGAAATAAAAAATATTTATTTATTTATTAATTTTAATTGACAATTTATATTCGTTGGGTTTGTCTTAACTCCATTTGACATTGTAAAATGAGTTTCGATTTTATACGTCTGCTAAATGTGAGCATTGCTCATAAGGATATTAATTTGATTCTTAATGTTTCTCGAATGAATTTTTTGAAATTAAAATTGTAGAAGACTAACAGATTAAATCTGTTTTGATATTCAAATTTTGTTATCCAAAAGGTTCAGTTGAAGATATCCCTCAAAGTCGCCTGCTGGTCCTCTCCTCGTGATTCGACCAAAGGGTCACGCAATATTGTATACTCTTCGAACATTAAGTTCTGATCCCACACACATTCTCTGGAAGTAAGTTTTCATCACATTTCTCTTTGTTTCCCAAGTTTTTATTACACATCTCTCTTTATTCTTGAATTATTTTGTATTCACATTTCACTTTAAACCTTCAAAGGAACACCTCTGTCTATTACACAGTAACGCACTGAAGGTTTGGAAGTGAATGTATTATTTAAATTATTTATTTGTAATTAGATAGTAATTTGTAAAAAGTGAATCCAACAGTGAAACCAGTGAAAAAGAAATCAATGAAATCAACGGTAAAAAGCTCAAAGAACTGTTGATCCACGAACGAAATAGTGTTTTCACCGCAATTAGACTTCGATACTACACCGGAATACCTCCCTCAATCAAAAAAAAAAAAACTTGTTAACTTGTAATAATGGGTCTTTCAATGGGAATGCCCCATGTTTAAATTGACATTACTCAGGCATGGCAGCTATCATAATAAATAAAATTTTTTGAAATTAAATATGTAAAAGGCTAATATTAAAATATTTATATAATTTTATATACCTTCTATCTATTTATTTTATGGCCGCTATTGTTTATTTGTTACATTGACAGTTGTATGTGTCAATATCAACCATTTAATCATGAATAGGTACACACTCCAACAACGTTTACAAATAATCCGAATTCATCATGAAAAATCACGATCTGTTACTCTAACTTTACGTGCTTTAACTTTAATATTTGGTCGTTATAATCGTCCGGATAAAAGAAGAGTTGAACGTTTAGTAAAGAAGTATGAAATAAATTTTAGACTTCATGATGTTACAGTGCTAGTGAGACCAAGAAATGCAAGAAGTGATGAGAATCCTGCTGCTGTACGTGCAAGTGTTCGTGGAGACCAAAATTTATTGATTTCTCGACGGCGTCTCCTAGACGTATTTTGTGGCAAATTTTACGAAAAAACCTTGTTTACATCCATACAAAATTGTTTTAAACCAAGAAGGCAAAACAAGAGATCATTTAAAACATCGTGTATTGGTGCTTAGAAAAAATTGGAAATGATACAGATTTTCATAAGAAAATTATTGTCAGCGATGAGGATCATGTCTGGTTAAACGGTTATGTTAACAAGCAGAATTGCCGTATCTCGTGTGGTGATTAACCTCAAGGATATCAAGAACTGTCATTACATTCTGACAAACTTACAGTTTGGTGCGGATTTTATGCTGAAGGAATCATTGGGCTTTATTTTTTTTCAACGAAGCTCATGAGGCGGTTACTGTCAATTGAAATCCTTATCGTTCAATATTGACTGATTTTTCATGGCCTGAATTGGTTCGTCTTGATTTGCAGAACATGTGGTTTCGACAGGACGATACCACTTGTCATGCTGCCAATGAGCAATGACTTTATTGAAAACAAAATTCATTGATTCGATTATTTCAAGAAATGGAACGATGAATTATCTGCCTCGTTCCACGATTTAACTACGTTGGAGTTTTTTCTTTGGAGTTACATTAAGTCATTAGTTTAGAGCAATCATCAAGCAAATTTAGACGATTTCTAGATCAATATTGGACGAGTAATTGGTAACGTACGATCTGATTTGTGTAGGAGAGTTTTGGAAAATTGGGTTCAACAACTTCATTCCCGTCAGCGTTTCCGTGGTGGACATATAAATAATGTTTTGTTTAATAACTAATGGTATCCGTTTTATTTTATAATAAAATGAAAATTTTGAAATAATTAATGTGTTTTATTTACAATACAAAATGGGGCGGTGTTAATAAAAGACCCTTTATATGTATTTGGGCTACAAATAAACTTTTGAAGTCTAATATACATCCCTCTCTCAACCCCCTTTGAATAATGCTCATTCAAGAATTTGCCTACTAATTTGTTAACGTTTAATCAATCACAAGGAAGAATTCAAAAAGCTATCTCTACATACCAAGCAATTCTTTAGAAGAAAAAAAAATTTTGTTGGGAATCAATACGTTATCATATAGTATAAACATCACTAGACTTTTTGGCATAAAAAAAAGAATTTTTCCGATTTAATTCATGGTGGGAGAATTGTGAATGTAATATAGTATTTCATAACTTGAAACAATCGACTCACTTGATTCTCATATGAAATTTATTTATTGTATTGTGTTACAAAATAATTTCTCAATTCATTCCAATTAAAATGAACTATCACTCCATCTTTCTCTATTTAAATTATTGATTGTTTTGGTCTCTACTTGACAGAATTTCATCGTATATGATTGAAGTACCAGTAACCATACTCACCCGATGAAGTCAATATGTAATTGACGAAGCAAACCCACCTCACAATCTTACATCCTCAGTTTTGAAAATATTGCGTCTTATGCGGTGAATCATTTGTCTTGATAGGAAGAAAATGTATTCGAAATAGTATTATGGTATGTGTCAGCAAATTTGCATATATCCACCCAGTTGAACTCTGATATATTTCATAGAATTAATAAAACGTCACTTTTCCCTCTTTTTATTTCAAATCTATTGGGCAGCTTGGAGTCTTCGACATTCTCTCAAAACACTGAATTGCCAGTCATCAAATGAATATCTATCCCAATTTTATTTGAAAACAGTCGCTTTTTTATTTTCCTATCATTCAGTAATGTTGCTCCAAAACCAAACTAATTATCTATTGCAAGACAGTTGTAATCTCTTATTTCTTTCCTACTAAAAAGTTCTTTGATAATAAGTTATTTTTTATTTCCCCAATAAAAGGTCTATTCATGTCACTTGTAAGATTATACTATTATTCGATGGGTGATTTCCCACCAAAATGCTGAATAAATAACCAGTTTTGAGGGTTTAGAATGATTTCGAATTCTGTCCAAAAATGCCATTATATCTGCTGAATGAGCATTAACATATTTTTTTTTCTCTTTCGAAGTAGATCTCAAGTTCACATAGCAATAGAGAACCCATTGAAATACATTCTGTCAAGAAAGTACCAGGAATTATCGATTTAAATCTGGCGGCGCAATGAGGCAGGTAAAAATTTTTTTTCCTAGGTTGGTACCACTGTCCTTAATTACTACGCCAAGCTTGAGCGGGATCTGTCAACTAGTGTGTTTGCAACAGCTGATTAAGTCAGTCGATGTCAGAGTGCGTGCCGATTTTTACTATGGATGATTACGTTGAGCAAAGAATTTGTTTAAAGTTTTGTGTTGCAAATGAATTTTCGTGTGCCGATGCATTGAAAATGTTGCAAAAGGTCTTTGGTGATAATGCTCTATCGAAAACTCGTGCATATCAGTGGTACAGAGCCTTCAAGGACGGTCGTGAAGTGGTCGCCCATCGACGGCTTCGATCGAAGATAACGACGATAAAATTAAGGAAAGGGTGCTGGAAAACCGTCGTACCAGCTTGAGAGAGATAGCACATGATCTTAAGATATCCCACGAGTCCGCACGTACGATATTGATTGATATTTTGGGCATGAGAAAGGTGGCCGCACGACTCGTACCGAAAGACCTGAATTTTCTTCAAAAACGTCATCGCGAACAGGTTGCTTCAGACATGCTGGATCGCTGTAATTCCGATTCTACATTCATGGAACGCATTATAACTGGTGATGAGACCTGGGTCTACGAGTACGATATGCAAACAAGTCAGCAATCATCGGAATGGGTGGCAAAAAATGAGCCGAAACCGAAAAAACCACGCCAAAGCCGCTCGAAAATGAAGGTGATGCTCATTGTTTTCTTCGATATCCGTGGCGTGGTGCACTACGAATTCGTTCCAGAGGGTCAGACGGTAAACAAGGAGTATTACCTAGGCGTTATGAAACGTTTGCGTGAGCGTATCCGTAAGAAGCGGCCAAATTTGTGGGCGAGCAATTCATGGATTTTGCATGACGATAACGCGCCTTCTCACCGAGCTACGATTGTGACTGACTTTCTCGCCAAAAACTCAACAAATGTGCTTCAGCAACCACCGTATTCGCCGGATTTGGCTCCCTGCGACTTTTTCCTCTTCCCAAAACTAAAATTGCCCCTTCGTGGCACCCGTTTTGATCGATTGAAGCCATAAAACAAAATTCGGCGCGAGAGCTAAAGTCCATCCCGGAAAGCACCTATAAAAAATGTTTCGATAATTGGAAGTGCCGTTGGCATAGATTATTGGAGCAAATGGAGCCTATTTTGAAGGCGACCCAATAAATTTTGACGATTAAATGTAAAAATGTTGTTTTAATTGAAAATTCCCGGTACTTTCTTGACAGAGTAGTATATCGAATATATGGAATCAAATTAAAGAAAACACATTATTCAAGGTAAAACTTTGTAATGAACATCCATGTCAGTGGAGAATAAATACATTTACTATGTGATTTGAATCGAATGAATATGCGAACCAGTTAGCCTACGATGAAATTTTCCATATGTACAGACTGAGAGACCTGAGCGAATATTGTTGAGCATTATGAACACCTGAGCGGAACACTTGTTCCACGAATTAGTGACCGTAGACGTGAGGTTTGTAAGAACCGTCATCGTAAAGGTGTTCATTGATGTCTGGAACCCATTGTCCTTCAATTCCTGATCCTACGAGACCTCCATGACCTACGTCAAGATGTGCAGCTAGTCCAAGTGGCCCAAGGGCTCCAAGACCTCCAAGACCAAGACCGCGAGCTGCGATAAGGCCAGGAGCGCCAAGAACTCCAAGACCAGCGGCTCCTAAGTTGAGACCAGTTGGTCCAACTACAGCGGCATGTCCAAGGCCGTTGGCACTGATGGTACCAGCAGGTCCTGCAATTACCGCTCCTCCATGAATACCACTAGCTGAAGCTGCTGCAACTACGGCAAAGAAAGTGATGGCTACCTAGAAAACGGAAATTTTGTTCAATATATTTATTCGTAGCTGTTATAACGGCAAGCGCTAACCAAAGAGAACGCGAAGAGTAAATTATTTAAAATGAACTGGGAACGATGTAAGCAATCATACATGAAATATGTAATCATTGTACAATCTGAATGTGAAGAGAGAAATTTATGAGAAAAGATTGTAGATGATTCTACAAGAGAAGAATAACATCGGAGTATTATTAATGTAAGGATGAAGGTAGATCCGTCAGATAGACGGTATAGTGAGGTATTGTTGAGATGGACTGTTCGTAAAATAATGAAAAATAACCAAGATAAGTTAAAGTACAGATAAACGTGAATGAAATGGAAATTGTATAATACAAAACAGGAAAGAAGGATACATAAATCGAAATGAAAATAGAAGGCCTGTTGAAACGTGAATTAAATGGAAATTCTATAACATAAAATAAAAAAGAAGAATGTTTAAATCAAAATGAAAATAGAAGGCATATTAATCTCTGCTTCTTATTCATATCCATAACTATATATGGAGGGCATATAATTTCATAATGAATTGGAAATAAAAAAATCAAGAGTCGGTATAATTTTCCAATTCAACTAAACTTGTTACGTGCTTGAATGTGTGTATATGTATCTTCTTTATTTTCTGCATTTACTTTGCATGATCTTCAATTACCTTTTCAGTTTTATAATCTTCAAAATACATTCTTCCATATTTGATTGATTTGGTCTTTACTTGGTGGAAACTCATTTTAATTAAAAAAATGTATATGAGACAGTTATTTATTTCCACAAAAATGTTTGTACTACTACAACAATTGTTTCACCACGATGTGGCTTCTTCAGTTATTACATTGTAACAGTACAATTTAATACCTGAAGAAGCCACATCGTGATGAAACAATTGTTGTAGTAGTACAAACATGTTTGTGGAAATAAATTACTGTCTCATATACATTTTTTTTAATTACATTCTTCCAGTCGTAAATGTTGAAAATTTATTATTATTCTATTCTAGATTTGATACAGCTTGTTGAAAATATATTGTTGTTTATTTTTTACAACTATTCAACGATAGACTTCGAGGATCGAATGAAACTCCTCAGCCTAAAGTGAAGATTGTTTCTCAGAAATACTGGAAAAGTGGAAGAGTATTGCCAACACATAAATCTATCAGTGATTCTCCAAATTACTCATCTTGTTCGACTCATTCTGGGAGTATAATTATTTTTCAATAAAAGAAAAACAAATATCAACTTCCGCTATTTTACACGACAATTGTTTCGTCATACCAAAGCTTGATCAGGTGAGTATTAAAAAATAATAATTATTATTTATCCCCTTTAGAAAAAGGAAGTACTATTGTACCACGATTAAATCAACTTTTTTACCCAAATCAATAAATAAGATTCAAACAATGTTGAAAATGGATTTAACGTATCTACTTTTTTATATAGTTGTTTACGCTTTGAAGGAAACGCCTCCGTTCTCAATTCAAATTTCACGAAGGACTTTTATGTAAAAAAAACCGTTTTCAAATTTGCAAAAATGTTTAGACTATTTCAAAATTCAATTTCAGGTTTCTCAATGAAAATTGGTGATTAAAATGTAGGAAAATTCATATGGTACTGCTGTAAAAAAATGTTCTTCCAATAAAATTGCCTTTTTTATTCGAGTACTTCGTAAGGTTTTATATAAATAACAATTATTGCATTGTATTTTCGTAAATAATGAGTTGAGAATAGCAACATTTCAATAAGCCTAGTTATTCGATTACTATTAGAACTCATTTCTAAAATATTGTTTATTTAGCAACCAGCACTTTCCACCAGAAAAATTTGCAAGTAGGAAAAGGGGAGGACATGATGCTCATTGCAAGTGAATATTTTTCGATGAAGGATGATATGATTGATATCATGGCTATCTCCTATTCACTTCTTGTTATTTTCAGTTAATTTTTTTTATAATGATAAAAATTATTCTCTATGAATAACCGATACTCCTATACCGAAATCTCGATGAAAACGTTCCTTAAATGACAGATACATTGATTCGTATTGAATTTATTTCTTTACTTTTCTAATTTAATACACAAAAGTGAATTTTGTCCCAGACATAAATATTTTGAAATAACAACTAAGATGTAATAAATGTTTGATTGATTCGGTCTTTTCGTGGTGGAGACTTATTTTAATTGAAAAATATATAAGAGACAGTATTTTAATTTCCACAAAAATGTTTACAATACAACAATTGTTTGACCACGATGTGGTCAAGTCACATCATGGTGAAAAAATTGTTGTATTATGAACATTCTTTTGGAAATTAAAATACTGTCTCTTATATATTTTTTAATTCAATTTCAAACAATTTTGTGAATTCAGTATTTGTTTCTCAATATAACTTAGAAATCTGATTATTTCACAATGTAGTTAGCTGTGAACAATTTTTCACCCCAATATTGTAGTAAACATAAGACCAAATTTTTATATACATTCTCAATGAAGTCTTACTCATTTTTACTGTGATTTGAGGAGTTTAAACTATTTACTCACCAGGCTGTTCATTTTAACAATCGCGTTTTACCTCAATGGAACAAGTGATAACAATGAGTGAATTGCAATTGATTTTATAGTTGAACCAATAACCTTGCTCACACCCAATTATATCCCTGAGATTGTATAACAAAGCCGCTTTCTAAGGTACTCTAGCATATTCAAAGCTATGTAAATTATCAATAAATGGATATTTTTTTTTAAACTAATATCTGAACGTCAGGGATAATGCCCGTACAATTCTTGCATTTGCTGTACCAGATTCTTCGTTGAATTGAACTACTGTTCAATACTCTAATGGGTATATTTCTATTTCAATTTGAAATCATTCTATGTTATTAATTTGACTACTTTCCAAGACTTTTACTTAATTTTTTTATCACAGTAGCAATTTCAATACGTTGTGAATTTTAAAGGTGATTCATTTGTCAATTTATTAAGGGAGTAGGATTTATGAGAACCTGATGGTTTGAACTGTACTATCAAACCTTCATGTTAAAAGAGGTAATATTCGCATATTGATCGTTATTAGAACATATTTATTGTTATGGTAATGATGTGAAATAATTAACGATTAAATTAAAGAAATGCTCTGAAAAGTTCATCTATTGTGTTCTGATTTATCCGAAAAGAATTTACCTTTTTAGTTAATGTTACTAATTTAACTAACTAATTTAGTTTATGAGGAAATGTGGAAGCTGCCATTAAGACAAACGAATAATAGATTCATTGAAAATAATATCAACGATCGGGAATCTATAAACTTACTTTCTGCTCGGTGCACTAGGTGACATATGTTTCCGTTTTTTCGGGCAGTCAAACAAAAAGAAATCGTTTAGATTATTTGAGGATTCATACTGGTAGACTAAGTCAACATTTTGAAACTTATTCATCTTAACAAAAAAGGAGTTATGAAAAAATAAGAAAGATTGTCATTACCCAAAATACATGTTAAGGAATATTTATTCCTTCCTTTTATTTCAAATATTGTCGAAATATTATGTTTCAAATGAAGAAATTGGTCTGAAATTCATTCATCGGGTGTTTTTTTAGAGTGATAGAATTTTAAATTGAAATAAAACACATTTCAATTGAGATTGAAGCCAAATTTTTCTTATTGGAAAGATAATTTTATGACATATATGTTTCAAAAATAATTTCCGGCATCTTTCCACCACGACTAGCTCTGAGGATCCGCATTCGTCCAGACCAATTTTGGACCACTTTTTCGAGTAATTCAGGCCTTATTTCATCAATAACACGAGTTATGTTGGCTTCCAAAGCGTCTATCGTTTCTGGTTTATCAGCAAAAAGAAATAACTCAACATAACCCAAAAGAAAATAATTCAGTAGAGTTAGGTCGCATGATCTTGGAGGCCAATTAATTGGACCATTTCTCGAAATAATGTTATCGCCAAATATTTCTTTCAATAAATCAATTGTTTCGGTAGCAGCATGAGGTGTAGCACCATCTTGTTGGAACCAAAACACTTCTGGGTAGATACCATTCAAAATTTGAAACAAATAATCATTAATCATCGATCTGTAACGAGCAACATTCACTGTAACATTAGCTCCAGCATTGTTTTTAAAAAAATATGGACCGATGATGACTCCAACGTGTAGAGCATACCATATAATGCATTTTTCAGGATTTAATGGAACCTGCAGAACTTCTTGAGGATTGTTTTCACTCCATATGCGGCATTTTTGATTGTTTACATAGCCGTTCAACCAGAAATGAGCTTCATCACTTAACACAATTTCACGATAAAAAAGTGGATCAACTTCAAGCTGTTCTAGGGCCCAATGAGCAAGCAATCGACGCTTATTATGGTCAAGTGGCTTTAGTTCTTGAACCAGTTGGATTTTGTATGGGTGTAAACCAAGATCTGCCGGAGGGTGACCGTTAGAACGTCCCAACTCGTGGGATTCAGTATGAATGATAAAAATACAAAAGGAAAAGAGGTGAAAGGGATCATAAGTAGGATGGAGAGCCTGAAAGGTGAAAGGAGCACTGGAGAGGCTGAAAGTGAATGTGAGAGCGTTGCATCGGAAGGTGCAAGTGCTCGGTTTGTCAGGGATAGCAAGGACATGTATATCCTAGCAAGGATGAGAAGGCTCAGTATAGAAAGTTCGTATTAAAAGATACGAACAAAGTCAATAAGATGGCAACTGAGGTTATACTGAGTAGTGTGGCCTCGTTTGAGAGCATGATCGTCGATATGGCGAGAGAGGTAGAACACATGAAGGGCGTATGCGAAGAGAAGGAAAAGTGGGAGAGAAAGGTGGCAAGTGGCGAAGTATGCTTCAGTGTGAATCTGGGTAAAACCACCAGTATGAATGTTGAGAGGATTGTGGTAGCAGGTCCGAAGAATGCGTGGCAAGAGGTTGCAGCGAAGCCTAGTCAGGTGAGTTCCACTCCTGTAGTGGAGGCTTCTAGAAAGCCTGTTACTAAGAGCTTTGCATTGATTGCGAGGGATGTGTCTGGAAAGGCACAAAGTGAGCATGTTAAGAAAAGAGTACTTGCGGAAGTAGCACCTGAGTGTGAGGGTGACTGCTGTACGCCAGTGTAGGAAGGAAGGAGGAATTGTGATTGAAGCAAAGAGCGAAAGGGAGCTCGAAGAGCTCAAGAAATGGAAGCACTTTGAGAAACTGGGTATGAAAGTGGAGCAGCCAAGGAAACTTGGTTGAGAGAGTACAAGTGTGCGACGTGCCATCGGAAATTCCGATGGACATGTTGAAGCAGGAGCTCTATAAAAGGAACTCCTGTGGTATGAATGAGAAATCCTTCATGGATAGGGTGACCATACTGAGAAGGATTGGATCTGGTAAGAAAGGGAGTGTTGTGCTGGAAATTCCAGCACAACTTAAGAATGGATGGCTGCAGGAGGGGCTTATTTATATGCGTTTCAACTCCTGCAGGATTAAAGACTATGATGTAGTTGAGAGGTGCTACAGGTGTATGAGTTTTGAGCATAAGTTCAAGGAATGCACTATGAGAAAGAATGCTTGCTGGAAGTGTGGAAAGGAGGGGCCCTTAAAGAAAGATTGTAAGAAAGGAGAAGAAAGTGGGGTATGCTAGGAAAAAGGGAGGAAGGATGTGCGACACAGCACAACAAGTGCAGGCTGTCCGGAGTATAGACTTCGGGCAGAAAAGATAATGGAGCGAATGGGGAGTTAAGCTCAATGGCGCAAATGAGGATCCTGCAATTGAATGCGTCTAGGTGCTACGGCACCATGAGTGAAATTGGCGTATGTATGATGAGAGAAAGGATCTGTATGGGTTTATTGCAGGAACCATACGGAAGAAAGGGTAGAGTGTGTGGACTGCCAAGTGCCATGAGAGTATATGGATCCGTGGGGGGTGGGGCAGCCATTGTCGTTAATGATGATGGTATAGATGTCCTGCCTGTCCCAGAATTAACGGATCGGTATGGTGTATGTGTTTGGGTCAGGAGCGAACATGCGGAATGTTATATGGCTTCAGTCTATTGTAAGTATAGCGATGACTTGGGGCCATATTTGTGATATATGGAACGTTTGTTCTCCCTTTTGGGAAATAGCCCGATTTTAGTTGGGCTAGATGCAAATGCAGTATCCTCCTTGCAATCCTGTGGCATAGCAAGAGGATAGGTATGTACGGGGATAGCGTTGACTGAGGAATTAAAATGGAAGAGTTTATTTTTGAAAGAGAACTCCTCGTGCTGAATGTGAGCTCTGAGTTTTATACCTTCAGTGGCCCTCCGGGTGAGTCAGATATTGACTTCACCTTGATGAATCCGAATGGATGCGAAACGTGTCACAAGTTGGTGTGTGATGCCGGAGTGGGGTATCAGTGACCATAACGGTATTCTGATCACTCTAGGAAGGCGAGAAAGAATGGATGAACAAGTGAGAACGGGGAAAACCACATGGAGAATAAAAGGTGTGGGCTGGGGAAAGTATGAAAGGCAAATAGCTCTGGAGTCTGATTGTATTGGCTTTAGCCAGTATGACGGGGCCACCGCCTGATAAGGCATCATGGTGGTCTCCTGGCCTTCAAAAGTACAAGATAAAGGTACGGAAGGCAAGACTTGCTTTCCAAAAAGCAAGAAAGAGAGAGGTTGTGTATTAGAGAGAAGAAATGGAGTATCTTCGCTTGCAGAGACCCTATAAGTATGACATAATGAGATGCAAGAAGAAAGATTGGGAACAATTTGTTAGTGTGAAAGGTAACGCTAACCCATGGGATAAATCGTTTAAAGTATGTATGGGATAGAGGTGACAGGTGAATTTATGTGGGATAAGGACGAAAGGAAACGTTACTAGAACGTGGATCGAAACGTTGAATGCATTGATGAGTGCATTTTTTCCCGTAGATGATAGTATTTTGAATGAGAGAATAATGCGCCGAATGACTTCGAGGAGGTTAGTACGCAAGAGATAGATGAAGCTATCAAGCGAATGAAGACTGGTAGAGCGCCAGGTCTGGATGGTATATATCCTGAAATGGCCAAGCATGTGTGGCGTAGTATACCTGAGTACGTGTTGTCTATGTACAACACGGTTGCGAAAGAGGGTATCTTTTCTGGGATCTGAAAGATTGCTTCGGTTGGGATCTTGTTGAAGTCGACTGAGAAACCGAAGACGAAAGCGGGGTCATATAGGCCGATATGTCTTCTGCCGTTCCTGGGAAAGGTCATGAAAACATTGATGGTAAATAGGCTAGAGAGAAAGACTGGGGGCATGTCCAGCAGGCAGTGTGGCTTCGTGAGGGGAAGCTCCACTGTTGACGCTTGGCTCATGTTTGAGAGAGTTGTGAGAGAAAGCGAAGAAAAGTATGTGCTGGGCGTATTTGTTGACTTCAAGGGTGCCTTCGACTACCTCAAGTGGGGGTATGTCTTGAAGTGCTTAAGTGATGTGGGTTGTGAGGAAATGGCACTTTCGCAAAGTTATTTTAATGAAAGGGAAGTAAGAATGGAAGAACAGTATGAATCTGTTGTAAGGAAGACAATGAGAGGATGCCCTCAGGGCTCCATTGTGGGTCCTAAGGTGTGGAATCTCTGTATGAATGGACTGTTGGTGGATCTTGAAAGGGAAGGATGCAAGGTTGTAGCATATGCTGATAATGTGCTCCTCCTGGTGAAAGGGAACAGTCGTCTCACTCTCGAAGAGAGGAGGACGTACTATCTGAATCTGTTGAGTGGTTGGGCTGCTCAGGTAGGTGTAAGGGTGTCAGAAAGCAAGACAGTATGTATGTTAGTTAAAGGTAAGCTGGCCGCGAGAAGGCCTCCGAACGTGCGTCTGAATGGCAGTACGCTAAAAGCGTTAGATACCTGGGAATAAAAGTGGAAGAGGGATACAGATTTTCTGGTCACTTCTCCGATGTAAGAGAGAAATTAGTGAGACTGGTCGGCTGCTTGGAAATAGTCTTGCGGCGTGACTGAGGATTGCAGCGAAAGGCCTTGAATGTGATATATGGTGGCAGGTTTAAAGCATGCGCCATCTATGGGGCGAATATATGGTATGAATCTATGAGGTATGCATATGCGAGAAAGGCGTTGAATAGGTGTCAGAGGGTGGTTATGTACGCATTTCTAAGAGTGTGTCGGACGATATCTACGGATGCCATGAATGTATTGATGGGTTCCCCCGTGGGATCTTGTGGCGAAAGAAATGGGTGTGGAGTACAAACTGAAGAAAGGTTTGATACTGGGCGAATTTGACAGGATGATAGTTGGTGAAAGGAATCAAGACCCTGAGGGGTGTGTGATTGATTTAAAGGTGAAAATGAAGTCTGAGTGGCAGAGAAGGTGGGATGAGAGTGAAGCTGGGCGAGTTACTCATAGGTTCATCCCAAGAGTAGACTTCTCCAGTGAGAATGAATGGTTCTCCCCTGGCCTGTATCTGGGTTACTTGATAACGGGTCATGGGAGCTTGAATGAATTTTTGTATGAGAGGGGCCTCTCTGAGCATGATAGATGCGTGTGTGGAGAGATTGAAAGTTGGAGCCATGTCCTGTATGGATGTACAGAGTATATAGAGGAAAGAATGGTGATTTTGGAGGAAATGTTTAGAGGAGCGAATGAAAGCTTGTATGATACAAGCTGGATGATAGAGACGAATGAAAGATGCGAGAGAATGGAGAGTTTTTCCAGGGCGGTCTTCTTGAAAAGAAGATAAAGACTCGTTGAGGTGTCCCTTTCAGGGCGATCTGTGGAAGAAGCTTGAGTTTCTCGTAACTGTGGTACGAGATCGGGGCTGATGATGATGGGTGGTGGTGGTCACATGCAGGGCGGTACTTTGGTTGAAGGGTCAATATCTGGGGCTCCGGTGATGGTATATCGGAGCACCACCTTGGTTTCCTGGCTTGGCTTTCCAACAGCGCTGACGGGTCTGGCAATCCCGCATTACCCTAGCTGGCTTCAGCAAGGCCTGGGTTTCCAAGGCCCTAAAGTTGCAAGGGAATGCGTTCCCGAAGCAAGTCCCAGCAATGACGCTATGATTGCTACCACGGGAGGGCGGGTGCCCACAGGAAAAGCAATCCTGGCCGCTCTAGTAGAGGATAGGTTTCGTGGGAGCAGTGGTTGAAAGCCTGCATGCTGGGCTAGAGGGGTTCTGTCCCTTCGGCGTGTAAGTTGCGTATTCCAACTCGGGTGCTAACCTGCATAGTTAGAAGTAGTTTGGATAGTGCTGCGCCCTATGCCAGTGGGGGCCTAAGTCTTGGAAACTGAAGCCAAACTGGAAGTTGCGAATTAATCGTGGCGCGCTGATTCGGCGTATCCTAATCCCGCGCCCGTGGGGACTGTGACTTCCTCCCTATCCCTATGGAAAGTTCTATCAATCTAAAAAAAACACCCCATATTTAGGTTTAATTATCTCGTAATTTTGGGCCCTTTGACACGCGAAACAGTTTACAATAATGATCAACCAAGATTTTTGAACAGAATGTGTATATCGTGATTCAGACAATGTCGATGCGGAAATATTGGCAAGATTGATACGGTAAAGTTGTTCAATAAAGATCATAAATGAAAAGGAAATTGAAAATTAATCGAGTAACAAATGACTTTTTATACTAGGGGCATTCAATGTATTCTCGGTGTCGGGGTGACTTGCTAATAATGTAAGTAATCTAATGATCTCATTTACTAATGACACTAGTTGAGGGTATTAATATGAAATTTGGCTAATTTACGATCATTAGTATTCTAAGATATCCTCAGTAAAAAACGAATAGAATGACTGACCACACAATGATAAAGAAAATCGAGAATCGCGTTATCCTTCATGACCTCTCATAAGTCAGTGCAAGATGGGTATCGAGAATGCTCACTGCACCTCAGAAGCAAGTTCGAGTCGAGTGCTGTAAGAAGTTTTCAGAACTCTGTCTAAAAGACCCATCAAGTATTTTCAACCGGCAGGTTATTGGGGATGAGACGTGAATATACAATTCACAATAGAAATGAGAAAAATTTTTCAATCAACTCCTTAGACCTCAATACAAATCATAGTAATAATAAGTTCGAATTCGACATTTTCAGAAAACCTACTACTACTGATACCAAAATCCTTTCAAAATCAAATCAGTGAAGGCAAATTAAAATGATAACATTCCATATTTTCGTTCATAGACTTTTGAACATTCCGTTGAACGAAGTCAATTTCCGAAAATAAGCCAATATAATTAAAACTATAGCGGTGAACAATCGCTATAGAACTGAAATCATTGACAAAATGATTAATAAGAAAACTTACCACAATATTAAAAAAAAAAATCTATCGATATAAATGATCCTTATGAAGAGAAGAAAATATGATTTTCGATGGCTTATATAAAAGATTTCAGGAATAGGATATCTATTGATCTTCATAAAATGAGAATTAATTCTTTAGCAGAAAAAGGCAATAATTAATATAATAAAGTTTGAGTATCAAAACAAAATAATTCAATCAACCCTGAATTGATTTTCTTGAAAAACATAATATTTTCAAATTCTTAGTTCAAATTATATTTTTCTCGGTTTATAAAATTTTTTCTTCATTTAGAGATTATAAATTCATGCAAGGTAGCAATATTGCTATCGGGCAGTGAGGGCTGCGCATACCCATGTTACCCAGATCCGCAGGACAGTAACATGGGGAATTGAAGAAACTCTCGCTCCTATATATACAGTAGTACAGTAGTAATACAGTAGTATAGTATAGTGCAGTGTGATGGCCCTCTTCGGAGCCATCCATAGGTATAGCTCCATGAGGTCTGCTGTGAGGCAAGCGGCGCCACCCCCTGATATGACATCTTAATCCCAAATTTGGACCACTCTAACAGATTACGGAACACCAGTTTGGACGTGGTCCAAACCCGTCTCGCTGATGTTTTAAATAGACGAAATGGAAAAGTACATTGGACGCAGGAGGAGAACGTTCTCATAACGCGCACTGACCTTATTGCCCAAGATCTCCATCAGAGAACCGAAAGATCTTACCGTGAAATTCTCACAAGTACCTGGAATAACACCTGGAAACGATCGTATCCAACTCTACTTGCGAACAGAGTGAGATGGATCCTCTAGAATGAAAACTTCTCAAAGGTTGAACTCGAGGCTATCCAACGAAATACAAGGTCATTTACACCAGTACTTGACATCCGAACCACCAAGGAAATCGAACTTGAGGTGGAGATTGTAACCCGACCAAAACCCCAGAGAAACAGCACAGAGCGCATCTTTAATAAAGTCGCTCCGCAGAAAAGGCCAAAAATTCCTAGAATGAAAGTTTCACGAAAATTTCTTGAAAGTTTTCAAAGAGTGAACACAATAATAGGAACTTACCTAGGAGTAGCTCAACCTTAGAAAAGGTAGTTTACTATGTATATGCGGGGGCGGTCACAGTGCGTGAAGAAAACAATGTAAGATTAATTAGAAGAGGGACCGAAGCACACAAATCAAGAGCACCATGTAAAATATAATAAATCTTATAAAAAAATAGATACACTCCATACTTACCTGCACACAAATTCACCCACGAGAACTCTCTTGAAAAGAGTCTATCGCATAGAATCGGAACTCCATATGACAAACCGGAACAAACAACTTTGGCAAGAACTGATGGTGATATGCGATACTCTGACACAGAAGGCAAAAGCATTAGGAAACCGTGTTAAACGATATAATGAAAGGGTTAAGAGATGTAGTAATAATTCTACTATGAAAATCCCGAATAATTCCACCGCTCGACTATATATTGTTGGCGGAAATTTCAGAGAGCTCTAACATATCCTACACTGATAAACGTGTTTTTCACACTGGGCATCACCTATGTGCTACCCAAGCAAAAAACCTATGGGGTTGTCATTAATTTCAGGCTAATCACGTGCCTACCAACTATTTACAAAATACTCACCCATTACACTGAAAACACGTAAGTAATAACAATATAATGGCACGGGAACAAAACGGCTGTCGAAGAGACGCCCAAGGGTGTAAGGAGTTGTTAGTCATTGACCCTTTCATTAGGAAACAAGCGAAGAAAAAACAAAGGAACATATCCATGTGGATTGATTACACAAAAAGCATCCGACTCAATACCGCCCTCATGGCTGCAGCAAACACAACGGTTTTATGGTGTGTCGCAGGCTGTAATCAATATGCTAAAGCACTCAATGGAGAAATGAAGAACAAAACTGCACATAAGTAAAAGCGAAGTAAATTACAGGACAGCAAAAACTAATGAAAAAATGAGGCTAGATAAACGCACTCTAATACATAGGAGAAGGGGTAAGCTAACAAGTGGAAAGGAATAATGGTGCAGGATAGACCCAAAATTCAATAACCAGGCAAAAAAAAATATAAAAACTTGGGCATACAACAGGTCTTGGAAATAAAAACCACGGAAGTCAAATCCGGAAGTGTTCAGGAGCAAATTCTTCGAAAGATAAAAAAACTCCTGCGGAACAAGCCTTGTTCAAATCAATCAGCGTATGGGCAATACTCTGCTAAGCCTATTCCTTCAGTGTCATTAAATGGTCAACCTTAATCTGACGGCCATCCAAATACGTGGACTCTTAACTAGAATGCACCATCTCCATGCCTCAGTTAACAGATTGTATATACCTAGGAAAGATGGAGGAAGGGGATTTCAAAAAATTGAAGCCACGCTCCATAAAGCAGTAAAGGATATGTGTGAATACTTCCGCACTTAAAACTTACCATTTTTGAAAACACTACTCCGAGAAGACGACAATATCACAGTATTGAACCTGGCATCTAATAACCTGAGCCTGAGCCCTCCGATTACACGAAGTTGACCGAAGAATTCCATGGCAAAGCACTTCACGGCAGATATACGACAGCTCTGAAACGCAACAAAATAGATCAAGACAGATCGCTCATTTCGTCATGCCCTTTGCTCGTTTCCATGGAGAATACCGGTCACCACAAAGCCATGGAAAAGGCATATCATCAAGCCACTGCCATGAAAAATGGATTAATACAAACTTTCAAAAAAATCCACGAATACTCGCCTGAGGAAATATTGGGGAATCATATAGTGGAGTTGTAGTGGAACCATCCACTCATAAGTGATAGATCACTCCCACATAACTGGCTTAACATCGTTTACCTTCGAGAAAGCACAAGAAAAGGGTGCACATATTTGATATCACCATTCCAGCGGATGGTGATGCCGAGAGAGCATACACCGAGAAGCTAACAAAATAACACAGTTTAGCATTTGAACTCAAATATATGTAAAAACTTACCAGCTCGTCGATCCTTCCTCTTGTGATCACAAAAAACGATCTTATCGAGGAAATTCTGTTGAGAAACACAATAAACCTTAGACTCGAAGAGAGTTTGATCGGTGACGCCCAAAAGGAAATAAGCCATTGGACCACCAAGATACTGCAACTGAGAATGCCTTGGTTAAACAACCCGTCAGTCTCAAAAGCCAAACCCTTCAAAAACCTACAATATTTCATGATAGTTGTTAATATTAGTTTCTGGCATAGTCTAAATATTAAAATTATTTTTTCGAGAGAGTGTTACAGTTGTTTGAATTTAATTATATCAATAACAGTCTCAAGTGACATTGTCTTCCGTCAACTTCACTCTCTGTCACTGCCGAAGTGACACGTTCCGAATTCACCACCAATGGACCTTTGTAGAAACCGAGAATGTAATGATGAATTTGACTGAGGCTCTTGATATCATCACCCCTCTCATTGATGAAACACATCTTCAGGAATAAAGGTTTAGAATTCAGGTTATCCACGACCAAAATGTGTGCATTGTTGTACGAAATGTTGCAGGATGTACTAGTCGATTTATCCTTTCTTTCAATCCTAGGATTGCATTGGTTTTCATACGACCTCGTGAACTCTCTGTTTGATAAACATTCAAACTAGGTACATTTAAAATCCAATTTACTATGTTCTATGCTCACCACATGTTCATTAAACAGGGAGTCCACGAGGTCGTATGGGTAAGTTTATTTATTGTTAATTGATTTTATCTTTTAAATGTGAAGTTGGACTGACCTTATCCGATTTCTAATTCTTTTTTGAGAATGTGCTACATGTTCTGAGAGTTTTTGAAGTAACTCATTTAAATATACTAAATATTTCAAATAAATTAGTTTTGAAGAAATTCTTAAAATTATGTTGTATATTTTCAGAAAATATTTAGTTTTTATAAATATAAGATCAGAAAACAAAACATATTGCCACAAGCAAAGCTGCGTTTACCGCTTGTCTGAAGAGTTCAGTACGCATGCTTGGAACGAAACATTCAAACATTTATTAATTTTAATTGACAATTTATATTCGTTGGGTTTTTTATTCAATTTGATATTGTGTAATGAGTTTTGATTGTAACAAATTGAATCTTTTTTGATATTCAAAGATTCCAATAGTTGGTAGCCGTGCTCACTTGTTTAACCTGTTTTTATCACCTTTTCTACCTCTGTATATGCATAAATACCCTGTCTTGCTTGTTAAGTCTCCAGATGTCCGAAGATGGGATGGTTAATTCCCGAAACTCGAGTCAGAATTAAGTGTATAAAATATCAATTTATTGGTATTGAAACATAGTAATTTCTACAACTTGTTTTAATTAAGAATAGAAGGTAATTTGCGAACACCAAGAACAGAGTTCCTTCATTGTCAAGATCTGGTACGGTATATGAAATCCAATGCTCAAATTGTGAATTAGCGTATATAGTACAAAGAGCCCAAACGCTAAAAAGCAGAATAACAGAATCACTAAAGCGATGCTAGATTGAGACCGAAGAGATGCACGTTGGCAAAATATTTCGTGCAATGCCAAAATTTTGGTCGTGGAAAACCTGAATTCTGAACCTTTGTTCCTGGAGATGTGTTTCATCAATGAGAGGGGTGATGTGGTGAATTCAAGAGCAGATTCAAAAGCCTCAGTCAAATTTACAATTACATGCTCGGTTCTGCTGAAAAAGAACAAAGAATAGTAAATAAATATGTGGACGAAAAAATTTAAAAAATTTTATATTTTTCCTACTTTGAATTCTTGATTAGATATGGAATAATATTTTCGGGGAATCAGTGCAGTCGGTATTTATTATACAAAAGAGAGTAGAAAGAATACTTTTGGTTTTGAAATATAGGAGACAATTTAGGTCCTTGGGAATATTAACGGTATATGGTCTTTACCTTCATGAATGTTTCTTGTACCTGCATAAAAATAAAGCTGGCTTTTATCAGAATGATACAAATTTCACTTACAATACAAGAACAGTCAATATCAGTGTTCCAATGCATGGGTTGACTATCTCCGAAAAGTGTCCTTCTTATATGTGCATATCTAATTAATGCTAAATTATAGACTATTCAAGTTAAAAACTAAGAAGTGCTTGATAGATCTTGAGGTGTTTGGTTTAAATGATTATTTTGAAAGGATATTGTTAAATGTTTAGTTAAGTTAAGTAACGTTAAGTTTAGTTAGGTTAATCTTAATTTTTGACACTATTTCATTTCTTCTTCATGTATTTTCAGGGAATATTTGAAATGAAGGTATCTATCTATTTGAATACGATTACATTCGATTATACAATATCACTTGCAATATATTCAGTTTATTCTGATATATCTTTTATATTTGAAATTTGTCTTTTTTCCGGTATGACATGTGAAATTGATGAATAAAAATTTCTTGTGAATGTTTTTCCATTATTCTTGTTTAAATGTGAAATAAATTCACCTATCGCATGAGATCCCATAACAGATCCGATCAATATATTTTTTTTACAATATTTCACCTGCTTTTTCTTTTCTGCTCGTTGATAGTTAAATTCTGGGGAATTTTCTTTGAACGCCTGTGTACTTAAAATTCTGACTTCTTAAATCTGAATTATCAACCAAAATAATGAACACTAACATAAGGATAAGGAAATCGTGGCCAAGTTCATTTCTACTAAGACTTGAAATTAGCAAGGAAGATTCTGAGAGTACATTGAAAGTACACGTTCAGACTAGTGAGGTGCGTGGTTTAATACTTTGGTGGTGCACAACCTCAGAATTTATTATAATATATCAAAAATCAAAATGTATTATTTATTATTATGTAAATAATAAATAATAAAAGTACTTTTCGCCGATCGTTGACCCGGAAAATTTTTTCAGTTATCATGCCCTCAAAAAATCAGCAAAAATAATCAATTTTGATTATGTTTAACTGAATCAGTCTTTACTTAATGAAAATCCATATTAAATAAGGTTATCCTGATTTTCACAAATTTTTATTGTTATTTAATACAACAATTGTTTCGCTATTGCAGTAGTATCTTCACGTAGGTTCATATTATGATTAACTAAATTTATTTTCGAAATCGGTTGCTATTTATATTAGAGTAGGTACAAAAATTCTTAATGAGCACTAAAACCCTAAAAGGTCTCTGTAAATTGCAGGTTATCTGAATATGTTTAACAAGGGTGAATTATTTAAATCTAATTTTTCGTTAAGTAATATTGCAATTTTGTTCTGTTTATATATTTCGAGGGACTCTCATAGGTTTAAGGCATAGTTTTTACTTAATTAACTGAGGGGGCTATATTATTATTTAGAAGTACACGTGCACATGAGCATCTATTGAGAAAACGACACTGATTCAGACTTGAATGGATAAAATGTAACCATGGGGTCTGAAGAAATGTTTACATTATAGTTTGGTTATAACAAATTTATCAAAAATTAACGAATTTATAGCTGAAAAAGAAAAAGAATTTATCTCCTGGATTCTGCGTATCAAGTTAATTTTCAATAAGCATAAAAAAATTTCTTATATTTAAGGATATCAAGTTCTAGAAGAGGATTTAGTTTTGAAATATAGATCGTATTCACGTCTGTAGATGTACCGATTTTATCGATTGATATGTAAGGGGTGAGCCATTCGAACTATGCATTTTTGATGCATGAGTTAAAAAACTAATGAATATTTTCGCAAAGCTATAAGTTCTTTAGAAAAGTTGAACGTTGATGTCGATGGTTACGTTAGCCTTCCAGTTGAATTTAAGGAAACACAAATTGGTTGAGTAGGATACGGAAACGTTCCTCATAGACAGTGAGGGTGGCTTCTTGCTCATTTTTGAAGAAACATGGCCCAACGATGCCACCGGACCGAAAACCGCAACAAACAGTTACTCGTTGTGGGTGCATCGACTTTTCCACAATAACGTGTGGATTCTCCGATTCCCAAATTCGAGAGTATTGTTTATTCACATATCTTCCGAGGTGAAAATGAGCTTCATCGTTAAAGATGATGCATATGGAAAAATACTCATCTGATGACGAGTTGATGCTGATCAATGTTGAGACGAGAACGTGAAAGGTTTTTTTTTGTAAAAAATGATCCAGTTTCACGAGTTTTCTTCACAAATTGATCCACCATTTGTCGTGAAGGCTTTTTATTTTTATTGAATATTCCACGTAAATTTATAACAGTTTGGATAGTAGTTTCACCACTTTGGAAAACGAGTTTAAAATATTAGCCAGCTTTGTTCAAGCGTAAATCTACCCATTTAGTTAATGTCAAATATTGAACTAATTTTCTGTGAAAATACTAATGGCAGAAATGTTGCCAGACGCGAAATAACCACTACTTCAAAATGCAAACTCTAGATGGATCACCCTTTAATTGACAGCCTGCAAGTTCTATGCGCTGACTCATCTTTTGTGCCCTCATTTCAGGAAAGCGAACTGTCGTCCTGTTATTTTCGAATTTTGAGCTGAATATGGTCTCCAATTCAGAATAGGTCTGTATCCAGAATATTTCAGCCAAGCTCGTGAATGAGTGAAACAGTGCCTCTATAATTCATATTTGCAACTTATTTTTTTTAACAGTAGTGCAAAAATTACTGATCCGAACGAAACCAAATTTGATATTTAGTTAAATATTGAGGACAAGAAAAAGTAAAAATACTTTTTTTCAAATGAGGAGACCTAGATTTTTCAAGGTAGGTTTGTACATACTCTCATTTGAAATGTTATTTCTCAAATCTTTTTTGAAGTTTATATCTGTCCGACTTCAAATCCAGTATTTATATGTGATATTTCACATATAAATACTTCGTGTTGTTATTACAACACGAAGAGTAACGCAAAATTTCGCGTAAATTGAAAAAATTTTTTGAATTTTTTGCTCATCTGATTTCAGTCGTAAATTTTGACGTGTTTGAAATTTTTTTCATTGTATTCTTTTTCCACTTTTTCGTGCCAATATTCAACAATTCACATCGAATTGAGAAGTACGATGCCTTTCAACCAAGTATCTGTCATTGACATGATATTTCCCGCTTTTTTCAGAAGAATGCTTCTTAAATTGCACAAAATTACTATTATTTGATTTTCGGATGATAGAACACATAATAATATCTTTTATTATATGTAACTTCTTTGAGAACTCACACATTAGAAATTTTCAGTGGAAACGAACTATGATATAAGCATGCAAATTTTTTTGACATGCCAATGCTTTTCACCATTCTTTTATTTTCGAGTATTTTTATTAATAAATGAATTTTCATGAACATCAGAAGGAGGAAACGTCAGATGTCAATTCATATCAGAGATATAGATATTGATGAACGCCAAAAACTTTAGCGTCAAGTATAATATTCTTTTAAATTTCATATCCGAATATTCTTCCCATATTTTATTCGACTACATTCATTTTTTCTCCCAGTTGTTCTACCGTGAGAGAAGAACAGCAACAACAAGTAGATATCATTAATTGTCTCGCATCAATTTTCAGCAAATAGGGCTTCATATTTTTTGTGAGAATACTAAACATTTTGCAAGTACGTCTGCTATTATTTCTAACGCTGAGATTATCTTACAATTACTTTCTCTAGTAATTTATAATCGGTGTACTAGGTTCTTGAGAAATACTCAGTACTAATTTGAAAATATTTTACATTTAATTACAAAATCCTAGAATAACAGTCACAGTCTATACAATCAAGTGTTTAACAGCAAGGACAGCTTCCAATTCGGGTTTGTAAGAACCGTCATCGTAAAGTTTTTCGTTGATGTCTTGAACATATTGACCTTCCAAACCGGATCCAGCTGGTACCAAACCATATGGAGAAGGGGCCAATGGAACACCTCTCAGTACAGGCTTGTAGGAACCATCGTCGAAGATTTTTTCGGTGTTGTCGTGCACGTAGGCACCTTCTAGACCACTGCCAGATGGGACTAAACCATAGGGTGAAGCTGACAAGGGTTGGGCTCTCAACTCTGGTTTGTAAGAACCATCATCGTAGAGTTTCTCCAGATTGTCAGGAATGTATTGACCTTCGAATCCAGAGCCTCTTGGTACCACTATGGCTCCGGTCGCTACTGGAGCTACTACCGCCCTAGAGGCAACTAGGGGAACAAGTCCGGCATTGGCGGCAGCTAAAGCTCCAAAAGCGAAGAGAATGGCCTGAAAATATGAAAAATTTATTGAATACTAGTATGAAAAAATTTCAATGATATTGATACTGTTAAGATCGTGATGAGGGATATGGATGCAAGCTGAAATAATAATTAAATATTATGTACCTAAATAACTAATAAGCTTGTTTCGTTTAGCCCAAATCTTATATCAATATTTCAGAAATAAAAATTGTCACTGTAAATGATATCATGATGGGATGATGTCTCTAGAAGAAAAAGCTACTTATAAGGATGGTATTTATAAATTATGATTTATCTAATTTTCAATCAAATTATTTGTAACTTCAGAAGAATATTCAGAAACCTTCCACAAGAAAATCTACAAATTTGTGCTTAATATACGAGAACTACGATACCTGTCTTGATATTATGCAGATTTCTCAATAATTTCAGATACGTATCATTTCATTACGGAAACTTAAGAGTACTTAAAATTTTAATAAATAACTAGTATCATATCAAAGAGATATGAAGTAGAACTGAGGAAAGCATATATTATTTTCAAGTTGTTAAAAGAAATAAATGGCCGCGATTTCCATTATATTTAAACTATCGATTCGGGATGCGCGCTTTTTCGAGAATTCAATGGTTATGCATTGCGTTAAAATAATTAATTTCGACACAGTAAATCACATATTGTGTACTCTGAACTAAAGTCCATTCGCTTTTCTGTACTAGAGGCTTATAATTGTGTCCAAATGTCTCTATCTTACGAATTTACAGCCACTGCTAGACTAAACTGGAGCTAAATATGAATAATTTGTGTTTAAGCTTGATTCGGTTCGTCCATCCTTACTACCGTTTTCAAGTAGGGACTTGAAATTTGGAAGGAGTCCCATATGTGAAGATTGTAATTGAACAAATTTATCGACGAATTTTCAAATTATGACTATTTGAGTAAGGTTTTTGCTAAATACAAGACTAGATTATCTTAAAACATAAAGATGATATTTATTGAAACAACCGATTGGAATTGTCAACGACGAAGTCTGAATATCTCAAGGAACTTGGGAAAATCAGTTTTATTTACCTCTTATAATTTTAGAATTTTTGTATAATTGATAATGCGCTACATGCCAAAAAATGGCCGCATTAAGTTCAATAAAATTTTCCAAGATTTAAGAGAACAGGTTGTTGATGCAGCGATCTATTTTTATCAGATATTTGACATTTATATAATTTAAAACATAGAAATTGAAAACTTTGTATGACTGCAAAAATATTTTTCCTAACAGAAATTCAATTATTTGACAAAATGAGTAATTAAAAGCAGAAAAATCCTGAGAGATTAAGCATTTTGAAATTATTCCATCAGAACTAGGAATACACTTTATATTCTGCAGTTTTCGGAAATTCACTGCTTACATCGAATTCATATTCATCGGTTTCCTAAAACAATCTCCGGTTCGTTTTAGATAACGAAATTTTCATGTTAATATTCCTGTGGAAGGCAGATATCGCAGGCTGTTTTCATTTTCACGAAATTCCAAATTTAAACTCAAATTTCCTGTACATTCCGCTGATCTGACCGAACATAATAGAAACTCCAAACTTGCACCGTCAGGATACCTTTTTCCGTTCGGATTCGTCAGAAGCTTATATAACCGAATAATAGTTTCCACTAAGAATAGTGGAAAAGAAAATAATTTAAAATTCCAGTTTAATGTCATAAATTTCTATCAATTAAAGAAAACAACTAATAGGATCAAGATGAGCTTTGTAGAAAATATATAATACTTCCCTCCGAATCTCTATAATTAACCAGATAAGACATTATGATTTCTTTTTTAATTCATAATTTCAAGTTAAAAAAATTTGTTAATAAACTACTGAATACCGACAAGATACTTCAATCAACTTCAGTTCACTATTCATACCAAAAAAATCAACATCGTGGTCCCACATATTAAATAAATTCTTTGGCAACTCGTATTCTATATAGACATCGCATAAATAAAGTAGCAGGTTGAAATTTATATCTAAAATTATATTGTTATTTTCATTAAATAAAATTATCAAGGTTTTCTATTATGTTAACATAAATACAATACGATATCCACTGGAAATTCATTCCGAGGGCACAAAGTTATGATGATCAAGAAAATTCCCAATTTCCAACCTTGTACTAATTTTTCAAGTTTCTTGGTCAAGTATAAATAATCTATTAGCCAAAGACGTAAGTGATCTTCATGAACTTCCTCCGCAAGTGCAAAATATTCAAATTAAGTTTGTTCATTCAGAATGACAAAATTAAATGAATTTTTTTGTGCAAGTAACTTATGTTCGGTCAAAATCATTTCAAATAGACCTTTTGAAAAAGATTTCAAGTCAAAATTCACTGAAGTTTTAACATTTTTCCGACCTAAGTCAAGCATAGTTGAAGATGACAAAATAGTTTGGAATATTCGTAACGAAATATTAATGTTATGAATTGTAGAAAAAAAAAAGATAAATTCATAATGGATTGGGTTGTTTTCAAATAATGTGTAGTGTGTTGAATAGAATTCATGTGAAACCCTTCACAAAAATATGAGAAAATTTGTTCAAATTTATTTGTTTACGTTAAATGAAAAGCTTGTATAGTGGTAGTAATGAGTGAGGTATGTGTAAGGTTACTCACGAATGCGTTCATTTTGACACTGTTGAGGTGAACTGGACAATGATGCAGATCTCACAAATTTGGTTCAATTTATACTGCAAAGAATCGGCCTTGCCACGCCCGAAATCGCTGACAAATCTAGCCACATATTCGTTTGCTTCTTGTATGTCTTCGGGATCGGCCAAGAGGTTCATTTACATTAGGAACTTCTTAGCGAAATATTTTAAGGTAAGGTCATAAATTGAATCATGATCTGTAAATCTCTTGGACTACTTGAAACTTCTGAAAAATAGTTTAACGTCTTCCGAAGATAATTAACTCGATAAGGAAATATTAGTTTCTTATATTGATTTTTGTTTCGTTCCTGCTTAAAAGAGTCAAAACTGAATATAACATCGATAGGAAATTCTCAACTTGTCGAATTCAAAATAATTTTCGTTCAGAAAATTCACATGAAATCATGAAAAATTCTCATCTCGAGTAAATTCATTATACAATTGATTTCTTAGAAATTCTTAGTTTCGAAAAAAATGAGTGCATTTTATTCCAGAGGAAAGAAGAGTTCGATATATTTATTTTCCAGTAGAATTATTTGCAGAATATCATTTTATCAACGAGTGATCAGCTTCTACTAGACTCCAATTTTATGTTTTCTCCATTTTGAGTTCAATTGCTTCATACATGTTTTTTTCAATAAATATAATACCTTGAACAAATATAAATTCATCTTATTTTACATTACACTTTGCATACTGTTATTCTCATTCACCTTGCATATTATGTCTTCTGTGCAAATATTTTGTTTAGAAAATTGTTTTAATATATAAAACTTGGTCCCCAAAATTTGAAATTAAAGCGTTCATTTCTGCCAACAATTATTTATATGGATACCATTCATTTTCTAGGAACATAATTCGATCAGGTTAATATGGCTAACTACAGGCTGTTCACAAATTAATGTCATATACCAAGAGTGATTACGTGGATGATATCAAGAATAAAAGTCTCATAAATATGGGTTTGTGAATGCTTCATTTTCGAGTCTGAATTTTTTCAGTATTTTTTTTTTCATTTTGAATGCCATCCAGTACACCACGTCAATTTTTCCCTACTGATTTTTTAATATACTTGATGATTTAAATATTAAAATTTTCTATCATCAGAGTGAAGTTCGTTATCATATTGTCAATAAATATTGGCCGACTCAATGAATTCATTTGAAAAAAAATTCTAATTATTGGCATAGCGGTTCAGTTGAATATTGCTTGAGTTCAAGGAAGATTTCTTTGTCAGTGATGCTAGATGTAATTGAGAATACAGGTCTCTTGTTGATTTAGCCTGGAGTTGTATGCTGCGTATGTGTGTATTTATTATTTTCATACTTCAAGTTTTATTATATAGCTTGAATAATATCTAACTATTCTAAACTCAATCAAGCTCGATTTGACGACATTGATGCGTATGTACATTTGCGGCAGTAGATGGCGCTAGTGTATAATTAATATCTTGGTGTCTCTATGCAAACCAATATAGGTGCGTGACAGATTTGTTGTAGTCGTTGGATATGACAGGATACTGAAAACCAATAATTCGAAAGCTGCGCATGTCTGCTTCTTATGTCCCAGTGATCAAAAATATCTAATCGGACTTGTTTGAGTTTGGAATTGTTATACAGATCTATGCACTGTTTCGATTTGTAGAACATTCTTTCTACTACCATAGCTGATACTCCTTATTTATGATATTTGATACAGATTAGCCGAAGGAATTTATTTGAATTTTCTTAGGACCCTGTATTCCACAAACAAAACAGAAAATATCATTCACATTGAAAAGAGTTCATTCAAAAAAATCCTGTTTGGCGGTCATTTGGGTGTAAGAACTCGCTTCAGTTGATGGCTCGTGTGCATTATGTGGCCGAATTCACGAACGAATTTTAATTAGTAACAGTCCGTTGAGGACATTCTAAATTTCTTTATCAATCAAATTAAAACGTTCTCAGTAATGTAATAATTCCAAGCGAAAAATTGGCATCATATAATAATTGCCTGACACATATCAAATATGATTTGTATCAATTTTCTACTTAGAATTATCACATTATTGATAGAGCTTTCGATTTTGTTTTATAATAAAATTAAGAATGTTGTTAACGAATGATGCAATGTCTTTTCTATGTAAATATCGATTTTCTGTTTTTTTGTGGGATGACTTGTTTTTGGGAAGCGGAGATGACAGCAGGTTTCAGGCATGATATTATATAATCATCCGAAGGATGCTAATCGTATTCAGACTCTATAATTCTTGAAGTGTGAAAATATTAATATTTATTATAGAATAATATATATATATATATATATATATATATATATATAATTATGTATATTATATATATATATATATATATATATATTATATATATATAATATATATAATTATATATATATATATATATATATATATAATATATATATAATTATATATATTTATATATATATATATATATATATATATAACATATAATAATATAATCATGATTATTTATTTTCTATTGTGTATATGTGGCCCTTAGAAAACATGGAAATATTTGAATGCCTTTGATATATTTGATGCTTAGTGTTAAGTTATATTCAATGCAGTGTAAATTATATTCTCCCTCATTCCTTCTCTATCGGTCAGCATATATTTGAAATGTTCCATCCCTAAATTCCCATTCCAAGGGAACTGTTACCAATAAGAATCTATTGGAAGTTCACAGCTCACAAATATTATTTCTAATCAACTTTGTTAATTTCTCTCCATTTAATCTTGATAAAATAGTTAAAGTCTTCCCTACTTCTATGTTAAAATTATACCCTGTAATACAAGTAAAGTATCGTTATTATTCTCGTAATAATCAAATTCGTCGTTTGTATATTGTAAAAGATTATCGCAATTGCTACGAACGTAGCAATCCACGTTACATTTGTTTGTACTTTATCTTGGTATCATATACCGTGATACTAAAATTAAATCGTTTTTTGTTATAAGTGTTTTACTTCAATTCCTCATCGTCGTTGTAGTTTATCATTATTAGATAAAGGAAGTTACAAACCACTGCACACAGAGTGTTATGTTATTTATGGCGAGCGGGCGTCTGTCCACTCTACCACTGCGTCCGCTCGGACTATTGTGGTTCACCCCTAATTTATATCTCCTCGACGAGATCCAGTTTTTGGATAAAACCGATAATCTTGTTCAGGGGTAATTTTTTCAGTTCGCTGTGGGCTATAAAAGCCTGGCCAAAACTTCGAATCTGATGCGACTCACTGCTGGGCACTCTGAGACGATGTGCATGGCTGTTTCAGTGTCCTCAAGACATAGCCTGCATTCATCATCTTCAGCCAGTCCGATTTTGTACAAATGCGCTTTCAGTCTGCAGTGACCTGTCATAATTCCGACAAGTGTTCTTAGTTTGGCCCTATCCAGACATAGCGCTAGGTGCTTGGAGAGCAGGCAGATATAGCATGGGTCTAATTTGCCTCTTCACGAACTTGGTCTATATAATTTATTTGTGTATTTTTTTATTTGCGCTTTTGTATTTGTGCATTTTTGTGTTTGTGCTCAGAGAGCAGGCAGATATAGTGCTTTTCATCTCACTTTCATGCAGAATGAAAGATAGGTGCTCTGGTACGAGTGCGCAGTCAAAATGAATGAATCAGACATAGAAAATTTGAATACGCTATAGAAAAATTGGTGAAAAGCACTAACGTGCAGTCGGAAGCTTCTGCGAGCTTGTTCAACATCCCACTGCTTGTGAAAGTTTTGAACCTGTGAATTATTTCTTTAAGAAACTACATATTTCTGAACAAAATTCAGGGTTCGCCTGGATTCGAAATTTCGAAGTTTGACGCGTTAGCGATCTGACTACATGAGATGAAATGCGTTCGTTTCTTTATAGATATATTCGTACTTCCAGGTTTCAATGATTTGACAGTTGAAACAAATCTCGTAATTTATTTTCACGAAAGTGTGAATGAATATTCTTGTCGTTAGTTCACATCTTTATACTAAAGTTGAAATCGAATCATATTTGTACTCCCGAAAATATTTGAATGACAAAATTTCTAATCCATTTTTGAATAAACTTGCATTTAGATTTCAGAACAAGCCAGCAAGTTTTTAGATATTTCCATATGAAAATTGATATTTTCACTAAATTTGGCATTAATCTTCATGTCATTGTCCAACAATGAACACCAAATTCAGTTCTGATCGGAGTAGTAGTTTCGGAACTGTAGGGAATATATTGGATATACTGGAATGAATTTTCGAACTCAACCGAGATATTTTCTAGATATCAAAACTGCCCTGAAAGTTCAGTGTTTCTAGCCCTTACTGACTGGAAGGGCATTTGGCCAAAACGATAACACAATGTCCCTAGAAAAAGCGAGCAAAAAACAGAATCCTCATATAAAATGGGAGTTTTTTTATTTGTAACGATATATCGGTTGACATATCAGAGATATTTCTATTTCTTCACATTTTCCAAGGCTCCAAAACGGAAGGTTTCTTTATCAAGCCGTGAGGAAAATCAATGGCGTAACTACACCGTCAGGGGCTCGTCGAAAATTCTTCAGATGGGGGCCCTCTCATTAAAAATCCAATTTTAATAAATCACTTAAGTGGTCATAAGACAGTATATATATATCATGGTGTATATAAATCAGGGTGTGAATTCAATTTATTATCTGATGAATAAATGTTAGTCATAAAATCATAGGTACTAAATAATTAGAAAAAAATAACAATTTAATTTTAACAAAATATGTATTACTAAAATTCTTTCCTCCGAGTTTTATGTTCTGCAAAAATATCAATTATGTCATCGAAGTTCAAAGATCGGGCCATAAAATTTTCAATAGACAGAATAGCTAAGTTACTCAGTTTGTCTTGTCCCATGGAATTTCTTAAATAGGTTTTTATTAGTTTAAGTTTCGATATTGATCTTTCAGCACTAGCTGTAGTCACAGGGATTGTGACAAAAAACATTAATAAAGTACATATTTCAGGAAAGTTGCACGACTAAATGATTCTTTATCAATAATAAATCCGCAAAATCTCTACTACACGTAGACTTTTCTATGTCATCTCTGAAAGTGGATGTAAAACTAAGAATTTCCTTGGCAAATGATGAAGATATCTCCTTTTCATATATATTTACAAATTAAAAAGCTTCTGTTAAAAGATCGGTATCATTTAAATTCTGCAAATTGGCAGGTTGCAAAACACTGAAATTCGAAACAATTTCATACAATGGAAGGAAACGTGCTTTCAGCATATTTATGATGATATCCAAAACTCGATAAAATATGTTCACTTTGAATAAACTTTCCGGGTCTTGGAGACGCTCATCTTCACAAAGTTCGTCAAAATGTCGTTTCACTCTCCTTTGGCGAGTTTTAGGAAATTCAGGGTTGATAGACAACATTAAGGCTACACTATTAGCTTCCTTTTTGAAAAATTCAAATTCAAACCGGTACTTTTTCAATTCATCTAAACAACAGACAGTACAATGTAATACCTGAAGAAGCCACATCGTGATGAAACAATTGTTGTAATAGTACAAACATTTTTGTGGAAATAAATTACTGTCTCATATACATTTTTTCAATTCATCTAAACAAATTTTTAAACGTTTTAATGCGTTCGAAATATCGGTGACTTTGGACTGAAGTGCTTTAGATGCAGCATCGACAGTTTGTAGAATTTTGCAGTGGAAAACCAATAGCATAATGAAATTTTAGTTTTCAATTGTCTTCTTGAGTGAAATAGCTTAATTTTTTTCATCTGGTATAGAATTTAACAAAATTGTTTTCGTTAGTGCTTTTTGAACTTCAACATATAACTTTTAAGCCAAAAATAGCATCAGAACGTCCTGCCCATCTGGTAGGGTTCAACGTTTTTAATGTTATTGATGTTGAAGAGTCCTTTTCTTTATCGGATATTAAACTGGAAAAAATATTCCATCTTTTGATGTTACGCCCAAAAAAATTATAAATTTGTTGAACACTATCAAAAAAATTTTGCATTTCAATAACTTCCCTTACTGCATCACTTAGAACCAGATTCAAATTATGAGCAGAAAAGTGAACATACACTGTATTTGGTTCGATATTTTTTATAAGTCTTTGAACTCCACCATAGGTGCCTTTCATTGTGTTAGCACCGTCATATTCTTGTCCTCGACACTTATTTAGAGGTATATTTTTGTCATTATTGGGTTTTAGTATTTGTTTGGACATTGCTGAAGCAGTTTGGTCTTTAACCTCATGAAATCCTAAAAATGTCTCTTTAATGACCAGCGCTTTTGGGATTCCATTTTCGTCTCTCTCCATCATAGAGTAACGGTAAACTTCACACATTTGATCCGTTTTTGAGATATCTTGGATCGTATCGAATATGATTGACTAAAAAGGTGCTGCCTTTATTTCATTTATTAGAGAATTTTTCAATTTTAAAACCAGAACAGGAATCAGCTCATTTTGTATTTTCGGACTCAAGTATTTTATGTGGCCCTTTGGTTTACTTAACAATTCTTTCAAAATCGGATCATATTTCGCTGATAAATCTACAATACTCAAAAAGTTTCCCCCAGAACTTGGTTCATTGCTATCTGCGCTTTCTCTGTGGCCACGAAGGGCTGTATCATACGTTGAAAGTGTCAGCGTAACATCTAGGAGTCCAGACAATACTTGGCGCTAAAAAGATTTTTCTTTCTTAATCATGGACTCTTGCTCTTCATCTAATGTTCCATTTAACCGCCATTGTTGATACGTTAGACACGAATTCAGGTGAATTTTTGATGTCTCGTGTCTTTCTGTGGCGTCTACGATATGTTTCCAGTCGCTGTAGCCTTCCATCCAAACATATTCTATTTTTTTAGATGCCCGATTTGCGAATAACCAACATGGTTGTGAACCATGCCTTCTGAAGTATTAAGGAATAAGATAGCCATGCACGTTCAATTTGTACACCAGACTTTGTAACGATATAGTAACGTTTTTCTAAAAAGAGATCTATTGTCACTGTCTTTCAAATAAGGACCCTCAGGTTTACATTAACCGTTTTTGATCACGAATCGTGTAATTTGGTCACTTAATTCTTTAAAATTACCCTTATCAGTAACATATGCTAAAGATGCAATATTGTTGACAATAAAACATGATTCACTTTGACCTTTACTAGTACTTTGTTGTGGATGTTCTTGATCTGGATATACATTCTGTCAGGAAAGTACCGGGAATTATCGATTTAAATCTGGCGGGGCAATGAGGCAGGTAAAAATTTTTTTTCCTAGGTTGGTACCACTGTCCTTAATTACTATGCCAAGCTTGAGCGGGATCTGTCAACTAGTGTGTTTGCAACAGCTGATTAAGTCAGATTAAGTCGATGTCAGAGTGCGTGCCGATTTTTACTACGGGTGATTACGTTGAGCAAAGAATTTGTTTAAAGTTTTGTGTTGCAAATGAATTTTGGTGTGCCGATGCATTGAAAATGTTGCAAAAGGCCTTTGGTAATAATGCTCTATCGAAAACTCGTGCATATCAGTGGTACAGAGCCTTCAAGGACGGTCGTGAAGTGGTCGAAGATAACGTCGATAAAATTAAGGAAAGGGTGCTGGAAAACCGTCGTACCAGCTTGAGAGATAGCACATGATCTTAAGATATCCCACGAGTCCGCACGTACGATTTTGATTGATATTTTGGGCATGAGAAAGGTGGCCGCACGACTCGTACCGAAAGACCTGAATTTTCTTCAAAAACGTCATCGCGAATAGGTTGCTTCAGACATGCTGGATCGCTGTAATTCCGATTCTACATTCATGGAACGCATTATAACTGGTGATGAGACCTGGGTCTATGAGTACGATATGCAAACAAGCCAGCAATCATCGGAATGGGTGGCAAAAAATGAGCCGAAACCGAAAAAACCACGCCAAAGCCGTTCGAAAATGAAGGTGATGCTCATTGTTTTCTTCGATATCCGTGGCGTGGTGCACTACGAATTCGTTCCAGAGGGTCAGACGGTAAACAAGGAGTATTACCTAGGCGTTATGAAACGTTTGCGTGAGCGTATCCGTAAGAAGCGGCCAAATTTTCGGGCGAACAATTCATGGATTTTGCATGACGATAACGCGCCTTCTCACCGAGCTACGATTGTGACTGACTTTCTCGCCAAAAACTCAACAAACGTGCTTCAGCAACCACCGTATTCGCCGGATTTGGCTCCCTGCGACTTTTTCCTCTTCCCAAAACTAAGATTGCCCCTTCGTGGCACCCGTTTTGAGTCGATTGAAGCCATAAAACAAAATTCGGCGCGAGAGCTAAAGTCCATCCCGGAAAGCGCCTATAAAAAATGTTTCGATAATTGGAAGTGCCGTTGGCATAGATGTATTGGAGCAAATCGAGCCTATTTTGAAGGCGACCCAATGAATTTTGACGATTAAATGTAAAAATGTTGTTTTAATTGAAAATTCCCGGTACTTTCTTGACAGAGTAGTACACTGGTTTCGGGTGCTGCATCTGCTATACTTTTGCTTTCAGTTACTTCCAATTTTTCACGTTCGAAGAACTGTTCACTCGCATTTTCATCAATAGAGTCATTATTCTTGAAGTACTGACTCTAGGAAACTTACGATTTTTTTCTTCAGACTCGTTTTTCACTCCCACTGAGATATTTCCTAGAACTGGACACATTGGTATTCAACTTTCACAATAATTAACTTTACTGACTTTGTCTCTTTCGCAGATTGAATAAAAAAACTCAATGATACAAATGATCGGTTATTAAAACAATCAGAACGTCTAATGCCACGGCAGAATGCAGAATAGAGTGCTGCGCAAACAAATTCGGACCAAACCTGTTAAATGTGGCGATCTCTTCAAAGGGTCCGCGGCTGTCCGCCGATAAAGATACGCTCTCTTTGTCGGCGTAATTAGAAGTAAAAAAATAACATATGTTGGCGATGTGGAGTCGATCTCTTCAAAGGGTCCGCGGCTGCCGCCGACAAAGGGAAGCTCTCTTTGTCGGCGTAATCAGAAGTAATAAAATAATACATATTGGTGATGGAGAATATCTTTCGCTTCCGCATATTGCATGGAGCTGAGCGGAATGATTTATGATCGACTTGCGAACCTCATTATGCTTTCTAAAATGGATCAACATCCTTTACTTGTTTTGTTGTTATTAATTTATATGATATGGCCTACTGTTTTTAGTGAACTCCAACTTCAGTTGTTAAGTACGTGTCTGATTCTGTAAAATTTATAATTGATACTAAAATATTGTTCAAAATCTCAGCTTCCCTCGGAGGTGCTGCCTTTCGGACCGGGAGGTTCCTGTCGGGTCGGGGGTCCGTGGCATTTTGCCAGTCCTGCCACTCTGTAGTTACGCCACTGACGAAAATATTTCCACCCATCGTTGCTGCTATTAACTGAATAAAGACGCAAAATATTCATATATAACTCGAACAAATCACGAAGCTAAACCCGATAATTCGGCATCCCTATTAGATCATTATTTCCACATACATTTGGACCAACACCGATAAATGTCGCAATAGAACAGTGTTTAAACTGGAATCTGAACGAAATCGGTCCAGTGAACTTGTAATAAATTATGTGGAATGGATTTCTTGGCCGACTACGATTGAATTCTGGATAAATAGCGGCGAGGGGTCTTCTGCATTGTCTTTTTCAGTTCTTCTTGTGAAGGAATCGATTGCTGTCTCTCAGGAAGTCGATAAGTCACACTTTTTTCAGTCAAGTACAGGGCCTGCTTTAAGTGCTAACCGAGCTATTATAGCCCACTGCGATCTTGAAAAATTACCCCCAAACAAGATTATCGGATTTATGCAAAGACTGGGTCTCGTCGGGAATATATAAATCAGGGGTGGATAGACGCCCGCTGACTATAAATAATAATGATAATAATAGGTGCTTACCATTGTAGATCTATCCAGAGTTGGCTGGAGTTATTATTATTATTGTGATAAGAAACTGACACTCCATGCTGAATACTTATGAATTTCAATTGATTGAGTTTTTTCTTCGGCTTGTATTATCATATCTCAATTCAACCCAAAGGGTATAGTCAATTATTAGTTTTAATGAAGCCAATTATAAAATTTCTGACTTCAGAAAAGTTAACTCGCTCATACACTGATTGTTATGAGAATTTTATTATCTTTAATACCCTGGGATGGTTCATTACAGGGGGAGAATGTACAAAATTTTAAAGAAAAACTCACTGAACATATTCCGATTGAAATTTCGTTTTTTATTCGAATTCGCTAATTCTTTTATATCCACGTAAACCTAATGCTACTCTTCATATGAAAATATATTCAATATTTGTCACCTTTCGTTATTTAGGTGTGATGTAGCCTTATATGTTAGGAGCTGTAAAGAATTGCTTGGTATGTAGAGATACCTTTCTTCGGAAGTAACCTATTAAACACTAACCAATTAGTATGCAAATTCTTGGTTAAGCATACTTCAAATGGGGATGGAAGAGGGATGTATATTAGACTTTAATGCTTTATTCAGAGCCTAAAATACATATAATTCAAATTTACAGATTTGAATTATTTCGGTGGTTTTAACACTAAATGCGGTGAAAACACTATCTTGATCCTTGAATAGCTCTTCTATTAGTTTTTTCTATTGTTCTTCACGACACAGACTTCAATTTTATTGGTTTCTCTTTCGAGTTAACTTTTCACAACTTAATATCTAATTACGAATGAATCATGTAGATAATACATTCAATTCCAGGCCTTTCTTTAGTGCGTTATGGGTAACGGAGAGAGAGAGAGTTCCTTGGAAGTTTAAAGTGAAAAATGCGAATTTAAAATAATTCAAGCGTAAAAATGTTTCACAAGTTAAGAGAACTCACTTCTAGAGAATGTGCGTGGGATCAGAACTTGTCTTCAATTGAACTTTCTTAACTGATTGTTTATACAGGGTGAGTGTCGCGTAACCTGGGTGAGTGTAACCTAACATAACCTAACCTAACCTAACCTAACCTGTCTGGCCGAGGGGATGTGTTCAACTAACCCTTTCTGCTAACGGGCGAATGAAAGAGTGGGTTTGGGTCCGAAAAGGTAGCCCAGGTAATGCAGATACGACAATAGTCTTGAAACGGCTAAAACGGTTCTAATGGATTTCTAGGAATAATCTAAGGGAGAAATATCTTCGTTTCCTAACTGGTATTTAGGCCAGTTTAGGTTTCTAGGAATTAAATGAGACATATTTGAAATGACTAAATTGTTGAACTCTGGGTACGTAATTGTTACGTACCTGCAAAGTGAATTAACAATCATTTGTTCAAAGTAAATTTGAACAAGAGCTTAGGTTTTTTCTTATTTCGCTGGCGATGCGGCTATATATGGCAATGCATAACACTCAGTCACACTTTCACAAAAAACTGGAACAGCTTCTATCAAATTATCAGTCTAGCCAGTCGACCATAAACATGATTACTTTCGAAATAAAAAAGCTGAAGACTTGAAGTTTTCAGGGTAGGTTTTAGGGTTAAGTATCTCGGTTAATAAGGCAAAATAGTTCAGAAGGTGACAGACTTATTCATATTTAAAATTTTTCAGTATTAAAATCATAACAGGAATGTTCATGCAGAATTTCGTGAGAATTGTATGATTAGTTGAATAATAAATAAATACTTATATTTATTGCCATACATATATGATTATTATATGAGTATAAGTAAAGTTTCAGCTATGAGTGTAACAACGTTGGGCTCCATCGAAACTTTTAAAATAGTCCGATGATTGTGTTCACATTCAGCAGTTAAAATTAAAATAACGACACAAAGGCTGATGTAAAATTTCGGGACGATCGTATGATGAGGAGAATACAAATTTTTTAAAAATGTGAAGAGAAGAGCGTTGAGCACTTGACAAACTACAGCAACCGCCGTATGATTGAGACAAATTCACTATTTAGATATTATAAGGGTATTTAGTATCGAGTTTTACCAATAGTTTCCTTTTGGTGTAAAATTTACTTAAGTTTAAGTTCACTTGAATGAAGTTGACTTAGTGTAGCTTTTGCGAGAAGGAGATTAGTTGCGTTCTGCTTAGACTTTGTTATTATATTCTCCTTAGTCCTGCTTAGGAACTGCACTGTTAACACTTTGAATAATACTGAGATGGGGTCCTGCCATCCTAGCGAGAAAATTTCTAACCCGTGACAAACCGAACCTGCATCGATGAAGGATCTCCGCTTACGAGTCGGGCGTTTGAACGACTGAGCCATAGGCAAACTGTTAATATAGACTGCCAACTAAGCCAAAATTCTTGTAGGGGCTCTTGAATGTAAGTTTTGGAGTACGGGTTTGGCGAACCCGAGGTATCCTAGCTAAACCTTTAATAATAATAATAATAATAATACTTCTTTATTTCAAATAAGGCTTACAGATAAGATGCTCACCTGAAGTGAAATAGTGTCTGAATAAAATTAATAAAATTATAATCAAAGATTTCACTCTGTTTTTGAAGATTCTTATATTATTTATGTTCTTTATTTTATTTGGCAAATGATTAAATATTCTTATACAACTATATGTCGGGTGTTTTTCACTTAAAGTCAATCTATGAATTGGAAAATTTAAATTTTGTGTTCTTGTGTTGTAACTATTACTGTGATTATATTGAATGAATTTTTCTTTGTTCTTATGTAAGAATACAGCACATTCGTAAATGTATAACCCATAGACTGTGAAGATGTTATTTTGCTCAAACAATTCTCTACAAGTTTAATTATATTTCAGCTTAAAAATTACCCTTATTGTAGTTTTTTGTATTTTAAACGTTTCTTCTAAATTTCTTTTAGTTCCCCAAAAAATAATCCCATATCTTAGTCTAGATTCAAAATTTGCATAATATAAAATTTTCATTGATTTATCATTCAGGTATTTTCTAGATATTCTAATTGCAAAGTTAATCTGAATCAATTTCTTACTTAAATTTTCCACATGTGCTCTAAAATTCATGAACGAGTCTATGAATACACCCAAAAATTTAGTACTGTCTACAATATTTATAACCTTATTTTCTAAAGTAATGCTGGTTGGTTTGGTTTTATTAGTTCTGTTAGTACTGAAAACTATAAGGTTGGTTTTTTCCACATTAAGGGTCAATTCGTTCTTCTGTAGCCATTCATGTGTCCTATCGAAGAAGTTGGTACCTGCACGAATCAATGTATACTCATCTTTTGCTCCTACCAATAGGTTGGTGTTGTCCACATAATTGATTAGTTTTTCATCTTCCTCTGCTATATCTTCCAAATCATTCAGGAATATTAGGAATAGAAGCGGTCCCAATACACCTCCTTGTACTATCCCTCTTTTATTTATAAGCTCAGTGGATTCAGCATTTTCTCCATCCTTGAGGATTTTCACTTTTTGTGTTCGTTTGCATATATATGATTCAATCCACTTGTATGCATTTCCTCTTATGCCATAAGCCTGAAGTTTCTTGAGCAGGTGTTCCTGGTTTATTGAATCATATAATAATAATAATAATAATAATAATAATATTTATTCACTAAAGACTGCATTCACAATTTTACTCAGATAGATATATACACATATATATACATATATATATATATATACACATATATATCCTTAATATGTTTACATGAATAAATAAATAATCACAGAAGCTCTAGCTCCGGGAAGCTATTGCTTGTACGTGATGATATTAAACAAAAATGTCCCAGCTGATGAATGAACAAAACAATGTAATACCCAACCCGCACAGAAAACAAACACATATCTCAATTCCTTAACTCCCTTAAGACTTCACCCATGGTTCAGAAAGCTGTGCAGTCTCTCCCTCCCGTATAAGAGTATCCATTTCTTGCACTCTCTTTTAAATAAGTTGATACTGTTCATCCTCAAGATGTTAGTAGGAAGCCGACTGAACAGTTTCGGCGCAAGAAAGTCACAATGTCGCTGGCCTATGGCTTTTGTACATCTAGGTACGCTAAGAGAGTTTATTCTACTTCTAGTATTATATGAGTGTCCAATAGGCTCGGAAGATATTTTCGACTTCTTGAGGTTTACTAGCATATTCAAACAGAACAGTTGCCTCACATCGAGTATCTCGCACTCACCATGCAATCTACTGTTCGAATACTTAAGTGGTCTACCATATATTGTTCGTAAGATCCATCTTTGAAGAACACTAAGTTTCTCCAGGTGAGTATCACTAACACCCCCCCAACCTACAACTCCGTATGTAAGCTGAGACTGGACTAAAGCACAATACAACAGCTTGAGATGTTCCAAATCAAGGTAATCCCTCAAATATCTTAGCTTAAATAAAACACCCCTAAGCTTGTCAACCAAGTTTTTTACTTGAAGATCCCATCTAAGATGTCGGTCAACTATTATCCCCAAATATCTGATCGACTCTGCCTCCAGGATCATGGAATCAGCAGCAATTGTCAGAGGCCCCATACACGGCAGTCCATTTGAATATGAACAAAAGGGCAAGTATCTTGTCTTCTCCAGGTTGAGGGTTAGCGTATTATACTTCAACCAGTCCTGCAATACTCCGAAATCAGCCTCGGACGCAGATTTTAAGGTCTCCCACGAATCAGATTCACAAAATAGTGCAATATCGTCTGCAAAGCTTAGGATTTGACCACTAATTCTTAGATTTAATAAGTTGTTGATATACAGGGTAAACAACAGTGGCCCCAGGACAGTACCTTGTGGCACCCCGTAGGTTGTATATGCGGGTCTGCTTAGTTCACCATCGATTTCGACTCTCTGCTCTCGGTGAGTTAAATAACTCGCAAGTAAGTTATACACTCTTCCCCTAAATCCATAATTATTCAATTTACTGAGTAGTTTCTCGTGTGACACAGTATCGAAGGCCTTAGAGAGATCCACAAAAATGCACAAGGATGGTCTACATTTGTCGAGCGAGCGATAGATATGAGATGTCAACTGATAGAGTGCATCCTCTGTTGATCTTCCTTCTATGAATCCATATTGCCGTGGTGAAATGAGCTCATTTTTGAGGCAAAAATCTGTAATTCTCTTTTTCAATATTTTCTCTATAATCTTGGCGATATTGGATATCAGAGATATGGGTCTATAGTTAATCATCTCCAGTTTATTTCCCTTCTTAAACATAGGCCTCACAATTCCAATTTTCAATCTGCTCGGAAAGTATCCCTCTTCAAAACAGCGATTAATCAAGTGTGTCAAAGGGAACTTTATTTCATCGACTAGTTTTTTCAAAGTTTCCGCCCTTATATTGTCAACCCCGGGAGCCTTCTTTTGTCCTAGCTGCATTATTATTGTATGCACTTCTTCGATATTTACAGGAAAGAGACACATGGAGTTTTGCACATTTTTATCGCTGTCTTTATAGTTTTCGGGAGTTTTAATCTTTTCTGCGTATTCCCGTCCGAGTGAAACATAATATTCGTTGAAATGATCCGCAATGTCCTTCCTACATTCCAATAATGTGCCGCCGACAGACCTAATTTTATCAATGTTTGTTCTAGGTTTGGACCGATTACAAATATGGTCCACGCACTCCCAGAGGGCCCTCGACTTGCACACATTGTTTCTGATCAAACGTTGAAAATATGTTTTTTTAGCAGCTTTTATTAATTTTGTTAGTTTATTCTTATATCTTAGATATTCCATAACCAAAAGCGAGTTGCCGGGATCTCTTTGCACGGCTTTGTACAGAAGTTGTTTTTTGTCAATAGATGTCAAAAGTGCGCCAGTAATCCATTTTTTTTTCTAGTATTTTTCTTTTTCAGTATGATACTTTTTGTATTTTCATTGATATATTTATTAACCTTTTCAATAAAGTTATCAGTAATATGATCTATATTTTGTGAACTATAAATTTCTTCCCATTTCTCCAATTTTAAGGCGGCTTTAAGTGCTGGATAATCAATATATTTTCTACATCCGTTATCCACCTCTGACACAACAGATGGCATTCCATTGAAATCCACTGATAATGCTATGGGATAGTGGTCTGTAATGGAATACTGAAAAATATAAGACTGAATCCTTCTACGAATTCTCGATCTCACGAAAAAATGGTCAACGCAAGTCTGGCTTTGGGGACGAGTGCATTCATTGATATACGATTCATAACCAAATGCGCTCAAGATGTTCTTATACTCCTCGCAGTAATCCGAATGCGATAATAAATTAATATTCATATCTCCTGTTATTATATGCATAATTTTTCCTTTTATTGTCTGAATATATTGTTCTAGGTTGATGTTGAATTTTTTCGGACATGCATTTGGTGATCTGTAGATAGCTGAGAGGATCACATGTTGTGATCCAATCTCCGCCGAAACCTCCAGCAACTTAATTTCGCCCAAGTGTTTCACCGCATGTGTAAATTGTATTTCATTTCTGATGTATATTATGACCCCATCATTTTTGTTCAATATACCCTCATTATACAGCGTTGTGAATCCTTCAATTCTGAGTACTTGCAAATCATGTACGATAAATGTTTCAGTAAGAACAATCATTTGAAAATCCGGCGCAATCTTATTTAAAAACAAGAACAGCTCATCCAAATTTTTTATTATACTTCTGATATTTACATGCAAGATATTGAGTGGGGTATGCGTCTGTGTCACAAGAGTCCCCACATCAGAAATTTTTTTCCGCCAAGATCGGTTTATCACGATATTCCCTTATGAATGGATCCATCTCAACCAAGAATACTCGCTAACTGGACAACAACAATAACAAATAAAGTGAATTTACACGCAAATTCAGGAGTTTATTTCAAGTCCCTTTTCTGCAAATTATTGCGTAATCGAGTATTTTTACCGTATGATACCTTGACACCTCTATCAGATTTTGGTGTATTTTTAGCTGTTGTTTTATCATTCACTGGTGCATTGCGAGAAGGACCCGCAGCCGAAACATCCACCGGAACAGCCCGCTTAAACCGATCCTGCAAATGGTTACCTTCCAGCCTTGGCACAACGACCTGAGAAGGTGTTCCTGGAGCACTATTGGACTTAGTGTCCTCTATTCGGGATTCATTCAGTTCTTGCACTGAAAACTCAATATTGTTGACGACAAGTTTACCGTTTTTAATGAAGCACGTCTTACCCTTTTCCCTCTCCTCAATTAAATGTCCCTTTAATAACCGGTACTCTTCCCGCTGCTTCTCCGATAAATCGCTCGCTATTGTAATACCAGTCGCCTTGAGCTTGTTACAGTTTTTAATAACTTCAATTTTTTTGAGATACGAGACGAACTCAATCTTCACCGGACGGTTTGACTTCTTACCCAGACAGAAAAAGTCATTTATATCTCTGCCATGAATCTCAACCCCCACTAGCTTTTTTATCTCTTTACATACAAAATCCAGATTAACATCCTCATTTGAGGCCTTCCATCCGAAAACAATAATGCTATTCTTTCTAGACTTTCTCTCAAACTGTTCAATTTTTTCTTTCAAAATTGCGTTCTCCGTCTCCAGTCGACGATATCGGAATTTCAAATCATCGAGTTCCAGTAATATATTCGATTCAGAAGCCCGAATACAATTTTTCAATTCGCTCTTAACATTATCTATCTTCTCCAGTATGTGTTGAACAGATTTTTCATCCATAGTATACTTAATTTACGATTTTTTCTTTTTTTTTTTGCGATTAACTAAAGGTAGCAATGCAACCTTAAAACATACAAAGGAAAAACAGGTGAACAAACTTCACTTCCTTGGGCCCTTAAGGAAGACTCAAGACAGACCAGGGAGACCACGGAAACATAGGATACGGAGGAATGTGGTGCGATATGGAAGGACGGCCTCGCTCCGAGGACAGACAGCGCAAATATGTTCAACGAAATTCCAACTGCGGAGCGTTCGCCGCTTGTCGATACGACGAAAAAAGAAGAGATATCAAATGAACATAAACAATCGTCTCTTCAAAATGATCTTTCTTAAATATCATGCACATACACATACGCAATAAACTAAATGATCTCACCTCCCCAAACTCAAATTAGAAAATACCACTAAATCATCCAAAAACTCACTGTTAATACGGAACATCAAACAATACGTGTTCACTCATCAAGCTATAATAATACAATGCAATATGCTTTTGAGATATCCAAAAATATGGTCAGTGCTAAGTTGTCTCCTTCCAACAGTTCCAATATGTTCTTTGTTAATTCAAATATGGCTGTTTGGGTAGATTTTCCTTTCAGAAATCCGTGTTGTGTGTTACTGAAAAAATCACAACTATTCAGGAATTCTGTGATTCTGGAGCACATTATCAGTTCGAATATTTTTGAAAAACTTGGCAGAATACTGATAGGTCTGTAGTTTGCTAGCTCTTGAGGATTCCCTTTTTTTTAAAATGGGTCTGATAATCGCTGTTTTCAATTGTTCCGGGAACTTGCCTTCTTTGAACGACTGGTTTACCAGGTGTGCTAGGACTCCATTTATTTCAGGTAGGGCTAGTTTAATAAGACTTGTAGGTATTTCGTCTATTCCACTGGTGTGTTTATTCTTGAGTATTTTCCCTATTTCCAAAATCTCTGTAGGATTTGTTATTTTAAGATAGATAGATCTGTCGTTTGGTGTAAGGTTGCATTTTGGTTGATGATGTGTCTGTGAGCTGATGTTATTGAAATTATTATTGAATTTTTGTGCTATTTCCTTGGGATCACCTTCTACACCACATTCCTCTGTGTTCTTCTGCCTTCCCCTGAATTCATTACATATTGACCACATTTTCTTGTTCTTATTATCTGATTTCCTGATGCTTTCTTCAAATGTTTGGGTTTTGTATTTCCAAATTAATTGGTCATAGTCCTTTTTTGTTTTATTATAAAGTTCTCTATATTTGACGTTACACCTGCTCATCAATAGTAAAATATCTAGCTGACTTTTGCATTTATTTATTTCTGTGTTTGATGGTATTTGCCTATTTCTTTTTGGTTTAAACTTCTTCAGTGGAAAACATTTATTTAGGATCGATTGAAAGGTTCTCAGAAAAGCCTGCCACTTTGAATCAATGTTGCTATCTACCTCCTCCTTGAATATAAATGACCAATTCTGCTTTCTCAATTTTGTTATGAATTCAATTTTGGCTTCGTTGTTGAAGGATCTACAGTATTTCACCTTGGGTATTGTGTGGCATGTATTAGTAATAATCAATTCCTGTGCTCTGCGATCCGATATATGTAAGTCCAATGTTCTTAATTTCCAGTTTTCGATGTTAGTAAATATGTTGTCGATGCATGATTTGGATTTATCTGTGATTCTTGTATGTTCATTTATGGTCTGAGTTAGATTGAAAGAATTCATAAGGTTTGTTAATCGGGTTTTCAATGGATTTTCATTAATCATTTCCACATTAAAATCACCTGCTATGATGATTTCCTCAAATTCTTCACTGACAATAGTCAACAGCTCCTCCATTTTTCCAAAGAAAACTTCTAGGTTGCCCTGTGGTGATCTGTATATTGAACTGACTAGAATTTTTCTTGAACCCATTCGACAATCTACTACTGCGCATTCAAAGTTTTCTTCTATTCCGAGCTTCTTCATATTCGTTATTTCGAGAGTTTTCCAGGATTGATCAACATATATTGCTGCTCCTCCGTATCCATTTCTCCTACAGAATTTTGATGACAGTTTGAAATTATTTATTGCTAAAATCTTTAATTGTTCCTCAGTTTGCCAGTGTTCTGTAACACAAATTATTTTACAGTTTGGTGTTTGTTTCATACCTTGTTCAATTCTGTCTATTACATTTCGTATTGACTGAGTGTTTTGATGGACTATGCTGATTGAATATGGCTGTTTATGCGTATTTAGTTTATTTCCGAAACCCTTCTGTTTGCATGAAATCTTTATGTTTCAAGAAATCAAATCTTCTAATGCCTACTCCTGTCGGCCAGAATTCTGGTTTATACATCTCATCCTTCTTTTCAAATGGGGCAGTAATTAAAAACATTTTCGACCTTTCTTCTACTGAAGGTATTTCCCTGACCATTATTTCCGCTTGTTCAAATCCTTCTTTTTTGGCTAGGTATTGTTTTATCATTTCATTTGTTGTTTCTCTCTTGACTCTGTATATATAAAGCCATAGCTTTTTCTCTTCTCCCGAGAATTCTTTCGATGATTGTCCTGTTCCTATGTTTTTTCTTTGGTATTTAATTCGAGTATTTCTCCGACGACTGACTTCCGTGAATTCTTCTATTTCGTTCTGATTGTTTTGCCATGTTTTATTCATTATGTTTGTTGTGTTTTGTTTATTTACATTGGAGGTTGAATTGTCATTGTCAGTTGTATTTTGCCCTGTTCTATTTATTAGGTTTGTTGTGTTTTGTTTATTTAGATTGGAGGTTAAATTGTCATTGTCATTTGTAATTGATGTTTCCGTGTTCAAAAATCTACGATTCAAAACATTTCTTGCTTGCAGATTTTCTTGTGGAGCCCTCTGTTGTCCAGTAGCTGATCTAGTCGCTCTGGCATATGAATAGGTTTCTGTTGTCCCTGTGTTTGGTGTGTGCGTTTTTGAATCGTCCTCTGGTACCCTTATTAGTGGGATTTTTTCATTGATGTTTACCTTTGTTTTTATGGATTATCTGTTTTAAGCGTTTTAATTTTATCGATAAGTAAAGAATTGTTGAATTTTAATATTTCATTTTTATCCCTTGATTCTTTCAGCAATTCCTTAAGATATATTATCTCCATTGCGTTGTTATCTAGCTTCATCTCCTCAGTTTCTTTTTCTTTACTTCCACTTGATCCGTAGCAACAAATCACTTTATTTCCCGTTAGAAATTTCAAATTTGGGTTCTTTTTCGCACAGGTTTGATGTAATATCGCGAAACACTGTATGCACACTTTAATCTTGCAATTTTTGGTAGCACAACATTTGAAATATTGTGAATCCTTATCATTTTTATCGGAGACATCCGACAACACATCTTCTTCGTCCGCCATTTTTCACTTACATCCTTTCACCTTTCAAAGAATATAGAGAGAAGATTAAGGAGTTATAAAGACCTCGGAACATCGCTACCTGCAGCACAAGGGCGCTTCTGGAGCCACCGCTGAAAGTGACGAGCCGGTGGTGAACGTGGAAGAGCAAGGCAGACCGCGGTCGAGTCACCCGAAAAAGTTAATGCCGAACCCGGTAACAGTGAAACCTCCAACATTTCGACTGTAACTGTGAGCAGTGTTTCTAGAAGGAGAAATACCCATCAACCTGAGATCACTCTTACAGGAAATAGAAGAGTTCGTATGAGATAGACACAAGAAATGATTACTTTCATTATATATACGTATTTTCACATCACTTAAATCGAAACTGATATGACAACTTACCGACAGGGATTGCATCGAGCTTTCTCACTGAAATAGCCCTGTATGAACGTGAGCGAACAGAGCATAGCAGACCAGCGAAGAGCTATTGTGAAAAATAAACTTCTAGCGAACGCCATTATCGAGAGAATTAAAGAAGAAGTTTGTCTCCATCTAGAACAGCAATACCGACCTGAAGAGATAGCACCTGCAGAAGAAAAATTAGAACTCGAAACACAAAAAACAATTCAGCAACCTATACAAGAGTTATTTGATAATAAAGACTAAAAGATGAATTCACATTTACAGAATAACTTCAAGCAGAAATACCGTGGTAATAATCCAACATCAATACCATGTATACCTAAGCAGAAGATTTTGCGTAAACTCCCAGAAATAATAGAGATATTGAACAGGAAAGTGATACTATTTATGGTGAAGGTTCAAGCCTTTGTAGAACTCCATGATGTAGTGTACTGCGCATCCTACACAGCGGCAGTATGTAATGGAGCAAAAATCAAGGCCACTAGTGAAAAAATACGAGGAGCCATCAAGGTTCTACCTTGGAGAACTAGACTAGAACAGAAAATATCGATAAAGAGAGCAGAGAAGGCGCAACTGATAGAATACGAAAGGGGAAATCAAAGTCGAAAAAATATTATTATAGGAAAGTCAAAGGAGTTCAAATGAAGTATAAGATTAACACTGACAGGGACCCAATAAACAATAAATTAATAGAATTAATTGACAGCTTGAAACAGAAATTAGCAATATATTGTGCAAGACTCAAAAGATACAAAGAGTGTGATGAGAGAAAACGCAAAACCATGAATTTCAAAGTAATGAAAAAATTTTTTACAGAAATATGTAACAGGATAATAGTAATACTGAGAATGACAACTTCCCAAGTGAAGACCAAATAAGATCATACTGCTCATCAGTATGTACCAACGACTCCAAACACAATTCTTCTGCGAACTGGCTAAAAACTGAAGAATGTGTACAATAAGATATGATCCCTATGCAAACATGAGAAATAACTGCCAATATTTTGAAGCAGGTACTTGACAAAGTTCATAATTGGAAACGTCCCGGTAGTGATAACATATATAACTACTGGTTCAAAAAATTAACTTGCCTCCATAACGATATACTCATGTATATCGATAAATTCATAAAAGAACCAGAAAATATTCTAAGATTTGTAACAGAAGCCAAAACTTATCTTCTGCCTAAGAGGCCAAATTCTACGGACCCTTCCAAATATCGCCATATTACATGCTTACAAACATTTTACGAAATCCTGATCTCATGCATTACAACTTTAATAAACTCACACATTGAAAATCAAAACATCATCATCGAAGAACAGAAAGGGTGCCGAAAGGCCATGAAGGGATGCAAGGAACAATTAATAATAGACTCAGTGATTATGAATCTCGCACGAAAAAATAGAAGGAAATTATCCAGCGGTTTCATTGACTACCAGTGGGCATTTGATTCCGTACCTCACCCGTGGCTGGTCAATGTTCTCAAACTTTATAAAATTCACCCTACGATCATCAAACTACTGGATAACTTAATGCAGAACTGGCGAGCAACTATCCATCTAAAAGGAGGTAACAATGCGAGAAAAGAAAATGGAGGACAGCGATGTGCCAACCTCGAAATCCAGATTAAACGAGGAATATTCCAAGGAAAATTTCTGAGCCCTTTATGGTTTTGCCTAACCTTGAACCCTTTATCCAAACTACTTCGAAGAGCTAAGCTTGGGTGTTCTTTAAACACGATATCAGAAAAATGCATAATATCACATCAGTTGTTCATCGATGATCTCAAACTGTATACAAATTCCTATGAAACTCTCTGTAAATTAATAATATTGGTGGAGCAATTTTCGAATGGCATCGGAATGAAATTTGGGATGGACAAGTGTAAAGTGATAAACCTAAATAAAGAAAAGAAGACTTAAGAGGAGAAAAGCTTGAAAAAGAAGCAAGATTAATAGAAGCGATGGCAGAAATCGATTATTACAAATATCTTGGATATGAGGAAGCTCAAAAACTAGACCATACAAAAATCAAAGAAAATCTCATACGGGAATTTATGAACTGTGTGAGGAAATTATGCTTGTTAGATTTAAACAGCAAAAATGTTTTCAAAACTCTCAACACTCTGGCAATACTTGTTTTAACCTATTCATTTGGGGTCATACAATGGGCTGATACAGATATTGAGAGAAAAGTAAGAGTAGGACTGATCACTTATAGGAAACATCATTATAAATCAAGTATACTTCGTCTAACATTACCCAGAACTGTCAACTTTACACTCAGTTGTGTGCGATGCAGTTCAAAACTTTAGTCCCTTGAATCTGGCTGAAATCAGTAGGCAGTGTCATGACACCGTGAGGAACAAGGCTCTCCACGGATGACATCCCGATGCCCTTGACCAGACATATGTAGATAGTGCAGCGTCGAACGTCTGGTTAACGCGAGGAGAATTGTTTCTCAAAACAGAGGATTTCATGGTAGCCATCCTGGATCAGGTAGTTAAAACAAAAAACTGCCTGAAATACATCATGAAAGACCCAAATGTAGAGGACGACAAATGTCGAAGATGTGGGATTAGATCTGAAATGATCCAGCATATAACATCTGCTTGCAGTGCCTTGAGCCAAACTGAATACCTTCACCGTCATAACCAAGTTGCTGCAATCATTCATCAAAATTTATGTAGCAACTTCAAGCTCTTGGACAAAGCTCGTACTATAAGTATAAACCTCAGGCCGTGGTGGAATCGGAAAGATATAGAGTATATTTCGACATATCTATTCTTACTGTTCTTAGATAAAAAAATCCCTTATAATAGACCAGACATTGTAGTAAACGATAAACAGCTTGAAGCTGCCTACTTGATGGATATAGCTATTCCTAATACCCACAACGTACAAAGTACAATAGCAGAGAAGAATGCAAAATACCTTAGCCTCGCAGAGGAAATAAAAAAAGTATGGCGGTTAGAAAACATGAAAATGTTTCCATAGTGATATCAGTCACTGGAATAATAACGACTAGTTTACACAATTCACTAGACAATTGGGAATTCGAAAGAACGTGTTCATACTCCTGCAGAAAGCGATCGTGCTGAATACCATTTGCATAGTGCGAATATTCCTGGTTTAAATTTAGATGAGAATGTTGTAACACAGTCTGCATCTCATTGAAAACTAATAGTAAAGAATAAAAAAAAATAATAATAATATATATATACCTGTTACTCACTGATGATCTAGAACAGGGCAACTTTGAATTACTCGAGCATGTGATCCCTCCAATAGCGATATAGCTCACCACCAAGTACAAATGAATAGACAGAGCCAATACAGATAAAGCCAGTGCACCAACCAAAGACTAAACATAGACAAGATGATCAGAAAAACAAGGAAGCAGAGAACATTCAAGAAAACCATGAAAAACGAAGCGAAACAAAGAAAAACGAACGAATAAATTGGACCATCCATTGTCCAATACAAGTACAAGGAAATATTATGGTGGCACTTCTACACAGAAGAAAATACAAGCACTTACCTAAAGGAAACGTTCAAACTTTGACAATTACGAAACCCTAGCTCAAAACGCAAACTTAATGCAAATATCATGGCCACACAAAAGAAGGTTCATCCAGCAACAAAATAAAGTTACAGCAATAGAAGTTGGAAGCATAATAAGTAATGTCAGGGACGCCATCTGTAAGGAAGCGCAAAGAGAGAAAACAGAAAATTCTGATGTGGAGAAAGAAAAATTTAAACGAAACCCCCAATAAAGAACCTAGAAACCAAGAAAATGGAACACAATATGATCAACCTCGAACCTGATAATGACCAAACCAATAGAGATGAAGAAGAAATAGTAGACATCCAAGAAAAAGAGAGAGACGTAAGACAAAATAAGCTCATCGAATCAATCCCCGAAAACCTAACGTGTACAGCAATAGATGAAGAGGAACAGAGAACATTAAAGAAATTAAACATGAAAGAAAATATGATAGAACTAACCAAGTAGAAACCTCTTCTTATTTTCATTTATTCTATAGTAACGAGAAGTTTTCAATATTTTTATGTATCATATTTCAGCTTCTTTGAAAATTAATTCATACCTCTGAAATTATCAGGGAAATGGACTGCTGAGAAATTGTACAAAAGCTTCTGACTTCACGTTTATGATCTTCTAAAGTTCCTATTCGAAATTGAGAAACATATATTTCCGCTAGGTGAAGTGCTACTAGATAGTCAAAATGAATGAGTATAAGAATTAAATTTGAAACTTCCGCCCATTGTTAGAATTGTAGCTCAGCTGTGAGTACAGGATTTGATTGTTTTTCCGTTTAATTTTGATATGGAATTTTAATTTGCTGTATTAGGGTTGAAACACTTACCCTTTATCTTGTAAGATATCGACGAGGAGGTTGATCATTTAACGACTCAAGTAAAAAAGTTTTTGATTAGAAATATGGAAGAATACAAATGACAGAAAAGTATTGGTTGTTAGCGGACGTCAATTTAAGAACTTTAGAACAGTCTGATAAAAGTTGACGAACTTCAATTAAATAATATTGTATTACATGAATTATATTCAAGCCACCGAAAAATAGCAATAACTCAATATTAACTTATAAAAATGCCTTCATTTAATTACCAATATTCTTTACAATAAATGTCAAGGTTATCCAGAAACTCGTCAATGAAAATAGAGCAACTATAAGTTTCAATTAGAAGTTGTTCCGTTCGCTCTCTGCGGCTGTTATCTATAAAAAGGTGCGCATAAACTGGTCTTGTACAGTGTTGTCTTAGCATTGATACGATTGAACAACTTCAAAACAAGTAACCACCTACTTACGGATTTAATAAAACTTTTAACATCCTAATACCCAATAACTTATTGTAGTGAAATCGTATAACAGATAAGATCTAAATTCTAGAATAAAAAACTAGTAAATAAATTATTATCTACTGTATAAGCTCGTTACAGAGATTTTTCGAAATTGTTTGTCTGTTCACTCAAAATTGATTGTGGCCATTTTTATATTTCGGATAAATAAACCGCCTGCCTCAGAGAAACACATTCTTCGAAAAAATGAAATAAATAATAAATTCGGATGTGTTAATTTTTTTTTTTTTGAATCCTGTTATTTTAGATCTCAAAATCAGTTTTATTAATTAACTTAAAATTTTATTTACGTAATACATGAGACCATTACAAAATAAAAGGACTATTTTTTTGCCAAATCAAACAACATGTAAAGGAAGGGGTATTCTCCCCTTCAAGGAGGAAAATATTGAAATTAACATGAAAATTAGGTAGCTTTTTATACACTCAACAAACATTGAAAGGGATAAATATTCATAAGCAGGGAGCAATTGACATGAGTTGGATGATACATATGAGGACTCCTCGGCTGTCAAGATTACATAAAAATTATCGGGTTACTATTATTGTTCTAAACATCTAACACCAGATGAATCGGATTAGCTTTTTCGAAAATTTTGGGAAAAATTAAAACAAATTTTGAATATGAATAACTGCCGAACAATTGAATTGATTCAACTATTTCCGCTCGAATTTAGAATGTTCACGGACGCACCGACCGCGCAGAATTACTTTTGCCCTCGGAGTTTCCACCAGTGAGTGAACTCAGCTGCTCGAGACTATTTTCGTCTCAAATTTTGAAAATAACAGATATATGGCTGAAACGATAGCACTATGTTCTCTAGAACAAGCAGACACACTGAATTTTGTTTCTGTCATACGAATGTGAAATCAAGGTCTTACAATTTCAGAACTGCTCTCCCGAAGAAACGTAAAATCTTTAGAATTTATGAAGAATAAAATTTAAAAGAATTATAACTCAAGAACCATTAAGATCATTTTGTCAGTTTTTGAACATAATGGATATATTCAAACTCTAAACCTACCCTGACATGTCTCTTGGTGTTAACGTTCGAAAATAGACATATTCACTTAGTCGAATAACTTTGGAACCATTGAACTGATTTGGGTCATTTAAGAAATTAACCCAGATATTTTGGCCCAACGTCTACCGAAAAAGTTTGAAACATTCGTCGGTTTCCATTTAAAAGATAAGAGTGTTCAAGGACGCATCCGTCGGACAGAATTATAAAATATAATTGTTATTATTTTACTTATGACTAGCAAACTTCACATTCGATAGGATTTGTAGATAAAAAATAACGAGAACTAGATGATAATTTCAAACGTGAAAAAGTACGAGAACACTGGGCTGATTCTACCTCTAGTAGTCTCTATCTCTTTACATTAGAAAGTTGGTGTATGTGAGGTAGCGCACAACGGTAATAACATTAATTAACAAAAACTAACTGAAAGAGAGCTGACTTGAAGTCGTGAGCTTTTGAACATTTGTTTAACTGTCTATCTGCCCTGAAAATTTCAAATCTATGAATTACTTTGACAGATATTTTTATATTTGAAAAAGTTTTTAAGACAATCACGCTGCCCCTCGATTCAAACACTGATTCGAAAGTTCGAAAAATTATCCGTTAGGCATCTGGCTATCTGAGCTATTTTACTTTGTCAATTTCAGCATGGATATATTATATTTGCAGGTTGCAAATAATCATTTTAAACGAATGACAGTTAAAAAACTTTGCAAATAGTCTTCACGAAATTATGCACGAGCCTTTGTGCCGCTATTTCGCAGTTGAAAACTCAGTTTTTTACTCGATCCGATTCATACTTTTCAAAATAATTGAAAAATAAAATTTCAAATAATTATATTTTAGGAACTATTGAGTCGATATCGGCAATTTTGGAATATATCCGGTATATTTAGACCGCAAACCTACACTGAAATTTTCGAGCCTCTAGATTCTTCTGTCATTCTTACCCCGAGTCGTCGAAACTCTTCTTGTTGTTATACATCAAAATACCATATATTATTCTGGTCGAATCAGGTATTTCGGAAGTATTAGGAAAATAAGGAAAACTTTCGAACAAATTGTAGAAATTACTATGTTTTACTACCAATAAAAATATATATTACACATTTTCTTGTAAATCGAGTTTCGGGAAATGAACTATCCCATCATCAGACAACTGAAGACCTAACAGTGGTACAGAGGTATTTAAACAAAAGAAATAAATATTTTGAATATTTCAATAGATTCTAGATAACACCTAATAGTGGTACAGAGGTTTACAAGCGGAACGTGATAAAAAAAAACCGGGTTCAAAAAGAGGGGCCTTCTAACAGATATCGGAATGTCGGCAATCGACAAAGCAGGTTGTTAAACAGATGGTACCCATTTAAAAATCTCAAATAATTTTTGGGGTTACATAGCTCCGTACAGTCATTCATTATTTTTACATTATTTTGTTGTATATCTCAAATATTTGGAGTTACATAGCTCCATACAGTCATTCCTTATTTTTTTAAATTATTTTTATTGTGAACGAATTTGAAAATTTCAATAATCAAGTTTCTTTTTTTTTGAATCTACATGTGAAATTTTTCTTAAGATTTTCATTTGTCGAAAAGAATTAGTGTTTTCTGAAGAATGAGTGGCAAAAGTTGAATTTTTGTTTACTTTTCATTAAATTCATTTTATGTTCGTTGAAAAAGGTTTTAAACAGATGTTACTTTTTAAATATCTCAAATACTTTCGATTTACATAGCTCCGTACAGTCATTCATTATTTTTACATTATTGTTTTTGTGAACTAATTTGAAAATTTCAACAGATTCTAGATAATCGAGTTTATTCCCTTTTGATTCTACATGTAAAATTTTAAGATTATCTTTTGTGGGAAAGGAATGACCGTTTTCTAGACAATGAGTGGCAAAAGTAGAATTTTGTTTATTTTTTATGAAACTCATTTTATGTTCGTTGAACCTCGTCTTGAAGGAACGTCGTGTTTGTCCTATATATTTATTACTGCACGTAGAGCAAGATAACTCATGAACTCCTGATTTGTGTATGGTTGAAGTATATAGGTAGATAGATAATCTTAAAATTTTACATGTAGAATCAAAAGAAAAATTTTCAAATTCGTTCACAATAAAAATAATTTAAAAAATAACGAATGACTGTATGGAGCTATATAAATCCAAATATTTGAGATATACAACAAAATAATGTAAAAAAAAATGAATGACTGTACGGAGCTATGTAACCCCAAAAATTATTTCAGATATTTAAATGGGTACCATCTGTTTAACAACCTTCTTTATCGATTGCCGACATTCCGATATCTGTTAGAAGGCCCCTCTTTTTTAACCCGGTTTTTTATCACGTTCCGCTTGTAAACCTCTGTGCCACTATTAGGTGTTATCTAGAATCTATTGAAATATTCAAAATATTTATCACTTTTGTTTAAACACCTCTGTACCACTGTTAGGCCTTCAGTTGTCTGATGATGGGATAGTTCATTTCCCGAAACTCGAGTCACAAGAAAATGTATAATATATATTTTTATTGGTAGTACAACATAGTAATTTCTACAATTTGTTCTAATTATGATAAACTACCGAATAGTAACGGCTGAAATAATTCAGTACCTGAAAACTTTCGAGTGTGAATAACCGCGGCCAAAAAAAATTACTTTCTACCTTGAATTTTTCATCAGTTCATTTGGTAGTTTTGATCATTTTCGACTCACAATTAAAAAATTTCAGTTATTTGAGGAAAAGATATCACGCGCTCCCTAGAACAATCGCGCAAAAAGAGTGTCATCAAATGTAATTTTTGAATCAGAAGAATGACACAGATGGCTACCTGCAAAACTGTAGTTGTTTTCCCTGATTAGGTATCCCATATTCGCAGATATTTGAGTTGTTGTTATGATTTCGAACTTCCATTGCCTGAATTCTGTATACAATGTTCCCCAATGCTGACAAAAAACTTGAAACATTAGTATTCACTTGAAAACGTGATCGTGAAACACACAATTCCTTTGTTTGACAACCTCCGCTACGAACTTATCTAAACAATATGTTTTTATGCATTAAAATTTTTAATACATATCAAAAAAAAATTATTATAATAATAGAAGAAAAATTCGGTTTAAATTATTTCTGCTCACATTCAATCTATAAAAATCGTTCACATTTGAGGATATATTGTAACATTCTTATTCCATTCCGCATTTTTGTGATTCTTTCCTTGTATTAGTAATTGTTCACATCATAGAACATATCTTATCTATTTTTTCAATGCATTTCGCATTTTGATAAATTTTTCTGTCCTTGTAGGTTTGTTTCAGGTTTTTTGTCCGCATTTAGGAACATTGTATACCGAAAGAATTCAAGCAATGTAAGTCCGAAATCATAATAATCAGAACACTGCCATTAACATTTAAATCAACATTTGAGTTCTTGATGTTAACATTATATATAATGCTATCTAAATACAAGAACGTATCTCAACTACATAATTAAATCGTGTACTGCTTCTTCAACTTCAGTTTTAATTATCCAAAATTAATAGATTGCATGTTATATAACATATCTCATATTAACGCCTATACCAAATTTCATACACTTTTTTTTTACTTTGAGAATCGATCATAATTTTTCAAACAAATCATTTATTTCATGCAAGCGCAAACTTTTGAAGATATTTTTATAAACCAACTATGTTTGCTTCAAATATTTTCGAACGCTTAAATATATGTGACAAGGAATTACATATTTTTTATATTATACAACTCGGTGATGCAACCAAACCAAAATTATATTGACTAAATGATTCAATAATTCCATTAATTCAGAACTCACAGTAACTTAAATCTTCATAAATCAAAATCGAAACCCTCATCTCCCTCATCTACGTAGTAATATAGTGACGTCATGACGTTTCAATTAAATTTTTTTTATATCGAATTAAATACATTTTACAAAGGCGCAAAATTAAAATAAAATGACGTCACAACAATAACAGCCACAATTAATGTCAACTCGGCCCAACTAACTCGGCACAGGGTAACGGAACAACTAACTCAATACAGACTACTCAGAATTATAACTCATATACTCTTCGATACTGTTGGGTTCTAGATTTATTTCAAATCATGCTCGAACTGTTTTTCCAAGATTATATTTTTTATATCATATATTCAGTCTGTTATAAAGTCTGATGCCCATATAGTAAAGATTCTTTTCAAAGGGGGTTAAACGATGTATTGAGAATAAGATATCGTTTCTCCGCGTATCATACCTATGATGCGAAATTATAAATAACTTTTGCTTGTTTTTGAAAACAAATGAAATTGTTTCTCTTGAGCTCGGCCTCTTGATCTTCGACCTTCGACTTTCCCTTCGATAATCAATCTTTCCATTCATTCTCTTCTTCTTGTGATATGACCAAAATACCTCAGAATGTTCCTGTTTACTTTTGTAACGAGCTTGGTATTGATGTTTAGTTCTTGGAGGACAGACTCATTTGTGCGTTGTGTTGTCCACGGGATTCTTAGTATCCTCCTGTAGACCCACATCTCAAAGGCGTTGCGTCTACTTTCTTGATTGTCCATGTTTCACAAGCATTGCAATGGAAAAGATTAATGCATTCGCCAGCCGAATTTTTGTGTTTATCTTTATATCGGTACCTTTCCAAATTTTCACTAGTTTAACCTTTGATGTCCTGACCATTGTTAATCGTCTTCTTAGTTCTCCCTCACATCCGCCTTTGTTTGATATTATTGATCCTAGGTGGTTGAAATTATTTACCACTTCGTATCCCGCTATGCTCTTGACATCTAGCTGATTGTTTCTAGCTCGGCAATTATCATCACTTTTGTTTCTTTAATGTTAATTCTTAATCCGAACTGTTGATTTATGATGTTGAGTAGTTTCATTATATGTTGAAGTTCTTCCCCGGATGAATCTTATATCAGGGTGTTGTCTGCGTGTCTCAAGTTATTGATTCCGCGTCCTCCTACTATCATTCCTTCACCCCACTTTTCAAAAACAGTCCGCATGAAATATTCACTATATATGTTAAATAGCAGTGGTGACACAACACATCCTTGGCGAACTTCTGACCCTAGATTGAACTCATTCGAATATGTATTATTTATTCGTACTTTGGCCGTTTTGTTTCAATACAAGCTGTTTAGGAGCCAAATAAGATGTGGAACACCCATCTCTCTCCTCATCACATACATTTTATGCCAGTTCACGCAGTTAAATGTTGTAGAAGTTTCATCTTCAGTTTTGGTATTTAAGTAGACACGATCACAATAGTTCTCCATGTTTCTGCAATTCCCTACAAAATGGAAAACCTTATCGTTAAACGTATTTTACACGATTGAGACTTAACAAGCGCCTGATATTCAAGTACATATACAATGAATTTGTTATTAATTAAGAATGGTAGGTAGCAGAAAAACAATAAATTGAAAGTTTCATTCAGTGGTCTGAAGTTGTGCCCACATATTCTTATGGAACTCTTCTATCACTAAATCTCTTAATTCCTGTTTTCATGGAAAATACATATTCGTAAAATTTTTTCATAGGTCGGGATTGCAGTTCCTTTTCCAGGATCAGTAATTCAAGTTTTCGTTTTAATAATTAGTATCGAAAATGGAATCAAACTCATTTTCTCACGAATATTCAAATCCATGTTCGAAAAATTATTCCAATTATGTCAATCATTTCCAAATCTGCTGAGAACTATCATTAATTATATGAACTTGTGGAAATTGTCTAATCGATAACAGCACTACCATGTTTTATAGAAAAAAATAAACCATCACATGACTTAACCTTAGAATTATTTAAATATTTTAATATTAGCCTTCTACATATTTAATTTCAAAAAATTATATTTAATGATTATAACTTCAGAAAATAAATTACAATAATGTCATATAAGTACCACTTATATCAAATGACATATAAAATAAATATTCATAATAAGACATCCAAATGGTATAACAAAATCCAAAAATAAAAATTGTTAACCAAAATCCTATAAATTAGATATTTTGAATAAACAAAATTTTGTTTCTGCTGATCAATCTTATGAAAACAAATATCTTTCAAAAATGTCAAACATAATCTTAAGAATTTCATCATAAAACATTCTTACTTAGAATATTCAATATTATTGGATATCTAAGTTACTTTATAGAAAAACTCAAGATATGTAAAAACATTACTGAAAAACAAGTTTTAAGAGAGACTCAGCTTCATGAGTATTCAAATAATTCATATTCAATAAAATATAACATCAATCAACAACAAATATTTACTCACCCTTCAACAATTTAGAAAACTTCTGGTAGGGTGAGTAAATGTGAGTAAATATTTGTTGTTGATTGATGTTATATTTATTGAATATGAATTATTTGAATACTGACGAAGCTAAGTATCTCTTAAAACTTGTTTTTCAGTAATGTTTTTACATATCTTGAGTTTTTATATAAAGTAACTTAGATATCCAATTATAGTGAATATTCTAAGTAAGATAGTTTCATGATGAAATTCATATATATATATATATATATATATTTATATATATATATATATTTATATATATATATATATATATATATATATATATATATATATATATATATTATTTTAGACATTTTTGAAAGATATTTGTTGTCATAAGATTGATCAGCAGAAACAAAATTTTGTCTATTCAAAATATTTAATTTATAGGATTTTGGTTAACAATTTTTATTTATTGGATTTTGTTATACCATTTGGATGTCTTATAATGAATGTTTATTTAAAATGTAATTTGATATAAGTGGTACTTATATGACATTATTGTAATTTATTTTCTGAAGTTATAATTATCAAATATAATTTTTTGAAATTAAATATGTAGAAGGCTAATATTAAAATATTTGAAAAATTTGATATACCTTCTATCAAGAATTAACCTATATTTAAGTTATCCTTAGAATCTTTTTGCACGATAGTTCTAGGAAATACCTATCGTTTCGTCCAAATATGGGTAATTTTCTGAATTTGAACCGAAAATGAATTCGAACGATTAGGATGGCCATAAATTTGAAGTTTCCAGGAAAGGTCGAAATCTGCATGGCCATTTTGTTACTTATAGGGTAAAATTGTTCTAATGGTTTCGCTATTATTGACGTTCGACATATTCTTTTATTTGTTTTTAATTTTTTCAATACTCCAGATCCGAGCGATCTGAATTTTGGTATTTAGAAGTAAAAGAATAGACAGATTTAAAAAATATATTTTCTGCGGAGAGCAATTTTGAGCACTGCCAGATCTATAAAAACAGTCCTAAAATCGAATTCAGAATATTTTCTATTACCATAGCTCACAATTCTTATTAATGATATCTCTACATAGATTCCGCAAATCTATTAAGCAAAGGTGTGATCCATACATTCTCGATTTCCGTTACAATTGCAACTTTTTGAACGATCCCAATTAAATAATTTACATCTATTTATCGTTTCGTGCCCACTAATACAGCAAAATGTTCGTTAATATACCTATATAGTATACAACAAAAAGTAAATAGAAAAATCCGCATATTATATCTGGCCATTAAATAGGCAAGGTTGGTCGGGTGTAACCTATAAATGGTTTCATGCATCACTAAACGGTGTCAGTACTTTACATCGGCACTTGCGAATCTGTTATTTCAACAGAATGGAGTGTAAAGTAAGTACCAATTAACTTTTTAGTTTCATTTTTGTAGTCTTAGATATTGTGTATGATGTAACAGTTAAGATTGTATGAAAAACGCGTAAAATTAAAATTAAATGAAATTATTTGATGAAAACTCATTTTCAACAAGTAATGAATAAAATTCAATTTCCACAAATTTTTTAAAGTTGAACGATAATTTTTTCACCACACTGTGGCTTCATCATATTTCTACATTTTAGCTGATACAGTACGGAAACTTACATAGGTTTTTAGTTATGTATTGACAAGTATTACAGAAAATGGTACTGAAAGTAGGATAATAGTTATTTGAATATTCCCAATTAGAGAAGAGAAACCGAAAATTGTAATGAAATTTATTGTCGTTTGTGTTTCCAAACTACATGAACATCTTCAATAGATAATCAATGATAAAATTTGTGACCTCAATGTATATAATTATAAAAATTTAGTTGGATATAGATCAAGTAAAATACTCGTTGGAGGTAGATATGTTGTATTTGCCGACGTTTTGACCCAAATTAGGCCTTCCTGAGGGCACTAGAAAATAGGATTTTAAAGTCTTATACGACAATATTTTATACAAATGTATTGCTGTTGTCGTATAGGACTTTAAAATTTCATTTTCTAGTGCCCCGAGGATGATCTAATTTAGGTCTAAATCTCAGCAAATACAACATATTTTACTTGGCCTATATCCAACTAAATTTCTATAATTATATTCAACAGAGGTGACCTATTGAACGAACAAGCAGATATCAATAGGTCACCTCTATTTAATTGTTTGGCAAAACCAACGGCAACCCCAATAACTTTTATTGCCGTTATTGGCTTCTCTCTACCTAATTGGGAATACCCAAATAACTGTCATCCTACTCTCAGTCCCAGTTCCTCAGTTTCTATAATACTTGTCAATACATGAACCTTTATAAGTTTCCACACAGTATCAGTTCAAATGTAGGTCATGATTAAGTCACAGTGTGGCGAAACAATTGTCGTTCAACAATAAAAGGTTTGTGTAAATTGAATTTAATTTACTACTAGTTGATTGAAATTATTTTGTTCTTGTTTTTGAATTCGTTTTGTGTTAATAGAACTTTGCTGAATCATCATAACGATCATTACGATCATTAAATGAATAGTAAAAAACCTATAACTTCAGGATTTTCGAAGTTATTCATATATATTTCACATATTCACACATATATATATATATATATATATATATATATATATATATATATACTACTCTGTCAAGAAAGTACCGGGAATTTTCAATTAAAACAACATTTTTACATTTAATCGTCAAAATTTATTGGGTCGCCTTCAAAATAGGCTACATTTGCTCCAATACATCTATGCCAATGGCACTTCCAATTATCGAAACATTTTTTATAGGCGCTTTCCGGGATGGACTTTAGCTCTCGCGCCGAATTTTGTTTTATGGCTTCAATCGACTCAAAACGGGTGCCACGAAGGGGCAATTTTAGTTTTGGGAAGAGGAAAAAGTCGCAGGGAGCCAAATCCGGCGAATACGGTGGTTGCTGAAGCACGTTTGTTGAGTTTTTGGCGAGAAAGTCAGTCACAATCGTAGCTCGGTGAGAAGGCGTGTTATCGTCATCACGTAATCATCCATAGTAAAAATCGGCACGCACTCCGACATCGACTGACTTAATCAGCTGTTGCAAACACACTAGTTGACAGATCCCGCTCAAGCTTGGCATAGTAATTAAGGACAGTGGTACCAACCTAGGAAAAAAAGTTTTTACTTGCCTCATTGCCCTTCCAGATTTAAATCGATAATTCCCGGCACTCTCCGGTCAACGGAACCATGAAAGTATGTAATCTAATTAAAATTAATATGAGCATTGATATTATATTATTCTAGCCTTAAAAGGAGTCCGCGAATCTCTCTTTGAAAAATTTTTAATTCCTTAATTTCTCTGATATGAGTTGGCAATACATTATAGTATTTTATACACATATGTGTGGGAGATCTCTCAGTTGATGTTAGACAGTCTTTGGGGTATATGAAGAAGTTATTTCTTGTGATGTGAGATCCTGTGTTGAATTTTTCGAAGTAATCAGCATGTTTGAAAGTGAACTGTAGGCATCTGTCGATATATAAAGCAGGCAGTGTGAGAATGCCATTCTCCATAAAAATACCACGACAAGTCTCTCGAAATTTTAGACCAAATGTACATCTGACTACAAGCTACTGGAGTTTAAACAGATAACTCGCATACTGACTACTCCCCCATATAATCACTCCGTACGACAAGAGAAATTGAAAGTTTGATAAATATATTATTCTCAAATACTATATAGTCAGTTCCCGTCTAAGCACTCTCAGTGTATACAGGGTTTTATTGAGTTTTCTGCACAGTTGTGTTAGGTGCTCTGCCCATTCTAGATTCCAGTCTATTATCATCCCCGAGAATCTTGTACATTGCTCTAGATTAACTTCCTCATCGTATAATCTTATACTCTCCTGTAAATTTACTTTTTTAAATTTATACGTAAAAAGGACCAAGTCAGTTTTTTATGTATTCAACTCAGATTATGCGACAGACACCACGATTTCATATTTTCAGCCACTGTATTCAAAAGATTCTGCACAAATTGCTGGCCTTTTGCACGTAGAATAACATTAGTGTCGTTGACATAATCGATGAAGAAATTACAGAGTTGAGGAATGATATTGGGCATATCATTGACATATATAAGGAAAAGTAGTGGTCCAAAATGACTACCTTGACAAACACTTTCAGTTACAATTGACCGTCTACAATCAGGGAAACAAATTGTTTACGGTTCTGTAGATAACTCCTCACCAATTTCAATTGAGTACCCTCAACACCGTATGCCTCAAAATTTCGTAGCAAAAGGACATGGTTGACCGAGTCAAAGGCCCTGGACAGATCCAAGAAGAGACCCAAAATTATGTAGTCTTCTTCGAGACCTTTAACAATCATTTCTGTCAACCTAAGTACTCCTGTTTTTCACAAACCCATGTTGTTGCTTAGAAAAAATTCCAGACTTATTGAAGAAATTCATAAGTCAGTTACATAAAATTTTCTCGAATATTTTTCTGAAATTATTTATTAGACTAATAGGTCTATAATTTTTTATGTCTTACGGGTCATTTTTTTGTATATGGGCCTAAACAATGCAGTTTTAAGCATATCCAGAAAAATTTCGTGTTTGAAGCTATTTTTTATTATGTATTGAAGAGGTTTTATTATGTTATGTATTGTACGTCCAATTATACTCATAGGAATTCCGTCCTCACCGCAGCTCTTCTTTTTACATAATTTTGCAACCACCAGTAGAATCTCTCTTTCAGTTACCACAAACATATAGAAAGTTTTTTCACAACGTATGACTGTATTGCGCTAAATAAAAACGAATTCAACTGAGCTGTTTGAGAGCCGCTGAAATGAGCATTGACACTTTCAACAACTTCCTGTGTGATTACCTACAATGTCTATCTTTGCTTTTTTCGTTTGTCCAGTTTTTTCTCTAATTATTGACCAAATAGCCTTAGTTTCATTTTCTGAATTTGTGTAGTTTGTATGGTAATATTCTTCTCTAGATTTTTTCAGATATACTACTCTGTCAAGAAAGTACCGGGAATTTTCAATTAAAACAACATATTTACATTTAATCGTCAAAATTTATTAGGTCGCCTTCAAAATAGGCTCCATTTGCTCCAATACATCTATGCCAACGGCACTTCCAATTATCGAAACATTTTTTATAGGCGCTTTCCGGGATGGACTTTAGCTCTCGCGCCGAATTTTGTTTTATGGCTTCAATCGACTCAAAACGGGTGCCACGAAGGGGCAATTTTAGTTTTGGGAAGAGGAAAAAGTCGCAGGGAGCCAAATCCGGCGAATACGGTGGTTGCTGAAGCACGTTTGTTGAGTTTTTGGCGAGAAAGTCAGTCACAATCGTAGCTCGGTGAGAAGGCGCGTTATCGTCTCATAGTAATCACCCATAGTAAAAATCGGCACGCACTCTGACATCGACTGACTTAATCAGCTGTTGCAAACGCACTAGTTGACAGATCCCGCTCAAGCTTGGCATAGTAATTAAGGACAGTGGTACCAACCTAGGAAAAAAAAGTTTTACCTGCCTCATTGCCCCGCCAGATTTAAATCGATAATTCCCGGTACTTTCTTGACAGAATGTAAATCATATTTTGGCTTCAATTTCTTATCTCTAAGATCTCTAAGATTAGGATTATAACAGTACAGAAAATACGTGATTTCAAGAGGTTCTCTTAATTTTTTAAGGCTCGATATTTATTTTTTATTTTTCTTGATGGAAAGAAAGCATCAAAATATCCCTTATAAATCGATATAAATGTAAATCCACACTGTCAGAGGCAATGTCAAATAATTCCTCTCAGATGTGTTGAAAACTCGGAAATTCTACTTTCATCGATGGGTCGTATAGTTATCATTTCTGATGGAGTAAAAAATTTATTATTGAAAGCAACAATCTAAGCCAGATGATCCGATATATGCGCCTGTTCGGTATAACCAGATATATCAACGATATTTGTGATAATATTGTCTATACATGCTTCATTACGTGTAGGGGTTTTTATTGAAAGTTTTGCATTGAATGAATCTACAATAGATAAAAGGGTGAATTTGTTGAAATCCTTGTGGAATCTTCAATATGAACATTGAAATTATCCGCAATGAGATAACTCCTTTTCATTTCCGTAAGTTTTTGTAGAAGAATTTTTAATTTATCGAAGAAGAGATTCGCGCTGCTCCTGATCACCGTCGGTGACCTATATATCGATGGAACAAGGACTGAATTATTCATAAAACCCACATTAAGAGCAGAACATTCAAATGAATATTGAACACGCATGCGTACAAAATTCTTAATCTCAGTTGACACATCTGACAACGAATTTCTGATGTAGATATATTGCGCTACCTCCATGTTCCCCCACATTTCGACAGAAAAACGAAACAAGTTAATAATAACAATAAGGACAATGATGAATTTTTCCTGTTAATTGATTAATTCAAGAGAAAAATTAAGCTGTTGAATTAAGATTTAATATTATTTAAGTTTCTTACGGATTATAAGTTTAATTTTCCTGAATTGGTAGGATGTGTAGATTTGGGGTTGATCTGACCTTGCACATATTTTAAATATGATTGTATTTGGCCGAGCATGCCTGTTGATATCCTATTTGATAATAAATAAAAAAATGCATTGACGAAATTTTACTATTGCCAACTGAATTCCCTTATTGAAAATTAGAGTAATCAAATTCGTTCTTACCAACGAATACAAGAATTGTGAATATGCCATCAAGAAAATTCAATAAGTACTTTATAAAAATTTTTGCTCAAAACTTTCTCTTTGATTTCCATTTTGAAGTATATTATTCTTATCTCTAAACTTTTTCTCATATTATCACATAGAATTTTCAACATTATAAAAACGTTATCTTTCTTCGATCTAAAACAAACTTCCTATTCTCCTAGATACTTCTAACTTTGTGTTGTCTTTTCATGGCAACGAAAGCTTCCGTTACTCCAACAGTGGAGATTCTGCAAGGTCCTAGTAGCAAGACAACACTGCTCGGACCTGATGGAAGCGCTCTTAATGCTGCTGCACCCGGTGGTACAGTGGTAATCAGAGGAGCAGCCGGCTTAGTACCAGCAAGACCTGCAATTCTTGGAGTTGGAGCCCCTATTGCTGTTAGAGGACCAGCAGGGACAATCATCACGTCCAACACTTTAGCTGGACCAGCTGTTGTGCCAGCCGTAGCCGGTGGGGTTCCCATGTTAGCTACCGGTGGAATTGCCATTGCCACTGGTGGTGATCTAGATGACAATGGACATGAAGGTGCATACCTCACAGATATTTCGGAAGCATGACAAGGCGATGATTCTTTCAGAGTGCAATAAATTTTAAATTATTGATCTGAATACATTTTTTGAATAAACTGATTTTAAAATTTATTTTAAGTGACAACCTGATTTTATTTACTCGTACTTGAGAGTAAATTAATAACAAAGGTTTAGGAACGTTATATTTCGCAAATTTTCCACATATTTCGATGAGATTTTACCATAACCGTACCTCAGCCTCTTGAATATGTTTATAAGGTCTTAATCCAGTTAAACGTATATCCAGAAATAATTCGAACCGAAAAATAATGCGTTCAAAATATTCTCGCATATATTGTTTTCATTGAGAATTTTCCTTTTAGATAATAAATCACGGAAAACAGCAATTCGATCATCAATTCCATTAAAATTTCTTTTCATTGAAGTATATGTTTTCTATTCATCACTCAATAATCATTTCAGATAAAAAATTTATTTCACTTTGAAATAACAATGAACTCACGGTTACATGAACAATCATCGAGCGAAATTATTGTTTTATTAATGAGAGCCGATGGCTAAGTGGTTAAAGCCTTAGGCTGGAAAAAGAAAGGTCCCGGGTTCAAGTCCCGTCTAAGAAGAAAATAAATTTTTTTGTTAGACGGGTTTCGGCCATCGTTCCACTGTTGGGTGGAAAATTAATAGTGTTTGCCTGAAGTTGCGTAAGGACACACTAACAGAGACTAACCAGAACATGAACCCCTTGCTCACACAAGCTGAAATGCTTCTAAGAGATCTTCACGAAAGATCTAGGAGTATCAGGATAATATAATAATCAATGGAGATATTCAATTTCTGGGTCTGATTCAAAAATAATTTCGAATTGGCGATATAGCTATGCTTTTGTGAATCGAAAAACCAGGGTATTTTCGAATTCAAATTGCAATATTTATGTTTCCTGACGACATAGAGGTATTGGATGGAGTAGTCCGTTACTTTGTCATAGTTCATGTTAATGGAATGAAATAAGATATTACTTTGTTTTCTATCACTTTTTTATTATTACTGATATATAGTGACTCGAGTTTCGTACTGTTTACTACATCTTCAAAGTGAATGAACAAATTAGATCTCAACTATTATATATGCTGATTGTAGGCTTCGGCAGAGCTTCGAAGAGAGGGGTTTTCCAAAGTTCCGTCTGTTCGTTTAGTAGTTTTATTATTGGTACGTGCCTTTTATATTTTTCAATTTCTATGGATTCCAGGATGTCAAGTTTTTTCCCTTCCGCTTCCACGTGCAAGATAACAAAGGGAAAAAACTTGACATCCTGGAATCCATAGAAATTGAAAAATATAAGAGGCACGTACCAACAATAAAACTTCTAAACGAACAGACGGAACTTTGGAAAACCCCTCTCTTCGAAGCTCTGCCGAAGCCTACAATCAGTATATATAATAGTTGAGATCTAATTTGTTCATTCAGTTTGAAAATGTAGTAAACACTACGAAACTCGAGTCACTGTATATCAGTAATAATAAAAAAGTGATAGAAATCAAAGTAATTTCTTATTTCATTCCATTGAAATATAGGTAGTTCTTGACTATTGAAATATTTTTATGAAGCAAGTTTTTTTCTGCGGTTCACCAAGTGAGCATGATGAAATGATTTTGAATATTCAACTGTGATTTTCACTGACAAAATTTCAGAAGAGAGATTTAGAAAAATGCATTAGTGTTGAGTTTGTTGAAATTTCTTAGACGATATAATATATATGGCAATTGTGAAATATTGCCTGAAAAAATTAAGCAAAAATGAAAATTTTTTATATCTTTTAAAAATAAGTATTAAAAGCAGATAAAAAACTTCTGCAATATCAATAAATTTCGGATTACTCGGATATTGTAACCCTTTCGTATTTCTAATAGGTAGCAAAACCAACTATCAGTTCCCGAGACTTTGCATTTTTAAGGGATATTTTATATAATATACACATCCCTCGCCAGGTGATGTGGATTTGAAATTTGTCTCTTTTCTCCGATTGATCACAAGACAGTAAATTGCAAGTATGATCTAAGAAAGAAAATCCGGTTACCATTTTTTTAAAAGAATTAATGTATTCAAACTTGGTTTCATTTATGAATGAATTCATAGCAAATAATGGTTTATAAGCAAGTTTGATTTACGTTCATATTCATATCATTCTTTTTGAGAAGTATTATTGTGTAAACAATTAATTTTTCGAAAGTCTCTGGTAATCTCCCACCACTTAATTCTCTTATGTTTTGGTTCTATTTATCGGTCTCTGAATCTAAATGACCCAACCGCACGAATTCACCAAATATAAAAATGTCAAGAACATTACAGCCTCCACAATATCGGCAAGAATATACAATTAAGTAAACCAGATTTCGTGCATTAACATTCTCAGTATTAGAACAAATAAACCAAATGAAAAACCGCAAGTTAACAGAGACAAAGACGCTGGCAATTTCTCTTCGCTGAAAATAAAATATAGAATGAAAAAAGTTGTTTGCACCAAGCGGAATGACTTCAATTTGTTCACTTTATTCGAAGGCGAATAATGTGTTGACGGAGTCGACAATGAAACGACTCTAAGCGAGAATTTCTTTCATTCGATGCTCTTTTGTGATTTGTTGATGGTGAAGGAATGAAGTTGAGAATTTTCCTGGGTTTGAATGAAAAGTGGTTGGCTTTCTAGTTTCGTGCTTTGGAGTGAATGCGATGTTGAAGAAATGTGAACGAATTCTATATGTAGGCTGCTTGTGTGCTATTTCCTATGCTGGACATTTCTTGATTTTTCAGAATATGGTTGTTTTAACAGGCCGCCGATAACTTATTTAATAAAAATGGTAAATAAATCAGAAAGACAATTCGCAATTCAAATGATCATGCCTACTTTCAGCGCATTTATACAGCTCATATAGATATACATATTTTTCTCACCTCTTAAGGTTTGGTTCTAATGAAGAGGTGTCGGGCGTAGTTAACCAAGACATTGATGGTTGTAAAAAAACTTCACACTATCCTCGTACAAGGGATGACCACCTTTTGTGCGAAGTCAATTAAATCCTTCTCCAATCCCAAGAAGGCACTGTTTTCTATGGCTCTCAACTAGAACTCTAATTAAAACAAGTTGTAATTACAGGCGCAACGAATATTGATTTCCCACGATATATTTCCCCGGGATCAAATGCGAGATTTTTAGATTTGCCGAGTTTCTCAGTATATTCTCTATCTACATTATCATCAGCTGAGATGGTGATATGATGCTATTTGCTCTTCTTCCTTTTTTATAGATGATTATGATATCTGGTCGATTATGTTGGATTGTCTATCTGTTATGATCGGTGAATCCCAGAATAATTTGACCCTTTAGTTCTCCTCTTGATTTGTATCCTAAAGTTGTTTTTGAGGTATGTATGAGTCCTGTTTTTATGGCATAACAGTATGGCGTTCTGCATGCTCTCTGGGGCTGATATGGAGCAATTGGAATGAAATGAGAAATTACTTTACTACCACAATGTAACGGACTACTCCATCCGATATGGAGCAAGATGAAGTGATGTTGTATGGTCTAAGGAGCTTGAGAAAATTTTCGGCACCCATCATATGATAAGTTTTGCCCTACGATATTTCTTATATAACTCCTAGTATCCTGCTCCCAAGTGACAGTGATTTCTGTCTATCGATTCACTTATTTTTTATAACTTTCGGACATCTGTCATACAATGTCTCACCGTGCCATTGTTCGGATAATTTTTTATTATTGAGTTCTCTAGTTGGATTAGTTCTACAAGCCAAGTTCAATGCCGTGATGTTATCGTCTTCTCTGCAAATTGCCTCTAGAAATGGTGAGTGATAGGCGTGAAAGTATCCTCTCATGTGCGTTATAGCTCTTTTATGAGCCAATTTGATATTTAGTAGTCCCCTTTCTCCATCCTAGGTCTGGGTGTGTATAATCTACTGACTGAGGCACGTGGGTGGTGCATATCACAGAAGTACACGTGCCCGCCTATCTATGATCTCTAAATCTGTGCTTGATCATTTAATTATTTCGAACGGCTATGCAAGGTATCACCCATATATTTATTCCTGTGAATATTGCTTTCAAGTTAAGCTCACTTTGGAAGACTTTTTTCGGTGTATCGATTAATTTATTTTTAAATATTTTTATGTTCACGACTTGTTGTATTCCTTTCCTAGTTTCTGGATCATTACATCTTCCGGTTGCAGTATTTCTCCTCTTAATTTTCCTCTCTTCACATTTATCACAGCACGCTTGACCAATCCCATTTCGATGCCGATAGTCTGAGTGAAAGATGCCACGGTTTTTAGCTGTCTCGTCATTCCTAACGATCATAACTAATGATTTGATTAAGAATTAAGTTGCATTCAAATGTATAATAATGATGCTGAGTTATGTGCCAAGTTTCGTGAGGATCGGTAAACCAACTTATGACTGCAGATTAAAATACTTATTTCCAAACGAAAAGACCTATAGACTTAAATTCATTTTGTTTCACAAAATTTTTCGAAAGAAAAGACCTGATTGAGCTCAAATTTAGTATTTGGAAGTGAAATCCCTATACGAAGACTCTGGCATATTTCCGAGAGAATAAATTACGAGAATTTTCTAACTTTTTTCACATCTGATTTCGACAAAATGTGGATGGAGCCTTTAAACCATGTACTTTTCACTTCCATGTGATTTTTCGTTTCTTCAGGAGAACCTTTTCAAAATAGGAAAAAATTACGTTTATGTGAGCATCAATTGTTCATTTTTATTCATCATATTTAACTTTTCCCAGTACATCATAAATTTTAAATTCTTAAGGGCAATGGAGGGTTAAGCAGGTAGAAATGTCAGTGCTTTTCCTGATTTTTGTTATACTTTCTTCAGAGATTTTCCCACTTTATACGTTGAATACCTAGAAAATAAGCAACTTTCGTGAAGATAATCTACTCATAAGGATTACTGGAGAGGATTCATGTCCAAATCAAAAAAGTTTCAGTTTATGTATTTTGAATTTGAAATTTTCACGTTTGTGGAAAGCATGTGGACGAAATCACTCAAAAAATTATATTTACAATTCATAGAATTAAAGGCAAACATTTTGAGCAGAAAAATTTTAGGGCGGAAATCTGCACATCAGAAATTCTCATTTCTCAGTATCTCAAAAATAGAGACATGAATTCTTCATCTTTTCCCTAGATCAATTTTAAGTTTGGGTACAACTTCATTGACTTATTCGATTTATCTATTTCTGATAAGGTCATTTCAAGAGATGTGTAGAGCAGCAGAAGACTTATGCTTGTAAAAACAGACGTTTTTAGCATGTAGGTGAACCAACCCAACATATCTTCGTTAGAAAAAGAGAATAATACTCAATGTCTCGGAAAATAATATATATATATATATATATATATATATATATATATATATATATATATAATATATATATATATATATATATATATATATATATATATATATCGTCATCGTCATCGTGGTGAAATAATTGTTGTATTAGTAGAAACATTTTTGTGGAAATAAATTACTGTCATATATACATTTTTTTAATTAAAATGAGTTTCCACCAAGTGAAGACCGAATCTATCGAATATAAATTAAAATCATGTGACCATTCTGAAAAAAGATGTTACAATCATAAAAATATATGAAATAGGACTAAGAGATGATGTACCCAAGCAGAAAATTACAATTATTTAGTAGCTCAACATTCAGGAACAATCTACCTTCCACAGGTATGCTGCATCGTCTACGTATTGGTTCACAATAATTCTCGAATGACGCGGTCTGCCGTGAAATATCAGGTGTTTTCAATACTTTCGCTGGATATCTCCGTATGTATTTCAAAGGAAAACATCATTGGTTATAGAGGATGATTGCTAACATAACGATTGATGATGGAATATTTTTTAAAAAATGTTAGGTCTTGTATCTACATTTAGAATTTTTCTCTATAGGATGGTGTGATATATCTGGATAAGGTTTCTTATATCTGTTTCAAAAGCAAGGATCTTCGTATTTTGGAAGTCTGGGTTGTGGTCATCTGTTAAAATATGTTTGTTAAGTGCTGTGCTTGAGTTTTTCAAGTATTTGTGCCCATTCAGTCTATTGTTCAACAATTGTGATGTCATGCCTATATATACATTCTCACAATCTTTGTAGGGAATGCTGTATATCAAATTTGACCTTTTCATTGGTGGAATTTCACTTTTTAGCGGAGTAAACAGTTTTTTCAAATTATTATGCGTTTTATGGCATACCTTCAAATCATGTACTTGCAGAATGTTAGCTATATTTTCCGATAAGTTTCGTACATACGAAACGGAGATTAATTTTTTCTCTTGAATTTCTGTCCTGCTTCTTGTTCTGTTGTAAAACCTGTGCGTTCTTTGTTCGATAATCTTGTTCACTAAATCGATAGGGTAGTTGTTGTTAATTAAAATTTTCCTAACTCTGTTCAGTGTGTCCGCTCTCAAAGATGGGCTGGTTAGGGCAATAGCGCGATCTGTTATGCCAATTATGACACTTTGTTTTTGGCTAAAAGGATGTCCGGAGTTCCTCTACCATTTCCATCACTAGTTGCGCAACAGGACTTAAGATCGGCGAGCCCATGGTCCATCTATTTGTTCGTAAAAATTACTTTCTTATTAAAAATAATTTGTTGATAACGTTAGTTTGACCGCACTGACGAATTCTTCATAGGGTAAAGAGGTGTGTTCGCTTAGTTCAGTCCATTTCTTGCTTAACGCTTGCCCCACAAATTGGTTGGGGATTTTGGTATATAGGGATACTGCATCTAAGGAAATTAACACATAATTATCAGGTATAGTGACTATGTTTATAAATTCTTTGAATGAAAAGCTGTCCTTAATGTAATGTTCGTTTTTTCCTATTATTTTAGATATACTGTTGGCAAGATGCTTGGATAGATTGTAAAATGGAGACTGAACACAAGAAACAATTGGTCTCAGTGGGGTATTCTCCTTATGGAGATTAGGTAAACCATAAATTTTAGGAGATGTAGCATTATTGATTTTCAACAGTTTTTCCGTCTCAGTCGATATTAAATTTTTTTCACGCCATTTTTTTATTAGTTTGTTGTTTTGTGTCTGGTATTTATTGGTTGGATCTTGCCTGAGTTTTTTGTAGACATTGTCAGCCCGCAAGAGATTCAACATTTTTTCCTCGTAATCAACCTTATTCATGATAACAGTTTTATTACTTTTATCTGGCTTTATAATGACAAGTGGAGGATTAGCTTTAAGAAATGTTTTAGTTTTGTTGATGTTTTTCGTTATTACTTTTTGGGCATTGTTAATATGATGTTTATTGTTTTTTAGTTTTTCTTTATAGCTATTTACCGCTTTCACTACTTTCGTTCTTATCTCATTCCTGTCATCCTCAGATGAATTTTTCAAATTAACTTCTATGTTAGCAATGATATCAATAACTGGAATGTTTTCAACCCTTGTGACAGGAAGAGCAAAATTTTCACCATGGGCTAACATATTCTTTATGTCATTTGGCATTTCCGTTTGGGACATGTTGGAAATCCAGTCTGATATAATATATCTACAGGTTTTTCATTTTTTGTTTTTTTCTTACAAGATTATTGATTTTATTTATATTGTGGCTTTTCTGTTTTAAGAATAATTTTTCATTTTTCTTTGTTTCAAGATTGATAAACTCTTTTATTAAATGGTGGGGTATAAAATTCATAAGATAAACAACTCTATTATTAACTGCCTGATTCGATTTCTGAATTATTTGGGTTGAATCTTTTATTAGGGTATTTAAAATTTGTGTTTTATATTTTTTTGGTGTAAGCATCGAATTTTCTGCAAAGGTACGTACCTGTGGGTCTAACACTAAAAAGGTTAACGTTAAGGCAGACAAGAAGAATGTCCATGTCCTTGCATCTCAAGAGAAATATTCTCCGGTTCTTTTGTTTGGTAATTTTCAGTTTCAATCTTGATATTTCTTTGAAACAACCCACAGTTGGAATTCCATATTGTCGACTGATTTGGTCGTAAAAAGATGTCATGTTGTCAACTTTTTTCACCCTAGCTGGAATATTCTACTTAGAATTTCTTGAATCCTGTTATTTAAAGTAAATTGGTCTTTCTTAGGATTTTGTATTCCACAAATAAAATGAAAAAGTACCATGAATATTAAAAAGACGTTTCGTCCTCGGTTGAGGACATTCTCAATTGTATTGGTATACAAATTAAAATCATGTGACCATTCTGAAAAGAGATATTACAATCATAAAAATATATAAAATAGGACTAAGAGGTGACATATATATATATATATATATATATATATATATATGTATATACATGTATATATATAGATATAATATGTATATATTTATATATATATATATATATATATATATGAAGATTTTTGATTACCCAAATTCTCAAAAACTAGATACTTCTTGAAGTACTTCGAGAGATTTTTTACTCTTGATCAAACCTGTCATAAATCCTCAGTACTGCGTCGGGTATCCAAATTTAAGTTCAAGTTGCCAAGATTTTCAAATATTGAAGGAATAATAGAATGATCGGATGTCGTGTTAAGCAGTAACGAAATAATTTCTGAAGAGGCCAGTTGCACACAATATTTTTGGAATGCCAAACCCATACAGAATTAAATAGTTTTTAAAGCTGAGCATAGTACAGCTCAGAGTGCATATGTTAGTACGTCTTTGTTTGTGCTCCGTAGTTTTGAATATTTTGACAATTTAACGGATTCCTTTTTGGATTGTTCCCTGACAGTTATTTCAGTAAGGTCTGGAGGGTGTCTCAGTGGAGAGTTCAGCTTTCATGATGTCTTCCGTCTGTGAGAAATGCACGAAAACTATAACAAGAAATAATACAGAAATACAGTGTTCGGGTATTTGTGGCATGTATTATCATGCAAATTCAATGTGTTCCGACCAAGCTAAAAATCACGTTGGTCGAAGTACTTCGAGAGATTTTTTACTCTTGATCAAACCTGTCATAAATCCTCAGTACTGCGTCGGGTATCCAAATTTAAGTTCAAGTTGCCAAGATTTTCAAACGGGCATTTCATTTCGATTTTCAATTTTCATTTCAACATAGCTGGTGAAATGAGAAATGCATTCTAAAGCACCGAAGGATTTCAATTGACTGTTATTACAAACGGTAAACATAATTAAGTTATTACAGATATTCAGAATATTCTAGAAATCATAACAGAGGTGTGAGAATATCGTTAATACAGAATATATGTTTTTCCGATTCCACATCACATATGGATCAAATAGTCGAAAGGTTAAAAAAACAGGATTACATCTGTATTTAATCGACATGTCTTTAAGATATATCATTGTTTAAAGTATTTCAAACATTGTATTTTAAATAAGATCTGTATTAGTGCACAGAATCGCGATTGCGATAAGTCAGGATGAATTTTAATAAAAACGAGTTGATTGATATGATTCTCATGTTAGGGCAGTGCCACAAAAACTGTTTATTAGCAAGAAGAACTTATGCTGCAGAATATCCTGAGAGAAGATATCCAAATAATCGAGTGTTTGGTGGCTTTCAATCAGATTTGTACACACAGGAAACGTGTAGTACAAAAACGAAGACTGGGCAAAATCGGCCACAAGCGAAGACAAAGGTATTGAGGTATTACTGACTGTAACAGAAGATCCACACACAAGTCAGAGGAAGTTTGATGAAGCCTGCCGTATTAGTGAGCGTCCAGTTCAAAGAATCCTCAAAAAACATAAGTTTCACGCCAACCACATTCAGATGTACCAAGTGCTTTTGGATGATGATTTTGAAAACCGTTTGAATTTCTGCAAGTGCTCAAGTTCACAAATGAAACATAATTCATAATTTTTTGGTTCAATTTTATTCAGTGATGAAGCGACTTTCCACAATTCTGGTTTTATTAATAGGTCTTATTTGCATTACTATTCAATAGAAAATCCGAGAATAATAAGAGAAGTTGTCCATCAACACAAGTAGTGATTTAATGTTTGAGGAGAAATTACCGACAATCATGTGAAAGGTTCTCATTTTCTCGAAGGTGTTGCTTATTTGGATTTCCTTCAGAACATTCTGACTGGATTATTAACAGTGCTACCTCCGCAAAATAAGGAACGGAATGTGGTTGTAGCATGATGGAGAACAAGCTCATTATTCTCGTCTTGTGAGAGAATTTCTGGTTAACCAGTTTCCCAATAGATGGATTGGTAGGGGCGAACTGACAAGATAACCTGCTAGATCACCAGATCTCAACAAATTAATTTTTTTTCTGTGGGGATACAACGTCGACCTAATGAGTAAACATGCTAAGTCCACTTTTTTCAAGAATGAGACATTGGTACCTTCTGGTAAAAAGTATATTTCCACATCCTAAACGCTCGCCTTAACGAAATTACATTATTGCCGCCTCTTTAACCGACGAACTATTAAACAGTCTGAATGTTTTGTTGATATTTCCAAACGATTTCATCATTAACCCTCGGTCGAGATGCATGTACTGTGAAATTCTTAATAATTCGTGTTTTCAGACAGCATAGCTGTAGAAATATTGTAATAACACATGAGTTATTCTTTTATTTCATTGGTTATATGGTACTCCATCAATCAGTTCTATTATAGATTTGAATATCAAAACAGATTTAATCTGTTATTCTTCTACAATTTTAATTTCAAAAAAATTTTTATTCAAAAAACTTTTAGAATTAAATTAATGTCTACAATAAGCACCGCTTATATTTAATAGACGTATATATTCAAAATTCAATATACAATGTCAAATGGAATAAATAAACCAACCAATATAAAAAAGGCGATTAAAATTAATGAATAAATATTTGAAGGAGACAAAATTTTGTTTCTGATCTTACCATAGTGAAACCAATTCTGCGTTTGGCGGCCATTTAAAAAACTGTTGATTTTCCCATCTTTTTTTTTTGTCATTTAACTGATTCAATTTTTTTTCATATGTTATTATTAGTCGGAAGATAAATATTCAGTTATTTATGTAAAGGTTCAACTTCAAAAAATAAATTTCATACTGGATGAAGGAGAAAATAAAATTGAATGATAAATATTATCGATCTTATTTTTAATTACAGTGCCCAATTATGATTTCTCGAGCAAGTAACATCATGCTTATGGCTGTGCAAGGTCGAATATCCTGTACCCATACAAGATCTGAATGACACGATACCAGAGTTTGTCAATCCACCCTAGGGAAAATGGACCTTAGCCAAGAAATTGTGCAAACTATTGGAGTGTTCATTAGTGAATTAGAACTACAGATTGTGCAAAATCCAACCACTTTCGTTTCTAATTCAAATAATGATTCAGAGAAGATTGATATTGAAGGAATAATAGAATGATCGGATGTCGTGTTAAGCAGTAAGGAAATAATTTCTGAAGAGGCCAGTTGCACACAATATTTTTGGAATGCCAAACCCATACAGAATTAAATAGTTTTTAAAGCTGAGCATAGTACAGCTCAGAGTGCATATGTTAGTACGTCTTTGTTTGTGCTCCGTAGTTTTGAATATTTTGACAATTTAACGAATTCCTTTTTGGATTGTTCCCTGACAGTTATTTCAGTAAGGTCTGTAGGGTGCCTCAGTGGAGAGTTCAGCTTTCATGATGTCTTCCGTCTGTGAGAAATGCACGAAAACTATAACAAGAAATTATACAGAAATACAGTGTTCGGGTATTTGTGGCATGCATTATCATGCAAATTCAATGTGTTCCGACCATGCTAAAAATCACGTTGGTGTTATCAACATCATGCCGGGTGGAAGATAGGAGTGCGGTAACTGCAGATTGTCGGGGCAGCGTGGTCGATCCGTATTGAAGTGAAGCTAGTAAAACTAAACTATTATTGTGGGCAGACGGAGAACCTTATGAAGGAGAATGAATCTTTTAGAAGGGAGCTTCAGGATGTTTCCAGTAGAGTGCTGGGCCTGGAGAATGGTGCTCGCGAAAGAAATATTGAGGTAAATTCCAGAGAAAATGAACGAGAATCTCGTTCAGGTGGCCCTGTCTATCGTTAAGTGCATCAAATTTGATTTGGAGGATTCCATGATTGATACAATATTTAGAGTGCCAACGATGGTAGAAAAAAAGGCAAAAAACATTATTATTAGGTTCACAACTAAGACCAAAAGGGACAGAATTTTGGCGGCTGCTAAAGTTGCCAAGAGGAGTCTGGGTAACTGCCGTGGTTTCAAAATGAAGGGACTGTCCAACAGTTTCTTCATAAACGAGTACTTGCCAAAGCATACCGAGTTGTTGAGGCAGGTTCGAGAACATGCCAAAGCTAAGGGTATAAAGTTTGTGTCGGTCCAAAACGGTAATATATTGGCTAGAAGAAGTGAAACTTTCAGGATTCTCCAGATTAGGGGAACCATCGATATGGATAAATTAAAGGGCTGTTTCCTAAGATTTTTTTTCCTCTCTATACTCTTTTTTTGTATCCAGTGATGTTTCTGTCAGTCTTTTACCAGAACTCCGTGGTCTACGTACTAAACTACATGATTTCAGACATAATATAATCAATTGTGAATATAACTATATTTGTGAAACCGAATCGTGGTTGAACCGTGGTGTGCGTGAGCTAGAGGTGGTCGATCTATCTGAATATTCACTTTTTCGTAGAGACCGCGAATCTAGCATGAGTAGTGAAGTGAATGGTTGAGGTTCGTTTATTGTAGTAAGAAATAGTCTGAGTGCTTCTCTTCTTCCGCTTTTCCAGTCTGCTGCCGAGGATGTATGGGTTTCCATCCCTCTGAATAATAGACAGAATTGTTTGATCTATTTTGTTTACTTGCCGGGTGATGATGCTGCTGCTTGTGCGAGTTTTGTTTCAAAATTGGGGAATCTGGATATACTGCAGGGTGCTTTAGTTTTGGTGTTTGGGGACATTAACTGTAGTTCAGTGCAGTGGGTTTGTACGGGTGATGGTAACTTTATGAGCCTCACAATGTGGAGGCTACGTATTCTCAGGTTATTGATGCTCTTTCTGTTTGCGGTCTTAGCCAGTTTAATAACATTGCTGATGTTAACAACAGAATATTAGACCTTGTGTTATGCAATGAACTATTTGTAATTCAAAATTTGGGTCATTTTTCCCAGCCTCTTGTTTCTGAGGATTTTAATCACCCTTCCCTGGAGTTTCTGATTAATACTCCCTCATTTAATAGATCTATTAAACCTCGTTATGTTGAATTTTACTCCAACTACCATAAAGCTGACTATGCTCCTATAATAGCAAGAATTTATAATATAATATTTATAATTTATAATAATTTATTCGGAAATAATAATGTTGATCACTGTATTGAACTTTTTTATGAAAATATTTATGACATAATAAGTCAATTTGTCCCAAACTTTAAAAAAAGAAAAAATTTCCACAATACTTTTCTCCCAGAACTATACAACTTGTGAAACAAAAAAATTAATTATTCAAAATGTGGAAAACTTATAAGAATGCAGGCGACTATTCTCTGTATAACATTTTTCGGAGTCATTTTAAGCTTTTAATGAAAAGGGATTTTGAAATAAGATACATTAGAGGCAAACATAACTATTGACCCTTTAGGATTATACATCTATAAAAAAGCAAATGTCTAGTGCTAGTCCCTTCGAAATGAAACTTGATCAAAAAATAATCAGGGGTGGAGAAAATATTTGTGATCTTTTTGCATCGTATTTTAAGAGTGTGTTTGAATTGGAACGTTCTGACTTTAATATTGACTCAGATGAGCAACATCATTCAAGGGTTAGTGATCTTCTATTTTCCTTTGAAGAGGTTAAGATTGGTCTTGAATAGATTAGTTCTAAGACGGATGCTGGTCCAGACAAGTTACCCTCAATTTTCATCAAAACGTGTGCCCATGCTCTCAGTACTCCTGTAACACTTTTATTTAACAAATCTCTCCACTCTGGTTTTGTTTCCTCAGAGGTGGAAGGAGACCGCTGTGTTGCCAATTTTGAAGTCTGGTCCTTCTGATCAGATCAGAAATTGAAGACCTATAAGCAAATTATTAATAATTCCTAAAGTTCGTGGAAAATTCATTTACCATCATATTTTTTCAACAGTAACAAGTCAAGTTATAGTGGAACAACATGGTTTCTTTCCTTGTAGATCACTGGAGACAAATCATTTCCAATATACAGAATATGTCCATAGCTGTTTGGAAAAGCGGGTTCAGGTTGACGCTGTGTACGCCGATTTCAGCAAGGCTTTTGACAAAATTAGCCATAATATTCTACTTTCTCGTCTTGCTGGACTTGGTATGTCCGGAAGTCTCCTGAGATGGGTTAGGTCCTATATTGGAAATAGTTCTCAGTTTGTGACTATTCATGGCTTTAGATCATGTGAGTATATCGCAAGCTCCGGAGTTTCCCAGAGATCTCATCTGGGACCCCTATTCTTTTTGATTCATATAAATTCTATTTCTTCTTGTTTTCAATATTGTAAGTTCCTTTTGTATGCTGATGACATAAAATTGTTTACTAGAGTATTGTTACTGACTGATTGCTATAACTTACAATCAGATGTTGATCGAATGGTGAATTATTGTAGTGAAAATAGTTTATTTCTGAATTTGTCAAAATGTACCTTCATGACATTTATCAGGAATATTCATAGATTTGATTTTTGTTATCGGATTGGCGATGCTTCAATTCAGAGAAGATACCATATTAAAGACCTTGGAGTAATATTTGATTCTAAATTAATTGTTGACGCCCATATTGAATCAACAGTTAGTTAATTCCTGCTCTAGAAAGTTGGGCTTTATTTCCAGGCGGTCTAAAATATTCCATAGAATTGAACCTGTAAGATGCTTATTCAATGCTTACATATTGAGTCGCCTCTGTTTTGCAAGCGTGATTTGGTGCCCGCAGTACAAGGTCTACATTAACCGACTGGAGAATATCCAAATTAAATTTCTCAAATACTTATGTATCAAGTCGAATCATCAGTATAATGGTGGGAGTATAGCGGATGTCAGCTCGCACTCTCGAGTTGTATCTCTTCAAGATAGAAGGACTATGTCAAATTTACTTTTTGTTCATAAAGTATTCAATAATAAAATTAATCATCATATAATACTTGGAATATTCTCCATCAACGTCCCTAATGTTAACGTTAGGAATGTTCGACTGTTTCATCAACCATTTAGAAATACACGTTGCTCACAGAACTCGCCATTGGTGAGAATGATCAAAACTACAAATAAATATCATGATCTCGACATATTTCTCTTTCACTCAGTTAAAAAACAGCTCAAAAGCTACCTTATTTAGTCTGATTCATTCACTATTATTTTTTTTTTATACAGAATTACTTCTTATTTTTCATGTTTTCATGCCACTTATTTGTTGCTTTACTTTAGCTCATAGTTGATTTTGATTTTGATATATTGCATTGCGCTTAATTGCTGTACATGATATCCTGTGGATACTATGTTGGACGCAAGTCTGTTTGTATCTCAAATTGATTAAGTAAATAAATAAAAATAAATAAAGCGCTCACTTTGAAGGATGTTGAGGTAGAATTCAACCAAGCTGAAGAATCAGAAACAATGATGCGGATAATGCAGATATAGATATTAGAAAGCTTCTCTCAGCAAAATTCAGCAACTCAGAAGTCAACGAAAAAAGAAATATCAGAGAAAATAGAAGGAAGCGAGTAAAGAGAAGTCAGGTACAAGCCGAAAACTGCAGAAGAACAGAGCAAGGATAAGGAAACTATGAAAGAAGAAAAATTGATGGTGAATGGAAGTATAATATAGAAAAAAGTAGGAAACTGATGAAGCCCAGATGTGATTTCCACCCCAGTAAATATAAAAATGCCAAACTTCAATGTTGCTCAGTGACTGAAGATGTCAGAGTCAATGTATTCAAAGATTTCTGGAGAATGTCATGGTAGAGAAAAGTATGTACATAAACACTACCTTGATAAATCAGCCAACTGCGAGAAAACGGGGTTTGCAAATTCCAGGAGAAAATTCTCAACAAAATATTACTTGAAATGGAGCAACAGTACTTATAGGGTGTGCAAAAAAATGTTTAAGAATACTTCGAGTCTTTCATTTTGGTTTACTCAGCGGTGGGATAGATCACAGTGGTACTTTGCTGAAGCAACTGAAGGAAAGCGACGTAAGAGTAATCCTTCTTCTGAAGTATTGAACTCATTTTTCAACAACTTACCAAAATTGGAATCGCATTGTCTTTCATCAAGCTCAAAGCTGTATTTAGAAGCCGTATGGGAAACGAAAACGCAATTGTTACGACTCTACACCAGCTATTGTAAGGAAAAAATTAGGCACCGTTATCTTGCGCTATGTTTTTCAACATTTTCGATCAGCCCAAAAAAGATAGGTGTGATATTTGTGTGGCATTTGAAACACACAACCTGTCCCAAAATGAGTATGATCAACACGTTGTCCTGAAAAATGAGGCACGAGAAGAAAAAGTCAATGACAATAAGTCACTGAATGAAGTTTTCACTTGTGATTTGCAAGCAGTACTCTTAACTAGTATTAGTGGTTGAAAATGAATTTCCATCAAGTAAAGACCGAATGCATCAAATATCAGTACTTTTAAGCTCCAAGTGAAACGTTTCTATAATGTATGACACTACAAAACTGAGCTATCAGTTCACAATTTCACCTTCTACGATAATAAGCTTCATGAAGGATATTGCTCTCTATGGAATGAGTCTGATGGTGGTTTGACTGCTAATAAATTTTCCACAATTATCGTTAATTTTACACTCGCGGTTGTACTTCTTAAAACAGGAATGCAATATTGGCAAATGCCCTTTTCATCTTGACAAATGAGAAAAACATTACTATAATACATAAAGTTTTGGAGAAAGGTCATACTCAAATGGAAGTAGACAGTATGCACTCTGTAATAGAAGAGGTAAATTGTACAATTACAAAACTTTGATGGGTTGTTGAAAGTTTTATCTTAAATTATTCATTTTATATGTCATTTGTGGATTTATTACTTTGTCATAAATTTAGTCAATTTAATCGGACTCAAACTGATTGGCGCCCTTTGAAAATATATTTTAATTGAACGAGGTATTAAGAAAAATTAGTTTAAAATCTGTTAATGAAAAGAACCTCACACCCATCAATGTTCTCCGGCGAACAGCTGCCGTTCGCAGTGTAACTATTTTAGTGTTCATTCCTCAAGAAAAAAATTCGACGAATGAAAATTGTGTTACATAAAATTGGCGTCCAAGAATGTGGGGCCTGCTTTATATTGTTGTCAATAATTCACCGAGCTCATATGTTGTTTGAATTGTTTTTGGAATATTTACATAATTTTTTTGTTATACTTATCAGTCAAATTGCTTATTTTTTTACACTGCAATATATTTAATATATTTTTATATCATGAAGCCCACTCAACTTTTGTCAGTGAACTCAATTATGAACTTAAAATTAGAAAACTTATGTCAAATAGATCTCAAAATGACAAGAGAAAAATTTTGAAACGTTTGTTAGCTAGACAGAGTGCTGGAGAAATTTTGCAAACATTAGACCCTTGTTTTGAATTTGAAGTTTAAGTTCAAGAAATTAATACCACTCGCGAATCTATTACCTCAGTGATTGTTGATTTTGAAGGAACAAGTACTGATTCTATTTTCAAAAGAGTAAAATCTCGTCTTACACACGTTACAGACCGTATTAATCGTTTACCTTTATATGATGACGATAAAGATGCTTCTTTGCGTAAAGAATTTAAGAACGAATCTTATGCGACATGTTTAGCTCTTGAAGCTAATATTCTCGATAAGGTTTCATCAAACACTGCTGACCAGTTAGCACCGGTTAATGATACTTCGAATTACCCCATGAATCATTATACTATTCAGAATATTCCGTCCTCTTCGATTATAAAGTCCATACCTGTATATAAGTGGGGGGAAACATTTAATGTTGATAAAGATAAATGAACCATTTTTCTAGAGAACGTAGAAGAATTAAGAAAGGCTCGCCATGTAACCAAATCTGAATTGTTTGATTCAGCTAGAGATTTGTTCGTAGATGATGCTTTGTGTTGGTTCCGTCAAGCGGTTTCAGAAGTTAAAGATTGGGATTCACTTGTCGATTTGCTTAAGAGAGATTTTCAGTCACCTTTTCACGACGATGATTTATTGGAAATATTAAGAAATCATGGTCAATTACAAAATGAAAGCGTTACAATATATTTCGCAAAAATTAATGAGTTATTCAACCGTTTGACACATCTTGCTTCCGAAACTACCAAATTCAAATATTTGCAGAAAAACCTACTTCCGGTATACAAAAAGACCATTGCAACTGTAGGGACAACTAATATTCCTGATCTTCATAAATTGAACGTTTGGAGGTTGAAGAATATCACGAAAAAGATAGTACGAAGAGCAGAACTGTTTTTAACAGGAACTATGGTAGTCAACATAGCAAATATAAAGTGAATTCATGCCAAGTTTTCTCCGTATCTCCTAATTTTCTCGCGATGTTTACAATGACGCCAAATGTTCGAACTGTCATAAAAAAGCTCACTATTATCACTATAATATATTAACAGTCACTACTGTAAATTCAAAAGATCCAAATTTTGTATAAAAGAGCCAAAGCAGTTGTTTGAATCCCTCTAAGCTGGAATTCCATCGGAGACTCATAAACTTGTCTGATAACAGAAGTAGGACGGTCTGGGAAATTGTAAACCGAGAAACTGGCAGGTTAAAATATTTTGATTATCCCAAATTAAATTTAAATGGTCAATTATGTTCAGAGCCTATTAAAGTTTCTGATGCTTTTGGGAAATACTTTTTATCAGTGGCGAGGTCTTGCCTTATTGAAACTGTTGACAAGATATCTGATTCATGCTCGGTTTCTCCAATGGTGGCGACAACTTTTTTCTTCCACCCAGTAGACAAATATGAAGTACTTGATGCTATTAAGCTCTTAAAAAACGACTACTGTTCCAGACTGTGTTTCCGCAAGAATTTTAAGGACGATAGCAGACTATGTGGCAGGTCATCTAGCACATATGATTAATCTGTCGGTTTCTTCTGGTGTGTTTCTCCCGATATGTTGAAGCATGCAACTGTTCTGCCAATATATAAGAAAAATGATGCTTATAGCATAACTAACTATCGGCCTATATTCATCCTTAGTGGTTTTTCCAAGGTTATTGAAAGGGTGATAATGAATCGTATGACTGATTACCTAAACAAGTACAATCTAATTTCTAATTGTCAGCACGGATTTAGAGCTAAAAGATCCACTCAAACTGCTGCTCTTCACTTTTTCGACCACATTTATCGCTCTTTGGATGGGGGACTCTGTGTATGTGGTATTTTCTTTGATCTCACAAGAGCTTTTGATTGCATTGCACCGCAGTTTATTATCAGTAAATTGTACAACCTAGGTTTCAGGGAAAATTTTTTAGATTGGATTTCAAGTTTTCTATTAAATCGAACTATGTCTGTGAAATTTCTTGAGACATTTTCAGACAGTTATGAAAGTGAGTTAGGTGTGCCTCAGGGTTCTGTTTTGAGACCGCTACTGTTCATTCTCTTCATTAATGACTTGCCCTTCTTCGTTGTTAATGAGTGGTTGGTTCGCTGTGAAATTATAGTTGCGACCTTCGTAAATTGGTGTCAGACTAATGCTCTGATTGTGAATATGTCCACGACTAAATCAGTCGTATTCTAGGCAAGGAAATCTATGGCAGAGCCACTTTGTCCGCATTATCAAAACAGAGAGTTGAAACCAAGCAGTTCAATAAAGTTTTTGGGTGTATACGTTGATAAGAACTTGAGATCGTGTGAACACGTGTAGACCATGTTTGCGGGAAACTGAGCTTATCTATTTACGCTATAAGACGCATTAGAGACTCACTTCCCTTTGACGCAATTCTGAATGTATATTATAGTTTATGTTACAGCCATATGGCCCATAATATTTTGGTGTGGGGTAATTCTGTGTTGAATTCGATAGAGTTTTTCTATCGCAAAAGAGAATAGTAAGGATGATGTTCAGACTTGGTTCTCGAGATCACTGCAGACCTGTATTTATTGAAAAGTCAAGTTGTCTAGCTTTACAACTACCCTACAAGAAGCTCTGAATTTTTATCTATGCCAATCTACAGAACCACAAAATTTGAATCATCTCCATTATACCAAATTATGAAACTTTATAATCATCTACCTGATTCTATTAAAATTATGAATGAATTGAAATTTAAAAATTTTATTAAATCAGTAATGCTCTGTAGGGAATACGATAATGCCAGAGAATATTTGTATGATGATTCTTTTTTGTGATTGAATTTACATTAATTGACTTATCCTTATCATGTAATATCTTGCAGGATCAATAAATATTATTATTATTACCATTGTGGTTCACATAATGTAACTGTTCGCACTTGTAAAAATTGCTCAAAAAACTGAATGATGGGATGTTTTTCAAGGCCCATAGCTCATCTCAGAATAATTCTCTAGGGGCCAGTATATCGAATTTAAATCGTTTCGATAAAGTTGATTGGGAAGATTGGAAGATTAAAGTACGAGACTTTTATAATTCACCAGCTGTCGGCGATCGAATTTCACCACTTTTTAGTGAACAAAAATTTGATAACAGGCCTTTCATAGGAGTGAACATTGGATTTTTTGGTTGTTGACTTATTGGATTAAGGCTCTACCGTAACAATAGTCGGTAAGGGTGGCGCTGAAATACTGAAACCTCTGAATTTGAGAGTATTTCCTAGTCAAAAATTTTCGTGTTTACTGCCGATGATAAAAGACAGGAAGTTATAGGTTTAGTTCATTTGCCTGTTGCGATTAATAGTCGATGTCATATTATAGAAGATTTAGTAGTTCCCAGTCTTAGTCACGATTTCATTTTTGGGAGTGATTTCTGTCGCAAATTTGCTATCAAGATTGATTATCTTAAATTGGATGGGACGTTCAACAAAACAATATCTCTTTGAATACTTCGAGTTTATACGATTTCAAAGTAGAAACTTGTAGTGTAGAATGTTTGAATTCGGAACAACAAGTTATCGTCGATGACTTGATATTAGCTTTCGAAGACATTAGCGGTAAACATTATTTAGGCAGAACGAATGAAGTTCAATTAATCATAGACACTGGAGAAGCAAAACCCTTTCGATTTAAACAATATGCGTTATCTCCATATATGATGAAAATATTGAGTGACGAAATCTTGAAGTAAGGCGTTGCTGAATCTTCAAATTCACCATGGTGTAGTTCGGTTCTATTAGTCAAAAAGAAGAATAATGAATATAGATTTTGTTTCGACGGTCGTAAGCTTAATGAGGTCACCAAACACGATTCTTATCCACTTTTCCCCGTACAGATCGTATTCTCAGCGGCCTTACTGGAGCACAATTCATTTCTAGTATAGATTTAAGAAAGTCTATTTGGCAAATTCCGTTAGCTCCGGAATCTACAGAAAAAAACCGCTTTCAGTATTTCCGGAAGAAGCTTGTTCCAATTCACTGTTGTACCTTTTGGTTTGAGAAACAGCGCACAAGTACAATGAGGACTTGTCGATAAACTTTTCGGCCGTAAGTTATAAAATAAATTTTTGTTTATATATACGATATAATAGTTATTTCGGCCACTTTTGAAGAACATGTTGAACTGCTAGGCGAAGTTCTTGATCGTCTCAATCAAGTGAATTTGACAGTAAACTTGGATAAACGTCATGTTTTTCGAAATTTTATAAAGTCCTTAGGATATATTGTTCACGGTCATGGTCTGAAAACTGATCCTGATAAAATTTCATGTATGGTGAATTTTCTTCGCTCGAATACCAGTACGCAAATTAAAAGATTCATAGGAATATGTTCTTAGTACCGAAGTTTTATTAGAGATTTTTCCATCTTAATATCTCCAATTAATGATTTGAAAAAGGGTAGAAAAAAACGTCAAGTTATCGAATGGACCCCTCAAGCCGAAGAGGCATTTCTTAAATTCAAAGAGGCTTTGGTAGCTTCGCCCATACTTACTTCTACTGACTTCGATGTGCTGACCTAGCATCATGATACCGGTGAAAGGGTTATAGATTATGCAAGCAGTTCTCTTTCCCGAGCTGAACGAAATTATTCTGTAACTAAACGAGAACTGTTGAATCTATTATTTTGCCTAGAACAATTTAGACCTTACGCTGAAGGAGTCAGATTCAGTGTCATTACAGACCATTCTCTATTATGGTGGAGTAAATTATCAAACCCTCCAGGAAGATTGGCACGGTGAGCAGTTCATTTAATGCAGTTTGATTCTGAATTATTACACCGAAAAAAAAATTGTATTTGCTTTAAATACAACCAAGAATTAATTGACAGGGTATACCCCGGCTTATTTGAATTTTAGACGAAACCTTCCTGCTAGCGATTATTATGGACAACTAAAGTCTTCTGACGGTACTCAATTGCTAGCTGAACATAGGGATATTTATACTGACAATATTGAACCCCTAGCTAGCATTTTCTATGATAACAAAAAAAGACTTCATGAAGCTTATAATAGAAACACCCGGACTTATAATTTGCGTCGAAAGCAATATTTTTTCAATGTAGGAGAGAAGGTTTGGCGTCGAAACAAAGTTTTATCAGACGCTACAAAGAAATTTTCGTCGTAGTTGGCATCCAAAAATATGTTGCGTGAAATACACAAGAAAGCTTCGAATCTGTGTTATTATTTGGAAGATTGAAATGGGTTGCCTGATGGTAAATGGCATATTAAGGATATGAAGCCTTATTTCGGTTCTAGTTCCGATGTTTCCGTTACGTAATATTTTTTGGGTTTATTGAATTCGAATTAACGTTTGTCTTTTTTTTGCGTTTATTACGCAAAATACCCTTCCTCATCATTAAATTGTAGATTTGGGTATAGGTTAGGCGAATAGGTTAAGATAGAATAAGATAGGTTAGTCCCAATAGAAATAGCTTGAATAGAAAAAGGTTAGGATTGATAAAAAATAGGATAGAATAGGTTAAGTTAGGGTAGTCAAAATAGATATAGGTAGAATAGGTTACGGTAGGTTAGTTAGAGTAGCAATAGACTAGAATAAAACAAAACTAGTTAGAATGATTATTTAGGTTAGTTGTAGATATTACCGTTCAGTTTATAATTAGTCTAGATGCGTGAGTACATAATTTAGGGTACGTATTTTGAAATATTTGTCATAGATAATTCATTTTCGGCAATCATTATTCGAAAGAAAAAATTGCATTTCAATAAAAAAAAAAAAATTTTTTTTATTCGAAGAAGGGTGGTGTAGCATTGCAAAATTCTGACGGGTTGTTGAAAGTTTCATTTTAAAACTTTTGGTAGGTTCATTAAATTAATTCCTCCAGCATTGTGTTTGGTAGTATGTTGTACCATCTGTACAAGGAAACGCAAATTATTATTATAATACATAAACTGGTGTGACAGTTTTCTAGGTGTTATCAAATGTTGGGAGGATGTTGATTTGGAGACGGCTGCGTATTTGAAATTTATAAAAACTTATCGCGAGGCGAACGGATTCCTTTGTCTTGAAGAATTCATTCAGATGCGATAAGGAATATAACTTTCACGAGAGTGATCTTTCGAGAGGGTTTGTATATGATATAATTAGAGATATTACATATTAGTTAAAACTAATACTCAAAAAACTTCTCGATTTCTGCCGTATTTCCGTCTGAATATTGGATTTATCTACCGCTGTGAAATCCAAAGACATCACCATCCCCAAATTGTCATCTCCACCAATACCCTTGTGTAAGAACTCAGTGAGTGCCGATACTGTTCCGAACATCAGGAAAATAAATAAGTATATTTTATTTGTGACTATTCTGTTTATCGTGCACCATATTGATTCATCATCATTTTATATGTCATTTGTGGATTTATCAGTTTGCCATGAATTGAATCAATTTAATTGGACCCAAATTAATTGGCGCCCTCCCAAGATATTTCAATTAAATGAGTTATTACGACAAATTAGTTTGAAATCTGTTAAAGAAAAGAACCTCACACCCATCAATGTTCTCCGGCGAACAGCTGCCGTTCGCAGTGTAACTATTTTAGTGTTCATTCATTAAGAAAAAATTCGACGAATGAAAATTGTGTTACATAAAATTTAAAAAAAATATAAATGTACCGGCTGATTATGTGGAAATAAGTAGAAAGGCTTTCCGGAAAAGTCCATACAAAGTTGAATAATTTTCTTACACTTTCTTCAAGAATATTGAAGGAAATATGAAATTCCTCAAGTCAATCCGACCAGGAAGAAAAACAGGAGATCCGGTTGATACAAATCTCAAGCAAATAAAATACACGAAACAGAACATTGCGTACAAACTTCGACACACCCAAGAAAGATGGAGCAGTTTTCGATTTCACCTGAATCCTATTATCACAAGCATCAGATTCTGTGAATCGCCCAGTTTGTATGAAGAATGAAGGAAAATCAAGAAAGAAAAATTTAAACAGTTGCAGAAGCTGAAATCGAGTGTTGAATCAGACCATCATAAGTTTCATGACGATTTACCACATTTTGATTGATAAATTAATTTTGTTATAAAATTTTGCAGTGAATTTTATTGTTAACGTGAAATTCTTAATGATGGAAGATTGATTGTCCTATTACTCGTGCTATTTTCGTCATTTTCTGATTTTATATTCGAATTTCCGACAAGCAGTTGCTAGCGGTTTTCGAAATTAATCGGAAACTTCTGGTGAAGGTTTATTTCAATAGATCATTCATTCAAATCAACTTACGCCGTAAGACTCCAAATTATTGAGAAGATTGCTAAAGACGTCTGGTAAATGTTTGTCGAAACGTCGAATAAAAGAATGAAAAATGATGGTAATAGCACAACTTATGGTACAATAATTTTTCTATCACTCAGAATTATACATCGATAATAAAATTCATCACATACATTTTCTAGGGTAAGAAAAATTGATTCTTCGATTAATTTAGAATGAAGTATGTATTGTTGTTACGTTCTTATATTTTTGATTATCAAGTTTATTAAATTAAGAATTAGTTTCGTTTATGTAAAATAAGAATTGAGTAGAAAAGGATGTATATCCAGTACGAAATACGTCTGTTGAAATATTTTCCAGAAAAACTAGGAAGTCCAGTTCTCAAGTTGACTGATTCAGCTGCTTTGAAAGCCCAAGCCACCATTGAGAGTTAATGACAGGGACCAGGGGAAAAAATATATTTTCCGAACTATTTTCAGAACCTCAAGCTTTTCAATATTTAGTTCAGCATAAAAGAACGGAATGTTAGATCGGTAAATATCCGTGCAAAATTCTATCCATTTTGCAATAAATTTCTAACACCTTGTATATTGGAATGATGGAATGATGCTCTACAAAGTAAACCTTGAATAATTTTTACTGCAGGGTTCATCGTTTTGACTATTTTAACGTCCGTATGTAATCCGTCCAATATAGAAATGATATGGTCAGTTGTTTCAGTGTCATGTAGGCATTTTCATGCCTACATGACTCGATGAATCTTTCAGTAACCAAAAATTCGTATCACATTCGTGTTACGTCTTGTTTTTTCAATCGTTTTATTAGCGGAGTGCTGTGCTCTCAACTTTTTCCAATTTTCTTTGTTTAAGAACTGTACCATTAGACAAATATTTCTAAGATTTTGCACAATAGTGAGGATGAAGAATATTGAAAATATATGAAAATATACAGGTAAAACCATTCACCGTTTGTTGAATAGGTTTTTCTGGGAACACCCTGCACATTGGAAAGTAATTTCTTGAGATGCAGAAATAGAAATACAAGAAACGTGTTTTTTAACGAAATTTCTAGGATGTCTGGTTTATATACAGGGCGACTACTTTTTAAAATTTTGAAAGCCAAACTTCAAGGGGAAATAATGCAAGTTATTTGCAACAAATAATGGCATTCTGCTATTTTCTGAAAACCCCCAGTCCTTTTTGTCGCATTATTTGAAATTACTTTGCTGCTTACATTCAGAGAGTGTAATTTTGAGAAATTTCGAATGAGTGAGTGAAGGTTTTAGTTAACGAATTGCTTAATATTTCAATGAGTGGCAAGTTATATGAATCAGATAAATTCATTTAACCATTGAAGGATAAACCTTCTGACGTAAAGGTTCTGACGTAGAGAAGGTATTCTTATATGAAGTTTCTTCGTATCTACACTCTTCAAAATTAATAGACAAAACAAAATATATATCAATGTCCATTGTCAACCTTCAAAAATGAAAAACACGATTGACTTAATTCTTATACTTCAAAAGCTGTCTACCATATTTCTTCTTCTTGAAAATGACGCCTTCATTATACACTATCTGATCAAAATTGCAATTATCTTGCATCTTCCATATCTGATCAGAATAGTTCATTTGAGGCTAAACCAGAGACACACCCGGAATAATGGAGACGTGAGGCAAGCAATTGCTTTATACTTCAAGGTCCTTTTCCTCAGTGAACTAATTTCGTACTTGATATTATTTATTCTTTTTATATTTGTGTATCTGCATTCCTATGTATAAATGCAATGAATGTATTCGCTTCCCACCACGGATTTCTATATACATTCTAGGAAGTGAAAGAGAACATTAGACTGCTATTGAACTGATGTATAAACGGTATAAAGATTTGTTGGATGGAAAATTGAACATAAAAATATCGAAAAGGTGGTTTAGTTTTAGGATTTTATTAGGTTTTTATTCATGATTAGTGATCACGAAACTTGGGGATTACCACACACAAATTCAGAATTATCATTGAATACTTCTACAATATGTATTAAAACTCATATATTAAGATATCAAAATAGTATCCCAATATATATACAAAAAAATATTTCTTTATGTCATTGATAAGGAGTATGAGCTGGGGTTATAGAAAGTACTATGAATGAATTTGGTATATAAACAAAAATTTTTTTCCCCTTGCGACCTTAAACGTGTTCATACAAATGGAATAATTCAACATATATACGTACATATGATAACATACGCATAGAAAAGATATATTATCTTCAAATAATATAATATTTCCAAAATGAAGGATAGAATGAAAACAGTTGAACCAGAGCCTTGTATTTTATTCGACGTACTTTGTCTCTTCAGATATGTACTGAATTCAGATTAAAATAAATCATAAAATTTTTTTTTCAGCTATCAATAAGATAAAATTCTCAACTCAAACATGTCTAATATCAAGGGAATCCTGAAGAGATGACTTCAAAGGTATCATAAACCGTGTGTACTCCGAACGCAGAAAATAAAGAAGAGATTTTAGTTTCTCCCAACAATATACAATGATGAAAACAAAAATAACCAAAATTCCGAAGATGATACATAACTAAGGACATTTTTCGTATGCATTATTGACTCTTTATGAAACTTATCTATAATTTAGAGGAGAAATTGACATTCAAGTAGATACTAGATAAAAGTACTGAAATAAATTCAAATTCACAATTGTTTCTAGAAACTTCTACAATATATAGCAAAAATTGTATCTCAAGATATTGAAAAAGTATTATAGTTCATATGATTGATATCAAATATCTTAGCAGATATAGAAGAATATTTTTTCTTTGATTTTTTTAAATCTGATTTTAGAACATATCTGAAGTGACGAAGTATGTCCAAAAATATGTTATGTATATATATATATATATATATATATATAAATATTTTTTTTTTTTTTTTTTTAATTCACACTTCTTGTGGTATTCGTGTTGCCCGGGCGCGTGCGCCAAGAGCAACTTCGGTGCTAGTGAGGATATATAATTTTCCGTATAATGCTGACCGTTCCCAACAAGACTGCTTTCTGCATCCATGTGCTGGTATTATTTGGCAAATCCAGTTCCTTTAGGTGCTGTGTCGTCCTTCGATGTACGAGACCGTTTACACTTATTATTAGGGGCATTATAGACACCACCTTCAGTTTCCATATTTCTTTCATTTGGTGTGCCAGTGCCTCATATTTTGATATTTTCTCGGCATAGCTTTTTGCCAAGTTGTTGTCTTGTGGCACTGCAAAATCTATGATTATGGCGGTCTTCTTTCCTTTGTCCCACACGACCATATCCGGTCGATTATGCTCCACCCCTCTATCCGTTAATATTGTAAGGTCCCAGTAGATTTTGTATTGGTCGTTTTCAACTATGGTTTTTGGTGAGTATGTGTGGTGGGGTGTGAAACGCTGCACAAGTTGTTTCTGGAGGCACATAAGTTGATGCACGACCTTACCCATATTATTATGGCGGGCTAGATATTTCGTGCCGGCTATTGTGGAACATCCTGAGGACAGATGCTGGATCGTTTCCTCGGCTGCGTGGCACATCCTGCATTTAGTAGTTTCCACCTGTTGGCCTAGGATGTGCTTCAAATATGTCCTGGTTGGAATAACCTGGTCTTGGATGGCCAGGAGTGTTCCTTCCGTTTGGGGGAAAAGGTAGCCCTGTGTCAGGTAAGTATTGGAATTTGGTAAGTCTACGTCTGGTTGGTGAAGGCTAGCGTAGAACCGTCCGTGTAAGGCTTTGGTCTTCCATTTATATATATATATATATATATATATATATATATATATATATATATATATATATATATATATATATATATATTGTGAAAGATGCTAGAAATAATTCTTGATTTAGAGTAATTTGAATAGTTCTATCAAGTATCGACTCGATTATTAATTTTTTTTAGAATAATATATTGTGTCTTGTATTTTGCGAATATTGAATGAAAATACCATTTGTCGAAAGTCAGTTTTTCACGTTTTTATTGATTTGAGCCGCATAAAATTCCTCATAAATATTAAAAAAAATTATTTCAGATTTCACTGAAATTTAGCTTAGACTTATAGCTTTTGAGATGCTAAATGAACAAAATTTAATTTCGATAATGAAGAGAATGATTAGGAGGATTTTATTCATTAACGACCTTTTCATTTTGATTTCAACTCCCAACGAATTGCATATTACTAATTTGCGTTATCTTGTATTCAACTGATTGCGTTCAAGATAACTATAGATAAATCTTCGATTACCACTTTCGGTTTCTCAAAATAACAGGTGCACGTAACTTTAAGATGAGTTTTGGAACAACTTCGCGGTTAATAAAAAGAATCCTTAACAGTATTATGTTCCACAGAATCGATCTATCGAGTGTATTTTTAGAGCGAATGAACTTTCGATAGGCATAACTGTAATTTGACAGAAGATAGGAGCCATGTTGTTTTGACACTTCTGTTCAGTAAGCATTGACAAATTATCATGGAATGACTCACGCCGCAACAACTTTTACGAATTGTTGAAATTTATCTTCAAAATCAGTGTTCTATTCGCCAAACTTATAGAGCATTTCGTGAAATTTATGGTTTACATAATCGTCCATCAGATCAGCTTATTCGTCGAACTATCGATAGATTTCGGACAACATTTTCTTTACTCGATGCAACAATAAGATAAAGAACTATACGTACAGAAGAAAATATCGCTGCTGTAAGTCATAGTGTTAATGATGATCCAGGTTTGTCTATTCGTCGACATTCACAACAAGTTGGACTCTGTGCATCCACCACATGGAAAATTTTGCTTGAATATCTTGGTCTACATCCATACAAGATCTAACTGATTCAAGAACTAAAGCCACTTGACCACAATAACGTCGTTTGTTTGCTGATTGGGCCCTAGAGCAGCTTGAAGTTGATCGAATTTTTCATTGTAAAATTGTGTTTAGTGATAAAGCTCATTTCTGGTTGAACTGCTATGTAAACAAGCAAAATTGCCGTATACAATTGTAATGGAAACAATCCTCAAGAAGTTCTGCAGGTTCCATTTCATCGTGAAAAATGCACTGTATGGTGTGCTTTACACGCTGGAGGCATCATCGGTGCATATTTCTTTAAAAACGATGCTGGAGCTAATGCAACAGTGAATGTTGCTCGTTGCAGATCAATGATTAGTTGTTTCAAAATTTGAATGGCCCAGAAGTGTTTTGGTTCCAACAAGATAGTGCTACACCTCATGCTGCTACCGTAATGATTGATTTATTGAAAGAAAGATTTGGCGATAACATTATTTCGAGAAATGGTCCAATTAATTGCCTCCAAGATCATGCGACATAACTCCACTGGATTATTTTGAATTAAGTTGTCAACAGTGTAATAGTGTGTATATAGGACAAACGGACCGACCTTTCCATAAAAGGTACAAAGTGCATCAATTCAGGAACCGGAAGAATAATTCCAATTTTGCGAACCATTTCTTCAATACAGATCAGAAGTTCCCAGAATTGAACAACCTTGTTATCTTGCACGTGGAAGAGAAAGGGAAAAAACTTGACATTCTAGAATCCATAGAAATTGAAAAATATAAGAGGCACGTACCAATAATAAAACTACTAAACGAACAGACGGAACTTTGAAAAACACCTCTCTTCGAAGCTCTGCCGAAGCCTACAATCAGCATATATAATAGTTGAGATCTAATTTGTTCATTCAGTTTAAAAATGTAGTAAACACTACGGAACTCGAGTCACTGTATATCAGTAATAATAAAAAGTGATAGAAAACAAAGTAACTTATTATTTCATTCCATTTAAATGAACTGAATAAATATTACTATTATTATTATTATTATTTGGAGCAGTATTTGGATTGGAATTTTTTATTCCTGAATATAAAATCGAAAATGCTGTTCCGGGTGATGTTTATTAATTAATCAATATTTTACATATCCTTTCGATTCTGTATCAGTTGATAGCGCACATATGTATTCATAATTCTGTATGACTATTAAAAGAAACAATGTTTCTGAGACATTCAATTTAATTTCTGAACCATTTCGAGAGATTTTTCAGATCAACATTTGTAGGGATTTTCAAACTTTTTTTTAATAATATCTAAAATTCTAATCCTATTGAAAGCGGACAACTCGTTTCTCGGTAATTTGATACTTACCCATACCAGTTTACGTTCAACTATGAATGAAAATAACGTATATTTTAGGAATATATGAATAAAATTCTACTGATAATTTTTTGTGATTGCTCTTTTTCCATTGGTTCCACTTATAAACAGGTTAATTTTTTTATCACGATGAATATGTCTCTATAAATTTTTTATAATTCAAATACGATTTGGTGCAAGAGTCTTGAAAGTAAGTTGAGTTTTAAACTCATTGTTGAACTAAAATGAACTAAATATTCATTTTACAAGAACTGGTTTCTACATGCGAAAAAAATACAAGAGTTGACTCAATATTTCATCCTCGTTGATACGACATACGGGATAACCAAAAAGCTTCACATATTACGATAAAAATATCGCTGTACAAATTGACCTTGAACTTGCACCCGAGTTCAAAAATTCACGGGCGTCTAAGAAGTGAAAGTTCTTCCGGGAGTAATGTAGCAGAAATCAAGGTGGGCGATGGCAGGACACTGCCTTTGTTAGCATTGCCGTGAGCGTGCTGCGGTTTGGCGTGGCCACATTGCAGTTATGTTTATTAGTAGAAGACCTTGCCGCAAGCTTCCTATACAGGTAGAATCAATTAATACAGGTTGGAACTCAGGACGAAGTTTCACTATTCGTATGATAATGATAATAAGCAATGGATGTACGAGGTTTAGTTCGTTATTGAGCAAAATAAGTTCGATGGTTTCGCAGATATTTACATTTTGAAATTTCCATCAATTTTATTAATATTTGCCAATCTAGAACTCTAATTGACCAAAAATTTGATTTTTGAAAAAAGAACGACAACCCACTTGTATGTGCAAAATTTCATGAGAATCGTATGATTTGAAGATTCAAGATATAAAAAAAATGAGCAAACAACGCTCAGCGCTACCGAATCGATAGCAACAGACTCACGATCGACTTCAAATTTAGCATTCAGATGTGAAGTAACGTCAGAAAAGTAAATGCGAATATTTGTGAGTATCATATAATAGAAGATCAAATAAAAATCTGAATGGAACAGCGTTTAGTGCTACAGAAGCTATAGGAAGAGTTGTACGATTGAGTTTAAATTTAGCATTCAAATAAAATATAACGATAAGAAGTTGAATGGTACATAATTCAATACTTGAATCTCTTGATTCAAGATGTAAACTTGGCACTGTGTTGACGAAACAATTGTCGTTAATGCTAAATGGTGGAATAAATCTTTTTTATTTTATTTTATTCACTATTTATATGCATTGGCTTCGAATGCATGCACGACGAAAATTTTTTTCGAGCTTGTTCTCTAATAACATAAATAGAGGTTAATACTTGATAGAAGGTGTATAAAATTATTTAAATATTTTAATATTAGCCTCCTACATATTTAATTCCAAAACATTATATTGAATAACTTCAGGAATTAAATTGAAATAATGTCATATAAATACCACTTATATCAAACGACATATAAAATAAACATTCATTATAAGACATCCAAATGATATAACAAAATCCAATAAATAAAAATTGTCAACCAAAATTCTATAAATTAAATATTTTGAATAGACAAAGTTTTGTTTCTGCTGATCAATCTTATGAAAACAAATATCTTTCAAAAATGTTTAACATAATCTTAAGAATTCCATCATAAAATTATCTTATTCAGAATATTCAATATTATTGGATATTTAACTAAGTTATTTTCTATAAAATCTAAAGATATGTAAAAACATAACTGAAAAACAAGTTTTTAGAGAGGTTTTGCTTCGTCAGTATTCAAATGAGTCATATTCAATAAAATATAACATCAATCAACAAAAAATATTTACTCACCCTTCAACAATTTAGAAAACTTCTGGTAAATGAATACTGAAAAATTTATATTTGGAGTACATAACGACTAATCGAGTGAAAATTCTTTGAACGGTAATAAAAAATTAGTAATCTTGTTGACAGTTTATGAATAGAATTCACAGGGAGATATCAATTCACAATCATTCAATGTAAAAATTGTCAAAGTTGGAAGAAATAGAAGTAACTTGAATTTAGATATCCAATCTGAAATTGATGAAGAAATTGTTGAAAAGATTTGTTATTATCATGAATCACATATAAACTTCAGTGACATTATTGACAAAGAATAAACTAAATTAGATATAACTCACTAGAATCATGTAAATAGGACAAATTTTATAAAAATTCAATTAATTCAATGAATGATAACATCTACGTCAGATATTCTGAAATTATTAATGTAAGAGATATCCTTGAAGATGTTTAGGCATCAATAGAATTGTAATAGCGTCTTAGCTAAAGAAATTTTATCAATTTCATAAGTAATTTTAAATAATTTATAAGTTATAAGCATTACAAGTTGAAATTTGTTAAATTTTGACACTTGAAATACTGTACGGATGAAAAGCAAGACTTTCACTGTTTTGTTCAACATGAAACATACATCAAAATGTAGTTTGAAAAATAGGCAAATTTTCAACAGTAATTTCAAACCAAGAAATATTGTAAATTTTATAAAATCATCGAAAGCATCATTTTTCAATAATTTTGACAGAAGCTAGTAAGCTTTGAAATTCAATTTTTCGTGAAAACTATAAATAGGACAGACACAGAAAAATTTAATCAGTCTCCAAATATTCAGATTAGTGTCCATGTCTGTCCATAATTAAAAAATTCCAAAAAGTATCATCATCTAAAAAAAGGATATTATTTGGTTATCGTGAACTGAAATTGAATCCAGAAAATATGTTACATGAGTGTTGTGAATGGAAACATCCCCAATAACAATCAAGAATACATCAATTTATATCCATAAGAAGCAATCAACCAAGTGAGCTGGGAGATCCAAACAGGCCGGAAATATTCTACAGGGAAAAAAAATTCTGAAATAGAGCAAAGCCAACATCAAAGGAACATTGTTAATGAACAATTAAACTAAAAAGGTAGAAATTAGTTTATTCATGTAAAATCTATGATTGTTTCGGTCTTTACTTGACGGAAATTCATCTTGAAAATATGAATAAAAACAATATTCTAATTTCCGCTAATATTTTATTGACACTACGATCGTTACGTCATACGTATCATGACTCAGTATCTTGTAATACTCACCTGAAGAAGTCATGGTATGACGTTACGATCGTAGTGTCAATAAAATATTAGCGGAAATTAGAATATTGTTTTTATTCATTTATTCATGTAAAGTTCTCCAATTTAAAATTCAAAACAAATCATTGCTTGTTTACGTTAAAATTACGTTGCGATATTTAGATAGGGTTAGGTTAGAACATAGAATTAGAATTTACATTATTAATCACTGATTATATTTCAAATTACTTCCATATAATATATAATTTAAAAATTCAACCTTTTTAAAAATTCAAATTGAACCCTCCCTGAAAGATCAAATGAAATTTGATAATATTTAAATTTCAATTATTCAAAATTATAATTTTAAAAAAATGTCAAAATCGAGAAGGTCAAATACAGAAAAATTCAGTGGTCCTCGTGGGTGAAGAGCAACGGCTCAATACACGATCAACCGGGTCACTAACTCTTCGAGAGTTTCCGGGAATCTAACGCAAAATAATAATTCGCAATCAGGAATTACCATGGTAAAACCATACGCCAAAACAGAAAATTCACTACAATAATGAGTAGCTCAATACACTGGTCAGAATCTGGCAGATTAATCCTCCATACAGGAACGAGCCACCTAAATCACAATAAATGGCAGACGTCGATAATAAAATCAGTAACATAAGGTCTTTGAAAATATCGAAAATGAAAAAACGTACAAAGTGTTGAAGCTTTGAAGTGAATGAGGTGTTATGAGGGAGCTTCAACCTCTTGATTCGCGAGGTGGCGTTTCGTTCCGACTTGCACCACCTAAACTCTTCAGATAGACAAAAGGGTATAAGTCTGCCTATGACGCCAGTGAGCTTGTTCCACGTTGGAACGTCAGTCGTCGAACGCTAGTACTCTGCTCTACTTTAACCCGACGAGGACGGATGAGTTAGGTATTGTCTGATTCTAGTCGCGCCCCTCATATGCTACACCGGCAAGCTGAGCAGAGTAGAATTCTGCGGAAGGAGCGGGCACGTCAGAAGGTCATTGATCAATAATGTCGCAAAGTCGAAAGCAAGAAACTTACAGAAGGTCACAAATCAGTAGTTCTCACCAAAAAAATTTCTACCAAAGCCCAGGGGTGAAAATCAGGAAACTAATGTCACTAACCAGAAAATATAATCAACCTCGCCATCAAGTACATAGAATAACATGTAGCGATGTTGCTACCGTGGACCTTAAAATAATAAAGATGTACGAGCATTTCAGCCACTGAATGAGGGTAGTGACCACCCAAGTCAATTTATGCTCTAGGCAAGGAACAGCCATCGTCTCACATCATATATCGAAATGGTCAAATGTATCATCTTTTATTAAAGATAATTATCAAATAAAGATCACAAAGCCATTGAAATGTACTAATTATCTGATACAATTTACTAGCGGCCCCCAAGCTAACACACAAGAGTTTATCCCTGAGAAGGGTTGGTGGTACGGATGGGAAGTTCCTTCTTCCGACCCGTATTTTGCAACCTCTAGATAGTTCCAAGATAAAACACTCAAAACTGAATCTTCGGCATCTTAACAGGAAGGCCCCAGACGTAGATTCTAATAACTGAAGAGCAAGTGGATTCTCACTCAGAATGCAAATACCTGTTTTTTGCCTTGCACTTGGATACCTGCTTTGCCGAGTACGTAAATTTTCACTCAGGATGTGAATACCTGTTTTTGCCAAGCACTTGGATACCTGCTATACACAGTATTTGGATTCTCACTCAGGATGTGAATACCAGTCTTTGTCCAGCACTAGATGCCTAATGAAAGAGTATAGGCTACTGTTCTAACAATTAAAATGATTTCAACCCTCTTGGTTGTTGTTCTAGGGAATGTATATGAGATATAACGTCAAATTTCAATTCTTCTTGTAAAGTCCCATACGAAGTTAGAGAAACGTCACAATTCGAAACCTAATTAAAGATGTTCAGACAATGGTTTATGGAACAAGATAACAAAGAATATTCATACCTCTTATATGTTCAAAGGGTAAATTGAAGACCAGCCTGAAAAATATTTTGGATCGCCTATAGAACGTTGTTCCAGTAAAAATTCTAAATACAAGATATATCAAAAGGAAAAACTCAAATTGTAGATGTAATCGCCTATACCAAGAATGATTCTAAATGACAATATTCCTCAACTTGATAAAATTTTTCTAGAAAACTCTCCCAAAAATTTCCGTATCACGTTATTCAGTATATCATATCCATCGAAAAAGTTGAGATACCAATTGACAAGAGAAATCTTTCACAACGAAAAAGAAGAATTTCCTGAAATCGAAAATTTATAAAATAATTAAAAACGGTAACGATTGTCTACCTTACTTATACCAACAGAGATGTTTTGTTAATTTAAATTATGAATCCATATTTAAATTTCGAAATAAATCCTGGAGGCCACAATTGATCTTTTCCGCACACCACCCTACCCTACTCACAACGAACAAAATGACAATTAGCAATAATCACACAATTTTCCGATATAAACAATAACAAATGAATTTCAATTGGGGAAAGGGATAAACGCAAAGATAGGTAATTAGGAAAACTAATAACGAGAAAATTTAATTACTAACTAATCTAATGATCGGCAACCAACAGCCAATGAGAAAGATTCAAGAAATTCGGTAACATTCCCATTCCAAACAATAAAAACCCAATTACTCGAAATAATAACGTTACATCCGTCTTTTACTTATTTTACTTTAGAACGGAAAAAGCTGGGGATTTCAAACTTTCAGGGAACGTTTGGAGCCCGAATATCTCAATTAGATATATCAATAGACAAAATCTGTTCTGTTACTTTGCAATTAGAAGAAATGTTATCCTTTTTCCCAATATTTTCGAAACCACATTTCTTATCGATATCAAATTCACTTTTTCGAAGTACACTTATAACGTCCATACTTTTGCTATATATCCTTGAAATCGTTTCATCAGAAGATCTTAAAAAAACTTGTTAGTAGAGTGGTGTTGAGTCCTACCGGAACAATAGCAACAGTTCTACCCCCGAATTAAAATTTAACCTGAAGATGTCAAATAACAACAAGAAGGCTAATGCAAAATTTCACGACATATGAACTAACGCGCAGAAGCTCCTGATTTCATGTCAGTGTTTTTCTCGAAGTTTTTCTGCATAAATTCATTTATTTTCAAATCCAAGGTTTGATTGCCTATTCCTTATTTACTTGTAAGTCTGATTTTTCATACTTTTGTCCGTTTATAACATAGCCCTACAATTTTTCTCTTGCTGCTGAGGGTTTATGACTGATTTACGGTATAATTGAAGAGCTAAATCCAAACATGAAAGTTTTTTATATCAATTTTTTTAGATGTATCAGTCTATTAATAACTTATCTTCAATGCTCTTAAAAATAATAGGTTTAGGTATGGAATTAAATCGTGGACATAAAAATTTCATCATAAAACTATGTTATTTAGAATATTCAATATTATTGGATATCTAACTAAGTTACTTTGTATAAAATCTCAAGATATGTAAAAATGTTACTGAAAAACAAGTTTTAAGAGAGACTTTGCTTCGTCAGTGTTCAAATAATTCATATTCAATCAAATATAACATCAATCAACAATCAACAACAAATATTTACTCACCCTTCAACAATTTAGAAACTTCTGGTAAATGAGTGCTGAGAAATTTAAATGTAATATGAAATTCTTAAGATTATGTTAAACATTTTTGAGAGATATTTGTTTTCATAAGATTGATCAGCAGAAACAAAATTTTGTCTATTCTAAATATTTAATTCATAGAATTTTGGTTGACACTTTTTATTTATTGGATTTTGTTATATCATTTGGATGTCTTATAATGAATATTTATTTTATATATCGTTTGATAAAGTGGTTCTTATATGACATTATTTCAATTTAATTCCTGAAGTTATAATTATTAAATATAATTTTTTGAAATTACATATGTAGAAGGCTAATTTTAAAATATTATATTTAAATGATTAACTACGATTAAATCATGCAACCACACTCTAAATCACTCAAACAGTAAATTTTTCTGGATAAAAGTCCTTCTTCCGAATATATTATAAATTTTTTCATCTCTAGGAATATTGATTTCTAGTTGCTACAACGTTCATTCGTTTAATAATTTCTACTTACAAGAGTCAAATGGCTTCAGTTCTTGGATTAGTACAAACTCAGATGGATAAAATCCGAAGATTTTCATATACATATGTAAATATGTCATTCCTGAAAAAAAGTTCTTGAGAAAATTTATTAGTTCATAAATATGCATATTCTTTACTACTGGTACGTACACATTGAGGTAGAAACAAAACGATTATTTTGTGAATTTTTCAGATAATCAGTAAGCGTCGCCAAAGAGTGTAGTTTGCCATGGTTAATTGTCAAATCACAGTCAACATAAACGATGGTATATGATTTATCTCTTTTTTTATATTGAACACTCAAAAAATGTAGAATAAGATTTAGAATTTATACTCTCTACAACATCGTGCTTAGAAATAACTATTCATGATTCAGACGAAATTCATAATGAAATCGATACTTCACACTACAGAAAATTTTCACAATAATTTTCGTTTCCCACTACTTTCTAAAGAAATTCTGAAAGGCCTTTGAATTGAGGTGATTATAAACATTATTTCACCATAACACTGATTCTTTCTATCGCTTCAGGATTCTGAATAAATTATGAAACATAAAAACTGCGTGAATTATTTTTTGAATAAAACTGTTATAATGTTTCACCACCTGCAAATGTAGGGGAGGGAAGTTAGATTGATGAAATACTACTCTGTCAAGAAAGTACCGGGAATTTTCAATTAAAACAACATTTTTACATTTAATCGTCAAAATTTATAGGGCCGCCTTCAAAATAGGCTCCATTTGCTCCAATACATCTATGCCAACGGCACTTCCAATTATCGAAACATTTTTTATAGGCGCTTTCCGGGATGGACTTTAGCTCTCGCGCCGAATTTTGTTTTATGGCTTCAATCGACCCAAAACGGGTGCCACGAAGGGGCAATTGTAGTTTTGGGAAGAGGAAAATGTCGCAGGGAGCCAAATCCGGCGAATACGGTGGTTGCTGAAGCACGTTTGTTGAGTTTTTGGCGAGAAAGTCAGTCACAATTGTAGCTCGGTGAGAAGGCGCGTTATCGTCATGCAAAATCCACGAGTTGTTCGCCCACAAATTTGGCCGCTTCTTATGGATACGCTCACGCAAACGTTTCATAACGCCTAGGTAATACTCCTTGTTTACCGTCTGACCCTTCATTTTCGAGCGGCTTTGGCGTGGTTTCGGCTCATTTTTTGCCACCCATTCCGATGATTGCTGTCTTGTTTGCATATCGTACTCGTAGACCCAGGTCTCATCACCAGTTATAATGCGTTCCATGAATGTAGAATCGGAATTACAGCGATCCAGCATGTCTGAAGCAACCTGTTCGCGATGACGTTTTTGAAGAAAATTCAGGTCTTTCGGTACGAGTCGTGCGGCCACCTTTTTCATGCCCAAAATATCAATCAAAATCGTACGTGCGGACTCGTGGGATATCTTAAGATCATGTGCTATCTCTCTCAAGCTGGTACGACGGTTTTCCAGCACCCTTTCCTTAATTTTATCGACGTTATCTTCGATCGAAACCGTCGATGGGTGACCACTTCACGACCGTCCTTGAAGGCTCTGTACCACTGATATACACGAGTTTTCGATAGAGCATTATCACCAAAGGCCTTTTGCAACATTTTCAATGCATCGGCACACGAAAATTCATTTGCAACACAAAACTTTAAACAAATTCTTTGCTCAACGTAATCACCCATAGTAAAAATCGGCACGCACTCTGACATCGACTGACTTAATCAGCTGTTGCAAACACACTAGTTGACAGATCCCGATCAAGCTTGGCATAGTAATTAAGGACAGTGGTACCAACCTAGGAAAAATAATTTTTACATGCCTCATTGCCCCGCCAGATTTAAATCGATAATTCCCGGTACTTTCTTGACAGAATGTACATCGAATAAAATAGGTTTATTCGGTACTTTTTATTTATTATTTCGGTTGTAACATAGGTTATTTGATAGTTTTTTCATTTTGTTGAAAGTTTCTTAAAAATGGTGAAAACTTCATATTGATCTTGATATGCTAATCGGTCAAAATTTAAAAAAAATAGAACTTCAGCAGCGAGTAATTCGTATTCAAGCAATTATACATAAGACGAAGCATGCTTAAGATCACATTTTTAATCACATTCTGCAGAATATTTTCTCATTCCTGCATCAATATGTCGCTATGCCTTCTAGAATTCATGAGAGCCGGCATATGTCTCCGTAAACGTCTCCTCATCACCTTTCAATTATTTTCTTTTTCAAATCTGGATTATGAGCAGGTGAAACAAATTTCATGATTCAAATCTCGTCGAAATAAGTGATAGCTATCTGGGCAGTGTGAGGCCGTGCATTATCATGCATTAAGGTTGCGTTTTCTCCTAAAATAACCATGAATGTCATAAAATGATCTTTCAGAATCTCTATCAGGAATCTATGAGCAGTTAAAGTCCCATTTTGGATGAAGACCGGCAGCTCAGAGCAGTGCACACGACAGTAACTAAGTGTATAAAATACTCTCTACTGACGGTTTGGCACGATATCATCATTGCCGTTCCAGATCCCAAATCATTCGACATGCTAAGAGTTCAGACGTTGGACAGCATCAGCGACGAAAGAAGAAACCGCCAAGAAATTGACTCTAACCCGGCAGAAGTCGGATTAGATGAGATCAGACAGATCGCCCAGAGAAAACACGCGGATCCGCATATCCTGAAATAGAGGACAGACTCACAGTATGTGGTCACTAGTTTGTGAGTGACCACATGGACAGGAATCATCCCTGACAAGACCCAGCCTGAAGAGGTTTGCCCTGAATGGGCCATGACCTGAAATAAAGCAAGCCACTGGAAAAGCTGGTCTGAACCAGGTGTTGTTCTGGACAAACCTGACGAGCGGGATCCATCCGAAGTTGCAACGACCGGTTTCGGCCTCCTTCCAGTCCAACTGCCAACGATACAATAACGCCTCAAAGTACGACCCGGAGCAGCAGTGCACCACTAGAGACCGATCCTCTGAACCGATAGAAATAGCAGGAAGAGAAGTGTCTTCAAAATTGAAAGGAATACCCTTCTTTAGATGGTAGTGAGCTGCTCGATATAGTATGTAATAGTGTGCCGGGATACTACCAGTCACCACCTATAATGTCGCCGTAGCCACAGTGCGACACATTGGGGAAACCAAGAGCAAGAAGTGCCTCTGTGCAGACAGGATAACCCGTCTGACATGGGAATGCTCAACTCGATGGAACCAGGCCGCAGCACAATAGGATATGATGCGGAGAAATATACACTTATATAAAAGTGCAAATGAGCAAGATTCAGTGCCTCCCAAGGACCGTCTCAACCGCATCAACCTACAAGCTACAGCCTTTGATTTCTCACGCAGCGCCTTCACGTGTGGCAGAAAAGTAAGTTCCGAGTCTACCAGGACACCCAAATACTTGTGCTCGCGAATCCAGCGGAATGGCACACCCGAAACACATACCCTTGGAGGGCGACCTATGTGAAGACTTCCCCTCAACAATACTGCAGCGGATTTACTCATCGACACGGTCAGCTTGTTTGTTACGCGAGAGCCATTCGACCGTAACATCAACTAGACGTTGATGTGCCGCACCCATGTGCAGCCTCGAGAGCGCGACGACTGTTTGCTCCAACTAGAAGCGGATGAAGACCAACACGTGAATCCTACCAGAATAGTTATTAGCTAATTGAGGAGAGTCCACACCTAGAGGTAGAAAGTGTGATAAGGATTACGCCATATCATCGTGCGTAGCGAGAACCCCTCCGAAGAGATGAACCCACCAACTTCCAGTTTGGGCCCCGACTTGAAAGCCAGAACTGTCTGACTGGTAGCAGCGAAGCACTATCCATTCCCTGCTGGCTCAACAGGTCAGTAGCCGAGTTGGTTTGAGACGCAACTCACCCGCCGGAGGGAATTCTTATCCATCCACCCGAACGCAGTCCCATGAACTGAGATAAACTCAAGATTGACGACTACAATTGATCCTGGTACGAGCACTGTCTAGCGGCCTGTACGTCCTGACTCACCGAACCCATGTGAGGTCATTTGATTGATCCTGGCGTCAAGCACTAATGGCGTCGAGATCCACAAACCCTAAATCGTTACGCATTGATCTAGGAGCCAGGACAGGCCGGTCGGACCGTCAAGTCCCGCTAAACGCCGAGTCGTTTCATAAGAATATCCCGAACATGGGGGTCTGCGAACAGATAAATGAAATACCCCCATAGTCCAGCATGCGGACTTCCAACCACTGCCCCCTTGAGTCCAACACCAATGGGGTGGCCAGGTGGTACAAGTAATACCTGTGGGCAAACCACGCCCCCATTCGGAGATCTTCCACCATATAGGTCCAGTGACTGGCACAAAATGGCATTACGTTAGACACCAAGACTTAACCCTCCATTTCGCCGGGACGAAACTAGGGTCTTAGTCATGACAAGCGCCCATCACGTCAAGATCTAATGCCTGGGGGGCGGATGAAGACCGACAGGTGAATTCTACCAGAATAGTTTTTAGCTATTTCTGGAAGGCCTCAAGTGACTACCAAGCAGTCTCCACAGTCCACCCCTAGAGGTAGAAAGTGTGATAAGGATTACGCCATATCATCGCGCGTGGCGAGAACCCCTCCGAAGAGATGAACCCACCAGCTTTCAGTTTGGACCCCGACTCGAAAGCCATAACCGTCTGACTGGTAGCAGCGAAGCACTATCCAACCTCTACTAGCTCAGCAGGTCAGTACCCGAGTTGGTTTGAGATGCAACTCACCCGCCGGAGTGAATTCTTATCCATCCACCCGAACGCAGTCCCATGAACTAAGATAAACTCAAGATTGACGACTACAATTGATCCTGGTAAGAGCACCGTCTAGTGGACTATATGTCCTGACCCACCGAACCCATGTGAAGTCATTTGATTGATCCTGGCGTTAAGCACCAATGGCGGAGCCATTTCGTCGAGATCCATAAACCCTAAATAGTTACGCACAGATCCAGGGGCCAGGACAGGCCGGTCGAACCGTCAAGTCTCGTTAAACCCCGAGTCGAATATCCCGAAAATGGGGGTCTGCGAACAGATAAATGAAATACCCCCCTAGTCCAGCATGCGGACTTTCAACCACTGCCCCCTCGAGTCCAACACCAATGGGGTGGCCAGGTGGTACAAGTAACACCTGTGCGCAAGACCACACCCCCGAGGTAACGCAGTATGCTACATAACGCACTCGGCCATTACACAGAATCCGGAGATTCATACTGCGATAGGGTAGAGTACGTTAGTTTTAAGAAAAAAGCCCTGTGCTGCGACAGACTCCCTTGATGAAGACCGACACTCAGAAAAATGTTACATGTGTCTCGCGAGCGGTGCTCCTAGTCACTTTTGGTAACCATATCATCATCGTAGTTTATCCTTTTAAGCCTAACGTTGCAAACTTGAAAAGGAATACGAGCACTGGAGTGTAGCGGGGAATCGCAACACTCGCAACATAATTACATTGATCATTGACGGTCATTATGATCTTTATTTTAGCATATAATTGTATTTGTATTTAATTGACTTATGGTTATTTCTTGTTGAAAAATTAGATTTAAGCATTAAGTGAGCTAACAGATCTGTAGCAGGAATACATATTGACATATTGACGTTGCAGTCTTACGGTTTCTAAGTTTGATTTGATACTATGTAGATCGATCTCTGTAGATGGATCTTAGCATCAAATTCGCAGTGTTAGGTATGACGCCATATGAATCTTTTGTTCTGACTAGTTCTTTCTCGGCTAGCCCAGCCAAACCTGGGGGCCTTATTGAGCTATGCAGTGTGCAAAAGTATAGCGTGTGCTCAGATGTTTGATTCTCCTCCCCACATTCACAAGATGCGGTTGGAGAGAGATTTAGACGATTTAGATTTGCCCTGAATGGACCATGTCCAGTTATGAAGCATGTTAGTGGGTAGTTTGACCGAAAAAAATGCATTCTCTATCGCAAAGTCTACCTTCGGCAGCCATTTATGAGTGGTTCTACCGGTTGTACATTCATCCCAGCTCTCTTGCCAGGAGTGAATGAGCATTTCCCATAGGTTCCCTATGGTGATTGACTCTAAGTCCGGTTGTGCTCTGAATATCCTACTCTTGTAGGTGTATTCTTTGGAGCGCCGGAAGTGGTATTTGGCAGAAACATATTCGGCCATTAACCTTAGCGGAATTTTACCTGTTATTACCTCCAGTGCTGGGGTAGAAACAGTACGACATGCGTTACTCATGGTGAGTAATATAGACCTATGGCATGCCGACAAATGTCGGCAAAATAGTTTATTATTCGTTCGGTGGACCCACACTGACGAGCAGTAGAGAACCACCGGAATGAATATGGCACTATAGTATACTTTCATGGACGTTTTTCCGGCGTCCCCGAGTATTTTGCTCAGTCTCCTAAATTTCATGTTCAGCCCGTCTACCTTGCTCCTTAGGTATTTGATATGCGGCAAGAACGTGAGGCCAGTGTCGAGTACAACCCCTAGGTAAGTAGTCTGGGGTTCCCACCGGAGTGTGTTCCCGTTGACACGAACCGTAGGAGGTCGGTTTCGATCTAGTTTGCCTTGGAGAAGGACACAATGTGTCTTTCTAAGTGAAAGCGATAGTTTATTATCGCTTAGCCATGTCAGTGTAGTGTCTATATATTTTTGAAGGTTTTCTTCTAAACCTTTCCTGCTGTCTGAACTGACTAGAAAAGCCAGGTCATCAGCGTATGCCAGACTCTCCCCACTCTCAGTGGGGAGTAGAGCCAGTAGTTCATCTAAGAGCATGTTCCACAAAAAGGGCCCTAGGACCGATCCCTGTGGACATCCTCTGTTAACACTCCTCTCGTACTGGCAGCCGCCCTGCGAGAAGGAGATGGATCTGTCCGAAAGGTATGAGCGAATGATCCCGTAGTATGCCAAGTCCGGTAAGGCAGATCGGAATAGGAAGGCCACCACATGAAGTCAAAAGCCCCGTCAATGTCCACAAACAGTCCGGCGGTATATCGCTTTCCTGAGCTACGGGCAAAGTCGACTACCCTCCTAACAGCATCCTCAGTGCATTTCCCGGTACGGAAGCCGTACTGATTCTCCGACTCTTGGCCGGAAGCCGAGTATATTGGAGTTATTCTCGCTAATATAAGTTTCTCCAGTAGTTTGCCCATTTCATTTAAAAGGCATACCGGTCGGTATGACTTTGGATCGTCAAGCATTTTATTTTTGCTCTTCAGTAGAAGGCAAATTTTACCAGTTTTCCAAGCCTTAGGAAAGTATGATAGCCGTAGGCAGGAATTAAACAGCTTTATAAGAGAGTCCGGGTTGTTAGTCCAGACTCTTCTGATGATGAATCCTGAGATTCCATCTGGGCCAGGGGCGCAGTTTTTGCGCATGTTACTTATGGCGTTTTCGATTTCCCATTTTTCGAAGGGATCAACGCTTTGTGAGCTATCAAACGGCACCATCTGATTTTCAGCACGCACTGTTGATTGAGTTGCTGAATCGTCGCTTGTTGTATCTGGCGGGATGAGGCGTTCCAGTATTGCCTCCGCGGTTTCCCGCCAGGTTTTCGTATGGGCCCCGCTTGGGGTTCTGACTGAGCTCAGTATTGGTGGAACGGATAGTTTATCGGTTACCACTTTGTAAGCCACCGACCATGGTGACTTTTGGGCTTCTTTCTTGACAAAGTTATGCCAATTGTCAAGTTTCGCTTTTCTTATTGAGCTTGTATAGTTGTTGCGAACGGTTCTGACCTCCGTTCTGATCCTGTCGATTATTTCTTGAGGATCTGCCCTTCTTTTTGCTTGCCTCAGCCTCTTCCTCCATCGGTTGAGGTTTTTCTTGGCAAGCTTTAGCTCGTTTGTCCACCACCCCATCTTGTATGATGGGTGGGTGGTGGATGGAATAGACATTTTGGCTGTGTCGTGAATAATTTTATCGTCGCCACCATCGTACGCGTCTACCTGAGCGCGCAAGGCAAAAATACAATTTATCGGAAAAATACGTGACTCCAACCTGAGTCAAGTGTTCCCATGCAAATTTCAATCTTGAAATTGTGTTCACGAGAAAGCGGTAGTTCCGGTACTATTTTACTACCGAGAAAATAAAAGATATTTGGAATTGATTCAAATTATGAGATAACCCTAATCTGACGTTCTGCAATGTATAAATCACCATTTGTAAAAAAAACATATTTCCACGAAATTCGAGCTCCATGAAAGAAAAAGTATATTAAATTCGTGTTCAGACACGAAAGGATCTGATCGAAAGAATGAAATTGTGTTGTTCAGAAACGTTATGAACTTCACAGTGTTGTAGATTCAGCGCGTTAACGGGGTGTGAGATGTATTGAAGAAAGCGGTCGACATTTCGTACAATTATCATAAGTAGTATAAAATGTTTTCTTTACATTTTATCATAAAATCTGTATTATTGAAATTTAGTTCATTCGTTTGAATTATTTTGATTAAATAGATAAGATCATGATTTTCATGAGACTTACTTTAATATTGAATCATAAAGAGCTTCAGGACAGAGCATATTTAGGTTTGGAATATTTCAACTTTTCGTTGTTTTCTCAGCCATGATCTTATGGCAGAGGATAAAAAGCTAGCACAAGATATGTCGTTCGAAAGCATTTTTTGCTGAAGAGAAAACATCTCCATTATTAATATTTTTTCATCGATAAAACCATTGGATAAATATGACTGATTTTGTTCACTTCAGAATCGTGATATTCCTCTCCTTACCACGCCCGCATTAAGAATTTTTTGGCACACAACACATATTATCTTGTTGCAAATTTAATGCCGTCTACAGATATGTCGTCAAATTTAATGAGACTACAAGGATAATTGAGGTATATATAATTGGTTCTATGGAAAAACTTGAAATATTTGGTGAATTAAAGAAATGTTAAATTGAAGAATAATCATCATCATTTCGACCATGTGTTATATGACATTTTTTGTTTTTAATAATTTGTATGACCTCCCCTTGAGGTTTGGCCCTTTTAAAAATAGACCCCCTGTATACATACGTTATTCACAGTGAAAAATATGGTAATGAATTCTTACGCGAATAAGCCTTCCACTCCACCGCTCAGAAAAGTTTCTGCGAAGTACGCATTCCCACGACTTAACAACGTTACACAGATTTTTATTGATAAGCCAATCACTTCAACGCATATACAAGTGCTTATTTCCGGGAATATGTTGTATTTCAGATAGTCATTAAACTATTCCAGATTTTTCTTAATTCTTTGTTGGCATAATTTTTTAACAGATATTGGGATTTCTTATCATCTCATGAAAAATCGTCAGTAATTTGAATGTTCAACAGCCTATAAAACTGCCTGAATGTTTCTGTTTAACCCTTTATTGATATTGATATTAAAGTTGTTCATGCCTTCATATCTTAGTTCTCAAAAGGGTTTTCTACAAATGAACCTTGGTACATGACATCGAGTTTTTGAGCAAATAATAAACCTGAGAAATCGAGCAGCAAAATAATCGTCCAAATCCATCCGTTATTTTCATCGTTTTCATTCTGAAGTACATCGAATTGGAATATAAAAAAAATATTGAACTGTTTGAGCAATTACTATTCAGTAATGGATATTAATTGAAGCAATTTCTCAGAATGGGAAATTAAAATGTTTTTGTGACTCTATGTTTCAAAGTCTTAGTTCATTCATCTTTGTATAACTGAAAACTTGACAGAGTTACAGAATATTTGTGCAGGTTTAGGAGCAAAAGTAAGAAAATATCAAGAATACAGGTGTTCTGAAATTTGTCATTTGTTAGCACCACTACCTTGTTTTTTAATAACACTTGTATTCTCATTATAGGGTGAAAGAGTTAATTTTTTATTCATGGACAAATAATACATTCATATTTCTTTCAACAATTCGCACCACAGACTGAAGAATATTGGCTGTATATTGTATATATTTGAAACATTAAATATAAATTTTTTTCACGCTTCCGGAGTCGAAAATTCTCAAAAACCTCTCCCCCTGTTAGAGTAAAAGTAACTCATGTCGAAGAATATCTTTCTGAGTGTAATAACTCACAAATGGTTAATAATGTGGAAGATAAATAATAACGGAGGATTGAATAGAGTACTGAGTCATTATGATCATTAGGTTTCAAATTATGACCACTTCAAATGACAGCTTCAGTACAAAGCTTGTCGTTTGACCCCACATATTTTGCGGTACAATTCTCACATGACACTTCCCCAGTTGTTAACTGGCCTATACACGGTTTTATCCGTATTTGATGAGGGGCTTATTGAGAAGAGGAAATTTATTAGGATAATTTCGCTTTTGAGTACACGTCTGGCGCTAGCATTGAACTTTATACGTCAACCGTAACTTTCAGAAAATAAAGCACCGTTTTGGAATTTATCGATTTCGAAATAGTTCATAAAAAACAGTAACCTAAGGTTAAACTTACGGGTGATTTTTGCCTATCGACTGCACAGTTTGATCGTGAAGGTGTTGGTTCTTAGAAACTGATTTAGTTGGGCGCAAGGCTCATATAGAGCCAGATAAAAACAAATAAAAATATAGATCTGGCCTGAGGGAGTAAACAACAAAAGAAAGAAAAATTTTGTAACAGGTTTAATAATAAAAATGAACAATAAAATGATGTTGAAGGCTTGATAACAGAACACTAACAAAAAATGAAGAAAAAAATTTATGATCTGTTCTCTAATAATGCCTTTGTGCCAGTCGTAGTTATAGGCACTACCTGGTGCTATTAAAAGAATAAAGGATTTCTAACTTGTTCCAAGGCTTGACGGATTGATGGAATATCTGAATTTCTGATATTCAACTAGGCTTTGTTCCGGTGACGTTTCGGTTCTTTACCGACTGAGCTGTTGATGATGTGTCTGAACACTGGTTCAATTTAAGCTCTTAGGTGAATTGGGTACTTCTCAGGGAAATTGGCCAGGCACTCCGGTTGACTAATGAAGAGAAAAAAGCAGATCAATATTTTGACTGAAAATAAAAAAAACGTCAATGTGTTCTGTTGAAACGAAAAAAAAAATAATTAAGAAATTTCAGATTGATAATTAAAAAAAAAATCAAAGTTACTGAGGAAATTTATGAAGATAATCAGATTTGAACAAAAATACAAAGAAATTGAAATTTAGAATAATTAATTACAAAGGTTATGAAACTAATTTCGTAAAATGGAATTACAAAAAAAAACTAAAATCTCGCTTTCGTAAATTATATTGGTAAGCATTTCTCTCGTAAGCTTGACGGAGGTTCTCACGAACTTTGACAAATAACTCCGTAAGCACCTGATATCATCAATACGCTGAGATTTTTTCTGAAATAGAAGGAAAGTTAATATCATTTTCAGAACTTTTGCCGTAAAAATCCCCAGTTACAGGGACATTCCTCCTAAAATTGAGAGAATAGCCGGTTACATCATGATAGGTTTTGCATCGCCAGTATCGATATAGTGAGAAATCAAAGGTGTACGACCGATTCAATCTTTAGGAGCTATAGACTTAAAGCAATCAATTACTTCCCGAAGTTCATCTTATTGCGAGAATGTAAGTTTAGAGTAGGGTTTAATTGTATTTATTGCGCATATCATTGATTTGAGAGAGTTAGATGCGTCTGAAAAATTGACCTTGATCTTAAACAAATCAAAAAAATCTATTTCCAGAATGAAGCTGTGGGTAACAGGAGGAATTACTAAAATTTTCATCTGTTCAGAAATACCTTGAAGAGAAACAGGGACCGAAATATAACCTAAAAAGTCCAGCGGTAGTCACGTTGACGTTAGATTCATACTTTATAGGAATATTATGTTTCTGCAAAAAACTAATACCTCCACTACCTATTATAGACGAATTACTACCAGTGTCGGCAAGAGCTTAAAATTTTTGATCAAAACTATCAATATTTATATAGGGCCGATTATCGTTAGGTCTTTTAATGAAAACAGGTGTTTCCGGTTTTGCATTTGGATTTAATTGTGTTTTTCTCGCCTCAACCATAGCAAAAGATAGGACGGAATTTTTTACATTTAGAGTAAGTGTGACCTATTGAATCGCAATTCCAACAACGTTCACCTGAAACCGTAGAGACATTGACAGGCAAGGCACTTTTAGCCAAATCTCGTCGAGAAGAAAAAGGACGAGAAGCATTTGGGCCATAAAAAGGAATACTGAGATCAAGCTACAATAGTCTAGAACCTGTACTAGCAGGTACGCGGTACCAATCAACCCATGACCTAGATTCCTCCTACTTTTTACACAAGTCGGAAAGCTATGAAACTGTCCAGGGACTATGCAACGCCAAACCTGAAATATAAAAAGGCAGAAGGTTTCTTCTGAAACGGGTCTCCTCATCAGGCTTCATCGTCAAACGGTTAAATAAACCCTCCATGGAAGAAATAAACAAGGCAACTTTCTCAGTTTTACCATGAGTCCGCGAATTTATTTCCTGCTCCAAATGGTCTTCCTAGAAACATGGAAGAAAATCCTTCCTCAGCCCCTCGACAAGCTCATCCCAAGTTAGAAATTTTGACCCAGCAAGGTATTTAGCAGATGAAGATACCAGTGAATTGGATATAACAGACTGTTAGATGGAGGTAGATGCTCTAGCAGGCCTACTTCTCCAGTCAAAATCCGCTTCCAACTCAAGTAAACAATATTGAATCTTTTTCCTAACCTCTTCCTCATCTTCATTATCAGCAAATAATTTAGATAAATGACTTGAAATATAAGTTACACGAATAGAAATTCAATTGAATGTAGGATCATTTCTAGAACTAGTAAAATTAGATATAATATTCTTCAAATCTTCAAGATTTCCTTTCATCTCACTTAGGTCTTAAGCATGAGTAAGCATGAGTTTTGAAATATTACTTAGGAAACTACGATTTGCGTCTTCTTGGCTTAAAAGACCTCTTAAAATTTAAATAAAATAGAAAGGCTTTTTACTTGATAGAAGAAATTTCAATTTGTTTTGATATTCAAATTCTCTTAAAATTTTTCTTCTAGAATCAATATATCCAGAAAAGGCTCAATGCCTCGAATCTTAATTTCATAAGAAAGCTCATTCATTTTTTAATGATTTGGATTCATAATGAAAATACAAAAAAACAATAAACGATATTATGAATAAAATAAAATAAATAGAGGTTTATACTTGATAGAACGTATATAAAATTTTTTAAACATTTTATAATTATATAATATTATTCTACATATTCAATTCCAAAAAATTATATTCAATAATTATAACTTCAGGAATTAAATTATATTAATGTCATATAAGTACCACTTATATCAAACGACATATAAAATAAACTGTTTGATTGTATCGGTCTCTGCTTATCGGAAATACATCTTGATGATTAAAGTAAAACAACTTAATTTCCGTCAATTTATTTAATTTCACAACAATTGTTTCGACATGACAACATAACTTCGTCATGTATGAACCATACTCACCTGACGAAGTCATGTTGTCCTGACGAAGCAATCGATGTGAAATTAAATAAATTAGCGGAAATTGTTTTACTTAACTCTTTATAAAATGAACATTCATTATAAGACATCCAAATGATATAACAAAATCCAATAAATAAAAATTGTTAACAAAAATTCTATAAATTAAATATTTTGAGTAGACAAAATCTTTCAAAAATGTTTAACATAATCTTTAGAATTTCATCATAAAACTATCTTACTTAGAATATTCAATATTATTGGATATCTAACTAAGTTACTTTTTTATAAAATCTCAATATGTGTAGAAACGTTACTAAAAAACAAGTTTTAAGAGAGACTTTGCTTCGTCTGTACTTAATTATATTCATATTCAATAATGTATAACATCAATCAACAAAAATATTTTCTCACCCTTTAACAATTCAGAAAGCTTCTGGTGAATGAATATTGAAAATTTGAATGGGGTGTAATGTTAACTCAAATAAATAAATCTGTGGTTTACCATTGATCTAAAAGATTGAAAGGCAATTTAACGGCCTCTGTTATAGCACAAGGACTAGCTGTAAAAAATGTTGAGGAAACCAAATGATTATATATTATGGATGAAATAAATAGAGATTTACACTTGATAGAAGATATATAAAATCATTTGAACATTTCACTATTAGCCTTCTACATATTCAATTTCAAAAAATTATATTCAATAATTATAACTTAAGGAATTAAATTAAAGTCATATATATATGAACTTAGTTTAATTCATAATTAGCATTGAAACGGCAAAATGGAGGAAATAACTATAATAATTTTTATTGATATTAAACAATAACACCATCATGAAATAAAAGATGAAACAGTTCATTAAGTTACACATAAGAAAAAAAAAAGACAGTTCAAATCTTACGAAATTCTTTGAGTTCATTCAAATTATAGGGCTCAAAATCCATAATGGAACTATATAATTATTTCTTGAATATTTCATGACACATTATATTTCTGAATTTTCTTGGTAAGACATTAAATATTGTTATAGCCAAACACTCCACAGATTTACCCCTCGTGACTGTATTATGTGAAGATAGAATATAAGGATGCATTCTTCTGGTGTTATTAAAATTTTTGAAATCTGCGAAATATTTGACTTTTTTACTGAAGAAGATAAGAAATTTGTGAACATAGATTGCATACACCGTCAAAATCTTATTTTCTTTTAAAACTCCCCGACAACTCTCTCCATACCCTAAACATAACATGGTACGTAATGCTCTTTCCTGAGTTATAAAAATGGTGTCTACATAAGAGGAACTACTCCAAAAGTTAATTCCACACGAAGTAATGGAATGAAAATTTGGATAATACACCAACTTATGGAGTTCAAAATCAACCTGACTCTTCAAGATGCATAGTACGTAGAGTTAAGTCTTCTCTACATATATCGATGTAGGATACCTTATTTAAGATCTCTCATTATAAAAGAACATGCTTTGGGACTTTTGCACATTTAGTACAAGATTATGATTGGATAATCATTCAACTATTAAATTCATAACACAACATTTGAATCATCAATGGCAGATGTGATACAAGGAGTTCGGAGCAAACAGTTTGTATCATCAGCAAATAATCTCAAACTTTCATATTCAAACCAAAATGTATATAAGCCAAGTAATTTAAATATATATATATATATATATATATATATATATATATATATAGTAAATTTGGTTTTTATTAGGATATTGGATTGCACAAGCAAAACAAAAAAGTATTATGAACATTAAAAAGACGTTTCGTCCTGGGTCTGTCATGTGACTATTCTGAAAAAAAAAATTACAATTATAAAAAGATATCGAATAGAATTAAAAGGCGACGTACCCAAGCAGAAAATTAGTATCATTTAGAAATCTAAATGTCAAGAATCAATCTATCTTCCACTGGTATGCAGCATCATCTGTGTGTTGGTTTACAATAATTCCTGAATGACGCGGTCTGCCGTGAAATATCAGGTGTTTTCAATATTTTCGTTGGATATCTCCGTATGTATTACAAAGGAAAACATTAGTGGTTATAGAGGATGGTCGCAAACATAACGATTGGTGATGGAATATTTTTAAAAAAATGTTAGGTCTTGTATCTGATTTTACAATTTTTCTCTATAGGATGGTGTAATAGATCTTCGGTCAATGTATTGTGCCGCAGGAGCCAGATAAAAGACGAGTGGGTGCAACGTTTGTAAAATTGACATGGGTATTTTCCAGTAAGGATAACGATTCTCTTATATCAAGCGAACTAGATAAAATATCGAAATTGAAGTCACCCACCCGAATATATTCTGCCATTTCTATGGAGCATTGTTCAAGAACGGCTCTGAGCCGGTCAACATCAGCAAATGGCTGGGTGTTAGGCCTATAAATACAGATAATGAGTATCTTGCGATATTCAAATTTCAACTGTACGGCACAACATTCAAAAACATTTAATATACTTCATGAATTATATATAATTGGTCTGGTCTTTCCGTGCATTTATATTCAATCCTACTTCAAACACCACATCCTCCATGACGGCCTTTCGAGCGACAATAGTCTGAAACTAAGAAATAATCACTGAAACGATAGGTTTCTAGTTCATCTATGAACCTCCAGTGTTCAGTGATTGCTACTACGTCTGCTTTCTCTTGATTAATCATCAGTTGTAAACCATTGGAGGCTGTACTTAAGAACTGAACATTCTGAACTAGTAAATACAAACGTTCACCTGACCCAGACCTTGGAAAATAGAAGCGACATGATGATCCTGTTGAATTCTGCAGTTCCCTGCTTTTTAGGAAAAATTGTTTATCGAACGTAAAATCCCTTAAAATTATACTTTCAGGCAAAAAATAATTATCAAATACTTTTTTACGTGACTCCTCAGATGGCAATTCGAATCTGAATTCGGAATTTTGTCCAAGGGTACGCAGACTCCTCACAATGATCAATTCGTTATCAGGAAGTTCCCTCAAATAATTCTTCATTTCCTCCTCAGAAAAATTCCTACCGGCAATTTTTCCCATGTAGATCCATTGCCTACGAATGGCACCTCGAATTGAAACATTTTGATTGATTGCTTTTGTTTCGTAATAAACTTTTTCATATTTCTTTCCCTGTTTGTTCGTTTCTTTCTAAGAACGTCAGACAATTTACCACCTACTTCGCATCATGGACGCTTTCGGAGACCTTCAATGATTTTGCTTCATTCCCTTTATCGAGAATCGTCCCAGATGGTATTTTGTAGACTATTGCTACATTTTCCGCCAACTGCATATAAGGTCTTATTTTTCATCAAAGCATCATATTTTTAAAATAAGAAGGAACGGTTTTTTACTTGATAGAAGGATTATTACAAAATTTGAAAATCAAAACAGATTTAATCTGTTATCTTCTACAATTTTAATTACAAAAAATTCTTTGAAGAAACTTTAAGAATTAAATTAATGTCTTTATAAGCACTGCTCATATTTAATAGACGTCAAAATTCATCATACAATATCAAACGGAATTAAGAAAAACCAACGAATATAAACTGTCAATTAAAATTAAAATATAAATAAGCAAACATTTTTTGTTTCGTTCCAGGCATGCGTAATGAACTCTTCAGACAAACTTACGAAGCCCTGTTTGTTACAAAATGCATTGTTTTCCGATCCCATATGAATGAAAAATAACCCTTTCTCAAAAATATAAAACATAATATCAAGAACTTCTCAAAAACTAATTTATTTGAAATATTCAATATATTTAAATAAATTACTTCAAAAAATCTCAAAACATGTAGCACATTCTCAAGAAATAATTAAAGTTACGATAAGATCAGTTCAACATTACATATAAAAAATAATAAAATCAATTAAACAATGTATAGACTTACTCAGTGAATCTTAGGAAGACAACAGATTAAATCTGTTTTGATTTTCAAATTTTGTAATAATCCTTCTATCAAGTAAAAAACCGTTCCTTCTTATTTTATTTTATATATAATATATAATTATATTAGGTTTTTTAAATAAAGAAATTCATTATACAGTGTTGAACGGTTTTAACTGAGGCCAAGTGCCTTATAAGCTTTGTATGATTTTCTGTGAACGTGGAACATAAGTACCTTGGATTTATAAAGGTGTTTACTTTTATTTTCTATTGAGGACCGTGTATTCCTAAGATTCACTGAGTAAGTCTATACATTGTTTAATTGATTTTATTATTTTTTATATGTAATGTTGAACTGATCTTATCGTAACTTTAATTATTTCTTGAGAATGTGCTACATGTTTTGAGATTTTTTGAAGTAATTTATTTAAATATATCGAATATTTCAAATAAATTAGTTTTTGAGAAGTTCTTGAAATTATGTTTTATATTTTTGAGAAAGGGTTATTTTTCATTTATATGGGATCGGAAAACAATGCATTTTGTAACAAACAGGGCTTCGTAAGTTTGTCTGAAGAGTTCATTACGCATGCCTGGAACGAAACAAAAAATGTTTGCTTATTTATATTTTAATTTTAATTGACAGTTTATATTCGTTGGTTTTTCTTAATTCCGTTTGATATTGTATGATGAATTTTGACGTCTATTAAATATGAGCAGTGCTTATAAAGACATTAATTTAATTCTTAAAGTTTCTTCAAAGAATTTTTTGTAATTAAAATTGTAGAAGATAACAGATTAAATCTGTTTTGATTTTCAAATTTCATCATATTTTTTTTTCACATCGGCTACGCCGGATGGTACTCCATGTTACAATTCCCGTTGACGTTATTAGATTGATTGAACAGCTTAATTATGCAATGTTTATCATCAATTATCTTCTCTAGGCGACCACAAGGCTCCCTTAGATATTTTATCTCTAAATTAGCGAGTTCCAAGTTACTTTCTACAACCAAGTTAGAACCAACATTTTCTAAGTTACCTAACTAACAATTGCTGGAATCTTCTGCAGGATCCTGGAAATCATTAGATATACATTCTGTCAAGAAAGTACCGGGAATTATCGATTTAAATCTGGCGGGGCAATGAGGCAGGTACAAATATTTTTCCTAGGTTGGTACCACTGTCCTTAATTACTGTGCCAAGCTTGAGCGGGATCTGTCAACTAGTGTGTTTGCAACAGCTGATTAAGTCAGTCGATGTCAGAGTGCGTGCCGATTTTTACTATGGGTGATTACGTTGAGCAAAGAATTTGTTTAAAGTTTTGTGTTGCAAATGAATTTTCGTGTGCCGATGCATTGAAAATGTTGCAAAAGGCCTTTGGTGATAATGCTCTATCGAAAACTCGTGCATATCAGTGGTACAGAGCCTTCAAGGACGGTCGTGAAGTGGTCGCCCATCGACGGCTTTTATCGAAGACAACTTCGATAAAATTAAGGAAAGGGTGCTGGAAAACCGTCGTAACAGCTTGAGAGAGATAGCACATGATCTTAAGATATCCCACGAGTCCGCACGTACGATTTTGATTGATATTTTGGGCATGAGAAAGGTGGCCGCACGACTCGTACCGAAAGACCTGAATTTTCTTCAAAAACGTCATCGCGAACAGGTTGCTTCAGACATGCTGGATCGCTGTAATTTCGATTCTACATTCATGGAACGCATTAAAACTGGTGATGAGACCTGGGTCTACGAGTACGATATGCAAACAATCCAGCAATCATCGGAATGGGTGGCAAAAAATGAGCCGAAACCGAAAAAACCACACCAAAGCCGCTCGAAAATGAAGGTGATGCTCATTGTTTTCTTCGATATCCGTGGCGTGGTGCAATACGAATTCGTTCCAGAGGGTCAGACGGTAAACAAGGAGCGTATCCGTAAGAAGCGGCCAAATTTGTGGGCGAACAACTCATGGATTTTGCATGACGATAACGCGCCTTCTCACCGAGCTACGATTGTGACTGACTTTCTCGCCAAAAACTCAACAAACGTGCTTCAGCAACCACCGTATTCAGCGGATTTGGCTCCCTGCGACTTTTTCCTCTTCACAAAACTAAAATTGCCCCTTCGTGGCACCCGTTTTGAGTCGATTGAAGCCATAAAACAAAATTCGGCGCGAGAGCTAAAGTCCATCCCGGAAAGCGCCTATAAAAAATGTTTCGATAATTGGAAGTGCCGTTGGCATAGAGTATTGGAGCAAATGGAGCCTATTTTGAAGGCGACCCAATAAATTTTGACGATTAAATGTAAAAATGTTGTTTTAATTGAAAATTCCCGGTACTTTCTTGACAGAGTAGTATATTCCCTAAGTTTCTCAATGATGTGAATAACATCAGGTGCTTCTCTATTTATAATGATTTCCCCTAATTGATCTTTTTTCAGACGAAGTTTTCCGCATCGTATTCTTCCTACTTGGCCATGTTGCCGTTTGTAATATTTCGCATACAAATCTGATGTGAGCGAAGAGGACAAAATACGTAATATGACTGAATGAAAAAATCTCAGATTTCAGAAAACAATGATGACTTAAAAAAACTATGGCCATATTCGGGCATATTTTTAGGTAGTTGTCATCTTGATTTTCCACTGTACTCTCAAATCTAGAGTAAATTTAATGATGAAAAAAGGAGATAGATACGAAAAACTATTTTGTATCTGTCGACATCACTTAGTATTGAATTTGACAGATAATTTATTTCACATAATTTTTAACTACTCATCGATAATTGAAACACTTAATTAGTATTTATGAATTTAACTACATAAATTTTTTACCATTGATCTTAGACTGACCTACGGAAACAATATGCTTCATCCCTGTTAGAATCATTCTAGGAAAAGAATTCCGATACTCTGTCAATTAACATTTGGTAAATTTCAACAGTTCCTTGAAGAATTACCTATAGAAATGTAAGGAATGGGGCTAGTATTCGAAGAATTTATCAATTTCTATGAAAATTTTTACATGATGATAATAATAATAAAGAAAGAAACAAAAATATGTCAATGGCCTGGATAGACTGAAAGAAGGCGTTTATTAAAGTCCCGCACACCTGGATAATCGAAACCCCAAATATCTACAGAACGCTCTCAATCCTCCTATCCTTCATCAGCAAGATAATTAAAACCTGCATTACTGACTTGTACCGGCTCTCAGAAATAAAAAGCTACAGCAGGAGTTCAAATAGTATCACCATTGAAAACATAAAGATTAGAAATGGAATATATCAGGGGGACTCATTATCTCCATTGATGTTTTGTGTCGCACTGTTGTTCCCTCTAAGCTCCATTCTCAACAGAACAAGAACAGGTTATCAGTGCAAAAATGAAAGTGAGAAAATCAACCACATGCTCTATGCTGATGATCTGAAACTAATAGCAAAATCCGATGAAGAACTTGGAGAACAACTTGCCGCAGTCAAGAAGTTTAATGATGACATAAACATGGAGTTTGTTTTAGACAAAAGCAACATTCCTAAAGGGACGACTACAGGCAAAAAGAAAATATGAATTGATAACTCAACTTTGTGTACAAATACTTGGGTATAGACATGATGGTATCCAACATAAAAAAATGAAAACAAAGTTGAAAAAAGAGTATTATTGCAGAATGAGAACAATACTAAAAACCGAGCTCAATGCCAAAAATAAGATTATCCTAATAACTTCCCTAGCTGTTACCGTCATCCAATACAGTCTAGAGACCAAGACAGAGATAAGAAAACTGGGCATCCAGACACGCAAACTCCCTAGAATGTACTACTCTGTCAAGAAAGTACCGGAAATTTTCAATTAAAACCACATTTTTACATTTAATCGTCAAAATTTATTGGGTCGCCTTCAAAATAGGCTCCATTTGCTCCAATACATCTATGCCAACGGCACTTCCAATTATCGAAACATTTTTTATAGGCGCTTTCCGGGATGGACATTAGCTCTCTCGCCGAATTTTGTTTTATGGCTTCAATCGACTCAAAACGAGTGTCACGAAGGGGCAATTTTAGTTTTGGGAAGAGGAAAAAGTCGCAGGGAGCCAAATCCGGCGAATACGGTGGTTGCTGAAGCACGTTTGTTGAGTTTTTGGCGAGAAAGTCAGAAACAATCGTAGCTCGGTGAGAAGGCGCGTTATCGTCATGCAAAATCCATGAGTTGTTCGCCCACAAATTTGGCCGCTTCTTACGGATACGCTCACGCAAACGTTTCATAACGCCTAGGTAATACTCCTTGTTTACCGTCTGACCCTCTGGAACGAATTCGTAGTGCACCACGCCACGGATATCGAAGAAAACAATGAGCATCACCTTCATTTTCGAGCGGCTTTGGCGTGGTTTTTTCGGTTTCGGCTCATTTTTTGCCACCCATTCCGATGATTGCTGGCTTGTTTGCATATCGTACTCGTAGACCCAGGTCTCATCACCAGTTATAATGCGTTCCATGAATGTAGAATCGGAATTACAGCAATCCAGCATGTCTGAAGCAACCTGTTCGCGATGACGTTTTTGAAGAAAATTCAGGTCTTTCGGTACGAGTCGTGCGGCCACCTTTCTCATGCCCAAAATATCAATCAAAATCGTACGTGCGGACTCGTGGGATATCTTAAGATCATGTGCTATCTCTCTCAAGCTGGTACGACGGTTTTCCAGCACCCTTTCCTTAATTTTATCGACGTTATCTTCGATCGAAGCCGTCGATGGGCGACCACTTCACGACCGTCCTTGAAGGCTCTGTACCACTGGTATGCACGAGTTTTCGATAGAGCATTATCACCAAAGGCCTTTTGCAACATTTTCAATGCATCGGCACACGAAGATTCATTTGCAACACAAAACTTTAAACAAATTCTTTGCTCAACTTAATCACCCATAGTAAAAATCGGCACGCACTCTGACATCGACTGACTTAATCAGCTGTTGCAAACACACTAGTTGACAGATCCCGCTCAAGCTTGGCATAGTAATTAAGAACAGTGGTACCAATCTAGGACAAAAATTTTTACCTGCCTCATTGCCCCGCCAGATTTAAATCGATAATTCCCGGTACTTTCTTGACAGAATGTATAGCGCTCTCCATCTACTTGCAGACATTGATCGGTTATACATTCCTAGAAACGAAGGAGATAGAGGGATGATTGGTACCAAGACTATTTCCGACATTGCCAAAAAAAGAATTGGAAATTATGTACAACTAAAAAAAAAGACAAGTACTTGGAAATGGAGTACAAACAACAACAGGGTGCTCCCAAAGAATGTGACAGCACAGAAGATGAAAGTGATGAAGATAATGAAAACGAGAAAGAACAAGAACTGAACAGCCATAATTTACCTAAAACAAAGAAAGTTGAAGAAATGAAACATAAAATGAAACAACAGATGAAAGAAGAACGAATTTAAAAATGAAAAACTAAGCTACTTTATGAAAAAATAGCAAATGAAGCTGTCAAAGAAACTATTCACCAAAACAATTTATGAACGCGGCTCATCCATGCAAATCTAAAGACTGAGACTGAAGCTTTAATAACTGCCTGCCAAGATCAAGCCATAGCAACAAATTATATGAAAGCGAAAATAATGAAAACCGAAACAGATCCAAACTGCAGACTTTGTTTATGTTTCAATGAAACTATCCATCATATTGTTGCGGGCTTGCAAAGCACGAGTATTTTGAGCGACACAACATAGTAGCCAGATATTTCCACTGGAACATCTGCAGACTTTACAATATAGATGTAAACAATAAATGGTACCAGGACACCTCCGCACCTGTAGTAGGCACTGAAGATGTTGCAATCATATGGGACACAAAGGTACATACAGATAGAAAAATAACTGCAAACAAGCCAGACCTAATAGTTAAAGACAAGAAGAAAAATCATTGTTCAATCATAGACGTGGCCTTCTCTCTGACTACAACATAACACAGAAGGAAGCTGAAAAGATGCTTAAATATAATGATCAACAAATCGAGATACAACGCATGTGGAACCTGAGGACACAAATAATTCCCGTCATTATTGGAGCAACAGGACTCATCTCCAAAGTCACCACCAACATTATGAGGGAAGTTCCTGGAAAGCATGATCTTCTACAAATGCAAAAGGCATTGGCCCTGAGTACAGATCATATAGTACGCAATGTACTTTAATAAACTTACCTGACATTCGGACATAGAAGCAACCCCCTGGGTTTGCCCTCGGTGTTGCTCAGTTAAGAAAATTAATCCTTAGAAAACTAAGTGGTAAAAATAATTAATAATAATAATATATTTGTCTGATAGACATTAAAAGTAATATATAAGGCAAGTCATAAAATAACAGAAAATAGCTTCTTAAATAAATTACAATAATGAATTCAGACAAATTGCTTATCGACTGTACTCATCAACATTATAGTAAGTTTTATTAAAAGTTAAAAAAATATATAAGAGACAGTATTGTAATTTCCACAAAAATATTTAATAGAACAATTGTTTCACCACGATGTGGCTTCTTCAGGTGACTGTTGTTCAAAAGTATAATTTTTATAGTTTTTAAATTTCATTGTTGCTCCTGGACTTTATGGAATTGGGAAAATGGTTGTACAGTTTTATTTCCTTGTACGACGGGGAACATTCAAATTTGGATGTTCTATGAAGCGGCAGGCATAAAGTTTGTACACTTCTTGTTAGAAAACAATGAAAACAACATGACAAACACTAAAACTTTCAATATTGTCTCTTATGAACATGAAACATCTGTATAGATAAATGTTGCAAGAAAAGTGGCCTACAAGAAGTAAGTGGGCTGATGTTGAAGATCATACGTAAAATTCTCTTCTGGGCAAAGAAAATTCTGGTTGCATCTGTGGAAGTTGTAACTCTGTAATTTCTTGAAAGTGGGCGCAGTAACCGCTACTGAGGTATCATCGACGAATGGAGTTACTTTGTACCTATCTATTGGTGTTAGAAGATTTCAGCCAACTCAAATCTTCATCAAATTAACTGGTAGATTATTGAATCAGAAATAGGAACGGTCATATTACGGATCCTTGTGCCACTCCTAGTTTCATTTCAATATATGAAGAGTATGTGTTTCGGATTTTAAAAGACATCGATCTACCCTCTATGTAACTTTGGAGCCAGTCCAAAAAAGTACCCTTGAAACTCAAATTTTAGCATTTATCCAGTATAAACTTGAAGAATAGGCTGTCAAATCGTCGGGATAGATCGAAAAAATGTCCGGAAACATATAAGCCCTTGTCAAGTCGCTCGTAGACAAACTCAACAAAATGAATCGCTCCGGTTTGTACGGAACGTCCATACCTGAAACCATTTTGTGCATTGTCCAATATTCCATATTTGCTCAGATAACACATCATAATATTCAAAACAATTAGCTCAAACACTTTACAGAACATACTCAGTAGTGATATCGGTCTATAGTTCGAGATATCATGAACATCGTCATTTTTGTGAATTGAAATAACTGTCGCCTTTTTAAGGAGAGAAAGAAATTTGCCATTCGTCACGGACATATTGATATAAAGAGCAAAATATTCGGCTATGTCAGAATTTATCATCTTCAAAACTCTGGCAGACACAGAATCTATTCTGTGTCTGCCAGAGTGCACCTCATGCTCCACTGAAGTAAAAATTTGAACTCATAATGGATGAGATGGTACAGGAGGAGGACAATAAAAGCTATAATAGGAGAGGTTTCAGTAATCGTTGAAAAATGACCAGCAAATATTTCCACCAATTCGTCAATTACATGTAATGCTATCAACAATTAATTCAGCAGGTTCATACTTTTTATTCTTCCTGCCAGTCAAAGTATTGACTATATTCCGCAATGTCCTATTCAACAATAGGATGATTTTGCCATCATCTATAATTCGTAAGAAGATTGACATTTAATATTAGAATATAACCAGTAAATGTTCTGTAGATCACGTTTATCTGAGATAATTACTGGAGTAACCGATTTTTTTTTTGGAAGTGACCAAATTTTTTTTAATGGACAAGAAGCTTCAAATGTATTTTGAATAATGCCAACGAACGCTTCAGGATATTGGTCGACGCATGTCTGAAAATAAATGTCCTGAAAATCTCTTTTTCTAATACAATCAGCAAAACTATTCAGATTATTTTCACTCATATCCCTGACCAATCTTGATGTCGTTATATGACTGTTATTGAAGTTAGTGAGTAGCTCTAGTGGGATAGTTCGATGGTCATCGATATGAACCTCATAAACCCGCACAACACACTCAGTCAAATATGTGTTAGTCGACTTTCCAAATAGATGTTTTTCCATTGATATCAGTGCATATTCTGGTAGGAAGCTCCGATAATACCATCAAGTCGAAACATCCTAGTAACTCAATAAATAGTTTACACTTTTTGCAATTATCTGCCACAAAATCAACATTCATGTCTCCACACACAAATAGTGTTAACTTAATTCAGAGAATAGTTTAGGGTATAAAACATTCTATCAAGAAAAACTTCTAAATTACCAGAGCATAGGCGGTGCACACTCATAATTCCCAAACGTTTGTTATCAGCCATCACATTGTATCCGCATACTTCAAAATGGATCTTTTCAATATATAAGGAAATAAGGATACACATAATTTTTTCACGATCATGCAAGTTTTAACGCAAATCATTGATTCTCCACGTAATCTATTGGAATGACAGTAATAATAAGCTTGTATGTATCCAGGTATAGTGATTGATTCAACACTGTCAGAAGTGCACCAGTGTTCAACGACACTCACAATATCGGGACTCTTCTAGGCGAGTAGTAGCTCTAAATTTTCCATTTTATTCGAAATACGTTGCACATTTAATTGCAGTAGTGTCACCCTTTTATTATCCATATTCGGAAGACATTAAACTCCGGTGGGTTTTAATCTCCTAGATGATTCACTCTTCTCGATTAGAAAAACCAGTGTACAATAGCTCTATTGGGCTAATTATATTTCAAGAGGGAATTATTCTCTACTACAATCGAATTTTCCGCTTCCAATTCATAAGAAGGTTCCAGTTGGGTAGATTCCGCGGTCAGAACTATATTAACGCCACCAGAAAATGGAGAATTGTCACCAGTATTGAGATCAGCTGATGTTGAAATTTCTTCTTCACAGCTTTTTTTCGGTTTATTTGCACAACTGGGATGATAAAACTTATTAAAATTGTTGCATTTTATACTATTGTTTACGAAAGTACGTTTACAACAACCGCACTCGGGGATAATTAATCGCGAAGGATCGCTTATACCTTTCTTCTATATAAATATACAAAAAATTCATTTCTTTATCGTACTTTGGTATTAGCATATGTGAAAAAGTAGCCAATAATTTTTCAAAATTAGATGTTTATATTGTTTTCAAAATACAAAATGAATAATCATCCGTATTATTTAATGCAAAGTACCCAACTCGAAACATATATAAATCGGGAGTTTATGAGTTACCCTGTTCGACGTGCAGTAATAAATATATAGGACAGACGGGGTTTAACGAACATAAAATGAATTTCATGAAAAATAAACGAACCTCTACTTTTGTCGCTCATTGTTCAGAAAACGACCATCCTTTTCCGACAATAGGTAAACATAAAATTTTGCATGTAGGATCAAAAGGAAAGAAATTTAATTATTTAGAATCTAATGAAATTTTCGAATTAGTTCTCAATAGAAATAATGTTATGATAATGAATGATTGTACGGATCTGTTAATCCAAAATTTTTGAGACATTTAAATAATTAACATATGTTAAGCAATCTTCTTGGACGTGTCGACATTCTAATAGTTGTTAGGCTTCCTCTCATTTCAAACCTATTTTTCAACCTGTTTTTATTATCTCTTCTACCTCTGTACATGCATAAATGTCCTGTTCTGTTTGTTAAGTCATCAGTTGTCTAAAGATGGCATAGTTAATTTCCGAAACTCGAGTCACAATTAAATGTGTAAAATATCAATTTATTTGTAGTAAAACATAGTAATTTCTACAACTTGTCTTAATTACACATTTCTTATTCAACGATATCTTGTGTTCGACTCGAGTATAATATACTGAAATTAGATTAGCACAAATGCATTTTTCATTATGCAATAAAGACAAAATGCCTTAAATTTACTCCTCTCTGTGAATTCGAATTTGGCGATATTTTAATTGCTACTTAAACGATTACTAAATTACCGGTAGATCAATTAAAAAAATTACGATTCGAAGAATACTTTCCATTCTTATGGACATTTTCATATTGAATATAAAAATTGATTCGCTAGAAAGCATTTTTAAATAAGTGATAAAAACAGGATGTTATAAAGTTCACGATAATTCAGGTTCAGATAATTCAACATTCATGAAATGAGAAAAAACTGCTTGTCCCAGTCAAATCTGTGATCTGAGAAAAATGGTCATTTTCAATCATGACTCGAATTGAATGGTCATTCATAATGATTATTCCGTTACATACCCATTATTCAAACTAACGAAAGTGCACCGTGAAATAATTAATGAAAATTCAGCTACAAATTATCATTATGTAAGAACGAGATAAAAATAAGAATTTTAGAGCACTCAATATGCTGAAAATATAAACCGTATTTGTATATAAATAAAAATAGTACACATATTTGTTTGTATCAGAAATTTCAATCGGAGAAATTCTATGCAACCGGCGCATTCCCCAATTCGTGCTTTCAGAAGTCGCAGGCTGATATTGATTTTCATTTACTGAAACCAAGCATGACAATGAGCATCATATATATCAATTCAATATGTGCATAGACAGAAAAGTGAGAATTTTCCGATTTAATGTCAAATGGTAGAACGATGATTTACCATTTGACTTGGAGATATTACTAAATTTCTGCTTAGACTTTTCGAATGACTCGAAAGTTTTAATTTTTTTTCTAATAAAATTAAGAATGTCCCCAGCCAACGACGAAACATCTTTTTGATAAAAAAATTAGTTTTCTGTTTTGTTTGTCGGAAGCGGCGCAGCCGCCCGAGATGGTACCGCAAGACCCAGGCTAAATTTTGAAAGGGACCCAGTTTGGACGAGGTAGAGACTCGTCCCACTCAAGCACTAAAACGAGCCGGGAGAGCACATTGGTCTGAGGTTAAAAAGGTCATACTTATACGTCCCTATTACATTGCAAAGAAGATGGAGGAAATATCGATATAAACAATCGCCGTACCTTAACCGAAATATGGAATGATCTTAAGCCGGATGAGCAACTCGGCGCTACCTTACTGGCTAATCGAGTGAGGTAGATGATGGAAAATGAGAAGTTATCAAGTGTATAATTGAAATCTATACAAGAAAGCATATGGCCGCGGGAAGCGTTGCAGGTCGACAAACAAGAGTAGAACGGGAATTGCCCCAAGAAGAAGAATCTCAACCAACAGACGTGAGCGATCCAGTAGCCGAACGAGTTGAGCAAGCAATTGAAAAGAACATTCTTCAATACTCAGGAGTGAACCCAAGTGACAGACCCAGGATACCAAGGATGAAAGCTTCGCGCGATAAGCAGCAGAGGGTGCACTTGGTGGACACTACGATGAGAGCACCCATACTGAACACCTCATCTCTGAGCGACATGGTCGATCTGGTGTACGCAGGCGCAGTCGTGTGTGAGAAAATGGGCAAACCTATGATACAGACACACACAGGGATACAAAAACAACCACCGCCGTGGAAAGCCCACCTCAAGGAAAAATAGATAAAATCAGGAAACAAATTGGATCTCTGCATTCTTACCTGGATAATGAGACCGCATGAAAAAAGGTTCATAAAGCAGCCCAGAAAGTAGCCTCCAACACCGCATACCAGCTCGAACACCTGAGCGCAGGAAGAAACTTAAGACACTCTGTGAGAACCTGAAGCCGAAAATACAAGCTTTTGGTAACCGTATAAAGCGATACAATAAGAGGGCCAAAATATATCAGAACAATCAGCTATTTCATAAAAACCAAAAAACAAATTTTTCAGGACTATGGAAAACGATGCATTAACAGAAGGTGAACCCCTTAAGACAGAGGAAATGCACAGGTACTGGCGGACAATATGGGGCAAAGAAAAACAACATGACGGTGGAGCAAGTTGAATAAGAGAAGCTGAGTCCGAAAGTTGGAAGTTTGGTATGGAGGACATCACAATTACTAAACCCGACATTGAGAATTTGCTTAAGAGAACGAAAAACTGGGCTACACCAGGACCCGACAAATTCCAAAATTGCTGGTGGAAACATTTTTCAAGTACCCATCAAGCTCTGAGAACTCTGATTCAGAGAGCCAACAATAATCCCGGAATCCCTCACATTCGGCACCATCATGATGTTCGCAAAAGGTTACATCATACCGGACCCAAAAAACTACCGCCCCATAACATGTCTACCAACAGTATATAAGCTATTGACTGGCACCCTAACCATGCATATATTGAAACATGTGAGAGAGCACCAGATTGTGGCTCGCGAACAGAGCGACTGCTGAAAAGACGCAAAGGGCTGTAAAGAACTGTTCGTTATCAACCAGATCATTACCAGGCAGGCGAAAAGTAAGCTCTAAGCTCCGTAATATATCTATCGCTTGGATCGATTATAAGAAGGCCTTCGATTCAATACCCCACTCTTGGCTATTGAAGGTATTACTACTCTACGGTATATCAGAAAAGGTAGTGAATTAACTCGAATACCTGATAAGAACATGATGAACAACATTAATGATCGAGACTAAAAACAGAGCCAATTAAATAGGGGAAATAGCAATTAAATGCGGAATCTTCGAGAGCGTAACTCAGAGCCTGGCGCTGGATATCCCGAGCACGCTTCTCAACAAGTTAAGGCATACGTAATAGATAAGGTCAGGAATCTGAAAGTCAACCACCAACTCTATATGGATGACTTGAAGCTCTTCGCAGCCACTGAAGACCAGCTGAGAAGACTGTTGGAGATAGTACCCTCCTTTAGCCGAACAATAGGGATGGAGATGAGACTGGGCAAGTGCGCAGTTCTTAATGTAAAAAGAGGAAAGATCATAGGAGGGGAAGAAGTCAAACTGTGGGAAAATTCTAGAATAACATGTTTCAAACCACAGGAAGCGTTCACGTACCTTGGCATTTAGCAAGCCCTCGACATCAAAACGGCTGATTTGGAAGAAACATTTAAATCAAAGTACTTCTGCAGACTAAGGAGTTTTCTGAAGGTCAAACTAAATTCCGAGGCCCTCTTCACCTCAATAAATATATGGCCCCTACCCAGCGTTGGTTATTCTCTCGGGGTTCTGCACTGGACATCCACAGAACTGCAGGCTATGGACATCCAAACAAGGAAGCTGCTTACTAGGTTTGGAGTCCATCATCCCCATTCCTCTATGAACAGACTTTATCTGGGTAGACATGATGGAGGTGGAGAACTCCAAAATATACAAATTACTCATAACAAAAACGTATTAAAATTAAGAAACTATTTCAGGTCGAAAAACTTACCTTTCTATGAGACTATATGCCAGGCAGATGAGTCCTCAGCACTGCAACTATCGAAACCCTCCATAAGCCTTGGGGACAGTCAGTAGTCCGGCTCTCGGAGGAGTAACACATCAAGGCACTTCTCGGTAGATATCCTAGAAATTTGAAATCAAATAATGTAATAAATGAGAGTCCCTAACTTACCTGAAAGCAAAATATTTTTACCCGGAGACCGAAGGGGGGATCATAGCTATTCAGGATCAGTTGGTGCCAACCCGAGCGTACGTGAAAACAATTACTGGGCGTTATATACCTACCGAAGTCCGCAGAAAATGTCCCAACTCCCTGGATGGCATTCAGCATGTGACCTCTTCATGCCAAATAATGGCCCCAAAAGACTACATGGTGCGCCGCCATAACGCGATGGCAAGAATATTTCACAGGGAACTTGCGAAGAAAACGGCTTCAATATCAAATACCGAGAATTTCTATACATACCAGCCATGTTGCGTCTTGGAGAATGACACCTACAAACTGTACTGGGACACAACTATGGTTACAGACAGGGAAATAGCACACAACCGCCTGGACCTTGTGTTATTCAACAAGATCGAAAAGTCCGTACAGATAATAGATGTCACAGTGCCCCCGATGAGAATATCAGAAGAGCTTATACGGAGAAGCTGACTAAATATCAGGACCTAGCATTCGAGCTGAAGGAAATGCAATTAGATAGCCACTTGATTAGTCAGTCCTAGAAGGAGGTTATTTTGGCTACCACACGAATGGTAAGAAGATTTCTAACTTCCTTCTGAGAATAACTTTAACTGCAGTGACGGTAAAGTTTATTCCATGTCTGAATAATTTCGTTCTTGCTATACTAGGAATAAAGGATTTTGGCTTCAGGACTGCGGGTGAATTATACACTCCTTTGAATTGTCGACGTTTCCATCCTTTTTGGATATTCTTCAGGACTGTAAAAAGATTTATTTTCAATTTTGGCTGAATGAACAACCATCTGATGTACAATACAAAATCATCTAATATATAAAATTTGATTAAAAACAAAACAACACAGCAAAAACGAAACAGAAAATGACCTAAATTCAGATGATATATACTATTTATCTGTTTATGTTTTGTTTAACTTTGATTCTTACCTATTTAGTTAGGTGTAGCTCTCAAAAATAACTTTTTGAGAGCTATTGAAATTCATCGGAGCCGGAATAGTCTAGAATATATCAAATATCTCGCGTGTTAGTTTTTTCGGATACTGATATATCGGATGCGGTGTTTCTTGCAACTCATATATGTCTCCATTCACTCTTCGCGAGAGTGGGTGGATCTGTGATCTACGAGACTACTGGTGATGAAACCTAGGTAGTAGGTAGATTGAAGCTCCGGCGTTGAATCACTAAATTCAGCTATTGTTCTCGATAATGGCTTCAAAATCGGAGCCGAAACGTTCAACACTTATAAATTCTTGACATGGTCCAACCCGGATTCTTCATATTCTTAATACAGTTTTTTTGAAGGTTGAAATTATACTCGAATGTCTTAACGATACAAACAAGACTTAATTAAAAAAACAGTTACTGAGCTTCTTAACTTTTCCATCTTTAACTCTTTCTCTAACTTTCGTCTGAAACATTCGCTCTAACTACTCCGTAGTCCCGAACTCAACTCTCCGCGAACTATCCTTATTAGTTTTTTCGCGAACTCGACTCTCATCGATTTTCTCCATCCAGAACTGCCCCTCAAGTGGCTGCTTCCGATCTCAAACCCCGACTACCACACCTATACTTAAATCGGTGGCGTACGCGACCAAGCTCGACCTCCTCTTATTGAACAACTTTTAGATGCTATATTAATCAAGGCAAGAAATAGAACACTGGGGATGTATTCCAAGGCACCCCACATACCCCATATCTTCTTCCAGGAAGCTGATGATTTTCTGGTTAAGCAATCAATTTCTACCCTTTTATAACGACTAAGCTTTCTAGGCTAACATATACCATTTCGAATTATCTGGAAGCGGTATGTCGGAAGTGCTTTCTATCTAGTCGTTATGGAGGAGCCTCTATCCCAACAATTGACTACTTCTGGTAATATATTTCCATAACGCTTAGCTAAAATAACCAATACACATAATAACAATAATATGAATTAGTCAAACATTATTTACAAAGTAGAAACTCAAACTATACGATCAAGAAATTGAATATAGAATTTGAAGTACCTAATTTTCGATTGATTTTTAGGATTAATAATAAGCTATTGTTTTCTGAATGCAGATTTTAAATCCTCAAACTCAGAGCATCTTGAGATCAACGATTATAGGCATATCATTATTATCCTCGTTTGAACACATTAACTTTATAATCCAAGGTATTCTGTGTTCTTCACAAAAATCAAACAAAGCTTGTGAGTTATTTTGAGGTCTTCTTTAAACCACATGATATGTATATAATGAAGTTTTTTTAAAACCTAAATATAATTATACGCTATGTTTAAAATAAAATAATAAGAATAGGTTTATTACTTATTATTATTACAAAATTTGAATATCAGTTTTTTTGATTCAGCCTGTTTTGATATTAAAATTTTCTGATAATCCTTCTATCAAGTAAAAAACTTCCTCTTATTATTTTATTTTATATAAAATATACTAGCAGACCCGGCCACGCGTTGCTGTAGTTTTCTTGTTCTTGGTTTAAATATTTGGTACTATTGGTATTATTAAGGAAGTGATCCAATAACCAATAATATCGAATATTCTAAGTAAAATAATTTTATGATGAAACTCTTAAGATTCTGTTAAACATTTTCGAAAAATATCTGTTTTCATAAGAGGAATAAGCGGAAGCAAAATTTTGTCTACTCAAAATATTTAATTTATAGGATTTTTGTTAACAAATTATATGTATTGTATTTTGTTACCTCATTTGGATGTCTTATAATGAATGTTTATTTTATATGTCGTTCAATATAAGCAGTGCTTATATGACATTTATTTAATTCCTGAAATTATAATATTAAATATAATTTTTTGAAATTACATATGAAGAAGGCTAAGAGAATATATCTGTAAATATTAAAATATTTAAATAATTTTATATACCTTCTATCAAGTATAAACGTCCATTTATTTTATTGGTAATATATAATTATTTGATTTCCCTAACATTCTTTATACAGATGGTCCTTGTGCTATAACAGAGGCCGTTAAATTATCTTTAAATCTTTAAGATCAATGGTAAACCACAGAACTATTTATTTTGAGACAACATTGGTCCCCATTCAAATGTTCAGTATTCATTTACCAAGAATTGTTGAAGGTAAGTAAATATTTTTTTGTTAATTGATGTTATACTTCATTGAATATGATTGAGTACTGACGAGCAAAGTCTCTCTTAAAACGTGTTTTCAGTAATTTTTTTACATATCTTGAGATTTCGTAAAAAGTAACTCAGTTAGATATCCAATAATATTGAATATTCTAAGTAAGATAGTTTGATTGAGAACTGACGAGCAAAGTCTCCCTCAAAACTTGTTTTTTAGTAATGTTTTTATATATCTTGAAATTTTCTAAGGAGTAGCTTAGTCAGATATCCAATAATATCGAATATTCTGAATTAGATAATTTTATGATGATATTCTTAGGATTATGTTAATTATTCTTGAAAGATATCTATTATAACAATTTATATTTATTTGATTTTGTTACCCCATTTGGATGTCTTATAATGAATGTTTAATTTATATGTCGTTTGATATAAGCAGTGCTTATATGACTTCATTTAATTCCTGAAGTTATAATATTAAATATAATTTTTTTGAAATTAAATATGTTGAAGGCTAAGAGAATATATCGATAAATATTAAAATATTTAAACAATTTTATATACTTTCTATCAAGTATAAACCTCCATTAATTTTATTAATTTAAATGTGGTTTATTTCTATCACTCTAAAAAAACACCCGATATTTATTCATTAATTTGTATTGAAAATATATATTTTTTTATTCCATTTGATGATTTTTGATTTTATATGTCTACTAAATATAAGCTGTGCTTGTATGACATTATTTTAATTCTAAAAGTTTTTGAAATTCAAATTATAGGAGACTGACAGATTAAATCTGTTTTAATATTCAAAAATATATGTGTAATTTTGTGTCTAATGTGATTGTCACATTTGAATTAGCATAAGTAACTGCTATTTGTGAATAATCGAAACGAATTGAAAACAAATATCGTAGAAAAATCTGTTAAAATAATAGTGCCATTAAGAAAGAAGGATTTATGAAGTCCAATATGAATCAATACCGCGGAGAATCCGAATACTTTCTGCTTACTATATTTGGAATATTCCTAAAATATATAAAAGCCGAATATAATAGATATTTACTCATATTCATTACTAAAATATGGATTTATTCGTTTATGAAATTTCATAATGTAATGAAGTTACATTATTAATCAGAAACGATCATCGGTTGTCTTTTTATTATCTATATTAATTGTATCTACATAGTTTGTAAATTATATTTCGTTGCAGGCGTGTCCAGAGCCTAGAGATTTTCGGGAAGAGCAATGTTCCGCTTTCAACTCAAAGCTCTACAACAACATTCAGTATGAATGGTTTGCACATTATGATGAGGAGAACCCTTGCATGTTGGTTTGCAAGGGAAAGCCCATGGAAGAAGATTCAGATGAGACTTTATCAGAAGAATCTGTTATGACAATAACAAAACTATCGGATATAGTCCACGATGGAACTAGATGTAGATATGGTAGTCTAGACATGTGTATTGATGGGAAGTGTCATGTAAGTAATCTTTCTGTGTTAATCTGAAAATTTGACTTGAGATCCTGATTCATTTTGTGTATGAAAGTTACTCAAAATAAAATCCAATTGAGTAGCACTTCGAAATTGCAATACAACTTTAGACGTGAATATTTAAAATAAAATCTAAACTACAGTAAAAATTACTGGCAGATCTGTGCATTTCAATAATTATGAAAATGTTCTCACAGCCTTTCTTAATAACGGAAAGATTTGATACTCATGCTTCATGAGCAACCGCAATAGTTGAATAAATATAAGATCAACTGTCATATACTAAGTCAAAACAAAAAATGTTATGTCGATTTGGCACATCACTGTCAAAACCTGTTATCGGACGTCAAAACTTGTCGGACAAAATATGGAGGGACTAACAAACTATAAAGACTACAAACAAATTGTGCGAGTAGCCAGATGATTCACGAATTGTAATTCGAAATTTCAAACCAGTGTTCCAACCCAGCGTAGCGTGAATTCTCTTTAATTTTTCTCTTATTTAAATTTGGGTGAAGTTGAAGGTTTGTTCAAAATATTTTCTTCACTCATTCTTGCCAATATGTAACAATGCTAAGGTAAGATTTTTCGTTATTTTAGCAGACCTGGTCTGATATTGCAGGAAATTACATTTTTTTTATTTCGAATAATTGCTTGTTCTAAGTAAGAGTGCGATATTTTTTCATCCATATCTGTAATTTTCGAATATTTAGCCCCATAAAGTCTCAAACGACTAGTTTGGACTAACTGATCAAGAATACAAAGCCAAAAATAAGTGGCAGGTCAGTATGTAGAGTTAGGTTCAGCCAGTCAGGTTCGTCCGTAAACACTATAACTTTTGGAAAGACATAGAAACTTGAAACTTATAGGAAAGGTTTGAAGATTAACTATCTCGGTAATGGAAAGAACGCGTATTGCGAAACCATTATACCGATAGATGGACCCTTTCAAGAATGTATTCTTCAATTTCATGAGAATTGCCGTTTTCCGAAGGGAACAGTTTTAAAATCTTTACTCATAGCTTTGATTGCGGCTCATCCTCACGAAATTTAGCGCGAATCTTCATCCTGTTATTGTATACTCATATACCAGATTTTATTTCGAACGAATCGGTAATTTCATAAGTATTCTGAAAAGAGAAAAAAGTTTCAAATTTGAATCTTGAGAATCATTACACCGATTTTGCCCATTAATAAACCGAATCGAGAATTTAGAGTCCTATCCTAGCCTCATCCCTAGTAGTTTAAAATATCTAGCTGTCTTCATTCGAAATTTATAGTGTTTAGGAATAGGCCAGATCGACCGCATGGAAATCCTTTGAACCATGGATTCTTCATCGGTGAGTTCAACCTAGTGTTTTGTGGACATTTTCGGCTCAAAATTCGAAAATAACAAACATTTTGGCAAAAGGAGGTCTTCCTTAAACCAGTGCGCAAAAGGAATTATGAAACTCGAAGGAAATAAAAAGTAGCTTAGAAAATCTAGAGACGAAGGATCAGAAGAAGAAATTATGAATCATTTATTGAAAATACGAACTCTAAGGATGTTTTTCCTACCTTTTTTTTGGAAAATTTGACTTCTGGAAACAGTTCTAGCGTATATGGTGAAACGGCTAATACTGAATAGTGAAAAAATATGAAAATGAAAAAAATATCAGAGACCTTGCAAGAAAGAAGATAATTACTGTGATCAGGAGTCATCAAAAAATTTTTATCAGTTGACCATGAAAAAATACAAAATATTTTTATATTTGCTTTATAAATGAAATAAACGAAATGCAATTTTATTTAGCTATAAGCTCTTACAAAACAAATAATCTCATATTACATCACATAATATTTGAAAAGGACAAGTTCAAATATCAACCCATCAGAAAAAGAGAGGAAAAAAAAAACAGAACAAAAATACAATTCAACCCGAACAATACATTTTCCTCAGCCTAGACCTAAAATGACTTACATTAGACGAAGTAAGCTATTGTACAACCTCAAGCTCTATAAATAATGTTTTCTCCACTACTATTGAACTAAACCTTCCGATCTGATAATTATCTTTTGTTTCCAAGTTGTAATATATATTTAGAGATCTTTTATTTAAATATTTATTAAAATACCTTGGAGTTTGATTATTGACAATTTTAAACAATAACAAGTTTGACTCACATATAAGCTGTGAAATACTCAAATATGTATTGATTTTAACATACTGTTAACTGAGGTATATCTGTCTGCTCGTAATAATATTCGCATTGCATTATTTGTAGACTTTCAGGCTGTGAATATATATATATATATATATATATATATATATATATATATATATATATACATATATATATATATATATATATATACATATATATATATATATATATATACATATATATATATATATATATATACATATATATATATATATATACATATATATATATATATATATATATATATGTATATATATATATATATATATATATATATATATATATATATATATATATACTCACAGCATGAAAGTCTGAAAGTCTACAAATAATGCAATGATATATAAATATATATATAGAAATATATATATATATATATATATATATATATATATATATATATAAACTTTAGTGAAATTGTTGACAAAGAACAAGCTAAATTAAATGTAACTTACCAGAATAATGTGAATAGGACAAATTTGATAAAAAATCAATTTATTCGATGAAAGATAACATCTACGTCAGATATTTTCAAATGATTTGAATATCAAAACACATTAAAATATGTTTATCTTCTACAATTTTAATTTCAAAAAATTGTTTTATTCAAACAACTTTTAGAATTAAATTAATGTCTAAAACAAGCACCGCTTACATTTAATAGCCGTATATAATCAAAACTCAATTTATAATGTCAAATGGAATAAATAAACCATCAGATATACGAAAGTCATTAAAATTTATAAATAAATATTTAAATGAGACAAAATTTTGTTTCTGGTCTTACCTTTAAGAACACCAATTGCCTTTCAAAAACATGAACACACTTAAAGGACTTCTCAAAGAATATAATTTATTCGAAATATTTAATATATTTAAATATTCAAATAAGTTAATTCAGAAATCTCTCAAACATGCACTATATCTTCAAAAAACAAATATAATTGTAAGCAATCCCCTCTTGGGTCCTGAATAATATTCCAAATATCAAAATCAAAAAAGTAACCTATATCAGCAACTCACACGTGTAACTAAGTGAATGTTTCGAAACACAGATCAACTTTATAATTCAAGACTGATCTATGTTCTAACAAAATCAAAGAACGGTGTAAGTTATTCTTAAGGCTTATTTAAATTCATTGACATTCCATAATGAGATTTATTCAAGCCAAAATATAATTATATATTATATATAATATAAAATAGAAAGGTCTTTTATTTGATTGAAGAAATATAACAAAATTTGAATATCAAAACAAATTAAAATATGTTTATCTTCTACAATTTTAATTTCAAAAAATGTTTTTATTCAAAAAACTTTTAGAATTAAATTAATGTCTAAAACAAGCACTGCTTACATTTAATAGACGTATATAATCAAAACTCAATTTATAATGTCAAATGGAATAAATAAACCAACAGATATACGAAAAACATTCAAATTAATAAATAAATATTTAAAACAGACAAAATTTTGTTTCTGGTCTTACCTTTAAGAACACCAATTGCCTTTTAAAAACATGAACACACTTAAAGGACTTCTCAAAGAATATAATTTATTTGAAATATTTAATATATTTAAATATTCGAATAAGTTAATTCAGAAATCTCTCAAAACATGCACTATATCTTGAAAAAATAAATATAATTCTAAGCAATCCCTTCTTCGGTCAAAATCAAAAAACTAACCTATATCAGCAACTCACACGTGTAACTAAGTGAATGTTTCGAAAGACAGATCAACATTATAATTCAAGATTGATCTATGTTCTAACAAAATCAAAGAACAATGTAAGTTATTTTCAAGGCTTCAAATGACTTCAAATATTATCGAGAAAAAAATAAGAGGATTAAAACGAAAAACAATGACATGTATTTACAAAATGACTTGAGAAAATATTACAAGAAAAAAAAGTTGAAATTGAATGAAATGGATATGACAAAAATAAGAGAAAATCTATTTAACCAAAATGAACCTGAACCAATGAAATTACAAAGAATAATAGAAAAAGGGAAAAATGAAAATTTAATGTTATGTATGGGGACAAAATTTATTGAAATTAAACTGAATGCAAGTGAGAAGAAATCTTTTATGCATTTAATGAAAAGAGAAAAATGAAACAAGCATTGACATATAAATGCAGAAACAAAATGTGAACACAATACACAAAAAGTAAAGGGAAAATACAGGCAAAAATGGGGAAATAATATCAAAAAGAAAGGTAGAAAGATCGGAAGGAAATATAAGAGATTAAAAGAAGGAGACATGATCCCAACACAACCACATATAAGGTTCCAAAAGGATAAAAGTCAATGCACAAAAAATAAACCTCCATTAAATACATCTTATAAAACAGACAATACAAAATATTTGAAAAATTTCAGAATAAAAGTACAGAAAAGAAAAGAATTACAAATCACTGGTAGTTCCAATAACATATATGAATTTATTCCTACTTTTAATGAAAACAGTAAAAGATTTTAAAAATTGGCGAATACGTCAATTAATAAATTATACATCAAGGTTTCAAACCAATAAATAAGAGAATAAATTGCAAAAATTCTAGATTAAAATTTTATTATTATTACAATTTATTACAAAATACATTATTACATTTCACAGTTCATTATTACATTTCAAAAAACAAAATTAATATTATCCGATAATGTTCATAAAGATTCACATTTATTTAAAAATTTAAAATATTTTTTCTAATTTTCTTACCATCAGAATGAAAGGAAAGGTAGGATTGAGTTGTAATAAATTTGATAGATAATTTTAAGAAATTTTTAAACTAGGAGCAAAAGAAGTTAAAACTTTGTAAACGCTTGACATTTGGAAAACTCTTTAGAAGAAAAAAGTATTTAAAATTCAATCAATTTTCATAAAAGAGGTATCAAATTGTTCACAAAAAATTAGCTAATTTTCTAGAATAATTTCAAGACAAGAAATGTTGTAAAATTTGTATAATCATTGAAAGCATAATTTTTAAGAAGATTGACAGATCACTAAGATAGCTATGAAATTCAAATGTTCATGAAAACTATAAAACGAAGAAGCACGGAAAACAGTAGTCAGTCTCCAAATTTTCAGAGTAGAATCCATGTCGGTCCATAATTAAAAAGTTCCCAAAAATATCATCACCTAAAATAGAAGTTTATATGGTTATTGTGAATTGAAGTTGAATCCAAAAAATATATTACCTGAATGTGAATAGAAAGATTCCAAGAATAAATGCATTTCAAACGAATTTGATATATAGAAGAAAATCAAGTGAATTTCAGAATGTTCTAGAAGTGTTGTTTCCAACGAAACCAGTGTTATTCCTGAAATGAAGAAGGGACAATTAAAAGGAACAATCATAAATTGATGAATGAACTTACCAAAGGTGGTAAAAATTGAATCCTGTTGATCTTTCCAGAAAGAAATTTAGAACCAACAGTCATTGTGTACGTTAGGATTATGTTAGAACTAAGGTTAGATAGATCATAAGACCATAGAAATACTATACACTTTATATTCAATATAAATATTTTAAAATTCAATTAGAGAACTTAAATTTGAACCCTCCCTTTGAAAACAAATCAAAATTTAATAATATTACAAATTTTCATTAAAAATTATATGAACTATATAGCTAGCTGGGTACCCTCGAATATATATATATATATATATATATATATATAAAAATTTTGGTTTTAAGAGTCTATACTTTCTATCATTTGATTTGAAAGTATGGCAAAGAATAAAGAGTATTACTTAAATTCCACCAGTAGAGTCGTATTTATATTCAAATGAAATTATTTATATATATAAATATAAATAATTTGATATACATATATACACAATTTAATGAATAAATAATAAAAATTATTTCCACAATTCTTCAATTCATCGAAAATTGTTCCGTCAACACTATGGCTTCGTGACAAGAAAAAATTGTCGTGAAACTAATGAATTTTAGAAATAATCTTCATCAGGAAGATAGATGATATTTGTAATTTATATTTAAAATATGTGGATACTATTTTGAGTCAGCCCCGTTTGTATCCCAAAGTTTGAATAAATAAATAAATTTTAATTAATTAAAATGAATTTCCATCAAGTAAGAACCGACTCAATGAAAATTTTGATTTGAAATGGTTCAACCTGATGAAAAATTTCTCATTGTGCCTCAGTGAATTTAAAGGATTTTTTCATAGAATATCGGCACCGGTGGATGTAGTGATTGATATATTATGCTAATAAGTGGAGATTATCCTTCGTTACGGGCTTGCATCTTGAAGAGGATAGAAATTTTCTCGCTAGGCAGCCATTTCATTGTTAGGTCATAAATTAACAGTGTTGTGTCTAGAGTGGCGTAACGACACAATAACAAAGCCTAACCAGGACACAACTGATCTTCCAACTTGCAAAAGCTACAGCTTTTAAAGGATCTTTACAGTAGATCTAGCATATCTTGCTATATATGCTCTTTTCTACTGCATATGAAAACCGTCAAAATAAAATATATTTTCGAATTTTTCTTTCATTTTGCGAGTCAAGTAATCACAACATAATATATTGCATGTAAACCATGTCAATTTGATACTTTTAGTTTTCATTCAACCAGTGGAAATCCATCAGCTTGGAACTTGTAGAATTCTGCAAAAGAGACAATATATTAAGAAATAAATAGTACCTCCTAAAATTTATTTCCAAAGTTGGACAGATTTGATTGAGTATTTCGAAGTTAAATTATTGGAAAATATTTTCTCAAATAATTCGTTGGCTAATAGCCAACGAAGCTTCCTTCTCTTTTTTGAAAAATACTTGATACTGAAACACAATTCAATGTGTTTTTTCCAAAAAAATGACGCTATGGGTATTATATTTGATAGATCCGAAAATACGAACACTTTTTGACATTTGGTCTGAATTCAAATATAGTACACTGCATTAGGCTTATGTAATTATTTCGTGTCACCTCATCATTTTGAATGCATTATTCTAACAGAACACAGCAATAAAATTACTTAAAAGTTAGTCCATTCTATATAATGCTATATTATATTATTTTGGTTATATTCTTCAGAGGAGTGTAGAATACTCTCTTCCGACGAATAAACGACTCAAATGAAAATTTCAAATACAAATTAAATACCTTTCTCTATTAGCACAAAAACAATAGTGTAACGCTCAAACCCTCTACGCCACTGCTTGTTTCCTGACACTCGTTCGAGAATGCGCAGTATGTTATTGGAAGTTCGAGAATGTTCGATAAACTATGTCCATGTAAAAAAGGGATAGAGAAACACAATGGAAAGAAGTAGTATGTGTAAAAATAAATTCTGTGGTAATAATTCAACTCTGTGAATATTTTTTTTTCATAGTAGAAAATAAATAAGTGTAGGAAAAATTGGACAATTTGATCGACTGAAAACATAACGATAGCAATATTTATCATTCAAAAAATCTGACCACTATGCTGAAAAAATGAGCATCCCTCCTTCTTACTAAACCGATAAAATTCCTCATTCTTTATATACCTTTTGCCTTTATCTGACCTCGTAAATTCCTTGCAAATAAATTTCAGTTCCCCCATTTCTTACTCCAATTTTGTCTTCGGAAGTGTTTCAGTTAGGGAACATTACAAGGCGGTGGAAAAAATCTCGGAATATAATACATTGTAAGTGTTTTATTACAGGTCGTGGTTTATTACGTTTGGCTTCTTCAATATATACGAACGAATTGTGAAATATTTGATACATTCGGTCTTTACTTGGTGAAAACTCATTTTAATTAAAAAAATGTATATGAGACAATAATTTATTTCCACAAAAATGTTTGTACTACTACAACAATTGTTTCACCACGATGTGGCTTCTTCAGGTATTACATTGTACTGTCTGATGCTATTCAGTGTAACCGAGTTTAAATACATTTTTAGGTACGTGACCAAATAATGGAAGCACAAGTCATAAAAACTCTAGGTGTTTATTGGAGTTTGCCGCTAACAATGCCATTTAGGAAAAATATTCAGTAATGGAGAATGATCCACATCTGTTTGTTCGTTCAAAAGGATTTTACGGGCATTATACCTGTTGATTTCAAGAAATTCTAAAAGTGTTAATCTAGAACTTTTGCTTTCAACGTGGACAATTTCATAATTATTGTTGAAATTATGCCTGAGTTCCTTAAGATGATTAGCATATGTCGAATGTACAGAATTGGATATATAACCCGTTTGATGTTCTTGGACACGTTTCTTGAATGATCTACCAGTCTGGCCAATGTATACTAAAGGGCAATCTTTGCAAGTCAACTTGTAGATTCCGGATTTATTTTCTTTATTTGTACGATCTTTGTTGTTTTTTATGGAGGTACTAAGGTTATTAATTGTCTTAAAAGCCGCGTTATAATTGAAACAACTTTTGAAATATTTAGCAATATTTTCAGATAATCCATTGACATAAGATAACCAAAATAATTTCTGTGTATTGTCCTCTTTTATGATTGGGTACACGAGATTTAATGCCATTTTCTTTTGTTTATTGGATACCATTTTGTCTATAAGAAAGGGATTGTAACCGTTGTTTGACGCTATTTGTTTAATAATATTTAATTTTTTCATAAATTTTTCTGAATTTAAAGGGACATTCAATAATAATATTGAATTCAGGCATAATTTCAACAATAATTATGAAATTATCCACGTTGAAAGCAAAAGTTCTAGATTAACACTTTTAGAATTTCTTGAAATCAACAGGTATAATGCCCGTAAAATCCTTTTGAACAAACAAACAGATGTGGATCATTCTACATTACTGAATATTTTTCCTAAATGGCATTGTTAGCGGCAAACTCCAATAAACACCTAGAGTTTTTATGACTTGTGCTTCCATTATTTGGTCACGTACCTAAAAATATATTTAAACTCGGTTACACTGAATAGCATCAGACAGTACAATGTTATACCTGAAGAAGCCACATCGTGGTGAAACAATTGTTGTAGTAGAATTGAGAAATGAATGTTATTTATGTATTTATCTCAGTTTCCATTAGAATGGATGAACATGGTATACACTCACTAGTAAGCGTCAATAATATCTTGTTCATTTTCGAACAAATCGAACATAAACCCCGTTTTAGCATTTGATTGAAAGATATATTAATGAAAGAAAGAAAGAGTGTATCGAATCAATGATTGGCTATCCTGAATTTGAGAATCCTGTAGCAAGAGGCAGAGTTTGTGTAAGGATTCCACCGCTTTTTCGAATTATTACAGATTGACTCTATCATCAGCACCCTGGAAAATTTCGATCATTAAAACTGACAGGAGGGATATTCCTTCTGTTGGACCGAAGTATCAACCTTAAGGTTCTTCGATGGGTGAATTCATTTCTGTCTCTTCTGTTATGTATTCTAATACTCAACTGACCATTGTGACCAACATGATTGCTGAATATTGGTACATAAAATCAACCTACTCTAACGCATGCGAGTCACGTCGAATATAAAATAAAAATGAGTCCAATAAAAAAGTGTGCAAGGGTTAAATCAGGGACAGTCGGATCATTAGACAAAAAACGAAAGAGATGAGAGTTCAAAATCACCTCGATTTGTGTCAATACGGTATTGACTTTCTCAATTGTGAGATGTGCATAGCCTATGTTTCCTTTCGGGTACTTTTTGGTGTTCTTGATTACCGCTTCTCAAATTCCATTTCTGTCTGAAGAGAGAGGTGGAATTAATCTCCACCTGATTTATTTTCAGCGGCAAATATTTTAAAGGCAAGGCCAAAGAACCAGATCTTTGGCCTTCATACAATGTACAGAGCAGATTCTGGTACCCAGAGAAATTAATTGCATTATCACTGCAAAGCTCTAGGTGTATGGCTATAGCAGCCATGCAAATAATCCAAGCAATGTAGCATTTGATAATTCTGTCTATAAAGGTAGGTAGTGTTTTCTATGGCATTTTATTCAATTTAATTCTAGAAAGATTTTTAGAAATTTCTCAGATTGAATCTGTAGAGGTTTCAGAGAATAAGTGTGGCTATTATCTGTAATAAGGAAGAGCCTCCAAAATATATTTGAAAGTGACTGTCTTTAAGCAAGTTGCCCATTATTTCTTGAATGAGTCGAAGTTGGAATCAGTAGCAGTTATTACAATTCCTTATGATACGTTTTATTCCTCCCAACCCATTTAAGGGCCAAAAGCTCATATAATCCAGAGAATGGTTTCGACATCAGTGTGGCCAAGTCGTTTATTTTCGTAGGCTAACAAAAGCGAAATTATGCGAGTTTCGGGGGAAAGAACCAATGGGTGATTATGTACCCCAAGAATATGTGCTTGAGTAAGATGACCACCAAAACTCCAGAACCTCTTATTCAAAAAAGGTTGCTCCAGAAGAACTTATTGAATAGAGAAATTTATCAAAAGATTACCAATCTCCAAAAGATAAGGAAATAGCATATAAAAATTCTTTACGCTATCATTAATACAATAAAAGACCGATCGACAAGAATAGGAAACATTATGATTTCTAAATTAGAGACTATGTTTACGTTGAAAATAAATCGAAATTGAATAGAAAAAAATTGATGAAATAAGAATAGGACCTTATTCAATAGTGGAAAAAATTTCTAACACTACATATGAGATAGATTTTGGAAATAAAAGAAAGGACAATAATTATTTTCATGTAACTAAGTTGCTCCCATGTGAAAACGCAAACATGTAACTCATTACATCCCTCAGGGTGCATACTTTGTGTGGAGGGATGTGAAAATAAAATTGTTATTTTTAGGGAAAACAACTTTGTAACTTCTAAGTCTAAGATCTGTCTAAGATTTCAACCTAAAAGTGTCATTTTCAGTTAGCTGTTAGAAATGTGAGTTGAGAAACCCGAAGAAATAGCATTGTTTTCGATTTCTTCCAGGTGAGTAAGCTATTGCTTTATTTCTTTTTATTTCTTTATATTTCTTTATATTTCTTTGTATGTTATTTTTTTATTTTGAGTATGTTATTCTGGTATATTTCAAACTGAAGAAAATAAATTCTTCCAGAATCATGACATCAAATCGTCTATTTCTTCAATTATAAAAATAAGAATTGATTACATTCTTATATATATATATATATATATATTATACATATTATATATTATATATATTATATATAATATATATAATATATGTGTATATATATATATATATATATATATATATATATATATATATATATATATATATATATATATATATATAATATATAACAGAAAAAGATTGGTAAGGATCGTGGGAAATTGACAAGCGTTAAGACTCACTCTTATTTATTTCATCAAGTCGACGTTTCGATCCCGATTGGGACCTTCTTCAGGACTCTAAATCTACAATATAATACGGTCAAAACATGTTTCATCTTACGCTATGTAAAAATACTACATACCGATAATATAAAGTTGTACAGATCTTAATTGCAATTGCAAACACCAATTATCAGTTCTCAAATAAGCAAAAACCAGCAACATCAAAAGATATAAGCATCTAACAAGTTTAAAACTTCTCTTTAATAACAATATCTTTGATAGCGTGAATACAATGAAAAAAATAAGGAGTGGTTGTCAAAAAATGGGGTTCAAATAAACATAAAACATGAACTCCAGAGTAACCGCTGTCACCTTGGTCTCAGCAATTCACTCTCACTGAATCGACCTCAAATTCACCATCACTGAATTATCCCACAGCATGAATAACGGAACTACTCACGTCATTCCACCCTCTACATCTTGTAAAAACCCTTTCATCTTGCCAATTCGTTCTCATTGAAACGGTCGTAATGAATCAAATAAGAATGAGTGGAGCTAATGTTACTGACATCTCTCCTGTAATTCATTGAATTTTTCATACGTTTGGTGTGATACATCTCTAAGAATCATTTCTTTTTTCCATTCACTTCGCAATCTAGAATTTTGGTGGAATCATAATCCATTAGATGATCTTTCTCACGGGTATGTTCAGCTGGGGCACAAATTTTTCTTTCATTTCTGATATCGCTTTTGTGTTGAGCAATTCTGCTTTTTAGAAGCTGAGAAATCTGACTCACATACACATATCTGCAAACCGAACATAGAATACAGTAAACCATACCGCTCATATTCGATCCTTGATACGACTGTACAATCTGTCAATCTTAAATTCGGTTCTCGGAATCAACTTCATTGTGGTGGTTTCAAAAGGTTAATTAAAGCAGTTTTCAGTGTTGACAGTGGTGGATGCGCCTCCCTCTCTATTCGTTGGCTGCCCGGAAGGAGTGGTGTTATATATCATTGTGGATAACAACCCTTTTGTGTAACTGTTTTCCAGCATTAACTGTGACAACAATTTCAGATTATACTGTCTCAGAGTTGGGTGGACAACTTTTAGAATGCGGTTCCTCAATCCTAGAACCATGTTGACCTTTTGCCCACGTGTATGATTTGAAAAATAATGTAGGTGTGTTCCTGAGTTTGTCGGCTTCCGGTAGCAATCAAGAATCAAAGTATTTTGTGGTGTTCGAATCACTCTTGTATCTAGGAAAGGGACACTGTTCGCAGTTTCTCCTCCAACGTAAACTATAAGCTTTCACGTTCAACGTTAAATCTGTTCAGAATGAAAGCAACCTGGTCACTGTGTAAAGCACATATTATGTCATCAACATATTTTTTAATGAAGGGAATATAAAAAGGGGCTTTAGCAAGAATTCAATCCAAAAGAAAATCCATTACTACTTCAGTAATGGACGGACTAATATTGGAACCCATGGGGAATCGAGTACTTGCTTGTAGAACATACCATCAAAATGAAAGTAGTTAGAACAGAAAAGGAAGTGAAAAGAGATACAACGTCCAAACTGATTAGGACATAATCAACAGGAAACTGAATCTTCAATAAAATATCTACCTTTGGCGGAAGAAAGACATTTTGACAGAATGTCAGATATAAAAATAGACAGCTTGGATGTGGGGGTGTTAATCGAAGATATTATCGGTTTCAAGGCAAGAGTGGATTTGTGGATTTTAGAGAGACCGCAGAATCTAGCAGGATCTGAGATAGTTGTATAATAGTTTTGCTTGTATCTGTTTAATTTTCATCGAAGTAAGTTTTTCTCATCTATTGAGTATTATATATACTGGATGAAGAAGCCCACTTCTTTGTGATAGTTCATTTTAATTGGAGAGAAATGAGTAAATACTTGGTTTTATATCAGTTTTCATTTACTGAATATACAGTGATTCGAGTTTCGTAGTGTTTACTACCTTTTCAAACTGAATAAACAAATTATATCTCATCTATTATAAATCTTTGATGAAGGCTTCGACAATACTTCGAAAAGTGGGTTGTGCTACAGTTCCTTCTGCCCATCTAATAGTTTTATTATATATAATATTTTAATATCGGCACACCCTTTTTGTATTTATGGATTTCTATGGAGGCGAAAAGAAAAACACTAGACATTCTGAAATTCATAAATACAAAAAGCACGTACCGATAATAAAACTATTGAATGAGCAGATGGACCTATGGCACACCCCCGAAGTTTTTCCAAAGTCTTCATATATAATGGTTGAGATATAATTTGCTCATTCAGTTTTAAAATGCAGTAAACACTATGAAACTCGGGTAACTGTATATTCAGTGAATAAAAAGTGAGGAAATCAAAATAATTTCTCATTTCATGTTATATATTGAGCTATCCAGTGTTATACGGAGTACTCTAAAATATCCGGGATTTTATGGAGACATCTGAGCATATACGAAGAACTCTAATGAACGCTAACCTTTTTATTGTGATCTTCTAGTGGCGGAAGAATATGACGTTACGTTGTGTAGAAAACCCAAATTACACCTAACGAGACCAAGGAAACAGTGACGAGAGGTTCAAATATTCAAAGTACCAGAATGCCGAAATAATATATGTCCATTAGTATTATTAAAATGAAACAACTCTCAATTAATGGAATCAAACATTTATCAGCCTGTGGTTAAACCTACTCTACGCAGTGGTTCGCAAAGCTCCACAGTGAACCTAATGGCACCATGAGTCTAAATGACTTATTACTACATATCGTTAGGTCGGTAACTCGCTCAAATCGGGTAGCATTCTTGTGCAGCGGAAGGAGTTAGAAGGGACAGGATACAACCAGCAATCGCACCTACAACTGCACTTCCGGGAACCAATGCAAAACCTTCCATTACAAGGGGTAAGATTAAATGGATAGTAAGGTAAAAGTAACTGTGGTATGCCTAGGAGCTCTTCTTGAAGAGGGGATCTAACATAATTCGAGTCGACCGGAAAAGTTACTATCAAATGGACTGTATCTGGCCTCTTTGGGGTTGTCAGGGCCCAGGAAGGCTCAGATATTACTGATGAACGAACCGAACACCACCTGATGGGTCACGCAAACTAATCTCTGGGGATATCACAATACCTCCAAAAAATGATCTAGCAATCACTCACACATTCTCACAATATCCTTGGATATTTGGAGCTATTTACTGTCTCTATACGATATGTCATCCTCCTCAAGAACTGCTCAGCGATTAACCCTAAAGAACGCCACTGGATCACAAGGAATACAATATCTCAAAGTAAGCGGGCACGTGCATATGACAAATATGTAACACAAACTGACTAGGACATTATAAAATAGATACAGTACCCCATCACCTAGGCGTGTTAAAGAACGTTACAATAAGAATAAACAAATAATAGGTAACCGGGGGATCACACATGAGTACATGCAAATCAGTTACATATCAAGTATCGCAATTAGTGAGAACAGATAATAAAAATCCCTATTAGAAATCATAACGCAGATAAAGAACCACTATTTACTATTACAGCAAAGAGTAACCAGGCACGGAGAGAAAGTATACAATACAAACAGATAACTTGTGAAGGTCGTGCCGCTTTAGTTATATACAAAGACAATGCATTTTAGTTGGAACATTTCGGTCGGATTAAATAACACTGAAGCAAAAATACAAAAATGAAAAGCGATGAATGGAAGTAAAATGAAAGAGCGTGCAATCATTAATTTCACATTAACACTAAGGTGGTATTCGAAAATGTAAAACATGCAATTAATCCGAAGCATCTAAAAGAAGTTTACTTACTAAGGATTACAAGGAGGTCTGTTATGAATACTATTATCTCGAGTATGTTACTAAGTTGCTCAGGAGGTTTATTTCCAAGAACGTTCCTCAGGGAAGGTATTGAAGATACCATGATACTATAAGGACATTGTTCTCCATTGTTATTGTCACCGATCGCCTACGTGTCAAGTTACAGGGCCACAGAATATTTGACACATAAATAACGCGGGCAAATACAATGACGTAATGGTGGAATTTAAATAATCTATGAGGGATTCTGTGACTCGTATAATCCTCAGAGAATACGGATCTCTTCAATATATTCTTCTTGTGTGGTGCCTTTTTAAGCTGTTTTTTACTAACAGATTCATATTGCTGCAATTAGTTAGTGTATTTTCATGCCACTAGAATATTGAAACTTAATTGAAGGGAGTAAAACTTCCTCACAACTATAACAGAAAAGGTTTTGAGTAAGAGAAGGATGTATAAATTCATGAAAAAATTTGATTTATTTTATTAATGAAAGAGTTATTCTGCTTTAAGATGAGTTGAAGGCAGAATATTTTTTGTTTCTCAAATTTTTATAATTACAGAATATAAATATCGAAGTATGCAAAAACTATAAGCTATCCACAAAGTGACCGAATAGAAATATTGAAGTTTATTTCACATATAAAATACAATGTAGAAATAACGTGAAAGCAATAATTTCATTTCGCGGTAAAAAATCAGTTTTCAAAGGAAAGAACAGAAAGAACTTACAGAGTAAGTTTGAATTCAATTCTTCGATGAATATGGCTTTGGCGTTGAAAGTTGAAATATTCCTTTAATCCAGATGATCTTCTTGCTCGATTAATTCTAGTCGTATGGATCCTTATGGCTTAGAATTGGTTTTGAATGAACAATTTTGGGGTCTGGTAGTATAAGGTGTAAAAAATTCCAAATTATCTTCATGAGCCAAGAAGTAGTAGCGCTCAAACTGCATAAATTAATAGTACTGAAGTGAACTGCAATTTCATATTGACTACAGAGCAAAAAAATATATCAATTGAAATTTATAATATGTTTACTGTATAGATCTACTTTAGAATCTCATTGTTATATGAATGTTCTGACACAAATTAGCGTAACATATTTTTCGAATACAGACAATAAATATCACACCTAAATGAGTTCACCTATTGGCCCAAATAAAATGATGTGTGACTTAAAGGACTCGAACTGGGGGCCACTTGAAGTTTTAAAGGTATGAATGTATTTTTCATTATGTACTTGAATATTACTATAAAAACTGCAAGATAATGCAAAAGTTAGGTGCCGTCATAGGCCAAAATGTCGCCTATCCCTCATAATACGTGTGATGTAATATTTTTCTGCATGAAGGAAATTTTGTACAACGTAGCCGCATTTATGTAAATCTTATATCTCTCATGCTTGTGAATCACCACATTGCAGTCAATAGCGTGTAATGATCGGTTTTCTGGTGAAATTATGATCTAGTGACCATTTGGCTCTATAGATCTCTGGATAAAACATTCAGAGCGGAATTTCCTAAAGGGCCTATCAACTAACGCATGTCCACTAATTATTTTGCGGCATACGAGACCCTTGTCACCCTATCTCCAAATAGAACAAACTGATGAGATCTTTCCAGTGAATACCACTAAATCCTCCAGAATATCCATCTCAGTAGTCGATTCTGGGATCTACACAGCATTCGAACGGAATAATTTGACACCCTGCCGGAACGAAAGCGGTGTTGCTGCATGCCTTTTATTCTAAGGACAGGAACCGAAGGTCTCCAATCCCTCCTTCGGGAACGTAAATTCTGAGAAAACAGGGAGGGCTCTGGATCTCCCGTTGCGGTCGGAATCCTTTCAAATCGCTCTCTTGACGTCGTAAATTCGTTCACCTGTTCGTCGAAATGCTGCAGGTTTTCTCGTTCCGTTTACGCCTCGTTCCTCTCTGAGAAGAAATAAAACTTATCGGTAAAACCGACTGAGATGGCCCTATTTCAAAAAGCCAGATGATGTGGAAAAGAAGAAATGAAGTTTCCATTATTTCTGATTGAAGGTGTTCATTTTATGTGGGTTTTCCTCCGTCTTGACAACACATGAGATGTGGACATTGCTATCATATTGAAAGAAGATCTATTAACAATTAAACGAATGAAGTAAATCAAAATTGCAAGTAGATCTTAATTAATAATTAATAATATCTGCTGAAAATGGCGAAAAGCTCTGACTGTAAGTCAGCGATTTACGCGCTTGTTCGACAGTACATTTCCCCTGAGAATTTTAAATCTGTGACTTATTTCTTCAAGGAGCTATACATAATAAATGAAGATGATTCAAATCACCGATTTGAAGACATAAGCTTTTGCGTTCTTGTTCATATCACCCACGATCCTCACGAAATTTTCAAGTACCCTTCTTTTTTTTATGATAGATTGGGCCGTTGCTTGGTAGAAATCAGTTGTAATTGTCATTATAAAATAAAACACTTGTTTACATTTTCTACTTTATTTTTGGTATTGACGTACGTTTCGTCTTTGCTAGAAAGACTTCATCAGAATACGAAGTAACAGTTGTTGTACAATGAATTTATAAGATTTTTTACAGAAGGTGTACATGTGTTTTTAATTGTTCGTCGGGTTGGTTTTCTCAAAGAATATTCCCTTCAGAATCGTGTTCACTCGATCCCTTGTAAATATTGAATAGAGGGGTGTAATAAAAATCTATTTGTTCATTTACTAGGTTATTGCTGTTTTTATGTCTATTTATTTCGTAAATTTCCCATAAGTTCAATTTTAGACCTCTATTTTCAACATGTAGAATTTCTATTTCTTTTGTGAAAGAATGGTTATTTTCAAGAAGGTGTTTAGCATAATGTGAATCTTTTTTATTTTTATCGAAACTTCTTTTATGTTCGGTTAGGCGTGTACCGAAATTTCTACCTGTTCTACCAATATAAATCTTTGGGCAATCTGGGCAAGTGAGTTTGTATACACCTGATAATTGAAGTTTATCCATACTGTTTTTATTGTTTTTGATGTATTTGCTAATAGGATTGTTTGTCTTGAAAGAGACTTTAATATTTTCTTTTTTGAGTAGGTTTTTTAGTTGAATACTAATGTTTCCGAGATATGTGAGGCTAACGTATTTGTGTTCAGATAGATCAGATGTTACTGGATAAATTTCTTTTATTGTGTTTTTGTGTATACGTTGGTTAATTAAATTATCTATTAGATATGTATTATATCCATTGTTGTAAGCTATTTGTTTAATTATACATTTTTCTTTTTGGAAATTGACTTGGTTTAGTGGAATGTTCAATAAACGGTATATCATACTATGGAGAGCTGCTAGTTTGTGTTGGAATGGATGAAAAGAATTACGGTGTATAATGGTATCTGTTTGTGATGGTTTATGATAAATTGCGAAGTTATGTTTATTGTTTTCTCTAGTTATCGTGAGGTCAAGAAAGTTGATGGATTCATTATGTTCTATTTCTGAAGTGAAAACTATTTTTGGGTGGAGATTATTTATAAAATTCTCAAATGTTGATATTTGTCTGTTAGTACCTACGAAACATGCAATTATATCATCCACATACCTATACCAATAAAGGATGTATTTTTTGAACGGATGTTTATGAATTTTGTTTTCTAGGAAATCCATGAAGATTTCCGCGAGTAAAGAGCTTAGTGGATTTCCCATGATTAAACCTTCTTCGCTAGTATATAAAGTATTGTTAAATTTGAAGAAATTTTGGTTTATACAAATATTTAATAAGTGTATTATTTCTGATTTTATGACGGGGTTTACTTTGTTATAATTTAAAAGTTCTTCTATCAGTTTTAATGTTTCCATTGGGGGGACACTAGGAAAAAGGTTTTTAACATCCCACGAAATCATGATTTCGCATTTCAATAAATATAACATCAATCAACAACAAATATTTACTTACCCCTCAATCTTTTAGAAAGACTTCTGCCGAACTGAAAAATCTTTAAATGTAGTGAGAACGGTTCACTATATATAAAAATATATCTGTGGTTTACCCTTGATCTAAAAGATTGAAAGACAATTTAACGGCCTCTGTTATAGCACAAGGACTATCTGTATAAATAATGTTAAGGAAAGCAAATAATTATATATTATGAATGAAATAACATAAATAGAGGTTAATTCTTAATAGAAGGTATATGAAATTATTTAAATATTTTAATATTAGCCTTCTACATATTTAATTCCAAAAAATTATATTTAATGATTATAACTTCTGAAAATAAATTAAAATAATGTCATATAAGTACCACTTATATCAATTGACATATAATAAACATTCATTATAGGACATCCGAATGGTATAACAAAATCCAATAAATAAAAATTATTAACCAAAATCCTATAAATTAAATATTTTGAATAGACAAAATTTTGTTTCTGCTGACCAATCTTATGAAAACCAATATCTTTCAAAAATATTTAACATAATCTTAAGAATTTCATCATAAAACTATCTTACTTAGACTATTCAATATTATTGGATATCTAACTAAGGTACTTTATATAAAGAACTCAAGATATGTAAAACATTACTAAAAAACAAGTTTTAAGTCTTTTAGATCAAGGGTAAACCACAGATATATTTTAATATATAGTGAACCGTTCTCACTACATTTAAAGATTTTTCAGTTCGGCAGAAGTCTTTCTAAAAGATTGAGGGGTAAGTAAATATTTGTTGTTGATTGATGTTATATTTATTGAATATGAATTATTTGAATACTGACCAAGCAAAGTCCTTCTTAAAACTTGTTTTTCAGTAATGTTTTACATATCTTGAGTTTTTTATATAAAGTACCTTAGTTAGATATCCAATAATATTGAATAGTCTAAGTAAGATAGTTTTATGATGAAATTCTTAAGATTATGTTAGATATTTTTGAAAGATATTGGTTTTCATAAGATTGATCAGCAGAAACAAAATTTTGTCTATTCAAAATATTTAATTTATAGGATTTTGGTTAATGATTTTTATTTATTGGATTTTGTTATACCATTCGGATGTCTTATAATGAATGTTTATTTTATATGTCAATTGATATAAGTGGTACTTATATGACATTATTTTAATTTATTTTCAGAAGTTATAATCATTAAATATAATTTTTTGGAATTAAATATGTAGAAGGCTAATATTGAAATATTTAAATAATCTTACTTTATAATCGAAAATAAGTTCTTGAACTCTATGATCTGAGACATGTTTCTCAAATGCTAGATATTATCACATTTCTATGTTAGTTAATATGTTATTGATTCACTTCTCTTATTAGAGCTAATCGTGGTCTTAGGTATAACAGCTGGTTCCATGTTGACAGAGTTCATTATGTTGACAAGAGTAGTCTACCATTTGAATATTGAAATCAGCCGCCAGACATACAACCTTGTTTTCTATTTTTTCTAATAGAGTATTTCTCATTGAAACAAGTTTTTAGGTTACCCTTTGGTGACACATAAAAAGATTAAATTTTCAACTTTATTATTTTCACTGCTGTGCACTCAAATTTAACAAGTTGAGATAATTGGGTAAGTTTTTCCTCTTGCTTCCGATCATTGTGTTGTGTGTTGTGAAAAACCAATCAATCTGTTGCGTAAAACTAAGGCTAAAACTGTTCAGTCTGAATGCACAATAACAGAACACAGCAAATCTCTAAGACAGATAAAATATAAGCAAATCATAGATATATATGGAATGACATCAACCATGTTGAAGTAGATTTTTCGTGCATTGAGGTACCATTATGTAGCATGCTCACCAAATGTCTGAAACAGGGGCACTTTCCGGATCAGTTGAAGAAGGCTAACATAGTACCTGTCCATAAAAGAGGAGATATAGAATTAGATATAGAAAACTATCGCCCAGTATCGATATTTCCTGTGTTCTCAATGTTAATTGAGATAATAATAAAAAATAGATTACTGAGTTTCTTCAAACATCACAAAATTTTCTACAAACAACAGCATGGTAAATGATGGTAAAATCAGTGGAGACGGCACTGAAGGATGTGCTTGAAAATATAGGAGAAGCTTTTGATGGGGGATAAAAATCTAGTTTACAGGCATGCGACTTATCTAAGGCTTTTGATAGTATTTCACACTCTGTTTTTGAAAGAAGCTTGAATACTATGGAATCAGGGGTGAGGCTCTTGACCTGATGAAAAGTTATCTGACAAACAGGATGTAGAAAACAAGCTTGGAAGGCAGGTCTTCTTCTTGGGAGACTATGAATCATGGTGTACTCTAGGATTCTGTGTTTGGTCCCCTTTTGTTTGTGATATACATGAATGATTTGCCAGCTAATGTAAAATTAGATCAAACCGTCCTCTTCGCTCATGACACTTCTTTTCTGAATAAAGGAATGGACAACCAGGAATTGGAAGAGAAAGACAAGAAGACACTAAAGGAAGCCCAGGTTCAGGCCAAACAATATGATGATGAACAGTGATAAAAGACAGGGGCTACTGTTTGAACAGAAGATGTCTTCGGACAATCATATGAGGCTCCTTGGAGTCTTTTTGCAATCAAAACTCAAGTTTTCTGTCCACATTGATGAAATGTTTCCTTAGTTGTCAAGAGCTACCTATGCAGTTATGAGAATGAAGCAAATAGCGGGAGTTGAAGCAGCTAAGATTACTTACTTCACCTACTTTCATAGTGTCCTCAACATCGGCATTCTTTTCTGGGGTGATTTGTCTGAAAGTAAGAAAATATTCATAAAACAGAAGCAGGTACTGAGAAAACTATGTGGCGTAAGTAGTAGATATAGCCGTAGAGAGCTATTCCCCAGAGAAAAAATTCGTCCATTCTTATACTTACCTGTGTAATGTACATCCATGATAATAAGGACATACTATTGAAAAAACAACTTTCATCACAATTATGATACTAGAAACAAAAACAACTAGATCATACCATACCATCATATGAAAGTATCACAGTTAAATGTAAGTCATCTTGCTATAAAAATTTTCATCAAACTGCCGTCCAGAAAGAAGGAATTAAATCGAATAAAATTTGAATATAAAAACAAATTGAAATATGTTTATCTTCTACAATTTTACTTTCAAAAAAATTTTTATTCAAAAAACTTTTAGAAATAAATTTATGTCTAATAAGCACCGCTTACATTTAATAGACGCATTTAATCAAAACTCAATATATAATGTCAAATGGAATAAATAACCCAACAGATATACGAAAGTAATTAAAATTAATAAATAAATATTTAAAGGAGACAAAATTTTGTTTCTGGTCTTACCTTTAAGAACACCAATTGTCTTTCAAAAACATGAACACACTTAAAGGACTTCTCAAAGAATATAATTTATTTGAAATATTTAATATATTTAAATATTCGAATAAATTATTTCCAAAATCTCTAAAAAAATGTGCACTATATCTTCAAAAAACAAATATAATTCTAGACAATCCCGTCTTCAGTCCTCTTTCAATATTCCAAATATCAAAATCAAAAACATAACCTATATCACTCACGTGTTAAAAGACTTAAGCATCGAAATAAAGATCAACTATATAATTCAAGATTGATCTGTTCTAAGAAAATCAAAGAACAGTGTGAGTTATTTTAAGGTTTATTTAAATTCATTGACATTCTATCATGAGATTCATTGAAGCCAAAATATAATTATATATTATATATAAAATAAAATTTAAAAAAAAAATTTAAATTTTATTTTATATATAATATATAATTATATTTTGGCTTCAATAAATCTCATTATAGAATGTCAATGAATTTAAATGAACCTTAAAATAACACTGTTCTTTGATTTTGTTAGAACATAGATCAATCTTGCATTATATAGTTGATCTGTATTTCGAAGATTAAGTCTTTTAACACGTGAGTGATATAGGTTATGTTTTTGATATTTGGAATATTAAAAGAGGACTGAAGACGGGATTGTCTAGAATTATATTTATTTTTTGAAGATATAGTGCACATTTTTTTAGAGATTTTTGAAATAATTTATTCGAATATTTAAATATATTAAATATTTCAAATAAATTATATTCTTTGAGAAGTGTGTTCATGTTTTTAAAAGGCAATTGGTGTTCTTAAAGGTAAGACCAGAAACAAAATTTTGTCTCCTTTAAATATTTATTTATTAATTTTAATTACTTTCGTATATCTGTTGAGTTATTTATTCCATTTGACATTATATATTGAGTTATGATTATATACGTCTATTAAATGTAAGCGGTGCTTGTTAGACATAAATTTATTTCGAAAAGTTTTTTGAATAAAAATTTTTTTGAAAGTAAAATTGTAGAAGATGAACATATTTCAATTTGTTTTAATATTCAAATTTTTTTATATTTCTTCTATCAAGTAAAAGGCCTTTCTATTTTATTTAAATCGAATAAAGCTCAAGAATGAACTGAAATGTCTCCAAATGAATAAAGCAATACATGAGTTCCTGAATGATACTTTTTAAAAAAATATATTTTTTTGAAATACGTTGTCTGCCAAATTCATTTATTTATTTTTAGTTTTGTTTTATTTTGTTTTATACATTTGTTATTTAATATAATCTTATGTGTCTTTTTAGACAAAATTGTAACTGACTCCCCATGAAATTTTTGATGGGTTGAAATTTATTAATATTCTGTGATATGTACTGTATTGGGAATTAATAAATTATTGTTATTATTATTGATTATTGTTATGTATATAGTAGGACCTCCATGTTTTACTTGACCTTTATGAAACCTTGCTGTTTACTTGAAGTTTTTAATTTGGAAATATTTCAGTTGACTTTTTGCAATATTATTACTCTGCATATTGGAAAATTTCTCAGTTCCTCATTTATGATGTCTTTATATTTATATTATACTATATTGAACGGACTGAATATTTTGATGTATTATGCCTAAATATCGCCCTGAAAAATACTGAATGAGTTGATACATTATCATTCTGTCTGATATTTGGTGGCGTGTTTTCTAAGGATGTATCATTTATTCAATTATGTTGTTGATTTAGAAGTCTGCGACAAAGAATATTCAAACTAAATTCATTCAAAACATCATCTTCAGGCCAGAAGTTTGGATCGTTCATCATCTTATGTAATTTCATTAATTCATCATTTGGTATTCCTATACTAAAAGATAAATTTTTGTTTTTTTCCTTACCTTAATCATTGCATTTTCATTCAGATTTGACCCATAGTGTTTCATAATAATTCCTGTTACATCCTCACCAGCAATTCCGCTCACGTAAATCCATTCAATCTTTAAAGCTATTTTGATTTTACTGACAGCATTCGAGGTTCCTAAGCAAACGATTGTATTTTTCGTATCTTTAGGTTGATTTGAGAATATATGGCGAGAAAACTGGTGCGTAAGAGTATGGAAGATAGGGTCTGGAAATCCACATTGAGAAGACCCAAAGTATAACGATAGGCGGAACACCGGAGGATATAATCTTGGAAGGTGGTCGAGTTATAATGGACTGCCGGGCAGTATCAATACCATGGACTAAAGATAGCACAGGACGGAACACTCGATGGGGGAATAAGAGACCGAGTAATACAGGCGAGGAAGGCGATATCCATGTTGAATGGAGTTTTGTGGAACCAAAGCATCTCAAAAACATATATAACACAGTAGTGAAGCGCATGATTACTTATGAATGTGAGGTAGGGTCACTGAATAACTGACCAGAAAACAGGCTACTGTCAACCGAAATGGACTATTGAAGGAGACCCGCTGGAAGATCAAATATGGAAAAAATCACAAACGCGAGGATAAGAGAGACAATGGATACAAAACATACAAATATTGACGATATAAAAACTAAACAATTAATATGCCCGAATCCCGAATTGAAGGAAAGAGAGAAATACCGGATAAACTATGGTTGAACAGAGAAGAGTGTCGCAAAAAGGGGTAGAACGTTCTAACCCGATGTCAATTTTTTTTTTCATATCACCATATAAGGTAGCTAAATATATATATATATATATATATATATATATATATGGGGGTGTCCGCGTAGGGGAATTTCACTATATATATATAGTGAAATTCCCCTACGCGGACACCCCCTTCAGACGGACACCTCCCTTGAACGAACGGGTTTTCATGGTCTCGACTGTCTCCCATATAATTTACATTGTGTAAGTTGTCTCTTGAACGGACGCGGACACTAAGGTATGTTCTATTGACCGGACAAAACCAAAATAAAAAATTAAAGTTCTGTTGCAATTATCTGTGGAAAATATCGCTGTGAGTTCATTGCGTCAAATGGGACCCAATGGGAAAGAAGAAGAGAAGAAGAGGTTTCTGTGTCGCAAGCCAACATTAGTACCAGCCTTCACTGAGGGACTTCCCCGAGTGAACCGGGCATTTATCGATCTCAACTATGGCACGAAACTCCCGAGAATTTAATGAGTGTTAGTCTGAATTCTGACGTTGACTCAGTGAAAGAAATGGCTCCAAAAAGAAAAATACTCACTCTCAAACAGAAAATTGAGATAATTGAAGTGTACAATAAGGAAAAATTGAGTGTACAGAATTTATCTAAGCGTTTTTATATCGGAAAAATACAAGCTGCTGATATAATCAGACATAAAGAAATCCTCATCAACAAGTTGATGTCGAACACCAATGTGAATGAAAAGAGAAGCTTTCTAACTGGTGCTGGTACCAAAATTGATGTGTTGTGTTATGAATGGTTTACAGCAGCTCGCCATAAAGGGATTCCTCTGACATGTATGCACATGAACAATTTTTTTATGAGGTGTTTTGAATATGTAGAGTTTTATTTTCTCACTAATTCAAAAATTGATTAATTGTTGGCGTTATGCTCAAATAGAAGAGAACTTATTGGTAAAAATTTTTTCAGGTCCGTTAATACACTGCATTTCCTTAGGATGTTCAGCATTCAGTGCTTCTTCTGGTTGGTTTAATAAATTCAGAAAACGCCACAACATAAGTTTTAAAACAATTTCAGGGGAAGGAGCCTCGTTAATAGCGGTCTCATCATTCTAGGAGAAATGCCCTTCTCTTATCAAAGAATATTCATCCAGAGACATATTTAATGCTGATGAAACAGGTCTCTATTTCAGAGCTTTGCCTTACAATACGCTAACATTAAAAAAGAATAATGTGTTGGTGGTAAATATCCCAAAGAGAGATTTACAATTTTGCATTGTGCAAATATGGCAGGGGAAAAAGGAAAACTTTTGGTCATTGGTAAAGCAGCTTAACCCAGAGCATTCAAAAATATAAACATAAACAACGTGCCTGTAACTTGGAAATGGAATAAGAAAGCTTGGATGACCAGACAAATCATGACGGAGTTGTTACATGAACTAGATTGGAAAAATGCAAAAGAGAAAGGGAAGATTTTGTTGTTTTTGGACAATGCTGGATCTCATTCAAAAGAAATTCACCTGAAAAATATAAAACTTTTGTTTCAAACCCCTAATTGTACATCAACTTGTCAACCACTTGACCAGGGAATCATAAAAAATTTCAAAACCTATTACCGAAGACTTATACTGAAACACCTGCTAGTAAACATTGAGACTGCTAGTACAGCTTTCGAATTGACAAAAAAAATCTCGCCATTGGACGGAATTCACTTTGCAAAAACCTCTTGGGAATAAGTAAAAAAGGAAACCATCAAAAATTGCGTCCGCAAAGCCGGTTTTAAGCATGAAAATACGCAAGGTGACGACCAATTAAGTCAGACTGTTACATATGATCCTGAAGACGACTTGCCACTCTGTTATTGCACAGATTCCCAGAAATAAGAATTTCTTGGATATGAGTTTCAATGAAGACCTAAACGAATTTTTGAACCTTGATGAGAATTTATATTTTAAAGATCCTGATTCTGAACATGAAATTGGGAGTTCATATGACATTCGAGAAGTTTCCGGAGATTCTGATAACGATGAAATGCCAGGGCAAACAGGTGCTGTCCAAAATTATGGGGAAGCTATGACTTTAACCAAGCAGTTAAAAACGTTTTGCCCAGAATCACGGAGATTCAGAGACTTTAGGGATTCATTCCAAATTAGAATTGAGATTCCTTAATTGCATATTGAGGAAAAAGATGAGACAAACAAAAGTTTTGGAATTTTTTCGTAATTAAAGTGTCCCTTGATCAAAATTTTTGTTTATATTATTATAAACAAAAATTTCAGATAAGTAATTTTTTTGCTTTGTATATTTTAGATTGGTAAATAAAGACCATTTATTTTTATTATTATTATTAATAATAAAAATAAATGGTCTTTATTTACCAATCCAAAATATACAAAGCAAAAAAATTACTTATCTGAGGGCGAGATTTAGTTCGCATGACCCCAGGCCAGAAAATAATACAGTAACTTGTTGAAAAACACCTGAAGTCATACGTTTATTCTTCCATCTAACCCTCTTCAATTCAAAACACAAACGAAAATTAAAGAAATCCGAGCATACCCAACTAAGAAATAACAACTTCAACAATGCCGCAGATTATCTAATTGAATGTTTATGTATGCCTCACCTCAAATACAGCCCAGACATAGTCAGTCACACAACATCTGTATTAAACTCTTCAGTAATTATCCGAATGATTCCTCACTTTTTCAGTTACTGTTTACTTTGAAAAATTTTTACATTTCTATACCTACATATATTGATTTTTTATGTACAATATTCTCCAATTATTATTTCCATGAATTTTTTTTTGTACATATGTATGTCTTTTAAGCGGACACCTCTCTTGAACGGACACCATCGGGCGGTCCCGTGAGTGTCCGCCCATGGAAGATTTCACTGTATATATGTATATAGGTATGTTTTTATATATATATATATATATATATATAAAATATAACATATTTATATATATATACCTATATATATATATATATATATATATATATATATATCGACATGGTGTCATGGATTTTATGAATAACACCTTATAAACATATTATAAATAACTATAATTTCAAGAACTCAGAGAATGAAAATCAATTAAATTCAAGGATAAGACTCACCGTTGTTTTCATGTTGACTCGTGTAATCAGACCAAAATCCATTAAATTAGGTCAATTCACTCAGAAATATAGACAACTAAATTCATAAAAACGCTCACAATCCAAAATTATGAAGAAACAGTATATTTCGAATACATAATCACTTCGAGTCGAGTAAAAATTTTTTGAAGGTTGGTCCGAAAATCAAAACTCTTGTTGATAATCTCAAACAGAACTTACAGGGAGTATTGAATTGATACATATAAAATGTTTGAGAAAGCCAAAGTGGCAATAAATGGACGTAATTTCAATTTGAATATCTAGTTTGATTTTATGAAGAAAATTGTTGAAAAGATTTGTTACTATCATGAATTATATATAAACTTCAATGAAATTATTGTCAAAGAATAAGCTTAATTGAATCTAACCTACCAGAATTATGTAAATAGGACAAATTTGATCAAAATTCAATTAATTAGGGAAAACATAGTGTCTACGTCAGAAATTCTGAAATTATTAATGCAAGAGATATTCTTTAAAATGTTTAGGCATCAATAAAAGTGTAATAGCATCTAAGCTAAAGAAATTTAATCAATTTCATAAAAAATATTCATTAATCTTTCAGTAAAAAGCATTAGAAGTTTACTAGTGTAAACTTTTTAGATTTGGAAAACTCTTCGTATGAAAATAAGTATTTAAACTCAACCAATTTCCATAAAACTGATACAAAATTATTCACAGAAATTTGGATATATTAGTTGGACTAATTTCAAACCAAAAAAATTTGTAAATTTTGTATTATAAAATCATCGAAAGCATCATTTTAAAATAATTTTGACAGAAGCTAGTAAGGTTTGAAATTCAATTTTTCGAGTAATCTATAAAAGGCCAAGACAGTTGGAATAGAGACAGTATAAAGATACTCGGGTGTACATACACATCTCTCTGATTAAAGAGTTTCTCTTCAATAATCCAGTTACTAACTAAAAAAAGGAATTAAAATTATTAGTATGAATGGAAATGTGATAAAAATTACATTACCTGAGTGTTGTGAATAAAAACATCCCACATATCAATCAAGAAATCAACAATTTAAATCCATAAGAAGCAATCAACGAAGTGGGCTGAGAAATCCGAACATTCCAGAAACATTCTGCAAGAACCAGAACAAATTCCTGCAATCGAACAAAGCCAACATAAAAGGAACATTGTTAATGGACGATTTAACTTACCAAAGGTAGAAATAAGTTCATTTCTATAATTTTTTCAAATAAATCAAACCATTGCTTGTTTACGTTAGAATTACGTTACAATATTTAGATAGGGTTAGGTAAGCATAGAATATAGAGCTTACTCATTACATTTTTCAATTTTCACAGATTCATATTTAAAATAACTTAGATATTTATATATATATATATATATATATATATATATATATATATATATATATTTATATATATATATATATATATCTATTTATATATATATATATATATATATATATATATATATATATATATATATATATATATATATATTCCTAGTAGATCAAATCAACATTAACACTATTTAAATTTCAATTATTTAACAATAAAATTATAATTTTAAGAGCAAGCTGGCAACACTCAATACAGGCAACTAGATACAATGGTTATCTAACTAGTATTCATACTGAAAACTAATATTCTTACTCTAACTCATACAATTGAAATTCCATGATAACTAAGTTTAACCCATTCAAAAATAAACTTTTCTGATTTAATTCCTGATAAATAATAAATATCCATTAAAATTTAATTAATAATTGAAATAAAAATCATTTATTTATTTCATATCAAATTTGCGCCCAACGTGGGACTCGAAAATTTGAATTTTCAGCATATATATTTTAAATGAAACTGCACGAAGGAATTTTCATAGAAAAATTTAAAAAAAAATGGAAACCAGAAGCAAAACCTAGTTTGGCGAGAAAGAGAATGAGGAAAAGACTCAAGAAAATAATAGTAAAACAATAAAAAGTGATAAAATCAAATTTATGATACATATGAAACAAGAAATGAGACGAGATATGGAAGATAATTAAGAAAACCTTGCACAGAATATAAAACAGGATATGACAGAAATGACAAATTATATACGACAAGAAATGACAGCAAGTACAGAAAGGCTAATAACTAATTATTCTAATAAATAATTAATAATAAATCATAAATAAAATTTCACATACTAAAATCATATCAATATATATATATATATATATATATATATATATATATATATATATATATATATATATATCACAGTGCTCGCCGATGAGAATATCAGCACTGCTTATACCGAGAAGCTGAATAAATACAAGGACCTTACATTCGAGCTGAAGGAAATGTACGGACTTGAGAAAATGTCAATTCTTCCACTGATAAATATCAGTGAACAGCTTGGTGGAAACCCATATGATGGAAAACACAAGACGCCTGCAATTAGATAGCCACTTGATTAGTCAGTCCCAGAAGGAGATTATTTTGGCCAGAACACTAATGGTGAGAACATTCCTCCTGAGAATAGCCTTGACTGCAGTGATGGCCCGGTTTTTCTTGGATAGCAACCCGCTTGTCGTTGAAAAAAAATATATATGTATATATATATATATACGTATTTCTATTTACCCGAGATCCGTTATATATCATATTAAGACCTACCAGAGATCCGGTAAAGAACATTTGAATATTTCAAAGATTCCCATGGAAATTCAATCGATAATTCATATTTAATGAGAGCACACCCAGAAGGAAAAGTCTAATTCAGTTTTTTTAATACAAGAATTTTCGCATACAGAATCAGATCCGGCTTTATTTAATGAACGGAGCGAGATCCAGGGCTGTATAAAATGAAGTATTTTTGCCAACCGGAGAATCGGTTGGCAAAAATTTGAACGATTTACGTGAAATATTGAAATCACGGATTTAGATATATTATAAGGTACTCTGGTTTTCTGATATATAAATAAACAAATTTTATGCTCTTATCAGCCTTATCGGTTTCAATGAGAGAAATATGCCGTATGTAAACTACTTCGTTTTTTACATGTTATAATTATTTGGCAAAAACCTTTGGATGAAAGCAATGATAATTATCTGATTCAATTTGATTATTTTGATGGATTTATTCGCAAATCATTAATTAAAAATCTTTCTATGAACATGTGATATTCAGGACTTTCCCTTTTATAATACAGAATATTGATGCTTCATACAAAATGTAACGAATAGATTGAGTATAAATCAGATAGATTTTATTTATGGTTTTGAATATTTCAGATGATTCATTAATTATGCCTAATTGGTCCAATCTTTCACACTAGGATGCACAAACAAAAGAAAGAATTATCCGTAAAACATGAACTAATTATTACACTAACTTGGTATTCCATTCGTCAAGATATGTATTGTCAAGAAATCTTCATCTCGTACTTCAATACATATTCTTCGAGTTCGACTTCGTTTCTTCCTACCGCAGTGGTCAAAAGGAAATTGCAATAGATATATAAAATTGAAATTGGGATTTTTTAAAATTTGTACAAAACTAAACAGCTGATTTATCATCACATTCCTGATGGAAAATTCAAATAGATGAAAATACTGCTAATCTTGTTCAGGTTAGCTGAGCTACAAGGAGTTTTAATTTTATTTCTACTCCCAAAAAGTTTTTGAAATCAAGGAACTGAAAATAAAGCAAAAGAATTGGTTTTTTACAATATAATGGCCGATATTCATAATAATATAATGGCAATATAATACGGAACGTTCCTAAATTGACAGTACAAACGGCGAGTGAAGATTCCCTGCATAATTTAAAAAATAAGACTTCCATGGATCGCAAACGTTTGTTTTCGAGATACAGGGTGTTAAAGTTTGAATGTTTTCAAAATTTTTTCTCATAGAATCTACATTTCACAAGATATTCAACTGAAAATTGGCATAGATATTACAATTTAGAGATTAGACCATATGACGCGCCATAAAAATAAATAACGACTTTATTCACCACAGCTTATTACCTGGATTTTTATGGCAATTTGGATTTTTCTGAGGATATCGAGAGAATCGTTCAAAATTTTTTTCTCGAAATCAGTAGCAGATGCGATAAAACTACAAGAGACCATGAAGTTTAGTATAACAACAAAGCTTCTTCTCTTGTTGAAGTGATGAAAGTGCTATTTTTCTTAACGGGAACTGAAAAGTCAAAACGTTCGATATTGGTCTGATGTTAGCCCGCATATTTTTCGGGAAGGTCATATATACAATATATACAATACCCGTAAAAAACAAATATTTGGGTAGGAATTTTAGGTAAGTAAATGTAATGTTGTGGCTACTGGTGATATGTACAGAATCTCTTAGTGTAGAAATCATTATTTTAAGATGATCACATCTTTAGATCTATCTTTTTTGACGAAAATTGAAGTGGACATTTATGCTTAAAAATACTGAAAACAGAGGTAGAGCCAATTATTCTAAGAATAATGCAAGAAAACCCAAACGAATTCTTGACGTGCGTAATTTTCCAACAGCATGGTGCTTCCCCACATTTTTATAGACCTGTTCGAGAATGGTTAAACGCCAACTATCCGGGACAATGGACTGGAAGACATGGTTTCATACAGTGGCCATCCCAGTCATCGGATTTAACTCCTTAAGAGTTTTTTCGTTGGGGTATGTTAAATCGGAAGTGTACGTTACTCAACGAGAAACAATCGATAAGCTTAAGAACAGAATTAGAAAAGTGTGTGCCAATATTACGTCAGAAATTTCATGAAATTTTAGAAATGAATTCTCGACTAGACTTCATTTTTGTCAGAAAATGAATGGAGAAACTATGCGAGTTAATTGAAATAAAGTGTTGAATATTTATACCAGCTTTCTATAGTAGATTTGAAAAGCTTATGAACTGATTATGCCTTAACTAATCTGTGAAAAAATAGTAACGTTAAACAGAGGATTCAAGTGCCCTCAAAATTAGGTATCACATAATCCATGTTGCCGTTTGAAGAAAAAAATTTCCTGGAAAAAGCGTATATTTTCAATTAAATTTCCTTTGGCACCAAAATATTGTCTTGTTCAGATTTTAGAAAGTCTATTTACGTTCTCAATCTTATTAGCCGATATCAGCACACCTACTGATATGACGTCGTTAGTTCGAAATTTTTATCTAACGTTAGACAATGAGAAAATATTGAAATATTTGGGGATTTTCCACCACATTCAATATATTCGAAGGAAATAAATATGATCATGTAAAAAAAAACTATTTGGATATTTCGAATCTGAAACCCTTTTACAAAATGATGTTTTTTAACATCTTTCAATATACATCAATTTATTGAACATACCATGTCACTGAAACAAATTTGAAAAAAATTTTTGGAAAATTCGGTTTTCGAACATTAATTAAATCAACAAAAGATAATCTCTGAATAGAAAAAATTAACAGAAAAACGGTAAAGATATCATCTGTGAAAAGATTTTAGATGCAAAATATCTAAACAGATTTTTCTCTATATGTTTAAATTTTCCTTTCATTAACTACATTTATCATTATTTTAAATATGATCGAAGATATGAATTTAAAAATTTAATTCAAAAATATATAAAATAAATTTGGTTCAACCTCTGCCATTGTGATATTCTCGTCAATATTAATCGTACTCGAAAGTGAACTGCCAAACGGACAGAAAATTGATTTCATTGATCCAATACTCATAAAATTTGGCACGTATATTTCAGTAGTAAATTCGTGATTGCAACTTCATAGATTATGTATTTTCAAGAAATATGTATTAGGAAATCAAAATTTCGAAAATCCATGGAATTTCCGTATTTGAACTCTAAACGAATCTTGCAAATTCTTGATTTATTCATTAATTTATTTGTATATTCTGAAGTCATTGTATGATTTATAGATGCTCGGTCGGTTAAAATGCAAGAATTGTAGATATTGGCAAAAGAATACATCGATTTGTACAAAGGCGTCCAATAATGGATTACATATTTTCTAACACTTTAATTGGGTTCATTGCTCAGGTGACAACCTATCAGTCTCTTTCTTCGATTCATTGATGAAAAATGAATATCAGATATTTACTTGTAGCTTCGTTGTATGAGACAAACGATCAAAATGGAAGGAAAGCATTTATTCGAGAAATAAAATGTTGAATATGCAGAAGGGTAACTATTTTATGGCTTATTGATCAAAATTGAAATGATTCCGCTAAACTCAATTGTGGTAATATCATGATGATTTATTTACGAAGAGTGGCTGGTTCATTCCGTATTTGAAACACAGAAAATTTGGTCAAATTTCTTTAGAAAGACCAAACACAAGTTGGAAATCCTCAGTATCTGTGAGCAACGAGAAAATCTATGTTGGTATAATTTTTAATTTCATTCCACTTCATTCAAATCACGAAATTAGGGAACAAGAATATAAATGACTCATTTTACTAAGTCGTAATCGTAAACAATAGTAGCACAGCTGTTTATCGCGAATAAGACGAGTAGTACACTAGCCGCATTGTTTGAACTCTATAAACAATGGGCGTCAAGCAGATAAGCGTTACCAGATCTACCTCACTGAATCATTCAAGTTTAGTTCCAATATACTACTCTGTCAAGAAAGTACCGGGAATTTTCAATGAAAACAACATTTTTACATTTAACCGTCAAAATTTATTGGGTCGCCTTCAAAATAGGCTCCATTTGCTCCAATACATCTATGCCAACGGCACTTCCAATTATCGATACATTTTTTATAGGCGCTTTCCGGGATGGACTTTAGCTCTCGCGCCGAATTTTGTTTCATGGCTTCAATCGACTCAAAACGGGTGCCACGAAGGGGCAATTTTAGTTTTGGGAGGAGGAAAAAGTCGCAGGGAGCCAAATCCGGCGAATACGGTGGTTGCTGAAGCACGTTTGTTGAGTTTTTGGCGAGAAAGTCAGTCACAATCGTAGCTCGGTGAGAAGGCGCGTTATCGTCATGCAAAATCCATGAGTTGTTTGCCCACAAATTTGGCCGCTTCTTACGGATACGCTCACGCAAACGTTTCATAACGCCTAGGTAATACTCCTTGTTTAACTCTAACCCTCTGGAACGAATTCATAGTGCACCACGCCACGGATATTGAAGAAAACAATGAGCATCACCTTCATTTTCGAGCGGCTTTGGCGTGGTTTTTTCGGTGTCGGCTCATTTTTTGCCACCCATTCCGATGATTGCTGGCTTGTTTGCATATCGTACTCGTAGACCCAGGTCTCATCACCAGTTATAATGCATTCCATGAATCTATAATTGGAATTACAGCGATCCAGCATGTCTGAAGCAACCTGTTCGCGATGACGTTTTTGAAGAAAATTCAGGTTTTTCGGTACGAGTCGTGCGGCCACCTTTCTCATGCCCAAAATATCAATCAAAATCGTACGTGCGGACTCGTGGGATATCTTTAGATCATGTGCTATCTCTCTCAAGCTGGTACGACGGTTTTCCAGCACCCTTTCGTTAATTTTATCGACGTTATCTTCGATCGAAGCCGTCGATGGGCGACCACTTCACGACCGTCCTTGAAGGCTCTGTACCACTGATATGCACGAGTTTTCGATAGAGCATTATCACCAAAGGCCTTTTGCAACATTTTCAATGCATCGGCACACGAAAATTAATTTGCAACACAAAACTTTAAACAAATTACTCAACGTAATCACCCATAGTAAAAATCGGCACGCACTCTGACATCGACTGACTTAATCAGCTGTTGCAAACACACTAGTTGACAGATCCCGCTCAAGCTTGGCATAGTAATTAAGGACATAGTACCAACCAAGGAAAAAAAATTTACCTGCCTCATTGCCCCGCCAGATTTAAATCGATAATTCCCAGTACTTTCTTGACAGAATGTACAAACTGCGTTCGCAGCGCCGACAGAAAGCAATTCATGGAACTAAAACTGTATACAAAAATGGCATCTTTTAACCTGAGCGAGATCGGACAAAATTTTTGGGAAACATTTCTATGATGTCTGATAAGACCGTGTACATGGAGATACACATGAAAAAGGGCGAGATCCGTTTTTGTATCTCGTTCTTTCGAACGGATCTCATTCTTTCGAACGGATCTCATTCTTTCGAACGGATCTCGGTCCGTTCAGCAGACATCATAAAAAAAATTATATATATTATATAAGAATGTAATCAATTCTTATTTTTATAATTGAAGAAATATATTATTTGATGTCATGATTCTGGAAGAATTTATTTTCTTTAGTTTAAAATATACCAGAATAATATACACAAAATAAAATAATAACATACAAAGAAATAAAAAAGATAGCTTACTAACCTGGAAGAAATCAAAAACAATGCTATTTCTTCAGTTATCTCAACTCACATTTCTAACCTTACTAAATTTAACATGCGACAGTTTTAGGTTGAAATCTTAGACATAGAACATAGATCATAGAACATAGAAGTTACAAAGTTGTTTTCCCTAAAAAAACAGTTTTATTTTTACATCCCCCCACACAAAGTATGCACCCCTCCGTATCCTATCCTGCGTTTTCTTATGAGAGCAACTTAGTTACATGAAAATAGTTATTTTCTTTGCAATTTGTAATGTATCTCTTTCTATACAACATTTCTTCTCATATTATTTATCTTTAAGAAATTATTCTGTTGATCGTTTTTTATTTCATTTATTTCCACCAAATTAACTGTTCTTATACATTCGTCCATATTCTCCGTTTCTTCCAGAATTAGGTTTCTAGAAAGGCAATCTGCTCAACCTTATTGAAAGCTTCCTGACAAGCCAATGACTAATTGAATTTTACATCATACATTACATTGTTTCCTACAATATGTCCTGAATATTTGACTTCTTCTGCAAAATTACACGTGATAAATCAAGACTGAAACCTTCATTACATATTGCTTTCAATAGACTCTCCAAATGTTCTATATGTTGGTCAAATGTTAAAGAAAATATTAGAATATCATCTATATAATTTACGCAGAATAAATTCAGGTTATATTTTCTGATGATATTATTCAATATATGTTGAAATAAGGCCGAGGATGTTTAAAGTCCAAAAGGTAAACATTACCATTGCCAGTGACTATTCTGTGTCACAAAAGCAGTCTTATATCTATCTTTGATACGAATAGGAATCGACCAAAAGGCAGAATTTACATCTACTGTAGTGAAGAATTTTGCATTTCGGGTGTGGCTAAGATTTCATCTATTAATGGGAAAGGTTGTGGTTCGAGAAAAATTAATTTATTGAGTTCACAAAATCGACACATAATCTGGTTTTAGACCCTTCATCTCTCTTATATGCTGAAGTGACTGGTGATGCAAAAGGTGAGGAGGACTCCTCAATCAGATTTGCTTTCAACAATCTTCCTATTTGGAATTCTATTTCTTTTTGATCCTCCATTAAACATCTGTATGGTTTTTTTGCTGTAAATTTGTGTTCTGAAAATTTTATATGTGGCTCATTATTTTGCACCTGACCAATACAAACTTGTGTTTTGCGAAAATATGGTCATATTTGTTCATTACAACTTCAATTTTATTTCTCTGATTTTTTTCCAAATGCTCTAATATTGCTTCGAAAAGTTCTGTTGGTATACCTTCATTGAAATTGATATTATGGACACAATCGATCTTTCTCTCTTCATTCATATCTTATCTTCCATAAATATTCAAATCAAAATCTTGTTTTAATTGAAAATAGAATCTAGTCTGAGTAGAATATCATACTTGAAATTTTTCTCATTAACTACAAAAAGGACAACTTATTTTTTGATCTTATTAATTCTCATTTTTGTAATTATTTTTCCTGAAAAATTTACCCTGCCACTAACTGTTTTGAATGTGTTTCAATTATCTTGAATGTGTAGACATAACTTTTCTGCTACTTTGAAATTCAGAAGACTAACATTTGAGCCCGAATCATTAATTCCACATAATCCATTATTATTTATAAACACCTTCAATTTTATCAATGGCATTTGTTTTTTTGGTTGGAAATGGTCTCATTCAATTCATCCTGTACCCCAACAATGTTTACAGTTATTATGCTACCAGGTACGTTTTTTGTTCAAAATTATTGGATTTCTCCTTTAGCCGACAAAAAGTATCCGGATAAAATCCACCTGAAAAACCACTCTTCTCACAAATTGAGCATGGTTCCTTCTTAACTGGTTTTCTATTTCTTTGTGAATAGGAAGGAATTTGTTCGGCAAATTTATTCATTCTATGATTTTCTTTATTTCGATCGTTGTCATATTTTTTTGAACTTTCTAGCTTTCGCAACTCACCCAATAATTTCTCGAAAGTTGTTACATTTAATCGATCAATTCTATCTTGTAAATCATTTGGCAAAGTTGTCACAATTAAATCAATTAATATGTCAGTGAGAAAATTATTTCGAAGATTTAACAACATGTGTTACATATGTACCTAAATGAATACGCCTCTCTATATTTATGACAAATCGTTTCACAAAAACTCTCTAAGCAGTTATCTTTCCATATTTGAAAACTTCTGTCTAAACATAATGTAATTAATTTAGAATCAAACCATTCTTTCGCTATTCCATCCAGAAACAACCCTAAAATCAAAATTTTGTCTCTATCTTCTTCTACTTCACAAGGCGTGCATTCTGTCTCGAATTTTTTTAACCATAAATTCACTGAAACTTACCATCAAAATTATTCAGCACAAAATCCTCCTTTATCCTCTTGAAATCCTTTTTAGTCTCCTTGCTTTTTCTTGAAAGTTCTACCGTATCCTGTGGTTTTGGTGATTCTTGTTCAAATTCTGTTCTCACGTATGCGGGTAAATAAATCAGTTGTAAAAATATTAATTCTTAAACATCACATCTTCTTCGGCATCAAAATATATTTCTTTCAATTCCGGAGTTAATGATTTGACACACGTTCGAAATTGACCTCTTACTTTAATCGATTTCTAGATATTCTTCACCTTCGGTAGAGCCAAAAGTTCATGATGATCAGATATATCCTGTTTGTCCTCTGGTATTTCATAATATGTATTTTCCGTTCCCGTAGTTTGGATCCATTTGAATTTGTATGTATTTTTCTTTTTATCAGTATTGAATGCTTCCAAAGCGATGCAAATCTTTATGGATGTCGTCATTATAGCTTACGTTTTTGATTTATAAGAATGTGATCAATTCTTATTTTTATAATTGAAGAAATAGACGATTTGATGTCATGATTCTGCAAGAATTTGTTTTCTTCAATTGAAAATATACCAGAATAACATACACAAAATAAAATAATAACATACAAAGAAATAAAAAAATAGCTTACTAACCTGGAAGAAATCAAAAACAATGCTATTTCTTCGGGTTTCTCAATTCACATTTCTAAAAGCTAACTAAATATGACATGTGACAGTTTTAGATTAGAATCATAGACATAGAACATAGATCATAGAACATAGAATTTACAAAGTTGTTTTCCCTAAAAATAACAGTTTTATTTCTACATATATATATATATATATATATATATATATATTTATATATATATATATATATATATATATATATATATATATATATATATATTTATATATATATATATATATATATTTATATATTTATATATATATATATATATATATATATATATATATCACAGCCCTCATGGGCGCGGGATAAGGATACGTTGAATCAGCGTGCCACGATAAGTTCGCAACTTCCAGTTTGATTTTAGCGACTTGGGCCTCCACTGGCATAGGGCGGAGCACTATCCAAACCTCTTCTAACTACGATGGAAGCTCCCGAGTTGGAAACGCAACTGACACGTCGAAGAGACAGATCAGCTCTAGCCCCGCATGCAGGCTTTCAACCACTGCCCTCACGAAACCTATCCTCTAGTAGAGCAGCCAGGATTACTTGTGTGGGCATCCGCCTTCCCGTGGTAGCAATAATCGCGTCATTGTTCAGACTTGCTTCGGGAACACATTCCCTTGCAAATGTAATGCCTTGGAAACTTAGACCTAGCTGAAGTCAGCTAGGGCAATTCGGGGTTGCCACACCCATCAGTACTGTAAGATCCAGGCCGCGCCAGGAAACCAGGGTAGCGCTACAATACTAAAGCCTCAGATATCATTCTTTCAACCCACAGTGACCGCCCTGCATGCGTCCACCCACCCATCAACACCAAATCCAATCTCATGCCAAAGTAACGAGAAATTTAGCCCTCATCCTCAGATCGCCCCGAAATAGACACTTCAATGAGTCTATGCCTTCTTTTTGAGAAAACGCCTTCATTCTTTCTTTTAGCTCAATCAACCCCTCTCAGGATCTTGATTCCATTCATCAACTACCATCCGATTGAAATAATTCAGTACCAAACCTTTCTTCAGTTTGTACTCTACTCCCATTTCTTTCGGTACAAGATCTCCCATTAAAATATTCACGGCATCCGTAGATACCGTCCAACATACTCTTAGGCATGCATACTTGACCACCCTCTGACACCTATTCAAAGCCTTTTTTGCACACCCATACTTCATGGATTCATACCATATATTTACTCCATACATGGCGTACGCTTTAAACATACCACCATATACCTTCATTCCCTTTCTGTGCAATTCCCAGTCACGCCGCAAGCTCTTTCCAAGCCGCCCACCAATCGCACCAATTTCTCTCTTACGTCAGAGACGTGACCAGAAAATCTGTATCCTTCCTCCACTCTCACTCCCACGTAATTAACGCTTGTAGCGTATTGAATAGCTGAGCCCTGCAAACGCACGTTTGGAAGCCTACTCGAGGCCAGCTTCTCTTTTACCAACATGGAAACTGTATAGCATTCTGACACACTCATACCTGCCTCAGCAGCCCAATTGCTCAACAGATTCAAATAGTACTCTCTCTTCGAGAGTGAGACGACTGTTTCCTTTCTCTAGGAGGAGCATATCATCAGCATATGCTACTACCTTGCATCCTTCCCGTTCAAGCTCTTCCAACAGACCGTTCATGCACAAGTTCCACACCTTAGAACCCACTATGGAGCCCTGTTAGCATCCTGTCATCTTCTTCCTTACAATAGACACATTATGTCCTATCATTCTTACTTTTCTTTCACTAAAGTAATTCTGCCAGAGCACCATTTCCTCGCAACTTATATCCTTTAAACACCTCAATGCGTACTCCCACTTAAGATTGTCAAAGGCACCCTTGAAGTCGACAAACAAGCTCAGCACATATTTATCTTCGCTCTCTCACGATTCTCTCAAACAGGAGCCTAGCGTCAACAGTAGAGCTCCCTTTAAAGAAGCCATACTGCTTGTTGGACATGCCCCCAATCTCTTACTTACAATCAATCTCTCCATACTCTTCTCAAAGACCGGCAGATGACAGATCGGCCTGTATGACCCTACCCCTGTCTTCGGTTTCTCCGTTGACTTTAAAAGAACCACAACCGAGGCAATCTTCCAGATCTCAGGAAAACTGCTCTTTCTCTCTCGCAAACGTGTTGTACATAGACAACACGTATTCAGGTATATTATGCCACATCAGGCCATCTCAGGGTATATCATATCCACACCTGGCGCTTCTCGTTCGCTTTATAGCCATATCCGTTTCTTGTATACAGTACGTGAGTTCTACCAGTTAGTTGTATTGGCATGTGAGCATAGCTCTTTCACCTTGTGACTACTCAGCAGTCTCGACGGTATGGCCCTAGAGGCCCTCGCGCCTTATCATCGCGCGAGGTGAGAACCCCTCCGAAGAGATGAACCCAACAGCTTTCAGTTTGGGCTTCAGTTCGTAAACCTACAACCGTCTGACGGGTAGCAGCGAAGCACTATCTTATCTCTATAGGCTCTGCATTGTCAGCACTCGAGTTGTTTGCGACGCAACTCACACACCGGAAGGGCTTCTTATCCATCCATCTGAACGCAGTCTCATGAGCGTAGATATTCTCAAGATTGATTCCTCAATTGATCCTGGTACGCGCACCGTCAAGACCCATGAACCCATGGAAAGTCTTTCAATTGATACTGGCGTCAAGCACCAACGGACTAGCCGTTTCGTCGAGATCCACAAACCCAGACGTCTCACAATAGATTCAGGTTCAGGACGAGGCCAGTCGAACGGTTAAGTCCCGCTAAACCCTGAGACATTTCATGAGAATATCTCGAACATGAGTCTCTGCGAACAGATAAACGAAATACCTTCCTAGTTCAGCATGCGGACTTTCAACAACTATCTCCTCAAGTCCAATACCAATCGGGTGTCTAGGTGGTACGAGTACCACCTGTGGGCATCCACCCTCCCGAGGTAACGCAGTATGCTACATAACGCACTCGGCCATTGGACAGAAAAATCCGGAAATTTACTGCAATAGGGTAGAGTACGCTAGTTTTAATGAAGAGGCCCTGTGCTGTGACGGACTCCCTTGTCGCTGAGTTGATCAACGCGATTCAACCCTCCATTCCACCTTGCGGTGAAACTAAGGCCCCATTCGGTTGATCTTCCACAAGACGGGTCCAGTGACTGACGCAAGTGGTATTATGTTAGGCCCAAGACTTAACCCTCCATTTCACCGGGATGAAACTAAGGTCCTAGTCTTGACAAGCACCCACAGCGCACCAAGCTCTAATGCTATGGGGGGCGAGCATACAGTACACGTGAATTTTACCAGAATAGTTATTGGCTATTTAAGGATACCTCTTTTCCAAGTGACTACACAGCAGTCTCCACAGTCCACCCCTAGAGGTAGAAAGTGTGATAAGGATTCGCGCGTGGCGAGAACCCCTCCGAAGAGATGAACCCACCATCTTCCAGTTTGGACCCCGACTCGAAAGCCAGAACCGTCTTACTGGTAGCAGCGAAGCACTATCCAACCCCTACTGGCTCAGCAGGTCAGTACCTGAGTTGGTTTAAGACGCAACTCACCCGCCGGAGGGAATTCTTATCCGTCCACCCGAACGCAGTCCCATGAAGTGTAGCGATCTACACGTCGAATTTATTCGCTGGTATATCACCTTTATCGAGAAGACCGGTGAATGAAGAAATTGGGATATCTGTCCGTCAATGTGTCGTCACGTGCGCGTTGATATGAAGGAATTATTTCTTTTCCGGTTCACGATTGCAGAGTAAAGTTGAAATCTGAATGTCATAAAATTTATTTTCTCGTTAATTAATTTTTCTTGAAGATTAGAAGTAAAAACCCTCAAAGAAGGGTTTTTTTTTTTGGACTATCTTTTCCTGGAATTATTTTTGGATTATCTTTTTCTGGATTTGTTTTATGGAATATTTTTCCTGGATTTCTCTTGGATTATTTTCCTGTTATTTGGAAGTTTTCTTGGTGAGGAATAGTTACACGAACACTGGTTGCCCGAAGACGTTGAAGCTATTAAGTTCAAAGAACTACATAACAGCCTGCTTGAGACGACCTACAAAACCACCACCTGTTTTGATTGGCAAAACATTAGCCTGTATTCTAAACCAACCAGGGAAGTAATATTGAGAAATTTTGTATATATTCATATCACATTAAGGAACTTCAAATTTTTGTATATATTAATAATAACATTCCCATTTTTATATATATATATATATATATTTTTCTACTTTTATCGGTAATAATATTATTGAAACTTACTCTAGTGTAAGATAGTAAATTGTATATTTATTTTAAATGTATATATGTAATTTGTAAGAAAAATTACTTGTGGTAAATTAAACGAGTGACTTGTTTGTCAGGGAGTTGTGTCTTTTCATTTGGTGGAATTGTGAGATCAGGCTCACGACCCAGTTAAACCGACTGGGCTCGGGCATTTTAAAATATAGTTGTAGCTGAATTGTTACACAAATTTTGGCGCCCAACGTGGGGCCATTGAATTCCTTTTTCGGATTTCAAATAAACTTGATCTCACTCTTTCCGGGTGGAAGTGACTTTGGGTTCCTGGTCAACCAAGGTGCTCGTTTCGGGTAGTTGTAAGTTTCTTTGGGTCATTGTGTGCAAGATTTTTCAATCGGGTTTCATTTTTTATTTTTTCTTTTCGGTAATATATAGAGTCATTAAATTTTTTCTTCATTTTCGGCATAATGGCGATTAATCCACAGTTTCTAAAGCAAAATGAACTTGCTTATGAGATTGCGATGAGAGGAATTGAAGTTCCGTCATCAGTAGATGACAAACGTAAAATTTTGAGGGGTTTGCTATCCCAAGAATCCTCTGATCGTAGTTTCATCATCTTATCTGATCCTTTCTCTTTTGAAGAAAATGTCGGTGGTATTAAAGAAAGTTTGACAGATTTGAGGGAGATTTGTGCCAAGTTCAACTCGGGTTCCTCTCAAGTTGATCACAGGCGTATACTCACTCGCCTAACTCATGTGACTGGTAGAATCCAACGGTTATCTGCTGACAAAGATGGTGAGTCTGCTATCAGACAGAGTCTTTATAAGGAGGTCCTCATGCTGGAATCTGATATTGCGGAAAAGATGTCCTCTCCTGAGGCTCTTTCTCCTTGTACCTCAACTCCTGTGAAATCTACAGGTTTGCACAATCCTCTATCTCCTGTCAATATGGGAACTAATTCTAAATGTATACCTGTGTACAAGTGGGGTTTAAAGAAATTTTCCGGAAGGGAACCATTAATCCCATTTTTGGAGTTAGTTGAGTCCCTAAAAGTTTCGAGGGGTTGTAAAGATTCAGACCTATTTGAATCTGCTGGGGATTTATTCGAGAATGATGCATGGACTTGGTGGCATAACAACTACATCAAAAATCGTTTCCTGAATTGGAACGAACTCGTTAAAGCTTTGAAGTCCACATTTTTGCATAGTAATTATGACTCAGTTTTACTTCATGAGATCAAATCTCGTAAACAGAATCCTCGAGAGTCTGTTACCTTGTATATCAATTCTATGGAGGCACAATTTTATAGGTTAAATAATTGTCCTTCAGAGCTTGGAATGGTCAATATTATAAGAAATAATTTACTTCCTGACTATGTAAAAGCCCTCGTTTTACAGGATATTTTGTCAATATCTCAGTTGATAGCTCTTTGTAAGAGAGTGGAGGATGCTCTCTGTCTGAGCATTTCCAATCAGTTGGGAGAACTGCGGGTGGCTGATACTCGTTCTAGTGCCAGATGTTGGAACTGTGGAGAAGGAAACCACCACTATAACGAGTGTCGTAAGCTACGCACACGTTTCTGTTTTGGTTGCGGTCAGAAGAACGTGATCAAGTCCAATTGTCCTCTGTGCTCAAAAAACGAGAAGAGGGTCCACAATCCCGCAGGTATTGGAGGTCCTTCAGGTCAAAATCCTGCTCAAAAACGAAAAGGGAAATCAAGCCAGATGAAAAATTGACCACTTCGTCGCCCACAACCGCGAAGAACTTCGATTTATCTGATGGTCATCGCAGTTTATCTTCTGGTAATGCTCGAAAAATAGTCAAAAGGAAAGAATGTCTCTTGAGGGAAACCAATCCCCTATTGGAACTTCGGCAAAAGGACAATCGTCCTTATCTAACAGTTCATGTTGGAGGTCAGCCTATATCCTCCTTAATAGATAGTGGGAGCAATGTTACAATTTTGGGTTCCTCTTCTATTCATCTTCTGCGAAAGTTGAATCTCTGCCTACACTATGACGTATCGGTTAATCTCACTACGGCTGATGGAAGGCCTCAAGATACTCTAGGCTATGTCAACCTTCCCATAAGTTTGAACGATATGATCAAGGTTCTCAAGGTTCTTGTTGTACCATCGATAAATCACGATCTTATTTTGGGTATGGATTTCATTCATGAATTTAACTTAACTCTTGATTTTAAGGATTTTACTTATAGTTCCTCTTACCTATCTTTAGATAACTCCGTAGCTGTAGTTCGCGCCTTACTTGGATCTGAGTCATTGACAGATTCGCAAAAGTGCGAACTGGATTTTGTTGTCGACCTATTCAATCAAATTGCGCCGTCTGATAAGTTGGGTAAGACGCATTTATATGAGCATCATATTGATACAGGAGATGCCAAGCCGATTAGGCAAAGACAATATCCGCTTTCTCCAGCAATGCAGAGAGTTTTGAACGAGGAGATTGATAAGATGTTGGGGCTCAACATTATCAAACCTGTCTCCGGGTGTAGCCCATGGTTGTCTCCACTTTGGTTGGTCCCCAAGAAAGATGGTACCTATAGGGTTGTCTTCGATGCCAGGAAGTTGAATTCCATTACTCTTCCTGATAGTTATCCAATGCCTCCCATTGATTCTATTTTGAGCAAAGTACGGGATGCAAGTTATCTTAGTTCAATAGACTTGAAACAGGCATTCTTCCAGATTCCTTTGGACGAGGAATCTAAGATAAAAACAACCTTCGCTATTCCAGGCAGAGGACTATTCTGTTTCAATGTATTACCGTTTGGTTTGAATTGTGCTTGTCAGGCAATGGTAAGACTTATGGATATGGTCATTGGTCCATCGTTAGAGCCTTATGTGTTCTATTATATCGATGACATAATCGTTTGCACCCCTACCTTTGAAATGCATCTTGCTGTCCTCAGAAAGCTGTTTCATTGTCTGAAAGAGGCGAATCTGACAGTTAACTTCGAAAAATGTAAGTTTTGTAGACCTTCATTGAACTTTTTGGGATTTGTAGTAGATGCAAATGGTTTAAGAACGGATCCATCGAAAGTTCAAGATATTTTGGATTATCCGATTCCCAAAAATACCACACAGATCCGTCGGTTGATCGGTTTAATTGGTTATTACCGTAGGTTTTTGGGAGATTTTGCTTCAGTATGTAGTCCAATTACTGATTTGTTGAAGGGAAGAAAGAAAGGACAACCCATTGCATGGACGGATGATGCAAATGAAGCATTTCTCAGGATAAAATCATTGTTGACAACAGCTCCCATTTTGGCAAGTCCGGATTTTTCTAGACCATTTTGTCTTGCATGCGATGCTAGTGATAATGGTATTGGAGCGGTTTTGTTTCAGGAGGAGGATGGTTTGGAACATCCGGTTGCCTATTACAGTAGGATTTTGAATAAAAGCCAACGCAAATATTCTACTACAGAAAAAGAACTTCTGGCTATAGTGATGTCTATTGAAAAATTTAGACCATATATCGAGGGTACCGAGTTTACCGTCATAACGGATCACTCTTCTCTAGTATGGCTCAACTCGATGAAGAATCCCAATCAACGGATATCTAGATGGATTATGAGATTATCTTCATATCGTTTCAAAATTGTTCATCGAAGCGGATCCCTCAACACTGTGGCTGATTCACTCTCTCGTTTGTCAACTGACACTTTACAAGTTTCAGTTTTGAATCTCTCTCAATTAAGAGTCGATAAATGGTATAGCAATTTGCGAACTGAAGTAAGCGACCGTCCAGATCTATATCCAGAATTTAGAGTAAGCAATGGTGTTTTATATAAACATATTTTGCCCAGGTACCGAATAATAAATGACTCTCCGGAATGGAAAATTGTTGTGCCCACTCCTCACAGGCTGGAAGTTATGAAGGAGTTCCATGATGAGCCAGTTGCTGGACATTTTGGTGTTTACAAGACCTTGCACCGTATCTCCTCTTTATATTACTGGCCTAGGATGAAGAAGTCAATTATTAAGTATGTAAGATGCTGTAAGGTATGTGCTTCTTGTAAACCAGGAAACCTACCCCAGGCTGGTTTAATGGGCAAGTATCGAAATATTAACTTCCCATTTCAATTCTTGAGTGCTGATTTGCTGGGACCTTATACACGGTCCAAAACAGGTAACCAGTATCTTTTAGTGGTGACTGACTGGTTCACCAAATTTGTTTTCGTGCAGCCACTTTCTAAGGCTACTAGTAGGGCCATTGTGAAATTTATCGAGAATCAGATTTTCTTGATTTTCGGAGTTCCTCAAATTTTTGCCGTGGATAATGGATCACAATTTGTTTCTGCTGAATTCAAGAATCTGATGAAAAAATATGGTGTCCAAAAAATCTTTTATAACGCTCGATTCCATCCCCAAATAAATCCAACGGAGCGTGTAAACAAGACAATCGTCACTGCCATCAGATCATACATCGATGGTGATCACAAACTTTGGGACCAGCACATTCACCAAATAGTTCAGGCTATAAGACTAGCTAGGAGTGAGGGCTTGAAATATAGTCCTTCCTTTTTAGTTTTTCTTAGGAATGTCGCTACTGATGGATCATTCTATGGTCTTATTTCGGAAAATGCTAATAACGTCGTTACTATAGGGAATAGAGTTTTGGATTCCAATTTGGTTCAACAGCTGCCAGAGCTTTATGAAGACGTTCGAAAACGTTTGAAGCATTCTTATGAGATCAACGCTCGTAGATACAATCTTAGAAGACGTGATGTTCGTTTGAACATTGGTGATAGGGTTTGGAAAAAAAAACTTTGTTCTGTCCAATGCTTCGAAAAATTTCACCTCAAAGCTTGCTCCAAAATTCGTCCCTTGCATAGTAAATAAGATAATATCTTCACTTGTCTACAATTTAGTCGACTTATCTGGTAGGAATTTGGGAAATTTTCATATCAAAGATATAAAACCTGATTTAACCGAAGATGACCCCGATGATGATTTAAATGTCGAATCTCAGTGACTCAAAATACTGTTCTTTCATGTGTCCTTGTTAAAAGTCTTATATCCCCACTATTCATTGCACCGTCCTCATTCCTCATATATATATTTTACGCCAGATAGACATAAAACTGCATCTGAAAGACACAAAAGATTTATGAATTCTAGACCAACTAAACAGCCACACGAAAGAGACATGTCAGCACATCATACAGATACCGTATAACTGTATGTTGATCCGAAAAAAGGTAGAAGTCTACATTAGGGGTTAAGGGAAAAATTTAGCCAGAGCAGAAGATAAAGATAACCGTAATGGCAAGACAAGAGACATAGAGACTGTCTCTCCGCTACGGGAAGGTAAATGCTCTCAGCTAAAAAGAGAAAAGGAAAGGAAAAGGAAGATAATTACCCCTAAATACTTCAAATAAAAATTATGTCAAAAAAAAGTCAATGAATTCGTAAAATATATATATGAGGAATGAGGACGGTGCAATGAATAGTGGGGATATAAGACTATTAACAAGGACACATGAAAGAACAGTATTTTGAGTCACTGAGATTCGACATTTAAATCATCATCGGGGTCATCTTCAGTTAAATCAGGTTTTATATCTTTGATATGAAAATTTCCCAAATTCCTACCAGATAAGTCGACTAAATTGTAGACAAGTGAAGATATTATTTTATTTACTATGCAAGGGACGAATTTTGGAGCAAGCTTTGAGGTGAAATTTTTCGAAGCATCGGACAGAACAAAGTTTTTTTTCCAAACCCTATCACCGATGTTCAAACGAACATCACGTCTTCTAAGATTGTATCTACGAGCGTTGATCTCATTAGAATGCTTCAAACGTTTTCGAACGTCTTCATAAAGCTCTGGCAGCTGTTGAACCAAATTGGAATCCAAAACTCTATTCCCTATAGTGACGGCGTTATTAGCATTTTCCGAAATAAGACCATAGAATGATCCATCAGTAGCGACATTCCTAAGAAAAACTAAAAAGGAAGGACTATATTTCAAGCCCTCACTCCTAGCTAGTCTTATAGCCTGAACTATTTGGTGAATGTGCTGGTCCCAAAGTTTGTGATCACCATCGATGTATGATCTGATGGCAGTGACGATTGTCTTGTTTACACGCTCCGTTGGATTTATTTGGGGATGGAATCGAGCGTTATAAAAGATTTTTTGGACACCATATTTTTTCATCATATTCTTGAATTCAGCAGAAACAAATTGTGATCCATTATCCACGGCAAAAATTTGAGGAACTCCGAAAATCAAGAAAATCTGATTCTCGATAAATTTCACAATGGCCCTACTAGTAGCCTTAGAAAGTGGCTGCACGAAAACAAATTTGGTGAACCAGTCAGTCACCACTAAAAGATACTGGTTACCTGTTTTGGACCGTGTATAAGGTCCCAGCAAATCAGCACTCAAGAATTGAAATGGGAAGTTAATATTTCGATACTTGCCCATTAAACCAGCCTGGGGTAGGTTTCCTGGTTTACAAGAAGCACATACCTTACAGCATCTTACATACTTAATAATTGAGTTCTTCATCCTAGGCCAGTAATATAAAGAGGAGATACGGTGCAAGGTCTTGTAAACACCAAAATGTCCAGCAACTGGCTCATCATGGAACTCCTTCATAACTTCCAGCCTGTGAGGAGTGGGCACAACAATTTTCCATTCCGGAGAGTCATTTATTATTCGGTACCTGGGCAAAATATGTTTATATAAAACACCATTGCTTACTCTAAATTCTGGATATAGATCTGGACGGTCGCTTACTTTAGTTCGCAAATTGCTATACCATTTATCGACTCTTAATTGAGAGAGATTCAAAACTGAAACTTGTAAAGTGTCAGTTGACAAACGAGAGAGTGAATCAGCCACAGTGTTGAGGGATCCGCTTCGATGAACAATTTTGAAACGATATGAAGATAATCTCATAATCCATCTAGATATCCGTTGATTGGGATTCTTCATCGAGTTGAGCCATACTAGAGAAGAGTGATCCGTTATGACGGTAAACTCAGTACCTTCGATATATGGTCTGAATTTTTCAATAGACATCACTATAGCCAGAAGTTCTTTTTCTGTAGTAGAATATTTGCGTTGGCTTTTATTCAAAATCCTACTGTAATAGGCAACCGGATGTTCCAAACCATCCTCCTCCTGAAACAAAACCGCTCCAATACCATTATCACTAGCATCGCATGCAAGACAAAATGGTCTAGAAAAATCCGGACTTGCCAAAATGGGAGCTGTTGTCAACAACGATTTTATCTTGAGGAATGCTTCATTTGCATCATCCGTCCATGCAATGGGTTGTCCTTTCTTTCTTCCCTTCAACAAATCAGTAATTGGACTACATACTGAAGCAAAATCTCTCAAAAACCTACGGTAATAACCAATTAAACCGATCAACCGACGGATCTGTGTGGTATTTTTGGGAATCGGATAATCCAAAATATCTTGAACTTTGGATGGATCCGTTCTTAAACCATTTGCATCTACTACAAATCCCAAAAAGTTCAATGAAGGTCTACAAAACTTACATTTTTCGAAGTTAACTGTCAGATTCGCCTCCTTCAGACAATGAAACAGCTTTCTGAGAACAGCAAGATGCATTTCAAAGGTAGGGGTGCAAACGATTATGTCATCGATATAATAGAACACATAAGGCTCTAACGATGGACCAATGACCATATCCATAAGTCTTACCATTGCCTGACAAGCACAATTCAAACCAAACGGTAATACATTGAAACAGAATAGTCCTCTGCCTGGAATAGCGAAGGTTGTTTTTATCTTAGATTCCTCGTCCAAAGGAATCTGGAAGAATGCCTGTTTCAAGTCTATTGAACTAAGATAACTTGCATCCCGTACTTTGCTCAAAATAGAATCAATGGGAGGCATTGGATAACTATCAGGAAGAGTAATGGAATTCAACTTCCTGGCATCGAAGACAACCCTATAGGTACCATCTTTCTTGGGGACCAACCAAAGTGGAGACAACCATGGGCTACACCCGGAGACAGGTTTGATAATGTTGAGCCCCAACATCTTATCAATCTCCTCGTTCAAAACTCTCTGCATTGCTGGAGAAAGCGGATATTGTCTTTGCCTAATCGGCTTGGCATCTCCTGTATCAATATGATGCTCATATAAATGCGTCTTACCCAACTTATCAGACGGCGCAATTTGATTGAATAGGTCGACAACAAAATCCAGTTCGCACTTTTGCGAATCTGTCAATGACTCAGATCCAAGTAAGGCGCGAACTACAGCTACGGAGTTATCTAAAGATAGGTAAGAGGAACTATAAGTAAAATCCTTAAAATCAAGAGTTAAGTTAAATTCATGAATGAAATCCATACCCAAAATAAGATCGTGATTTATCGATGGTACAACAAGAACCTTGAGAACCTTGATCATATCGTTCAAACTTATGGGAAGGTTGACATAGCCTAGAGTATCTTGAGGCCTTCCATCAGCCGTAGTGAGATTAACCGATACGTCATAGTGTAGGCAGAGATTCAACTTTCGCAGAAGATGAATAGAAGAGGAACCCAAAATTGTAACATTGCTCCCACTATCTATTAAGGAGGATATAGGCTGACCTCCAACATGAACTGTTAGATAAGGACGATTGTCCTTTTGCCGAAGTTCCAATAGGGGATTGGTTTCCCTCAAGAGACATTCTTTCCTTTTGACTATTTTTCGAGCATTACCAGAAGATAAACTGCGATGACCATCAGATAAATCGAAGTTCTTCGCGGTTGTGGGCGACGAAGTGGTCAATTTTTCATCTGGCTTGATTTCCCTTTTCGTTTTTGAGCAGGATTTTGACCTGAAGGACCTCCAATACCTGCGGGATTGTGGACCCTCTTCTCGTTTTTTGAGCACAGAGGACAATTGGACTTGATCACGTTCTTCTGACCGCAACCAAAACAGAAACGTGTGCGTAGCTTACGACACTCGTTATAGTGGTGGTTTCCTTCTCCACAGTTCCAACATCTGGCACTAGAACGAGTATCAGCCACCCGCAGTTCTCCCAACTGATTGGAAATGCTCAGACAGAGAGCATCCTCCACTCTCTTACAAAGAGCTATCAACTGAGATATTGACAAAATATCCTGTAAAACGAGGGCTTTTACATAGTCAGGAAGTAAATTATTTCTTATAATATTGACCATTCCAAGCTCTGAAGGACAATTATTTAACCTATAAAATTGTGCCTCCATAGAATTGATATACAAGGTAACAGACTCTCGAGGATTCTGTTTACGAGATTTGATCTCATGAAGTAAAACTGAGTCATAATTACTATGCAAAAATGTGGACTTCAAAGCTTTAACGAGTTCGTTCCAATTCAGGAAACGATTTTTGATGTAGTTGTTATGCCACCAAGTCCATGCATCATTCTCGAATAAATCCCCAGCAGATTCAAATAGGTCTGAATCTTTACAACCCCTCGAAACTTTTAGGGACTCAACTAACTCCAAAAATGGGATTAATGGTTCCCTTCCGGAAAATTTCTTTAAACCCCACTTGTACACAGGTATACATTTAGAATTAGTTCCCATATTGACAGGAGATAGAGGATTGTGCAAACCTGTAGATTTCACAGGAGTTGAGGTACAAGGAGAAAGAGCCTCAGGAGAGGACATCTTTTCCGCAATATCAGATTCCAGCATGAGGACCTCCTTATAAAGACTCTGTCTGATAGCAGACTCACCATCTTTGTCAGCAGATAACCGTTGGATTCTACCAGTCACATGAGTTAGGCGAGTGAGTATACGCCTGTGATCAACTTGAGAGGAACCCGAGTTGAACTTGGCACAAATCTCCCTCAAATCTGTCAAACTTTCTTTAATACCACCGACATTTTCTTCAAAAGAGAAAGGATCAGATAAGATGATGAAACTACGATCAGAGGATTCTTGGGATAGCAAACCCCTCAAAATTTTACGTTTGTCATCTACTGATGACGGAACTTCAATTCCTCTCATCGCAATCTCATAAGCAAGTTCATTTTGCTTTAGAAACTGTGGATTAATCGCCATTATGCCGAAAATGAAGAAAAAATTTAATGACTCTATATATTACCGAAAAGAAAAAATAAAAAATGAAACCCGATTGAAAAATCTTGCACACAATGACCCAAAGAAACTTACAACTACCCGAAACGAGCACCTTGGTTGACCAGGAACCCAAAGTCACTTCCACCCGGAAAGAGTGAGATCAAGTTTATTTGAAATCCGAAAAAGGAATTCAATGGCCTCACGTTGGCCGCCAAAATTTGTGTAACAATTCAGCTACAACTATATTTTAAAATGCCCGAGCCCAGTCGGTTTAACTGGGTCGTGAGCCTGATCTCACAATTCCACCAAATGAAAAGACACAACTCCCTGACAAACAAGTCACTCGTTTAATTTACCACAAGTAATTTTTCTTACAAATTACACATATACATTTAAAAGAAATATACAATTTACTATCTTACACTAGAGTAAGTTTCAATAATATTATTACCGATAAAAGTAGAAAAATATATATATATATATATATAAAAATGGGAATGTTATTATTAATATATACAAAAATTTGAAGTTCCTTAATGTGATATGAATATATACAAAATTTCTCAATATTACTTCCCTGGTTGGTTTAGAATACAGGCTAATGTTTTGCCAATCAAAACAGGTGGTGGTTTTGTAGGTCGTCTCAAGCAGGCTGTTATGTAGTTCTTTGAACTTAATAGCTTCAACGTCTTCGGGCAACCAGTGTACGTGTAACTATTCCTCACCAAGAAAACTTCCAAACTCCAGGAACAAATAACAGGAAAATAATCCAAGAGAAATCCAGGAAAAATATTCCATAAAACAAATCCAGAAAAAGATAATCCAAAAATAATTCCAGGAAAAGATAGTCCAAAAAAAAAACTGTCAAAAAGAGAACAAAAATGAGAAATACGTTACGTTAAAATTTTGAACACTTCCGCCTCTGGAACTTTTCCTCAAAAATGGGAAAAAACACTTGTGTATTTTCTTCGCCATTTCCGACAAAAAAAATGCAGAAACTTTCAAGGCAATCGTATGCAAAATTTTCCAGGACAGAAGTGTGTTTTAAAAACAAAGGAATAAATAATAAAGTTAAAATAATGTTACATTATAAATAAAAAACGTACACGTGCATCGAGCAGAAAGTTTCATACAACCAATATAAAAAATTTGATAGAGGCATTCCAAAAGGAAAAATATATGATAAAAATACATGCTTTATATGCAGTTCAAACATAAAAACGAATGATACTTACCCCTTCTTTGAGGGTTTTTACTTCTAATCTTCAAGAAAAATTAACTAACGAGAAAATAAATTTTATGACATTCAGATTTCAACTTAACTCTGCAATCGTGAACCGGAAAAGAAATAATTCCTTCATATCAACGCGCACGTGACGACACATTGACGGACAGATATCCCAATTTCTTCATTCACCGGTCATCTCGATAAAGGTGATATACCAGCGAATAAATTTGACGTGTAGATCGCTACACATTTTACTAATTTGTGTAACAATTCAGCTACAACTATATTTTAAAATGCCCGAGCCCAGTCGGTTTAACTGGGTCGTGAGCCTGATCTCACAATTCCACCAAATGAAAAGACACAACTCCCTGACAAACAAGTCACTCGTTTAATTTACCACAAGTAATTTTTCTTACAAATTACATATATACATTTAAAATAAATATACAATTTACTATCTTACACTAGAGTAAGTTTCAATAATATTATTACCGATAAAAGTAGAAAAATATATATATATATATATATAAAAATGGGAATGTTATTATTAATATATACAAAAATTTGAAGTTCCTTAATGTGATATGAATATATACAAAATTTCTCAATATTACTTCCCTGGTTGGTTTAGAATACAGGCTAATGTTTTGCCAATCAAAACAGGTGGTGGTTTTGTAGGTCGTCTCAAGCAGGCTGTTATGTAGTTCTTTGAACTTAATAGCTTCAACGTCTTCGGGCAACCAGTGTTCGTGTAACTATTCCTCACCAAGAAAACTTCCAAATAACAGGAAAATAATCCAAGAGAAATCCAGGAAAAATATTCCATAAAACAAATCCAGAAAAAGATAATCCAAAAATAATTCCAGGAAAAGATAGTCCAAAAAAAAAAACCCTTCTTTGAGGGTTTTTACTTCTAATCTTCAAGAAAAATTAATTAACGAGAAAATAAATTTTATGACATTCAGATTTCAACTTTACTCTGCAATCGTGAACCGGAAAAGAAATAATTCCTTCATATCAACGCGCACGTGACGACACATTGACGGACAGATATCCCAATTTCTTCATTCACCGGTCTTCTCGATAAAGGTGATATACCAGCGAATAAATTCGACGTGTAGATCGCTACAGAACTAAGATAAACTCAAGATTGACGACTACAATTGATCCTGGTACGTCCTGACTCACCGAACCCATGTGAGGTCATTCGATTGATCCTGGCGTCAAGCACTAATGGCGGAGCCATTTCGTCGAGATTCACAAACCCTAAATCGTTACGCATAGATCCGGGGCCAGGACAGGCCGTTTGAACCGTCAAGTCCCGCTAAACCCCAGGTCGTTTCATCAGAATATCCCGAACATGGGGGTCTGCGAACAGATAAATGAAATACCCCCCTAGTCCAGCATGCGGAATTTCAATCACTGCCCCCTCGAGTCCAACACCAATGGGGTGGCCAGGTGGTACAAGTAACCCTGTGGGCAAACCACCCTCCCGAGGTAACGCAGTATGCTACATAACGCACTCGGCCATTACACAGAATACGCAGATTCATACTGCGATAGGGTAGAGTACGCCAGTTTTAAGGGAGAAGTCCTGTGCTGCGACAGACTCCCTTGTCACTGAGTTAATCAACCGGCTCAGCCCTCCATTTCACCTGAGTGGCAAAACTAGAGCCCCATTCGGAGATCTTCCACCATACAGGTCCAGTGACTGGCGCGAAATGGCATTACGTTAGACACCAAGACTTAACCCTCCATTTCGCCGGGACGAAACTAGGGTCCTAGTCATGATGAGCGCCCCCATCACGTCAAGATCTAATTCCTGGGGGGCAGAGCATACAGTACACGTGAATTCTACCAGATTAGTTATTGGCTATTTGAGGGATACCTCTTTTCCAAGTAACTACCAAACAGTCTCCACAGTCCATCCCTAGAGGTAGAAAGTGTGATAAGGATTACGCCATATCACCGCGCGTGGCGAGAACCCCTCCGAAGAGATGAACCCACCAGCTTCCAGTTTGGGCCCCGACTCGAAAGCCAGAACCGTCTGACTGGTAGCAGCGAAGCACTATCCAACCCCTACTGGCTTAGCAGGTCAGTACCCGAGTTGGTTTGAGACGCAACTCACCCGCCAGAGGGAATTCTTATCCATCCACCCGAACGCAGTCCCATGAACTAAGATGAACTCAAGATTGACGACTACAATTGATCCTGGTACGAGCACCGTCTAGCGGCCTGTACGTCCTGACTCACCGAACCCATGTGAGGTCATTTGATTGATCCTGGCGTCAAGCACTAATGGTGGAGCCATTTCTTCGAGATCCACAAACCCTAAATTGTTACGCATAGATCCAGGGGCCAGGACAGTCCGGTCGAACCTTCAAGTCCCGTTAAACCCCGAGTCGTTTCATGAGAATATCCCGAACATGGGGGTCTGCGAACAGATAAATGAAATAACCCCCTAGTCCAGCATGCAGGAGTCTGTGCTGCGACAGACTCCCTTATCACTGAGTTAATCAACCGGCTCAGCCCTCCATTTCACCTGAGTAAAACTAGGGCCCCATTCGGAGATCTTCCACCATACAGGTCCAGTGACTGGCGCGAAATGGCATTACGTTAGACTTCTGTTGTTGACTCTGTTGTAGTGTTGTTTTTTCTTTTTTTTCCCAACAATTGTTGCCCATCTGCACACTTTCAACACCGTACTAATGAGGGCCGAAAGCCCGATACACGTATCTACGGTTGAATCTATATGAGGGTTATGTCTATTAACTTTTTTCTATTGTTCCAAGCAATTCCCTCCTTATTCCTTTTTGTATTATGTTCCGGGACTCGGGTGTCATCCAGGTAGATAAAGCTTCCTCCGTGTACGAAGTTTGGTTGTTGGCCTGTATTCACGGGGTCTCCTTACTGAAGCCATCAATTGGCGGCTGGCTTCTGTTGTTGACTCCGTTTGTGTGTTAACTTTTTTCCCACCATCCACACACTAATTTCACCGTACTCTAGCTAGTCGCCCCCCAGGCATTAGATCTTGTCGTGATGGGGGTGCTTGCCTTGACTAGGACCCCAGTTTCTTCCTGACGAAATGGAGGGTTATCTTGGTGCCTAACGTAATGACATTCGCGCCAGTCACTGCACCTGTATGGGGAAAGATCTCCGAATGGGGCCCTAGTTTTGCTGTTCTGGTGAAATGGAGGGCTGAGCCGGTTGATTAATTCAGTGACAGAGAGTCTGTCGCAGCACAGGGCTTCTCCCTTAAAATTAGCGTACTCTTTCCTATCGCAGTATAAGTTTCCGGATTCTGTGTAATGCCGAAAGCGTTATGTAGCTTACTGCGTTACCTCGGGGGGTCGATTGCCCTCAGGTGTTACTTCTACCACCTGGCCACCCCATTGGTGTTGGACTCGAGGGGGCAGTGGTTAAAAATCCGCATACTGGACTAGAGAGGTATTTCATTTATATGTTCTCATGGAATGACTCGTGGTTTAACGGGACTTGACGGTTAGACCGGCTTCGGATCAATGCGTAACTTTTTAGGGTTTGTGGATCTCGACGAAATGGCTCAGCCGTTAGTGCTTAACGCCGGGATCAATCAAATGGCTTCACATGGGTTCGGTGGATCAGGGCGTACAGATCGTTAGACGGTCCTCGTACCAGGATCAATAGAAGTCGTTAATCTTGAGATTATCTCACTTCATTGGACTGCGTTCGGGTGCTTGGATAAGCATTCCTTCCGGCGGGTGAGTTGCGTCACAAACCAAGTCGGGTACTGACCTGCTGAGCCAGTAGAGGTTGGATAGTGCTTCGCTGCTGCCAGTCAGACGGTTCTGGCTTTCGAGTCGGGGCACAAACTGGAAACTAGTGGGTTCTTCTCTTCGGAGGGGTTCTTGCTTCGCGCAATGATATTGCGTAATCCTTATAATACTTTCTACCTGTAGGGATGGACTCTGGATACTGCTGAGTAGTCACTTGGTGAAAGAGCTATGCTCGTCATGCCAAAACGAAAACCTGGTAGAATTCACTTACTCTAGCTAGTACTTTAGCTTCCTTTATTGTCGACTTATTGGAACAAATTATGGATCGCCCGACGCACATAACCAGAACATCGTACACTCTGCTGGATGTTGTTTTGATTCTGAAAGACAAGAAAAATAGATATATTTCAATTCAATTAACATGAATTTTACTTCGGATCACCTTCTCGTTCATGGCGAAGCGGTTGATGTAAAGGGTAGCGCAGTTGTTAGAGTTTTTAAGTCGAGATGTTTACGTATTTTGGATCACGATACCGTCATAGAATATTCATCATTAACTCCATTTGATAATTTGTGATACATTCCAGATGTTAAGAGTAAGGTTGCCTGCTTCATGGAATTGATTATTGGTCTTTACAAGGAATGAGCTCTTATAAAGACGATAAATAATAAAAAAATATATACCTTGGTTCACTTCTACAATTAAAAAAATGATTTCATTTAAGAAGGGGGCTCGCGATAGGTTTCAACGTAACAAAACTCCTGTGAAGTGGAAGTATTATAAAAAACTTCGAAATGAGATCACCGCGGCTATAGATAGAGAGAAGAAAGCGTATGTGCAGTTTGCTGTGGATGCGAGGAGAAAGTAATACCAAGATTTTGTAGAGTAGACTAAATGAATTTGATAAACATTAACAAACCTTCTGTTCAAACAATCCCTAATAGTGGAACGTTTCCAGGGTATTTTCTCTTCCTAAGGTAAGCAATATCGCAAGTTTCAACGACATCCGTCCATTTTCCACTCTGTCTTCTTGCGCGAAGATTAAAAAAAAATTTAGCTCTTAGAATAAGATCACATTTGGATGAGCACAATATTTTGCCACCTCGTCAGTCTGGGTTCCGCAGTAGTTACGGTTGCTTTGCTGCTTTTCTCGATATTATGGACTCTATAATTACTAACATTGACTCGGGTAGTAGCTGTATCTTATTGCTTTTGGATTACTCCAAGGCCTTCGACAGAGTTAATCCTTACCTGTTAACTGCGATACTGAAACAAATAGGATTGTCTGATTTGGCCATGAAACTGGTCGAGAGTTATCTCGAAAATAAACGTCAGTATGTGGGGACATTATCAGGTAGGTCGAAAATGGGCAAATTGGAAGTGTAGTTCTGCTGGGCTCAGACCTCGCTCTATTTCTGGTCTGCTTTTATACATTTTTCATCACGAATAGACTGCAGTTTGTGGACTTCCCATATGCAGATGACACTCAGCTATTCTACTCAACAGTTTCGATTTTATACGCCTATTAAATATAAGCTGTTCTTATGTGACATTAATTTAATTTAATTCTAAAAGTTTTTGAATGAACATGATTGAAATTAAAATTGTAGGAGACCAACAGATTAAATCTGTTTTGATATTAAAATTTTGTAATGTTCCTTCTATCAAGTAAAAAACCTCTTTTTATTATTTTATGAGATTGTTGTTACAGAACCATTTTTTTACGATGTCATCAAATTATTTGAGTCTTCAATGGCGGTTGATATATTTTTTCAATTTTAGCAGATAGTTAGTGACGTCCGCAAACATACCTTTTGAGTACTTCATTGAAATCCTAGCCTTCGGTAACTGGTTGATGTAAACAATAAACAATATAGGCCTTGGTATACTTCCCTGCGGCACACCCATTGTTATCCCTTTCTCGTTAGATCTCAATAGTTCACCATTCTCCTCAATAACAACTCTCTGTTTCCTGGATGACAAATAGCTCTCTATCTATTTTAATTGATTGTCCCTTAATCACATTCATCCAGAACATGGAGTAGCCTACCGTGATCTACACACGGAGGCCTTCGACAGATCCAAAAATAAGCCCATAGGTAGTTCACCTTGTGTAATGGTAACTAAAATATCCTTAATCAGTTCAGTAACCGCAGTTTCGATGTTTCTGTTTTTAACGAAGTCATGCAGTAATGAAGAATGATGAAATATTGCTCTTCGTCAGAGAATTTATCACCTTCCAGAAGGCCTTAGACTTGTTTTCAGAATTGCTTATGATGCAACTAAAATGTTCTTTCTTTGCTTTGGACAATAGAAGGTCATATTATTTCTCAGAGGAACTATATGTGGCCTTGAATTCAGTTCTAGAGAAGAGATTGATGCTGACTTTAGGAAAGCATCGTTCAAATGTCCCTGAAAATCGCTCATAAAATATATTCCAGAGTTGATTAGGGTGGCCTGTATGATTAAAAATATCGTACCAACTAAGCAATGACAGTTCTTGAAGAAAAAATTTGGTGGACTCTTCGTTTATTATTCTCCACTTGGGGGTTTTTTGTCTTTGTTTACAAATGGATCTGAAAGTAGTTTTGAATTTTTAAGGTGAGTGATCGGAAATATGATGTTCAATTACCTGAGTTTCACCCACAAGAGATGTTATCACATTGTCTAGGTAAGTATCTAAGGAGGGACGAGTGGCTGGAGATTGAAGACCTTTATGTTGAAACTTTCCAAAAGCGATAAAAACTCGCTGACGACAGAAGAGCCTGTTAGGATCTCCAAATTAAAATCACCCACCAGAATAAATGCTGCTCTTTCTAATATAGTTCCAAGTTTCTCTGAAAGCTGATCTACATCTGCTAAGGGCTGGGAATTTGTCCTATAAATACATATAATCACTACCTTTTCATTATCTAAAAAAAATGAGCAGCTGAACACTCAATGACAATTGTTATTGAAAGCAAGTTATAATCTGACCTTTCGTTACAGTTGAGTTCTTCCTTGCTATGAATTGCACATCCTCCATGGTTATCTATCATACAACAATAGCTGGAAACTAGCTTATAATCGACAATTTTATAATTCTGAAGTTCTTCTTCATACTTCCAGTGTTCTGTAATGGCTATAATGTCTGCATTCTCCTCATGTGCCATCATCTGCAGCCCGTTTAATGCTCTATTCAGGGACCGCACATTCTGGAGGATCAGGCTGAAGCTTTTAACAGATTTGGATTTGCAGAATTCATTTGAGGGAGTTACCTCCTCTTGGTTTCTCTGGTTTTTTGGAAAAAAATTCTGTCAAATGAAAATTCTCTCAAAATGACTCCCTGAGACCAGAATGATTCACAAAATACTTTTTTATAGGCATTTTCACTAGGTAAGCCAATACTGAAAGCTGAATTTTGCCTAAGAGTGTAAAGTTTCTTGACTATAATATTTTCATTTCCTTAAATATCTTTCAAGAAAGATAGTATATCGTCTTCAGAAATCTCTTTGTTAGCAATTTTCACACATACATCCAACGTCTTCGAATTGCACCTTTAATTATATTATCTGAACCATTTTTTTCGAACCAAAACAAACCTACTTAATGTTTCTTGTTTGTTGTTTTTTCTTTGTAACTGTAATAAATTATTCCTCATTATTCGATTCCTTGATTTTAAGAGCTGAAGTAAAAGCCTTTTTATTTGAATCATTGTCCTCGATATTTGATTCATGATTCACCGATCCGCAATTGTTTACAATTATGCTTGGAAATCTAGGTGACATTTACGGTCGGCGATTTCGCGCCTTGTTCAAGTTTTCTTTGACCACAGAACTGTATATGTTCTCGAGCGATGCGCTGCCAGCATCGATGCCTAATGTCTCCATATTATCTTGAGCAGAGCCTTCTTGACAGTTTTTTTTTTTTACTATACTCTTATCTGTTTTTATTTGATTTTCAAGGATAGATATCTTGTCTTTCTAAAGATTGCTGTTTTCAATTAAAATTGTGTTCTTACTTTTGGTTTCGTCCAGAAGGGATTTCAAATATTCAATTTCAATTCGAACTATATTATTTTCGGTCCTAACAGAAATTTCTTCATTTATCTGACCGTTTGAAGATACATGGTGGCAGATGGAATTTTTTGTGCTAGCTGATTTTCCAAGACAGGATCTCATCACACTTGATACATTTAAGAAATTCGCCTTATGTTTAGATTGTAGTAGTTGCAAATTCTATCGGAATTCTCAACTGAGACACTGGGACTCGCTCTTTACACGCGAACATTTTGTCTTATATTTGAACAATTAATCCAAAAATCGGCAATTTCCAGTTAATCACTTCGATCAATCCAAGTTATTAAACTTGGATTCGGTGGCTCATTACTGCTTTTATGAAGCAGGAATATACTCGCAGAGTATTGTTGACATGACCTTACCCGTTGACCATCTGTATATAAGAGTCAACGCAGTCAAAATTACTGTCGTACAGTCTGCGCGTAATTTGGGAGTAATTTTGGAAACAGAACTCCGATTTACGGAACATGTTACATTTTGCATTCAATGGGCGTATTCAGGACTAAGAAAATTATACGGTAGTAGACTTCAATCACCTCAAAAAACTAAAATTTTACTGACTGATTCACTCGCTCTGAGCCACTTCAACTACTATGATGCAGTTTACGGACCATGCTTGAGGGATAATGATAAGACGAGAATTCAGAGAGTGCAGCTTTCTTGCCTGAGATTCATTTATGGCATCAAGAAATATTAACCAGTAATCCATAAGTTGGAGTGCTGTCAATTGTTGAGCATGGAAAAGCGAAGAGAGTTGCACTCTGCGGTATTGTTCTACTCAATTACATATTTTCACCCCCATATCTCTATAACAAAATCAAGTTCAGGTCAAACGTTCACAACATAAATGTAAGATTCAGGGGTTAATTTCACCACCTGCCCAAAAACGGCTTTATTCTGCAGATCATTTTCATTTTCAGTGTTTAATCTGTATTACCTCATTTCTGCTCCCTTGAAGCTTTGCCATCCATCAAGGTTAAAAATAATGTTTCGTAAAAAACTGCTGAATTCAATGAATTAAAATACATTTATGTTGAGGTTGTGGAGTTGTTGGACTCCTATGGGTGTGCGCATCCTTGATAGCAATTGATTTAAAGTGTGGAAATTTAGATATTTGTTTTTTTCTGTCTTTAATTATTAGGGCTCATGGTAATAACAGTGTTCACTGATGTAGGTCCATTCACAGTTTATTGTAATATTTTAATATTAGCCTTCTACATATTTAATTCCAAAAAATTATATTCAATAATTATAACTTCAGGAATTAAATTGAAATAATGTCATATGTGTACCACTTATATCAAAAGACATAAAATAAACATTCATTATAAGTCATCCAAATGATATAACAAAATCCAATAAATAAAAATTGTTAACTAAAATTGTATAAATTAAATATTTTGAATAGACAAAATTTTGTTTCTGCTGATCAATCTTATGAAAACAAATATCTTTCTAAAATATTTAACATAATCTTAAGAATTTCATCAGAAAACTATCTTACTTAGAATATTCAATATTATTGGATATCTAACTAAATTACTTTGTATAAAATCTCAAGATAGGTAAAAACATTACTTAAAAACAAGTTTTAAGAGAGACTTTGCTTCGTCAGTATTCAAATAATTCATATTCAATAAAATATAACATCAATCAACAACAAATATTCACTCACCCTTCAACAATTTAGAAACTTCTGGTAAATGAGTGCTGAGAAATTTAAATGTAATATAAGGTTATCTTACAAGTAAATAAATAACTCTGTGGTTTACCCTTGATCTAAAAGATGTCATTTACAGTTTGCAGCTATTTTTTTAGGTTATGTTTTAATGTATTGATTCTGCAATAAATATATTATTTTTATATATAAAAATTGAAAAAAAATAAATGTACTTATATATATAAAACAGATTTTATCGATGACAAGTTCAACAAATATGTGAATATAAGAACTGAATATTTTGAAGGTTTTAACGCAAACTGAATTCTTCTATAATTTTCCATTCTAGGTGGAACATCATTTAATTTTGCGTATAGTTACACACCCCATTAATTAGGACAGGGTACTAGTAGATGACCGAAAATATTGATTTTCGTTTCCCCTTTATGACTTTTTAAATCATCCTGATCGATGTTCTCGTTAAACGTTTCAATTAATTTCAGGTGGTTGGTTGTGATCTGAAGATTGGCTCAGCGAAACAAGTAGATGCCTGCGGACTATGTGGAGGAGACGGAACATCCTGTGCACGGCCTCTTTATCATTGGAATTTGGCACCAATGTCGCTGTGTTCCGTCACTTGTGGGGGAGGTATGAGGATAATGCTTTTCTATTCACTTGATGTCGGTAGCTGTAGCGAATAATCACCATTTTTCCCTAAAACGAATTATAAAGTATTGTTATATGTCGGGATAAATTAAAGAACAATATTTCAACTGACTGTTTCCGCATTAAGCCTAACAAACAAGAGCAAATAATTCCTTTTTAATTCCATTTACTAACAGTTTGTGCGTGCACATTTCATACTGTTCGAATATTCATACGATCAAGTAGAGCTTAGAATGAGAAATTTTAAAAAACTATACAGTAATTCGTTTACCAGTATATCTTTCACATTTAATAATTAAAATATCTGTAAAATCTGGTATACGTTTTCCGTATACATAAGAAGATCAAGTATATGAATGAGCCGAATCCGCCCAGAAGATCTTGGAATGTGGTAATTAAAATTTCTGTTTTTCCGTTCCTTACTGATACATCATTAACTGAGTTGAAATGGCTATTTGGAGGATAAATAGCGATTCGAGGTTTCGTGCAAAATCAGATGAAATAAAATGAAATGAACGGAAACGAAACGAAACGAAAAGAAACGAAACGAAACCTAAAGAAACCAAACGAAACGAAACGAAACGAAAAGAAACGAAACGAAATGAAACGAAACGAAACAAAATGAAATGAAATAAAACTATTTTATTTTTTGCCAATTAAAATACACTCAATCACAACTGTAATTTAGAATCAATCATAATCATATAATATATATTTACAATATCTAATTCTCTTGACAAAAAATGGACCTCATCCCGCTTACAAAAACGGATAACATTCGCATCTCATGGCAGAAAGGCAAATGCGAGGAAGTCCAAAGTCTTACTAATATAGAAACTCAAGAAATCTAAAAAAAAAATTTATCCTAGAAAAAGACCAAACAAGAAAAAGAATACAAAAAAGAAACTCAAAATGGGAAACAAGGGTTCACCTAGCTCGCAAAAGAAACGAAAGGACGGAAGCCAAAACTATCCGTTCGGCGAGGGAGTATATGATAAGCACATACAACTCTAAAACCATCAGCTTTTCAGTCTTTGGTCAACCTAACTTCGTCGAATTCCAGAGGAGAAAAGTAAAAAATTCAAAACAACAACTGAAAGTCAAAAATCTTAAGATTTCTCAAAAATACCAATTCTCACAGATTCTGTTGCTCTTCTAAGAGTTTCTGTTTTATCAATTCCGAGAAAAGCGCTAGCCTAGCATATTTTACGTGGTTTTGTAGATTATTCCACATTTTAACAGAAACAAAGGTGAAAGACCTCTCAAATGCGGCCGTTCTATGTCCAGGTATCAAAAATTTCTGATTATTTGTTGTTCCCTGTGTTCGTCTTAGAGATACAAATTTGATTATAAGTACTCCAGCTTACCGCTTTAGCAGTCTGTAAATAAATGAGTACATATGAAATCATATGTAAAATTCAACTGCTATTCAGTAGTGGCGTAAAAACTCATACAACCGTTCTGCACCTTTTGCATGAACCGACTCGTCCGATAAGATAAAGCATCAACGTACACCACGTCGCCATAATCAAATAAAGAAATAACCAAACTCTGGCATAAAAAGTAAATTTGGTTTGGTGCAAGGAATCTTTTAATTTTAACTATATTTCTTAATCCCTAATATGCAGCGATTAACTTCTTAATATGGTGTTCAAAGAGAGTGAATTATCCAAGATGATACTGATGTGCTTGGTCTTTTGGACCATTGGAAATGATTTTTTATCACCATGAAATTTCATGTTATTTTCTAACAACGCTCTTGTTCTTTCACATTGACTAAATGTTTAGACTTGGGATTTTTCCGCGTTTGGTTTCAAATTATGGTTTCTTGAGAATTGTTTAATGTTCCCTAGGTCAGAATTTAGATTAATTTAAATTTAATTTTTTGTATTGCTTTGTTGTTTTTTATGTTTAGGGGTATGGTTATTTCTTTTTCGTCTGCATATTGACCGAATATAGAGTGGTTCAACTAGTTTTTCATATTTCCTACATAAATTGAAAAAATCAATGTAGAAATCACCGAACCATGTGGTAAGTCTCTTTTAACTACTTTAGAAATTAGATCATTCTGTTCCTGTGCTCTTTTCGACCGGAATACAATTGGAACGATTGTACAAAATTTGCCTGATCAAACCCACAGACTCGAACGAGAACCCAAAAAAACTTAACTTTGCCAGTAGCCTATCATGATTAATTGTATCGTATGCCTTACTAAATATCCAACAAGACCAAGCATGTGCCATTCCGCTATTCCTGATTTTCTCTTATATTATCCACGAGATTCACTAAAGCAGTACTCGTGCTGCAATCTTTTCTTAAACCTTCTGACCTTCTAGGATTATTTTATTTTTATCTAAAAACCTAATTGTCTGATAATAACTTTTTCGAATACCTCTGACATAACCGGCAACAAACTAATCGGCCTAGGATCCTTATATCCTTTGGGGTTTGCAGTTTTACCTATTGGCTTTGTAGTCGAAATTTTCCAGATTGTAAGGATAGTTTGAGATCAAATAGATGAATTCATTATATTGTATAGAAAAAGGCAATGAGACTTCAACATCTTTAATCGACAAACCAGCAAACTGCATTCGACTGAATACTATTTATAATTGTTATTATTTCTATGATTTTTTCAGTCTTTAGTTGACGAAAATTCATCTTGAAATTATGAATTAAAACAATATTATATTTCCGCTAATGTTATTACTTCATTTTCAATGATAAGTGAGAATTCTAAAGAATCATTTGTTATCAACTTGTTATTTCTATAATAAAAAATCAAGTCTATTGATTATGGTAACAATTACCATACTCACCTGACGAAGTCAATATGCAATTGACGAAACAATTGTCGTTGAAAAATAAAAATAAGCGGAAATTAAGTGTTTTACTTTAAATCATTTACCATGAATTTCCGTCAAGTAGAGACTGAAACAATCAAGAAGTCTATTGATGTTGTGTCCGGTCTGTTTCTTGAATATATCTGTAGATTTCATGTAGATTTTTGAGATTTTCTATGTTTCTATTATATATTAAGTTGAGCCTCTTGTGTTGTTCCAGAAATGTTTCCTCTTTTATTTGTAAGTGTATCTGTTAGTCTTTTACATGTAGAATACACTAACAGATTAAATCTGTTTTGATATTCAAATTTTGTAATAATGCTTCTATCAAGTAAAAAACCGTTCCTTATTATTTAATTGTATTGAAAAAAGGTTTTTTGTCGTATCGTTCGGAATGTTCTTTAGATTATTGTCTAGAAAATAAATTTTCTCATTAACATCTGGTAGTATAGACTTCATTCCATTCTATATTATTACCTTTTTGTAAGAACACATTATAGTTCATATGTTTTTGATTGATTCGGTCTTTACTTGGTTGAAACTCATTTCAATTAAAAAATGTATGAGAGACAGTATTTCAATTTCCACCAAAAATGTTTATAATACAACAATTTTTTCACCAAGATGTGGCTTCTTCAGCTATCTATATTTTACTGGCTGATGGTGTCCAGTGTAACCGAGTTTAAATACAGTGTTAAATAAATGACAACATAATGGAAGAATAAGTCATAAAAACTCAGGTTGTATTTGAGTTTGCCGCTAAAAAATGCCATTAGTGAAAGATATTTAGTAATGGGGACTTGTCAGCATCTGTTTGTTCATTGAAAAGGATTTTACGGGCATTGTACCTATTGATTTCAAGAAATTCTAGCAGTGTTCATCTGGAACATTTGCTTTTGAAGTGGATAATTTCATAGTTATTGTTGAAATTATGCCTGAATTCCTTAAGATGATTAGCATATGTCAAATGTACGGACTCTAATAGGTAACTCCTTTGGTGTTCTTGGATTCTTTTCTTGAATGATATACCTGTTTGGTCAATGTATACTGAAGGGCAATCATTGCAAGTCAACTTGTAGAACCCAGATTTATTTTCTTCATTTGTTCAATCCTTATTGTTTTTTATGTAGGTACTAAGATTATTACCTTAGTACCCCCATAAAAAACAATAAGGATTCAACAAATAAAGATAATAAATCTGAAGCCTAGAAGTTCTAAAATAATTCCAGCACTTTAACGGTCGGAAAACGCACTAGCACAGCTGGAGATTTGATTTGTTTACTCTTATCGAGATTATGATCACAGTTTATCATCTGATGTTTTTGTACGTCGACTTCCACTTCATCTCGAAACAGGTGAATCACCTCCTCTTTGATATTTTCCGATTCTTCTTTCTGATTGTGAAAACCTTCTTTACAGAACATTTATACTTATTGTTATTTTTTTTTATTATTATTAACAAATGAAAATAATAGAGATTTTCACACATGAACTCAAAATTATAAAATAAAACGGAATGCATAAACAACTAAAATTGATAAAGAAACCCGCACATATTCATAGTAACATGATTAAGTTAGAGGCGATTCTGGTCTCAGATTCACCGAATTTGCACCAACAACACCATGTAGCAACCCATTCCATCCGCCGAAAACTCTGTTAGAAAGAAACGTTTGACGCTGTGTGGTCTTGAACTTCTTCGCCGGTTTGAAGGCCTGGCCACGAAGTTGGGTGCTGCTTCTCATGTAGAGATGATCCAGATTCACACCAAAGAACCCATGCAGACCCCGATAAGTCACAATAAGAATACCTGTATCTCGTCGATACACAAAAGTTTGCAGATTAAACCAGCGTAATAGTCTGGGTCTTATCCTCCCAAAGGGAATCCTTGTATTCCAACGCTGTACACATTCGAGGAGAAGTTGATCGCTCCTGAGAGAAGAGCACCACACCGTTCCACCATATTCCATCAAACGACGCATATAGCTGCAATAAAGTGCTTGACACGTTGTGATATTGAAAACCCCTAAACGATCTCTGCATCAAGAAGGTCATCTATCTGGCCTTTTCCGCCACATGCGACACGTGATGAGACCAGCTCAAATCATAGGACACTATGATGCCCAGATCATTATAGTGGTCAACCGGAGTCAAGCAGTGACTGCATATTGACATTTGGGGTTATTTCTGCCTAGGTGTAAAACGTGCCATTTGCTGGTATTTAATGGCAACAACCATTTTCGACATCAATCCTCCACAGTCCACAAATCGTCTTGAAGGGTTCTCGCATTAGATGCATAGTTATATATCAGCAAATAGTGCGCATGGAGATTTCAGTAGTCGAGGCAGATCAGACGTATAAAACAAGAAGATAATGGGACCCAGGACTGATCCCTGCAGGACGCCACTGGACACTAAATTATTCGCAGATGAATGAACCTTCGCCACTCTCACTCGGAAAGTTCTACTAGAGAGGAAAATCCCGATCCACGAGTGCAACTTCTCCCCCTATGCCTAGGTGTTGTAGTTTATACAGAAGGTGACGATGTAGCACCCTGTCGAATGCCTTGGAAAAGTCCAAATACAGGACATCCATAGGAATACTCCGATTCAAAGAGCGAGTTCAATCGTTCAGGCAGCACATTAGATTGTTCATTGTAGAACAACCAGGGACAAATCCATGTTGTTCATGAGGTATAACATTATATGTCAGCGCAAAGTAGAGAAGCGCTCACACACAATTCTCTCAAAGATCTTGGACACAGAGGAGGTAAGGCTGATTGTCTATAATTATTAGGCGAGAACTTGTCCCTCTTATTAAATATAGGTGTAACCGAAGCTTTCTCTCGGAAGAACGGAAGTGTCTAACGTCTTCGTGAAAATGAGGGACAGAGCAATGGCAGAAGCACACCTTTCCAAGGTAAAAGAAGAAAGGCCATCAGGACCAGGAGAGGACGCTTCCTTGGGATTGATCAGATGTTTAAGCACCAATTCCCCATTAACAGCCACAATCCCAAGTTCTGCATTCGGACCAGAAACACAAAGAGTGGGTAATGGTCCGTCCGGTTAGGAACTTAGCAAAAACTTCAGCTCAGGAATCTGCGGATTCCCGGACATCTTTAGAAATATCCCCTACGGAATTCCTGACCAACGCGTCAGACACTCTCAAGTTCATTGTTGCCCTTGAGTATTTAAAAATTTCTTCTTGTTCTTGTCAGAGGCAAGTTGAGAGTCGTAGGAGGTTTTCGCCTTGTCAATCTCAGATGAAACGAAGTTGTAGTAAAACCAGTGATTACGGTAATCTACATCAGATCTACTGCGGAGATATCTTTGCCTCAAAGATTTTTTGTATCCGATCATCTTCAGAATATTTTGACCAATAGAAGGTTTGAGTGGACTGAGTTTGATAGTCCTCATCGATTGAATTTTGAGAGCGTTGACTTTATAATATCAATAAAGTTGTTCCACATAATATCGACATCACTACATCGATCGAACAATTCCCCCCCATTTTATCCCATCAACCTCTGTATTTACTTCTTCATAATTTATCACTGGGACTGTACGGGTATCTCGGGGCAAACTATTCAACAAATTCGTCTAAAACTTCGCAGCCAGGACAATATTGTGGGACTTTCCTAACGGTAACGGACAGTCTATCTCAGAAATCAGGTTGTAATTAGAGGATATAATCTAGTTCAGCAAAGATGTCATCTCAATTTCGCGCATGTGTGCACATGAAATACCCATAATGGCGACTATCGCGTGGAGCCTTTTTAAACCTGTATTCACCTTTTTTAAACCCAAACTACACCGAAACTCAAACAAAATAATTTAATGGAACGACTAAAAACTCCAACTATAATATTCTTTTAGGTTTTATAATTTCTATCTCTTATTTACCATAATTTTCTGAGGTAATATTCGGAGCGACACAGACAACGACCCTGCTGTTGAAGCGCCATAATTCAGTAGAGCAGTTAATCATTTAAATCAAATCAAATCCCTCACCTTGATAGGTGACAGATTTGATTTCTCACTTTTAGAAGCTCCACACAAGCCGAAGCCTTCCATAAATAAATAAAACCTTTATTATTATTATTTGATTATTACTTGCACTGTGATTGTCTCTTCTAAATATGATTTATAATTGTAGGTTTCAAGATGTCCCGCCCTATTTGTGAAAATAGAATATCTGGAGAAGAGGTAGATGAGCATCTATGTAATGACTCACAGAAACCTGAATCTACAGTCATCCCGTGCAGTAATCATAACTGCCCACCGAGGTATAATTTTTCTATCCTAGTAGTCGCGAACAACAAGAACGAAATTTTGATATTGAGGCAGCAGATATATTTTTGTATAAAGCACCGCTTTCTACAATCTTTCCTATTCCTAGACTGCCTTCGTTGCAATCACGTTTGGAACTTCTACCGGTATGGAAAAGACAGTCGGAAACATAGGAAATTCAACGTTAAATATTGAATGGAGTAGTCCATTACTTTTTGATAGTTCATTTCATTCCAATTCAATGTTAGTTAGGGTCCAGTGGAGCAGTGAAAGAATCAAAACCTCAGCTCGATGCGATGATGAATAATCCACTGTTTTTTTCCGAATGGCAGTGCTGACAGATGCTTCGATCGAAGCCATTGATAAAGAACAGTGGTTTATTCGTCATCGCATCGCACTGAGGAATTGATTCTTCCACAGCTCGACTGGACTGTAGATTAACATCTAATTTTCTATGTTTCCGACTGTCTTTTCCATACCTGTATATATGACACCAGTTTTATTGAAAATATAATATTTTTTTTTTTAAATTTGAATATCAAAACAAATTTAATTTGTTAGTCTTCTACAATTTTAATTTCGAAAAAAATTTTTATTCAAAAAACTTTTACAATTAAATTAATGTCTACAATAAGCACCGCTTACATTTAATAGACGTGTATAATCAAAACTCAATATATAATGTCAAATGGAATAAATAAATCAACAGATATAAAAAAGTCATTAAAATTAATAAATAAATATTTAAAGGAGACAAAATTTTGTTTCTGGTCTTACCTTTAAGAACACCAATTGCCTTTTAAAAACATGAACACAACTAAGGACTTCTCAAAGAATATAATTTATTTGAAATATTTAATATATTTAAATCTTCGAATAGGTTAATTCAGAAATCTCTCAAGACATGCAACACATCTTCAAAAAACAAATATAATTCTAGGCAATCCCTTCATTGGTCCAAGATAATATTCCAAATATCAAAATCAAATAACTATCACTATATCTAAAACTTACACGAATCAAATCAGTTTTGATATTCAAATCTTGTTATATTTCTTCTATCAAGTAAAAAGCCTTTTTCTATTTTATTTTATATATAATATATAATTATATTTAGGCTTCAATATATCTCATTATGGAATGTCGATGATTTTAAATATAACCTTAGAAATACCTTACACTGTTCTGTGATTTTGTTAGAACATAGACGATCTGGAATTTTAAAAATAGTCTGTTTGAAGCATTCATCCTTAACACGTGTAAGTTTTAGATATAGTGATAGTTATTTGATTTTGATAGTTGGAATATTATCTTGGACCGATGAAGGGATTGCCTAGAATTATATTTGTTTTTTGAAGATGAGTTGCGTGTCTTGAGAGATTTCTGAATTAACCTATTCGAATATTTAAATATATTGAATATTTCAAATAAATTATATTCTTTGAGAAGTCCTTAAGTTGTGTTCATATTTTTAAAAGGCAATTGATGTTCTTAAAGTTAAAACCAGAAACAAAATTTTGTGTCCTTTAAATATTTATTTATTAATTTTAATGTCTTTTTTATATCTGTTGGTTTATTTATTCCATTTGACATTATATATTGAGTTTTAATTATATACGTCTATTAAATGTAAGCGGTGCTTATTGTAGACATTAATTTGATTCTAAAAGTTTTTTTAATAAAAAGTTTTTTGAAATTAAAATTAGATTAAATCTGTTTTGATATTCAAATTCTGTTATTTTTCTTCTATCAAGTAAAAAGCCTTTTTCTATTTTATTTTTATTGATAATGGTATCGATAGACAAAATTTAGTGAAGGACTATTATTTCAGGTGGCACACTGGAGACTGGGGACCCTGTACGGTAAGCTGTGGAAAAGGTTCAAAAACAAGGCAAGTTTACTGCATGGAGGAGGCTAATAACACGAAAATCAAGGTAAGTATTAGTTGGTAAAAACCTAATTTAACCACAGTGCAGTCGTAGTCGAATGAAAGTTCTAAAGGGCAGAATGATTGATTGTTCTTTAGTGTCCTTGCTTGCTATTTCAGAAGATGAAATGTATCATTACAGACTTCAAATTTTGAGAAAATATATTGATATAAAGTAGAATTTTTATTATCAATCTAATCTTTATCTGTCGTTATAAAAAAATTTCAAGCAAACAAACTGAATTATTTGTGAGATCCTTTTATACAAATTAATAATGAAACAAGTTTATGGAAATGACCATGTTCTACTATTAAAAATTATTGTGATGTTACACATTTTTGTGTTAATTTCTGAAAAACCACCTCAGCTTCATTAAAATGAAAACTTATCAAAGGTATTGAATATACATGCAAGATCAGAAGCAAAAGAATGAAAACAAGAATATGAGTGTTATAAACTATCGGATCACTAAAGGGAGGTTGATTACGAATGTTATATGATTATGTTAAATATTTTTGATTTACATAATAAATCCATATATAATTTATAGGGACCTCGTTGCTGTGGTAAGTGAAGAATCTCAAGTCTTCAATTGTGGAAACTACAGTCATAAGAATGTTTAAACAACTTATGTTTTGTAATTCAAGATTGTAATTTCTGGAAAAAAGGTTTATAATTGTGATCCACTAATAGACATAAATGGTGGAAACAGTTCAATTTTATAATAAAATAAGAGTACATGAAGAAATCTGTTTCAACACAATGATTCAAATTCCATATTTCTCCTCTTTTAGTTAATAGTATTTCCGATCAGCTTATTTTGGCGCCTAGAATTTCTTGTACTAGCAATACTACCAACCTTAGCATTGGCGTTTGCCACTAATAGTTTCAAGTTTAATATAACTTGACGTTATGAACATATAAATATTAAGTGTACTCAAAATTCCATCTCAGCTACAACAGTCTTATCGATCGATTCACTTCGTCTTTTAATGAAAAAATAACGAATATAAGAAAAAGAAATATTAACTTCCTCTATTCATAGGAAGTTAATATTTGTTTTTCTTAGATTGAAGATGAATTTTCGTCAAGTAAAGACCAAGACAATCAGAAAAAATAACCATCCAAAGCAGTCTATAGGATGAGTAGTACTATATCATAGTCGTGAAATCGACGTAAAAACCATAGGATTTAGTTCTATTATGATTTATTTCTATAATAATATATTTAAAATATTTGTCTAGTTGGGCATATCAGAGATGTCAAAACATAACATGACTTTGTTAATCTGATAATGTGTCAGTATATTGTATCAGAGTTCAACATTTATTTTTGATTTTTTTCGACTGAAATTATTATATAAAATTGCCATCTAATAATTATTCGAATGAAAATTTAAGTAATATTTCTGTCGTGAAAATACTGTAGCTACTCTTGAAGAAAATTATCAACAAGACACCAATTCAACCTATTATAAAAAGTATTTCTGTCTATACTGAAGTAAGATATGAATCCGTCATATCTTACGATCCGCACGAGGTGCCTGCCTTGGAATAAGCAGAAAATGTTTATAATTAAATGTCGTACTATACTTTTTCTTTCAATTACATTACGAATAATTCATTTTCTAAAATCATTTCTCTGTTTCTCCTGGTTCACGCTAAATATTTTATCACTGGTTAAATGAATTCAATAGTGACCGTCCTCTGCTCAAGCCTAATATGTTCTCATTCTCCAATGGAAGTGGTTCGAAGAATAGTTCAAGAAAAGAGATATGTTCTTTTTGAAGACAATCTATATCTAGCAGCTCATCCGCTAGAATTATCCTTTCAATATTGAATTGAATCAGTCCTTACTTGGTAAAAATCCATATTGAATAATATTTAAATAAGGTTATTCTAATTTTCACAAATTTTGATTTTTTTTATTCAAAACGTAAACCTGCTTGATGATACTACTGTGATAGCGAAACGATTGTTGTAAACATAACAATAAAAATTTGTGAAAATTAGAATAACCTTATTTAAATATTATCCTTTCAATGTTCATAGATTCTATTGATATTGAATTGAATCAGTCCTTACTTGGTGAAAATCCATATTAAATAATATTTAAATAAGGTTATTCTGATTTTCACAAATTTTTATTCAGCACTAAAACCCAAAAAAGGGTCCCTGCAAATTCCAGCTTATCTGAATATATTTAACAGAGATGAGTTATACAAATCTATTAGATCGTTAAGTAATATTCCAATTTTATTATGTTTATTTATCTCTAGGGATTCTAACAGATTTAAGGCATAACTTTTACTTTCTATATGTAGACTTTCGAAATTATGGTTGAAAGTATATCCTGTTTCTAACAAATAAATGGAATATGTAGAATTACTTTTATTATTGAGGAAACTCTTCAAATGATCTCAAATTCTATGTGGGAAAGTTCTTCCAGTCTGTCCTTTGTAGACTTTAGGGCAATTACTGAAGGTTAACTTATAAACCCCCGATTTATCATCTTTATGTGAAGCAGTCTTCATTATTTTTAATTATTGATTTGACTTATTGAATTTTTAAAATTCACCAAAATCCAAAATACCAAAATACTTTTTAATTTGGTATAGATATGTACACGATATTTTCTGTTGCTTCACAGGTACAGACAGACTTTTAAAAAAATTCTTTTTATTCAGCAATGAAATACATTCTTCAATAAAATTCACTATGGATACCGAACATAATAATTCTATTAATTTTCTTGATTTAACTGTTACTCGAATAAATAATTCACATGACTTTTCAATATTTCACAAACTAACCTATACGAATTCTATTATACACAATAAATCAAATCAACCTTTAAATCAAAAATTATCAGCTTTTAATTGTATGATAAATAGATTAGTTAATATTCCCATAAATCGAGAAAATTATATTTCAGAACTTAAAACAATTAAACAAATAGCTATTAATAATGACTGTGATCATAAGTTGATAGACAAATTGTTGATGAATAAAAATAATAAAATAGCTATAAGTATGGTGCATCCTAATATACTACTATGTCAAGAAAGTACCGGGAATTTTCAATTAAAACAACATTTTTACATTTAATCGTCAAAATTTATTGGGTCACCTTCAAAATAGGCTCCATTTGCTCCAATACATCTATGCCAACGGCACTTTCAATTATCGAAACATTTTTTATAGGCGCTTTCCGGGATGGACTTTAGCTCTCGCGCCGAATTTTGTTTTATGGCTTCAATCGACTCAAAACGGGTGCCACGAAGGGGCAATTTTAGTTTTGGGAAGAGGAAAAAGTCGCAGGGAGCCAAATCCGGCGAATATGGTGGTTGCTGAAGCACGTTTGTTGAGTTTTTGGCGAGAAAGTCAGTCACAATCGTAGCTCGGTGAGAAGGCGCGTTATCGTCATGCAAAATCCATGAGTTGTTCGCCCACAAATTTGGCCGCTTCTTACGGATACGCTCACGCAAACGTTTGATAACGCCTAGGTAATACTCCTTGTTTACCGTCTGACCCTCTGGAACGAATTCGTAGTGCACCACGCCACGGATATCGAAGAAAACAATGAGCATCACCTTCATTTTCGAGCGGCTTTGGCGTGGTTTTTTCGGTTTCGGCTCATTTTTTGCCACCCATTCCGATGATTGCTGGCTTGTTTGCATATCGTACTCGTAGACCCAGGTCTCATCACCAGTTATAATGCGTTCCATGAATGTAGAATCGGAATTACAGCGATCCAGCATGTCTGAAGCAACCTGTTCGCGATGACGTTTTTGAAGAAAATTCAGGTCTTTCGGTACGAGTCGTGCGGCCACCTTTCTCATGCCCAAAATATCAATCAAAATCGTACGTGCGGACTCGTGGGATATCTTAAGATCATGTGCTATCTATCTCAAGCTGGTACGACGGTTTTCCAGCACCCTTTCCTTAATTTTATCGACGTTATCTTCGATCGAAGCCGTCGATGGGCGACCACTTCACGACCGTCCTTGAAGGCTCTGTACCACTGATATGCACGAGTTTTCGATAGAGCATTATCACCAAAGGCCTTTTGCAACATTTTCAATGCATCGGCACACGAAAATTCATTTGCAACACAAAACTTTAAACAAATTCTTTGCTCAACGTAATCACCCTCTGACATCGTAAACCACTCTGACATCGACTGACTTAATCAGCTGTTTCAAACACACTAGTAGACAGATCCCGCTCAAGCTTGGCATAGTAATTAAGGACAGTAGTACCAACCTAGAAAAAAAATTTTTACCTGCCTCATTGCCCCGCCAGATTTAAATCGATAATTCCCGGTACTTTCTTGACAGAATATAAAAGAAAATTTTAAATACATTTCCTTTAAATACACTAAAGGTATTTCTGAGAAAATTGCTACATACCTCAAAAATAAATATAATTGAAGAACTTTATTCAAAACCAATTCAAACTTGAGTAAATTTATTAAAAATAATACAGACTGTACACATAAAGATGATAAATCGGGGGTTTATAAGTTAACCTGCGGTGATTGCCCTAAAGTTTACATAGGACAGACTGGAAGAACTTTCCGACATAAAATTTGTGAATATTTGAAGAGTTTCCTCAATAATAAAAGTAATTCTACATATTCCAACTATTTTTTAGAAACAAGACATACTTCCAACCATAATTTTGAAATTCTACATATAGAAAGTAAAAGTTATGCCTTGAATCTGTTAGAATCTCTAGAGACAAATAAACATAATAAAATTGGAATATTACTTAACGAACAAATAGATTAAAATAACTCACCTCTGTTAAATATACTCAGATAAGCTGGAATTTGCAGAGTCCCTTTTTTGGGTTTTAGTGCTCAATAAAAATTTATTGTACTTACTGTAATATAAATAGCAACGGATAGTTATTCCTAGTTATTCAAAATGTAATCTTGCCTGCTACTGTGATAGCGAAACGATTGTTGTAAACATAACAATAAAAATTTGTGAAAATCAGAATAACCTTATTTAAATATTATTCATAGATTCTTCCGGTACTTTTCTTTAAGTTTCATTTTCATCTGAAATTTATGCTATCTGGCTGTTCATTCATATTCACATCATAATTATTTTACTATCACAACGGCGTTAGTGTTAGTATATATTCGTATCTTCTCGAAAGTTTAGAATTGATCGGATTAGATTAGATCGTATCATTGTTTTAGCAAAATAAATAGCGTTCTAATACCATGTTATAGCAGAATAGTTTTTGAATGTCTGCCCAACCGATAAATAGTGATGTTTTTCAAGAACGGAAGCGGATTTTATATCCACTCACATGTCACTCCTGAGTTATTTTGGAAAGCAGTAGTTGATATAGTTGTTATATAAATTTGTTTCAGGTAAAATTTGAACTTTGTTTTGCCATCTTGTGAATATCCCTAACTCCATCAGAAACACTTAATTCCATAAACCTGGATAACGCTTTCAAGAAATCCTTAAATAAATCTAATGAGAAATTATATCGAAATTATTAGGCATCGGAGTGTAATTTGTATTTATTGTTAGTGTAACGTCTTTAGAAAAACTGCTTTGATTTCTTCTAAAATTGAAATATTTTTTCACCCCGTTTGATATTGTTCTTCCGTTATATTCGGTAATATATTCCTAAGTAACGAGATTTGTATGAGTTATCCCCACCAATAGATCTTAATTATTATTCAGAATCAACTTCAGAAGTATTAAAATTTTAAGAAGAGCAGTTTAGACAGACAAACGATTCTATTCACGTTCTATTTGTTGGGTGAAATCGTATTTGTCTTCTCAAGAGAAATATTTTTAAATGCACATCCATCATGTACGAAAAGCCAATTATGAAAGAAAAAACAAAACATGTGTCTGGTGGACTCTTCTTTCCACCTCTTTAAATATCAGGTACAGATTTCTTCGAATTTTAAACAATAGATTTTTCGAAATACTGTATTTTATTCCTTCAAATATTTCCAGAAACATATCATGCTCCATTTTATTAGTGATATTGTAATCTATTTTACAAGCTATATGAATTACTTCATTTCGATTAGTTCTAGAGTGTTTAAAAAAAATTGCTTCTAAAAACAGGATGAATAGTAATATATCAGAAAGTGTTAGTGAGATCATGTTCTTTCTGAATTTTGACTATTCTAGAATAGGGTTCGTTTGAAAATTGATGTTTATACTCATATGAAATCTCTGCAACAAATTCCCGAAATTGAAAATCTTCCTCTTATTCATTCAAAAATAAGAGCAATACAAAGATGATACTTTCAGTATGATATTTATTTCATAAATGTTTTCCTGGTTAGAGTTTGTTTGAGGGAAAAAATATGTATTCATTTCTGAAAGTGTAGAATACTAACTAACTACACTAACTATCATGTAAATACATAAATAATAATTGAATTGAAAGAAAATAATTTCTATGAATATAAATCTCCAGTTTTTCCAGGTGAGCGAAATGAAATGTTTTGGCTTGAAACCAGAATTTCAAGAAGCATGCAACGATTTCGAATGTCCTGCATGGCATTCTTCAAGTTGGTCTGGTGTAAGTATTATTTTTGTGAGTTTTTTTTCAGCTCCGCCTTTTCATTTGATTTCTCTAATTATAAAAGCTGAATAAAGTTTGTTTGGAAAACACTGAATTTTTACACTACTCTAATTTTACGTCAATTTTACATAATATAAAATGAAGTGACTTTCGCTGTTTGTTCTTTTAAATCTTTTTAACTATCCAACGGATATTATTGCACTCTTCAGCGATAGATAGAGTCATTGAAGAGGCAGGTTTGTATGTATAATACTTACCTATTTTACTACAATAAGCTGAAACTTTGAAAAAATTAAATTGTGATGTCATAACAAAGATATTTTTGTGTGCTCAAATCGCAAACGGTGGCTAAACATTTACGAGATAAAACAAATTAATGTAAAGGGTCTTTCAATAGGAACGCCGCATTTGTAAATTGACATTACTCACGCATGACAGCCATTGTTTATTTGTGACATTGACAGTTGTATTTCTTATTGTCGGCCATTTAATCATGGAAAAGTACGCACTCCAATAATGTTTATAAATAATCCAAATTTATTATGAAAAATCGCGATCTGTTACTCTAACTTTACGTGCTTTAACTCAAATTTTTGGTCGTTATACTTGTCCGGATGAAAGAACAGTTGAACGTTTAGTGAAGAAGCTTGAAACAAATTTGACACTTCATGATGCAACAGTGCCAGTGAGACAAAGGAGTGCAAAAAGTGGAGAGAATATTGCTGCTGTACGTGAAAGTGTTCGTGAAGACCAAAATTTCTCGATTTCTCGATGTTTACAAGAACTACGCATCTCCCAGACGTCTTTGTGACGAACTTTACGAAAAGAACTTGGTTTACATCCATACAAAATTGTTTTAACTCATTCGTGCAGGTACCAACTTCTTCAATAGGATACATGAATGGCTACAGAAGAACGAATTGACCCTTAATGTTGAAAAAACCAACCTTATAGTTTTCAGTACTAACAGAAGTAATAAAAGCAAAACAACCAGCATTACTTTAGAAAATAAGGTTATAAATATTGTAGACAGTACTAAATTTTTGGGTGTATTCATGGATTCATCATGAATTTTAGAGCACATGTGGAACATTTGAGTCAGAAATTGATTCAGATTAATATTGCAGTTAGAATATCTAGAAAATACCTGAATAATAAATCATTGAAAATTTTATATTATGCAAATTTTGAATAGATACTTAGATATGGGATTATTTTTTGGGGAACTTAAAGAAATTTAGAAGAAATGTTTAAAATACAAAAAAGAACAATAAGGGTAATTTTTAAGCTGGAATATAATGAAAGTTGTAGAGAATTTTTTGAGCAAAATAACATCTTCACAGTCTATGGTTTATACATTTACGAATGTGCTGTATTCTTACATAAGAACAAAGAAAAATTTATTCAATATAATCACAGTAATAGTTACAACACAAGAACACAAATTCCATATTTCTCCTCTTTTAGTTAATAGTATTTCCGATCAGCTTATTTTGGCGCCTAGAATTTCTTGTACTAGCAATACTACCAACCTTAGCATTGGCGTTTGCCACTAACAGTTTCAAGTTTAATATAACTTGACGTTATGAATATATAAATATTAAGTGTACTCAAAATTCCATCTCAGCTACAACAGTCTTATCGATAGATTCGCTTCGTCTTTTAATGAAAAAATAACGAATATAAGAAAAAGAAATATTAACTTCCTCTATTCATGGGAAGTTAATATTTGTTTTTCTTAGATTGAAGATGAATTACAACACAAGAACACAAAATTTGAATTTTCCAATTCATAGATTGACTTTAAGCGAAAAACACCCGACATATAGTTGTATAAGAATATTTAATCATTCACCAAATAACATTAAGAACATAAATAATTCAAGGATCTTCAAAAACAGAGTAAAATCTTTTATTATGAAACTTGAGCTTTATGAGCTAGGAGATTTTTTTGATGTCACATTAGGGAGCTAACCAATTAATTTTATTTAGACACTATTTCATCTTATCTGTAAACCTTATTTGAAATAAAGAAGTATTATTATTATTATTATCATTAACTCAAACCAACAAATCATTTAAAGCGTCGTGTATTCAGTAGTTGGTACATGGAAAAAATCGGAAATTATGCAGATTTTCATAAGAAAATTATTCGGTGATTCTCATTTCTGGTTGAGCGGTTATGTTAATAAGTAGAATGGCCGTATCTAGAGTAGTGATAAGCCTGAAGAATATTATTAACAGCCATTACATTCTGACAAACTTACTGCCATCAGTGAGTGCGGATTTCATGCTGGAGGAGTCATTGGACCTTATTTTTTTTCAACGAAGCTCATGAGGCGGTAACTGTCAATGGAAGTCGTTATCGTTCAATGTTGACTGATTTTTTATAGCCTGAATTGGTTCGTCTTGATTTGTAGAACATGCGGTTTCAACAAGACCGTTTTGTGCCATTTACCAATGATACGATGACTTTATTGAAAACAAAATTTGGTGATTCGATTATTTCAATAAATAGACCGATAAATTATCCACCTCGTTCCTGGGATTTAACTCCATTGGACTTCTTTCTTTGGGGTTACATTGAGTCATTGGTCTACAGAAATCATCTAGCAAATTTAGATAAATTACAGATTAATATTGAACGAGTTATTGCTAAAATACGACCTGATTTGTGTGAGAGAGTCATGGAAAATTAGGTTCAACGACTTCATTCATGCCAGCGTTTCCGTGGCGGACATTAAATGATGTTTTATTTCATTACTAATGGTATCCACAGTTTATTCTTATGAAATAAAAATTTCAATAATTTTCAAATGAGTAATGTGTGTTATTTACAAAACGAAATGGGGCGCTGTTAATGAAATACTCTCAATTGCATTGACATGTATATCTCAAAAAGCTAGAGTAGAAAGTCCGGGATTGTATATATTTATCTCCAAAGAATAATCCACAGTATATTTATCTCTGAAATATTGCGCTATTCAACAAGTAATTTTATACAATACGCTATTATTCCTTATTCAATTACTAATTGTGAGGTCCCCAATTATTCTTGAAGAGTCACAATTCTCGAATAAACTGTCGTTTTCATATCGATAACATTCTCAATTATATCGCGTTCTCTTATGTATAAAACATTTTTCCTTATTTATTAATCTATTCTTACATCCTTATCAAAAAGTTTCATTCAAATCTCTGATTTCGTCTCAATTCGAAAATTATATATTTTAACTTTTCATTAGAAAACTACGTTTCCTTCGGTTATTCCAATAAAAGTACCATAACACATTCTGTATCAATGTTATGTGAAGCTTTCCATGTTGATTTGAATAACGTTTTTAATTCTTAAATAAATTACAAACTAATTCTATTGAATTATCCGTTTCTTAAAGCGACTGAGGAACAAGGTCGATAAACATAAGAAAAAAATCTTGATGATATGAAGTCTTACAATCATATAATGATGAAAATATAATCGGTTATTAACAGACTACCATTCTTTGACGTAATTTTATTATTTTCCAAACATTCTTCTGAGTTCTACTGTGGAATATGAAATATTTTAATCAAAAACATTACCTTTTGCCAGTTTGAAAAATCCTTATATCCAATAATATAAATTGAAATTTCCACATGCTCATATAAGTATAACAATATTTTCACTATAGAGATATACTATTGAGATATTACATTCTGGCAAACAGCTCATTGTCAGTCCATGATTTCTGAAAGAATATGAATAAGCTATAGTTGGTACTATACTACTGAGTTCCTTGTCGCATAAATAATTGTGCCTTATTCCTGAAAGATTCGAAAAGGTACTAAGTCAAAATATGTTGGAAGATTTGGATATCAACACAAATTAAATATGTTAATCTTCTACAATTTTAATTTCAGGAAAATTGTTATTCAAAAAACTTTTAGAATTAAATTAATGTCTAAAATAAGCACCGCTTACGTTTAATAGACGTATATAATCAAAACTCAATATACATTCTGTCAAGAAAGTACCGGGAATTATCGATTTAAATCTGGCGGGGCAATGAGGCAGGTAAAAATTTTTTTCCTGGGTTGGTACCATTGTCCTTAATTACTATGCCTAGCTTGAGCGGGATCTGTCAACTAATGTGTTTGCAACAGCTGATTACGTCAGTCGATGTCAGAGTGCGTGCCGATTTTTACTATGGGTGATTACGTTGAGCAAAGAAATTGTTTAAAGTTTTGTGTTGCAAATGAATTTTCGTGTGCCGATGCATTGAAAATGTTGCAAAAGGCCTTTGGTGATAATGCTCTATCGAAAACTCGTGCATATCACACCGAAAAAAACACGCCAAAGCCGCTCGAAAATGAAGGTGATGCTCATTGTTTTCTTCGATATCCGTGGCGTGGTGCACTACGAATTCGTTCCAGAGGGTCAGACGGTAAACAAGGAGTATTACCTAGGCGTTATGAAACGTTTACGTGAGCGTATCCGTAAGAAGTGGCCAAATTTGTGGGCGAACAACTCATGGATTTTGCATGACAATAACGCGCCTTCTCACCGAGCTACGATTGTGACTGACTTTCTCGCCAAAAACTCAACAAACGTGCTTCAACAACCACCGTATTCGCCGGATTTGGCTCCCTGCGACTTTTTCCTCTTCCCAAAACTAAAATTGCCCCTTTGTGGCACCCGTTTTGAGTCGATTGAAGCCATAAAACAAAATTCGGCGCGAGAGCTAAAGTCCATCCCGGAAAGCGCCTATAAAAAATTCTTCCATAATTGGAAGTGCCGTTGGCATAGATGTATTGGAGCAAATGGAGCCTATTTTGAAGGCGGACCAATAAATTTTGACGATTAAATGTAAAAATGTTGTTTTAATTGAAAATTCCCGGTACTTTATTGACAGAGTAGTATAATGTCAAATGGAATAAATAAACCAACAGATATACGAAAGTCATTTGCCATTTGACATTATATATTGAGTTTTGATTATATACGTCTATTAAACGTAAGCGGTGCTTATTTTAGACATTAATTTAATTCTAAAAGTTTTTTGAATAAAAATTTTTTTGAAATTAAAATTGTAGAAGATTAACATATTTAATTTGTGTTGATATTCAAATTTTGTTATATTTCTTCTATCAAGTAAAAGCCTTTTTCTATTTTATGTTGGAAGATTTCTAGCACACCGAAATGACACAAACAATAAGAAAATATTTGATGATGAAATCAAAAGCGAAAGACATAGCTTTGTAATTTTATGCATACATTAGGGACAGAAATTTTTTCGCAAATATATTGATATATCGCAATCCGCTTGATGAAATATTTTGGATATTAATAGAAAAAAAAACACTTGGCTTAAGTTACACATAAATGTATTCAAGTTGTTGACATATATGTTTCGGCTTTCAACCCATTTTCAAAACTAAGGAGAATTTACTTAACACCAGAATTTATATATTTCGGACAACAGATGGAAGTGACTGGGTTATTAACAGTAAGTTATACCTGTTGACGATAGTCGCTTATTTTTTAAAGTAAATAGTTATTAGCAGATGTCAGTGATAGGGATAGATGCAATTGATCGTTTGTTATCGGCGAATGCTTTTTAGGTGCCGAAAAGATATGGAGATATTCGAATAGGTCCAACTTTTTGCTTTTGTTACCTGAATATAGAATTTCCGTTAAAAAACACTTCAACCCAAATTCTACATTCAGGTAATAAAAGCAAAGAGTTCGACCTACTCGAATATCTGGAGATCTCTTAGGCCCATAAAAACATTTAGCGATAACAAACGATCAGGTGGAATTTCATCTTTCCTCATTACTGACATCTATTAATAACTAGTTCCTTTGAAAGATAAGCAAATATCAGGTATAACTTACTGTTAAAAACCCAAAAAAGTCGTCATTTCCATCTGTTGCCCGAAATATATAAATTGCAATATTAAGTAAATTCTCCTTAGTTTTGAAACTGGGTTGAAACACGAATATATGTGAACAGCATAAATTAAATTTTGTGAAATTTAAGCCAAGTGTATTCGTTAACCTTATCAATAGAAATTCTTTCAATCAGAATAATATTTTTCAGGAAAACAATTTTATCAGATACTGAGCAATATAAATTATATCGGCTTCAGACCAAGTCTCAAAACAAAAATTTATGCAGAAATATTGAATCAACAGGTATTTCTTTTGCTGCTTCACGAAGAATTTATTTTCAGCAAATGATTTTCTGAAATGTTCCATATTTTTTCTGACTTCAAGGTGTGGATGTTTCCTCTTTTTCATTTCTTAACTCTATAAAACATGCATTTGACCCTACAGTGTCCTAAAAATGGATAATTTTTTAAGATGAATTCAACAACTTCATTATCTTACAGTTTGTCACAGTAATCATTTGTGAAATCACTTACCTTTGGAAGAGTTATGTACCATTGAAAAATCAACTTTGCATTAGTTTTACAGAAGTGATTCGAAACACAGTTATTTGTGCAGTTTGCCAATTACTTCAGAGAAATGTTTTTTTTAGAGTGATAGAACTTTGAATTGAAATAAAACACATTTAAATTAAGATTGAAGCCATTTTTTTTATTTGAAAGATAATTTTATGACATTTATGTTTTAGAAATAATTTTCGGCATATGTCCACCACGACTACCTCTGAGAAACCGCATTCAACCAGACCAATTTTGGACCACTTTTTCGAGTAATTCAGGCCTTATTTCATTAATAACACGAGTTATGTTGGCTTCTAAAGCGTCTATTGTTTCTAGTTTATCAGCATAAACCAATGACTTGACATAACCATAAAGAAAATAATCCAGTGGAGTTAAGCCGCATGATCTTGGAGGCCAATTAATTGGACCATTTCTCGAAATAATGTTATCGTCAAATCTTTCTTTCAATAAATCAATTGTTACGGTAGCAGCATGAGGTGTAGTACCATCTTGTTGGAACCAAAACACTTTTGGGTCGATACCATTCAAATTTTGAAACGAATAATCATTGATAAACGATCTCCAGCATCGTTTTCAAATAAATATGGACCGATGAAGCCTCCAGCGTGTAAAGCACACCATGCTGTGCATTTTTCTGGATGCAATGGAACCTTCCGAACTTCTTGAGAATTGTTTTCACTTCATATACGGCAATTTGGCTTGTTTACATAGTCGGTCAACCAGAAATAAGCTTCATCACTAAACAAAATTTAGGATAAAAAAGTGGATCAACTTCAAGCTGTTCTAGGGCTCAATCAGCAAACAAACGACGCTTATTATGGTCAAGTTGCTCTAGTTCTTGAACCAGTTGGATTTTGTATGGGTGTAGACCAAGATTTTTACCCAAAATTTTTCATGTGATGCATATGTTGTGAACTTCGACGAATAGACAAATCTGGATCATCATTAATACTTACGGCAGCGATATTTTCTTCTGTACGTATAGTTCTTTGTCTTGTTGTTGTTGCATCGAGTAAAGAAAATATTGTCCGAAACTATCGATAGTTCTAGAAATAAGCTGCTCCGATGGACGATTATGTAAACTATAAATTTCAGGAAGTGCTCTATAAGTTTGGCAATTAGAACAGTGATTTTGAAAATAAATTTCAACAATTTGTAAACGTTGTTGCGACGTGAGTCTTTCCATGATAATTTGCCAATGCTTACTAAACAGAAATGTCAAAACAACATGGCTTCTACCTTCGGTCAAATCACAGTTATCCTTATCGAAAGTTCTAGCACTCTAAAAAAAACACCCGATATAAGATATATGAAAGAAACAAATTATTATAGACCTTCGACAAAGCAGAGCAAGTGCGCCAATCTCCTTAAATGCTGTTTATACATTTTATTTTATAGTATGGTATTTATTCATTATAATCAATATGAAACAATATTTCTTTTGTTCCAGTGTTCCGTATCTTGCGGCGAGGGCGTACAAGTTCGTGTTGTCGAATGTCGTGACGATAAAGAAAAAATGAGTTCCAAATGTGATCTCCCGTTGAAACCCACGGATAAGAAACCCTGTTCGACAGGCATTCAATGTCCGTTCAATGGGGATTCTAACAACGACTTTTCGATCCTACCTTATCATCAACCATTGATTCAACCCTATCCGCCACCTCCCTTGCCGGAGAAATTAGTTGGAGATGCTATAGTACCATCAGAAACAACGTGAGTTTGAAACAAATTAGTGTTGTGATATACAGCTTATAGATGTCATTCCACTTGACGTTATATAGTTGCACTAATCAATATGTACAAATCTTAAAGCTCAATTTAAAGGCTCTTCGTCATTGTATATTTTCATTCATTCGTAAATTGATTGATGTGTTTGGACAGTGAGGCGATAGATGATATAGTCTTTCAATGAAGTATATTACAATGAATTGTTGCAACCTTGAAGTAAAATGACCTTGAAGTAAAAAGGCCAACGTTAGAAATTTTGAATAATTTCAAAATGACCTCTGGCAAAAATTATATGAACTTTATGCAAAAATAAGCCTAAAATTCGTCACTTCAAAATATTATATTCAAAATCAGTGAATTTATAATTTTCCATTTTATTCACCTTTCCTTGAATGATCAAGAGGAATATTTATTTCTTATTGGGATAATCCTATCTTCATCAATTAGTTTCTTTCATGGATTATCCGGTATTTGGTAAAAGTATCTTCCAAAAAGACGTGTATAAAATTGAAAGCACATAAAATATCGAAAGAAAACTAATAAAATTGAAGGAGTCAGTAAAAAGTTCATTGCTCTTTCATTTGATGTATTTCAAAATGAAATTATATCTCCTCACTGTCCAAAGCCATTCAATTTTTTAGTTTTTCAACACTTTCTTACACTTAATTTTTCCATGTATAAGCAAGCATAATAACTTTTTTCCTAACACTTTCCCAATTTCACTATTAATCTATTTATTACAGAAGATACAATGTTTACTTTGTCTGCGGTTGGGTCTATGTGAGGTACTAAAGATCGTTTTTTCAGTTAAAATTGTTTTTTTTTTAATTGACCACACATAATGATATAAGGGGTGAACCAACATATAAAAGATAACAAAATATTAATATTGATATTATCCTTATACAGCCAAAATACCTTTCTTATTATGTCAGGTACAAAATAATGAAATTTCCTAGTATTTATATTTTAAGCTGCCTTTTTTACACTACTAAAAATATTTTGTCACTGCGTAAGTGTTCGGAGTTTCACGAGTGTAATACTAGGCACAAAGAAACTCTCTGTATTCCAAAACGCCGAAATTCTAAATTCCAGCAGTCACCTTTGTTTAGTGGCATAAAATTATTCAATCATCTTCCAGATAAATTGAAGGTTTTGGAGTACAGAAGATTCAAGAGTAAGGTTAAAGCCTTTCTGCTCGAGAAGTGTTTTTACAGCAGGGGGAAATATTTCAGTTGAGTAGCGAGTTAGCGTGCAAATGTTTTCTGCTCTTTGTGTTCTGCATGAATGACGTAGTCCATCGTGAAATATTGGAGCTTTTAATATTTCCGTCAGATATCTCCGTATGTCTTTCAAAAGAAAACATTAGCAATTATAGGTGGTCGTGAATTCAATAAGTGATAATGCAAAATTTCTTGGGAGGTTGTTAGGTTTTGTATCAATTTTAAGCATTTATCTTTAAATGATGGTGCGATAAATCTGGCTCAGATTCCTTATATCGGTTCTATCATTCATGGCGTTTCTGTTTATCTTCATATATATCATCTGCTCTATGTTCCTATCCAGGCTATTAATTTTATTTAGTGCTGTGCTCGAGTTTTTCATGTAAATATGCCCATTTAATCTGTTGTTTAAAAGCTGTGATGTCATTCCCATATATACCTTCTCAGAACCGTTGCATGGTATACTTTATATCAAATTTTATTTTTTTTAGGTGGTATTTCAATTTTTAATGGCGCAAAAAATATCTTCAGCGTATTATTTACTCTATGACATATTTGTTGATTATTTAGTTTCAGAATTTTATCTATATTTCCAGATATAAGTTTTGTACAAAAAGAATTGAGTAATTTGAAATAAGGTTATTCTGATTTTCACAAATTTTTATTGTTAAACTCACAACAATTGTTTCGCTATCACAGTAGCATCATCAGGCAAGATCACATTTTGAATAACTCTATTTGATATAAAAGAATTGAGATTTGTTTTTGTTCTTGAATATCTTTCCTGTTGTGAAATCTGTGCGTTCTTTGTTTGATGATCTCGTTGACTAGATCTATCGGGCAGTTGTTATTGGTTAAGATTCTCCTAACTTTGTTTAGTGTTTCTATTCGTAAACATGGGCTAGTTAGGGTATGCCTATTATGACACTTTGTTTTTGGTTAAACGGATGTTCGGATAAAAAGTTCAAATATCTTCCTGACCAGGTTATTTTTGTATACCATTGTGTGAGTATGATATTATCACTTCTAAGCAGAGTTTAATCTGGAAAATTGATTTTGTTATTATTTTCTTTTTCCATTGTGAATTGTACCTTATCATGAAAATATTGAACTCACTTAAGACTACATCCATCTTGCCTTGAGGAACACCTATGATGCAATAGTCTTTATCTCCCGTGGAATAGTAATTCAACTTTCGATTTCTCGATTATAAGTTCCTCCACCAAATCCATCACCAGTTTTGCAATAGGGCATGATTTTGGTGAGTCCATGGCACATCCATCCATTTGTTGGTAAATATCACTTTTGTATTGAAAATAATTTGTTGACAGTGTTAGTTTGACCGCACTGATAAATTTTTCATAAGGTGGAGAACTATATTCCTGTAGTTCGGTCCTGCTCAATGCATCCTTTATAAGATGACATAAATAGAGGTTAATACTTGATAGGAGGTGTATAAAATTATTTAAATATTTTAATATTAGCCTCCTACATATTTAATTTCAAAAAATTATATTAAATAACTTCAGGAATTAAATTGTAATAATGTCATATAAGTACCACTTATATCAAACGACATATAAATTAAACATTCATTATAAGACATCCAAATGATATAACAAAATCCAATAAATAAAAATTGTTAACCCAAATTCTATAAATTAAATATTTTGAATAGACAAAATTTTGTTTCTGCCCATCAATCTTATGAAAACAAATATCTTTCAAGAATGTTTAACATGATATTGAGAATTTCATCATAAAACTATCTTACTTAGAATATTCGATATTATTGAATATCTAACTGAGTTACTTTGTATAAAATCTCAAGATATGTAAAAACATTACTGAAAAACAAGTTTTAAGAGAGACTTTGCTTCGTCAGTATTCAAATAATTCATATTCAATAAAATATAACATCAATCAACAACAAATATTTACTCACCCTTCAATAGTTTAGAGACTTCTATTCTGACAGTTGAGCTGCTGAGAAATTTAAATGTAATATAAGGTTATCTTACACGTAAATAAACAGCTCTGTGGTTTACCCTTGATCTAAAAGATTGAAAGACCATATAACGGCCTCTGTTATAGCACAAGGACTTCTATGATATAAGTGATACTGATATTGTTTCAATTCAATTCCTGAAGTTATTAAATATAATTTTTTCAAATTAAGTATGTAGAAGGCTAATACTAAAATATTTAAATAACTTTATAAGATGGTTAGGGATGTTGGTATACAGGGAAACTACATCTAAGGAAATTAATATATGATTATTAGGTATCGTAATTGTATTGACAAATTGTTTGAATGAAAAACTATAAATAAATATAAATATATATATATATATATATATATATATATATATATATGTATATACATACAACTTAGAATTTCTTGAATCCTGCTATTTAAAGTAAAATTGGCCTTTCTTAGGATTTTGGATTCCACAAATAAAATAAAAAAGTACTATTAAAAAGTGCATTCTCAATTTTATTAGTATACAAATTAAAATTCCCTCGATATCAGCAGTCTTATAGCTGAAGATATCGAGTTCCATGTCCAGCATCCCAAAGACCATAAGAAGCAGTCGCCGCTATACCAGGACCTGGACAACTCCATCTTGACCGTGGACGACGTCGAATACATCGAAAAAAACCAGCAACTCATCCAGTACGACGCCTTCGTGTTGTTCGCCGACGATGATATAGATTTTGCCACCGAGGTCATCGAGACCATGGAGAAGCAGTACAACCTCAAGTTCTGTGTCAGGGACTACCTCATCGGGGGCCTGTTCGAGCACGAGGCCATCATCAGGTTGATATCGCAGCGTTGCGAGAAGTTGATTGTGATACTTTCGCCTAGTTTTTTCAAGAGTCCGATGAATAAGTTCTTTTTGAATTTCACTCAGGCCATGAGCCTCGAGCAGAGGAAGATCATACCGTGCCTCTATAAAGCGTGTCCTGTGATGCCGCCTGAGATCAGGTGCTATTTTATGTTGGATTACACTAAACCAAGGGTGCTCTGGAACTTTTGGGACAAGCTGTATGAATCTATAAAGACCAAGAAAGCTCCAGCCAATGCATCAAACAGGGTTGTGAGAAGGGACCAACCTCCGAGAAAGCTGATAATCAAGAACAACTCTCAGCGAGATACGGATTTTAGACTGAGGGCCCCCAACGTTACCGTCAAATCCAACGGATGCCGATCAAATACTGCCCGAAGTTAGTCTGATTCCAAGCAGGAGCGCTAACAGCTTGGGCATCACCTTCCTCGAACCGGAGAAGAAGACGAAAAACAGGAAATAATCCTGGCTGAAAAAATTACTTCCGAAGCACGGGAAGAATATAGAAAATTGTAATTCACATATCAAGGCCAACGGTGAGGTTGAAGGTAACAGGGAGAAGAAAAAAGTGTGGAACAAGTATGTTAAGAGGAAACCTATAGCCGCTACGTAGAGGACAGATTTGTAGGTGCAAAAAAGACCATATCAAGTGCCTAGACACCATGCTGTGCCAGTTTTATCGTTCATATCTTTACCATCCTGTTGTCGATTTAGTGTTCGTAGTTAAGTCGAGGATTCCTTCGATGTTTATTTTCCAAGAAAGTAAACTTAAACGTATCTCATTTTGTGATTGTTACATTACGATGGTGGTATTTCTCAAAACTTGGAAAGTCAAGTTTTTTTTACAGTTTGATATAGTGTCATGTGACCATTCCAAGCAGAAAATTAGTATTATTTAGTAGTTCAACATTCAGAAACAATCTACCAATACCACACAATCTACCAATACCACACAATACATTGTGAACCAATACGTAGACGATGCTGCATACCAGTGGAAGGTAGATTGTTTCTGAATGTTGAACTACTAAATAATACTAATTTTCTGCTTGGAATGGTCACATGACAATGAGAGAATTTTAATTTGTATACTAATAAAATTGAGAATGTCCTCAACCGAGGACGAAACGTCTTTTTGATATTCATAGTACTTTTTTATTATTATTATTATTATTTTTAGCAATTATTATTATTATTATTATATATATATATATATATATATATATATATATATATCTATATCTATATATCTTATATATATATATATATATATATATATATATATATAAGGATATATATATAACTGAATGCTAAGGCGCTCTTTACTTCTATAAACATATGGGCTGTACCATGTATGAGTTACTCGTCCGGAGTTGTGCGCTGGAGAGCTGCGGATCTGCAGACGAGAAAGACGAGAAAGCTGCTTACTAGGTATGGTATCCACTACCCCCATTCTTTGGTGAGCAGGCTCTACTTCAGCAGGCGTAAAGGAGTTAGAGGTTTTCAAAACATGCTGATCACACACAACAAATTGGTCCTACAGATGAGAGACTATTTCCCCTCAAAAAACCCACCTTTCTTCCAGCCAGACCTTATGCCAAGCAGACGAGACCTCCGCTCTACAGTTGGCTAAATCGTCTATGGCTCTTCAACAGCAATCACTAGATCAGCTCTCGGAGGAATGGCAAAGTAAGGCACTCCTTACTCCATGGCACTCCATGGTAGATACCCTGGAAATTTGAATTCGATTAATGTCAACAAATCCGAGTCGCTTACGTACCTCAAAGCAGGTTACCTTTTTCCGGAGACTGAGGGCAGGATCTTAGCCATCCAATACCAGGTGGTGTCAACGCGAGCGAGGATAACCGGACGCAACATACTTACTGACTCATGTAGAAAATGCTCAGAAAATGCGTAGAGATTATACGGAGTGTCACAATGCTAGGGCAAATCACAGGAAACTAGCGAAAAACACCGGTCTTGTAGAAGACTGCGGAAAACTGTATACTTACCAGCCACGTGACGTTCTGGAGAACGACAGGTATAAATTGTATTGGGGAACGACTATCGTCACGGATAGAGGAGTTGCGCACAACCGACCGAATATTTTTTGCTTCTTGATAAAGCTGAGAGATTTGCTCAGATAATCGACGTAACGGTGCCGGCAAACCACAATATGGCGCGAGCTTATACGGAGAAGCTGACTAGATATCATGATCTCGCATTCGAACTCAAGGAGATCTATGTGCTAGAGCAAACTTCAATACTCCCGCTCATAATCTCGGTGAATGGTTTGGTTGAGGCCCACCTAAGTGAAAATACCGAACGCCTCCACCTGGACACCCGTTTGATCAGTCAGGCCCAGAAGGAGGTAATGTTGGCCACTGCGCGTCTGGTTCGAAAATTCCTAACCAGCTCCTAAGAATAACTTTGGCTCTTACCCAGCTCGGTTACCTTAGGTACCTACCCGTATTTCGGTTAAAAAAAAAAAATATTTATATATATATATATATATATATACATATATATATATACATATATATATATATGTATATATGGATATATATTTATTTACATAAATATATTAAGGAAAATACTCACCGTTGTATATAAGTTGACTTGTTAGGGTGTAACCAGACCAAAATTAATTAAATAATATCCATTCTGATAGAAATATTAATAATTCAATTCATAAAAATACTCACAAGCTGAAATTATAAAAAAAAACATATTCAGAGTACATAACGACTAGTCGAGTGAAAATTCTTTGAACTTTCAAAAATCAGTAATCTTATTCTTATATTACTAGTTTAAAAAGAATTTCCATCAAGTAAAGACCGAATCCATTAAATATTAATTGAGGAGCTGGTTGCAAAAACTAGTCCACTCCAATTTTCTCCGAATTTAAGTTATTGACTGCATGGAATAAATTCGCCTGTTCCACATTGTTCAGTAGAAGAAAAATTGAATTGAACTTATATCTACTAACATAATAGCATCAGGGAGTTGATTGGAAGAAATTTCAGAGCAGAACCGGCTACCTTCAGAAGTAATGGAACGAAGATATTCTTTACTTGCCACGTTGTAATAAACCACTTTAACTCTTTAACCCACTCAGGGTCGATTCCTCTGATATATATAAGTGTGTTTATCTCATTATAAAAAAGGGTTATATGTGTGAAACTGTTTATATTTTCTACTTTCAATGAAAATAAAGTTAATTCCAATTTTTAAATGATGAAATAAGCAAAAAAACGAAATAATAACTAATATAAACCTTTTTCTGACCATTATCCCTTATCACTGTCACTATTTACTATATTCTACTCATAATTCCTGAATCTAGTTCACAATTCGAAATATATCAAATCATATACTACTCTGTCAAGAAAGTACCGGGAATTTTCAATTAAAACAACATTTTTACATTTAATCGTCAAAATTTATTGGGTCGCCTTCAAAATAAGCTCCATTTGCTCCAATACATCTATGCCAACGGCACTTCCAATTATCGAAACATTTTTTATAGGCGCTTTCCGGGATGGACTTTAGTTCTCGCGCCGAATTTTGTTTTATGGCTTCAATCGACTCAAAACGGGTGCCACGAAGGGGCAATTTTAGTTTTGGGAAGAAGAAAAAGTCGCAAGGAGCCAAATCCGGCGAATACGGTGGTTGCTGAAGCACGTTTGTTGAGTTTTTGGCGAGAAAGTCAGTCACAATCGTAGCTCGGTGAGAAGGCGCGTTATCGTCATGCAAAATCCATGAGTTGTTCGCCCACAAATTTGGCCGCTTCTTACGGATACGCTCACGCAAACGTTTCATAACGCCTAGGGAATACTCCTTGTTTACCGTCTGACCCTCTGGAACGAATTCGTAGTGCACCACGCCACGGATATCGAAGAAAACAATGAGCATCACCTTCATTTTCGAGCGGCTTTGGCGTGGTTTTTTCGGTTTCGGCTCATTTTTTGCCACCCATTCCGATGATTGCTGGCTTGTTTGCATATCGTACTCGTAGACCCAGGTCTCATCACCAGTTATAATGCGTTCCATGAATGTAGAATCGGAATTACAGCGATCCAGCATGTCTGAAGCAACCTGTTCGCGATGACGTTTTTGAAGAAAATTCAGGTCTTTCGGTACGAGTCGTGCGGCCACCTTTCTCATGGCCAAAATATCAATCAAAATCGTACGTGCGGACTCGTGGGATATCTTAAGATCATGTGCTATCTCTCTCAAGCTGGTACGACGGTTTTCCAGCACCCTTTCCTTAATTTTATCGACGTTACCTTCGATCGAAGCCGTCGATGGGCGACCACTTCACGACCGTCCTTGAAGGCTCTGTACCACTGATATGCACGAGTTTTCGATAGAGCATTATCACCAAAGGCTTTTTGCAACATTTTCAATGCATCGGCACAAGAAAATTCATTTGCAACACAAAACTTCAAACAAATTCTTTGCTCAACGTAATCACCCATAGTAAAAATCGGCACGCACTCTGACATCGACTGACTTAATCAGCTGTTCCAAACACACTAGTTGACAGATCCCGCTCAAGATTGGCATAGTAATTAAGGACAGTGGTACCAACCTAGGAAAAAAAAATTTTTACCTGCCTCATTGCCCCGCCAGATTTAGATCGATAATTACCGGTACTTTCTTGACAGAATGTATAACTCACCAGAGTTATGTAAATAGGACAAATTTGATCAAAATTCAATTAATTCAATGAAAGATAGCATCTTCGTCAAATATTTTCAAATGATTTATGTAAGAGATATCCTTCAAGATGTTTTTTCATTTAATCTACAGAAATTTAATCAATTTCATAAGTAATTTTAAATAATTTATAACTTATAAGCATTAGAAGTTAACACTTGAAATACTTTACGGATGAAAAGCAAGACTTTCACTGTTCCGTTTAACATAAAACATACATCAAAATGTAGTTTAAAAAATGGGCTAATTTTCAACAGTTATTTCAAACCAAGAAATATTGTAAATTTTGTAAAATCGTTGAAAGCATCATTTTTCAATAATTTTGACAGAAGCTAGTAAGCTTTGAAATTCAATTTTTCGTGAAAACTATAAATAGGTTAGACACAGAAATTTTGAATCAGTCTTAAATTTATGAGAGCAGCATTCATATCAGTCTGTCTCAAAATAGAACATTTTTTTCTTCAATAATCCAGTTTAAAAACCTTAAAATGAATTAATATTATCATTGTTAATATAAATGTGATAAAAATTACGTTACATGAGTGTTGCGAATGGGAACATCCCCAATAACAATTAAGACTTCATCAACTTATAATCATAAGAAGCAACCAACTAAGTAAGCTGGAAGATCCAAACGTTTCGGAAATATTCTTCAGGAAACAAAACAATATCCTGAAATAGAGCAAAGCCAACATCAAAGGAACACTGTTAATGGCCAATTAAACTTACTAAAGGTAAAATAATTGTATTTATGTAAAGTTTTCCAATTTAAATTCAAAAAACAAATCATTGCTTGTTTACGTTATAATTATGTTACGATATTTAGATAGGGTAAGGTTAGAACATAGAATTAAACATTTAAATTCTTAATCACTGATGATTATATTTCAAATTACTCTAATAATATTATATATTTTTGAAAAAATTCAACCTATTAAAAATTCAAATTGAACCCTCCCTAAAAGATAAAATCAATTTTAATAATATTTAAAATTTCAATTATTCAACAACAAAATTATAACCTTAAGAGCTATCTGGCAACATTGAATACAAGCAACTGGATACAAGGGTGATCTAACTAGTATTCATTCTGAAATTATATATTTAAAACCATATCAAATTAGGTCCACTAAAGTGGGATACAAAAAGTAAAGGTAAAGAAAAGTTTGTGTGTTTGGATAAGTTTCCGCAGCTGGTAACATTAGGAATATGAAGATTCCGGGTTGGACCGCGTCTATCTTTCTAAATTTTCTAGTTAGACGGGTGTCATTTCACTGTTGGAACGAAAATTAACAGTGCTCCTAACTATCACAAGCTAAAAAAACTTCTGAGGGATCTTCACAGAAGATCTCATATCCCATCTGTCACAATTGACAACAAATTGAAGTATGGCTAACACTGTGATGCAGATTATCAAAAATAACAAAAAATCAGAAAAACTACTAACACAAAATTGCAAGAATACAATACAAAGGCACAAGGAGGTTTTCACTGATCATTTAATGATAGAGATCTTCTCAGTATGAATTAATCTCTTGTTATTTTTATCAATCAAATTTTTAAACTTCTTCAATATAGAATCTGAATAATCTGTAAATGAACTTTCAGACCCATATGAGCAAATGATTCATGTCCTACAGCTTCAACAGTTCTATTTGGAATGAATTGATAAGTTTTTTTGAATATCGTTTTGTGGTTGCGTCATATTAGTGCTAATTTCATTCCTCATTTGTATTATAAGCACAATATCCTGAAACTTTATACCATTTTGTGTATGGGGTAATTTTGTTCTCGTCATATATAAGGTTCAGACGAATTGTGTTTCGATTGCAGCCACTTTGCAGGATTTGATTTACACAGTTTGATATCTGCTATATCCATATATTCATTTGGAAGTAAAGCAGACATTGAAAATATTCGTATGAGGCGAAATAAAATTCAAAATATTCCTGAATCGCCTTTCAGTTTTGATAATATTTCGCTGACGTTCGTGAAGTAGGTTCAAATATTGAAATTCTGGATAATATATAGTTTGCAGCAAATCTTCATCACAAAAAAAATTGCTCCTTCTTCAAAAAAGTTTAATGTCAATCATTCTTACGAGAATAACGAACTAATATTGAAAATCATGAAATCGTTTGATCCATAATTGAGCATCAATTTTCCAGTGATTTATATAAGGAATAAAAAACTATTAATCTTTCCTAAACTAAGAATCCTTTTATATACAAATAATTGTGCAATTTTCGACATGAGGAAAACTGATGAACCAAAAACTAAATTTCCTCGTTTATTTTCATTATAAGGAGAATCAAATATATTCCTTTCGTATTGAAGAGGTAGCAACTCATCATAAATGTGTGATACACTTAAATATTGGTAGAAGTCGACTAATAAAATTTATTGATGGAAGTCTCAACCAGTATTTATGATTTTGTAAAGTACTTCGATCACTCCAGGTCAATTCATTATTGTTCAAGAAATTATTTAATTTTTTGCCTTCGATATAAGATAGCAACAAATTTGCGTGTAATTACGGGTTAACCAAGTTTGGAAATTTGAATATCAAAACAGATTTAATCTGTTAGTCTTCTAAAATTTTAATTTCGAAAAAAAAGTTTTGTGAATAAAATTTTTTTTTGAAATTAAAATTGTAGAAGACTAACAGATTAAATCTGTTTTGATATTCAAATTTTGTTATATTTCTTCTATCAAGTAGAAAGCCTCTTTCTATTTTATTTCAAGTTTGGAAATTGTAAAATTTTTGGTTAACTTCATAGGGTCAATTTTTTTCATTGAACGATAGATTCTCTTGCAATACAAAGTGCCAATTAATAATGCCCTCATTTCCGCTTACTCATCCCGTATCTATCTCGGTGTCATTCATATCATAAGAGTAGCTTTTGACCTGAAAAATGTAGAAGTTCTACATCCTCGTGCGAAAACTTCACCTCTGAGAATATCTTATTGTGAATGTTTGAAATTTTCCTAGCGCAAAAGTCACAATTTCTATCAATTCCTTTAAAAATACTCGAATTCCTTATTATTTTTGTCCCTATCTACTGTATGGAGCTCCGTTCGTGCCAGGACTATCTCTGCCAAACTTTCTTCAACTTGAAATTGGAATATTGTTATTGTTTATGCTTGTTTTGCCCCAAGGTCCATTACATTCATGACAGTGCGAATAAAGTTTTGAACATCGTTAAAACTTCGAGAGGAACAGACAAACTCTTATCTTATAGGGGATTCCTGGGACAATCCAATTATTGTGAGTTTTGAGATCAAACTGTGGCTACTACTGCAGATTTTTAATTTGGAAAAAATTTCTGTGTCAGAATGTTAAACTTTCGTTTCACTTTGGTAACTGATATGTGAAATAATCAAGAAAATAATGAACAGTTAGTTGTTTAGGAATTTTTGAACATCTATGCCGTACTTGCCAGGTATTTCAGAGCGTCTTTCTCTGAACGCTATAAAATTTATGTGAATAGAAACAATAAAATGGTCAATGAAGAAGATCAGGATTTCCTATGTTATACTTCGAATCTTTATTCCCGTTTGAAAATTCCAATTATAAATTGCCTTTTTTCTGAATATTCAAGATGCTTCATTTCAAAGAATATTTGAGACTATATTATTGAAATCGAATTATATTGTAAGCTTATATCAATTAAAATTTTCATTTTCACATCATTTTGAAGCCACTCCATCAAGAAGTCTTATGACTTGTAAATCATAGGAATTTATTTATATTAGCATACTGAACATTATTAAAAAAACCAAGGACGAGAATTTATGGACCAACGAGACATAAAACAGTTTTCCAAAATGAACCAACTTGAATAAGATTATATCGTGGTATCCGATTCATTTTAAAGTAAATAAATTAAGCCTATATTAGATTATTTTGGTCAAGTGAAATTGGTGTTCTAATTATTATTCAATCCCCAAATAAAGCAGATAAAATAATTGCCCACAATCTCCATAATCAATAAAATTAAGAACTATCATTTTCTAAGTGAAACATATGCAACAAATCAATATGTTTTAAATGGAATAAAAAAGATATTACTTAATTTTCCAGCACTTTTTAGTACTGATCAATTAAGAATAATAATCAGATAAGTGAGTAGTATGGCGCCGCGTAATTATAACAATGCTAGAATTTTTTGCAATAAATGTTCAAAGGAAGTAAAAAATTTTGTCTCGTGGTTTACGAGTAAGTGCACGATAAAACATATCATCCAAGCTGTATCATAAAAATTTGCTAAATCTATTTAGCCAGAACGGAGAGATAATTTGGTGTAAATATATAACCTCAAAAAAGTACGAATCCGAAGCAAAGGATTTAAAAATACAAAAACTGAAAGAGCAGTGTGAGAAGACGGAACTAGAAAAACAAAAATTGAAATTTCGTCTCTTTGTAAATGAAATATACTTCGAACAGTAAATAGTGAATGAAGACTGAGGGTAATGTGAAAAGAAACTTCAAGTGAGTGAATAGAGGAGAAATATGGAGGTGAAATATTTAAACCGAATATGGGGTGAAAAATTGTATTTGATAATGGAATTATTTGATAAAATAAGTATAATGAAAAAGCATATATCTTTATAGAGATAATAGGAGAAAACAAACATTCAGATCCGTCTACGAAAAAAATCACAAACAGAATGCGGGCAGCTCAGTGGTAGAGCATAGGGCTCGTGACCGGAGGTCTGGGTTCGAATCCTGTTCAGGTAGAAAAGAAATTTTCTAGTTGGACGGGTTTCGGCCACTATTTCACTGTTGGGTCGAAAATTAACAGTGCTATGACCTTAAGTGGCGAATATCGTAGTAACAAAGCCTACCCAGAACACAACTGATCTCCTAACTCGCACAAACTCAAAAAGCTTCTGAGGGATCTTCACAGAAGATCTAGGAGTATCAGGATAATAATAATAAAGATCTTTCTCAACTAAATTCGTGACTTATGTTCCTGGCATCGCGAAGGAATCTAGAGTGTCAATATCTTCCGAAAAAGAAGTCGAGGTGGAAAGTTGTAGTACAAAAGGTAATACAGAATACTACCCTTAGAAGATTGCGATAAATGCAAACAGTGTAGATTTCTTCGAACAGGGAATGATGAAAAAATGTGAAGATAGCTATGAAAACTTCAAATACCAAATTTGACGCAATATTGTGTACAATTCATTTTAAAATGTAAAAAGTCGATAGTAGTGATCAATATAGAAAATGGCAACAATGTCAACGCCGCACGACGCGAGAGACGCTATCCTAGTCCTCTCGCCCCTAGCAACAAGCCCCGGGGTGTATAGCCTCAAGCGCAACAGCGTACACATATGTTTTTCGCTAGTCCACCACCAGTACTACGATTATATAACTCGCAATAAATGATTGAAAGTTCACATCAACATATTATTTCATATCCCTAACAAAGTGTGGTCATTCAAAAGAGCATTTTTCACGTCAACATATTGAACATACATATTCAGTGCCTGGGCAACAAACTTGACATAGTGAAAAACGTGTTGTACACTGATCAGTATAAAGTGACATGTATAAACGAACATGACTGACGACCAACTTAGTTGTATGAATATAACAGGATTTAGAGTAGCGAGCGCCTTTACCCGTTGTACGTACAAACACTGCGGCCGTATAATACTTGTAAAGGAGAACATTCACTTTAAATCGGTGGATATAATGAATGTATTGTCGATTGAAAATCACAGAGAAATATATGCGTTATCAATGGAGTAAACTAAAACTTATTATCTGTGTCACCTCACTGAAATTAAGACTTGTACATATATGATCCACTAGGTGTCGCTTTAAGTATCCTTGTCGGCAATCCTACTTATACGGTAGAAGGGCAGGCGAATTTAATATATATTTCAGTGGAATCACCAGCGGAAAATCGAAGGTTAAAGAAACGTCATGTCATAAGGCATGCATTGTCACTTGTCGGATCATTTGGCACAGATATTGGAGATATACCTGAAAATGCCACCTGATAAACAAAAATTCAAAACGATTCGCATATTCAATAAAAAAAATAATAACCTTTTTTATGAAAAATTACGGAACGTTGATTGACCCGAGATTCTATCAGAAACTTCCACCAAGCTTAATGCATTATTTCAATCTATGTTTTCCTGAAGAAAAAGTAAAAATAGTAAATTCATGTACAAATAAATGCTGAAATAAACCAGAAATAGCGGTATAAATTTTTTTTTATTAAATATCAGTGAAAATGAAAATCCTCAATTCGTAAATAAAGCAGAAAACAAAAGTCGTGCCATATGGCATCTCATAAGCTCTAAAATAAAAAGTAATACAGAAAAATTGTACCCTGCATCACTCTCTCAAGAAAGCTTCAACAATTATTTTTCAAAAACTTGACTGGGCCTCCCACCAATCCAGAATTCAGCGAAAATCTACTGAAAAACAAAGTGGTTAAAACATCCCACTCATTTTTTCTGAACCTAAAAACACCAGATGTAATCATGAGGGTTGTATCCGAGATGAATAAATCTGCGCAGGATATACAGGTGTCCCTGGAAAAGTACGACAAACGGATTCCGTGAATCAAGGTCATCATAGAGGACTTATCTCAGGAGGTTTTAATTGCCAGAAATCCTTAGTTTGGAATAAAAAGGGCGATGTTCATCTTATGGGTGAAATTGCACAGTTCAATAACTCTTGAACTAATCCAACGAATGATTTCAAATTTTGAAGTTTTGTCACCCTTTACTATCGCTTTCCTTCAATATTTCGAATAGGTAAGATCCGGACTGGAGAATTTCAAACTTTAATATTTTCGTGAATATTGGATCACCCTATAAGTGAAAATTACGATTTTTTCTCGTTTTCGTAACCACAAAGGATTAATTTATAATAAAAGTTTTAAATATCTGCTTTGCACCGTCATACAGGGTGATCAGTAAACATTCCCATTTGAGTGGAATTTCATAGTTCAATAAATCTTGAACTTATCGGAAGAATTATTTCGAATTTTGCAGTTGTGTCACCCTTCACTATCGCCTTCGATATATTCATGAAAGACTTCGAGACCAAGGCGACTGAAACATTTCACCTCAAACCTATGTGTTGGAAAAGATACATAGACAATGTGTTCGTCATTTGGCCACATGGCATTGAAAGTCTGCATGTTTATGTATTTTATAAATTACAATACAAAAAACTTTTGCTTATCCCTTCAATAAAAAATATAAGCCTATAATAGCTTATGTTTATCCTTCCACAAAAGACCCCATTCCGAAAAAATTTCATATATAAATAGAATATTCGAAGACATTGCCAAATATTTCGAGAAAAACTTCAATTACATAGCAGCTATCAGAAACATTAATAACATTGATGAATATATTAAAAATAATAGAGATAAATCAAACAAAGATAATAATTCAGGAGTCTATAAGTTGACTTGTAAGGATTGCCCAATGGTTTATATTGTTAGATCATTTAAGAGAACAATACGCGAACATCAAATGAGCTATACTTCAAATTCCACATATGCCAACTATCTGTTAGAATTTGAACATAATTTCAATATCGCATATGAAATTATGCATATCGAGAGTAACAGTTCTAGATTAACATTCTTAGAATCGCTTGAAATAAACCGATATAATTCTCAGAAAATTCTCCTAAACGAACAAACGGACACGAACTAGTCACTTTTATTGAATATCTTCTTTCTTGAAGTTGGGGAAACCAACGACAACCCCAATAAATTTTATTACCATTGACGTTATCTCCCCACCTAATTGAAAATACCCTAATAAATACCATTCTACTTTTAGTCCCACTTCCTGTAATACCTGTGAATACATATATAAGAATCTATGTAAGTTTTCACACAATATCAGTTCAAATGTAGAATATGATTAATCCACAGTGTGGCTGAACAATTATCATTCAACAATAAAAACTTTGTGGAAATTGAATTTTATTTATTGCTAGTTTAAAATGAATTTCCATCAAGTAAAGACCGAATCCATCAAATATTAATTGAGGAGCTGGTTGCAAAAACTAGTCCATTCCAATTTTCTCCGAATTTAAGTTATTGACTTTATGGAATAAATTCGCCTGTTCCGCATTGTTCAGTAGAAGAAAAATTGAATTGAACTTATATCTACTAACATAATAGCATCAGGGAGTTGATTGGAAGAAATTTCAGAACAGAACCGGCTACCTTCAGAAGTAATGGAACGAAGATATTCTTTACTTGCCACGTTGTAATAAACCACTTTAACTCTTTAACCCACTCAGGGTCGATTCCTCTGATATATATAAGTGTGTTAAACTAAACTATCCCGACAACGAACCGATTAATTACTGCCTGTCACCAATGCCTGACGACGACTACTCTCTTTTTTTTCGAACCTCCAAAACGTTGGCTTCTACCTTCTACTGAAATTTTACTGAGTCGGCTTTTTCCAAGTTCCCATCGTTTCAACGCCTACACACGTCTAGACCATCCTGATCTTTTGACTTGTCGATTTCTTATCTCGACTTTACTGAGAATTCCCAATCTTAGCCTTGAAGTCCTTTATGTCGTCTGCACTAAAATCATAATCGCTAAATTCCGTTCCCAAGACCTCCTCGTTGAAATTTAAATGAATGGATCTATTGATTAATACATTGTTGCTTTTAGAATTAACTCCCGTTGTGTAGGCTACATTTCTATCTCAAATAATTAATACCGCTTGTTGGTCCTCGAGCTTTATTATAATAGAATTCTTTGGATCAAAATTTGTTTCACTATTTCTAAGTAAAACATAGCCTCTTTATTACATTACTCTGCTCAATGAAAAAGTTTTGGCATTACATAGCCATAACTTTTCCTATTCTCATGAATCCGTATGGCAGTCCACGAGTCCATTCGCCTTGGTACTTTATAACAACCAATAAAATTCAATAAGGTTCAATCTCACTATAAGTTAAAGCAAGGTGGTATGTTCCGGGAAAATGGAATATAAATTATAACACAATCATGAACAAATATCAACATGACCTAACTAAACTGAGATAGAATATTCAACAGTTAATTACATAAGTGATTTCAAAAACAAAACGAATTCTCAATTGCTATGTCTATTACATTCAACCTCCGTGATGTTCTCCTATACCTTGATAGCTTCTCTCGAAAGATGGCCTTTCATCTCAGGAATAACCTTCTAAAAGTGGCTCTCAGGTGTTACCAATATAATAGATAACCGAAGATATAATTCAATGTTCAATGAAATAGTTTTTCTAAAAACAAATATCCGCACGACACTGCTCTATAAATCAGATAGTCCGTACGTTGCTTGTATGAAGTCAAATTCTGCTGAGCGCGCACTAATTTTCGTACACAAATTGTTCAAGCACAGGTTTTTTACAGTCCAGTGACGTAGACTACAAATATCAGCAAGGTCCAGTCTTCAAATCACGTCACATCTATATTCAAGATCATAACTCTTACGTCTTCTTCTTCTCTCTTAAGGCACATCGCCTATTTCAAATCAGGGAAAATACTATCCAATCGGTAATTTCATATTCAGGAACGTTTTCCCCATTCATTTCCTCTTTTTCTGTCGATTTATCTTCAGGACCTCCTTTTTATTATCTTCACCTTATTCAATATTTCTATTCTTGGAACTGGGTTATCATCCCAGCAAACTCTCTCAGCATACAACATCTCATCATCTTTCAGTCAACTTCAGTTTCTGTTCGGGAAACCAGGACAAAAATTATTATTGTCACTGCAGGGGGAATCAGTGCGAAAAATAAACCTCTTCATCTCGTCATCGTCATTACATTATAAATTAATATAAATATTTTAAAAAATTTTAAACAATTTTAAAAAATTAGCCTTCTACATATTTAACTCCAAAAGATTATATTCAATGATTATAACTTCTGAAAATAAATTAAACTAATGTCGTATAAGTACCACTTATATCATGACATAAAATAAACATTCATTATAAGATATCCATATGGTATAACAAAATCCAATAAATAAAAATTATTAACTAAAATCCTATAAATTAAACATTTTGAATAGACAAAATTTTGTTTCTGCTTATCAATCCTATGAAAACCAATATCTTTCAAGAATATCCAACATAATCCTGGGAATTTTATCACAAAACTATCTTACTTAGACTATTCAATATTATTGGATATCTAACCAAGGTACTTTATACAAAAACTCAAGATATGCAAAACATTATTGAAAAACAAGTTTTAAAATCGACTTTGCTCATCAGTATTCAAATATTCATATTCAATAAATATAAAATCAATTAATAACACATATTTAAACTTACCCTTCGTCTTCGAGAAAAAGTTCTATTTAAAAATGAGAATCTTAAATAGGCATCCAATACAGACAGAAATATCTCTGTGGTTTAACCTGATCTAGAAGATTGAAGGACAAATTTAATGGCCTTTGCTATAACACAAGGACTCTCTTTATGAATGTTTGGGTAAACCATATAATTATATATTATAAATAAAATAACGTAAATAGAGGTCATTCTTGATAGAAGGTATATAAAATAATATAAATATTTTAAAAAATTTTAAACAATTTTAAAAAATTAGCCTTCTACATATTTAACTCCAAAAGATTATATTCAATGATTATAACTTCTGAAAATAAATTAAACTAATGTCGTATAAGTACCACTTATATCATGACATAAAATAAACATTCATTATAAGATATCCATATGGTATAACAAAATCCAATAAATAAAAATTATTAACTAAAATCCTATAAATTAAACATTTTGAATAGACAAAATTTTGTTTCTGCTTATCAATCCTATGAAAACCAATATCTTTCAAGAATATCCAACATAATCCTGGGAATTTTATCACAAAACTATCTTACTTAGACTATTCAATATTATTGGATATCTAACCAAGGTACTTTATACAAAAACTCAAGATATGCAAAACATTATTGAAAAACAAGTTTTAAAATCGACTTTGCTCATCAGTATTCAAATATTCATATTCAATAAATATAAAATCAATTAATAACACATATTTAAACTTACCCTTCGTCTTCGAGAAAAAGTTCTATTTAAAAATGAGAATCTTAAATAGGCATCCAATACAGACAGAAATATCTCTGTGGTTTAACCTGATCTAGAAGATTGAAGGACAAATTTAATGGCCTTTGCTATAACACAAGGACTCTCTTTATGAATGTTTGGGTAAACCATATAATTATATATTATAAATAAAATGGTTGGATATCCAATAATATTGAATAGTCTAAGTAAGATAGTTTTGTGATAAAATTCCCAGGATTATGTTGGATATTCTTGAAAGATATTGGTTTTCATAGGATTGATAAGCAGAAACAAAATTTTGTCTATTCAAAATGTTTAATTTATAGGATTTTAGTTAATAATTTTTATTTATTGGATTTTGTTATACCATATGGATATCTTATAATGAATGTTTATTTTATGTCATGATATAAGTGGTACTTATACGACATTAGTTTAATTTATTTTCAGAAGTTATAATCATTGAATATAATCTTTTGGAGTTAAATATGTAGAAGGCTAATTTTTTAAAATTGTTTAAAATTTTTTAAAATATTTATATTATTTTATATACCTTCTATCAAGAATGACCTCTATTTACGTTATTTTATTTATAATATATAATTATATGGTTTACCCAAACATTCATAAAGAGAGTCCTTGTGTTATAGCAAAGGCCATTAAATTTGTCCTTCAATCTTCTAGATCAGGTTAAACCACAGAGATATTTCTGTCTGTATTGGATGCCTATTTAAGATTCTCATTTTTAAATAGAACTTTTTCTCGAAGACGAAGGGTAAGTTTAAATATGTGTTATTAATTGATTTTATATTTATTGAATATGAATATTTGAATACTGATGAGCAAAGTCGATTTTAAAACTTGTTTTTCAATAATGTTTTGCATATCTTGAGTTTTTGTATAAAGTACCTTGGTTAGATATCCAATAATATTGAATAGTCTAAGTAAGATAGTTTTGTGATAAAATTCCCAGGATTATGTTGGATATTCTTGAAAGATATTGGTTTTCATAGGATTGATAAGCAGAAACAAAATTTTGTCTATTCAAAATGTTTAATTTATAGGATTTTAGTTAATAATTTTTATTTATTGGATTTTGTTATACCATATGGATATCTTATAATGAATGTTTATTTTATGTCATGATATAAGTGGTACTTATACGACATTAGTTTAATTTATTTTCAGAAGTTATAATCATTGAATATAATCTTTTGGAGTTAAATATGTAGAAGGCTAATTTTTTAAAATTGTTTAAAATTTTTTAAAATATTTATATTATTTTATATACCTTCTATCAAGAATGACCTCTATTTACGTTACATTATAAATTGTTACAAACTGATTAATACAGTTGATTCCATCGCATATCTTTCATAAAGCTATACCAATTCAGACTCAGGTTCTGGGTTCATCTCAATTTTCTTTGGCTCCATTCTCTCTTTAATTCTTTAACGGAAGGAATAATACTTATATTCTCAAAATTCATCCATCTGGTCAGCAAGTAACACCGCTGCATCTATCGCTTTACCTCGACAGCTTCATCATGATTCCATATTTACTCCTCTATACTTATTTCAGTGACCGAAGTGGAATTATCTCGCACATACTCAGTCGAAAATCGAACTAACAATAGGCCTACTGACAAATAAGCTCCAACACAATGAGCTCACCAATTTCGAACCTTAAATTCGTCCTTCACAACACTTTCAACTTTGTCCCATTATATACAATATTGAGTTCAGCGTACTTCGCGTTATCGCGAAAGATGATTGCCATTATCTCGGCACTGTTATCAGTTCAACAAGACACTATTTTTGGGTAATATTTTGATAGCCCTTAAGAAGGTTACATCCTTGATGATGACCAAGTATCTCATCTATTCCAGGTCCACCTCTGACTGCCTTGTAGTTGATCTTCCATTCCTAAATAACATAGGTACAACAAGGGAACAAAAGCACAATTGATCAGATACACATTCTCCCAATACGAAATTTCAAAATTTACAATTTTTCACAGTCTTTTGAAAAGTATTTAATGTAAAACGATATTCTAAAATCAAATCATAATAATTGTTCAAATCAATTTTTGGAAGACTTCAGGACCCTCGATTGTCAATTTCAATAAGTCATATTTTCATTCTCGCTCATAAACAATTTATATTGGAAACCAATAAAGAAATTTTAGTGAAGTTACAAAAAATCCTACCTTTTTCGGAACACCGAGCCACAAAACCCGATACCATGTTCAATAGCTGAACCCTCTACACGGGGGTGTTGGCCTCAGCCCAAAAGCACAACACCCCTTCAAGAACAAACACTATAATTTAGCCCTTTATTTTTCAACCTGAATTAAACTAAACCATCCCGACCACGAACCGATTAATGACTGCCTGTCACCAATGCCTGACGACGACTACTCTCTTTTTTTTGGAACCTCCAAAACGTTGGCTTCTATCCTCCTACCGAAATTTTACCGAGTCGGCTTTTTCTAAGTTCCCATCGTTTCAACGCCTACACACGTCTAGACCATCCTGATCTTTTGACTTGTCGATTTCTTATCTCGACTTTACTGAGAATTCCCAATCTTAGCCTTGAAGTCCTTTATGTCGTCTGCACTAAAATCATAATCGATAACTTCCGTTCCCAAGACCTCCTCGTTGAAATTTAAATGAATCGATCTATTGATTAATACATTGTTGCTTTTAGAATTAACGCCCGTTGTTTAGGTTACATTTCTATCTCAAATAATTAACACCGCTTGTCGGTCCTCCAGCTTTATTATAATAGAATTCTTTGGATCAAAACTTGTTTCCTTATTTCTAAGTAAAACATAGGCTCTTTATTACAACGTGATTGGAAAAATTTAGTCAAGAATATCTCAAAAAAGGTTCCTGTAATCAAAGTAAGAAAATATATAATTCTTGACTTCACAGGCACATTGAAATCGCTATATAAATAAATATTAGATAATGAACTCACACAAAAATTCACATCTGTCGTTCATTGAAATAATGACAGAATAATGTAATAGAAATTTTAATTCAATAGAAATAATTTCAAACACCTTCTAACCAATCAAAACCCATCATACAATAGTTAAACATCACAATATAAATTTCTTCATCGTTATTCCGCGAAACAAGAGGAATATTACCTAATGGACTTACAAAAATAGATCTTGATATCGCCTTTGAAACTCAAAGGCAAAATATCGTGTTTCTTTGAAAGATTATTCCCACCACAAATAAACATAAATCGGGGGTTAATGAGTTAGCTTGTTCAACTTGCAATAGGTCAGACGGTACATTCACTCATCTAAATTCTCAACTAAATTAGAAAAATAAGAAAACTTTCAATTCACAAGCTATTTCATATAAAATTGTCATCGTTTTTCTAAAATAAACACTCCCATAATTCATTAATAAGGAGTTTGAGCTATGGTAATAAAAAGTTCTAGAAAACGAGACAGTGTAATACATCTGTATAACCATTCGACAAGGTTTTGTAGATCACAGAGTCAAATTGCAGACATGCGCCCGTTTCAAACTGATTAGTTTTCGTCAGTGCAATGTATGCTATTGATTCCAAATCTGTCAAGTATCCTTATTCTCCAAGATATTAATAATACACTAGCGTCTTCTAGAGTATGCAAAATACATACACAGAGACTCTCAGATATTAATAATACACTAACGCCATATAGAGTATGCAAAATACAACACATACCTTTGCGGGTAAATTCGGATAAAGAAATGTATTCTCGATATTTTCACGTTACCAACGCAGAATAAACTTTCCTCATGCTCAAATCAGACCATAATGTGCCGCAATGCTCAAAAATTAGTATATTTAGATTAAAATAAATTAATTCGGCTGATGCGTACCAAAAATCATCAATAAGGAGTATGAGCTATAACCATAGTTCATACTCCTTATTAATGAAATATATATAGAATGATATATAGAAAGATACATCGAATCAAACGGCAGGAAGTTTAGCTATTTGGAATCTGTTGAAATTTTCAAATGAGCCCAAAATAAAAATGATCTTAATAGAATGGTTAACCATAGGTACGAATGTAATTCTGAAATATTCAATATATTTGAATGACCTCAATGGAATGAAATAAGAAATTACTTTTTTTTCTATCACTTTTTATTATTACCGCTATACAGTGACTCGAGTTTCGTAGTGTTTACTACATTTTCAAACTGAATGAACAAATTAGATCTCAACTATTATATATGCTGATTGTAGGCTTCGGTAGAGCTTCGAAGAGAGAGGTTTTCCAAAGTTCCGTCTGTTCGTTAAGTAGTTTTATTATTGGTACGTGCTTTTTATATTTTTCAATTTCTATGGATTCCAGGATGTCAAGTTTTTTCCCTTTCGCTTCCACGTGCAAGATAACAAGGTTGTTCAATTCTGGGGAGGTGTGATCTGTAGTGAAGAAATGGTTCGCAAAATTGGAATTATTCTTCCGGTTCCTAAAAGCAGATTAATGCTTTTTGTACCTTTTATGGAAAGGTCGGCCCGTTTGTCCTATATACACACTATTACACTCTTGACAACTTAATTTATAGACTCCAGAATTATTCAGTCGGTTCTCTTTGTCTTTCGGATTAAAAAAGAGATTAGAAATTTTATGGGATGGTGTGAAAGCTGTTGTTATGTTAATTTTTGACAGAATTTGAGCTATTTTTTGTGAAATGGGTCCAAAATATGTTAGTTCTATGAATTTATTGTTATTATGATCTGATTTTGAAATGGGGTAAATTTGTTTACGAATTAGTTGCTTTTGTTTATGATGGAATTTATAGTTTTTTTAGAACTGATTTGTATTCAATTCCCTCTTTAACATTATATTATGTAAAGGAATTGAAAATGCTCTATATACCATTGATTGCTCTATATACAATTGAATACAATCAGACAAATAGCCACAAAAAATCAGTTCGAAACAAAAACTATAAATTCCATCATAAACAAAAAACAAAAGCAACAAACTCGTATAGAAAACCCCATTTCCAAATCAGATCATGATAACAATAAATTCATAAAACTAACATATTTTGTACCAATTTCACAAAAAAATAGCTCATATTTTGTCAAAAATTAACATAGTAACAGCTTTCACAACCTCCCATAAAATTTCTAATTTCTTTTTTAATCCGAAAGACAAAGAGAACCGACTGAACAATTCTGGAGTCTATAAATTAAGTTGTCAACAGTGTAATAGTGTGTATAATGGACAGACGGGCCGACCTTTCCATAAAAGGTACAAAGAGCATCAATCTGCTTTTAGGAACCGGAAGCATAATTCCAATTTTGCGAACCATTTCTTCAATACAGATCCCACGTTCCCAGAATTGAACAACCTTGTTATCTTGCACGTGGAAGCGAAAGGGAAAAAACTTGACATTGTGGAATCCATAGAAATTGAAAAATATAAGAGGCATGTACCACTAATAAAACTACTAAACGAACAGACGAAACTTTGGAAAACCCCTCTCTCCGAAGCTCTGCCAAAGCCTACAATCAGCATATATAATAGTTGATATCTAGTTTGTTCATTCAGTTTGAAAATGTAGTAAACTCTACGAAACTCGAGTCACTGTATATCAGTAATAATAAAAAGTGATAGAAAACAAAGTAATTTCTTATTTCATTCCATTAAAATTAACTATCACAAAGTAAAGGACTACTCCATCCAATATTTAAATAACCTCAGATGGCCACTCTCTCAACTGTACCGACATTTTAAAGCACTTTCATTCTTATTATTGTGCCTGTACATAAACCAACTTAAACACTCTGTACCTTTTGTTGACGTTTCATTTGTCTGAAGATGAGTTAGTACTTTCAAAGTGTATTCCCAAAAAATATTAAAACTCTTCAAGTGTTCAGGTGTTTATTATCCAAATGTATAATTCCGTACAGATTGTGATTCACAGAATGGATTTAGATTTCATCAGGCAATTATATTATAATGAAAATTCTTCCGATTGAAGGAATTTATGATGAATATTATCGGAATTATTTAACAAATTGAATCAAAAGTTTCCCAGAGTTTCCGAAATTCTATGCTTTTGAATTATATTTTCCTTAGTTTTTCTTCAGATGAAGTATAGACACTGAAGACAATATCGGAGTCTAGTTGGTAAGAACCGGGAAATAAGGAAAAGTGAATCAAGGAAAAATCGGTTGTTTGATTTCAATGGAAACAGGCAAAAATTAAGGTTTTAGGCTTCATCAATATTGAAAATTAATAATATAAACGAAAGTATTATTATAACCTGCGATTGGTTCACCTCTCACTCAAAGCACAATTTTTATTTAACTTTAACAATGAAAATTGCTTCAGACAACTTTTCACTGAAAACATAGTATATGAAAGTATTTTTCAATATTCCAATTTCCTTATGAAGCAGTCTTCAGAGTCTCATGTTCCATAGTAATGTTTAGTAGGACCTTAATATTCTAATGAAGCACAAACTGTTAATAAGCACAGTCTCAATTTTGTGGCACTTAGCAACATATGACACATCCGCTTGTGCAGCTTAAATCAACACTCATTTTTCGTTTCTTACAATGCTTTTTTTCATTCACCACCGTGGATTTTTCTATGTCTGGTTCATTTGGAGATTGAGCATGACCCATAGGTAGGATAGATGAAATTAATTTCTGAAAAACCAATTTGAATGCGAGTCAATACTTGATAGAAGTAAAATTTAAATGACTTTAAATTCAGAATTATATATTTTAACTTCTACAATATATATTGAAACTATATACAAAAACTATCAAATTGATATCCTTATATATAATCAATATAAAATATTTTTCAATCTCTCGAAAAAAACCTTTTTACATCCTGACTTGATATGTATTAATACAAATGTATTAACAAAAACTATATAAGTATGTATATTAACAAACAAATACAAGAAAATCCACTATTCCAAAATTATCTAAAATTATCAAAATAAAGGATCAAATAAAAATAATTGAACGAGAACTCGAACATTTGATAGCTATTTCAGCCTGTCTGACCTTTTTTCAGATACTGAATTGTTTCAGCCGTTACTATTTGGTAGTTGATCATAATTAAAACAAATTGTAGAAATTACTATGTTTTACTAGTAGTAGTAGTAAAACATAGTAATTTCTACAATTTGTTTTAACTATCTGACCTCATTAGAAATGTATTGAATTCAGATTCAAATATATAACAAGATCAAAATCCACCTTACCAAACTAAGATAAAACATGGAACGAATAAACTTGAAGTAAGCTTTGAAGTATCCAAAATAAAACAGAAATGATCAACGTATTGTTACGTATAACCTATAACTATTTGTACCCGGAACACAGAAAAACAATAACAAAACTTATTCACCCCAAATAATGTCCCATGATAAGAAAAATAACCAGAATTTCAAAAATAATAAATAATTGAGGAATATATTGTGGATATAATGACTCTATATGAAATTATTTCATAATTTAAAAAACCAATTTGAATGTGAGTCAATACTTGATACAAGTAAAATTTAAATGACTTTAAACTCAGAATTATATATTCTAACTTCTACAATATATTTTGAAACTATATACAAAAACTATCAAATGGATATCCTTATATATAATCAATATAAAATATTTTTCAATCCCTCGGAAAAAACCTTTTTACATCCCGACTTGAAATGTATTAATACAAATGTATTAACAAAAACTATATAAGTATGAATATCAACATACAAATACAAGAAAATCCACTATTCCAAAATTATCTAAAATTATCAAAATAAAGGATCAAATAAAAATAATTGAACGAGAACTCGAACATTTGATAGCTATTTCGGACTATCTTACCTATTTTAGATAGTTTTGGCATAGTGCTACTTCTATCAAGTATTGACTCACATTCAAATTGATTTTTAAATTATGAAATAATTTCATATAGAGTCTTTATATCCACAATATATTCCTCAATTATTTATTATTTTTGAAATTCTGGTTATTTTTCTCATCATGGGACATTATTTAGGGTAAATAAGTTTTGTTATTGTTTTTCTGTGTTCCGAATACAAATAGTTATAGGTTATACGTAGCAATACGTTGATCGTTTCCGTTTTATTTTGGATACTTTAAAGCTTACTACAAGTTTACTCGTTCCAGGTTTCATCTCATTTTGTAAGTTGAATATTGATCTTGTTATATATTTGAATCTGAATTCAATACATTTCTGATGAGGTCAGATAAGCCGAATTAACTATCAAATGTTCGAGTTCTCGTTCAATTATTTTTATTTGATCCTTTATTTTGATAATTTTGGATAAATTCGGAATAGTGGAGTTTCTCGTATTTGTATGTTAATATACATACTTATATAGTTTTTGTTAATACATTTGTATTAATACATTTAAAGTCGGGATGTAAAAAGGTTTTTTCCGAGACATTGAAAAATATTTTATATTGATTATATATAAGGATATCAATTTGATAGTTTTTATATATAGTTTCAATATATATGGTAGAAGTTAGAATATATAATTCTGAATTTAAAGTCATTTAGATTAATTTCTCTCTATAAGAGAAGATTAGTTCCGTTTCTAAACAATATATACTCCAAGAGATATTTTTAAATTCCGGAATGCGGCGCTTGATTATAATTAATCTTGAATATGAATAGAAGTTCAAAATTTAAAACGGAAAAAGAAAAAAGATTTTATCCTACATATAAATATAAATGAATCATCACATTACGGGGTCCTCTATACACTCATGTGGTAATTACAAGACTCAGGCGATTCGATGTCATTTCTTTATATGAGGTCAAAGCTAAGGCATTTCCGATCTACAGGACTTTTCATGATCTTCCTCGGAATTTTAGTTTTCCATAGAAAGAAGTGGTTATTCTGTGTGAAGACTTTCGTAAAATTTTGGAAACCAATAATAAACAGAAGAAATCAAAACAATGCCAGGCTCCTCTCATAATCTACGTTTATTTTACATTTCTTCTATTTTTTCGGATGTAGAAAAATTAAATATTTATATCATTTTACGTAACTGGTGGACAGCTAGTTCATGCTACTGAGTTTCTAAGTAGAGATAATGATTCATCGCTTTCACATGAGCATAAGACTGCAAGGTTAAATTTTACACGAGAACGCTTGGTTTGAACTAAAGCATGGTCCAGATTTAATTATATCAAAGATTTGTTCTGCACGTCTGTGAGAAAACCATCAAATCTCTAGGAAGTTTTTCTGTCTTGAGCTCCAAACTTATACACCGAAACTGGAAAGTTTTCGTTAATTCACCGAAGCAATGATTTTATATCACACATTTCCTCACCTCACTGAAATTGCTTCAAATAGACATTGAGGAAAACAAGAGGATCAAGAAAGTTGTTAAAATTTCTTCAATGATGGAGTTTTTCCGAAAAAAAATTGATCAGGATTATATATCACTTTTCGACATTACATGTACGAAATGAGTATATAAACTTATTCTCAACGAAGTGTGCTGAACGTCTGTAGCAATGACTGTATTCAATTTTTATTTCTATGCTTCGAATATTGTCAAAAATATTGAATCTTAAAATTTTCAAATGCATGTAAAAAAATTATTCAAATAAAACCTCACATTACTAATCTTACAGATTTGTTCCCGACCAATGGGGTCCTTGTAGCGTGTCCTGTGGAGAAGGTATAAGGAAACGAGAAGTACATTGTAAAATATTCTTGGAGTTCTCAAGAACAATCGCTAAACTACCTGACCACAAGTGTGGTACTCCCAAACCCATTGAAATTGAGAAATGCTTCATGGGACTTTGCACTGCAGAAAATCTAGGTACGGGAATTGGCGTAGATACTATAAAAGATGATCCTTATAGAGAATTCAAGGTAGCAGGAGGTGAGTTAAGTATTATTCATACAAAGATAAAAAATTTAGAATTCAATTTAAATGATGAAACAAAAGTCTATAACGAATTTTTTTAACTAATTCATGTTCCGTGAGTTCAGCTGCTCATTTTTTCTGAACGGTCCGCTATCATGATACCTTTTATCCTATATCACACCGCTGAACAGCTCAAACAATCTGTAAATTGACATCTGTCAGAAGTGTAAATTTTTCGTTTATATTTTTAAGGAGTTGCTGCTTTGTGAAATAAAACAGGAATCAACGGAAACTTAAACAGACGTATATTGGAATGAATCTCACAATATTTTTGGATTCAGAAAGGCATTAAAAATTTTGAGGGCCCAATCGAGTTTGTCCGAATTCTCACGTGGAAGTTGTAATCTTCCATTAAGAAGTTATTCACAAATATAAAATTTTTGGGGAAAATGAACTATTGAACAAGCGTGCAAAAGCTTCTCACTTTAAGTCAGTGGTTTTCCGAATTTTTTCATGAAACTAAATATCGTAAAATACTTCTCTTCCTTCTGATATGTTTGTGTTTTGGTTCTTCCATTTTTCTACTGCAGGTGTTGACTCCATGTCAAATTTCCAATTAATTCGCGTTAAGGATATCTAACTCTGGAGTCATCATATTTAACAACAATATTAATACATTTCGGAGGTATACTTACGTATTTTGCAGAATTTGTTTTCAAATTTTCTTCGAATACATGGCTTGATTTAAAAACGGTATTCTGGACTGTTTTTCAATTTGAATTTCAAGGTACATGTTAGGTTTTTTACTAACTATAAACTCAAATTCTAGCTTTGGTATAAATATTAAAATTTCGATCTGTTTCGTACAGTTTACAATCAGGATACCATTTTATGAATATATCTCTGTATAGATAGTAGGATTTTCATTTCAAAATAGACACTCATAATTCTTTAACCTATTTTTTATTTTATTTTATTTTATCTCTGTATAGATAGAAGGATTTTCATTTCAAAATAGACACTCATCATTCTTTAACCTATTTATTTTCTTTAACCTATTATCTTTAATTCCATCTCATAGATGCTATGCATCTTAAGACGGATATTTTAATCCATTCAAAACAGTCCGCAATATGAAAGGTATATGTTTCTTTCCGTCACATATATTCGGAGAATAACCTTTCAGAAATCCAATTTTAGTGTATGTAAAAATTTTTTCTATTCATGTACCGGGTTTTGACTATAATTTTACCCCATCTTCAACTTTGTTGCAAATGGAGATATAATTTTACCCCATCTTCAACTTTGTTGCAAATGAAGATATTCATAAAAGTTGTACGAAATCAATTAAATTTTTTCAAGATGATTCCATAAAATTGAATTTATACAAGTGGACAAGATATTGAGTGCAACTTCGTTTTTTCAAGTGGATCATTCTGTATATTTTCATACTATTGGCTACCTATTTCTCTCCTGATTACGAATATATATGCATGTTTTGCCCTATCTCACTTATTTTGAGAACTACAGAGTCTCAAATTCGAAGAACCACCTGGCAGGGTCATTAATCGTCAAGTGGTAGGCTGTGATAAATCAACTAACGACAATATGATACACGATGATATACAATTAAATTATTTCTAAAACATGCATTTCACAGAAACGGGAAATCGTGAAATATTTTCACCTTATTTGCATAACAATAAAAGCAATATTCTAAAAGTTTCAAGAGAAAGAGACGTAGGTCTCACGCAATGAGAACCAAAAAATCAACATTTTGCTTTATTTTGAAAGTAATATTACTATAATTAATTGTTTGATAAATACTGAACTTGAATATTATTGAATTTGAAATCAACCACACAACTTTATGAAAATTGTTTTAGAAAATCCAGAAAATGGTTTAAAGGAATCATCACGTGAACTTGCAATAGGCTGTTCGAAGATTCATGGAGTGTTAAAACAGAACAATTATAGGCCATACAAGTTACTCTCAGAACAAGTCCTCTCATAAGACCAAAAGCGGAAACGCTTAGAATACTGACAACATATGCCGCAAAGACTGGAGGAAAATCCAAATTCATTAAATTTTATAATGTTAACGTACGAATCATCGTTTTCCAAAGAGTTCAACAGAAAAAAAAGACATTCTTGGGAAAACAAATTGTAAAGAATTGCTTGGTATGTAGAAATACCTTTTTGAATTCTTCGAAAGTAATTGATTAAACGTTAACTAATTAGTATGCAAATTCTTGGTTAAGCATACTTCAAATGGGGGTGAAAGAGGGATATATATATATATTAGACTTTAATGCTTTATTCACAGCCTAAAATACATATAATACAAGTTCAGAGAGTTGAATTATTTTACCCATTTGTTTCGTGACCATATGTGGAATGTAATCCAGCTCGTAGGGACCATGTAGAGAATTGTCAGCAAAAGTACATACAAGTTTACAATTTTAAGTTGTTGACCCAGATTGAGGTGGATACACTATCTTGATCCTGGAACAGTTCTTCCTTGAGTTTTTTCAATTGTTCTTCACGACACAGACTTCAATTTTATTGGTTTCACTTCTGAGTTCACTTTTCATACTTAATATCTAATTACAAATGAATAATATAGATAATACATTCACTTCCAGGCCTTTGGTGCGTTATGGGTAACTGAGAGAGGGAGAGACAGAATTCCTTGGAAGTTTAAAGTGAAAAATGCGAATATAAAATAATTCAAGCGTAGAGATAAAATGTTTCACATGTTAAGAGAGCTTACTTCAAGGGAATTGTCGTGGGATCAGAACTTGTCTTCAACTGAGTTTTCTTAATTGACTTTTTAAACAGGGTGAGTATCACGTGACCTGTCTGGCGCAGGGGATGTCTTCAACTCTACCTCTCTGTTAACTGGCGAATGAGAGAGTGCGTTTGGGTCCGAGAAGGTAGCCCAGGTAATTCCGATACGACAATCGTCTTGAAACGGCTAAAATGGTTCTAATGGGTTTCTTGGAATAATCTATGAGAGAATTATCTTCGTTTATTAATTGGTGTTAAGGCCCGTTTAGGTTTCTAGGAATTAAATGATTCCTATTTGAAAGGCCTGAATTGTTGAACTCTGGGGACGTAATTGTTACGTAACTGCAAAGTGAATTAAAAATTCTTTGTCCAAAGTAAATTTGAACATAAGTCCCCCAGGGGTAGGCGATTCGCCCGTAAACACAATATGATAACTTTGGGGCGATTGGGGATTTTATGAGAAGGAAGTGCGAAATTAAAAAGAACAATTAGTGGTGGGATCCTCGATTTAAGGATCCTGTGGCAATAGGGGCAAAGTTTGCTTATGGGGCGTGTACGATTTCCATTGAGAATATTATGAACATGTGTTTGCGTGAGGAGCCCTCCTCACGCTCTGATGCCCATCAGAGGTGTATGTAAGTTTTATTCCACGTGTGAGCAAATTCTTATGAGGCTCGAAGGCTTAAGAAAGGGGCGGATTTTGTTCTATATGTCTTAGTGGGTGGTTCGATACATTGTGTAGTCAGATGAAATGTTACGCCAAATAATGTCCTGCAAAATTATTTGGGTGCGGTTAACTTCAAGCTGGCGGTAGATTTTGGATATATACGCCATGAACGCAAACAGAAGGTGTCTGAATCGGCACGGAATATTGAACAGGTCGTGTCATTAGACAAAGAACAAGGGAAGCGACTTTTGGCTGTGTGAACTACATTAACAAATCTTGACGGCTCTTGCGGAGAACATAGAGGTGGATCAGTTAGCACGATTTTTAGCATCTGGGGCCTTTACATTCATTTTGAAGTTCTGTTCGAAACGTTTTTTATATGGATTGAGAGCTCTTGGTTTTGGAAAACGCTCTGCTTCCCAAACCTTTGTGGGAGGCGAATCTAAATGTTCAGCTTCTGTGGAAACTGCTGAAGAGTCAGCAAGAAATGAGACGTGTTTTTTGCTTGACATTGGAGGTATATTTCCTGTGATTATCCAACCTAGCATAGTATTTTGCAAAACGGGACAATTGTTGTCTAATGGTATAATTCCGTCAGATATCAGCTAATAATAAACGTCCGCACCAAGCAGCAAGTAAATGTGTGACGGTTTGAAAAAATCACGGTCAGCTAGTGTAATGTGATTAGAGATTATAAAAGTTCTACTGTCAATCAATGTCTGGGGTAGTTTGCAGATGATGTCCGGAAGCACTGCACGTGTCGCGTCAAATGAGGAATTTCTATTTGCGTTTGAAAACATTCTGAAATTGGTCATTTTGTTGGACAATAGTGAGTTTTGGGTGATGCCCCAGATTTGTACCTTTTTATGGTAGGTTTTTGCATTTATTTTATGTAATAAATGTTCAGTGATAAACGAATTTTGGGAGCCATTATCGAGAAGGGCCTTGACACGAATGAAATCACCATTTCTAGAATATACGGTGACCATGGCCGTTGCGAGTAATACTTCAGTGTTTTTAAGACAAGAGCAGACATAGGGGTCTGAATTCTGGGGGGACGGTGATGCTTCGTCGTTTTGTTGCGATAAATTGTGAGGGTTTGGGTGTTGCTGGGAAACTGGAACTTTAACTGGGGTATTGTGAAGGCTTGTGTGATGTCTCTTAGAGTATATTGAACATCCTCGAGAAGTATAAGTGTTAACAGTATGCCGTGTGCCTAAACAGTTGTAACACATGCCGTTAGCTTTCACGTATTCAATCCTTTTAGCGTGGGAGATTGTTAAAAACTTGGAACATTGATATATTTTGTGGGAGGTCGATTTGCAACATGAACACTTTGAAAACGTTTGAGTGTTACGAGTATTTGGAGATTGAACGTCGTTTTTCATGGTTTTCGTATGATGAGAAACAAACTTCTTTGGGGGATGATGTTCCGATTTGTTAATAGCGGGTGATAATGCTGCGAGAATTCTGCATCGTTCTTCTAAAACTTCAAAGAACTCGGCAATTGTGGGGAGCTTAGATATATATCTCTTGGACTCGTAATCACGTTTACTTGCGAAATCCAACTTCCTAAAAAGTATGTTGGGTATAACCAAATGTTCTGTATCAACTTTCAAATTTAACAAGCAATCCAATTTTCGTCTCATTTCCGTTAATAAGTGTCTTAAAGTCTGGGAGTTACTTTTAGTGATAGGAGGAAAATCTATTATGCGATTCAGGTGTGAGTTAATAAGGGATAATTCATCATTATGTCTACTGCGCAAAATGTTCAGAGCGATTTTAAAGTTCTCGTCTGTGAGTTCAAGTGAGTTTATTAGTGATAAGGGTTCTCTTTGAAGCGCGGTTTTTAGGTACATTAACTTTTCAACGTCTGAAAGTGAAAAATTGTTGACGATTAGAAAATTGAACATATCATAGAAAGTTGTCCACTTGCTCATCTCTCCGCTGAAGTTTGGCACTGTAAGCCGGGGCAATTTGACATTATTTGTGTTGACTGGTGAGTTTATTTCAGACGTTTGAGATTTTGACTTTGGGTGTGCGCTTGAAAGTGAACGTATTTTCTTTTCAACCATAGCTGCATAATCTAAATATCGATTAAATAAGGTATCATGTTCTGCTGTTTCAGACTCAATGTCAAGTTCTTGTTCTTCCATCATATTTTCAATGTTAAATTGAGCCTTTTCATACTTTTCGTATGTATCACTGAGTGTTTTTTTTGTGATATTCTAATTTGAATTCCTCTGAGCAAATTTCTAAATATTTATCTAACCATGAAATGGTTCTAGTGAATATGGACTTGGCATTTTTTCTTTCAGCCTTGAAACCATCCATTGTGATAATTTATAGTGAAAGCACAATTAACAAAATTGTCTCAGTGGTGAAATCAAAACTGGTGAAATTGAAATAAAATTAATTAGTGATAATGTCTTGAACAAATATTTAATAGCGGTGTATGGTAAATGAGTGAATATATAAAAGCTGATATAATTTCAACAGTTGTGCTTATAATTTTAAGTGCAATGAGAATGAAATAAAAAGTTGAATTAAAATAAAAGTAATAACTAATGATTGTTTAAAACAACTGTTACAGTGGTGCGAATTATGTGTCTATATATTTGACACAAGAGTTATGTTTAAGAAAGTAATGAAAATGAGAATATGAACATTACAATAAATTGTTGACCTGTCTGGCGCAGGGGATGTCTTTAACTCTACCTCTCTGCTAACTGGCGAATGAGTGAGTGGGTTTGGGCCCGAAAAGGTAGCCCAGGTAATTCCGATACGACAATCGTCTTGAAACAGCTAAAACGGTTCTAATGGGTTTTTAGGAATAATCTAAGGGAGAAATATCTTCGTTTCTTAATTGGTGTTTAGGCCCGTTTAGGTTTCTAGGAATTAAATGATTCATATTTGAAAGGCCTAAATTGTAGAACTCTGGGGACGTAATTGTTACGTACCTGCAAAGTGAATTAAAAATTCTTTGTTCAAAGTAAATTTGAACACAAAAGTTGAAGATGACGTAAAGTATTTCAAATTAGAACATCTGGAAAGTCTGTTAACGTTTGGCGTGGCACTGTTTGGAATAAAATTGTGGGGTCTTTATTTTCTGACTACACATTTACAAGTGAAGCTAACTCCGAAAAGATACTGCCAGAGGTAGCTCAACTTTTGGAGCAACTGTTTTCTGCCGAAGAATTGGAGCAAATAATTAGGCAACAGGACAGAGCACCCCCGCTCGCAGAGATTTGGAAGTTCAAGAAAATTTTAGTGGTTGATTAGATCTCTGAATCGATTATGGTGCATCTATTTCATGGGCATCGAATAGTCGGGATTTAATACCGTTGGACACGATTTTATGGCCGTTCCTGAAGAAAAAAAATTACTTTGATAATAATGAAAGTGTTAGGATCATTAAAAATAAAATTGAAGCATTAATTTATGAACTCAATCAGAACCATAATATCCCCAAATAGTCTAACCAACCTGAGAAAATGATATGAACGATATGATATATATCGTATATTGGTGGCCATTTCGAACAATTTCACTAGTTGTAACTGTTCATTTCATACCACCATAAGTACTCAATATTGTCGAATTCTTGATTCCCATTCCGTACGCCTGCCTCTTTTTCTAAAAACTTCTCGAATCTTATTAATAAATGTATTTTCACTTGGAATTGGATGACCTGGATGTAACGCTATATATGCTCCCATTTTAGTTGTCTTGTTTTTATTGTTCCCCATATAAAATATAGGATAGGTTTATAGTATTAGTAATGATATTTTTGTATGTAGTAATTTGTTGAAATATATTTAATTTGATTTAATTTTTTTTCCACTTCTGTGTAATGCATATTTCAGAAATAATTTTACTGAATATCAACGTGTGTCATACTGTTAGGAATGTCGTTTATTGATTTATCACATCCTACTACTTGATAACCGATTACTTGCCAGGTGGTTCTTCGAATTTGAAACTCTGTGGTTCTCAAAATAAGAGAGATAGATCGATACATACATATATGTTCGTAATCAGGAGAGGAAGAACTAGTTAAAAATAAAAAAATATACAGGATAATCCATTTGAGAAAATGAAGTTACACTCAATATCTTGTCGAGCCATTATATTTTCCATTTTGTGAAATCATTTTGAAAAATTCAGTTCATTTCCTACAACTTTTGTGAATAACTTTTTTGTATTTTCATTTGTGAGAAAGTTAAAGGGAGGGGTCAAATTATAGTGAAAACCCGTTACATTAATAATAATAAATAATCTTAGCTGGGAGAATTTGGATTCTTCCAGAAGCCAGTTGATATTGATTGAATATTTTCATATTTTGTTTGGTGACAGCAATTACGTGATTTTTTGAAAATTTATGATAACATTAGGTCAATGGAAAAGGTGATCATATATCTGGGAAAACGAGACTCACTTGAGGCTTTAACCTAGTAATATTATCTCCCCTCATATCTTTTGAATCTACATATTTTCTTATGGATATTTCAAATTTAAATTAATTTCAAGGTTCACCTGGTAAAACATATGCGTGGAAAGAGCAAGGCTACACACACTGCAGTGCTACCTGCCTTGGAGGAATGCAAGAATTAATTGTGAACTGTATACGAGAAGACACGGGAAAAGTAACTTCACCTTATCTTTGTCCGATGGAAACCAAACCAGAAATATTGAAAAGAATTTGCAATGATATACCGTGTCCACCAAAATGGAACTATTCAGATTTCTCACCTTGTACTCAAAGTTGCGGCTTGGGTCTCCAAACTAGAGAAGTGAATTGTATCCATGAAGTAACACAGGGAGGTAGAAATACCATAGTCGTGCCAAACAACAATTGCCCTCAACCACCTCCCCCTGATAGACAATACTGTAATGTTCTTGATTGTCCAGTGAGATGGGTGGTATCAGAATGGTCCAGATGTTCAAAATCTTGTGATGGTGGTGAAAAAACTAGAAAAGTAGAATGCAAGCAAACCATGGCACAAAATCACACAGTGAGTCGTCCACAAAATATGTGTCAATCTCCCAAGCCATCAGAGAAAAAACCTTGTAATACCAAAAGCTGCGTTATTGAAACTGACAAACCTAAAATTTTTGCGTCCAACAACACATTCATTCAACATAATGTCAAACAGAAGAAAATCTCATTGACAGTAGGAGGTGCGGCAACTGTTTTTCTTGGAACAACGGTCAAAGTGAAATGCCCCGTGAAAAGATTTGATAGAACCAAAATTATCTGGTTAAAGGACAAAGTTCAACTTCCAAAATCGAAAAAATTTAAAACATCGAAAAAAGGTGCCTTAAGAATACAAAATTTATCATTGCGGGAAAGTGGTTCTTATACCTGTGTAGCCGGAAAGTCCTCTGCAAATATCCAGATATCCGTCAGACCTAAACCTGGAGAATTTCCAACGTCTGAGGAGATTCAGAAAGGCTATAAACATCGTAGTGACCATCTTCCTAACATTAACCATAACAGAGATGAAATCGTTTTCAATAGTGATGATCAGAGCCACGAACAACGACCTGATGGACAAAAGAAGAAATCTAAATCCAAACTTTTTACTCCAACACTACCATCACTTACTCTTGACAAGAATCAGCTCAATGCACTACCACCTCAAAGTACCAGCAGCAAAAATGTAGAAATTAATGATCAGGTACAGTACAAATTTTAATATTTTTAATATAATTGGTATCTCAGTGGTTAATATTTACATGTTCGATTAGTATAAAACAGAGATTTGTGATAAAAAAAAAAACTATTTTTACATTCTTAATTTTCCAAAATTCTTTTAAGTAAATGTACAATGCAGCAAAGAAGTCCTCAAAATGATTTTCTAGGATAAATCATTTTCTATATAAGAAAAATAAACTCACCCTATTTGAGACTTTCCAGTTCTTGTTTTAAAGTATTAAATACAACTCTTTACTATACAAATCGAGATATATTTATTATTATTCTGATACTCCTTAAAGTTCTGTGAACATCTCTCAGAACCCTATTTCTAGTCAAGTGCAAGTTACGAGATAAGTTGGGTTCAAATTAAGAATCTTACCATATCCTTACGCCACCTTAGAGACAACGGGTCATCAAAGCGGAAAATTTTCTTCTCCCATTAAGATGCAATCCCACACCGAAGAGGAATCTCCGCTCACGAGTCTGGCGCGTTAAACCACTAAGTCACCGGTGCACAGATAGATAAGCACTTGACAGAATAAGTATCATTATATTCAAGAGAAAGCGAAGCAACAGAAATTTTTGATATTCATAGGTTATGATTCATAAGTTATGAAAAGATCAATTAATGATTTGTGACTGATCTTTTATTATTTTTGTCTAACTTGAGTGAATCAAGGGAAACAGATGTTTCAATTCATTTTTAGCGAGGTTGATTTTACTCCAGTATAGATAGATGAAAGATGACATAGATAACACAACTGTTTCTTCTTCTATCAGATTCAACCTCAGACACCAAGTCTCAATATTTCAAACTATTTGCTAGAGCGGGGTAAAGGAGGGAATATATTCAAAGTCGATTCAGCATAAAGAAGTTGAAGAGAAAATTACTCAAGCAACGAAAAATATATTGACCAAAATAATGTTATTTAAATATTTTAATATTAGCCTTCTGAATATTTAATTTCAAAAAATTATATTTAATAATTATAACTTCAGGAATTAAATTAAATTAATGTCATATAAGTACCACTTATATCAAACTATATATAAATAAACATTTTTTATAAGGCATCCAAATGATATAACAAAATCCAATAAATAAAAATTGCTAACCAAAATCCTATAAATTAAATATTTTGAGTAGACAAAATTTTGTTTCTGCTGATCAATCTTATGAAAACAAATATCTTTCAGAAATGTTTAACATAATCTTAAGAATTTCATCATAAAACTATCTTACTTAGAATATTCAATATTATTGGATATCTAACTTAAGTTACTTTCTATAAAATCTCAAGATATGTAAAACATTACTGAAAAACAAGTTTTAAGAGAGACTTTGATTCGTCAGTACAATTTAGAAAACTTCTGGTAAATGAATACTGAAAAATTTAAATGGAGTTTAATGTTAACTACAAATAAATAATTCTGTGGTTTACCCTTGATCTAAAGGATTGAAAGACAATTTAACGGCCTCTTTTATAGCACAAGGATTATTTGTACAAAGAATGTTAAGGAATCCGAATAATTATATATTATGAACAAAATAATATAAATAGAGGTTAATACTTGATAGAAGGTATATAAAATTATTTAAATATTTTGACATTAGCCTTCTACATATTTAATTTCAAAAACTTATATTTAATAATTATAACTTCAGGAATTAAATTAATGTCATATAAGTACCACTTGTATCAAATGACATATATAATAAAGATTCTTTATAAGACTTCCAAATGATATAACATCAAGTATTTATGTTATTTGACCAAAATAATGATCGTTAAAGCCTATATTGGGGTAAATACTCAATAGCATATAAGCTGATTAATAGTAGAATATTGGGTTGAGTGTTTGACTGATTCGGTCTTTACTTGGTGGAAAGTCATTTCAAATAAAAATTATAGACGAAACAGTATTTTCATTTCCAGAAAAATGTGTAAAATACAACAATTGGTTCACCATGATGTAGCTTCTACAGGTATCTACATTCTACTGGCGGATGGTGTTCAGTGTGATAGAGTTTAAATACAGTTAATTGCGTGACAAAATAATGTAAAAACAAGTCATAAAAAGTTAGGGTGTTTATTGGAGTTTGCCGCTAAAAAATGTCATTAGGGAAAGATATTCCGTAATGGGGATTTATCCACATCTGATTGTTCATTCGAAAGGATTTTACGGGCATTATACCTGCTGATTTCAAGAAATTCTAAAAGTGTTGATCTAGAACATTTGCTTTTGACGTGGATAATTTCATAGTTATTGTTGAAATTTTGCCTGAATTCCTTAAGATACGGAATACGACATGTAACTTCTTTGGTGTTCTTGGATTCTTTTCTTGAATGATCTACCTGTTTGGCCAATATATACTGGCAATCGTTGGGAGCCAACTTGTAGACTTCCAATTTATTTTCTTTATTTGTTCGATCCTTATTGTTTTTTTTGGTAATTACTAAGGTTATTAATGGTTTCAAAAGCTGCGTTCTAGTGGAAACTATTTATGAAATATTTAACAATAGTTTCAGATGATTCATTAACATAAGATAACGAAAAGTATTTATGTATTATGATTGGGTGCACGACATGTTTTTTTGTTTATTGGATACCATTTTGTCCTTTTCTTATAGACAAAATGGCATCCAGTAAACAAAAGAACATGGTATTAAATCTCTCGTATCCAATCATAAAATAGAACAATGCACAGAAATACTTTTCGTTATCTTATGTAAGTATTTCTGTATATTATCCTCTTTTATGATTGGGTACACGAGACTTAATGCTATGTTCTTTTGTTTATTGGATACCACTTTGTCCCTTTCTTATAGACATAATGGTATCCAATAAACAAAAGAACATATCATTAAATCTCGTGCACCCAATTATAAAAGAGAACAATACACAGAAATATTCTTCGTTATCCTATGATAATAAATTATCTGAAAATTTGGCTAAATATTTCAGAAGAAGTTTCAATTACAACGCATTTTTTGAAACCATCAATAACCTGAAACCAATATCAGTAACCCACCACAGCGAAGACATGAAGAAAAAGATAAAAGGAAGTGGAACTAAAACGCTCTTACTTGCGCTACTTCGCAAAATGCTAGTGCGCTAATGAAAAGATGAATAAAACTTTCACGAATGAATCCCAAATTAACAATCTGATACTGAAAATGCCAACTCTTACTCCCTATCTATTTATTTCAACATTTCTATTAAAATAGTGACTCTTATTTACAATTTAATACAGTTTTACAGTTAGCTTAAGATCCGAGATTTACATAAGGACATATCTTTGAGGTTTTCCATTAATAAAGTTTTCCAAGGTGTCGGACTGATAGTGCTGTCTCCAACGATAGTTATCATACTATTCTGCATATACTCAGTAGATCTTCAGTTTTAATTTGTTCCAAATGACCAGTGGAGCATTTGGAACTAAGATGGTTCGGTAATAAGATATTCTAAATCCGGCAGAAGGAAAATTGTCTGGTATTAAGATAATCCAACCAAAAAGGCACTCCAGCAAAAAGAAGGTCCCGAACCAAGATTGTCCAGTTCTAAGATTATCCGGTACTAAGATCTCTGGTACTAAGACGTCTTCTGATTAGACGTCTTATAAGAAACAATAAAAATTCAATATTCCACGGTTTTCATGAATTAGGTACGTTAATTCGATAAAAATACCACGCGGTGTGTCTTCGTGCAACCCCATAGTATGAAAAGAAAGAAATCTGGGAAATTCTAAATTCCTTAAAAACAATGCAACTCTACAGCGCATGCGATTGCAGCGTCGACTGTCATTGCGGAAAGTCCTAACTTCTTAATGGTCTTAGTTCAATCATATTATTGGAGCGTTTTTTTAGCGATTGCAAATCCACTGTGGAACGTTTTTTAACGTTACAAACCTTAGTACCTACATAAAAAACAATAACAAATAAAGAAAATAAATCAGGATTCTATAAGTTGACTTGCAACGATTGCCTTTAGTATATATTGGCCAGACAGGCAGATCATTCAGGCAAACAATCCAAGAACACTAAAGAAGTTACATATCGGATTCCGCATATTCGACATATGCTAATCATCTTAAGGATTTCAGGCAAAATTTCAACAGTAACTATGAAATTATCCACGTGAAAAGAAAAAGTTCTAGATTAACACTTCTAGAATTTCTTGAAATCAACAGGTATAATGTCCGTGAAATCCTTTTGAATGAACAATCGGATGTTGATAAATCTCCATTACGGAATATCTTTTCCTAATGGCATTTATTAGCGGCAAACTCCAATAAACACCCTAACTTTTTATGACTTGTTTTTTCATTATTTTGCCACGGACTTACCTAACTGCATTTAAACTCTATTACATTGGACATCATCAGCCAGTATAATGTACATACCTGAAGAAGCTAAATCATGATGAAACAATTGTTATATTATAAAAATTTGTTCGTGGAAATTGAAATAATGTCGGATATTGGATGGAGTAGTCCGTTACTTTGTGATAGTTCATTTTAATGGAATGAAATAAAGAATTACTTTGTTTTCTATCACTTTTTATTATAACTGATATACAGTGACTCGAGTTTCGTAGTGTTTACTACATTTTCAAACTGAACGAACAAATTAGATCTCAACTATTATATATGGGGATTGTAGGCTTCGGCAGAGATTCGAAGAGAGGGGTTTTCCAAAGTTCCGTCTGTTCGTTAAGTAGTTTTATTATTGGTACGTGCTTTTTATATTTGTCAATTTCTATGGATTCCAGGATGTCAAGTTTTTTCCCTTTCGCTTCCACGTGCAAGATAACAAGGTTGTTCAATTCTGGGAAGGTGTGATCTGTAGTGAAGAAATGGTTCGCAAAATTGGAATTATTCTTCCGGTTCCTAAAAGCAGATTGATGCTCTTTGTACCTTTTATGGAAAGGTTGGCCCGTTTGTCCTATATACACACTATTACACTCTTGACAACTTGATTTATAGACTCCAGAATTATTCAGTCGGTTCTCTTTGTCTTTCGGATTAAAAAAGAGATTAGAAATTTTATATATTTTTGATAAAATTCATTTTATATTAATTTTTGATAAAATTCGAGCTATTTTTTGTGAAATTGGTCCAAAATATGTTACTTTTATTAATTTATTGTTATTATGATCTGATTTGGAGATGGGGTGAATTTGTTTACGAATTAGTTGCTTTTGTTTTTTGTTTATGATGGAATTTATAGTTTTGGTTTCGAACTGATTTTTTGTGGGTATTTGTCTGATTGTATTCAATTCCCTCTTTAACGTAATATTATCTAAAGGAATTGAAAATGCTCTATGTACCATTGATCTATAAGCAGCTAGTTTATGATTGATCGGATGGTTTGAAAACTTTGGTATTGTTGTATCAGTTGATGTGGGTTTTCTATATATATCAAAGGAAATTTCATTATTACTGTTAATTGAAGTTATGTCCAAAAAATTTATTTTATTATCGAATTGTGTTTCCATGGTGAATTTGACCTTATTGTGCAAACTATTGAGATATTCTAATGTTTCATTTAATTCTGAATGTGTTCCGCAGAAGCAAGCCAATATATCGTCTACAGTTGCAGTTAGATTCATAAATTTCTCGAATACCACTTTTTCTACAGATGAAATTAGGCTTCTTGAGAAAGGTCCAAATTACAATCCCCACATAACCTCAAAATATATCATTGAAACACTAACTTCCGAAATCGAATTAGCGCTAATTAAAACACCGAACCCAAACTTCACCAAAGAAAAAATAAAAAACTTACTACTAACCCATACAGACTCGCAGAATAAAAATGAAAAATCAAGAGTAAAATCAATTCAAAACAAAATTCGAAATGATAATTTGATAATGACTAAAGCCGACAAGGGAAACTCTATTGTTACTCTATCCAAAGAAGATTATGACCAGAAAATAAACAATTTTTTAGGGAAAGAATCGCCCATACAACTAAAAAGAGATCCCACCGCAAAAATTCAACTAAAACTAAAAACAACGCTCAAAGATGTTCAAATTATTTTATATGATTATGATAAATTCAAATTTATTAATATGAATCCTACACCTCCCAAACTATATGGCCTTATTAAAATTCATAAAGATAATTGTCCAATACGCCCTGTGGTATCATATATTAATAGCCCCCTTGCGAAACTAGCCTCTAAATTAAACCAAATTTTTAAAGAAACAACACAATTCAACTCACCCTATTCAATAAAAAATTCGATCGAGCTCACAAAAAAACTAAAAAATGTTATCCTTCCAGTTAATAGTATTCTAGTGTCGTTTGATGTAGTTAATATGTTCCCGAATATACCAAATATAGAATGCATGAATATAATCGAAAATATCCTAACAAAAAATAACATCAATCCTGTGATAAAAAACGAAATTTCAACCCTTTTCGAACTTTGCGTGGAAGAAAATTACTTTCAATACAATAGTAAATTTTACAAACAGAAAGATGGACTTGCCATGGGTTCACCTCTCAGTCCATTACTCGCTGAAATCTTACTGTCCCGTTTTGAAAGAAAAATTCTAAAATCCACACACGCAAAGCATATCACTTTTTGGTACAGGTATGTAGACGATATATTGGCTTGCTTCTGCGGAACACATTCAGAATTAAATGAAACATTAGAATATCTCAATAGTTTGCACAATAAGGTCAAATTCACCATGGAAACACAATTCGATAATAAAATAAATTTTCTGGACATAACTTTAATTAACAGTAATAATGAAATTTCATTTGATATATATAGAAAACCCACATCAACTGATACAACAATACCAAATTTTTCAAACCATCCGATCAATCATAAACTAGCTGCTTATAGATCAATGGTACATGGAGCATTTTCAATTCCTTTAGATAATATTACGTTGAAGAGGGAATTGAATACAATCAGACAAATAGCCACAAAAAATCAGTTCGAAACCAAAACTATAAATTCCATCATAAAAAAAAAACAAAAGCAACTAATTCGTAAACAAATTTACTCCATCTCCAAATCAGATCATAATAACAATAAATTCATAAAACTAACATATTTTGGACCAATTTCACAAAAAATAGCTCGAATTTTATCAAAAATTAACATAGTAACAGCTTTCACACCCTCCCATAAAATTTCTAATCTCTTTTTCAATCCGAAAGACAACGAGAACCGACTGAATAATTCTGGAGTCTATAAATTAAGTTGTCAAGAGTGTAATAGTGTGTATATAGGACAAACGGGCCGACCTTTCCATAAAAGGTACAAAGAGCATCAATCTGCTTTTAGGAACCGGAAGAATAATTCCAATTTTGCGAACCATTTCTTCACTACAGATCACACCTTCCCAGAATTGAACAACCTTGTTATCTTGCACGTGGAAGCGAAAGGGAAAAAACTTGACATCCTGAAATCCATAGAAATTGAAAAATATAAAAAACACATACCAATAATAAAACTACTTAACGAACCGACGGAACTTTGGAAAACACCTCTCTTCGAAGCTCTGCCGATGCCTACAATCCCCACATATAATAGTTGAGATCTAATTTGTTCGTTCAGTTTGAAAATGTAGTAAACACTACGAAACTCGAGTCACTGTATATCAGTTATAATAAAAAGTGATAGAAAACAAAGTAATTCCTTATTTTATTCCATGAAATAATAATGTCTATTAAAAATTTTTTAATTTTTGGGTTGAGACCTAAAGCTAGGAAGGATCCACTGCTCTCTGGAATCCTACGAATTTCTATGATTTTTCTATGTTACAAAACAATGTAGCCTGTCAGGCAAGTAAGAGGCACATTAACACGTTCACCGATATTTGAGTTTCATTTATAATGTATTAGTCTGACCTAAAACTTCTGTTGTTCCGAATAAAGGTTTGAGTGATTTTGTGAGCTTATTATTTGCCTATTGCAATAATTGGACACCGACAGGTAAATAACACTAATACCCATGTTTGCTGAAAGAGACAATTTTCTAATATTTGCTGAAACGAGATAATTTTCTGAATACGTAGAAATTGTTGAAAAGTATTCACATATCCTTTCATTAGATACAATCAGATGGTCAACCGGTGAGGTCGTGTCGACAATTCTGTGCAAGTAAAAAAGTAATAATAGTAACAGTAATCAGCCACCGACTCCAAGCTGAAAAACTTTGATTGATCGAGCTGATTAAATGGAAATCAGTGAATTCTTAAAATAATTGATATCATTATAATATCAACTTCAGAACAAGATGGCAGTTACGTGTTCGAAATGTTTGAGATCCATCAGTAGAAATGATGATTCTATATCGTGTACTAACAACTGTTCACATATTTTTCATACTGAATGTGTCACTATGGAGGATTTAGAGCAGTTAAAAAAGTCTAGTGGATCGAAAGGATGGCTTTGCTCAGTTTGTTAAGCAGATGAGACCATTCCGCATGAATACTGTAGAAAAAAGCAAATTAAATGTTTCTGAATTGAGATCTATTGTTGATGCTGCGGTTGCCAAAGTATTGCAGGAAACCATTTCCCCAATATTTGACAATATAAAGGTTGAAATCATTAATTTCAAAAGATAAATAACAACTTGAAAGGTCAGAATGAAAAACCTCTCAATAAACTCGGACATACTCCGCCAATATCGTATGCTGAACGGGTAAATGACAATAAAAAATCCGTTTTGAATACGCATGATTCTTCAAGGAAGGTACCACACAAACAAAATTCAACCTCTGAAAATTAAGGGACACAACAATCTCCTTTGTTTCTAATATACAAGAGAAGAGGAACGAGAACAGGGATCAGAAAATCAATATTTCCTAAGGATCACATGACAAAAGGAATGATACTAAGTGAAATCTTAATATCAATAATTCACAAGTATCTACTGCTAATAGCGCTGGAGCTAATTCTGTCGATAATGATAATTGTACTTTGGTTGAAAATAAAGGGAAATTTCGTCGTCACAACAACTCTATATTGGGCACTTGCAAGGATGATAAGATTATTATAAAACCTGCCCCTAAATTTAAATACGTACATGTTTATGAACTTCACCTTGATATGGAAGAAAGAATTGTTGTAAGTCATTTGAAGAAGAATGGTATAACGAATGTTAAATGCACTAAGATGAAGTCAAATAGACCAGAGGAATATTCTTCTTTCAAACTCATTGTGCCTGAACAACTTTTTGAAACTCTGAAAAATCCTAAAATTTGGCCTGAAGGAGTGAAACTGAACAATATTTTAATTCGTCTAACAAAGAAAAATATTGTAGAATGATGAAGAAATATATCATTTTGCATCAAAATATTCAATCCATTGGAAATTGTTTCAACCGACTGGAGTTGTTTATAAACAAACTTGATGTGACATTTCTCACGATCACAGAGCACTGGAAGAGTAAAGATGAACTTATTCTGTACACATTTCCAAATTATAAATTAGTATCGTCATTTTGCTGTGAAAGTTGTAGGCACGGAGGCTGCGCGATTTATTGCAGAAGTGGGGTCGTTTGCAAAGAGCTTACGTCATTTCCAATAATTATTGTTAAGAGTATCAAACTAATGGCAATATGCTGTTCATTATAATATTTTTTAATTCAAATGTTGGATGGAGTAGTCCGTTACTTTCTGATAGTCCATTTTAATGGAATTAAATAAGAAATTGCTTTGTTTTCTATCACTTTTTATTATTACTGATATACAGTGACTCGAGTTTCGTAGTGTTTACTACATTTTCAAACTGAATGAACAAATTAGATCTCAACTATTATATATGCTAATTGTAGGCTTCGGCAGAGCTTCGAAGAGAGGGGTTTTCCAAAGTTCCGTCTGTTCGTTTAGTAGTTTCATTAGTGGTACGTGTCTCTTATATTTTTCAATTTCTAGGGATTCCAGGATGTCAAGATTTTCCCTTTCGCTTCCACGTGCAAGATAACAAGGTTGATCAATTCTGGGAACGTGTGATCTGTATTGAAGAAATGGTTCGCAACATTCCTAAAAGCAGATTGATGCTCTTTGTACCTTTTATAGAAAAGTCGGCCCGTTTGTCCTATATACACACTATTACACTGTTGACAACTTAATTTATAGACTCCAGAATTATTCAGTCGGTTCTCTTTGTCTTTCGGATTAAAAAAGAGATAAGAATTTTTATGGTAGGGTGTGAAAGCTGTTACTATGTTAATTTTTGACAAAATTTGAGCTATTTTTTGTGAAATTGGTCCAAAATATGTTATTATAGTTTTATGAATTTATTGTTATTATGATCTGATTTGGAAATGGGGTAAATGTGTTTACCAATTAGTTGCTTTTGTTTTTTGTTTATGATGTAATTTATAGTTTTTGTTTCGAACTGATTTTTTGTAACGTAATATTATCTAAAGGAGTTGAAAATGCTCTATGTACAATTGATCTATATGCAGCTAGTTTATGATGGATTGAAAAATATGGTATTGTTGTATCAGTTGATGTGGGTTTTCTATATATATCAAAGGAAATTTCATTATTACTCTTAATTAAAGTTATGTCCAGAAAATTAATTTTTTTAACAAAATATATTGATAACAAAATGAATTTTCTGGACATAACTTTAATTAATTTTGTTAACAAAATATATTGATATTAATAATATTAATATATATAGAAAACCCACATCGACTGATACAACAATAACTAATTTTTCAAACCATCCGATCAGTCACAGACTAGCTGCATATAGATCAATGGTACATAGAGCATTTTCAATTCCTTTAGATAATTTTACGTTAAAGAGGGAATTGAATACAATCAGACAAATAGCCACAAAAAATCAGTTCGAAACAAAAACTATAATTTCCATCATAAACAAAAAACAAAAGCAACTAATTCTTAAACAAATTTACCCCATTTCCAAATCAGATCATAATAACAATAAATTCATAAAACTAACATATTTTGTACCAATTTCACAAAAAAATAGCTCATATTTTGTCAAAAATTAACATAGTAACAGCTTTCACACCCTCCCATAAAATTTCTAATCTCTTTTTTAATCCGAAAGACAAAGAGAACCGACTGAATAATTCTGGAGTCTATAAATTGTCAACGGTGTAATAGTGTGTACTACTCTGTCAAGAAAGTACCGGGAATTTTCAATTAAAACAACATTTTTACATTTAATCGTCAAAATTTATTGGGTCGCCTTCAAAATAGGCTCCATTTGCTCCAATACATCTATGCCAACGGCACTTCCAATTATCGAAACATTTTTTATAGGCGCTTTCCGGGATGGACTTTAGCTCTCGCGCCGAATTTTTTTTATGGCTTCAATCGACTCAAAACGGGTGCCACGAAGGGGCAATTTTAGTTTTGGGAAGAGGAAAAAGTCGCAGGGAGCCAAATCCGGCGAATACGGTGGTTGCTGAAGCACGTTTGTTGAGTTTTTGGCGGGAAAGTCAGTCACAATCGTAGCTCGGTGAGAAGGCGCGTTATCGTCGTACAAGAAAGTACCGGGAATTATCGATTTAAATCTGGCGGGGCAATGAGGCAGGTAAAATTTTTTTTCCTAGGTTGGTACCACTGTCCTTAATTACTATGCCAAGCTTGAGCGGGATCTGTCAACTAGTGTGTTTGCAACAGCTGATTAAGTCAGTCGATGTCAGAGTGCGTGCCGATTTTTACTATGGGTGATTACGTTGAGCAAAGAATTTGTTTAAAGTTTTGTGTTGCAAATGAATTTTCGTGTGCCGATGCATTGAAAATGTTGCAAAAGGCCTTTGGTGATAATGCTCTATCGAAAACTCGTGCATATCAGTGGTACAAAGCCTTCAAGGACGTTCGTGAAGTGGTCGCCCATCGACGGCTTCGATCGAAGATAACGTCGATAAAATTAAGGAAAGGGTGCTGGAAAACCGTCGTACCAGCTTGAGAGAGATAGCACATGATCTTAAGATATCCCACGAGTCCGCACGTACGATTTTGATTGAAATTTTGGGCATGAGAAAGGTGGCCGCACGACTCGTACCGAAAGACGTGAATTTTCTTCAAAAACGTCATCGTGAACAGGTTGCTTCAGACATGCTGGATCGCTGTAATTTCGATTCTATATTCATGGAACGCATTATAACTGGTGATGAGACCTGGATCTACGAGTACGATATGCAAACAAGCCAGCAATCATCGGAATGGGTGGCAAAAAATGAGCCGAAACCGAAAAAACCACGCCAAAGCCGCTCGAAAATGAAGGTGATGCTCATTGTTTTCTTCGATATCCGTGGCGTGGTGCACTACGAATTCGTTCCAGAGGGTCAGACGGTAAACAAGGAGTACGCGTGAGCGTATCCGTAAGAAGCGGCCAAATTTGTGGGCGAACAACTCATGGATTTTGCATGACGATAACGCGCCTTCTCACCGAGCTACGATTGTGACTGACTTTCTCGCCAAAAACTCAACAAACTTGCTTCAGCAACCACCGTATTCGCCGGATTTGGCTCCCTGCGACTTTTTCCTCTTCCCAAAACTAAAATTGCCCCTTCGTGGCACCCGTTTTGAGTCGATTGAAGCCATAAAACAAAATTCGTCGCGAGAGCTAAAGTCCATCCCGGAAAGCGCCTATAAAAAATGTTTCGATAATTGGAAGTGCCGTTGGCATAGATGTATTGGAGCAAATGGAGCCTGTTTTGAAGGCGACCCAATAAATTTTGACGATTAAATGTAAAAATGTTGTTTTAATTGAAAATTCCCGGTACTTTCTTGACAGAGTAGTATAGGACAAACGGGCCGACCTTTCCATAAAAGGTACAAAGAGCATCAATCTGCTTTTAGGAACCGGAAGAATAATTCCAGTTTTGTGAACCATTTCTTCAATACAGATCACACGTTCTCAGAATTGATCAACCTTGTTATCTTGCACGTGGAAGTGAAAGGGAAAAACTTGACATCCTGGAATCCCTAGAAATTGAAAAATATGAGAGACACGTACCACTAATGAAACTACTAAACGAACAGACGGAACTTTGGAAAAGCCCCTCTCTTCGAAGCTCTGCCGAAGCCTACAATTAGCATATATAATAGTTGAGATCTAATTGTTCATTCAGTTTGAAAATGTAGCAAACACTACGAAACTCGAGTCAGTGTATATCAGTAATAATAAAAAGTGATAGAAAACAAATTAATTTCTTATTTAATTCCATTTTTTAATTCATCAGCTTATTCATTTATCATCTCATAAATTTAATTTTTCTCCTAAAAGAAGAAGCTTCACTCTTAAATAAATAATTCTATTAAAAATACAACTCGATAAAATTATTTGAAGTTTCCATATATGTGTTTTTAAAACTATTTCAGATGTATTTGTCAAACAAGGAACTTCATAATTAGTAAATTAAATTTCAATATAGTAGAAAATTATTCCCGGGAATTGTTTGATTCTTCTGAAAAGTCTGTTAAATTCATTCAATATAGCAGCCATTGTAAAATAAATTCAAAAAAATAATGTCTTAAAATATTAACTGGGAATAATAACAATCCAACAACTGATAAAAATAACTGACAAAAGTCCGAGGCATTCGAAAACTATAGCACTTTTGTTATGTATAGTTTTGCATTATACTGATAGGTAATGAACCAAACCATCAGTACTCTCGTGTTCAATTGATTGTATGGAAAATCGCTGAAAATCTGAACAATTCAATTTCTACGCAACCTACTCCTTGTTAAATCGAATTAACATCAATATCATAGTAAAAAATAAACGATAAGAGCAGTACTCTACATTGAACTGTCCAGCAAATACTCCGAACAAAAATTGATACTGATATTTTTTCTGATATTTCTTAATCCTATATCCTACTCTTATGTGGAGTCTTGTCTTCTCTTATGAGTGATCAGTCTGTTCTGATAACTTTGTCACCGTGCGCTTACTGTACAAGGCATAACGAAATGAATTTTCGACTTAACATTGATAATGATGATGGCCCATCCAAGTTAGAAAAGGTCTTTCCTTGCAAGATGGGAACCGAAGAGGATCTTCGATTACGAACAGAATTGCTGAATCCAGTACACCCACAATTGTTACGAACTGATAATTCATAATTAATCGTACTTATATTTGATCGCAAATCACAATTTTATTGAGAAGATTGTAATTCAGAACATTGAAAATTGGTCTTCGATTTTCCACCAACTCAGTCTCAAACTTTCTGCAATGCTAAAACACATGTCTAAAATGTTCTAGCCTTGTTGAAAATTTCAGTTGGCGAAGATAGTTTTCATAATACTGATTAAACAGAAACCTCCATTTGAAGGCATGTTAATCCTTCTTTCTTGTAATAATTCCTTAAACTTCTGAAATAACTAACATTTCACGCTTTCTTGTTAACGCTGCAAGGATCGCCTTTTATCATCCTCTTCTGAATCATTAAAGCCAGCTGGAGGCAGCTCCAGCTCCGGTTCTAGGCCAATACCTCATTTCCAGAAACTCATCCATAACCTACAGGTAAGGACTCAGTAGGAATTTGCTTTATTTCTTCTTTTAATGATACCCATATCAATATCAGGATGGTACTTGTTTACAAAACTTCAATTATTATTACTTATCTTTTATAGAAAAATTCAACTCCTGATTAGGTGACCTGTATGATAGATATTAAGAAATTAACCTAATTCAAGGAAACTATAGTACAAGCTCAAATTAGACATTATTATTTTTTTACCTGTTGTACCATTTCAGTCTAATAATTAATGAACAATATTTCGAACACTAACATTTTATAAATCTAACTGTCAAATTACCGTTAGTCATTTCTAAAAATTTTCCGCTCCATCTTCGCCCAAACCTTTTGATGTATTTCGGTATATTTCCTTGGATTCGAATTACTTCTGGATAGCTGAGAGGGCCGTTTTTGCATCAAATTTGTTGCAATATTGGATTTTAGTGGAAGAGTCCCGTAACTAACTTAAAGTACTCTATTTACGATTTTATATAATTGGATATAGAACCGCATTTATTCATTTATTTCTCTGGAAATTACTCTATTCACCTAATGTGATAATATCAATCTTCGAGCAATCTACAGGGTGTCCGGATTTAACGTTCATATATTTCAGAGGGTGATTCTAAAGGTCAAAATATGAAGAAAACTTCATATCAACTTAGGTCCTAAAATTCACCCTATTCTAACTGAGCCATGGACGTTATTACTAACGAATGTCAAAGTGACAACGTCTTTTATGTTTTTCGAGATAAGCAGTCGGTGGATGAGTTAGAATGCATATCATAACAAAATTAATTTTCCTCTCATCAGTGGCTCTTTCATAAAATTACTTCCAATTTTTAACTGAGTGATCAAATTTAAATTTCAATAAAAGAAATCGACTCCTCATACATTTTTGAAGAAAAAAGGTACCCTCGCTTCATCAGTAAGCTTTTTAATCACCAGACGGTTCATTTTATCCAAAAACCTCCATGAATTTCATTTGAATTCACCAAATTTCGACAAAGATATCGCTAGTTTATTGGATTTTGGATGTCAAGTTGAAGAACCTCTATCGTCCATGGGGTGCATTTTAGGACCTAAGTTGATATGAAGTTTTCTTCATATTTTGACATCCAGAATCACCCCCTGAAATATACGAACGTTAAATCCGGACATCCTGTATATTATTGTACATACTTCTCTAGAGAAAATTTTCTGAGACTGGTATTGTAAATATTTTCACAGAATTCTCTATAATAAACATATTGCTCGAAATAATAAATTTACATTACATGCGGTGAACAGAATAACTTCAAACAAAGCGGGTAAACAAATTAATACACCTTTGTATAAATTACAGATGATCGCGATCGTGAATAGATAAATCAGAATTATTATTATCATATTATTAGTATTATCATTACATATATACAAAACCGAGAGCAATCTTTGTAGCTCTTAAGAAATACATCAACTTAAATACAAAATTACTTCAATCAATTTGACGTGACTAAGAAAATGCAAAATATATGAAAATATTCCAAAACCACAGAATAATTTGTCACAATTATAGCGCAACTAACATGGGACAAAGTGGAAGAAACTTTGGGAAAGCGTTTAAAGAACGTCTGACTAGAGATGAAATAGCGACAGTGTTGGAATATATTGAAGCTGTTAATCGCCAGATAGATATTTACAACTTCAAAACCTTCCGCAAATGTCAAACAGATTATAGAATAATTTCTTGGAATGCTTGGAAACAAACAATGTCCATAAAAATCACAATCTATAAACACCGAAAAATCTATTGAAAGTAAACGGATCCTCACTTCTCAACAAGCGAAGTATCTCCCTCATCATAAAATGGCACCTTATATACTTCAATACATTATGTAGGTCTCCACACTTGACAATAATATAACAATCAAAACTGATCATCTGTTGTATTCCTAATGAGAAGTTTCTGAAAATCTGATGAAATATAGTGTTTGATTCTGCAATATACAGCGCTCATTATAATCAGGTGTCTTCAGTTTTTAGGCCAACACATCCTATATGGACTTGAAGTTAAATCTTTTATCTACCAAACACGCCTATTTGTCATTCACGAAAGGTCAGGTTCGTGAACTTAAAATGAGTAGTTCGGACTAATTGACCGATTTGCATATCTGCGACACTGGTACAGCGTTAACGTCCATCTCAGCTCTGCGTTTCGTTATCTTCCGGTATAGTTTATTCGAAATTGTTGATATTCATTGAAATTGCGATTATATTCATGAAATCTTCTTCTTCACCCAGCATTCAGCGTCCATTGTTGGACATAGGCCTCTACCATGATTTTCGAATTCTCAGGATCTTGGGCCTCTTTTATCCACTTGCCAGCTAATCTTGCTGCCCATCTTGTCTTCCTCTGCTCCGCTTATCCGACCGTGGTCTTCATTCGAGAAGTCTTTTGGTCCATCTTTCGTCCTAGATACGTACCACATGCCCAGCTAGCTCCACTTCAACCTTGCGATCTTTTGAACAAAGTCAAGAACCCCGGTTGTTTTTCGTAGCACATCATTCCTAATATGATCCTTCAGCGACACTTCCAGCATCGATCTCCCCATTTTTTTCTGAGTGGCTTTAAGTTTTCTCGTAGATGTCTCAGTCAGCGTAAATATTTCTGCGCCATATGTTGGTACGGGCAAAATACACTGATCGTACATCTTTCCCTTTAAACAAATAGGGAGGTCGCTCCTAAACGTGCCTTCAAGTTTTCCATAGGCGGCCCATGCTAGGGTAATTCTTCTAGTTATTTCCCTTGTCTGGTTGTCTTTTGATGCCCTTATTTCATATCCAAGGTAAATATCTCATCGTCAGATTTATCATAAACTTTATCTCGCCAATATTGAGTTTTAAACCGACGGCAGTGCATACTTCTTGAAGTTCTTTCATCATTTCATGTATATTCCTCAAATTATCGGCAGTTAAGACATCATGTGCATATCTTAGATTAATCAACCTGAGTCCATCTATATTTATCCCCCTATCTTACCATTCGAGTTGCTTGAATGCATGTTCCAAGATAGCTATAAACAATTAGGGGACATTGTGTCTCCTTGCCTTACCTCTCTTTCTATTGGGATATAATTGGTATTTTGATTTTTACCGTTGTTGTTGCGTTCTTAGGAATATTATTGATCAACCTTGTATACCTATAATATACTCTGCATTCATCCAAAGACCTCAACATCGCATCTGGCTCAATGGCGTCGAAGGCTTTGTGGAAACCGTCAAATAAGTACCAGTCATCTGCTGTATTCGATAGATTTTTCCATCAGGATTTTACCGCTTTGTAGGTGATCATTGGTGCTAAATCTAGTACGGAAACCGGCATGCTCTGGTGGGTGATAAAAGTTTAATTTATTATCTAACCTTCTGGTTATTATCTTCGTGAAGTGTTCATAGTCATGACTTAGAAGAATTATCTGTAGTTCTCCAATTATTTCTCCTATTTTGTTTTTTTTGTATAGTGATGACATTATTCCATTTATTTTATTTGGTATTATGCTGTTGGCTACACATAGGTTGAATGAGTTCTCAATTTTATTAATTAATTGTTTACCTCTAATCTTTACCGCTTCAATGACCACCTCGTCTTATCCAGGTGCTTGCCTTAAGGCTACTATGATCTCTTCTGTAGTGATATACGGTATTAGCTCAGAACCACTATTATTTTTTCCATTTTTTGACGTAATCCGATCTGACTCTAGCTTATCTATCTCCCTTTTACTGCCGTATATAATAGCTTCCGATAAAATTCTTTAAATTTCTAATATCTCGTCTCTATCTGTTTTTACTCACCTCTATCGTTTTTCATTTTAATTATTTTCTTGTTTTCATAAGCTATTAGCCATTATTCTCCGTAGCACATTCATACATTCATTACTTTCTATTGTTTCGGCAATTTCGAGTGTCTAGTCTTATCGGTCTAGAAATCTGTCTGTTTATTTCCTTTAGTTGTTGTATATCTGTTGATCAACTACTCATCATATTCCTTCTTATTTGCATTAATTGCTTCGTTGTTATGCTAATTTTTTCGTCTCTTCTCATTTTAGGACAGTAGATATTTTTTTCATGGAATATTTGGATAGTAATTTGTCGTGGTGAATTTTCAAACAATACTTTACAAAAATAATAGCTATATACGTTTCCACTCTTCAAAATATTGCTGTTTTTAAACCATAACCCACTGATAAACCTAACATAAATCTATTCATTTAAATCGATAGAAATATTCTGAAAGTATAATAATAATAATAATAATAATAAAAATAATATTTATTGATCCTGTAAGACATTACATGATTAAGACAAGTCAATTAATGTGAATTCAATCACAAAAAAGAATCATCATCCAAATATTCTCTGACACTATAGTATGCTCTACAGAGCATTACTGATTTAATAGTATTTTTAAATTTCAATTTATTCATAATTTTAATAGAATCAGATAGATGATTATAAAGTTCCATAATTTGGTATAATGGAGATTCAAATTTTGTGGTTCTGTGGAAAGGCATAGACAAAGTTTTAGAGCTTCAGAACTTCCAACTCAAGTTAATCAAATTAGAATATAACAATTTACACGGTCATATCTTTTTTCACAAATCTTTCACTTAATTTTTTTCCATGGAATAAACTTTTCATCATTCACTGCGTAGTGACCTTCAACAACTGCAACTAATCCAAACCATAGTTTTTGTGGCCTTTTCAGATCTTCGCCAATTCTAGGGGACATCGGATGATATCTTCCTCTGAAGAATATTTTCCACGTGACGTTGCTAATGCCGATCAACTCTTATCCACAATACCTCATGCGAGAGAAAAAGATCTGGGAGAAGAAATCGTACTTGGACGTGGTGCAGAAAATTTGAGATTCGAATGGGACATGAGTCCGTGGTCAACTTGTTCTGAACATTGCGGCTTCAATGGAGTACAGACCAGAGAAGCTAAGTGTTTGGTGAAGTTGCACAATACTACGCAAGTAGTCAACCGCCATCTTTGCGATGATGCAAATCTTGTTCCTCCAGATACCCTTAGACAATGCAACAGGAATGGTTGTCCCAGGTGGAAAGTGGAGGCATGGGGAGACTGTGGCAAGTCGAAATGTATATCCTTACACAAAGGTGAGTGATTGTTTTTGAAACTGAGCATTATATTTTCAGGTGAGTCAATATTTCAGTAAATCAATAGACCTCATGGTGAAGCAGAGCGAACATATGAATGTTTTCGAAATTACAAATCTCGTACTGCAGATGTGTGATTCATTAACATCCTGTGTGAAAAAAATATTTCTACCGGGTGTTTTCTTTAGAGTGATATAACTTTCGATAAGGATAACTGTGATTTGACAGAAGGTAGAAGCCATGTTGCAAAAATTTTGACCAATTCGAATATCTAAAAGATTTGTTCGGCGCATAACAAACAATCAGTTGGAATTTCATCTATCCCCATTACTGACATCTGCTATTAACTAGTTCCTTTGAAAAATAAGCAACTATCGTCAGGTATAACTTACTGTTAACAACCTCAAATAAAAAAATCCCGCCACTTCCATCTGTTGTCCGAAATATATAAATTGTAATATGAAGTAAATTCATCTTAGATTTGACAATGGGTTGAAGCCGGAAATATATATTTCAACAACATCAATTAAATTTTTGCGAAACTTAAGCCAAGTGTATTTGTCTACCTTATTAATATCCAAAATGTTTCATCAAAAGTTTTTTGGGAGAAATCAGTATATTTAGTAGACTATCTTCAACAATTGATCATTGAACCAATTTGAAGAAAAGAATAAAATTGAATACATTATACCGCTCCTTTTTCTCCTTAACGGTATTTTTAAGTTAATTATAATTATAATTTCTTGGAAGATTTTGAGTTTCTTTATACTTAGAACTGTTATTATGCGGCTGTGCAGTTCTGAGTAATTGCAACAAAAATACGATGATGACATATAAAAACTGTATATTTCATACAAAATAACGACACTTTCTGAATCCAGAATTATAGTAAATAAATTTTTGAGTTTACTGGTGAGCTATTCCGTCCTATACGGAGTATTCTAAAATATCATGGAGCCTCATAATAAACTGAAGTATGTCTCCTCTGTTTTCTGCCTTCTGCCATGATCATACTGTACGCCCCTCATGGTAGAATTACTAGTGGATCAAAGTACACTAAACGCATCCCTTTTTTCAAGAAATGAGAATGTCGCCGCAATCGTCATGGTACAATGAACAGCCCACAAAGATTGAATTTCCAGAGGGTACTTCCACATAATCTCTCTCAAAACCATTTCTTCTGAAAATTGAAATTTAAAGAGACGATACCTATTTACCTGACGCATGAAATAAGTGAAAAGGTTAAATTTCCGCTCCGGAATGTATTTATGTAAACGAAGCCTTTGTAATTCTCGAAATTGTATATCCTCTGGCCAAAAGTAAGATAGGAAATATCGATGGAAATCAGCAAAGCATTTCCAATTTGGATCCCGAAATTCACTCCAATCTAATACTGAGCTATCGCGACCTTTTAAGAGTACTCTAATCTATCCGGGATTTTACGGAGTACTCTTGGATATCTGAGATTTTACGGATTCCTCTTAGGAACGCTAACCTTTTTATCATGATCATCTAGTGGCTGGAGAATAGGACGTTACGTTGTGTAGAGAACCCAAATTACACTTGAACGAGAACAAGGAAACAGTGACGGGAAGTTCAGAATTCATGATAAGTAAAAATACAATATTTGTTTGTGGAAGACAGGGTCCCGCATCTGACTCTGTGTATGAGAGCGAGGTTATACCTTAGGACAAAAAAAAGAGTCAGGGATAAAAAAAAAACCTTGACCTCTCTTCAGCTCCCATACATTCTTCAACCCTGTCATTCCCTTTATTCATAAAATCAAGGTTACAGAGATCTACAACCTTTCTAATACCCTAAAACATAATTAGTGTGCATGCAAAGGGAAATACGGCAATCAATTGAGTGAACGCACAGATAACCTGGCAATAAACAAAGGTCTTCGAGGTATTATTATTATTATTATATCTAATAATAGTTGTTCAAGAAGGCCTTGTTGCGGCTCTTTCTGAAAACACATGGTTGTGGTCTCAGTATCTAATTGCGGATCCACATTTCATTCAATCCAAACACTCTGAATTCTCAAACAAAGTACCATTGTTAACCATCTCGTAGATACCAATAAATGGAATGAAGATAAAGACGCTTACATGTATAAAATATTTTGAATGGTCAATTCAGATTAAAGCAAACGGGTCGCCCCTAGCTGGAGCATCAATACAGTAAAATCCACCAAAGGATAAAGAATACATGATACAAATAATACTTACGTTGACCTCAGGTAACTCAATACAATAACTTTAGATGTTAGGGCAGCTCAGTCACTTCCCTTTGTGTCTAACCTTCACTTTTAATGAACAATGGACAATGGCGTTCTATTTCTAACAAAGGAATACTGGACCCTCTGAAACCGGCGTTCAGTCTACAATGAATACCACCAATCTTCTCCAGAACAAAAAGGATCATCTCCCAGGGTTATGTTTACATTTTCAGACGAGCGCACAAGTCTACGAAGCGACCATAGACTCTTACTCCTGGCATGGACAGTGACAAGTAGGCATAAAGTTTCCTAGGTGGTTCTTCCTGTCTAATTTTCCTTTAGAAAAATATGTGGATCTCTTCAATACATTGCCTTGCAGCAAACTTTTTGCCACATTTAATTGATCTCAAGCATAAATTCGAGCCATCAAGAAATACTCCTGCAAGTTTTTCATAAATTTGGCTAGCTGTTGCCTGATGAAATCATGGAAAGTAGGGGGATCCTTTCTGTGAAAAAAATTATTTTGAGTTAATAATGTCTGGAACACCTGTTACCATCCTGCATCATTCGACATGGTTGGATCTCATGGGTTGTAAAAAGCTACAATGTGGTTGATATCAATCTGCACAGCTCTATCCTGACCAATCCGAGTAGCTGGGGTTTGGCCGATGAAGGTTGTGATTGTGGGTAATGAGGTATCTAATCTTTCCGGTAGTTTTTGTTGATTTTGAGTTAAATTGAGTACGCTTCTGGTATGTTTGTTTGTGAAAGTCTTTATTTGGGAACGTAGCCGTTACAATTCTCTACACAAAGATTGGATTTCATTTGTTAGCATAGATTCCTTGGTAATCTCTTGTCTCAAGGATTTCATCTCCATGTTGTCTGTACCTAATACTAACTAACCTAAATTGAGCTAGCATCCACATGAGAATGAGGGAATCCTCTAAATGGTTTCTTTGTTCCTAGTGTTTTTGTATTACTTATCAATCGAATCCGACTGGTTTGGCTTCTACCTAAAAAACTATGTCGAACAACTTTCCTGCAACATAAATCTTAAGTCAGTTAAATCTCTACAATTATACTCAAACTATCAGTGGATCTTAAACTTCCACTTCCTCGTTCGTTCAAGTATCCTCGTCATGCGACAACAACTGAGCTCTCCTGTCCTATGCAGAGTACTCTAACCTTTTTATCGTTATCATCTAGTTGCGGACGTAACGTTGTGTAGGACGTAACGTTGTGTACACAACCCAAGTAACACTTGAACGAGAAAACAGTGATGGGAAGTTCAGAATACAAGGTTAAGTAAAAAATATTTGTTTGCAGAAGGCAAAGTCTCGCATCTGACTCGATGTATCAGAGCGAGGTTGTACTTCAGGACAAAAAGAGTCAGGGAAAAAACCTTGACCTCTCCTCAGCTCCTATACATTCTTCAAAAATGAAGGTTCCAGAGATCGACAACCTTTCAAAAATCCTAAAATATAGTTAGTGTGCTAGCAAGGGTAAATACAGCAATCAATTGAGTGAACACATGGCAATTGATCTTCGAGGTACTTTATCAAAAACCCTTTGGTCATGAATTCTCCATTTACACATCTTCTATCTTATTAGATTATTATAATCTGGACTCATAATATCGTTATTCAAGAATGTTTTGTTGCGGCATTTTGAAGAGACAGAGGTTGTGGTGTCTGTTATTCATCTATCTATTCATTTTAATCTTTGTAACTAATAATATAATGTTCAGGAATGTCTCGTTGCTGCATTCTGAAGACACAGGTTATTGTGTCAGTTTCTAATTATGGATCCACATTACATTCAGTCTGAACACTCTGAATTCTCAAACAAAGCACCATGGCTAACCACCTCTAAATCCCAATAAATGAAATTAAGATAAAGACGCTTACATGTATGAAATATGTTAAATGGCCAATTCAGATAAAAACAAACAGGTCGCCCCAGCTGGAGTAGCAACACAGTAAACATCCACCAATGAATAAAGAATACATGATGCAAATAACACTCACTTAATTTTATACACTCAGGTAATTCTATATAATACAATAACTTTACATGTGAAACTTTCAAAGAACAATGGACATTGGCGTTCTATTTCTTACAAAGAAAAACTGGACTCTCTGAAGCCGGCGTTCAGTCGCCTAAGAATACCACCACCATTCTGGAGAGAACAGACGCTCCTCTTTCGGGGTTATATTTAGATTTACACCCGCGCGCAAGTCTACGAAGCGACCATAGACTCTTACTCCTGGCATCGACAGTGACAAGTAGGCATAAAATTATCTAGGTGGTTCTTTCCGCATAATTTTCCTTTATAAAAATATGTGGATCTCTTGACTGGGTATAAAGTATTTCGGTTTTCAGCACCTCAAGTGGTTATTGATATTATATCCAGTGGTGCTTCGGTTGTCTAGGATGCAGACGTTTCAAGTATTTTGTAATTCGATTCGGCGAAAAGTATGTGCTGGTTCTCTGAGGTTCCTGAGAAACGACGTTTTTATTCTGATTGCGAGTACGTAATAATTATTACAGATTAAACTTTTCTTCTCCTTTGTTGTTTGTTTTTCTAGAGATTTCGCTACATACTTTCCCCTTAGTGGTTAAGACACCAAAAACCTACTTGTGGTCTATCTGAAATAATTTTTTTTTTCGAACCGAGTTAGATGATCAATATTTGATTTATTCGAACTAAAGAATATATAGGAGACAGTATTTTATTTCCACAAAAATGTTTGTACTACAACAATTGTTTCACCACGATGTGGCTTCTTCAGGTATTTTACATTGTACTGACTGATGCTATTTAGTGTAACCGAATTTAGATACATTTTTAGGTACGTGACCAAATAATAGAAGCACAAGTCATAAAAACTCAAGATGTTTATTGGAGTTTGCTGCTAAAAATGCCATTAAGGAAAGATATTCAGTAATGGTGACTTATCAACATCTGTTTGTTCGTTCAAAAGGACTTTACGGCAACAGGTACAATACCTGTTGATTTCAAGAAATTCTAAAAATGCAAATCTAGAACTTTTGCTTTCAACGTGGATAATTTCATAATTGTTGTTGAAATTATACCTGAATTCCTTAAGATGATTAGCATATGCCGAATGTACAGAATCGGATATATAACTCCTTTGGTGTTCTTGGACACGTTTCTTTAATGATCTACCAGTCTGGCCAATGTATACTAAAGGGCAATCTTTGAAAGTCAACTTGTATACTCGAGATTTATTTTCTTTCGATATTTATTGTTTTGTATTTAGGTACTAAGGTTATTAATGGTCTTAAAAGCCGCGTTATAATTGAAACAATTTTTAAAATATTTAGCAGTATTTTCAGATATTTATTATTATTATAATAATTCTGTGTATTGTCCTCTTTTATGATTGGATACACGAGATTTAATGCCATTTTATTTTGTTTATTGGTTAGCATTTTGTCTATTCGAAAGGGGTTGTAACCGTTGTTTGACGCTACTTGTCTGATAATATGTGATTCTTTCAAAAAGTTATCTGAATTCAAAGGGACATTCAATAATCTATGAATAAAACTATTATATGCTGACTTCTTTTGGTTGGTCAGGTGATTTGAAGTTTTATGATGTCTGTGTGTGTGGGTTTGTGAAAAATACTAAAATCATGTAAATTATCTAGTCTTGTTATTGTGAGATCAAGAAAATTAATACTTTTGTTCTTTTCTTCTTCAATTGTGAATTTCATTTTTGGGTGGAGTTCATTAATGAAAATCGATAAAGATGTTCAGTTGTCAATCGGTGCCTTTAAAAAAAACCAAAAAAGGTCATCTACATCTCTATAGCAATAAGGGGAATATTTGCTTATCGGATTTAGGTGTATTTTTGATTCTAGATCAGCCATAAAATTGAACTGAGTGGATTTCTCATTATTGAACCATTGTAAGAAATATTGATGGTTCCGTTAAATTGACTTGAACAAAAGTACTTTCAATTTAACGGAACCATTTATATTTCTAACAATGGTTTAATAATGGGAAATCCAATCAGTTTAATTTTAGCTTGAATATTTATGGATGATCTAGAATCAAAAAGACACCTAAATCTGATAAGCAAATATTTCCTTTATTGCTACAATACTACAACTACTTATCTTCCCGAATTGCAATAATAAACTCCACCCAAAAAGCAAATTCACAATTGAAGAAGAGAAGAACCAAAGTATTAATGTTCTTGATCTCACAATAACAGGACTAGATAATTTACATGATTTTAGTATTTTTTACAAACACACACATACAGACATCATAATACATTAAACTTCAAATCATCCAACCAACCAAAAGATGTCAGCATATAATAGTATTATTCAAAGATTATTGAATGTCCTTTGAATTCAGATAACTTTTTGAAAGAATTGAATATTATTAACCAAATAGCGCCAAACAACGGTTACAACCCCTTTTTTATAGACAAAATGGTATCCAATAAACAAAAGAAAATGGCATTAAATCTCGTGTATCCAATCATAAAAGAGGACAATACACAAAAATATTTTTCGTTATCTTATTTCAATGGATTATCTGAAAATACTGCTAAATATTTCACGAGTTGATTCAATTATAAAGCGGCTCTTAAGACCATTGATAACCGTTGTACCTACATAAAAAACAATGAAGATCGAACAAATGAAGAAAATAGATCTGGAGTCTACAAGTTGACTGGCAAAGATTGCTCTTCAGTATACATTGGCCAGACTGGTAGATCATTCAAGAAACGTGTCCAAGAACACCAAAGGAGTTATATATTCGATTCTGTACATTCGATATATGCTCATCATCTTAAGGAATTCCGGCATAATTTTAACAATAATTATGAAATTATCTACGTTGAAAGCAAAAGTTGTAGATTAACACTTTCAGAATATCTTGAAATCAACAGGTACAATGCCCATAAAATTCTTTTGAACGAACAAACAGATGTTGATAAGTCTCCGTTACTATCTTTCCTTAATGCCATTTTTAGCGGCAAACTCCAATAAACACCTTGAGTTTTTAGGACTTGTGCTTCCATTATTTGGTAACGTACCTTACAATGTATTTAAACTCGATTACGCTGAATACCACCAGTCAGTACAATGTAAATACCAGAAGAAGCCACATCGTGGTGAAACTATTGTTGTAGTTCAAAAAATTGGTGCCTGAATACGATAGTTTGGGTTTAATGTCTAACATTTCTTTTTGCAATAGATTAAGTACGTAGGGTCTTGTCGGAGTTGTGAAAGCGAGCAAATAGAACATGATACTTATCACTTTGGTTTCATTGGTTCCAATATTTATTGACTTCCATGAATTTTGTCATCTCGACAGTGTTTTTTCCTGGCAATAGCGTACAGTGTGATTTATTACAGATAAGTTAAAAAACTCGATAAGTTAAAAAACGTAAGTATCCTTATATGTAATAGATGTCCCCGAAGAGCTGTCAAGTAGAGTCTAGGTAGAATTAGTGTCAAGATGAACACCCTGCCGGTTTGTGACGGAAATCGAAAATCAGAGGATTGTGATCCGTGAGTATGGTGAAATTTACAGATTTTATCATATGGCTTAAAAGCTCTATGTTAAGATATACAAGAGAAGTTCATAAGGGTTTCAATAGATTTGTGCCCTTTAAAGTTATTTTCAGGATATATTTTTGGTTTTCATCCTCGATCAATTATTCGCTACAGTGTTGCACAAGTCGCCACATCTAATGCATCGCGGTAATGGCCACATGGACTGCACTTATCGATGGTCTCCTTCTATGTCATTTTTAATGGGAATGAAATACTGGTTTGAATTTATGGTCTAAGATTGATGCATACCGCTGCACATACCGACTTCGGAGCCCTCCCGATTTTAGTATTTCGTTCGTTTTCTAAGTGCTGTATGCTTAACTCATGAGGTTTATAAACTTCAATCTTAGGGTCAATTATGTAGTCTTAATTTCCATAATAGCTTTCATTTAATTACAGTTCAGCAAGCTACAGTTCGTTTCTACAAAGATCAGGACCATCACCGACAATGACTGCGCAAACTACTAGATTTTCAGGTGCTTATCTTTGACGATAGCAAGTGCTACCAAAATATGCCTTCGGTGATTTTATCAAAGCCTCTAGTACCTTGAAATTGGTTTTTTCTCTTTCGTATTTCTTCTCGTTTATGCCAAGACTTTTGTACTGGTGGCTTCTGATAAAAATATATTTTGAATATTTTATAGGCACTCCAATTAACATGCCTATCAAAAAAAACAAAGAAAAAAGGAAGAAGAAAACCACGCATTTAAAGTTGACTGGAACCAGAATTTTGCTTGAAAATGGACTTCCGAAATGTCTTATTTGTAAAGAGAAATTTGCGCATAACAAAAAGTCAAATTTAGAGAGACACTTTACAAGAAAGCACGCATCATTTAGCACTAAATATCCTACCGGTGATGCAAGTAAGAAAACAGGAAGAGTCAATAGTCATCAACTCCTATGTTTAATAACTGGATGCAATCTTCCAGGAATATTAATATGGCAAGTTATGTTTTTAGTCAAGAGATTGCTAAGAGAGGGAAGCCGTACGCAGACGGCAAATACATAAAAACATTGTTTTATAAATGCATCCGAAGAGCTATTTCGGGATTTTAAGAATAAAGCAGATATTCTGAAAAGAAATAAAGAGTTACCATTGTCAGCCAAAACCATTAAAGATAGAACAATTAAAATGTGTACGAATATAACCACCCAGCATATCGAAGAGCTGAAATTGGTTTCATCTTTATCAATAGCAGTTGACGGGTCTTGTGACATAAATGATACAACGCAAGTTTCACTTTTTGTAAGATTTATATCTCATTCAGTCCCTAAAAAAGAACTTTTAGGATTATTGCCGCTCAAAGGTCAGACGCGTGGAGAAGATATCGCAAATGCTGTAATTGAGTGTATGAATAAACATAATATTCCCCTCAATAAAATTGTGTTGAATTCAACAGATGGCAGATGGAAAGTATGACAGGCGTAAGAAAAGTTTGCTATTTTGAAAGAAAAAATTAATCACGAAATACTCGTCTCGTTTACCATTGTATCATTCGCCAAGAAGTGCTTTGTGCGCAAACATTTCCGGATGAAATTCGTAAAGTTATGGAAGCAAAAGCTCTTAATCATCGCCAATTCAAATAATTTTTATTTGAAATGGAGAATGAGTACGCTGATCTTCTACTTAATAACAAGGTACGTTACTTATCAAGAGAGGACGTTTTAAAACGTTTCGAGTGCCTTTTTGCGGAAATTAAAGCAATACTTCTAGAGAAGGGTGTTCACTATCTATAACCAACAGACGATCAGTGGATCCAAAACTTTTATTTCATGGTAGACGTTACGTCTCATCTAAATCAGCTTAGTCGTAAACTACAAGGGAAAAGAAACTTCGTTTTTTCGAAGTTAGAAGAAGTAATAACATTCGAACAAATTGTCCATTTTGCTCATAATTTTGAAAGAGAAACATTGTTTCACTTTCCGGGCCTGCTGAAGCATCACCAAGAAAATAATTCCTCCATTGATAAACACCATTTCAAAACAATAATTTTAAATATGAGGGAATCATTTCTCAGCAGGTTTCAGGAATTTAAAAACAGCAGAGCAACTTTATCATTTGTCAAAAATCCTCTTAACCGAGCTGAAATTTTCTCCGTTTGAAATTGGTATTGGTAGCTTTGAAATACATTTGCTGGATTTAAAAAACAAGCAGATATGGTGCTCTAAATTCGAACTTATTGTATTGAATTGAAAATATTGGAGAAGAAAAAATGTGATCTTAGTTCTGAACATAAGTGGTCTGCTTTGAATGACCTGGAGAAGGAAGACATGATCATTTTCAACGCTTGGAATAGTATTCCTGACTATTACAATCAACTGAAAAAGCTCGCGTTTGCTGTTCTTTCCCTTTTCGGTTCTATATATGCGAACAATCTTTTTCAAGTATGAACATTATCAAGAGTAAACTAAGAAGTCGTCTTATTGATGAGAACTTGGAATCATGCCTAAAATTAAAAACAACAACATACAAGCCTGACCTACTCAAACTTTCCAAGGTGATGCAAGCTCATTGTTAGCATTGATAAATATTTATTAAGTATGAATTTTAGTTTTATTTAGTGCATTACTCATTTAGTGTAATATACCACTCTGTCAAGAAAGTACCGGGAATTTTCAATTAAAACAACATTTTTACATTCAATCGTCAAAATTTATTGGGTCGCCTTCAAAATAGGCTCCATTTGCTCTAATACATCTATGCCAACGGCACTTCCAATTATCGAAACATTTTTTATAGGCGCTTTCCGGGATGGACTTTAGCTCTCGCGCCGAATTTTGTTTTATGGCTTCAATCGACTCAAAACGGGTGCCACGAAGGGGCAATTTTAGTTTTGGGAAGAGGAAAAAGTCGCAGGGAGCCAAATCCGGCGAATACGGTGGTTGCTGAAGCACGTTTGTTGAGTTTTTGGTGAGAAAGTCAGTCACAATCGTAGCTCGGTGAGAAGGCGCGTTATCGTCATGCAAAATCCATGAGTTGTTCGCCCACAAATTTGGCCGCTTCTTACGGATACGCTCACGCAAACGTTTCATAACGCCTAGGTAATACTCCTTGTTTACCGTCTGACCCTCTGGAACGAATTCGTAGTGCACCACGCCACGGATATCGAAGAAAACAATGAGCATCACCTTCATTTTCGAGCGGCTTTGGCGTGGTTTTTTCGGTTTCGGCTCATTTTTTGCCACCCATTCCGATGATTGCTGGCTTGTTTGCATATCGTACTCGTAGACCCAGGTCTCATCACCAGTTATAATGCGTTCCATGAATGTAGAATCGGAATTACAGCGATCCAGCATGTCTGAAGCAACCTGTTCGCGATGACGTTTTTGAAGAAAATTCAGGTCTTTCGGTACGAGTCGTGCGGCCACCTTTCTCATGCCCAAAATATCAATCAAAATCGTACGTGCGGACTCGTGGGATATCTTAAGATCATGTGCTATCTCTCTCAAGCTGGTACGACGGTTTTCCAGCACCCTTTTCTTAATTTTATCGATGTTATCTTCGATCGAAGCCGTCGATGGGCGTCCGGAACGAGGCAAGTCTTCGACCACTTCACGACCGTCCTTGAAGGCTCTGTACGACTGATATGCACGAGTTTTCGATAGAGCATTATCACCAAAGGCCTTTTGCAACATTTTCAATGCATTGGCACACGAAAATTCATTTGCAACACAAACTTTAAAGTAAAAATCGGCACGCACTCTGACATCGACTGACTTAATCAGCTGTTGCAAACACACTAGTTGACAGATCCCGCTCAAGCTTGGCATAGTAATTAAGGACAGTGGTACCAACCTAGAAAAAAAAATGTTTACCTGCCTCATTGCCCCGCCAGATTTAAATCGATAATTCCCGGTACTTTCTTGACAGAATGTATGTTTACTAAACAAGCACATTTGGCTCCCAATTTTTTTTTGAAATGTAATGTTCATATTTGGCTCTTTGGCTAATAAGTTTGCCGACTACCGCTCTAAAGAAAACATGTTTGTATTGTCTAATGACAAAAAAACTATGAACGTTGTATATTTCTGCAGTATATTTTGTATCAGCATTACATCCGTGCGAAGCCGGGACGGGTCACTATATATATAGAATCGTAGTTTGTTGTCACCTCTGTTAAGTCCATTAGGCGATCTGACTTCCGGCCGAAGGAGTGGTCCAATCGAAATAATTCTTATTTGTAGATAACGAGGGAAAGACAAAGAATCAGATTTCCTGAATAGCAGAAAATATATATTTTTTTAAGTGAACCAGACCTTGTCTCCTCCGCTTATATTTTGTATTGGTTTTCCGCTGCATTCTCGTACAAGATTGCCAGGTTTTAGGACAGAAGGTGCAGTAGTTTATATTTTCTCTTATATGGAATGCAGCTGCTCCTTCGTTTGATTTATGAGAATTAGCTGTCGTAAAGGGGATAAGGAAACAATTCTGCGAATAACACATGCTGTGAATTCAGAGGTAGAAATCCACGAATGAGATTACTAATCTGACCAGGAATAAATTAAAAGTGTACATTTTCAGTATAGTATAGAATAACTTGTATAGTCAGTATAGTATAGAATAACTTGTTATACGAAGAGTAACTTACCAAAGAAATGAGTTTTTCGAGATGTTTGGGTATTCCGAAAATAGGAAATAGGAAAATGGAAACATCCTTCGAAAAAAATTTTTGATGAATAGTTTTTCCTAGAATTTCTCCAACTGCTACATTCAAGTACAACTGGCTGTAGCAAACTAATAAATTGTTTCATAATAAGTCATAGCATTAGCAACAAAAATAATAACTGTTTTTTTTCTTTGAAAGACTAAAATAGGAAATTTAATTGAATATCAATTATAAATATCGAAAATAATCATATTTCGTATACTTCTTAGTTGCCAATAAGCATTTTTGAAAAGATTATTTCAATGAAAACGTCTTTTTCATCTATTTTTCTCAACTAATTGAAAAATAATGTACAAGAATAATTGACTTCAGTATAGATTTAAAAAATCTCTCAAAAAATGTACTATATCTTCAAAAAATAATTAGAATTCCGATAAGGTCTTCATCGTTCCTACTTCACATTTAAAAAATAAAATCGACTAACAACAAATATAACTCACCTCGTAGACCTCGTGGTATCCTCGTTTTGAACACACCAACTTTAAAAAGCCAAGATATTTTATGTTCCTCACAAAAATAATATAAAGCTGTAAGGTATTATATGGTTTTCTTCAAATCACTTGATATTTCATAATGAGATTTTGTATTCAAACCTAAGTATGATTATATATTATATAATATATAAAATAAAATAATAAGAGGAAGTATTTCACTTGATAGTAGGAATATTACAAAATTTGAATATCAAAACAGATTTAATCTGTTACTCTCCTACAATTCTAATTTTAAAAAATTTGATTCAAAATTGTTAGAATTAAATTAATGTCTTATAGGCATAGCTTATTTTTAATAGACGTATAGAATCAAAACTCAATATACAATGTCAAAATATATAATATCAAAATATAAAATATCAAATGGAATAAATAACCCAACAAATATAAATTGTCAATTGAAATTAATAAATAAATATTTGAAGGAGACAAAATTTTATTTCTGATCTTAAAATTATGAAAACTAAATTCTTTTCAAAATTCAAATATTTATTTTTTTATTAATTTTGTTGACAATTTATATTTGTTATTTTATTTATTCCATTTGATATTGCATATTGAGTTTTGATTTTAAACGTCTATTAAATATAAGCTGTGCTCATGAGACATTCATTTAATTTTTTGATATTCAAATTTTGTGATATTCCTTGTATCAAGTAAAAAAACTCTTCTTATTTTTTTATGAAAGCGGTTATGTTGACAATAATACTCAATTATATATAATCAATAAATATAAAATAACTTCGCTTTTATCACTATTTTATTATGAAGGATAAATAAATTAAATTAATATTTTTTCTGCGTCGTTTGCTGATATTTAAGAATCTGTATCGATTCAAGAATCTCTAGTTTCTTGTGTTTCGTTTTATATATTACTCTGTAGTTGGTGGATTAATAATAATAATAACCTAAATAGAGGTTAGTACTTGATTGAAGGTATCTAAAATCATTTAAATATTTTAATATTAGCCTTCTCCATATTTAATTTCAAAAAATTATATTTAATAATCATAACTTCAAGAATTAGATTAAAATAATGTCATATAAGTACCACTTATATCAAACGACATATAAAATAAACATTCATTATAAGACATCCAAATGATATAACAAAATTATAGGATTTTGGTTAACAATTTTTATTTATTGGATTTTGTTATATCATTTGGAGGTATTATAATGAATGTTCATTTTATATGTCGTTGGATATAAGTGGTACTTATATGACATTATTTTAATTTAATTCTTGGAGTTATAATTATTCAATATAATTTTTTGATATTAAATATGTAGATAGCTAATATTGAAATCTTTAAATAATAATAATAATAATTGAAAAATTTTGGTGGGGTGGAAGATAGCTTAAGGCTAACTTATTTTTTCCTTTGTGTATAAAATTTCTTAATATTTTTGTGCACAATAAACGTTATTATTATCATTTAAATCATTAATTTTTCTTAATTATTATTATCGTATAATTCTGGAAAAACATGATTTGTCCCAAAAAAATTATTTGCAAAATTAGAATAATCTTTAATTTTTTTATTTTATTTTATGGGTCCAAGGGATACAGACAGACAGAGGTCCACTAAAGTATCCACATCGGGTTTGTGTTCTGTGTAGGCCTTTTTATTATTTTCTTATGTCACTCTAAAGTGACATAAGAGGGCTGTTAATTGTTTACCCAACAGCGAATGGCTGGACCGCCCCCTGAAACCAGAAAACTTCTTTCCAGGCCCGCGGTTTGAATTCTCAAGCTCACGATTATGAGTCCAATGTCTAAGCCACAAGACTAACTTATTATGAAAGTTCTTTCAGTTTGTCCGACTTTTTTGCAACGTCAATCATCCATTATTCAAGGTAAGACTGCTTTTGAAAAAAAATCACCCTGTCGTAAAAAATTAAATTTCAGCCCTTTTCGAACTTTGTGAAGAAATATCCTCCATCTTACATTCTAGCATCAACTAGAATGTATGTATACCAAAAGCTAAATCAATGGAAATATGCTACCAGAAAATAAAATCAAATAGGTCATAAAAATGAAATTTCAACCCATTTAAAATTTTGCTTGAAAGGAAATTATTTTCAACATAATAACAACTTTTATGAACAAAAAGGTGGATTAACAGTGGGCTCACCCCTTAGCCCACGGCTCGTGAGTTCTTTATGACCTTCTTCGAAAATAAAAATCTAGAAACCACATAAGCACGGCATACCAAATTTTCGTACAGATATGTAAAAGATATATAATTTTGTTTCTATGAGACATATTCAGAGCTCAAAAATACACTGAAATATCTCAACGGTTTCCACCATAAGGTATAATTTACTCTGGAATTACAATCTAGTAATAGAACAAACTTTCTTGGCCAAACCTTAATCACGAGTAATGATTACATTTCTTTTAAGCAGCTACAGGTACAATCATTCCCAACTTTTCAAACCATCCAAACTCTCATGAACTCGCTGCTTTTAGGGCAAAGATACATAAGCATTTTTCAGTCTCTAAATAATATTGCCCTAAAAAGACGACTGAATATAATCAACCGAAAAATCATATTAAATCAAAAATCAGGAATTCTCCTATAAAAAAGAACCCATTCGTAATTAAAAATATACCCCACTTCCAATACAAAAAAAAAATCAGAAATTTTTCGCAACTAACATACTTTGGAAAAATTCCACAATAGATATCTGAAATTATTTCAACAAGTAACATAAAAATGGCTTCCACTCCCTCATAAAAAATGTTCAATGGTCATTGTATTTCTGAAGGCAACAAAAGCACTGAGTCAATAATTCAGGAGTTCATAAATTTTGTTGTCATGAGTATGGTGGCGTAAACGTAGCCTCCACAAAAAGGTACAAAGAACATCAAGCGTCATTTAAGCATTTGAAGGAAAACTCTTATTTTGCGAAACAGCAGAACTATTTAACCAGCAGGTTGACCAGTGCTATTTACTATTTTTCATAGTTTTACTTGTGTAAAACTTATATGGAAGACTTTGGCTTGTGCGTGAATATCTAATGAAAGGATGAACTATAACTCGAAAGTAATATGTACACTACATATCAAATTACTCTTACATTAAGTTGAAACTATCTCATGGTGAAATCTTATTCGAGAAAGCAGCTCTGCAAAATAGTTTTTTCTGTTAAAAGTACTGAATTTTTTAATGAAAGCGTATTAGTGTAGAGGCAAATATAATATTAATTATATTACTAAAATCATTCGAACGTAAATTCAAATACAATATTAATTAATTTCATTAAAACTATATGAATATAAATTCTCAAATAATTTTATGTACGTATATACATTTTTTTAATTAAAATGAGTTTCCATCAAGTAAAGACCGAATCTATCAAAAATTTTATATTAAAGTGGCAAGTCTGATATATGTAGATCAGACTTGCCACTTTAATATAATATTTCCTGCCCGTTATAGTGATATGGTGTCTATAAAAATTCTGTAAATTATTATTATTATTATAGTGTTACCTCCCCTATATCATTTTGATCAGATTTTTGCTTTTATATTTTTTACATTTAATTGTTTATCAAGTTTGTTTATTCTCATTCTAATTAAGCCTCCTAATATTTAACATTGTTGTTTTGTCACTTGCAATATTTCTTTTTTTAATATGTTTTTTTTCGACCAATTGCAGCTCCTAGGAGGGGAGTAATGTAGAGGCAAATATAATATTAATTAAATTAACTAAAATCATTTGAACATAAATTCAAATACAATATTAATTAATTTCATTAAAGCTATATAAATTCCCAAATAATTTTATATTGAAGTGGCAAGTCTGATATATGTAGAAATGATAAAGAATAAGAGTTTTGTGATCAGAACACAGAATGTATGTTTTCATGGTTAACGGATAGACGAGATATCACATCAATCTCTCTCTCTCTCTCTGTGCCTGGCCCTCAAGATGTAAGTTGATAAATATAAATATAACCTGTGAGTGCATTTAAAAAGTGTTTTGTTAAATCTAACCTAAGAAACAAGTAAACTAACATTAGAAAATCTATTCCTGTACGAGACTCAGAGATTATCCTTACACTATATATTAAAACAGTAATTTCCATGGCAACCAACCATCGATATCGCCATCACGTAGTGTAACTTCCAGACGTATAGGATCCCGACGGGCGAAGCCCGTCGCCTGGATATCCTCCAGACAGTAGTACCGTTCCCGTTCCCGGATGTCCCTCCGTTCCCGAGATACGAGCGGATAAAGTTCGAAAATTTCGGGACTTCTCCCGCGCACTCCATTTGTAAACAAACAGGCCCCGCCCGCCGCAACCTCGAACCGTTTCTGTGGTGTACGTATAGGGGCGATCCGCGAAGTTAAGTACGGAGACCGTCCGAAAATTTTCGGACCGTCGGAAAAAACGGATATATCTCGCGACGGGCTTTGCCCGTCGCGAAAATACCCGTTCGGGCCGAAGTTCCGATAGACCCGCTACCCGCGAAAGCCCATATATTTCGCGGATGACTTTCCGTCTCGACGGAACGAGCGGATGAAAATTTCCGGACTTTTCCCGCGCTCGCCAAACCGTCACCGCCCTACGCGTATGCCGCATAGGGATGACCAAACGGGGGTGACCAAAGACGGAATTTGAACGAAAAGCAGATCCCACCTAAAATCATAGAAAATTATTTAAAAAAATTGACTTTTTCAAACCGGATCGATCGAAAAATATAGATCAATCGACTCTACTCGTTATCATTATTTCAGTACATTTAAATTAGAGTTCATGATTTTCTCAATTTGCATCATTTAATGATTTTCGTATTCAGAATTGTTGGTTTGTGATACTCATTTAATTATTACAATTCCAAAATATCAAACCTGAAAATTCGCACAAATTCTTGCAAGAATGTAGTGTTCGCACAAATCTTTTGGAAATGATTGATTATGCCACAGAAATAGAAAAATAAAAGTTTCACTAGAGTCTGGACAAATGGAGCATTGATCAGTCATTTTGTTTCGAAGTTTATTACATTTCGACTTGGTACTGCTATTCCGAAATATACAGGATGTTTCTAAATTGATGCGTTGTTCGTTAATAGAAGTTAATGGGGTCTTTCATTCAATTTTATGTTTTGAGCTCCTTTCCATCCATATTGTTACCATTTGCAGTTGAAGGAAAAATTTTTTTTGTATTGAATATCTTCGTAAAGGTCATTTTTTGACAGTCTTTTTCCAATTCTGAAATTTTATTTCATGAGGATGAAAAAACGAATCCCTACAATATTTTGCATTAGAAGTTTCTGACGCTTTGAAAATTTTTCAAATTGAAAAATTGATTTAAGAAGGCAACCTTCATACATTTGAAGACCATTGCTTAAAAAATGGTCATATTTTTTTCACAAAAGACAATTTAAGAATCTTGAACGTGAAATTATTTAGCAGAAAATTTAACTACTTGAAGTCTGCTAAATTTTTCAAAGTAGTACATGATAGAAACAATCTAAATATAACAAATGACCATACAATTTTATATTAACCTGGAATTCTCCATATATTCAAGTAATATCTGTAGAGAACTTCTCTGTATCGTGCCCTCACTTGTAGTTTTGTTATTAATTTCTGTTCCTAGGTCTTCAGTTCAATACCTTGTTACTTTTGTTCAGTTTTCAGTTCAACTGATAATGAAGAAAATAATTTGAAAATTCACGAAGAATGTGAAAATTTTTTGTATTTTTTGATAGTGAAATATATTAATTTCTGAAAGCTTGTTTAATATATTTCAGTTATGTTAAACAATGGACAGAATCATAAGAGGGCTTCCAATACTCCAGATATCATCAAGACCTATACTTCTAACCACCAAATAACAAACAAGTTAACTGATGCGGTATAAATGCATAATTCGAGCGAATTATGCCTTGAACACGATTACACCCGGAAAATCAAGTGTGTCATTTTTAGTTATCCAAGCTCATGATCAGCTCGCCGAAGATGCCCCGATCTCAGAGCGTGATTTCTGCATCTACGATCTCACTACTGGCGCAAATTTTTACCATGGTATTATCAAACTCCGCGATCATCTTATTCGCAACCCAAAAATTTATAGTAAGTGGGCTTCCAGCCCTTCAGATAGCTTTAAGTTGTACCTTTTTAAACCCCAAATAACCAACAATTTGAATCGTGGGGAACATGTGCGCTCGAATCAGGCCGAAATACTTGATACGTTACCTTCCAGACGGCAATATTACTGGCCTGTCAATTGCCGAAACGCAACGTGAAGCAACTTACGGAATATCTTCTTCTATCTGTCGTGCCATCACTCGACCCTTTTTCAATGTCTGCTTCAATTACTGCGTAGCATTGTTCATTAAGGAGGAACGTTTCAGAAACCGCAAAAAACTCAAGGTTTTTGTTGCAATATATGTTTTCACGGTAACTAAGGCGGTTCATCTCGAATTGGTTAGTGACTTGAGTTCTGAGGCCTTCATAGCTAGCCCCAAAAATTCTTCTCTCTAAGAGGTATCGCTTGGCACTTCGTATCGCGAAAATCACCACATGTTGATGGCCTTTGGAAAACTACAGTCAAATCTTTTAAATATCAATTTGTTCGTAGTGTGGGCGACATATTATACTCACGTCCCATATCCCCTCTTTCTTCTGACCCCAATGATCTTCTTCCTTCAACTCCCGTTCATTTACTCGTTGGAACATGCCCAACAGATGAAGATTAATTTTTGGTCATGATGGCAGAAAAAATTTTCCTTCATTCTGAAAAATATTTTAAAAGCTTCTTGTAGTAAGGCTCCTCTCTTTTTCCCATTAATTTTATGTTTTTTTTTTAACCAGCATGGTTATTTGAGTAGGGAAAATACAGCAACGGCTGTCTTAAAATAAACGTTGGCTTTTTCTGGGACCTCCCCAGAACATATGATAGTGTCAACCATGGACGTCTTTTGGAGAAGTTGCATGCGGTATTAGATAAATTTTACACATGCAAAAGTAAAATTTTGTTTATTTTTATGATTCTACATAGAATCAAAAGGGAAGAAACTCGATTATCTAGAATCTGTTGAAATTTTCAAATTAGTTCACAATAACAATAATGTAAAAATAATGAATGACTGTACGGAGCTATGTAAATCGAAAATATTTGAGATATTTAAAAAGTAACATCTGTTTAAAACCTTTTTCAACGAACATAAAATGAATTTAATGAAAAGTTAACAAAAATTCAACTTTTGCCACTCATTCTTCAGGAAGCAGTTATTCCTTTCAACAAAAGAAATTCTTAAGAAAATTTTACATGAAGATTCAAAAGAAAAGAAACTTGATTATTGAAATTTTCAAATAAGTTCACAATAAAAATAATGTAAAAAATAATGAATGAATGTACGGAGCTATGTAAATCCAAATATTTGAGATATACAACAAAATAATGTAAAAATAATGAATGACTGTACGGAACTATGTAACCCCAAAAATTATTTGAGATATTTAAATGGGTACCATCTCCGTTGTTGACCCTTTTTTAATAAATTCCTTGAAAACTTCATTTCATCACGTATTTTTAGTGAAACTTGTATTTAAGGAGAAAGATTTTGTAAAAGTAGTTAGTTAACATACTCACCTGACTAAGTCAATATGTAATTAACGAAAAAATTATCGTTGAAAAATAAAAATAAGCGGAAATAAAGTGTTTTACTTCAAATCATTTACGATGAATTTCCGTCAAGTAGAGACTGAAATAATCAAGAATGGGTACCATCTGTTTAACAATCTTCTTTGTCGGTTGCCGACATTCCGATATCTGTTAGAAGGCCCTTCTTTTTTAACCCGGTTTTTATCACGTTCCGCTTGTAAACCTCTGCACCACTATTAGGTGTTACCTAGAATCTATTGAAATATTCAAAATATGTATCACTTTTGTTTAAATACCTCTGTACCACTGTTAGGTCTTCAGTTGTCTGATGATGGGATAGTTCATTTCCCGAAACTCGAGTCACAAGAAAATGTGTAATATATATATTTTTATTGGTAGTAAAACATAGTAACTTCTACAATTTGTTTTAATTATGATCAACTAACAAATAGTAACGGCTGAAACAATTCAGTTTCTTATAAGGAATATGAAGATTCCGAGCTGAATAGCGTCTAGAATTTAAAAGCGTTCCATGTTTCGACCTATATTTTGGAGCCATTGTGAAGAACAAATATTGAAATTCGTGGTTCAACGCAGGTACTACAATCTGCCTACTCCTAAGGACTCATCACCAGTAGTTACGGAGATCTGCTATTTCGTAAGAAATTATTTGCAGAAGGATCCGTGCTAGTATTTTGTTTCAACCACCTTCATAGTTTTGTAATTACTCGTAGATTAGGTTATTTCTTCCGCAATATATCTACGAGTAGTGGCCTCCAAAATGAATACATTCACCAACAATTATTTTTAGTGTCAACTGAGTACGAATTGGTTACCAAATTTCGAGATAACCCAAATATTTCAAGCGATTCTATTTACGCTGAATGATTTCATTTTGATTATTTGGTATTATATATGAAGAGTGTGAATTTAAGAACTTATTTCAGCTGTACAAAGAAGAATAGTTAAATGCTTATCATTGGACAACATTATCGTGAGCCCTTCAAAATGCGATAAAAGCAGCAAACCGGCTCAACAACAGGAGTGTTTTAACGACAAATGTATTGGGAAATGGAGGGCAGGAACTTGGTCTGAGGTGAGTAACGTTGATTTTTGTGATAGTCTTCATTTCGTTACTTAACAACTAAATTTGCTTTGCTCAAAAACATTTTTTCATTTTCTATTCATATGCACGTCATAACGTAGCTTTTAAGTGCCAAATTTCCGATCAGAAAGATTTAAATTTCGAACGAAAGTTTCAAGTCTCTAGCTCTTTCCGTTCGAAAATTATGATGTTTACGGACGACTCAGCCAGCATTTGGGCAAAACAACGTCAGTATGCTGTTTCCTAGAACTAGATAAAACGATTGAGGTTATGACATCTGTAGTTTACAAGTACCAAAATCTGAATGGAGCATAAAAATTTTTTTATTGCTGTTGATGCTAGTGGATGGAAATGACGAATTGCTTTCTGTGAATATCGAAAAATTATGCTCGTATTTCGTGAGCCGCTTTTTACACTTCAAGGAATTTTACTATGGGGATTAAGCAAATAGATGAGATTCAAATCGAGAGTATTATTTCGTTTCACTGGTATATTTTGTCGAAAAAGTGAAACATTTTGAAGTTTCATCACATTATTATATGATAAAAGTCTGTCTGGAGATAATATCAGCAAGTGTTCAAAATGGATAGCAATTTTCTAGAGACAAAATTTCAGATACCGGACACAAAAATCAAAAATTCTACAAGAGAAAAAGTTGAAAAAGACTCGAAGATGCTCCGAATAAAAAGTTCCTGATGGCGATAGTTATTTTACAAAAAAAAAAATTATTTCATTTGAAAATTCACTTTCTACCATTTTAGGTTGCAATGGTTATGGCAAATGCACATTAGGATCATGTGAATTGGTAGAATTCATAAACGATGTTCAACATTTGAGTTTCACCACTTTAGTATCTGTAAAAAAAAAATCATTTAAATAAGTGTTTACGATCGTCTCCAAAGAAAGCTATTCGATATAGCCCTTTCAACTATTTGTGATAGTTTCAATATTGCTAGGAATATTAATATCAGATATGTATGATGAAACATTCATGACTTGAATATAAGAAAAACAAATTAACTTCCGCAATTTTATTGATTTACACGACAATTGTTTCGTCATATCATGACTTCATCAGGTGAGTATTTAAACTGAGGTCTACAATGCAAAACATGACCTTAAATATACAGCTGTGGTACAAAAAATAGAGGGGTGGAAAGAAATGGTAAACAATCAATGAAAAAAATTAAGTAGGGGGATCGGTTTAAATCTATTCGATCATTCAAATTTGTCTTTTATTATATCTATTCATCTCTAAAGTTTCTAACAGATTCAGTTTCTGACTTTTGTTTTCCATATGTAATATTTCATAGTTCATATTAAAATTATGGCCAGTCTCTAACAAATGGTTGGCATAAGATGAATTCAGTTTATTATTAATGTAACATTTTTTATGTTCTCGTATCCTTGTTTGGAATGAACGGCCTGTCTGTCCCACATATACATTCTGTCAAGAAAGTACCGGGAATTATCGATTTAAATCTGGCGGGGCAATGAGGCAGGTAAAAATTTTTGTTCCCAGGTTGGTACCACTGTCCTTAATAACTATGCCAAGCTTGAGCGGGATCTGTCAACTAGTGTGTTTGCAACAGCTGATTAAGTCAGTCGATGTCAGAGTGCGTGCCGATTTTTACTATGGGTGATTACGTTGAGCAAAGAATTTGTTTAAAGTTTTGTGTGGCAAATGAATTTTCGTGTGCCGATGCATTGAAAATATTGCAAAAGGCCTTTGGTGATAATGCTCTATCGAAAACTCGTGCATATCAGTGGTTCAGAGCCTTCAAGGACGGTCGTGAAGTGGTCGAAGACTTGCCTCGTTCCGGACGCCCATCGACGGTTTCGATCGAAGATAACATCGATAAAATTAAGAAAAGGGTACTGGAAAACCGTCGTACCAGCTTGAGAGAGATAGCACATGATCTTAAGATATCCCACGAGTCCGCACGTACGATTTTGATTGATATTTTGGGTATGAGAAAGGTGGCCGCACGACTCGTACCGAAAGACCTGAATTTTCTTCAAAAACGTCATCGCGAACAGGTTGCTTCAGACATGCTGGATCGCTGTAATTCCGATTCTACATTCATGGAACGCATTATAACTGGTGATGAGACCTGGGTCTACGAGTACGATATGCAAACAAGCCAGCAATCATCGGAATGGGTGGCAAAAAATGAGCCGAAACCGAAAAAACCACGTCAAAGCCGCTCGAAAATGAAGGTGATGCTCATTGTTTTCTTCGATATCCGTGGCGTGGTGCACTACGAATTCGTTCCAGAGGGTCAGACGGTAAACAAGGAGTATTACCTAGGCGTTATGAAACGTTTGCGTGAGCGTATCCGTAAGAAGCGGCCAAATTTGTGGGCGAACAACTCATGGATTTTGCATGACGATAACGCGCCTTCTCACCGAGCTACGATTGTGACTGACTTTCTCGCCAAAAACTCAACAAACGTGCTTCAGCAACCACCGTATTCGCCGGATTTGGCTCCCTGCGACTTTTTCCTCTTCCCAAAACTAAAATTGCCCCTTCGTGGCACCCGTTTTGAGTCGATTGAAGCCATAAAACAAAATTCGGCGCGAGAGCTAAAGTCCATCCCGGAAAGCGCCTAAAAAAATGTTTCGATAATTGGAAGTGCCGTTGGCATAGATGTATTGGAGCAAATGGAGCCTATTTTGAAGGCGACCGAATAAATTTTGACGATTAAATGTAAAAATGTTGTTTTAATTGAAAATTCCCGGTACTTTCCTGACAGAGTAGTACACATGGGCAATCACTACATTTTAACTTGTAAACTCCTGATTTTTTGTTTTTAGGAATGACGTCTTGATTATTTTTCATTAAGCTGCCTGAAGAGTTAATGGTTTTAAAAGAGATGTTATATTTTTCTTTTTTCTTTAAATATCTAGCAATCTTTTTGAAATAAATTTGGTTTCGTTTGAATTTTGAATTTTTGGGCATACAAGTGATATTGCTTTCTTGTAATTTATTTTATCAAGTAACTTGTCTACAATTAACGGATTAAAATCATTATTGAAAGCTATTTGTTTAATGGTTTTATACTCTTTGTCAAAATTTTCTTTCGTCATGGGTATGTTAACCAATCTATAAAGCATACTATTATAAGCTGACAATTTTTGTGAAAATGGATGATTTGAAGTATAATGAATCGTACCATCTGTATGTGTAGGTTTTCTGTCTATGGAAAAGTCATGTCTAATGTTGTTGATTTTTAAATCTAAGAAATTTATGCTATTATTTACTTCATCTTCCTGTGTGAATTCAATTGTTGGGTATAATTTATTGATAGATTCCAAAAATGAACCATTGTGCCATTAAATAAACAAATTATGTCATCTAAATAGCGGTACCAATTAACGAAATCTTTAAAATATGGTAGTTTTTGGATATTGGTTTCTACGGGATCCATGAATATTTCTGATAACAAGGGGCTTAATGGGTTCCCCATTGTTAGACTTTCTTCGTCTAGATAAAACGTGCCGTTGAACATAAAGTAATTTTGATCTAGGTAAACGTTTAAGGCCTCTAATATTTCTGTTTTTACAACAAGATTAGTTCGTTTTTGGAGTAATAAATCATCAACTAATTTTATGGTTTCACTGACCGGTGACTAAGAAATAAGTTTTTTACATCGAAGGAAACAAATTTGGCATTGTTTGGGATATGTATATGCTTAATTTTTTGTATAAGTTGATAAGAGTCTTTCATTGCAAATTTGGCTTCAAAGTTAGTTTCTGTTAGTATAATTTTGATTAATGATTTTGAAAGTTTATATGACGGGGCTGTGACAAATGAAACAGCGGGTCTGATGGGATTATTCTCTTTGTTCAACTTAATTAAAGAATACAAAATGGGTGTTGATGGGTTCATTAAAGTTAATTTATAATTTCGAATATTCTCAAAAAGTGCTTTTGATTGAAGAAAAACTGATTTGATTTGTTTTTTATATTTTTTTGTTGGGTCTTTTTTGATAGTTTTATATTTATTTTGGTCTAAAAATGAAGTTGTTTTCTGTATGTATTCTATTTTGTTTAATGCTATGACTGTATTTCCTTTGTCTGCGCGAGAAAATATTAGGTCATTTTCTATAATTTTATTTCTGATTGATTTGACTGTTGGATTATTATTATTGTATTGATAATTTGATGTTTCCTTCTTTATTATATTGGTAAAAATACATTTGTCTATATTTAAATTTTGACAATTTCTCAATGCAATTTCTGAATCGATAGCTAGATGTTCTAAAGATTTTTGATTGATAATATTTGAGTTAAATTTATATACCTTTTTACTAATAATGCCATTTCTTAATGATTTTAATCCGTTAATTGTAGACAATTTACTTGATAAAATAAATTACAGCAAAGCAATATCACTTGTATATCCAAAATTTCAAAATTCAAACGAAACCAAATTTACTTCATTAACTTACATAGGCCAAAAACCTGAAAAGATTGCTAGATATTTAAAGAAAAATATAACATCTCTTTTAAACCCATTAATTCTTTAGGCAGCTTAATAAAAAATAATCAAGACGTCATTCCTAAAAACACAAATTAGGAGTTTACAAGTTAACATGTAGTGATTGCCCATGTGTATATGTGGGACAGACAGGCCGTTCATTCCAAACAAGGATACGAGAACATAAAAAATGTTACATTAATAATAAACCGAATTCAACCTATGCCAACCATTTGTTAGAGACTGGCCATAATTTTAATATGAACTATGGAATATTACATATCGAAAACAAAAGTCAGCAACTAAATCTGTTAGAAACTTTAGAGATCAATAGATATAATGAACGACAAATTTTATTGAATGATCAAATTGATTTAAACAGATCCCCCCTACTTAATATTTTTCATTAATTGTATACCTCTCTTTCCATCCCTCTATTTTTTGTACCAGAGCTGTGTATTTAAGGTCATGTTTTGCATTGTATACCTCAGTTAAAATACTCACCTGATGAAGTCATGGTATGACGAAACAATTGTCGTGTAAATCAATAAAATAGCGGATGTTAACATTTGTTTTTCTTATATTGAAGATGAATTTCCGTCAAGTAAAGATGGAGACAATCAAAAAAATTCATGACTTGTGTTAGCTATTTTTTCTTATCGCAGGAATTGAAACACTCGTTTGCTCTCGCTTTCGTGGGAGTTGAACTGCCTATTATATAAATGTCGTGTAAAGAATATATTTATTGTAATGAGCTATGTTCACGCCTTAATCAAAACACAATACGTATATCTCAAAATTGTAGATATTTTTTGCGACAACAGCAACAACATACGACTTCTAGGTAGCTCTCCGCGGTCTTAAATATGAATGATAGAAACAAAACATGGATTCTATTGAGTCAGTAAAATTAATAAACCGAAACGAAAATAATTTCAGTATATATCTGAAGGAACTTACATTGGTTCAATGTTTTCGGAAGTTGTGAAACAAATCGCTCAACAATAATGCAACCTTTTCGAAACAATCTATCTGAATCATCAGAATTTCCCTCATATTAATTACGTGTAAGATACATTTTATAGATCTCTGAATCTGCATGCCAGATTTTATTGGTTTCCTGTGAAATAATCATCTCAGAAATGTCGTAAGGTTTTCAAAAGAACTCGCAAATCTTTTTGATTTTTAAGAAATTTTGAGGAACCTGATTTATTGACATAAACTTCTCAGAAATCATCCAGAATTAATCGCTGAATTACCGAAGATGGTGTCGTGAATATAACAGACATAGATAATGGCGAGTGAAATTTGTTATTCGAAGGTCGAATAATGTCCAAATTCAGTCGTAGTCACTGGTGAATTGTTCACAAACTCTGATGAAAAAAAGGTAAAACACCAGTTCATTACTCACTCGAGATTAGAATGGAGCTGAGTCTGTTGGTGGAGGAGTCATACTTTGGCTTATCGATAGCGCCTTCAGGTATTTTTACTACAGTTCGACAATTAGATCATGAATGCAAATAAAGTAATTAACCTCGAAAATTAACTGGAGAATTTTTAATAGTTATGGGCTTTATAAGAGTTATTTGATAATAAATAAGAAGGATTATTTAGCACTAAACAAAAAAGTTATTTGGAAATTTCTGATGTTGAGCTCATTTCAGTGTGCTGCCGGTTGTGAGATGCATGGAGTTAAATACAGAATTTTGCAGTGTGTTTGGTTTGGTACTAAGAAACCTGCCGGAACAGCTTGCAAAGATATTCCTCGACCTCCCGTGATGAAGCCATGTGTGGGATCACCATGTTCAAATACAGGTGGGAACGTTTTCTCATACATTTCCTTCGGATTTATATGATAATAATGATAATATATTTTTTTATTTTACCCAACAGGAATATCTCAATTACAGGGTAACATGTTACAGAATGCGGCATATTACAACATAATAATGAATAAAAACATAAAATAATCAATAATTCACAAAACTAACCAAATATATTCACTCGAAGTTTATCAGCACATTTACACATACAGTTCGCCGGTGCCCGCTTCGACAAGTTAGTACGAGCTGTACGCAAATAAAAAGTAGATGTAGACCTCGCTGCCAATCTTGAAACATTGAAATTTATTTTCGATAGCAGATAAGGTGAGTCGATCCTTCCGGTCAAAAGTCTCTGAGCAAACTTAGCATATTGATTCTCATGCCTAGCAAGCAACGATGATATCCTCATCTGGTCCATGATAAAAGACGGATCAGTACCACGGTCGGGATATATGCCAGTCCGCCTTAACAACATAAACTTGAAAACTTTCTGTGAATGCGCTCCAGTGATACCAAATGACAGTCGTAAATAGGAAACCATATCCAGTGTGCATACTCCAACTTACTGATGACCAGCGTGAAATACAAACTCCTCAAAATTGACAGATCACTGAAGTCCCTGCCACACCTCAACACAAAGCCCAAAGTGCGGCTAGCAAACGCACACAATATATCACATATATGATCTTTATCGCCAACATAGTTTTTAGCTATATGATAGCTATAAGTCAACGGATGTGACCTTCTACTGAATGTAACTTTAAAACACTTCTCCATATTCAGCATGAGTTTATTGCATAAACACCAACTAGAAATACACTACAAGCTTGACTGGAGCAGCGCCAAATCATCAGGACTGCGTATTCTCATGTAAATCTTCAAGTCATCGGCAAACGCTAAAACAGGACACCCAAGAGAAGTGAGAAGATCATTTATTTACATGATAAAAAATAATGGTCCCAAATTTGATCCTTAAGGCACTTCAAATGAAAGAAAATACTCAAGTGATCTATAATCATTGTAGAAGACATAATTTATCCTATCCTCCAAGTAGGATCTGATGAGCTTCACATATGCCGGACTGAAACCGAAGGACGAGATCTTCATCAATAGAATATCCTGATCGACAGAGTTGAAGGCTCGTGATAAGTCAGCATACACCACATCAACCTGACCTCCGTCATCTAAACATTCAGTAATATACTGTGCGATTGTTGCCAAGTTCGTTACAATAGATCTTGCTTTAACAAAACCGTGCTGCTCCGTGGAAAAATATGAACTAGCTTTGAAATACATATGTCCATATAACAGCTCCTCATAAACCTTCGCAAAATTGGACAATATCGAAATTGGTCTATAATTTTCAATCTGGGAGCCATGTCCCTTCTTGAATACAGGGACCACACGAGCTCTCTTCCATTTCTTAGGGAAAATATTATACATAATTTTAGATTTTAACTAATAATATGATACAGGGGCTTTGCAAGCACGAAACTGTAATCTCTTATGACATATGATCACCATCACCATCACCAACTGTAGCCTTATTCGGAAATTTTGACATAATTGACCTTATTTCATCCTCAGAGATAACAGGCACAAGAACCGGTGGGAGCTGAGTAAAGGCTGTTGCATTACTCTCATATTCCGTGGGTCATCAACTCCATCAACTCCCGCGCAAGAAAAATGCTCCGCGAATAAGTTGACAACATCCTGAGGATTCTCATGGGAGGCACCGTTACTGCACATTACGCCGGGTATCCTAGTATTTTTCTTCTTCTGACGGATGACCTTCCAAAATATAGAAGAGTCCAATTTGACCCCTTCTTGAATATCAGCCAAGTAATTATCATATTCCGAAGATATATCTGACTTGATGAGTGTCCACAAGCGAACAAACTCTGTATGATATTTAAGATTTCAGGTTAGCAGCCATCTCGAACAGTAGAAATTCTTTATACGGATGTTACGTTTGATGTTGAAAGTAAACCACACAGGAAAGCGACAAGCAGCGTACGCATATGCCCTACCAGGAACATGTTGCCTTATTAGACAACATGTTCGATATTATTATATCGAACATTTTGTCATAGAAATAATCTAAGGCATCATCAATTCTATCAAAATTCTTCAAATTGTCCCAGTTAAAGTAACTTATAGACCAGAACAAATCCTCGAAGTTTGCTTTCTTGAAATAATAATAAAAATTTCCAACAGTTGGAAAATTAACCTGACGATTATGCGATGATTTTCTCAGTACAATAGACAGCGCTGGGTGATGTGAATCTTCAGGAATAAAGGACTCATCAGCGTGGGCCACAGAGACATCAACAGCATCACCCCCGAATACCAAATCCATCATTCTATCATTTCCATTGCATACCGTGTTGTACTGCTGTAATTTCAGGAGACTACATAAATTATGCAGAAACTTTGCCTTTGGACATCCCGATGAACCAACAGTGAAATTTGGAGCATTAAAATCACCTTATATTAAAACACTCTCATTAATAAATTTCCCCTCAAGGGCAGAGGTGAAAGTTTTAAGCTGAAAGGTAGACACGTCAGGTGGTATGTAGACCAAGTACATGACAATGTGGGCCGGCTCAGTACAGCTGCACAAGACTACATCTATTAAGGGGACACGGTTACTCAAAAACTGGCAATTCAAAACCTTGAAGCTCATGGTGTCAGAAAAGGCAATTAAGACGCCACCGCCACGGGACCTTCCAACATCGCGAAATTTCCTGTCACAACGCACTATACTATAACCAGGTGGTGCAATTTCTCCATTAAAAACAGATTCCCCAAGCCACGTTGCGCTTATACAAACGATGTCATAAGTGTAATCACAAACTGATTTAAAAAATACCGGTAACTTCCTATTGAGTTGAGTTGAGTTATATATAATATACAGTAGGATTCAAGATCTACATTTTGCCTACTTTACTTTTTGCCCCAATTTTCGAAGGTTGTGGTGAAAAGAAATGACTGTAAATCATTTGTATATCAAATGAAATTTAAAAAGAATTAAATATAAAATATACTAATAAGCGAAGGAACAAATAAAATCTTATATCAGTGTCCATGGTAAAATGTATACCAAAGATGTATTATTTCTATCTCATAAATTATTCTTTTAGTTGCAGATTGTAAGGATCACTCGACATTCTGTCCAAACGTGAAAGCAATGAATATGTGCAAAGTTTCCTGGTATACGCAGCAGTGTTGTGAATCGTGTAAAAATTAGTAAACAAAATAGTTCAATTCCAAATGAATGACGATGATGTGAGTTACGTGTACAAATTTTCTCCATAAAGTAAATTAAATCAGTTGTATATTTCTATGGCAATAGTAGCAATATACCTTATGACCGAGCTTTCTGCAGCTATGTCGCTTATAGTATAGTAACTATACTCACATGCATACATATAGAGGCAAATCCACGGGGAAGTACAGAAAAAATAGTACTTGTTATGTGAATATGCTCAAATTATTTATTTTTCATACATATTCAGATTTCTAAAAGTAATATCTACAGATAGCAATGAATTAATTCACTCAAAATTACTCGTCTAAATTTTTTTTTCTGTGAACAAAATGAAAAAAAGAACAACTGATTAATTGAATCAGTCTTTACTCGATGAAAATTCATATTAAATGATAATAAATAATGTTTTCTGATTTTTACAAATTTTTTTGGTTATTCAATACAACAATTGTTTCGCTATCACAGTAGCATCTTCAGGTAGGTTTACATTTTGAATAACTAAATTTTATTTCTAAATCGGTTGCTATTTGTATTATAGTAGGTACTAAAATTTTTATTGAGCACTAAAACCCAAAAAGGGTTTACGACAAACGATCTCAAAGTTTATTATGGAAATCTAGTGAGGCCAGGGCTCCTTGTAAACCTGACTGTTTTCTGAGACTGAGTTTTATTCATTTCCGATATAGTTTTACTTTTGTTCTTAAGCGTGTCCAAAAAAATGCGGAGGTAAATTTTGCCAGTAATTTAAAATTTTTATGGCATATAGAATACAATTACTCAAATTATCAACTACACCACTTTATATAGACTGCATCACTTGCCACATTTTATGTTGTGCATTGCTATATATCATTTCGTATCTTCAAATGGAAAAGGAAAAATAATGCTGCCCCATTAAATGGTTCAAAAATTTAAAAGGCCATATTACTTCACATAAAAGTATAAAGGAGGAAGTTTCGAATTGAAAAACATATGTTAAAATATATAATACAATATAATCTATCCTATCCTTTTCAAAAAATGATTTTTAAGAAGGATAATGCAGGATTCATTCTAATTGAGAATGCTTTATGTCGACAATAAATGAAATGTCTGTGAAAACACCCATTTTTTCTATGTTTCCCTAAATATTGCTGCCTCTACTGTACTAAGAGCTACAAAATTGAGACTGATGTTAAGTACTAATAATAATATTTCATTACTTTAGCATTTCACGTTATATATATGTTAATAGCCAAAATTGTATTATATCAAATTTTTTCGATCGAATATGTAGTCCCTTATGATTACCAAAATTGATTGAAGTTAATGTATTATATATTGAGTTACCAACCAATTTACATTTTCGGATTAGTTCATAGATAAATATTTTCATGTAAATATAATTTTAAATACTATTAGGAAAATGAAAAATGTTTAGAGATAATTAGGAAATTATTAGTGAAAGTTTGTTATCTATTTTCTCTCAAAATCAATTACTTTTTGTTTTATGTTTTTACTGTACAGTATTTACTTCTTCTATTTCTGTCCATCAGATGCACATACATACTTAACACTTTAGAATTATCATTATAAGATCTTCGAAAGAATTTATAACGAATTGGCTACATGTTGTAACTATTTTCGATTAATTCGAAGAATTTAGAGTCGAATAAGATTTTGATTGCACTGTTATGGAAATATTTAAATTATAGAGTTTAAACTATTTCGGAATTACTTAATATTGAAAATCATATAAATGCTTCCTGAAATATGTGAAAATTTTGAACTTGCAATAAATAATGAATAAATTTATTTCGCCATCTTGTCGATATAATAATGTGATGGAAAATGTATAAACAAAAATTATTGTTGGAACAGTGTTTTATTTGTGAAGAATCCTCAGGAAATTATTTTTGAACTCTACTGAAATAGGTCCCAAAATCGTGAGATAAAAAATGTGGACTGGTAATTTATCAAATTTGCACAAATTTTCGAAAAGAATTCTTATACTAGGAGTTTCGATAGGTATATCATTTTCAAGTGTCTACAATTGGATCGTTCAGTTCATTAGTTCCAAACAGAAAATATTAGTCATTAGAAATGCATTAAATTCCAACATACAACTCCATGAGTTCATTTGTTAGACATTTCTATTAGGCAACTTAAGATTATGGTTGTATTTTTCTGGCGGTTGCGTCGGGTGTAGCCCTCGGAGGCAATGGCGAGACATGCAGCCACTTGTTATCACTTGATGCGTTGTGCATCCTTCAGTGTTGAAGATTCGCGGTTCAGAAACGGGTTTGAGAAATGATCATGAATTGAAAACTCAAATAAATTAATTCGGATGATCTGTATCAAATATCATTAATAAGGGGTGTAAGCTATGGTAATAGAAAGTTCTGCAACACTGTAACATACATTGAATAACAATTCCATTCTCGAAAAAATTTTTGTTTTTTTAATCACAGGGGAAAATTGCAGACATGCGCACGTTTCAAACTGCTTGGTTTTCATCAATACAATGTTTGCCAGTGACTACAAATCTGTTCAATATCTATATTCGCTATACACAGAGACACTAATTTATACACCATCTTATTGTTTCTGTGTATAGCAAATATAGATAATTGACAGATTTGTAGTCACTGGCATACATTGTACTGAAAAACGTTCATTAACAGCATTTCTTAATATAAATGCATCTTATTCTATTGAATAAGACTGGGAAGAAAAGTATCCCAAATTTCAGTCCCAAAATAGATAATTAAATAAACAAATTCCTTAAATATAGGCCTACAGAAAATTCAAGTCGCGTCTCCATTGAATACCAGTCAATCTTGGATCAAACTAAATTCAGGGCTTTCCTTAAACTAAACTTTCATCAGTTTGAATTTGCATTGAGCCCCGTTGCACAAGAACTCGAAAAACATCAAAATGATCTCATGATTTTACCTGAAGAAAATTTGAACATTATTTTGAGGTGAGTTTTAGTTATATTCGAAAATGAGATTTAGTTACATGCAAAATTGAACTACACTGAATAATTAAATCATCATTCGTTGTTATATTTTTCTGATAATAGTGTTCATCTATCATATAATATAGATGGACCTTTTCATTTCATGTAAATCCACTGTAAATTTAAAAAAGCAGTATATTTCATCAGATTCAAACAACGTTTTCACTAGCAATGTGATACATAGCGTAATTCGATTGTTGCATCATTGTTCAATGTGAAGGAATACAGAAAATTGAGATATAGAGGAGGTCCTAGAATGAATGGATAATCCTGAAATAGAAGAGGTATTGGGCGCTCTGAAAAAAATACAAAATAAATCTTTCCCGGGTAGAAATATATTTTTTTGGAAAATAATGATTCCTACTACACTACGTTGCGTTTCTGTGTAACACGCTCGTAAATAAATCAAATCCATCAATATAAGAAAAACAAATGTTAACTTTCGCTATTTTATTGATTTTCACAACAATTGTTTCGTCATACCATGACTTCATCAGGTGAGTATTTTAACTGAGGTATACAATGCGAAACATGACCTTAAATACACAGCTCTGGTACAAAAAATAGAGGGGTGGAAAGAGAGGTATACAATTAATGAAAAATATTAAGTAGGGGGGATCTATTTAAATCTATTTGATCATTCAATAAAATTTGTCTTTTATTATATCTATTGATTTCTAAAGTTTCTAACAGATTTAGTTTCTGACTTTTGTTTTCAATATGTAATATTTCATAGTTCATATTAAAATTATGGTCAGGCTCTAACAAATGGTTGGCATAAGTTGAATTCGGTTTATTATTAATGTAAAATTTTTCATGTTCTCGTATCCTTGTCTGGAATGAACGGCCTGTCTGTCCCACATATACACATGGGCAATCACTACATGTTAACTTGTAAACTCCTGATTTTTGTTTTTAGGAATGACGTCTTTATCATTTTTTATTGAGCTGCCTAAAGAATTAATAGTTTTAAAAGAGAAGTTATATTTTTCTTTTTTCTTTAAATATCTAGCAATCATTTCACATTTTTCATTAATTGTATACCTCTTTTTCCACCCCTCAATTTTTTGTACCAGAGCTGTGTATTTAAGATCATGTTTTGCATTGTATTCAGTTTAAATACTCACCTGATGAAGTCATGGTATGACGAAACAATTGTTGTGAAAATCAATAAAATAGCGGAAGTTAACATTTGTTTTTCTTATATTGAAGATGAATTTCGGTCAAGTAAAGACCGAGACAATCAAAAATTTCAAATCCATCAGTTTCTTCATGGTAAAATATTCTTCATTAAATTACCAATAGATATGCAGAAAATAGTATGAATTACCGTTGTCATTTTTTTTTTGGAAAAAAATATCCAACTTCAAATTCCATCATAAAATGTGATGAATATTTATTTCTATATTTGAAAGTTTATGTGAATGTCAAATGCAAAGTGATTTTTATAAGTAAACAGAAGGAGCAAATTTGACTACATAACAAATTATTGAAGGTTCAATAGCCTATCGATATTTCAATGAAGAATATTTTGCCATGAAGAAACTGATGGATTTGATTTATTTCTGAGCGTGTCACTCGAAAACGCAACGTGGTGTAGTAGAAAACATTATTTAAAAAAAAAGATATTTCTAGCAGGAAAAGATTTTTTGTGTAGTTTCTTCCGAGCGTTCAATATATCTTCTATACAGTGTTTCAGGATTATCCATTCATTTTGGGAGAGGCTTCATAGGGTTTTATATTAAGGTGGGAATTTGGTTGGGTTGCCTATTCAGAAGAGGAAATCAGTTTTTTTTTAATGATTGTTCGGTGTTTGAAATTCAGGATCTTTATGGACTTTTTTCATTTTCAAATACTTCAGCTAATTCATTTTAAAGCTTCTGTAATATTTATGATGGAATTTGCGGCTATTAAAAACTTCCATTTGTTCAAAAATTCGACAATTTTTGCGTAGTCAGATGTGCTATCAATGTACTTTAGAAGTATTTTGTTTTTGTTTTGGGGTGAATTGAATATTTTTTAGATGCAGGCAATCTAAGAAGGCTAATTTCAAGTTGAGTTTATTGAAATAACTTGAATATTAGTGGAGTCAAAGGATAAAAAAGGCAAATGTTAACTTCTGCTATTTTATTGATTTACACGACAATTGTTTCGTCATAAAATGACTTCATCAAGTGAGTATTGAAACTGAGGTATACAATGCAAATCATGACCTTAAATACACAGCTCTGGTACAAAAAATAGAGGGGTGGAAAGAGATGGTTTACAATCAATGAAAAATATTAAGTAGGGGGGATCTGTTTGAATCTATTTGATCCTTCAATGAAATTTGTCTTTTATCATATCTATTGATCTCTAAAGTCTTCAAGAGATCTAGTTTCTGACTTTTGTTTTCGATATGTAATATTTCAAAGTTCCTATTAAAATTATGACCAGTCTCTAGCAAATGGTTGGCATATATTGAATTTGATTTATTATTCATATAACATTTTTCATGTTCTCGTATCCTTGTTTGGAATGAACGGCCTGTCCGTCCCACATATACACATGGGCAATCAGTACATGTTAACTTCTAAACTCCTCATTTTTTGATTTTGAGAATGACGTCTTTATTATTTTTTATTAAGCTGCCTAGAGAATTAATGGTTCTAAAAGAGATGTTATAATTTGTTTTTCTTCAAATATCTAGCAATCTTTTCAGGTGTTTTGGCCTTTGTAAGTTAATGAAATAAATTTTGTTTCATTTAATGCCCCCCTCCCCTACTAAATATTTTTTATTCATTGTAAACCATCTCTCTCCACCCCTCTATTTTCTGCACCAGAGCTGTGTATTTAAGGTCATGTTTTGCATTGTATACCTCAGATTTAATACTCTCCTGTTGAAGTTATGGTATGACGAAAAAATTGTCGTGTTAATCAATAAAATAGCGGAAGTTAACATTTGTTTTTCTTATATTGAAGATAAAGGTCAAGACAATCAAAAATAGGCCGTGGAAGTTTGCTGAATCACTGAAAAAACAGTAAGGAGACCCAACCAGGACTTGATCTCAACTACAGCCCTTGAGGATCACCCCTTGGAGTTTGGAGGTAGCAGAACAAGAACGAGGTTAAAAACAGGAGACAAGTAGATGAGGCTGGACCAAAAGAAAAGGAACACATTTTTTCAATTTTTTCTTCCTTCATAACTACTTGGGAAGTCCTTGAATATACTTTAGTCATTGATTCCCTAATAGATCAGTTCAATTCACTCCAACTGAAAACTAGAAAAAAAGCGAAAATGCCAACATCTAATGGAAACCGTGCTGTCATAGATCTTAGAACCGTTAAATGTTTTGGATAATTACTCCCTAAATTTAATGGAAACCCCAATGAATTACAAACTTTTCTATTAGAAGCAGTAAATTCCGTCCAACAGTTTGGCACCACAAATAACGAGTTGATAGATCAATATTGCTTTGCGATGTTGAAATCAAAATTGATAGAAGAAGCAAAAACAATAATATATTCGGGATCATGCTGTAATACATGGACGGAATTGAAACAATTACTGAATAGTAAATACAGTTTTGAAATCAATTTCGATGTTCTTCAAAGTGAATATCAATATATCGGGTGTTTTTTTTTTTAGAGTGATAGAACTTTCGATAGGGATAACTGTGATTTGACATAAGGTAGAAGCCATGTTGTTTTGATATTTCTGTTCAGTAAGCATTGACAAGTCATCATGGAAAAACTCACGCCGCAACAACGTTTACAAATTGTTAAAATTTATTTTCAAAATCGGTGTTCTATTCTTCAAACTTTTAGAGCACTTCGTGAAATTTTTGGTTTATATAATCGTCCATCAGAGCAGCTGATAGAACTATCGATAGATTTCGGACAACATTTTCTCTACTAGATGCAACAAGAACAACAAACAGTACGTACAGAAGAAAATATCGCTGCTGTAAGTCATAGTGTTAATGATGATCCGGATTTGTCTATTCGTCGACGTTCACAACAAGTTTGACTCTGTGCATCCACCACATGGAAAATTTTGCGTAAAGATCTTGGTCAACACCCAAACAAGATTCAAGTGGTTCAGGAACTAAAGCCACTTGACCATAATAAGCGTCGTTTGCTTGTTGATTGGGTGGTAGAACAGTTTTAAGTTGATCCACTCTTTTATCGTGAAACTGTGTTTAGTGATTTCTGGTTGACCGACTATGTGAACAAGCAAAATTGCCTTATATTTAGTGAAAACAATCCTCAAGAAGTTCTGCAGGTTCCATTGCATCCTGAAAAATGCACTGTAAGGTGTGCTTTACACGCTGGAGGCATTGTAGGTCCATATTTCTTTAAAAACGATGCTGAAGCTAATGTTACAATGAATGGTGCTCGTTATAGATCGATGATCAATGATTATTTGTATCAAAATTTGAATGGTATCGACCCAGAACTGTTTGGGTTTCCAACAATATGGTGCTTTACCTCATGCTGCTATCGTAACAATTGATATATTGAAAGAAAGATTTGGCGATAACATTATTTTGAGAAATGGTCCAATTAATAAGCCTCCAAGATCATGCGAAATAACTTCACTGAATTATTTTCTTTGGGGTTATGTCAAGTCATTGGTTTATGCTGGTAAATCAGAAACAATAGACGCTTTGGAAGCCAACATAAGTCGTGTTATTGATTAAATAGGGCCTGTATTACTCAAAAAGTGGTCCAAAATTGGTCTGGTGGAATGCGGTTCCTCAGAGCTAGTCGTGGTGGACATATACCAGAAATTATTTTTAAAACATTAATGTCATAAAATTAAAATTATTTTTAAAATATAAATATCATAAAATTATTTTTCAGATAAGAAAAATTGACTTCAATCTTGATTTAAATGTGTTTTATTTCAATTCAGAGTTCTATCACTCTAAAAAAACAACCGATATATGGGAGTGAGACAAAATGAATAAGTCACCTCAATTTTTATTCCGTTGTGATTAAAAATATTGAATTTTTTAGAAGTTATGAGTTTATAAGAATGTTTCAACCTTGACATTTACGAACAATATCATTCAAATGGGCGCTATGACTGGCTACAGTACCCCATCCAATAAACCTAATTCTTCAGTACCGGATTTGTCACTATAATTTGACCCCTCCTTTAACTTTGTTACAAATGCCAATACGAAAAAAACTTATTCACAAAAGTTTTATGAAATCAACTGAATTTTTTCAAAATGATTGTGAAATCATTCCATCACAAAATGGAATATATGCAGGGTGGACAAGATGGACAAGTGCAACTTCATTTTTTCAAATGGACCACTCTGTATATTTTATCATTTTTGACTAGCTCCTTCTTTCTTGATTACGAATATATATGCATGTATCGGTCTCTCTCTCTTATTATGAGAACTACTGAGTCTCAAATTCATAGAACCACCTGGCACGCTCACTAATTGACTGTCAAGTGGTAGACCGAGATAAATTAACAAACGACGTTAGTAATGACAAACGTTGGTATTCAATAAGTTTATTTCTGAAACATGCATTACACAGAAGTGGAGAAATTTGAAATATTCTTACTAATAATGAATAATGATAAAAGCAATAAAGCTGACCTAATATATGGTATTACACCCAGGGGATCCAATTCGAGTGAAAATACATTTCTTGATACTTACAATCGTGTAGGCTATTCTAAAAGTTTTAGGAGAAAAAGACCTAGCGTCTTACGAATGAGAATCAAGAACTCGAGATATTTCTTTATTTTGAAGATAATGTTACTATAATTAATTGTTGATAAATGCTGAAACTTGAATATTATTGACTTTTAAATCAACCACACAATTTCATATAAGTTGTTTTAGAATATCCAGAAAATGGATTAAAAGAAGCATACGTGAACTTGCAATAAGCTGGTCGAAGATTCATAGGTGTTAACAAGAACAATGATAGACCAAAAGCGGAAAAGCTTAGAATACTGTCAAAATATGCTGCAAAGACTGAAGAAAGATCCTAGTTTATAATATTTTATAATGTGGACGGATGAATAATCGTTTTTCATAGAAGGCGTGTTCAACGGAATAAAAAGACATTCTTACGAAAACAAAAATCGGAGACAATGCAAAGTATTTCAAATTAGAAAATCTGGTTGGTGTGGCATTGTTTATAATAAAAATTTTGGGGTCTATACACACATTAACACGTGAAGCATATTTAGAAAAGATGCTGCAATAGGTTGCTCATCTTTTAGAGCAATTCTTTTCTGCTGAAGAATTGGAACAAATAATTTGGCAACTGGACGGAGCTCCCGCGCAAAAAGTTTTGGAAGTTCGAGAACAATTGAGTGATCAATTTGATCCTTGGATCGGTTATAGTGCACCTATCTCATGGCCATCGAATAGTTCGGATTTAAAAGCGTTACACACATTTTTTTTACCGTTCCTGAAGCAAAAAAATTACTCTGATAATAATGAAAGTGTTGAGATCATAATAAACCAAATTGAAGCATTTATTCATTGACCCAATCAGAATTATAATAATGCTGTCCCAAATAGTCTAACCAACTTGATAAAACAATATGAACTATGTATATTAAATTATGATGGCCATTTTGAGCGATTTCTTATACTTACATATATTTTATTTGATCTAGATTTTTTCCGCTTCTGTGTAATGCATGTTTCAGAACTAATTCTATTGAATATCAACGTGTGTCATATTCTTGCCAACGTCGTTTGTTGATTTATCACAGTCTTCTACTTGACAACCGACTACTTAACAACGATAACTACAAAAAGAAGCCCGATTTGATTATGTTGATTTCTCGAAAGTTCTCTGTAATATACAACATTAAGAGGTGGTTCTTTGAATTTGAGACTTCTCAAAACCAGAAAGATGGACTAACAGATGCATAAATATAATAATCATGAGAGAAAGAACTTTTTACATCCCGACATGAAACTTATTAATACAAATGTATTTTACAAAAACTATATAAGTATGTATATTAACATATAAATGCAAGAAAATCCACTATCTCAAAATTATCTAAAATTCTCAAAATAAGGGATCAACTAAAAATAACTGAACGAGAATTCCAACATTTGATAGCTATTTCGTTCTCTAGATCTACAGAAATGTATTGAATTCAGATTCAAATATATCACAAGATAAAAATTTAACCAACAAAGATGATGAAACTTGGAACGGATAAACTCGAAGTAAACTTTGAAGTATCCAAAATAAAACAGAAATGATCAACGTGTTGTTACGTATAACCTATAACTATTTGTACTCGGAACACAGAACAACATAAGAAAAACTTATTAACCCCAAATAATGCCCCATGAAGAAAAAAATAACCAGAATTTCAAAAATAATAACTAATGAAGAAATAGCCATCATGTTGGAATGTTGGAAATCTCGTTGTACGGTTCTTGTTAGGGTATTTTCCTTTTTTTTAGTCTTAGTATATTTCAATGCACCGTTTCCTTTTTTTTCCTTTCCCGTCTTTATCTAACTGACCATATGAGAGGGACATGAGAGAGGGAGAGAAATGGAAGTTTGACATTCACCGTCTCGAGTCCGAGAGCAACGTATGCGAACGCTGGTAATTATTATAACGCATTTTTTCTTCTATTCTTCACCGTGGAAATTCTCACCGAGAGTTCCCAAAGGAACGAACGAAAAGAACGAAAGAAGTTTTCATCAAGTGATCATTGGTCAGTTTTCCCAATTTCCTTGGATGACCTTCTCATTTTCAATTTTCATGTACATTGAAAAGAATAACTGATATTTAATAGAAAATTAATCATTATTAAAGATTCAAACATTGGTAGCAGAGCGTGGTTTGTTATATTAGTTTCAATTGTTTACTTATTACCAGTTACTCGATTTTTTTTTTAAGAACGTACATTTCTTATCGCTTGAATCTATCACTTATTGACGTGCGAATTCCAATCTTTATCTGCATTTAACGTTCTGTTTTGGTTTCTGATTATTCAACGCTTGAATATAAATAAGGACAACGTATTGAAGTGCAACTTTGTTTACTAGGTTTCATATTCTATAGGTTTATTCAGTTGAATTACTTTTTAAACATGTCCGTTCCGAGTGAGGAGGAAAGAGCATCATATAAAAAACTCATAAATAATAAGGAACGTCTTTGGCGTAAGTTACAGGATTGTTTCGACTTGATACGAAAATTACCGGAGAAATTAGCACTATTCAAAAAGAGAGTTTCTCAAATACATGAAATAGAGGAAAAGTTTTCATCTTTGTTAGACAAATTACAAGTTTTATCGGATAAATATGTTGAATTTCAAAAAAACATTGTACAATGCGAAACCGCATTTTATTCACTCTATTATAATATATTGGCGCATGCAGGGAATTATTCCTCGCCGACAAATTCAACGATGGTTTCTGGTAATACTATCATAACACAAGAATTGTCTCTTCGGGATATTCAATTGCCGAAGATCGATGGAGATCCTCAGAAATTTCCTGCTTTTATTAGAATTGTTGATGCCCTTGTGCACAATAATGTATATACTGATATCGAAAAATTCACTATTTTATTGAATAATCTTGAAGGTTCAGCCCTTAAATATGCTCAAACGATCAGATTTCCTCCAGAAAATTATCTCATAATATATAACCGCCTTACTCACCGATACACAAATAAACGTGTGTTAGCCAATCATTATTTAAGAACGATTTTCGGATTGAGTCCTTTGGAGGGGGATTCATTTCAAATGGTATCAAAATTATACAAAACATTACAGACAAATGTGTCGGCCCTTAAAGATATGAATTTACCGGATCTTAGTGATTATATTTTATTGGAATTCGCGTTAAAGTTGGTTAATAATAAAATGAAAGAAGAATTTGAAAATAAATATCTTTCGGTCGAATTTCCCACTTTCGGCAATTTTACCGACTTTATGAGGGATAAATGTACAGTGGCTCCATTAATAAACTCAAGTTCAGATATCAGTAAATCAAACCGCACAATGAGCGCAACCTCTTATTCTTACTCGCAGTTCTCGAAAAAAGCTGTGTATCAATGACCTCACAAGGTACAATTTTAAATTCAGAACGAAATAAATCTACAGAATCACAGAAATTGTGTCATTTCTGTCATCAAAATGATCATTACCGAATTACAAATTGCTCAAAATTTATGGATTCAACCCCAAGAGAGAAACATGATTTTGTGAAGGATAATAACTTGTGTTATGCATGCCTGTTTCCTCATCCAATTTTAAAGTGTCGCGTGAAAATAAATTGTAAATTTTGTTCAAGCTCTAAGCATCACTCTTTACTTCATGAGACGGATTTTGTTTCCTTTAAATCGGCGCAACCGTCCGCAGAAAAAGTTCCTGAATCATTAAGTCATTCTTGTTCCTTGAAGGGAACAACTTCAGCTCTATTAGCAACTGCTCGGGTTTATATTGAGGGAACAGATTCTAGATGGTATCCCTGTAGAATTGTTCTTGACTCAGGATCACAAATTAATTTTATAACTACTTCCTTAGCTAATAATTTAAGTTTGAAGCGTGACCGATGCAATTTAAATATTACAGGCGTTTCTTATACCGGAGTTCACAAGATTCAGGGAACAGTAAATTGTAGAATCAAATCGATTTATAACCCAACGTTCATTTTACCGATGCAAGCTGTTATTTTATCAAAAATAACGACCGATTTACCAAATCTAAATCTAAAAACGAATATTAGGGAACGTTTTTCTCAACTCGAATTAGCCGATCCGGAATTCGATATATCTTCACCGGCAGATATGCTTCTAGGAGTTCAATCATTTTTGTATATAGTTTCAAATTTCAGTAACGTTATTCGTGGATCTCCAACCGCTCATTTAACGCATTTGGGATGGGTTATCTCAGGTAACGTTTCAAATAAAGAACTTTCAAAAACCGAAATCTCATCTCATGTTTGTATTGAGGAAAACCTATCTCTAAATGATTTACTTAAAACCTTTTGGGAAGTGGACGAGGTTGAAGTACCACCGCCCATTTCTCCAGAGGATGTTTATTGTGAGGAATATTTTTCAAATACCTAACAAACTTAATAAACAAGGACAATATATTGTCCGGTTTCCATTCAGAACGCAAATTTCCGAATTAGACTCAAATAGATTGTTTGCTCGTAATAGGTTTCTTAAACTAGAAACTCGATTTAAGCACGATCCCACATATTATAAGCTATATTGTGATACTATACGTAAATATATACAAGAAGATTTTTTGATAAAGGCGGAATCTCCGTCCACCTATATAATGACTCATCACGGTGCCCTGAAAGACTCACCTGAAGGTCCTAAGGTCAGGGTGGTTTACAATCCGGCAGAAAAAGATATTAACGGAAGAACATTAAATTCATTTTTACCGGCAGGTCCGAAATTGCATCAAGATATGTCGGTAATATTAACTAAATTTCGAATTCATCCAATTGCATTGACCTGTGATATATGCCAAATGTTTCCCAGTATTTTACTTCAAAGTGAATAGAAAGTATTTTCATATCTTTTGGAGATTTAACTCAGATGATGTATTGGAAGAGTATGAACATTGTCGTTTAATTTTTGGGGTAACTACGTCTCCATTTCTGGCTAACCGTACTCTAAAACAGTTGATCAACGATGAGGGCCATAATTATCCTTTGGCCGTTAAAGCTTTGTCATCACAAACTTTCGTTGATTATGTATTGACTGGAGACCAGAATGAAGCGGAAGTGTTACAGATTAAAAATGAACTTATTTCAATACTGCGAAAAGGTGGTTTTGAATTGGGAAAATGGGCTTGTTCTAGTTCCAAGGTAGTCACACATTCGGATGACTATATGGAATTACCGATGGGTGATATTTCTTCTGTTAAAGTGTTGAAAATATTTGGGAATATGGAAAAGACACGTTATCTTACCGAGTTCAAAAAATCGTCGAACCTCCTACGAAAAGAGATATTTTATCAAGAGTTGCTGGTACGTTTGACATTAATGGATATTTAAGTTCTTTTACCTTTTTAATGAAAATTTTAATTCAAAAACTATGGCTTCTCAAGGTAGATTGGGATGATACTTTGCTCTTTAACATAGAAGAAAAATGGAATTTTATAAAAGGCGAATTACATCTTATCGAAAATATCAATTTGCCAAGATGTATATTTACACCACGGACATGCCAGTCTCTTCTCATTGCATTTTCGGATGCCAGTGAGATGGGAATGGCAGCTGTCATATATTTACGTCTGAAAGTAGATGATAAATATATCATAAATCTAGTTGCTTCGAAAACCAGGGTTGCTCCAATCAAAACATGGACAATTCCACGTTTAGAATTAGGTGCGGCATGTCTTCTTTCCAAACTTATGCAGGTAACGATGAGTTCATTTGCTTCTTTTGTTGACGTAAACGAGTCGATTTGTTTAGTTGATTCTTCCACAGTTTTAGGATGGCTTAGAACGCCACCTTACCGTTTGAAAATAGTTGTCGCAAATGAGTTACTCAAATTCACGAAAATGTACCGCACACTCGCTGGGGTTTCGTATCGGGAAAACATAATCCCACCGATCCGGCGTCTCGAGGAATGACTCCTCGGGAGTTGAAGGAGTGTCAACTGTGGTGAAAGGAACTGGATTTTCTATATTTAAATGAACAACATTGGGACATACAGGGTGAGCATTTGAATTATGTACCAAAAATGAAGGAGTCGCTTCAGGTATCGTTTCTACAAAAACTTTCTTCTTCGGAATATAATTATAACGATTTTATCGAGATAATAGATCGAGTGTCTAATTTATCACGGCCTATATTTTTCGATTTTGTAGAAATTTGAGAAAACGAAATAACGAAGAATATGCTGGTGACATACTCACCGGACCTTTAACTGCCAGAGAATATAAATATGCTCTAGATTTTATAGTTAAAATTACACATCAGTATTTTTCCACTGATATAAAATTGATTGAAAAAGGTCTGCTACCGTCCAAAAATATGTTTATCGCCTTTCATTTCTGAATCGGATCATCTCATGGTGGGGGGTCGTTTAATAAACTCCCAGTTTAAAGGTGATGCTAAACATCCGTTTTTAATACCGACTGAAAGTCGCTTAGCCACCCTTATTTGCGATTTTTTCCATATGTATTCTGGACATGGTGGTCCTCGTCTAGTGCAATCTTTGATTCACCGTACATATTGGATTCCTAATTTACGACGTTTACTCAGAAAACGAATTTTTCGTTGTCTGACTTGCTATCGATTTCAAGCGAAACCCATCCAACCCCCTATGGGTGATCTTCCATATTATCGAGTTCAACCGAGTCAATGTTTTTCCCACACCGGGATTGACTTCGCAGGACCCTTCGAAATAAAATTTTCTAATAACAGAAATCACCGATATCAAAAAGGGTATGTTGCATTATTTTTCTGTATGGTTTCAAGAGCGATTCACTTAGAATTCGTTAGTTCTTTAACCACGGAAGCTTGTTTATCCATTTTAGATCGCTTTATCGCTCGTCCTGGTTTACCTGCAGTTATGTATTCTGATCAGGGTACAAATTTTCGAGGTGCGTCCAGAGAAATATCGGAATTAACAAAATTTGTTGATCAAAATAACACCTTTTTGGCACATTATTAAGCTAAACACAATATTTCTTGGCGACACAACCCACCATATGCCCCAAATGTGGGAGGACTGTGGGAAGCAGGCGTTAAGTCGTTCAAATACCATTAGAAGCGTATTATGGGAAATACAAGATTTCGCTTAGAACCATTTTTAACAGTTATCGCTCGAATCGAAGCAATACTGAACTCTGGGCCGTTTTGTAACCAAACTTCATCTCCAAATGATGACTTGGACTCACTGACTCCAGGTCACTTTTTAATAGGTGGCCCCTTATTATCGCGATGCGAAGTGAACATAACGAATGTCCCTAATAATCGCTTAACCCAATGGCAGATGTGTCAAAAATTGACGCAATCGTTCTGGAAAAGATGGGCAAACGAATATGTCCACTCTTTACAATATCGTCCAAAATGGCATAAGCCACTCCCTCCGATATCTGAGGGTGATATAGTTTTGTGGTATTCACCAAATGCGCCACCGACACATTGGCCTCTAGGTAGAGTAATTGAGCTCATAAAGGGCTCTGACGGAGTAGTTAGAGTGGTGCGTTTAAAAACGACTACCGGCGAAACCACACGACCAGTAAACAAGGTTGCACTCTTACCAGCGCCCTAAGTATTCATATGAATACATGGTAGAATTTTTTTTCTTAATTTTTTTTTCTCTATTCTCTACTTCCGGGGTTTATCATTTGCTCTTGAAATAGGGTACATTAATTGGGATTTATTTTTTCTCGTAGATAATATATTCCTTCCTCTTGGAAAAATATGGGTGAGGGGAATGTACGGTTCTTGTTAGGTTATTTTTCCTGTTTTTTTAGTCTTAGTATATTTCAATGCACCGTTTCCTTTTTTTTCTTTCCCGTCTTTATCTAACTGACCATATGAGAGGTACAAGAGAAAGGGAGAAAAATGGAAGTTTGACATTCACCGTCTCGAGTCCGAGAGCAACGTATGCGAACGCTGGTAATTATTATAACGCATTTTTTCTTCTATTTTTCCCGTGGAAATTCTCACCAAGAGTTACCAAAAGAACGAATGAAAAGAACGAAAGAAGTTTTCATCAACTGATCATTGGTCAGTTTTCCCAATTTCCTTTGATGACCTTCTCATTTCCAATTCTCATGTGAATTGAAAAGAATAACTGATATTTAATAGAAAATTAATCATTATTAAAGATTCAAACACTCGTTCAATTATTTTTTGATCCTTTATTTTGAGAATTTTAGATAATTTTGGAATAATAGATTTTCTTGTATTTGTACGTTGATATACATACTTATATAGTTTTTTTTTAATACATTTGTATTAATGCGTTTCATGTCGGAATGTAAAAGGTTTTTCCGAGATATGGAAAAATAATTTATAAATATGTTTATCTACAATATATTCCTTAATTATTTATTACTTTTGAAATTCTGATTATTTTTCTCATCATGGAAAATTATTTGGGGTGAATAAGTTTTTTATGTTTTTCTGTATTCCGAGTACACATTGTTATAGGTTATAAGTAACAACACGTTGATCATTTCTGTTTTATTTTGGATAGTTTAAAGCTCCGAGTTTATTCGTTCCAGGTTGTATCTTAATTGGTGAGTTAGATTTGGATCTTGTAATATATTTGGATCTGAATTCAATACATTTCTGAAAAGGTCTAGATACCGAAATATATATCAAATGTTGCAATACTCGTTCAGTTATTTTTATTTGATCCTTTATTTTGAGAACTTCAGCTAATTTTGGAATAGTGGATTTTCTTGTATTTGTATGTTAATATACATACTTATATGGTTTTCGTTGATAAATTTGTATTACTACGTTTCATGTCTGGATGTAAAAAGGTTATTTCCGAGACATTGTGAAAATATTTTATTTTGATTATATAAAGGTATGGAAAAGACAGTCGAAAACATGAGAAATTCAGTGTTAATCAAGAATGCAGTAGGGCAGTGGAAGAATAATAACTTCAGCGTGATGCGATGACGAATAAATGATTGTTCTCTCTCAATGGCAATGCGCAGTGTTGATGCTTCGATCGAAAGGCTGTGCAGTCTGTTTTAACTCTCCACTACCATTGAGAGAGAACAGTCGTTTGTTCGTCATTGCATCGCGTTGAGTTTTTGATTATTCCACTGGTCCACTGCATTCTTGATTAATACTCAATCTCTTATTTTTCCGACTTTCTTTTCCATACCTGTATATGCTGAGGTTAAGTGACATAACAATTTACATAAGTTAGTTTTTAAAGTCGTTAATAGTAAACAGGCAAATTTAGTAGCTAATAATATTGACATTGAATGTCAGCATCGTAGGTATGGACATTTAAATTTCAATTCTTTATTGAAAATGAGAAATAAAAATATGGTTAATGGCTTGCAGTTCATGAAGATATTTGTGAAATTTGTATCAGAAGTATGCAAAAATGTGCTCCATATTAACAAAAACTACTAGATCCAGCAGATTATTAGAGTTAGTACATTCAGATGCCTGTGGGCCAATTACACCTATGTCACATAATGAAAATCTGTATTTCGTAACTTTTGTGGTTGATTATTCCAAATTTGTAATGGTGTCTTTAATGAAAATTAAGAGTGAAGTATAATAATAATTTATTGCCATCAATTTTACATGGTTCGTCTATAATAAATCATTTAAAGTGAAAAACTCAAAAATTCTTCTACTAAATAAAATGGATTTTTGAGCAAGATATCATGAATCCTCTTTTTAAAAAAACGTTCTGGTAAATCTTTCACGTCTGTAGGTAATTTATTGAACATTTCGATACCCCAGTAGTACGAGAAATTTTGCGTATTTTTCTTCCTGTGCAATGGTGTAATAAAATCATTCTTATATCTGGTGTTAAATAAGTGATGTGTCCCATTTTTTTGGTATGTTGGATCTGTTGTAGTGCACGTATTTGAGACACTCCTTTATATAAAAAAATGGAAAGGTAAGTACCCGGTTTTCATGAAAGTCGGCTGCAAGATTCTCGGTAACTTATTCCATAAATAATTCAGAGAGCTTTTTTTTGTAGAAGAAAAATCCTGGTAGCATCAGAGGCGTTTCCCCACAGAAGAATCCCATACAATAGCAAACTTTGAAAGTTCCCAAAATATGTAGTTCTGCTCATTTCGAGAGTACTATACTTTTTCAATCTCCTAAGAAGATATAGCACACTGGACAATTTATTGCAAGTGTAATCAATATGAGCTGTCCAATTCAATTTATAATCTAGGATTACACCCAAAAATCTGGCGTTCGCTGGGTTCCCTCTACTTCCAAATGCTAACTCAACTGTTTTCTGTGTATTCAATTTGAGCCCATTCAAGGAAAACCAATTTTTAACTTCAGTCAGTGCGAGCTTTAACCTGACTGTGAAATCATTTCCATCCTTCGATTTTACTATTATGGAGGCGTCATCGCAGTACAAGCTTAGACAGTTACAATTTTCGATGATGATATCATTCAAATACACCAAGAACAATACATAACAATACATAATAATACGATTGTTTCAGAGAATATGAAGCTAGGGTAGCGTCTTTGTTTTGTGATGAGAAGATAAGTAAAATCAGATGCGATAATGGGGGTGAGTATTTCTCTAAAATGAATACAATTTTGCTTAAAAATGGCATTCAAATTAGCTCTACTCCACCGTTTACTCCCCAACTCAACCGAGTTGCTGAAAGGTTGAATCAAACTCTTATGGACAGGGCTAGATTCATGATAAAAGAATCTAAAATGAGTTAAGTCTTTTGGGAAGATGCTGTACTAGAAGTTGCATATATTAATAATGGAATACAATCATGCATAGAAAATGACAAAACTCCTGATGAGTTATGGTTGGGTAAGAAACCAAATATTCATAATATGCGTGTGCTTGGGTGTACTGCTTAGGCCAAAATACCAGATTGCATGAGAAAAAAATTACAAGATGAGTGCCACAATTGTAGACTTATCGGGTATACTGAAAATGGTTACAAGCTTTGGCAAGAGATAAAGAACAGGTTTATTCATTCTAGGAATAAAATAGAAAGGCTTTTTACTTGATAGAAGAAATATAACAAAATTTGAATATTAAAACAAATTGAAATAGATGAACATATTTCAATTTGTTTTAATATTCAAATTTCATTCTAGGAATGTTCTTTTTGATTAAACTAATGTCTTACTTACATGATGATAGGGAAATAGATGCAAGCGATGAGAGGGAAATAGATAAAAGCAATGAAACTGGTAGACAAAAAAGACAAATAAAGTTACCATCAAGGTTTTAAGATTATGAGGCAATATAAGTTGTTTGGCACTACTAAGTGAATATTCTGATTCACCAAATACATATTCAGAAGCTAAATAAAGTTCTAATTGGGATTATTGGGAGAAAGCAATTCAGGATGAGCCGAATTCTCTGAAAGATATTTAAAGATGGGAACTGGTTGAGAAACCAGAGCAAGAGGAAGTAATCAGAAGTGGATGAATATTTTGGGTTGAAAGGGATAATGAGGGTAAAAGTATATATAAGGCCAGATTGGTTGCACGAAGATTTGAAAAGCAAGAGGAATTAATCAGTAGTGGATGAATATTTTGGGTTATAATATTAGGAGTACAAATAAGTTTCCGCCGTTTTATTGTAGATGGCGCGGCACGGAGTTTCGGTTAGCTTTCGCAGATGATAACCGGCTTAAAAAATAGTTTGGACATCCCAGAACAACATAACATATTAATATTGATTTTATATTGGTAAAATATAATTTTTATTGAAAATGTCAAAATTTGAGCCAAGTAAGCGTCATTTGCGGGAAATATTAGTTTACTTCTTTAATTTAAAGAAATCTGCTGCTGAGGCGCATCAATTTCTCGTAGAAGCATATGGTGAGAGTACTTTGAGTGAGAGAATGTGTCGAGAGTGGATTCAAAAGTTTAAAAACGGTGATTTCGACGTAGAAGACAAAGATCGCAGTGGAAGGCCAAAAATTTACGAGAATGCAGAATTGGAGGAATTATTGGAGGAAGATTAATCTCAAACACAAAAAGAACTTGCTCTAACATTGGAAGTCACTCAGCCAGCAGTCTCACATCGTTTAAAATCATTAGGAATGATTCATAAACAAGGAAATTGGGTTCCGTACGAATTAAAGCCGAGAGATATTGAACGCCGATTATGCTTAAGTGAAATGCTGCTAGCTACACCTAAAAAAAGGTTTTTTACATCGTATCGTAACTGGTGATGAGAAGTGGATACATTATGATAATCCAAAAAGAAGAAAATCATGGGGATTACCTGGCCACGAGTCAACGTCAACAGCAAAACCGAATATTCACGGAAAAAAACGTATGCTGTGTATTTGGTGGGATCAGCTAGGTGTAGTGTATTATGTGTTGCTTAATCCGAGCAAAACAATTACTGGAGCCCTCTATCGAACACAATTGATGAGATTGAGCCGAGCTCTGAAGGAAAAACGTCCTCAATACTATTCTAGACACGAAAAAATTATTCTTCTGCATGACAATGCTTGTCCACATGTTGCGAGTCCCGTGAAAAAGTACTTAGAAACACTTGATTGGGAAGTGTTACCCCACCCGCCGTATTCACCAGACATTGCACCGTCCGATTATCACCTGTTCCGGTCCATGGCACATGCTCTGATGGCGCAGCGGTTCACATCTTATGAGGATAGCAAAAATTGGGTTGATTCGTGGATAGCCTCAAAAGACAAGGAGTTCTTCAGACGTGGGATCCGAATGCTGCCTGAGAGATGGGAAAAAGTGGTTGCAAGTGATGGGCAATATTTTAAATAAATTCATTTTACCGTTCTTCTATAATAAATATTTAATTTGTGTTAAAAAACGGCGAAAACTTATTTGTACTCCTAATAATAATAGTAATAATAATAATAATAATAATAATACTAATAATAATAATAATAATAATGATAATTATAATAATAATAATAATATTAATAATGAAAATAATAATAATTATAATAATAATAATAATAATAATAATAACTCGAAATTCGAAACTCGAAACATCTAAGGATCCTTACGGAAAAAAGTTACTTGAAAAGATAACACAAAAATTTCCCGCACTAGCAAATAAAACGCTACAGAACATCTTGGATCAGCGCCGTTCAATATTCATAAATAACAGGGTACCGGCGGAAAGATTAAGAATAATAAGAAATGAGGTGGCACTTGAGCTTGGAATGGTTGAAACCTCAGAGGAAACGGAACACGAGATAGCAGCGGGAGAAGAAGAAGATGTCAGTAGCCCAGAAGAAGAACAATTCATCAACAACCACGTTCTTTACGATGGATTAGACCCTACATCAAGACCTCGCCTACCTAAGTTACTATTTAAGCCCAACACAAAAAATATAATAAAATCAGTGGACAAGATCTTGAAAATGAAAATCAACAGTAACACAGATATTCTAGCGCTACATAGTATATTATACACTGGTGCAGTAACGGCACTGTCTATCAATGGTCAAATAATCCAACCAGAAGGAGAAAGGAAGAGAAAGTACAATTCGCCACCTTGGGAACTAAGGCTGAATGCAAAAATCCAGAAATTGAGAAAGGAGATCGGAATAGTCACAAAAGCACAGGAAATCGGATCGAGCGAAAGAGTGAAATACAGTGCAAAGATAATAATTGAAGGATACAGAAGTGAGGCTAACCCGACCTCCATAGAAATATTAGACTTCCTCAAACAAAAGCTAGTCGCGCTATCGAAAAGACTAAAGCGCTACAAAGATAGTAATACCAGGAGGAAGCAAAATTTCCAATTTAACACGAACCAAAAAGGGTTCTACAAAACTATCTCAGAAACAACAAAACAAGACACAAACAAGGGTAAGCAACCAACAGCAGAGGCAATACAGAGTTTCTGGGAAGGAATATGGAGTGTGCCGGGACAGCATAAGAACAACAAATGGTATTATGAGGAAAAGAAGGCAGCAGCTAACATAAAAACAATGACAGATTGGGAAATAGGTGAAGAGGAAGTGCAGAAGGCGATAATGAAATCACTGAACTGGAAAGCTCCAGGGAGGACCATCTACAAAACTTCTGGTTAAAGCAATTTCGCTCGTCATACCCACAAATGGCAAAGTGCTACACAAATATACTGAAACAACCAGAGAACCTGCCACCATTTATGGTGAAGGGAGTTACATACCTACTGCCAAAAACCAAAACCCAAAGCGAAGACCCTGCCAATTACAGACCTATCACATGCTTGCCACTCTGTACAAAATATTGACGTCCATACTCTCAAAAAAGATCTATAAACACCTAGAGAAGAACAAATTGTTAACTGAAGAACAAAAAGGCTGCCGCAAAGGGTCAAGAGGATGCAAGGAACAGCTAATAATAGACTCGATTATAACGAACCACGCAAAGAAAAAAAAGAGTTCCCTCCACACCGCCTATATAGACTACCAGAAGGCTTTCGATAGCATTCCCCATTCGTGGTTATTGGAAATCCTTGATCTTTATAAAATTGAGAGTCATATAGTACAGTTCCTCAAATGCGCAATAACAGAATGGCGCACGGATCTGGTTCTAAACACAGTAGAAGCCGCCCTTAGAGTACCAACAATAAGAATAAAAAGAGGCATATTCCAAGGAGACGCCTTAAGCCCCCTATGGTTTTGCCTATCCCTCAGACCTCTAACCACCTTTCTCAATAGCAGGAACAAAGGATATAAGTTGAATGAGTCTGATAGGGAAATAAATCATCTATGGTATATGGATGATTTGAAACTGTTTTCAAATAGTCGGAAGGGATTGGAAGAACTGTTAACGTGCGTGGGTAGGTTTAGTGACGATGTACAGATGAAATTTGACCTACAAAAATGTAAGATCAGTTGCATGGAAAAAGGAAAATGGGTAGGCCACGAAGGGTATGAGGTCAATAAGAACCAAGGTAGGATAACAGGAATGGAAGCCGATGAGAAATACAAATACCTAGGATACTCTCAAGCAAGGGGCATAGAACAGAAGGAATCGAAAACATCCGTGAAAGAAGAATATTTTCGCGCACTACTGAAATCTAAATTGTCTGCAAAAAACCTGTCCAAAGCTATCAATGCATATGCAAGTTCGGTTTTAACATACAGCTTTGGTATCTTAAATTATACAGAGACAGAACTGAATGAAATGGACTCAAAAACTAGATCTGAGTTAAGAAAATTCAGAAAGCACCACCCAGGTTCAGCTGTACAAAGATTTCACTTACCAAGGTCTCAAGGTGGGAGAGGAGTGCCAAGAATAGTTAACAGACATGGCCAACAAATAAAAAACCTCAGAAAATATTTCCACGAAAAAGCTAAGACAAGTGTGCTTCATAAGATGGCAGTTAAAGAAGATAGAAATCTGACACCGCTAAAACTGTCTGATTTAAACTACTCTCCGAGTATAATCGCCACCGAAGAACTTCAGGCAGAGTGGCGAAGTAAACCATTACATGGCAAATACCTAGCTACAATCGAGAGTAGAAGTATAGATAAAGAGGCATCGTTGGGATTTCTCAATTACGGAAACCTATTCCCTGAAACGGAAGGATTTGTGCTGGCTATCCAGGACCAGGTTATCTCCACACGATCGTACCGTAAACGAATTCTGCAACAAGAGGTTGAGAACGTCAAGTGTTCGCTATGCGGGGAGAAAGAAGAAACACTAGACCATGTCATGGCCGGATGCTCTGTCCTCGCACCAAAATCTTACCTAGACAGACACAATGATAAGGCTAAAAAAATCCACCAAAAGCTACGAAATAAGTACATGGGACTAGAAACAGAAACGCCCTATTACAAGTACGACCCACCAGCAATATGTGAAGATGAAGAAATATGCCTGTACTGGAATAGACCGATCATAACTGATAAAACGATTCCAAATAATATCCCGGATATCGTGTTCACTTTAAAAAAGGAAAAAACTATCTACATTATTGACATAGCCGTACCACTCCCCTCGAATATCTGTAAGACTCAGAATGAGAAAATAAGTAAATACTTACCACTAGCAGATGAGATGAAAGGAATGTGGAAGATGAACAAGGTGAGGGTTGTCTATTGTGACTGGTGTGACGGGCGAGATACCAAAAACATTTAAGAAGAACTTAGCTGAAATCGGTATCAGGGAAGAAGTGTATTTGCCAATACAAAAAGCCATACTACTCAGGACATGCAACATCATACGAAGGGTTCTTGGAGATGTAGAGAATAGCTAAAGGCTTGACACCTTGTGTGTAGCACTGGTGGTCAAATGCTGAAAACCAGATGGAAAGTCTGAGAAATAAGGAAATAATAATAATAATAATAATGATAATTATAATAATAATAATAATATTAATAATGAAAATAATAATAATAATAATAATAATAATAATAATAATAATAATAATAATAATAATAATAATAATAATAATAATAATAATAATAATAATAATAATAATAATAATAATAATGATAATGATAATAATGAATGATAATAATATTTATTCACCATAAAACCATTTACAAAAATTTGTAATAGAGCAGTATGTCAACTATAGATAAATACTGAAATGCTGAAAACCAGATGGAAAGTCTGAGAAATAAGGAAATAATAATAATAATAATAATGATAATTATAATAATAATAATAATGATAATTATAATAATAATAATAATATTAATAATGAAAATAATAATAATAATAATAATAATAATAATAATAATAATAATAATAATAATAATAATAATAATAATAATAATAATAATAATGATAATGATAATAATGAATGATAATAATATTTATTCACCATAAAACCATTTACAAAAATTTGTAATAGAGCAGTATGTCAACTATAGATAAATACTTTTGTGGTTTATCCTTGATCTAAAAGATTGAAAGACAATTTGAAGGCCTCTGTTATACCACAAGGACTATCTGTATAAAAAATATCAAGGAAACCAAATAATTATATATTATGAATAAAATAACATAAATAGAGGTTGATTCTTGATAAAAGGTATATAAAATTATTAAAATATTTTAATATTAGCCTTCTACATATTTAATTTCAAAAAATTATATTTAATAATTATAACTTCTGAAAATAAATTAAAATAATGTCATATAAGTACCACTTGTATCAAATGACATATAAAATAAACATTCATTATAAGACATCCAAATGGTATGACAAAATCCAATAAATAAAAATTGTTAACCAAAATCTTATAAATTAAATATTTTGAATAGACAAAATTTTGTTTCTGCTGATTAATCTTATGAAAACAAATATCTTTCAAAAATATCTAACAATCTTAAGAATTTCATCATAAAACTATCTTACTTAGAATATTCAATATTATTGGATATCTAACTAAGTTACTTTATATAAAAACTCAAGATATGTAAAAACATTACTGAAAAACAAGTTTCAACAGAGACTTTGCTTCGTCAGTATTCAAATAATTCATATTCAATAAATATAACATCAATCAACAAGAAATATTTACTCACTCTTCAACAATTTAGAAAACTTCTGGTAAATGGATGCTGAAAAATTTGAATGTAGTATAACGGTTAACTATAGATAAATATTTTTGTGGTTAACCCTTGATCTAAAAGATTGAAAGACAATTTAACGGCCTCTGTTATAGCACAAGGACTATCTGTATAAAGAATGTTAAGGAAACCAAATAATTATATATTATGAATAAAATAACATAAATAGAGTTTAATTCTTTATAGAAGGTATATAAAATTATTTAAATATTTTAATATAAGCCTTCTACATATTTAATTTCAAAAAATTATATTTAATAAGTATAACTTCTGAAAATTAATTAAAATAATGTCATATAAGTACCACTTATATCAAATGTATATTTTAATTAATATTATATTTGCCTCTACATTACTCCCCTCCTAGGAGCTGCAATTGGTCGAAAAAAAACATATTAAAAAAAAGAAATATTGCAAGTGACAAAACAACAATGTTAAATATAAGGAGGCTTAATTAGAATGAGAATAAACAAACTTGATAAACAATTAAATGTAATGTTAACGACGTCTGTTATTGTCTCATACAAAAGGTGAATTTTGAACAGAGGCCACATCAGAAATCTCATAGTGACAGGAGAATATATGTTCAATATTCTATGACAAGTTGACATCCCTAGTGAGACGTTCAGTTCTCATTCTCTCTCGCCTCTCTCGCATCAAACTCTGGTCCTGTTCGGTCGATACTCGACCATGTCGACAATCGGCATTCATTTTGTACAGTTATAACATCAAATTTTCATAACCTGCATTTGTATCATATAAGCAAATAAATTAGTGTTAACACTCAAGTGTTTACAATCAAAAATTAGGAGACAACTCCACATAGGTCCATTCGAACCGGATTGAAACCAGTAAACAGATATTTACAGTCTACATTTGATACATTCGAACCGGATTGAAACCAGTAAGCAGATATTTACAGTCCACATTTGGTCCATTTGAATCGCATTGAAACCAGTAAGCAGATATTTACAGTCACTCAACGCCGATTTGGAACCAGAAAAAGCAGGTACTTGGAAACTCGTATTGAAACCAGCAAGCAGACATTCACATACACACACATATGGTATTCAATTCAATCAGCCAGAAGAATAGTAACACGATTTCATTAATTAACAACACACAAGAATCCACAGAAGATTCGAACTGAACAAGAAGCATTTCATCAAAAATCAACACACACGTGGGTCAGAGTGGAAAATTCCAAGAGCGGAGCAATAATACAAAGGTCAGGTCAGTTTTATCTAAGCAAGCTTCAATTTTACATTTAAAAAATTATGAGTGAATTAAAGGAATATCTCTTAGCTAAGGATGTTTTGGTCTCTCAAATAACGAGATTTCAGGCATTCTTGGGGAAGTTAACACAAGACAATAGCCAAATTAATCAATTACAAAGAAGACTCGATAGAATTCAAGATGCGTTGAATGAATTTAGTATCCTTCACACAAAATGTATTTCGTTAGATCCAAGTAAGATAGATAAAAATATAATGCAGAGTTGGAAGGATTTGAAGAACTATAATTCTATTTAACTTATAATGCAGCTGATATGTTAGAAACGTCCAGAAAAATTCAAACGTCAATTACACAAATCAAATATGAAAATTCCCAATCCATTAACTTGCCTCGAATTGATCTTCCTACTTTTTCAGGAGATGTTAATCAGTCGTTAGAAATCAATGATACTTTCTCATCGCTAATTGATAACAATGAGACTTTGAGTAATGTTCAGAAATTGTATTACCTAAAGTCTTGCTTGAAGAAGGACGCAGAGGCAGTGATTCACTCATTAAAGGTTTCAAATAAAAATTATACAATAGCATGGTAATTACTTAAGGAAAGATATCAAACTGACAAATTAATTGTTAACAGTCATGTTCGTTCATTGTTCGAGTTAGCATCAATTCCAAAAGAATCCTCTCATTTGTTGCGGAAATTGTTAGATGATGTCAAACGCATACTTAGGGTTTTAAATAGCTTTAAGCAGCCAGTTGATAAGTGGGATTTATTACTCATATACTTGTTGTGTGGAAAGTTAGATTTTCAAACAAAAAAGGCATGGGAATCGGTTAATGTTACATCAAGACTACCAACCATGGAGGAATTTCTTAAATTTCTTAACGATAGGTGCGTCTTGCTAGAAGCATTGAGTAGTAATTCAACAAACGAAATCAAATTAAAAAATGATAAGCCACACAATTTCAAACAAGGGTTCAGAACATTGATCACAAAAAACAAACTTAGCAAACAAAACTGTCAATTATGTAAAGAGGATCATTTATTGTTTCATTGTAGGAAGTTTTTGGGATTATCTGTAAATGCCAGGCGAAATGAAGTGAAACGTTTGAGATTATGCTTCAATTGTCTCAAACCTAATCATCGAGTCGACTCGTGCACTTCAGTAAGTTGCAAGAGTTGCGGTCAGAGGCACAACAGCCTGTTACATTTTAACGACAAACCTGAAGTAAGCAGTAGGGTTTTAGAAAATAAACATAATGATGAAACATCATCTGAAGAAGACAAAACCAATTTTGTTTCAATAATGTCGTCGTCACACTCGAACGAAGTGATATTAGCTACAGCAATTGTTGATTTGATTGACTGGAGGGGAAATTGTGTTCAAGCTCGAGCCTTACTGGATTCAGGATCACAGTCTAATTTAATCACAAACGAGTTGGCAGATCGTTTGAACTTGCCTAGGGAAAGGGTTAACATTCCTGTAGTTGGCATTAACCAAGGGTGCATTAATGTCAAGGAATTTACAAGGGCAAAATTGAAGTCCAGGTTCAATTCATATCAAGTCAATTCCACAGTTTTGATTTTGAATAAAATTACAGAGGATATGCCTACAACTAAGGTACACTTCAGCATACCATCAAACATAAAATTAGCAGATCATCAGTTTTACCAACCAGGAAAAATTGATCTGTTCTTAGGAGCCTCTTTGTTCTATGATCTTATATGCATTGAACAAATCAAAGGAAAGTCAAATGAACCCATCATTCAGAAGACTAAATTGGGATGGATCATATCGAGAAATCATGATCATAAAATGAAAAACCAACGCAGCAAGAGATGCGATTTGGCAAGAAACTTGAACTTCCAGTTACAAAAAACTTTGGGAACTAGAGGAAGGTTCAGAAGAAACTCTTGTAAGCAAAAGAGACAATGCAGCCGACATAATTTCCAGAGGCCTTGAACCTAAAAAATTGGGTAATTCAACATTGTGGTGGCATGCTCCACCATGGTGGACTCACGACAAGGAATTTCGGCCAGAACACAACCTCGCAACAATTGACGAGATCCCTGAGCAGAAAGGAAAGGTTACTAATTTAGTAACTCCTGTCAACAAACAGTCAAATATATTCTTCTTTCACAACCACATCAAAATTTCAAAGAGTCATAGCCTACATATTCAGATTCCTCACTAATTGCAGGAATAAGATAAGGTCAACAGGTTTTCTAACAGTAGATGAACTTAACAGATCAATATCATATTTAACAAGGTTAGCTCAAGCTGAATCCTCCGGTGATGAGATCAACACATTTTCAAGAAACAAGTAGAATCTTATCTTTGAATCTTTTTCTGGATGATGACAAGGTTCTTAGGGTTGGTGGTAGGTTAAGAAACTCCACGGAATTGCAGTTTACCCAAAAATTCCCAATAATCTTACCTCAAGGGCATAAATTTACGGAAATGCTAATTCGAACAATGCATTATCAAAACCTTCATGCTGGTCCATTAGCGCTTTTATCCATAATGCGTCAAAAATATTGGCCGATCGCAGGCAAAAATACGATAAGGTCTGGTTTAAGGAAATGTGTAGTTTGTTTTCGCGGAAAACCCCTCACTATGCAACAATTGATGGGGAATTTACCCAAAGAGCGCATCACTGCATCTCGCCCTTTTTTGTACTGTGGGACAGACCTTGCTGGGCCATTTGATGTTAAAGCAAATAAATTACGGAACACCAAAATCATCAAGGTGTATTTATGCATCTTTGTTTGCTTCACTACCAAGGCTACTCATTTAGAACTGGTGAGTGAGATGAGCTCTGATGCATTCTTAAATTGTTTTAAGCGGTTCATTAGCAGACGAGGCAAACCTGTTAAGGTATTTTCAGATAATGGCACAAACTTCATTGGTGCCAACACTGCATTAAAAGATTTTTTAAGGGTTCTAGCTAAGGACAATGATAAAATAGGCAGTGCATTAGCTACAGAATTCATAACGTGGAGATTCATTCCAAGTAGATCCCCTCATCAAGGTGGTATCTGGGAATCGGCTGTAAAGGCAGCCAAATTTCATTTGTATAGGGTCATTAATTTAAACTTCACTCCTACCTTAGAGATATTTCATACCATTATTGTACAAATTGAAGCTTGTCTTAATTCAAGACCATGTGCATTAGCTACAGAATCCATAACGTGGAGATTCATTCCAAGTAGATCCACTCATCAAGGTGGTATCTGGGAATCGGCTGTAAAGGCAGCCAAGTTTCATTTGTATAGGGTCATTGATTTAAACTTCACTCCTACCTTAGAGATATTTCATACCATTATTGTACAAATGGAAGCTTGTCTTAATTCAAGACCTTTGACCCCTATCTTAACCGATCCACAAGATTTCCAAGCACTCACCCCAGGACACTTCCTCATTGGTGCCCCCCTAACAGCACTACCAGAGCCTAATCTAGAAGAAATTAGAATCAATCGCCTGACTCAATACCAACAGGCTACTCAAATGATACAGCGATTCTGGTCCAGATGGTCTCTTGAATACATATCATCACTTCAACAACGTTCCAAGTGGAAGACCAGAAGACGAGAAGAACTGAAACCAGGAGCACTAGTACTTCTGAAGGAAGATCACCTTCCTCCTTTGAAATGGAAGATGGGCAGGATACTGAAGCTGTTCCGTGGCTCCGACGGACTCACTCGAGTAGTGTCAGTGAGAACTCAAAATGGTGAAGTGCTACGTGCTATACAAAAATTGTGTGTGCTTCCAATCGATAACTGATTCAGTGAACTATTTTGTATATGTCGTTTTGAGTGTTTCATTTTCATGTTGATAATTTGTTTCATTTTCATGTTGATAATTTGTTTCATTTCCATGTTGATAATTTGTTTCATTTTCATGTTGTTAATTTGTTTCAGTTTCATGTTGTTTATTTGTTCCATTTGCTTATCATTTATTTTCTATTAATGTTTCATGCGTGACGAATATTCCGGTCTCATTCTTTGAAACCATGAGGTTTCAAGGTGGGCGGAATGTTATTGTCTCATACAAAAGGTGAATTTTGAACAGAGGCCACATCAGAAATCTCATAGTCACAGCAGAATATATGTTTAATATTCTATGACAAATTGACATCCCTAGTGAGACGTTCAGTTCTCATTCTCTCTCGCCTCTCTCGCACCAAACTCTGGTCCTGTTCGGTCGATACTCGACCATGTCGACAATTGGCATTCATTTTGTACAGTTATAACCTCAAATTTTCATAACCTGCATTTGTATCATATAAGCAAATAAATTAGTGTTAGCACTCAAGTGTTTACAATCAAAAATTAGGAGACAACTCCACAGCCTCTGTTATAGCACAAAGACTATCTGTATAAAGAACGTTAAGGAAACCAAATAATTATATATTATGAATAAAATAACATAAATAGTGGTTAATTCTTGATAGAAGGTATATATAATTATTTAAATATTTTAATATTAGCCTTCTACATATTTAATTTCAAAAAATTATATTTAATAATTATAACTTCTGAAAATAAATTGAAATAATGTCATATAAGTACCACTTATATCAAATGTGATATAAAATAAACATCCATTATAGGACATCAAAATGGTATAACAAAATCCAATAAATAAAAATTGTTAACCAAAATCCTATAAATGAAATATTTTCAATAGACAAAATTTTGTTTCTGCTGGTCAATCTTATGAAAACAAATATCTTTCAAAAATATCTAACATAATCTTAAGAATTTCATCATAAAACTAGCTTACTTAGAATATTCAACATTATTGGATATCTAACTAAATTTCCTTACATAAAAACTCAAGATATGTAAGAACATTACTGAAAAACAAGTTTTAAGAGAGACTTTGCTTCGTCAGTATTCAAATAATTCATATTCAATAAATATAACATCAATCAACAACTAATATTTACTCAACCTTCAACAATTTAGAAAACTTCTGGTAAATGGATACTGAAAAATTTAAATGTAGTATAACGGTTAACTATAGATAAATATTTTTGTGGTTTACCCTTGATCTAAAAGATGGAAAGACAATTTAACGGCCTCTGTTATAGCACAAGGACTATCTGTATAAAGAATGTTAAGGAAACCAAATAATTATATATTATGAATAAAATAACATAAATATAGTTCAATTCTTGATAGAAGGTATATAAAATTATTTAAATATTTTAATATTAGCCTTCGACATATTTAATTTCAAAAAATTATATTTAATAAGTATAACTTCTGAAAATTAATTAAAATAATGTCATATAAGTACCACTTATATCAAATATATATTTTAATTAATATTATATTTGCCTCTACATTACTCCCCTCCTAGGAGCTGCAATTGGTCGAAAAAAAACATATTAAAAAAAAGAAATATTGCAAGTGAGAAAACCACAATGTTAAATATCAGGAGGCTTAATTAGAATGAGAATAAACAAACTTGATAAACAATTAAATGTACAAAATATAAAAGCAAAAATCTGATCAAAATGATATAGGGGAGGTAACACTATAATAATAATAAAAAAGTAATAATAATTTACAGAATTTTTATAGACACCATATCACTATAACGAGCAGGAAAATGAACATGTCGTCCACAACGAGTAGTTTTTGGTAATAATAATGGAATCATAGGAAGATCGTTTGAAACATTAGGAAGTACTTGACTTTCTGTTTTAGTAGTGAGGTCAGGGGATACTTTTTTCTCCTGATCATCTTTCAATACATATGCTGGTTTTAATCTATTGATAGAAATAGTCCATGCTCTGTTATGTATTTGGACTGTGAAGTATTTGTCATATCGTTCGATAACCAAAAATGGACCTTCATAAGCAGGTTCGAGGGGTTTTCTAACTCTATCAGTTCGTACAAAAACATGTGAGCATATCAACAAATCTTTATGAACAAAAATACGTGCCTCAGTCTTATGCTGGATACTACACGGTCTTACTGTACGCATTTTAATTTGCAAGTCTGTCACGAACGATTCTGAGTTTATTTGAGTCACAGAGTTTTCAAAGAATTCACCTTAGAGTCTTATTGAGGTTCCATAAACCATATGTGCTGTGGTAAAGTTGGAGTCTGGCTTCAGAAAAGCTCGAATACCTAACAATACTGTTGGCAGAGTGTCTGTCCATTTTCAGAATTATGCGCTCGTATGGCTGCTTTAATTGTGCGGTGCTGCCGCTCTATTTTTCCGTTGCATTGCGGGTGATACGCCGTGGTGTGACAGAGTTTAACTCCACAAAGGGACGTAAGGTGATGAAAAAGAGAGGAAGTAAATTGGCTTCCTCTATCTGTTATAACACATGATGGTGCTCCAAACCTCGTTATCCAATTTTGGTAAAAAGCAACTGTTTCTGCAGATATGTCCTGTAAGGGAATTGCCAATTCGTGTAACGATCTATACATGTCAAAATATATGTTTTTCCATCTGATACAGGTATGGGTCCAACAAGATCTATATGAATTATTGAAAATCGTTCATCTGGTTCAGAGAACTTGGCTACTTAAGATTTCGTATGTTTGTAAATTTTATTTTTTTGGAAATTCATGCAGGATCGAGTCAAATTTCTGACATCCACTTTCATTCCAGGCCAAACAAATCTGGCAGACATGTTTTTCACCGTTGCTTTCACTCCTTGATGTGCACAACCATGAATGTGGTCAAAAACTGATTTACGGAATTTTTTTGGTAGGTAATGCCTAATACGTTCTGTTGAAGTGTCACACCAGAGAACTATTCCAGAATGAAGTTGGTGTTTTTTGAACTGCAAAGCAGTATCACTTCTTTTTAGTTCCGAAAATTCGGTGTCACTATTTTGTGCATCTGCCATTGTTTTTAAATCAATTGCTTCAATACTAACAATTCGAGACAACGCATCTGCAACGATGTTATCGTTGACACTGATGTGTCAATGTGATTGGTAGTAAACTCTGAAATACTACTCTGTCAAGAAAGTACCGGGAATTTTCAATTAAAACAACATTTTTACATTTAATCGTCAAAATTTATTGGGTCGCCTTCAAAATAGGCTCCATTTGCTCCAATACATCTATGCCAACGGCACTTCCAATTATCGAAACATTTTTTATAGGCGCTTTCCGGGATGGACTTTAGCTCTCGCGCCGAATTTTGTATTATGGCTTCAATCGACTCAAAACGGGTGCCACGAAGGGGCAATTTTAGTTTTGGGAAGAGGAAAAAGTCGCAGGGAGCCAAATCCGGCGAATACGGTGGTTGCTGAAGCACGTTTGTTGAGTTTTTGGCGAGAAAGTCAGTCACAATCGTAGCTCGGTGAGAAGGCGCGTTATCGTCATGCAAAATCCATGAGTTGTTCGCCCACAAATTTGGCCGCTTCTTACGGATACGCTCACGCAAACGTTTCATAACGCCTAGGTAATACTCCTTGTTTACCGTTTGACCCTGTGGAACGAATTCGTAGTGCACCAGGCCACGGATATCGAAGAAAACAATGAGCATCACCTTCATTTTCGAGCGGCTTTGGCGTGGTTTTTTCGGTTTCGGCTCATTTTTTGCCACCCATTCCGATGATTGCTGGCTTGTTTGCATATCGTACTCGTAGACCCAGGTCTCATCACCAGTTATAATGCGTTCCATGAATGTAGAATCGGAATTACAGCGATCCAGCATGTCTGAAGCAACCTGTTCGCGATGACGTTTTTGAAGAAAATTCAGGTCTTTCGGTACGAGATAGCTATCAAATGTTCGACTTCTCGTTCAATTATTTTTATTTGGTCCTTTATTTTGATAATTTTAGATAATTTGGAATAATGGATTTTCTTGTATTTGTATGTTAATATACATACTTATATAGTTTTTGTTAATACATTTGTATTAATACATTTCAAGTCGGAAGGTAAAAAGGTTTTTTCCGAGACATTGAAAAATATTGTATATTGAATATATATAGGGATATCAATCTGATAGCTTTTGTATAAAGTTTCAATATATAATGTAGAAGTTAGAATATATAATTCTGAATTTAAAGTCATTTAAATTTTACTTCTATCAAGTATTGACTTACATTAAAATTGGTTTTTTAAATTATGAAATAATTTCATATATAGTCTTTATATCCACAATATATTCCTCAATTATTTATTATTTTTGAAATTCTGGTTATTTTATTATCATGGGACATTATTTGGGGTGAATAGGTTTTGTTATTGTTTTTCTGTGTTTCGAGTACAAATAGTTATAGGTTATACGTAACAATACGTTGATAATTTCTGTTTTATTTTGGATACTTTAAAGCTTACTTCCAGTTTATTCGTTCTATGTTTTATCTTATTTTGGTAAGTTGAATTTTGATCTTGTTATATATTTGAATCTGAATTCAATACATTTCTGATGAGGTCATATAGGCCGAAATAGCTATCAAATGTTAGAATTCTCGTTCAATTATTTTTATTTGATCCTTTATTTCGATAATTTTAGATGATTTTGGAATAGTGGATTTTCTTGTATTTATATGTACATACTTATATAGTTTTTGTTAATACATTTGTATTAATACATTTCAAGTCGGGAGGTAAAAAGGTTTTTTCCGAGACATTGAAAAATATTTTATATTGATTATATATAAGGATATCAATTTGATAGTTTTTGTATAAAGTTTCAATATATTATGTAGAAGTTAGAATATATAATTCTGAATTTAAAGTCATTTAAATTTTACTTCTATCAAGTATTGACTCACATTAAAATTGGTTTTTTAATAAACTCCAAATTGATCTCCTCATTCGACGCAGTCCACCCAAAAACAACAATGTTATTTTTCCTAGACTTCCTTTCGAACTGTTCAATTTTCTCCTTCAGAAGTGCGTTTTCCGATTCGAGCTGGCGAAATCGAAATCTCAAATCCTCGAGCTCCAGTAATATATTGGATTCGGAAGCCTGAATACTATTTTTTAATTCGATCTTAAGGTCATTTATCTTCTCCAGTGTTTGCTGAACCGATTTTTCATCCATAATAATTTGACCTAAAAATCGCTTTAGTGGTCAATTGACTCAAGACTCAAGACAGACAAGGAAGGCCACGGAACAAGAGGAATTGGGGAATTCGGTGCAATATGGGAGTTCAACAACTTATCGTAATTTCTTTCCGCGAATGAATCATGCTTACAATATTACACCTGTGGAACGCCGCCCGCTGAAATCGATGAAAAAAGAAGCGATATCATCGAACACAAACAACGATTTCTCAATGAAATTGATTGAATGACATCATCTCAAACACATACCTGCGTACGCAATGGACCTTAACACTTTATCCCTCCAAAATTAAACTCAAAAACAACCCAGAACCCACCGCAATTTCATAATTCAAACGGACCGCCAGACAATACGTGTTCATCCATCAACAATCTGTTCGATTCATCATGAAAAGGGATAATGGGGGTAAAAGTATATACAAGGCAGATTGGTTGTACGGGGATTTGAACAGAATTTTAGTGAAATTGGGGAAATACCAGTTGCAAAACTTTCAACATTGAGAATTCTACTGTCGGTTAGCGATAATTTGGGTATATGTTTTTTTGATTCGGTCTTATTTTAAATAAAAAAAAATACTGTCTCTTATATATTTTTTTATTTGGGTTTAATTTTGAAACAGTTGGATGTCAAAAATGCATTTTTACACAATGATTTTGAAGAAACAATATTTATGAAAATTCCGGAGAGACTTAAAATTTCAGAAAATGAGAAGAATAAAGTATATTTATTGAAAAGAGCAATTTATGGTTTGAAACAAGCTCCTAGAACATCGAATGAGCAGTGTTATAATTGTACGAATAATTTAAAATTCAGGATATCAAAGTCCGATTATTATCTGTATAGTTTCCTAGACCAAAATATAAGATGCTATTTGCTTTTGTATGCTGATACATTCATAGAATGTAATAATGATACATTTTTATGCTCCCTTAATAAAAAACTTAATGAATCTTTCAAAATTAAAAATTCAACTAATAAAGAATGTGAATTTTTAGGAAAAAGAGTCACAAGAGATGTGAAAAATAAAATAATAACTATGGATCAAATAACATCAATAAAAAATTTGGTTAAAAATTTTAATGTCGATAACTGCAGAAATTTTAAAACGCCCATGGAAAAAAATTTAACGATTAAAAGAAACACTGATGAATTGAATAGAACTAAATCACCATAAAAAGAATTATTGGACAGTTTAATATGTGTAATGTTGGGCACAAGACCTGATATATGACTTAGAGTCAGTTATTTTGGACAATTTTAATATTGCACCACTGATGAACATTTTTAACACATGCTAAGAGTTTTGAAATACTTGAAATATACTGATGATCACAAATTGTATTTATATTACTCCGATTGTGAATTAATTGGTGACGTTCTTGATAGAAAACCTGTTTGTGAATATTGTATCAAATTATTCAACAACTTGATTTCCTGGAGTACAAAGGAACAAACTTTTGTAATATTATCAAGTACGGAGTCAGAATTTGTTGCAGTTTATGTAGAATCTTGTGAACTATTGTATATTAAAAACTTCTCTGATTTTCAAATCAATATATCATTGTCGTTATGTTTATTTGAGGGCAAACAAAGCACTTCGAATTGTTACAAAATTTCGAAAATAAAAAATGATGCAAATACGTCGATGTAAGATTACACTTTATTTTGAATATATTTAAAAATGATGTAATCAAAACTCAATATGTAAGTAGAAGTCCGCAGTTGGCTGATGTGTTCACTAAGGCTTTAAGTCTTGACAAGTTCTCAACATTTGTGAAAATGTTAAATCTAAATTACTGAATAATGATTCCTATTTTTTAGTGATGGCAGGTCTGAAGGAGGGTGTTAAAATACAATCTTGTAAACTCCACCTTACCAAACCAGTATTATATTTTATACTATTCTATGCAATGTTATATGTCATGATTCATAGTAATTCTGTGATGTCAATGGTAGAGAAATAATCTCGTGTTGAAAATTAGGTTCTTGGAGAGAATATAGTTTATTTTGGTGAATGGTGGTTTCTCTATTAAGTTTAACAAATACTTCTACATGCTGGATTTATTCTAACACTTTCATATGAAGAAAAACAGACCAATAGTACATCCAGAATTTCATTTGGTTGATCATTTCACAATTAACAATCCTCTGATACACTATTGAAGAATCTTATTGAAACTTATTCATTTGATCAACATTTTTTTATGTGATCTAGATTTGATTGTGATTAGATAATATTAAATAAGATTATCTGCTTTTCACAAAATTTCATTGTTATCATGATACAATAACTGTTTCGCTATCATAGTAGCATCTTCAAGTAGGTGGTATTTTACATTTTTGAATATAATTTAGAATATTGAATTTGTGAAAATCAGAATAATCTGATTTAATATGGATTTTCATCAAGTGAAGTCTGATTCAATCAAACATTTTAGATATGAACAGAAAGATTCGAGTTTTATTAACATCTCATATATTGAGGATATTCAAATATTGACCATACTCACACATCACAAGTGATTTATAGACGAACAGTGATTTACTGTGTCTCTACAGAAGCAAACATATCACTTTCACTACAGCAGCTGATACCAGAGTTAGATTTTTTCTTCTTGAAATGATCGAAAAGTTGGTAATTTTCTACGACCTTCATATTGTCCAATACTTCATCCCGTCTTATCATAGTCTTCTCGAGATGATCTATCAAGAACTCCATCTTCTCGATTTGTTCAACGTCTCTGCCGATCTGCTTTCCATATTCTACATTCAATCTTTCTATATCCCTGCAAAAATCTCGTCTAGTTAAAATATCTTCTTCGGTATTATCAAGTCTACTGATCATAACTCCAAGTTCGTCGTTAATATTCTGCAACTGACTGGACAGTGAATCAAAAAGTATCTCATTTTTATGACAGAAGCTGTTAAGTTGGATTTCGTCAGAGAAATCTGAAGAAGAGCAGTCACTCGAAATGGGATGAATTGAGTTATCGTACTGAAAATCACCCATAGGCGTGTTTGGAATTTGTGAGGAGTCGGGGACTTCTTTTTCTATGGGGAAAGTGATTTGCTTCTGTTGAAAAATACTAATTGGTAATTCCATGATAAGTGAATTTTAGCAGTTGATGATCTGAAAGCTTTATATGACAGCTCCATGACAGAATAAAATCTAAGTTGCTAGATAATCAACATCAACAAAGATGCATAGAAAACCAGGTGAATCATTTCCTTTGATGACCAGGATTGGGCGGATTTTCAGCCAGAAAAGATCTCAAACTATTAAATTGTACATACAGGACAGGTCGAAAAATAAACCTGCGAAATATGTGCCGTTACCGAGACAATCATATATGAACTCTACAAAACTATTGGCTGCCGTTTGAGTCGAGCGACTTTATCTGAAGCCATGCTGCGCAGGTTCCAAAATGTTAAACTTGTCAAAGTAGTTTTTCATTCTATTGAAAACAATTATCTCAAACACCTGAGAGGAGGAACTTAAAATAGAAATGGGTCTATAGTTGATTATGTTATGTACATCATCTTTTTTATGTATAGGAGCAACTAAAGCCTTTTCGAGTATAGAAGGAAACATACATACAAAATTGAATTGAAACAAATTGTAGAAATTACTATGTTTTACTACCAAAAAATATATAATACACATTATCTTGTGACTCGAGTTTCGGGAAATGAACTATCCCATCATCAGACAACTGAAGACCTAACGGTGGTACAGTAATCAAACAAAAGTGATAAGAATTTTGAATATTTCAACAGATTCTCGGTAATACCTAATAGTGGTACAGAGGTTTACAATCGGAACGTGATAAAAAACCGGGTTAAACAAGAGGGGCCTTCTAACAGATATTGGAATGTCGGCAATCGACAAAGAAGGTTGTTAAACATATAGTACCCATTTAAATATCTCAAATAATTTTTTTTGGGGTTACATAGCTCCGTAGTCATTCATTATTTTCACATTATTTTGTTGTATATCTCAAATATTTGGATTTAGAAAGCTCCATACAGTCATTCATTATTTTTTACATTATTTTTATTGTGAACGAATATGAAAATTTCAATAATCAAGTTTCTTTTCTTTTGAATCTACATGTAAAATTTTCTTAAGATTTTCTTTTGTCGGAAGGAATTACTGTTTTCTAAAGAATGAGTGGCAAAAGTTGAATTTTTGTTTACTTTTCATTAAATTCATTTTATGTTCGTTGAAAAAGGTTTTAAACAGATGTTACTTTTTACAATATCTCAAATATTTTCGATTTACATAGCTCCGTATAGTCATTCATTATTTTTACATTATTGTTATTGTGAACTACTTTGAAAATTTCAACAGATTCTAGATAATCGAGTTTCTTCCCTTTTGATTCTACATGTAAAATTTTAATATTATCTATTGTGGGAAAGTAATGACCGTTTTCTAGACAATGAGTGGGAAAAGTAGAATTTTGTTTATTTTTCCTGAAACTCATTTTATGTTCGTTGAACCTCGTCTTGAAGGAACGTCCTGTTTGTCCTATATATTTATTATTGCACGTAGAACAAGATAACTTATAAACTCCTGATTTGTGTATGTTTCGAAACTACCTGTAAATGTTCATTTCTGGTACAGATACGTAGACGATATTCTTACGTGTATCTCCGGAACATCCAGACAACTGAGCCAATTCTTAAATTTCTTGAATAATATTCACCCAAAAATTAAATTCAAATTAGAAAAAGAATCGAAGAACAGTATTACATTTTTAGACCTCTCGATATCACACTAAAATAGAAAAATAGACTTCAACGTTTTCAGAAAACCCACATCCACTGAGATATATATTCCTATTGATTCCAATCACTCATATTCACAAAAAATGTTAGCCTATCAATCGATGATCCATAGAGCCTTCGCATTACCCTTATCAAAAAATGACCGCGAAGCTGAAGTCCAAACTATAAAATCAATAGCCGCGAACAACGGTTTCAACCCCAATATAATAGATAATCTATTTCGACAGAAACTATCTCAAATAGCTATGAGCCAAATTTATCCCATCATAAAAACCGAAGAAAATAAAAAAATCATTTCTCTGTCGTACTTTGGTAGCATAAGTCAAAAAGTGGGCAATAGTTTCTCAAAATCAGATGTCAATATTGCCTTCAAAACGCAAAACAAATTATCATCGGTATTATTTAACGCAAAGGACCGTACTCCAAACATACACAAATCAGGAGTTTATGAGTTATCTTATTCTACTTGCAGTAATAAATATATAGGACAAACAGGACGTTCCTTCAAGACGAGGTTCAACGAACATATAATGAGTTTCAGGAAAAATAAACAAAATTCTACTTTTGCCACTCATTTTCTAGAAAACGGTCATTTCTTTCCCACAATAGATAATCTTAAAATTTTACATGTAGAATCAAAAGGGAAGAAACTCGATTATCTAGAATCTGTTGAAATTTTCAAATAAGTTCACAAAAACAATAATGTAAAAATAATGAATGACTGTACGGAGCTATGTCAATCGAAAATATTTGAGATATTTTAAAAAGTAACATCTGCTTAAAACCTTCTTCAACGAACATAAAATGAATTTAATGAAATAAAAACAAAAATTCAACTTTTGCCACTCATTCTTTAGAAAACAGTAATTCCTTCCGACAAAAGAAAATCTTAAGAAAATTTTACATGTAGATTCAAAAGAAAAGAAACTTGATTATTGAAATTTTCATATTCGTTCACAATAAAAATAATGTAAAAAATAATGAATGACTGTATGGAGCTTTCTAAATCCAAATATTTGAGATATACAACAAAATAATGTAAAAATAATGAATGACTACGGAGCAATGTAACCCCAAAAAAAAATTATTTGAGATATTTAAATGGGTACTATCTGTTTAACAATCTTCTTTGTCGATTGCCGACATTCCGATATCTGTTAGAAGGATCCTCTTTTTTAACCCGGTTTTTTATCACGTTCCGATTGTAAACCTCTGTGCCACTATTAGGTATTACCGAGAATCTGTTGAAACATTCAAAATATTTATCACTTTTGTTTAAATGCCACTGTACCACTGTTAGGTCTTCAGTTGTCTGATGATGGGATAGTTCATTTCGCGAAACTCGACTCACAAGATAATGTGTAACATATATTTTTTTTGTTAATAAAACATAGTAATTTCTACAATTTGTTTTAATTCAATTTTGTTTTTCGAATGGACGAATAATAGGAGAGTTTAGCTTTTCTGTACATTTCTTGAGTTGACTGACATTTTAAGTTAGATTGTAGTCAGTGAAGATGCATTAAATTACGCTTAGCAACAACAATTTCAGATGTGACCCAAGTTTTTCTTCGATTTGGGTAACAGGTGAATTCACGAGAGGACAACAAGATTCAAATATGTTTCGTATTATACCTATGAATGCTTCAGAGCAGTCATCAACATTTGTATATTAATAACTTTTCTTGAAATTACAACGTGATGTTTGAAAGACAAAATTATCCGGATTATACTGACTCAAAGTTCTGACCATTTTATATTGCTGTTTAGTATTAAGATGTGAACCAGCATGAAATTCCAGAGAAATAGCCCGATGGTCACTGACATGAGCATTACACAGTAAACCTCCACACTGCAATCCGATGAGTTTGAGTTAGTAAGTATACATTCTGTCAAGAAAGTACCGGGAATTATCGATTTAAATCTGGCGGGGCAATGAGGCAGGTAAAAATTTTTTTTCCTAGGTTGGTACCACTGTCCTTAATTACTATGCCAAGCTTGAGCGGGATCTGTCAACTAGTGTGTTTGCAACAGCTGATTAAGTCAGTCGATGTCAGAGTCCGTGCCGATTTTTACTATGGGTGATTACGTTGAGCAAAGAATTTGTTTAAAGTTTTGTGTTGCAAATGAATTTTCGTGTGCCGATGCATTCAAAATGTTGCGAAAGGCCTTTGGTGATAATGCTCTATCGAAAACTCGTGCATATCAGTGGTACAGAGCCTACAAGGACGGTCGTGAAGTGGTCGCCCATCGACGGCTTCGATCGAAGATAACGTCGATAAAATTAAGGAAAGGGTGCTGGAAAACCGTCGTACCAGCTTGAGAGAGATAGCACATGATCTTAAGATATCCCACGAGTCCGCACATACGATTTTGATTGATATTTTGGGCATGAGAAAGGTGGCCGCACGACTCGTACCGAAAGACCTGAATTTTCTTCAAAAACGTCATCGCGAACAGGTTGCTTCAGACATGCTGGATCGCTGTAATTCCGATTCTACATTCATGGAACGCATTATAACTGGTGATGAGACCTGGGTCTACGAGTACGATATGCAAACAAGCCAGCAATCATCGGAATGGGTGGCAAAAATTGAGCCGAAACCGAAAAAACCACGCCAAAGCCGCTCGAAAATGGAGGTGATGCTCATTGTTTTCTTCGATATCCGTGGCGTGGTGCACTACAAATTCGTTCCAGAGGGTCAGACGGTAAACAAGGAGTATTACCTAGGCGTTATGAAACGTTTGCGTGAGCGTATCCGTAAGAAGCGGCCAAATTTGTGGGCGAACAACTCATGGATTTTGCATGACGATAACGCGCCTTCTCACCGAGCTACGATTGTGACTGACTTTCTCGCCAAAAACTCAACAAACGTGCTTCAGCAACCACCGTATTCGCCGGATTTGGCTCCCTGCGACTTTTTTCTCTTCCCAAAACTAAAATTGCCCCTTAGTGGCACCCGTTTTGAGTCTATTGAAGCCATAAAACAAAATTCGGCACGAGAGCTAAAGTCCATCCCGGAAAGCGCCTATAAAAAATGTTTCGATAATTGGAAGTGCCGTTGGCATAGATGTATTGGAGCAAAGGGAACCTATTCTGAAGGCGACCCAATAAATTTTGACGATTAAATGTAAAAATGTTGTTTTAATTGAAAATTCCCGGTATTTTCTTGACAGAGTAGTATTATCAACTTTCGAGATTGATGTATGGCTAATTTTATTAGTAAATATCCTGGTGAGATCCTTAGATGTTACACTCAACAAAACAATTTACGATTAGTACAGTTAATTTTCAAGAGATCAACATTAAAATCTCCGCATATAAAAATGATATCATCTTTAGTGAAACAATAATCTAGTGCGTATGATAATATGTTGAAAAAAGTCTCAAAATTACCGGAACAGGATCGGTAAACACTAATAATGCTCAAACGTAAGTTATTCACTCTCACCATGGTTCCACATATTTCGCACTCCTTTCCATGGGAAAATGAAGAAACGCACAAATTTTTCACAGCGACACCAGCTTTTCGTAGATTATCGATCCACCGTCTGCACGATTAGGACGAGAGTATAAGTCAGCTTGCAAATAAGCAGGTATTACCATGAACTTCACGCTAACAGGATTGCACCAGTCCTCAACAAGACTCACAACATCAAGATTTTTCTCAGATAAAAGCCACTCTAGGATATCCATTTTGTTGTAGATACATTGAATATTTAGCTATAGGAGCTTCAATTTTTCACATTTGGTCGTGAGGGAATTTTTATCCATAGAGGTAGGTATTCAATCTGCTGGACGGTTCACCGATTTTGGCTAAAAAAAAACGATGAATGTTAGCCCTGTTCGGCCAATTGGACCCATCATGAGCTTTTCCGTATTCAGAGCTAGGTATAAGCACCTTGAATGATGAATAACTCTCTGGATATCTTGATGTGATCTTTCCACATTTTACATTGGAGAAATTTTGCCCCAGGAAATTCTACAAATCTTCTACTGTTGTATCCGGCTTGAGATTTGAGACATGAAGTGCTCTGTATCTATCGACACCTTGAACAGACCGATTTCCAGTATTATTACCAAGTACTAGTGTTCTTTTTCGTTTACGAACTGATCTTTTATAAGAAACTGCCTTCCATTCAGCAGTGTCCGTATTGTTCCTCTCATTATTTATATTTTTGATTGACTTTTGTCAATTGAAGTAAGCAAGGGACACTTCTTGCATTATCAACGATAAAAGAAGCATCTGCATTGTTTACACTTATATGTTCATTTACTTTAATTGGAACCGTGGGAGCAGTAGAAGTACGCGCTTCCGTATCTGTAATCGGGGGAACGCGGTTGACGATTTGTCGCTCAGGCGCATCCGTTACGGCATGCGTTGTCCGCTTATTACCCAGGGCCGCGGAATAATGCATTGGTAGGAATGTTATCTGCTCTCTTATTTACATTCATGTGAACATCAATTTTCTTGTTGATTTTTTCATTCTCAAGTACTGAAATTTTATACTTCAACAATGAGTTATTCTCAATCAGTACAGAGTTTTCAGCTTCTAACTCGTAGATTATTTTGAGTAGTAGTTCATGATGTGTAGATTCAACACCTATATTTTTATGAATACCGTCCGACATAGGCGATAATTCGACAGTGTTAGCACCATAGATCAACAAGATTATATAGATGGGACACTGGTTGGAAAAAGTCTGAATCAAGTTTGTCACTTTTTTGTAGCGACTGGTGCATGAAACAAATTCAACTAGAGAAAACTGTATTAGCAACTCTCAAGAGAACTGCATTACCTCTTCTGCTTTTAGAATACTGCATTATCGACGCTTGGCGCGAATATTTGAATCTTTTTTCAGTTTTTCCTAGGGCTAAAATTAAACAAGTGTTCAGAAATTACTATGTTTTACTACCAAGACATTGAAATGCTTACATTCACACAACTTTACAACAAATACTTTTCAATTTTTTGGTTGTACAACATAGTATTTTCTGAACACTTGTTTTAATTTTAGCCCTAGGAAAAACTGAAAGAAGATTCAAATATTCGTTTCAATCTTCAAACTTACTATTTGAATAACAGATACATGTTTGAACTATAATTATTTATTAATTATAAAAAATAGAAACTATTATTATAATTAAAAAAATAGATGAAATTAACATATTTATTTACAATATTTACATTTAATTTGTTTGTAGTACAACATAGTAATTTTCAAAAACTTGTTTCAATGTTCAAACTCACCTTTGAATAACAGAGATATGTTTGAACAATAATTATTTATTGGTTATAGAAAATAAAAACTATTAAATAAAAATAAGAGATAAAATTAACATATTTACAGTATTCCTAGGTGTAAAGACAAAAATTGAACCTTGAGAACATTAATTTATGAGATCTTCTTAATCGGGTCAATAAATTCCTTTTCTTGATAACTGAAAAAAAATTTTGAATCAGTTCTGGTTGCTATTTAATTAACTTGCTTACACCACCAGAATAAAGAACACCTGACTAGTCAAGCATAATATTTGATAAAGATTATGTGTTGCACACTTCATAATTTGAAAATTTTAATTCTTCAATATGATATTTTCAAGAGATTTTGAGATTTTTCTTCTCTCACAAAGTCTTGGAATGAAATGAAAGAGATAATTAAAACACTGATTAAATAAAAAGTAAGTGTCCCGGTTTCATCAAATTACCAAATTGATATTTCCTACACTCAATAAAATCTAGATCTTTTAATAACTCACTATTACCAAGTAAATTAATCGTACAGATTGCACAGTTTCTAATAGATAAATCATTTGATATAATCTTACAAATTGCACACTCAACCTGAAAAAGTAATTTTCCCATCAACATTTGGCACTGATCCAGAAACTGGCCCATACCATTTCAATATCAGTTACCTCAGGAAAATCAGTTTGAAAATGTAGTAAACACTACGAAACTCGAGTCACTGTATATCAGTTATAATAAAAAGTGATAGAAAACAAAGTAATTCCTTATTTCATTCCATTAAAATGAACTATCACAAAGTAACGGACTACTCCATCCAATATTTGAAAATCACCTAGGGAAAAAAAAATATTATTAGATCATCCAGAGCATTTTGTTGGTGTCTTATATATCATTGATCTATATTCTAAACTAACCAATTAAACATAAAAATAGTCTAGACTACATAGTAAATTAAAATGAACCAATCTGAAGAAATTATATTCGTCTCAATATTTGATCATCTGATATTTGTGCCAATCAGTTGGCTGTATAATTTCAATCCACCTCTTAAATAACTTGGGATCTCTCTTGGGAAAACGATGTCTAGGGCTGGTTAGATCTTGACACCCATGTACACAACATTTCTTAATATATCCCATTTTCAAGTACTGTATTGAACTCAATATTTGAAAATACACTAGTTTAGATGCACTAAACTGTTTTGAACTCAACTCTCACGAAATTTAATGAAAAAGAAATGTGAGATGTACCCGAGGTTGGGTCATAACAAAATGTAAACAAAACCACTTCTTTTCAAAATATATGACCATTATTACAACTATGGCTAACGGCTGATGGTAGCGGTACCTAGCGGCGAAATCGAAAAGTATAAGTTGATGGTTAGCGCTAACTATTGACTGGTACATCAACTAAAAACTTAGTTTTAGCTGGGGGTAGGGAAGTGTCCAATCTATATATTATTGTTAATCTATGGTTAGCAGCACTAGTTGCACAATCCACATCACAACACTTATTAGTTTTACCTGCACAACCAGGATGGTAAACTTTCGTACAAGTTGTAAATTTAATGAAATTTTTCATTATAGTTCGCTTGCAACAACCGCATTCGGGAATCACAATTTGCAGAGACTCGCTCGCACCAACCTTCTTACTCGACGACATCTTGTAATATCAACAATTAATCCAAAAATTTAACTATTTTCAGATAATCAGCTTGATCAATTCAAGTTTTTAAAATTGGAGTCGGTGGCTGATTACTATTTTTATTAAGAAGGATTTTACTTGGAGAGTATTTTCAACACGACCTTACCGGTTGACCATCTGTTGACTAATATGGTGAAAGTGGATATTGTTTATTTAACATTCCCTGTATCAACGAAATTTTATGGGTGAGACCCAAACGATGCTTACCATTAACAAGATCAAAAGCTTTAATTACCTCGTTGGTAATTTCTCCATTTTCTACACTTAAATTATCAATATTATTATCAGTTGGGATAAGTTCAACGGGTTTATTTTCAATGGCGTCAATGGTAAAATCTTTACTTTGAATGTTCCTAGATTATTATAATAGTCTATTTTTGAGTTGAATATTGGACAAAAATCCGAACCAAAATATGAATGAATGATTTATAGTTAGAACAACTAGTGCTTTTAAGCAATGACAACAATCATTCATAATGATTGGGAGATATACAAAGCCTCTAACTGTTTGTCTCTGATTATCAGAGGATATGAGGAAACATTTTCAACTGTAATTTGGTCAAAATTTTTATACCATCCCGATCTACGGTTGACACATTTGATCCAGAATTTAGCAAAACTACGATGAGAGAGTTGATTAATATAACCTCCATAAAAGGCCGGTTATCATTCAACTTCTTATGAAAAATGGGAAGAGTTTCATAGGGTGAAAGCAAGTATTGTTTATAAAATTAAAAAACAGTTATTTTCCATTTTTGCCAATCTTCTACATATTAATAACACGATTTACCTAATGAAGTCCTTCTATAAGAAAGAGAATGTCGGACTACGGAACAGTTCTAGGAATTTAGTTTTTTGAACAGCGTTTGCATGTACGTACACTGAATCCTTCAGATCCACAACGAAAACAAAAAATTTTTGTTCTTTTAACAGTACATTTTCCATATACATGGCCAGATCTAATGCAATTCCAACAATTCACCTAAGAATCATTCTTACATGAATCCTTAAAATCGTATTTCTGTACACTAGCAAGAGCGGGAGTGTATGTTTTTGTGACAAAATGATTATTTTGATTTTGTTTCTGATGTATTGAGTATCTTGAATAAGATGTACTTGGTAAATTTATCGACAAAAAGTCGTCGTCTTCTAAATGTTTAACGCGCTTATAGAGTTCTGATACGCTATCGATTTCGGCCATAGCCAAAGCTTTTCTATATTCAGAAGTTTCTTTGAAGGTATTTCAATTTAGTGGGTTCTGCTGGTTCCTTCGTTAAGCGTCTGAATAGTTCATTCATCTTTGCAAAATAAATAGTAAATAATTCATTGTCAAATTAATTGCGAGATTTTATTTCATCCCATAAATATTCATCATAATTTGGTGGTTGAAAATCTCTCCTTAACGCCACCACCAACGAATCCCAAACCTTTGCTTCCAAAATTATCTGGCGAAGCCAATATCGTGCATCACCAACAAAAAGATTTATAGCGGAATCATATAATTTTTGTTCAGTAACATGACGTGCCTTTCTTAACTTGTTTATTCCTTGAGGGTTGGTAACTTGCAATACAAATGTCCAGAGGGGTGGACTACTACAGACTGTCCTACTGTAATGAAGTTGTTGAGTAACGATTCCGATAGTGGTTTAAATGATGAATTTCTCTAACGTGAACAGAAAATTTATAAAAGTGGAGAATTCTATCTTTCTACGTCCAATAAAATCGTCCACGGAATGGTCTAGATGTAAAGTGCAAATATCGGAAATATACGGTAAAAACCCTGACATATGAGAGGAACTCAAAATAGTGTTCAGACGGTGTCATGGCCGCTTGACACCATCGACATTGCAATAAACTCACCTCCAAAAAATAAACTCACCTCCAAAGGGAAATCAGAATTAATTCCGTTGTATAGAAACGTTTCTTCAAAGCTCTCGTGAAATGAAATAAGTATGGTAACAATATTAACTACACGAATTATCGCAGAAATATCGGATCTGATCTCTTCAAGGTGTCTTCAAGTTAACTTAATCAAAATATGGTGTCAATTTTATTTCTCGAAATTAATTCCTAATTACCGGACGGATGTGGGCGCCACCTGGTTGCAAAGAAGACAACGTTCTAAACGCCTATTAGACTAAATATGGCATCTTTATTTGTTTGAATGACTTATGATCATTCTGATGTAGATGTAGCTACAGTACTATAATATTAAAATTCAAATATTAGAAAGTGCAGTAACTTAAGCTTTGAAACAAAAAAAATGCTACAATGCTGACCGTTATCGCGCAATGATAACAGACTATTTGATGCCAGAAATTGAAGCCCGTTAGTTCCAACAATATGGCGCCACTTGCCATATAGCCCGTGTAACCATAGCTTTACTGCGATAGCGATTCGCCAAACGGATCACCTCACGCTTTGGACCAACTAATTGGCCGGCTAGATCGTCTGATATCACACCACTCGACTATGTAATGTCCAAAGTTTATATGGCTAAGCCGGTGGCAATTGAGGTATTGGAGGCCAATATTACTCGTGTTATTGGCCACATAGCACTAGAAATACTCGGACGCGTAATTGAAGGTTTGAACTTCAAAATGGACGTTGTTAACCGTAGTCGCGGACAACATTTTGAAAGAAATTATCTTTAAAAAATAATTGTAAAGAATGGTTCTTTTGTGTGATAATAAAGACTGTACAATAAAATTGTTTTTATTCATTTTTTTATTGAAAAAAGAATACATCTAAATGAATCACCCGACACATAGGATGGGTACATCATAAATATTAAGACGATATCTGTAGCGTCATCATATGAGGAAAATGAGAAAATGACGCATTGAAGATTATCAATGATGTTACATATATGTATATATATATATATATATATATATATATATATATTTTTTTTTTTTGTCGAGTCTCGCTGATATTTTGTTCGAGTGATGACCTTATTTAACTTTCATTAAACACTTCACTGGACAAGGAAGTTTCTTGTTACCATCGAGCTCATACTTTTCTGTTACTACTAAACATCCAATTAGGTTTCCTCCAAAGGACATCACCAATTCACTTGCGCATTCCAAAGTTCCACCTGTAGCAAGGCAATCGTCCACAAGAAGAGCATTCTGGCCCTTTTCGATAGATCCTTCCTGCATTTCCATCGCATCCTGAAAAATTTATACACGTGAAGAATATCAGGTTTTTTATACCAGCTGTAGAAGTATGAACTCGAAATTTACCCATAGATGGTGCCAGCCATCAGTTAAAGATCGCTTCTTCAGCACAATCATCTACCTCTAACAGCTGAAGCTGACGAAGGTTTTGAACACATCATAAAGCAAGATTCATAAACCGGTATATTTTTCCATAACCTTGAACCTGTCGAGTTTTGTACCTATTAATTTACGGACAGCATTGGTTTTCTGTTCCTACAGAATCGCATCGAATGCTTGTTGAAGCTTACTGTGAACATGCTCTTGGTAAAATGCAGTGTTTCAAAAAATTCAAAAGTGTCAATTTTGACGTGAGAAATGAAAAGCGTGGGAAACCACCAGTTCGCAGACAAAGAATTGTAACTTATTGGATTAAGATGATACTCAAACTCAACAAGAACTCTCGAATTAATTGAATGTGACGCGGAAAGACGTCTCCATTCATTTGAAAGCGAATGTGGAGAATGGCTTCCGTATTGAAAAAATATAAAGGCTGAAAAAAATTGACGAACCACATTTCAAATTTAAAAAAATGTATATGAAACAGTAATTTATTTCCACAAAAATGTTTGTACTACTACAACAATTGTCTCACCACGATGTAGCTTCTTCAGGTATTACATTGTACTGTCTGATGGTATTCAGTGTAACCGAGTTTAAATACATTTTTAGGTACGTGACCAAATAATGGAAGCACAAGTCATAAAAACTCTAGGTGTTTATTGGAGTCTTCCGCTCAAAATGCCATCAAGGAAAAATATATTTTTCCTTTTCCTTCACATCGTGGTGAGACAATTGTTGTAGTAATACAAACATTTTTGTGGAAATAAAATAACTGGTTCATATACATTTTTTTAATTAAAATGAGTTTCCACCAAGTAAAGACCGAATCAATCAAATACAAATTTGAAATGCAGCTCGACAGACACATTCGAGTACGTGTGTTCAACAGATATAGTCCCGTTGACAGTTTTTCGCCGCCGTATTAGAGCATTGTATGACAGTATTCAGCCACCGACTCCGGGTGTAAAAAATCCGGAGTGATCGAGCTGTTCAGCTTATAAACGTATTGTAGATAAAATATAGTTTATTACGCCGTCGAATGAGAAAGTTGTATCGAACGAATCGCTACAGGTTTTAATACCTGTTTAGTGCAATATTTGTAAAAAAGGGTATCATCATGGCTGTGGAAATAAAATAAGGAGGTGCTGCGATGAAGATTTTTTACCTTTCAGTGATATTACTGTTGGTGGTATATCTCCAATATTTGACTGTAGTTATAAAAATAGCAGTAACGAGTCACATGACGATCTTCAGTTAAAGATTATCTTTGAATTAGAAGCAAAGAACTCTATACTGTAGGAAAATATTCTCCTAAAATATAAAATTTCCACTCTAGAATGTGAAATCGTAAACAACAAGGCTATGATTGAAATCCACAATGAAAAACATGTTGCTAATATAACAATTCATAAGGAAACAAACGTATCGTCTTCGATTGTGGACCGTCCATCTGATACATTAAATGCGGGACCTATAACTGGCGCTGTAACTGGTGATCTCTATAGCGTAGTTGCCTCACGACATCCACCGTCTTATGTTGCGGATACTGAAATAAACAATCTTGGAAGAGAGAATATAAAACATAAACAACATAACGCTAATAATCCAATAAAAATAATTCTTCAATACCAAATAGAAATATTACCCAAGAAACTTCATATACGAAAACAAATGAGGACTGGAGTGTTGTTTCACATAGAAAACCAGGTCGTAGACATCGTGCTTCAATTCTCGGCAGCTTTTCTGAAAACGTAACAGTTGAAGGGATAGAAAAATTCAAAATATTTCATGTGTCGAATCTGAAACCATAAACGACGCTTGAAAGTTTACATGATTTTCTGAAGAAAAACTTTTCCTCGGTGAAATGTGAAGAATTAACTTCTAAACATCCTTCAAAGTGCTTAAACCGAGTTCTGAATATGAAAAATATGTGAAAAAATGTGAAAAAATATGAATGTCCTTAGACGGATATTCATCGTTTTTCAACCAAGGAAGAACACCCGCCTAGTAGATTAAACGTTTCTGAGGACCCTAAATTGAGACTTTTGCAGATGAATGGCTCAATGTATCTCCAACAAATCAGATAGCTTGGAAATAAATGTTGACGAAGTTGGTCTTGGTATAATTAGTATTGCTGAACACGCGTCTACTTCGGATAGTGTGAAAACAATGACAATACCTAGCTACCTGCTAGTTGACTATTTTTGCCGGTTCTAAGCGAAAGCATGGAGGGTCGATGATTTACGTAAAAGTAGTATGAATTGTGAGATAAGAGGTTGTTTTTTATTAAATTAGTGGAAGCAATATTTCATAATATTTCATTTGTGAATAAATGAACACGTGGTTTAACTAAATATTATATTTCTACATTATATGTACATCGGTCAAACTTACTATCTATATGAAAAGGGCAAAGAGTGACTGAACTTTAGCATAGAGCTTGAATCTCGGTCACAGAAAATGTACAGAACGTAGAGTGGGGAGTTCTTTTTCAACCTTTTGGTATTCATTCATAACACCCCCACTTAACAAAAGTTTACAATAACAATAATGAATTAGTTGTAACAGACCTAAATTAAGCTTCCTATCAATTATTGATAGTTTTTGGGTCGCATGTCTCATCCTCCAAATCATTCAAGGATACATTATTGTCAAGAGGTGTACAAAAAATTATACAATCTGAAATCTTGAATCGTTTCTGCCAACTATCGATGTATTCCTCTTGTATGTATTCCTATCTCATATAATCATTAGTTCTCCTTATTCTTATACCTAGACACTGGTTTGCTTCATCTAAATTTTTAAATTGATGATTAAGATTTTTATATTATAGATTAAATCAATTTCATTTTTGTCCGCAGAAAAAACAAAGACATCGTCTACATAACAGACAATTTATTCCTATTTTTCCTTATATACAAACATGGTTCAAATTTATATTTTTTGTAACCGATTTCTGATAAAACATTGTCTACTCTTTCATTCCATGCCTGACTAGCCTGATTCAAACCATTTATGGCTTTCTTCAGCTTGAAAACCATATTAGGGTTTTCCTTTGAAATAAAACCCTCAGGCTGTTCCATTTCTTTAAAAAACCCGTTAAGAAATGCAGTTTGCACTTTTAAGTGTATAATTTTTAGATTTAGTCTAACGGCTAATCCTAATAAAAGTCTAAACGTTGAGTGTCTCACCACTGGAGCAAATGTTTCACTATAGTCAATGCCTTCTTTCTTTGTGTAACCTTTGGCTAAAAGCCTTGCTCTTAACTTATTTTTATTCTCACGATCACTCTTCACTTTAAAAACCTACTTATATCTTACCACTGTACTGCCGTCTAGTGGATTCACGAGCTCCCATGTGTCATTCTCATGAAAAGACTGGATCTCTTCCTTCATAGCTTGCATCCACTGATCTGCACTCGGTCCTAAAAGTTCATCGCTCACTGCCTGTGGAATTTCTATTGATTCTGGAATTCCATCAGAATCAGATGAACCATTGAAATAGGTGACGAAATCTTCAAACCTTTTCTTCTTTGGTTGTCTCTGAGATTTCCGTACATCTGTTTCTACTTGATTGTCTAGCATTTGGTCATGAATACATTTAACTTCAGATGAATAAAGATCATGTGGTGAAGTCACATCTGTTTCGGAAGAGCATGATTCAGATTCTTCCCCCACTGAAGCTGGATTCTCTTCTGAAATTTGTTCCTAAGGTGATTCTTCTGTGATTTTCAGATTTCGTTCAATAATAGTAACATCACAGCTGACGATAACCTTCCTACTGACTTGGTTAAAGCACCTATAAGCCTTCGTTGTCTCGTCTTATCCTATCAATGTATTCTTTATTGATTTTTGGTCCCATTTCCCCCTATTTATCTTAGGCACATAAACCATATAACCTCAAGTGGCCAAGATTCGGTTATCTTCCCGTCCGCAATTCAAAAGGCGGTTTTGGTATCTGTGAACTAGCAAACCGATTCTTTAAGTAACAATCCATATTGTAAGCTTCGGCCCAAAGAGACTTACTTAAATCATTATCAAACAAAAGACATATCGCCTTTTCAACAAGCGTTATGTTGAATCTTTCAACCAATCCGTTTTGTTCAGGTGTGGCTATTTGTTGTTTGATGAATGATGCCGGAATATTGCAAGTATCTATAAAAATCTTTATTGCAATACTCGGTCCCTTAATTCTGATATTCTGTCGATTTTCCACTAAGCTTTTGAAGGTCTTGAATTTTAGAATACCTCGTGCTTAGTCTTCAAAAAGTAAATGAAGCACATCCTTGAATAATCATCAGTGAAGGTGATGAAATATTTTGCTCCTCCTTCTGAAGTGGATTCCATTGACCCACTTACATCGCTGTGAATAATTCCTAGAACATTTTTTTGCACGAGAATCTTCTTCTGGCAATGGTAACCTGGCCTGCTTTCCTTTGCAACATACTTCACATTTATCGACTCCATTCTGGCTTCTGTTGGTGATCTCATCTACTATTTTGGCTGTCATCTGTAGATAATTATTATTAATATGATCAAATAAGCATTCCATGATTTTCTAATCTGGCGGATATCAGCGAGCGTAAGAGACCTATATTTCGCATCAATCCGCTGTCATCATAAAGTTTCTTCAGGCGAGTATACCTGTTCGGCGGGGTATTTCATTTATCTGTTCGAAGACCCCCATTTTCGGGATATTCTCATGAAACGACTCGGGGTTTAACGGGACTTGACGGTTCGACCGGCCTGTCCTGGCCCCTGGATCTGTGCGTAACTATTTAGGGTTTGTGGATCTCGACGAAATGGCTCCGCCATTAGTGCTTGACGCCAGGATCAATCAAATGACTTCACATGGGTTCGGTGGGTCAGGACGTATAGTCCGCTAGACGGTGCTCGTACCAGGATCAATTGTAGTCGTCAATCTTGAGTTTATCTTAGTTCTTGGGACTGCGTTCGGGTGGATGGATAAGAATTCCCTCCGGCGGGTGAGTTGCGTCTCAAACAACTCGGGTACTGACCTGCAGAGCCAGTAGAGGTTGGATAGTGCTTTCGCTGCTACCAGTCAGACGGTTCTGGCTTTCGAGTCGGGGCCCAAACTGGAAGCTGGTGGGTTCATCTCTTCGGAGGGGTTCTCGCCGAGCGCGATGATATGGCGTAATCCTTATCACACTTTCTACCTCTGGGTGGACTGTGGAGACTGCTTGGTAGTCACTTGGAAAAGAGGCCTTCCTCAAATAGCCAATAACTATTCTGGTAGAATTCACCTGTCTTTGAATCCTTCACATGAGGAAACAACGATGGGTCAGTGGTTAGAACTAGCTTTGCCTTTGCTTTGATTATAGTCGAAGTGTCCGTCTCACTACCGTCGATGCATTTGTGCAAGCCTTCAAGTACAAGTACATAATTCTCACGTCCTAAAAGTTGTGGTTCGCTCATGAGATAACTGGCGGCCATTGCTTTTTTTTTAAATTAACTTACACGATATGATACCGTTCTATTTAAACCAACACAAACAACTTAGCAACTTTAATAATATTGCACTTAGAGTCCTGGTCCCATAACCTGTTGTTTATTAAATTGGTGGAAGCACAATTTTATAATAAGTCTGAACGTTCTTCTTCAAACTTCTGGTATACATTCACATCAATTCTGTAGAAAAAGGATCGACTTGTTTATTCATGAGAACGAAGGACATTTTGAACACCTACTCTGATTGAATTTTATTTTATGTTCTTAGTTTTTATTTCAATTTTTTTGTTTAATCAATAACATTATCATTACTTTTTACCAGCATCGGTTATTACTTCATGATTATGCAATCAAAATATTCTGAAAACGGTACACAGTATCAAGTTGTACCAGGAGGACGTTTTTGGTGTAAAATTTGATAATGTTTAAGTTCACCCAAAATTTTGATTGATAAATGTAAGAATATTGCTTTGTTTCAGATGCCAGTGTATATTCACGAAAGAAAACTGAACTACCACTCTGTCAACTATCTGTGATCTTCTGTAGACACCGAACTACCGATGATAGCGTCATTGCAATTGTAACCCTAGTGAAATGCTGTTAGCGTCATTTAGATTTGGTACCTACCAGTACTTTTAGATGTATTACAAGATGTGGTTTAAATGTGTCTAGAAGTGAATACAGAGTTTTATAAATTCAACCGTGTTTTAAATACCCACGCTCTGCCCAGCGATATAATTCCAACAGGTTAATGATGCCTAGTGCATGCTTCACTGCGTTTTTAAAATTTTAGATGCTGATGTTTATTTGTGTGAATACTGAAGTAACAAACGATGGATATAAGTTTGCACTTCAATTTAAGAGTATATTAGACTTGCAGTATGTGATGAATTTTATGGGGTTTATTTTTCATACACAAGTTGCAAGAATTGAGAAACTATTATAGATGATTCAGTTTATGGTTTTCACACTCAAGTTTAATTTAGAATGTTTTGTGAATTAAAACAATTGAGAGAATAAATGGACAAAGGTTACTCACACTGTTCAGACAATGGATTATGGAAGTTAGATCCATTTAAACAATTAAGAGTTCGGAAAATAAGATCTTTGTCGTTTAGAAATTCCATCCAATATAACAACTTAGAGGTTGAAAGTTAAGATGATTTTTGTTTGGGAATTTTTATCCAATAAAGCAATTGAGAGGTTGGAAGCTCAGATGTCTATCTTTTGAAAGGTTTTATCCATTAACCCAATTAAGATTTAAGAAGTTTTATCCAATGAAACAACTTCGAAGTTTAGATGATTGTCTTTTGGAAATTTGATCCATTGAAACAAAGAGTATTCACATGATGAACTAATATAAGTTTTATACATTATATTAATTTAAAGTTCAGGTAATGAACTTCCAGAGAATTTATGTATTAAAATAATTAAGAGCTTAAAAGCTAAGATTATGAACTAATTGACCTTTTACGCATTAAAACAATTTTATGAATTGAAACACTTCGGTGTTTTTTTGGATGTTTGTGAGTTAGGGATTTCATACGATTCAGGCATGTATCCAGTTTCTGTACAATTTGGGCAAACCAATTTCAACAGGTAGTTATTGCTGTGCGTGACACCACAAGTTGAAAAAGGGTGTACATTTACTTGGTGGTACTGAATAATATTTAAATAAGGTTATTCTGATATTCACAAATTTTTATTGTTATGCTTACAACAATCGTTTCGCTATCACAGTAGCATCATCAGGCAAGATTACATTTTGAATAACTAAGCTTGTTTCCGAAATCCATTGCTATTTATATTACAGTAAGTACAATAAATTTGTATTGAGCACTAAAACCCAAAAAAGGGTCTCTGTAAATTACAGCTTATCTGAATATATTTAACAGAGGTGAGTTATTTAAATCTATTTGTTCGTTAAGTAATATTCCAATTTTATTATGTTTATTTATCTCTAGGGATTCTAACAGATTTAAGGCATAACTTTACTTACATAATAAAATTGGAATATTACTTAACGAACAAATAGATTTAAATAACTCACCTCTGTTAAATATATTCAGATAAGCTGGAATTTGCAGAGACCCTTTTTTGGGTTTTAGTGCTCAATAAAAATTTATTGTACTTACTGTAATATAAATAGCAACGGATTTCGGAAACAAGCTTAGTTATTCAAAATGTAATCTTGCCTGATGATGCTACTTGGATAGCGAAACGATTGTTGTAAGCATAACAATAAAAATTTGTGAAAATCAGAATAACCTTATTTAAATATTATTTAGTATGGATTTTCACCAAGTAAGGACAGATTCAATTCAATATTGGTGGTACTGCTTGATACTCGAACTCCCAGTTTCAAATTGCCATATTTGCTGTGCGTTTGACATTCAACAGGTATTCAGGTATTTTTTGGATGTTTGTGAGCTAGGGATTTCATACGATTCAGGCATGTATCCAATTTATGTACAATTTGGCCAAACCAATTTCATCAGGTAGTCATTGCCGTGCGTGACACCACAAGTTGAAAAAGGGTGTACATTTACTTGGTGGTACTGCTTGATACTTGAACTCCCAGTTTCAAATTGACAAGGATTGCTGTGCGTTTGAGGCAATTTAGAAGCATGAAACAAATATTTCTATCCTATACCTGGTATTAGATGATATTAAGAGGTGAACTAAGTGCTTATAATGCATGAAAAATTCTTAATACATGATGTAGATATTTTTGTTTCATAAATACCGAAATATATGGCAGAACTAGTTGATTACGAGAGCTTCTCAGATGATTGATGAATCCAACCGTACCACCTTTACTATAATATGGATGACATATACATGAAAGATCAAGACTTAGTAGAAGCAAAGGAGAATTAATGTCCTGAGGTAAGAAGTTTCCTTACTTGAGACTGAAAAACTATCTTTGATAGTCATTATTATGGTTCGTTCTTTTTTATGCCAACCAAAAATGGAAAGAAATTAGAATAGTGTGAAATATTTAGATATTCGATGAAGTTTTAAGAATATGTTGAATTATTAAGAAATAAGATGATGGAATATAATTCATTATGATATTAGAAGTTAGATGAATTCAGAAGAAAGGCCTTTAAAAAGATACTAGATTTTAATTCAAATACAGGTTTAACATATTTTTACTTTACAGTACTACGAGTACCGTCGAATCTAGGGATGTACTCAATAAAGATGCAAATCAGATTAAACTAGATGTAAATGCAGGTACGAGTACAATTGAGCGGAGGTATGTACTCACTAAAGATGAAAATTATATTTTAGGTGAATCTAAATGGGTATTTAGATACAGTAAAATTGAGGCATCAACATCATAGATGCTGTACTCACCGAAGATGAAAATTAGATGTTAGGTGAATCTAAATGTGTATTTAGATTTAGTAAAATCGAGGCATCAACATTATAGAAGATGTAATCTCACTGAAGATTCAAATTAGATATATATATATATATATAATCAATCTATAGATTTAGGTATAATCAACTGGAGACATTAAATTTATAGTGAATGTACTCATTAAAGATAACCTTCAGATATTTAATGAATCTAGATGAAGAACGTTCGAAAGAGCAGAATACTTATTATATAGAAATCCTTAAGAAGGTGGTACAACAAGAATGGCTGATCACAAAAATTATTATAACATAAAGAGGGAAGTCACTAAATAACTTTTACGATGGGTATGAATCTGCCCTTGGAGAATACTACACTCTGATTTTATGACAGACTCATTGATCTTGAGTAATTTTAAGAAGAGTCATGACAGAACAGTCATTTAATGACTACTGAATTAGTTTTGTATCATGAGAGATGAGGAAACTGCAAAACAATTTTATTAGTTTTGTGGCAAACACCGGTGCCACTGATCGTACAGTAAATGATCAGTTGACTTCGAATTATTGTGAGAAAGAAGTTAGATGACAAAACGATTATGAATACAAATGACAATCAAATTGCAGATATTGAAGTAGGTGGTAAAACAGATCGATTAAGAATGAGAGTTCACAATTGTTGTGAATGTACTCACAGCTTAAGATGTGTCTGAGAATCTGTCATCCCTTTGTAAGTTAAACAGGTTTAGGACTTGAAATTTATTTAGATGTTTTTAAGAGAGAAAGATTATTTTAGAGGGATAATAAAATAATCCCAACTGGATTATACTCTTCAAAGTTGAAGCCGAATTAGATTCAGTTTAACAATGAATTAGAATATGATCATTGTTACAAAATATTAATGATAATACCAGGATGAGATGCCTGTACAATCGCAAAAATCTAATAAAGATGGAGAATATGTATAACAATTCTATACTCAAACAAACCCGACAAGGTTTTGTTGATCACAAGGCAAATTGCAGACATGCGCACGTTTCAAACTGTTTGATTTTCGTTAGTATGCTAGTGACACCAAATCTGTCCAGTATCTATATTCGCTTTACACAGAAGCTCTAAGGTGTGCATGCCTGCATTTTGCCTCTGTGATCAACAAAACCTTGTTTGAGTATAGAATTGTTATACTGTATGTTACACTGTCTCGATTTCTAGAATTTTCTATTACCATAGCTCATACTCCTTATTAGTAATTTTTGGTACAGATCAGCCAAATTAAATTATTTTAAATTTTAGATGCATTACAAGATGTAGTTTAGATGTGTATAGAAGTCAATAAAGAGTTTTATAAATTCAACTTTGTTTTAAATTGAATTACTCCGAAACTTCCTAAATACATACATTTTTGTTCACTTATATATGCACATATGCAATAGTGTTTGGATAGATTTTCGGACAGTTGGAAGCATGTATACTTTTAAAGTTCCAGGTAGGATAGCGTTTGAAGTTTTGATTTTTTTGACGTTTCGGCTGCAATCAAGAACGATTGTTGACTTCAAACAGGGTTCTTGATGTGTTTACTCGGTTACTTCAAATGCTTCCATGGCCATATGTCAAATCACAATCGAGTTATCTATAAACATAAACAATCCAGCAGTAATTATGACAGCTGCGTTCGTTCTGTAACTTTCGTCAATTCATTAAAAGATGTCGCATATTTATTGAAGAATGGATTATTTCAAGAGGTCAAGCAAAATGCAGCAGAAAGACTTCCATTGGGAAATCCTCGATATCCGCGAATGTTTAATTTTGTGCGTGTACAAATGTAAAGTCATAAACACTTTGAACAACTCATGTGAATGAATAAGATCAATTTTAATGGTAGGTCTTCGAAGTTCATTATTTCAATTTTTGATAAGTGTGTTTTCAAAATAAAACATTTGAGAAAAATCGCCTAATAAAAGTTATTAGATAAGAACTGGTTTTTCAAATTTGTCAGTAAGTTTGTTTCCTTGTCATAAATTGAACAAGTCAATATTATGAACAAAATAATATGGCGGATTCATTCATGGCGAGATAAAGTGATATAGGTATTTAAATTAATATGTGGCATCTTTCGACAAATCAACGAAGTCCGAAACTCACAAATCCGTTGAATGTTTGTGTTGAAATCGTAATCCCGATTAAGTGTTTTAATTGGTATATGCTGTCAATAATGCTATTCTCGATTCATAATTGGAGTCGCCAGAACTAACGGAACCGAATTCGAATTGAAAGGCTTACATTTCTATTTCTTTAAATATTTTATATAAGCGCTTTATATTGAACTGATTCATTTCAATGAGTTCAACTTTCTCTTAAAAACACGTTTCACCTTTGAAAACTCCCTGTATCCACTAATATATGTCGATAAAATAAGCTATATGAAAAATCATCTATACAAAAAGAAAAAAATGTGAGTCCCATGAAGACTGAATATTTACCATATAAAGCAACTAACTACACACTTATTCATAAAATAATCTTTTCGTCAGAAAAACAAGATACTCCAAATAGATTGAAGTTGCCAATAAACAATTTTTCTGAATATTCCAATGAAATTCGATTTTTTTTTAATCATTTAACCATAAACGTGTACAAACGCGGTGAATCTATCCTAAAAATAATAATAATTTATTAATTACCCTTAAAATTTCAGAGGGAAAATCATGTAAATACGGGGTCGTCAACGAAAACTTAACACTTCGATTTTTCGACTTTAAAATGAAAATGTGGAAAATCGCTTGGACCCGTAAATTTCTGATTTGAGTAGGAACAACTTTTCCGCTTTTTCCGTCCCCGTAACTTCAACCTCCTAACGGGGGTGAGCACAACTCCTTCATTTTGAATAGGGATGAGGGGTGTTGCGATAACTAATTTTAAAGATCGTATCGAGTACTATCTGACCGTAAAATTTTGCTTTAAAATATCCATTGATTATGAAATAGCTGCGAAGATAGTGGAATTTTTCTCGAGAATATTATTAGTATCCGACACATTTCAAAGGTATTCAGTAGTTATGTGGTTAATTTTTTGTCCAAAAAAGTATTGATTTCTCATCCAAAAAAGTAGACGGACCATGTTTTTGATTTATCTTAGTCTATCGTAAATGTTTGAGAACGTTACAAGTGTGTCAAAGCGACTGTAAATTTGTAGTAGACTTAAAATGGTGTATTCCCTATAAGAAAGGGTGGAAATGATAAAATTCTTTCTTAGAAATTACGACTCTGCGCGAAAAACAGCGGTTTTATTTAACGAACGAAATCTTGGAAAAAATGTATCCGCTGCTTACGTTGTGAAACTGGTTGCCAAATTTGACGCTGCTGGTTCAGTCTGAAACAAAAAGGTGCATGAAAGAGACGGAGCAAGGGGCGTGGCTGTCTTAGGCTGTATAGTACTTGAGTACTAGGAAATTGTGCGATATATCTGGTGTTTCACGCACAACAATCATGAGAATTATGAAACAACATAAATCCCATCCTTACCAGATACGATTGGTTCAGGAACTGAATGAGGATGATCCCGATCGCCGATTCCATTTCTGTGAAGTGGTCAGTGAAATTATAAACGGTAATCAAAACTACATGTTCGATATCTGTTTTTCGGACTAGTGTTCATTTTAGCTCAACGGCATTGTAAACCGGCATAACTGCCGGTATTGGTCAGATGAAAATCCAATATTATTTCGTGAGGTGCATACTCAGCGTCTCCAAAAATTAAATGTTTGGGCGGGTATTTATGGAAATCACATAATCGTCCATTTTTTTTAAACCCGGTAATCTCACTGGCCAAATTTATCTAGATCTATTGGAGAACGCTATTTCTCCAGCCCTCGTACAAGTATTAGGGAATGCAAAAGACCATCAGACGATCATTTTCCAACAAGATGGCGCACCACCTCATTTCGTTCAACCGGTGCATCCGTTTTAGATGAAAATTTTCCTCGCGCCTGGATTGGAAGAAAGGGACATATATTCACCTGATCTTGCTGCACTGGACTTTTTTATGGGGTCACCTGAAATCCAAGATTTACGCTACCCAGCCTGAGTCACTGGATGATTGCGAACTCGGCATTAATGAATGCCGTCAAATTACACCAGAAATCTTGAGTAACGTACGTGGACGTTTTCATCAAACCTTACATTACTGCATGGAAGTGAATGGTGCCCATTTCCAGCATTTAAATAACTAATCACAAAAGTAAGTACTCTTCCACTAGTTTACCTGTCATTTCGTTATCGATGGAAATTTTGAAGCGAAATTTCAGGATCAGATAGTACTCGATAAGATCTTCCAAATAAGGTATCGCAATCCGCCGTTAGGGAGTTGCAGTTACAGGGATGCGAAGAGCGGAAAAGTTGTTCATCCTTGAATCAAAACTTGACGGGAGCGAGCAATTTTCCACGTTTTCATTTCAAAGCCGGAAAATCGAGGTGTTAAGTTTTCGTTGGACCATACTGTATTTAATAAAATACATATATATAAATAAAAGTAATATAAATAAAAATAATCTTTCAATTAACAAATTTAAAATTCATAAAAGTCAAAATATAAAAATTATTAGATACTATTATAGTATAAACTATTACAAAAATCAATTGATGACTAGAACTAAATTCATTCATTGAACAAAAAGTACACTCAGTGAGAAACATCTTGACTTTCCGTTTGATTGCTGTACAGTGCAGTGGCTTCAGGTACTGAGGAAGTTTATTGTATTATCTCGTACCATTGAATATGTGTCCTCTTGTGTTCTCTTCAGTCTATGATGTGGAGTTATGAATTCATTTCTTGATCTTGTTTCATCATTGTGAACCGCTGAATGCTTTTGGAAAGTGTTCCTATTATGTGTATATAATTACGTAATCTTAACCCTTATTAATTAAATGGATCTTTTCCAATACTCTATAAGACCTGTATATTAACATGTATTTTATTGCAATTCAGCATTTCTTCCCATGAATCATATCTTAATTCAGTTAAGGACACTTATAAATACCCTTGTAATTGTTTATCCTTCAAGAGATTGTAATTAGAGCTTAGACGCATTAATCATTGTATTCAAATAAATTGTTCTTTTTACCAAGGTTTTCTGTGCAAAATACATAATTATATACATAAGGAATTCAAGAATATTGCAGCATATAGAGGTAATTATATCATATTGCTTAAAAAGGGATCTACAGCTAATGATCTGGTTTACACCCACTGTCAGAACAGTTCCTGTTTCAGGAAAAATCTATCAGTATCTGAAAATGCGCTCCATAAGATTATGCCGTAAGTCATTCTACAGTGAAATTGTGAGTAATAAGTGAGTACCGCCTCTTTTTAGTGAGTATGCTTTTTATTCATCGTATTGCGAATAACGCCGTGAATAGCTTTTGGAATACTTCATTTATATGTTCCACCCAAGTTAGATTTCCGCTAATTGATACTCCGAGCACATAAAGCTAATGTGTTTTCTCTGGATTTACTTTCATATTATTCATTTTGAATCATTCCACATCGCCCTTGATAATTTCCCCTGACTTATTCAGCAGCAAATTTCTATTATTTGCTTTATTCAAGAATGATGTATCATCAGCAAAGAGGGTCTTATCATCTGCAGCAATATTACACACCAGATCGTCAAGGTTCTAGCACCGATCCCTGGGGCTCTCCTGTATTACTTTTCATTCTTGAAGACCTCTTGCGTTCCAAATCTACTATCTCATAACGATCTTCAATACAGGACCTCATCAGATTCAAAGTTATGCCTCTTATACCTATACACTCCAATTTGCGTAGAAGCTTTTCGTGGGTGACACAATCGAATGCTCTAGTCATGTCCTGCTAATGTGTATCGTCCAATGCTCCATGATGAATTCGACAATGTGAACCAAAGCCGTAGTAGTTGATCTCCGCTCTCTAAAACCATGCTGTTAATTTCCAAGCAACGAATTTCTCTCCAGAAACGAGTTCAACCTTATTTTTAGAAGGGACTCAAAGGTTTTTGAAATAACTGGCAGAATCGTTATTAGTCTGTAGTTTTCATAAAGCGCCTAATCCCCCTTCTTGTATACAGGTATCACCCTTGCGACCTCCAGTTAATCGGGAGAGTAGCCATGTTGAGGTCTGAGAATATCTTTTCTATGATATATATTCTATAACTCTAGGTTAACTGCACTGGCGGGATAACCATAAGGATTAAAAAAATGTATATGAGACAGTAATTTAATTCCACAAAAATGTTTGTACTACTACAACAATTGTTTCACCATGATGTTGCTTCTTCAGGTATTACATTGTAGTGTCTGCCGTGCATGAACGATCGGAACACGAACTAACGTGGCCTACGATATAATACCTGAAGAAGCCACATCGTGCTGAAACAATTGTTGTAGCAGTAAAAACATTTTTGTGGAAATAAATTACTGTCTCATTACATTTTTTTAATTAAAATGAGTTTCCACCAAGTAAAGACCGAATCAATCAAATATTTAATAACCATAATGTATAATAGGAGGTACAAAAACGTGTGTAACAAGAGAACCGAACCACGCCTAGTATTGTAATAATTAATTATATAGAATATACAGGTTAAGTATAATAGTGTGTTAATACAAGCCACATTCTACTGAAGATAGAAAAATAATATTAACAACAGGTCAAGTGTCCAGAACGTAGTGGCAAAATATAAATTCGAAAATTAAAAATTCACAAGATGAATCCAATCACCTTGCCGCAATTAAATGGTTGAAACTTTTGTAACTGGAAATTCAGAGTTTGAGCTTTACTTGAAGAGAAGCACTTAGATGATACCTTAGAGAAGACTTTATAGAATATTTTATAGATGATGAGCAGACACAAGATTTTCGTTCACGTGACTTGAAGGCCAAATCAATTCTGATACCATAAGTAAGTGACAAACATCTTGATATCATTAAAGATGGAAAAACAGCTTAAGAAATGTTAAAATGCTTGGATGATGTTGTCTAGAGAAAAAGTATATTCACTAAATCAACCCTGAAGAAGAAATTACTGACTATGAAACACAAGAAAAGTGAAAAGTTAGAAAATGATTTTCACAATTTTGACACCCTTATAAGGGAATTGGAAAATATAGGCTCTAAAGTCGACGGAGAGGATAAAGTTTGTCATTTCCTATTAACGCTAAACGAAGAATATGATTCAGTAATAACAGCAACTGAAAGGATGAATCAAACTGTCACAATGGATTTTGTGAAATCAAGACTGTTGGATGAAGAGCTGAAGATCAAAACAAAGCAAGGTTCTGTTACCAAAAATATAAATGAAATTTCATTCAAAGCAAATCAGTTCGTCTGCTTTAAATGTGGAAAACCAGACCACAAGATTGCAGAGTGTCGTCAACACACTTGGCAAAGAGGTATCTCAAGGTGTAGAAGAGGAAGAGGCTATGTGAAGCAAAGTAACAGAGATTACAATCGAAACTCAAATCAAAATAGTACTGGGGGACAGTATCAAGCCCACAAGGCTGATGAGGTCAACTTTATTACACTAACAAGTCAAAATGGAGAGGTAGAAGTTTGTCCGAACACCTTCATATTGGATTCAGGATGTACTCATGTTGAAATTGTATCAACAATTGTTTATTGAATACTAAGGCCATTATATTAATACTAGTGTATAATGTTCTGTGTATTCCTTTTTTTATATGTCTGTATCTATGACCGTCTGTAGAAATAAAGTTAGTCGTGAGCTGAAACTCGAGTAGTTCTTGTTGTTGTACCTGCCTACTTTCTCTACACAAAAGAATCCACATTTTGCTCTCTCAATAGGTTATGGGCCCAGTTCCTCGAACTTTATTGTGATTTTAGTAAACCACGTGTTCCTTTTTTGTGTTGTTTGTCGGGTAAACGCGAACAATTTTACGAGTGCTAGGATGGCTGTAAGTTATTTGTCGAGTGTTCCTAAATTAGTTGAACGTAAAAATTATGCTGATTAGGCGTTCGCTTTGAAAAACGTGTTCGTCTTAAAAGGACTTACTGATTGTATAGAGGGTTCCCAAAAGGACACAGTGTTAGTGAACAAAGCCAAGGCTAAGTTAATTCTCACGTTGGATACTTCGCTATACATTCATGTGAAAGACTGTAATTCGGCTAAAGAAGTGTGGGACAAGTTAAAAAGACTTTATGAAGACAGTGATTTCGAGCGAAAAATCGGGTAAAATTTCACAAAAACGGATGTGTTATATTCAATAATCATAATCGGTTAGTTGCTACAGCAATTTTAGATAATAATGTTTACTACTCTGTCAAGAAAGTACCGAGAATTTTCAATTAAAACAACATTTTTACATTTAATCGTCAAAATTTATTGAGTCGCCTTCAAAATAGGCTCCATTTGCTCCAATACATCTATGCCAACGGCACTTCCAATTATCGAAACATTTTTTATAGGCGCTTTCCGGGATGGACTTTAGCTCTCGCGCCGAATTTTGTTTTATGGCTTCAATCGACTCAAATCGGGTGCCACGAAAGGGGCAATTTGAGTTTTGGGAAGAGGAAAAAGTCGCAGGGAGCCAAATCCGGCGAATACGGTGGTTGCTCAAGCACGTTTGTTGAGTTTTTGGCGACAAAGTCAGCCACAATCGTAGCTCGGTGAGAAGGCGCGTTATCGCCATGCAAAATCCATGAGTTGTTCGCCCATAAATTTGGCCGCTTCTTACGGATACGCTCACGCAAACGTTTCATAACGCCTAGGTAATACTCCTTGTTTACCGTCTGACCCTCTGGAATGAATTCGTAGTACACCACGCCATGGATATCGAAGAAAACAATGAGCATCACCTTCATTTTCGAGCGGCTTTGGCTTGGTTTTTTCGGTTTCGGCTCATTTTTTGCCACCCATTCCGATGATTGCTGGCTTGTTTGCATATCGTACTTGTAGACCCAGGTCTCATCACCAGTTCTAATGCGTTCCATGAATGTAGAATCGGAATTACAGCGATCCAGCATGTCCGAAGCAACCTGTTCGCGATGACGTTTTTGAAGAAAATTCAGGTCTTTCGGTACGAGTCGTGCGGCCACCTTTCTCATGCCCAAAATATCAATCAAAAGCGTACGTGCGGACTCGTGGGATATCTTAAGATCATGTGCTATCTCTCTCAAGCTGGTACGACGATTTTTCAGCACCCTTTCTTTAATTTTATCGACGTTATCTTCGATCGAAGCCGTCGATGGGCGTCCGGAACGAGGCAAGTCTTCGACCACTTCACGACCGTCCTTGAAGGCTCTATACCACTGATATGCACGAGTTTTAGATAGAGCATTATCACCAAAGGCCTTTTGCAACATTTTCAGTGCATCGGCACACGAAAATTCATTTGCAACAAAAAACTTTAAACAAATTATTTGCTCAACGTAATCACTCATAGTAAAAATCGGCACGCACTCTGACATCGACTGACTTAATCAGCTGTTGCAAACACACTAGTTGACAGATCCCGCTCAAGCTTGGCATAGTAATTAAGGACAGTGGTACCAACCTAGGAAAAAAAAATTTGACTTGCCTCATTGCCCCGCCAGATTTAAATCGATAATTCCCGGTACTTTCTTGACAGAATGTATAAGCTGAATTACATAAAACAAAATTCTAACTTCATAGTAAACTTGGCCACTTCTGCACAGACATGACACCGTTTGGTCATTTGAATTACAAGGGCCTAAATTTGATGAAAAATGGACCAGTTGATGGATTCCAATGTACAGACAGTTTATCAAAGAGCAAATATGATCTGTGTGAAGTTTGTTGCGAAGGTAAACAAGCAAGATTACCTTTCAATAACAAAGGGCATAGGGCAAGTTCTGAACTTGAATTAATCCATGGTGATATGTGTGGGCCTATGAAAGTTACATCTATAGGAGGCTCAAGGTAATTTTTTTATTTTAGAAGATGATTATACTAGAATGATATTTGTATATTTTCTTAAAACTAAAGATGAGGCTTTTGAAAAATTTAAGGAATTCAAAAATTATGTAGAAAACCAAAAAGGATGTACGATTGAAACTTTCCGTAGTGATCAAGGAACTGAATTCAATAGTATTGAATTCAAGACATTCTACAAAAAGAATGGTATTTTGCATCAACAAACAAATGTGCATACCCCTCAGCAGAATGGAATGAGTGAGCGAATGAATCGCATCATTGTTGAGAAAGCTCGTTGTCTGTTGTATGATGCAAATATGGAAAAATTGTTTTGGGCAGATGCTGTGTAGGTAGTCTACTTAAGGAATCGTTCAGCAGTTTCAGGGATTAAAAAAACTCCTTGTGAGATGTGGTTCAATCAGAAACCTGACATAAGCAGAATAAGAGTATTTGGCAGCAAAGCTATGACTCTTGTACTCAAAGAAAAGAAGACAAAATGGGACAAAAAATCTAGAAAGTTGATCTTGTTAGGGTTCAGTGATAATATTAAAGGTTACAGGCTGTATGAAGTTGAAAAGCAGGTGATCATTAGCAGAGATGTTGTTATTCAGGAAAATACAACACAGCCTACGAAAGCTCCGATTCAACCAGAAATATTGGAACCAGTGGGGGCTGACATAGATGAAGTTTTGAGTGATGAAAATTTGGAAAATGTGGTTTCCAATGATATGCCACAATCATTGAAGCCAAGAAAATCATTTCGAAAACCCAAACCGAAGCAATTTGATGATTACATAACTTATACCTGCATGCAAGATACTGTTCCTGATGCTGAACCAGTGATACTAGAAGAGGCGTTATCATCTTCAAATGCTGATCACTGGAGAAAAGCCATGTCAGATGAACTACAGTGTTTCGATAAAAATGATGCCTGGGAGCTGGTGGAAAGTGTTCCGGAATCAGTGATCATTGTTCCGTGCAAATGGATCTTCAAAAAGAAGAGTAGTGAAAGTGGAGAAGTGAAGTATCGTGCGCGTTTAGTGGCAAAAGGTTGTTCACAAAAATTCGGAATTGACTATGATGATGTATTCTCTCCAGTAGTTAGACATTCCACTTTAAGATTATTGATGTCATTAACAGTAAGCTTGGATTTGAAGGTAACACATATTGATGTTAAAACAGCTTTTTTAAATGGTGTACTTGAACAACCAATTTATATGAAGCAACCGGAAGGTTTTGTTCTCGAAGGTCAAGAACATAAAGTTTTTGAATTAAAGAAGGCTGTTTATGGTCTGAAGCAATCGTCTAAAGCATGGAATGATAAAGTCAATCAAACAATGTTAAAATTAGGTTACAATCGATCAAAACTAGAATCATGTTTATTCATAAAGAAAACAAAGAATTCATTTACATTAGTAACATTGTACCTGGACGATTTTCTGATTTTTTCAAATAATGATGAAGAGCTTGAAAATTCAAAATTGAAATTAGGTCAATAATTTGATATAAAAGACTTTGGTGAAGCAAAATATTGTTTATGTGTCAGGATAACCAGAGATAATCAAAATAATCCAGTTTTTCTATATCAAGAAGAATATATTGAAGGAATGTTGAAAAATTTTGGTACGGAAAATTGTAAAATTGTTAACATACCTTTGGATTGTAAATTAGATGTAGAAAAGCTAAAACAGTCAGATCAAAATGTCAACAGTTTACTTTATCAGAGACTCATAGGAAGTCTGATGTATGTGTCAGTTTTAACAAGGCCAGATATCACATATGCTGTCAGTTGTTTGAGCCAATTCAACAGTAATTACACGCAATACCATTGGCAATGTGCCAAAAGAATATTAAGGTACCTTAAAGGTACAAAAAATTTCAAATTGATATATTCAAAGGAAGATTCCTTGAATTTGAAATGTTTCGTGGATTCCGATTGCGGGTCTAATAAGGTGGACACAAAATCATATACAGGTTATGTATTTAAGCTATCGGGTGGTGGGATTTCTTGGAAAAGTGTGAAACAAAAAACTGTTGCACTATCGAACACTGAGGCTGAATACATGGCTATAAGCGATGCTTCCAAGGAGGCTATTTATTTACGAAATTTGTTGAATGAGATTCATAGAGGACTGGACTATATCAGAATTTTTAATGATAATCAGGAGGCAATTAAACTATGTAATGATCAAAACATATAGATATTAGACACCATTTTATGAGAGAAAATGTTGAAAATGGAATCATTGCAATAGATTATTTAAATACAGATGATTTGATGGCTGATATTCTGTCGAAAAGTTTGAATAATGTTAAGCATACTCGTTTCTTGCATGATTTAGGATTGAGGAATTTTTGATAAGTGGGGGTGTTGAAATTGTATCAACAATTGTTTATTTAATACTTTAATACCATTACATTAATACTAGTGTATAATGTTCTGTGTATTCATTTTGATGTCTGTATCTATGACCGTCTGTTAGAAATAAAGTTAGTCGTTAGCTGAAACTCGAGTAGTTCTTATAAAAATGATGAAAATCTCTGGCATAGAAGACTAGGGCACATTAACAGGTTCAGTTTGAAACAATTAGGTCTACCATTTAGTAATGAAATTTTTAAGCACTGTGTAGAAGGTAAAAGTACAAAAAAATTTCAAGCTTACATCTGATATTGGTGAGTTGATACATCACTCACTGATATATCTGGTCCTATTGCTACACCAACTTTAAATGGCCATAAATACTTTCAAGCATGGATTGCCGATTTCTCTCATTTTCTAGTTGTCAAATTATTATGGAATAAAAATAAAGCTGAGCAGAATGTCATTGATTTTATTAAGTTAATTAAAACTCAGCATGGGGTAAAAACAAAAAGAATTAGATTAGATAATGGAGGTGAATTCAGTTCGAATAATTTTAAAAATTTCTGCAGATCAAAAGGCACTGAACTTGAGAACACCACACCATATAGTCCTCAGCAGAATGGTATAGCGGAAAGGATGAATCGCACACTTCTAGATAAAACAAGAACCAAATTTGCAGAGACAAATCTACCAAGGGAGCTATGGGGAGAAGCTGTTCAATGTTCAGTATATGAAGGGAAGAAAAGTCAATGTACCAAAACGTTTCACTGAATATGAGGTTTATACTGCATACTGTTTAATATCAACTTCTGAAGAAGATCCGGTAGCTTGATTAAAATCAAGGAGTTACACAAGAAGAATGGAAAGATGCAGTTGAAAAAGAATTGAACTCACATAAATCTATAAATACTTGGAAAGTAGCTGATTTACCTGAAGGAAAAATAGCTATACAAACAAGATGGGTATTTAGAACCAAGGAAGATGGAACAACGAAAGCAAGATTGGTTGCTAAGTGATTTCAAATAAAGGAAAACAATCCATTTGAAACAATTTATTGACCTGTTGCACGAGTATCAACTATTAGATTAATTTTGTCCATTGCACCACAGGAAGATTGGGACATAATACAGTTGGATATACCTACTGCATTTTTAAATGGTAAATTGAATAATGAAATATATAAACAAAGACCAGAAGGATTGATGTGTAAATCACCAGTATTAAGATTGAATAGAGCTCTCTATGGATCGAAGGAATCACCGAAAGTATGAAATGAAACATTCAATGAATTTGCATTGAAGAATAATTTCAAAAGATAACAGTATGATTGTTGTTTATAATTTAATGGGAAAACTTGGATGTTAATCTATGTTGATGATATTTTAATTATTGGAAAATCTGAAGATGTAAAAGATATATCGATGTTACTGAAGGAACAATTTCAAGCAAACAATTTGGTCAAATAAAAATTTTTTTGGGAATGGAAATAGATAGATTTAGAGACAAAATAGAGATACGACTAATTTTGTTTAAAAATTAATTTCATATTTCAATATGGAGTTATGTAATCCTATAAAGACGTCAATGGAAAAAGGATTTCAATATACAGAAGAGACGATAATAAATGTACCTTACCGACAACTTATCGGAGGGCTAATGTATGACAACCAGACCAGACATAGCTTATGCGGTCGGATATCTCAGCAGATTTTTGGATAAACCAACTGCATAACTGTGGAATCCAGAAAAACGTGTAGTTAAGTATCTGAAAGTAACGAAGGATATAGGACTAACTTACATTAAAAGCCATAAGGAAAGTTCAACTTTGATGGGATATTCAGACGCAAGTTGAGCAACAGACAAATCAGACAGAAAAAGTGTGAGTGGAGGTTTGATATTATATGGGGATAACACAATTTCATGGTGTTCAAAGAAACAAAGTTGTGTCGTTCTGTCAACTGCAGAAACAGAATATGTGGCAGCAGCAGCCAGTGCTCAAGATCTTATTAACTTAAAAGGTATTTTAACAGATTTTGCAATGAATAATGAAACGATTCTTGGCTGTGATAATAGAAATTCCATTATTATGACAAAAAGTAATGAAAACTCAAAGCGTGCTAGGCATATCGATATTAGAAATCATTTTTTGAAAGATTTAGTAGCACATGAAGTGATAAAAATCAGATATGTGTCAACGGACCAAAATTTGGCCGACATCCTAACAAAAACCTTACTTAAAGAAACCTTTGTTTATTTGAGAAATAACTCTAGTATTATTTAGATAGTTGTACGATTTTCACGGATTTCAAATCGAGGGGGAATGTTAGGAAATTATAATAAAGAATATCTATTCTATGATATATATTCTATGACTATTAGGTTAACTGCACTGGCGGGATAACCATAATGTATAAGAGGAGGTGAAATAACGTGTGTTACAAGAAAACAGAGCCACGCCTAGTTTTGTAGTAATTATTAATATAGAATATATAGGTTAATATTAACAACAAGCACTGTTTGAATGAATGCATTAACGTCTGGTGAAAGTTCCTAGAGAATCTCGTGCTAAACTCTAACGAACAGAACCCCAATCTACATTCCGCAATTGTTCCCGGTATTTCATTGATTCTATATACGAACCTTCTCTTATATTTTTGTTTTTCAGAAATGTTTACCAGCTGTATGTCCAGTCACTGCGCCAGATGATCCGACAAATGATAATTTATTGTTGCTGCTCTATAAGAGGGGCTATTTAAATTAGTGAATACATTGTCAATACAATTAGTTGAATTCCGCGATATGCGTGAAGCCTGACACATTGAAATCACCTGCTATCATTACATTATAATTGAATTTACTAGCAATGATATTCATAGCTCCATCTAGCCGATCAATAATCTAATCGAAATTTCCATAGGGAGGCCTGTAAACGCATATATAAAAAGTTTTCGTAGCCTTATCAAATATTGCACACATTTCTATGTGTCTTTCAATTGACAAACTATTTATCGCTCCCACATGTTCAAACTGTGTGCTTTCACTCACAAGGATCTAACAACCACTCAAGGCACTCCCTACTTCATAATTCATTATTTTTAAACCTCTCAGTTGGTCTTTGTTCAACCAATGTTCATTTATACATGCCACTGTGTAAAAATGAAGTAAGATAAAAAAAATTATGTTCGTTTTTATTATATTTGGATGTAATTAATTAGAATTCATTCGAAAAAAAATACATTTTGTTAATTCTAATTGAGATGTCATTAGAGTAGTCTTAACGTCAAGATATCAATTAAATATTTGGTCTTTAAGGCGCCGACCTGATAATTGTAAAATTCCCAGAATCAACATTTTCCAGTTTCGATTTTTCGAACCAAAAGTAAAATTTAGATCAGAGCCATGGCTATCATATTATCGCATTCATATTGATAACAACGGACGAGCGCGTCAAAGCTTCTTACGTCACGTCAATGATTTACGATTTACTATCTTCTCATGAATCGGAATTACTCACTACAAATGTAGCACAACATAGTGATTTCTTGTATACAATCTTGAAATCAATCTGAACAACTAAAAAACTGTTTTATGCAACTTCAAGGCTATGTTTGATAATGGAAAAACCGTATTGTAAAACAGTGAAAAAGTGTCGCAACAATTTTATATTTAAATTTTAATTTGAATGAATACTAACTACAAATATAGAACAATTTTTGTTTCCTTATATCATACTATCTACGCCAATGATACATTTCTTACCAAAAGAATAAATATCACGTGCCAATGATATGAAATATGAATCAAGGTCGGCAATCAGGATATTATCTTTAATGTGAGATCAACGTTTTGAAACTTTCAGAATAGAACGCTTTCTCTGTTTCTATTTTTGCTTACCTTTCCATACTCCAGCTCATAATAAGCACATTTCACTGTTCCCGGTAGCTTTCCTTTCTTTCTAATAGGAACAAATGGAATCCTCAATTCCAAAGCAATCAAAGGCCCAAATAAAAATCCTTTTGAATCTATACCAATAATAACATCGGGTAAAGGGTCAAACTCATTTGTTTTTTCAATCAATAAATCCCGCAGTAAAGAAAAAAGTTCAGGTGTTCTGAGTATTTTGAACATTTCACTGGAAGAATAATATATGGATTGATAAAAATACTAACGAATAGCAAATTAAAAATAATTTCATTACCTATAAAGAATTCCCTCTCTGGGAAAGTCGGGAAAATATTCCAGATTGTCTTCCAGCAGCCTTGCCTTTTGCTTGAAAATTTCTAATTTTTCATTTTGTTCCGTTGAAGCCATAGTTTTAAATGATGAGTTGGAATAGGTAAATATTCCCAAGATTCGAATTGTTATGAAATAATGAAATTTTGTCTCCTCATCAATTCGAACGTCTAGAGATAAAGTAATTTATACTACTTCCTTGTAGTAAATTCAGTGCGATATCACAATAACGAGTATTTTCAGTCAAGTCTAGAGCATTGGCGTGCGATATGAAAATTTTAATAAATTGTCTTATGATTTTAAATGATTCCCTTCTTTTTCTGCACTTGCTTCGGTGCTCTTTTTTTCACAATTTATGTATTTTTTTAAATTGTGATTTGAAAAGAGTTTTGAATCATTATATTGAACTACAGATAACAATCTGGAACAAAGGACTGAGAAAAATTTATCTTGTTTACCTAACCTACACTTTTTCACTGAAAAAACCTAAGTGACCCAAGTTTCGTAGTGTGGTCAATTTGAAAATGTAGTAACATCATGAAATTCGGGTCATTGTATACCTTTTCAATAAGAAAAATATATTGATCAATTAAATCTCAAAAAAAGTTTCAGAAAACGAACTAATCATCTCAAAAGCAGACAAGGGTAACACAATAACGATTCTTAACAAATCAGATTATTTAGATAAGACCCAAAAATTATTAGATTGAGACAACTTTCTGGTACTCAAAATTGATCCTACTTCAAAATATGAAAATTCAATCAAACAATGTTAATTTAAATGATGCACAGTGTGCTGAATCTAATTCTGGGAATTATTAATAGGCACTTTTCCAAACATATAATTTATTTTTCGATAACACAAGACAGTTTCTCCATTTTTCTTTATTCATTACTGTTAACATATTGTACATTTACAAATCCTTCTTCAACTTTAGTTTTCACAAAATTATATTTAACATCTATATGTTTCAACATTTCTGATCTGGATTTTTAATTGCACCAGTGGTCTTTTGATTATCTTCAAAAATTGGTACATTATCTACTGTTATTTTTAATTCATTCAATAATTTTACAATCCAACAAGATTCCATAGTGGATTTACATAAAGAATTAAGTTCTGCTTCTGCAGTACTAAGAACAATTGTTGACTGTTTTTTATATCTCTAAATTACTCTATTATTGGAAATTTTAAAAATATAGCCTGAAGAAGACTTTCAGTCAGTTCCTCTAGCCCAATCTGAATCAGATAACCGATCAAAGGTTCATTACACGAACTATATTTTCATTCAAAATCTAATGTTATAACGCAAAATGCTTTTCAATGCAACCCACAGTTCTTTAGTCGGTGTACTTTTAAATCTACTAAGATAACACACAACAGCAGCAAGATCTGGTCTTGAATCTATTGTTGCATATATCAATGAACCTATCAGTGATCCACATTATAGTTATATATCTATCTCAAAAGTGTCATTCATAATGGAATTATTCTCCATAGGAGTAGCAACTGGTACTATTTTCCATGCCATATTTTATTAGCAAACTATTCAAATATTCTTACTGATGTATAAATAAGCTACCTTCCTTTTTGAAAATTAAAATACCTAAATATTTGAGATTATCAAATCCTTAATCTTTCATTTTAAATTCTTAGCTTAAAATTGTTCTCAAAGTCTATATCCTTTATGTTTTTACCTAAAATAAGCAGATCGTCAACATATAGCAAAATATACAAATCCTCTTTCAAAAATAAACACTAATCATTAATTGATCTTTGAAAGCCTTTCCTCAAAATGAAAGTATTAGAACGCTCATTGCAATACTTAGGAGATTTCTTTAAACCATAAAGAAATTTTTTCAACTTTAGTACATGATCGTCGTTTGTGTGTAAAACTTGTGGCGGCTTTAAATGAACTTTCTCATCAATTCTTCCATACAGAAACGCTGCTTTGACATCTATTTGATTAACAATATAATTTTTCTGCATAGCAACGGCTACTAAAATTCTAAGTGTTTGTAATTTTAAAACTGGTAAGTAAGTATCCTTCAGCTTATCTATCTGTTGGAATATCTTTACAACCAACCTAGCGACACATCTTTTCCTCTCCAATTTCCTTCCTTGTAAACACCCATTTTCTGTCTAATATTTTAAAGTGGTCTGGTTTCTTCACAGCTTTCCAAGTCTCACTTTCTTCCAACGTTTTCATTTTCATTCATTTCCTATAGCTATATTCCATGAATTCCTATCTTCTCTAGAATTTATCCCAACGATCTGAGGAGTCAGCATGCCAATATGGTTTCTTGGGCGTCCGTTTTCTGTTTGTACCATTTTCTTCACTACTTACTTTCCCATTGCTGTTGTGACCTTGTGTTGAAAAAATTCCTTTCTGTTAAATTTCTGTGTTTGAAACATTTTCTTTCTTCTGCCTTCTTTCTTTCTTCTACCTTCACTGTCAACAGTTTATGTCATCTTATTTTCATCCAATATCACTGTTTTATCCAATACTACTTTTCTTTCTTCTAAATCCCACAATCTATATGCTCCATTAGGTGCATAACCAACCATAATTAATGTATCTCCTTTAGGGTCTAATTTAAGTAGCAATTCCTTTGGTATATGTTTATAAGCAACCAATCACTTTCAGGTTACTCAGGTTTGGTTTCTTATTCCCCCATAATTCTACTGGCACTTTCTCTTTTGTTGCTATAGGGCACATTTCTTTATAAAAATTTCAAACAAATATTTATGTCCCAGCTTCATCAATCAGCGTTCTATTCAATCTTTCAGAAGCTCCATTCATTTCAGGATTGTACACTACAGAATAATTAAGTCTGATAACTTTGTTTTTACAAAAATTTTGAAAATCCCTTGATATATATTCTCTCCCGTTATCCAATTTCAATTTAACTAAATTCTGTTCAAAATGTTTTGTTGCATAGTAATAATATTCTTTAAATTTATCAGATGCTTCATGTTTGTCTTTCATTAAGTAAACTATAACCATATGTGTGTAATTTCAAAAAATTATATTTAATAATTATAACTTCTGGAATTAAATTGAAATAATGTCATATAAGTACCACTCATATCAAACGACATATAAAATAAACATTCATTATAAGACATCCAAATGATAACAAAATCCAATAAATAAAAATTGTTAACCAAAATTCTATAAATTAAATATTTTGAATAGACAAAATTTTGTTTGTGCTGATCAATCTTATGAAAACAAATATCTTTCAAAAATATTTAACATAATCTTAAGAATTTCATCATAAAACTATCTTACTTAGAATATTCAATATTATTGGATATCTAACATATTTATTTGCTTGTAAGATAAACTTATATTACATTTAAATTTCTCACCACTCTTTTACCAGAAGTTTCTAAATTATTGAAGGGTGAGTAAATATTTGTTGTTTATTGATGTTATATTTTATTGAATATGAATTATTTGAATACTGACGAAGCAAAGTCTCTCTTAAAACTTGTTTTTCAGTAATGTTTTTACATATCTTGAGATTTTATACAAATTAACTTAGTTAGATATCCAATAATATTGAATATTCTAAGTAAGATAGTTTTATGATGAAATTCTTAAGATTATGTTAAACATTTTTGAAAGATATTTGTTTTCATAAGAAGATTGATCAGCAGAAACAAAATTTTGTCTATTCAAAATATTTAATTTATAGGATTTTGGTTAATAATTTTTTGGATTTATTTATAATTTATTGGATTTTGTTATACCATTCAGATGTCTTATAATGAATGTTTATTTTATATGTCAATTGATATAAGTGGTACTTATATGACATTATTTCAATTTAATTCTGAAGTTATAATTATCAAATATAATTTTTCGAAATTAAATATGTAGAAGGCTAATATTAAAATATTTAAATAATTTTATACACCTTCTATCAAGTACTAACCAATATTTATGTTATCATATGTGTGTAACCGTCATGAAAGTGATAAAATATTTATATACATCCCAAGATGCTGGCGTAGTTGGGCCACAGTCATCTGTGTTTACTAATTCTAAACGCTTCCTTGCTCTTTATCCTAATCTATTAAAAGATTGTCTCTTTGTTTTCCTGATACACAGTCTTCACAAAAATTGTTTTCAAAATCTTTAGAATTTAGATCGAGTCCTTCTACTAAATCTCTTCTACTCATTAGTTTCAAATTATCAAAACCTATATGACCTATCCTTGTATGCCATAGCTGCACTGTATTATCTTCATACTTCCCAATGCTTTTGGAATTATAACCGCTAAACGAGTAATTTACCTGCATATTAACCATATATAATGAAACAAATTTCTGACCTGTCATTACTAACTGTTTGTTCAAAAAGGCTTTCACTTCATTATTAGAAAAAACAACATTAAAACCTTTGCTCTCTAATCTAGATACACTCAATACATTTTTTTTGTGGTACATAATAAACGTTTTTTATAATTTCAGGAATCTTAGTGGATTCCATTCTTAACAGATGCAATTTTCTTTAGATTTTCTAACTCCATAAATTTATCAAATACATTTTTTTCATTTATCAAATGATCAGAACTACCTGAATCATTTAATGTATGTATTAGAATCATCTCTCGAATTAACCTCACCTGCTATGAATGCCACTTCATTATCTTCTTCACATGTGTGTGCTTGGCTCCGATAGTCATGTTTTTTGCCTACTCCTCTGTACGATTGTTGTTGGAAGCCAAAATGATTACTTGTGTAGTATATTTTTAAAATAAAATAATAAGAAGCGGTTTTTTACTTGATAGAAGAATTATTACAAACTTTGAATATCAAGACAGGTTTAATCTGTAAGTCTTCTACAATTTAAATTCAAAAAAAAATTTTTTTTTCAAACTTTTAGAAATGAATTAATGTCTTATAAGCACTGCTTACATTTAATAGATGTATAAAATCAAAATTCATTATACAATATCAAATGGAATAAATATTTAAATGAGTTACTTCAAAAATAAAATAGAAAGGCCTTTTACTTGATAGAAGAAATATAACAAAATTTGAATATTAAAACAAATTGAAATATGTTTATCTTCTACAATTTTAATTTCAAGAAAATTTTTTATTCAAAAAACTTTTAGAATTTAATTTATGTCTAAAACAAGCACCGCTTACATTTAATAGACGTATATAATCAAAACTCAATATATAATGTTAAATGGAATAAATAAACCAACAGATATACGAAAGTAATTAAAATTAATAAATAAATATTTAAAGGAGACAAAATTTTGTTTCTGGTCTTACCTTTAAGAACACCAATTGCCTTTTAAAAACATGAACACACTTAAAGGACTTCTCAAAGAATATAATTTATTTGAAATATTTAATATATTCAAATATTCGAATAAGTTAATTCAGAAATCTCTAAAAAAATGCACTATATCTTCAAAAAACAAATATAATTCTAAGCAATTCCGTCTTCAGTCCTCAATAATATTCCAAATATCAAAATCAAAAACTAACCTATATCTCTCAACACGTGTAAAAGGACTAATGCTTTGAAACACAGATCAACTTTATAATTCAAGATTGATCTATATTCTAACAAAATCAAAGAACAGTGTGAGTTATTTTAAGGTTTATTTAAATTCATTGACATTCCATAATGAGATTTATTGAAGCCAAAATATAATTATATATTATATATAAAATAAAATAGAAAGGCCTTTTACTTGATAGAAGAAATATAACAAAATTTGAATATTAAAACAAATTGAAATATGTTTATCTTCTACAATTTTAATTTCAAAAAAATTTTTTATTTGAAATAAATTATATTCTTTGAGAAGTCCTTTAAGTGTGTTCATTTTTTTGAAAGGCAATTGGTGTTCTTAAAGGTAAGACCAGAAACAAAATTTTGTCTCCTTTAAATATTTATTTATTAATTTTAATTACTTTTGTATATCTGTTGGTTTATTTATTCCATTTGACATTATATATTGAGTTTTGATTATATACGTCTATTAAATGTAATTGGTGCTTGTTTTAGACATAAATTTAATTCTAAAAGTTTTTTGAATAGAAAATTTTTTTGAAATTAAAATTGTAGAAGATAAACATATTTCAATTTGTTTTAAGATTCAAATTTTGTTACTTCAAAAACATGTAGCACATCCTCAAAAAACGATTTAGATAAAGTCAGTTCAACTTAACATTTAAAAGATAAAATCAAATAACAATAAATAAACTTGTGAACTTACCCATACAATTTTTGAAATCTCTGTTTAATGCACATTCAAATATGGTACAACTAATATCCAAGGTACTCTATGTTTTATGCTAAACACAAAAATCACACAAGTTGAACTGACCTTATCTGAATTCTAATTGTTTTTGAGGATGTGCTACATGTTTTTGAGAGTTTTTGAAGTAACTTATTTGACACGGAACTTGTTTGAAACAGACTAACTTTAAATCCAGATCAGTTCGTCACAAAATCACAGAAAACTGTAAGGTGTTCTATGGTTTTCTTCAAACCATTGACATTCCATAATGAGAATTATTCAAGCCTAAATATAATTATTTATTATGTATAAAATAAAATAGAAAAAGGCTTTTTACTTGATAGAAGAAATACAACAAAATTTGAATATCAAAACAGATTTAATCTTATGATAGATTGGGCCGTTGCTTGGTAGAAATCAGTTGTAATTGTCATTATAAAATAAAACACTTGTTTACATTTTCTACTTTATTTTTGGTATTGACGTACGTTTCGTCTTTGCTAGAAAGACTTCATCAGAATACGAAGTAACAGTTGTTGTACAATGAATTTATAAGATTTTTTACAGAAGGTGTACATGTGTTTTTAATTGTTCGTCGGGTTGGTTTTCTCAAAGAATATTCCCTTCAGAATCGTGTTCACTCGATCCCTTGTAAATATTGAATAGAGGGGTGTAATAAAAATCTATTTGTTCATTTACTAGGTTATTGCTGTTTTTATGTTTATTTATTTCGTAAATTTCCCATAAGTTCAATTTTAGACCTCTATTTTCAACATGTAGAATTTCTATTTCTTTTGTGGAAGAATGGTTATTTTCAAGAAGGTGTTTAGCATAATGTGAATCTTTTTTATTTTTATCGAAACTTCTTTTATGTTCGGTTAGGCGTGTACCGAAATTTCTACCTGTTCTACCAATATAAATCTTTGGGCAATCTGGGCAAGTGAGTTTGTATACACCTGATAATTGAAGTTTATCCATACTGTTTTTATTGTTTTTGATGTATTTGCTAATATGATTGTTTGTCTTGAAAGAGACTTCAATATTTTATTTTTTGAGTAGGTTTTTTAGTTGAATACTAATGTTTCCGAGATATGTGAGGCTAACGTATTTGTGTTCAGATAGATCAGATGTTACTGGATAAATTTCTTTTATTGTGTTTTTGTGTATACGTTGGTTAATTAAATTATCTATTAGAGATGTATTATATCCATTGTTGTAAGCTATTTGTTTAATTATACATTTTTCTTTTTGGAAATTGACTTGGTTTAGTGGAATGTTCAATAAACGGTATATCATACTATGGAGAGCTGCTAGTTTGTGTTGGAATGGATGAAAAGAATTACGGTGTATAATGGTATCTGTTTGTGATGGTTTATGATAAATTGCGAAGTTATGTTTATTGTTTTCTCTAGTTATCGTGAGGTCAAGAAAGTTGATGGATTCATTATGTTCTATTTCTGAAGTGAAAACTATTTTTGGGTGGAGATTATTTATAAAATTCTCAAATGTTGATATTTGTCTGTTAGTACCTACGAAACATGCAATTATATCATCCACATACCTATACCAATAAAGGATGTATTTTTTGAACGGATGTTTATGAATTTTGTTTTCTAGGAAATCCATGAAGATTTCCGCGAGTAAAGAGCTTAGTGGATTTCCCATGATTAAACCTTCTTCACTAGCATATAAAGTATTGTTAAATTTGAAGAAATTTTGGTTTATACAAATATTTAATAAGTGTATTATTTCTGATTTTATGACGGGGTTTACTTTGTTATAATTTAAAATTTCTTCTATCAGTTTTAATGTTTCCATTGGGGGGACACTAGGAAAAAGGTTTTTAACATCCCACGAAATCAATTTTGCATTGTTAGGTAAAGTTATATCTTTAATTTTTTTAGTTAGTTCTGCTGAGTTTTTTATGGAATATTTAGATGAAAATTTGGTGTGTTTTTTTATTATTTCAATGAGGTGTCTAGATAATTTGAAGGCCGGTGCTGTACAGTATGGAACTACGGGTCTGATGGGATAATTTTCTTTATGTAATTTAATGAAAGAGTATAATTCTGGTGGTTGGGGATTACTATTAATCAATCTATATTTTTCTCTATCTGTTATAATGACTTGTGTATCTTTTAATGCATTTTTTATGGCTTTTTGAAACTTTTGAGTTGGGTCTTTGTTTAAGATGTTATATTTGGCAGAATTAATAAAATTTTCGGTTTTCTCAATGTAATCTGTCTTGTTTATTGCAATGATTGAATTGCCTTTATCGGCTTTAGTGAAAATTAGAGAGTTTGTTTTGGTTTTTGTTTTGATTGATTTGAGTGTGGAAAGGTTTCTGTTTATAGGTGTTTGGGGATTGAAAGATTTTATTATATCAGTTGCGGCAAATTTTGTTTGATTATTACAGTTTTTTAAAGCTAATTCTGTTTCTATAATTAATGTGTCGATATTTTGTTTATTTTTAATTACCATATTATGTTTAAAGCCTTTATTTAGGAGTGATATTTCTTTTGTGTTAAACTGAGTTGTGGATAAATTTATGAAATTTTCAAAAAATACATGATCTGAAAATTTGAACTTGTGGGTGGTGTTGACTGAAGTTTTATCTGTTTTTTGTGTTTTGATAAGGTTTTCAAGTTCTTTACGTTGATTCAAATATTTTTTATGAATACGTTTATCTATTTTTTCTCTAATATTTATGTCTAGACAATCAAATTCAATGGGATGGAGTTTGTAACATAGTTCTGAATGGATTACCTTTAGAAAAAGTATGATGTTATTCCTCTTCCGGTATAGAAACTTCATGTCTTCTTTGAGCCATATTAATTTTCCTTTATGGCTTCCTACTTCTGCTGAATGGCTTTTGTTGCTTGTTCTTAGGTTGATGTATTTCGGAATTACTTGGTTGGTGAGGCATTTCTTCAAGAACCATAAATCTTGTGTACATGTAGATGATTTCAGTAAATAACTGTAGTACTTCTGGGCCAAAAAGCTGGTATCAGCATTTCTCAAATTTATGATAGATTGGGCCGTTGCTTGGTAGAAATCAGTTGTAATTGTCATTATAAAATAAAACACTTGTTTACATTTCCTACTTTATTTTTGGTATTGACGTACGTTTCGTCTTTGCTAGAAAGACTTCATCAGAATACGAAGTAACAGTTGTTGTACAATGAATTTATAAGATTTTTTACAGAAGGTGTACATGTGTTTTTAATTGTTCGTCGGGTTGGTTTTCTCAAAATTAACCAACGTATACACAAAAACACAATAAAAGAAATTTATCCAGTAACATCTGATCTATCTGAACACAAATACGTTAGCCTCACATATCTCGGAAACATTAGTATTCAACTAAAAAACCTACTCAAAAAAGAAAATATTAAAGTCTCTTTCAAGACAAACAATCCTATTAGCAAATACATCAAAAACAATAAAAACAGTATGGATAAACTTCAATTATCAGGTGTATACAAACTCACTTGCCCAGATTGCCCAAAGATTTATATTGGTAGAACAGGTAGAAATTTCGGTACACGCCTAACCGAACATAAAAGAAGTTTCGATAAAAATAAAAAAGATTCACATTATGCTAAACACCTTCTTGAAAATAACCATTCTTTCACAAAAGAAATAGAAATTCTACATGTTGAAAATAGAGGTCTAAAATTGAACTTATGGGAAATTTACGAAATAAATAAACATAAAAACAGCAATAACCTAGTAAATGAACAAATAGATTTTTATTAAACCCCTCTATTCAATATTTACAAGGGATCGAGTGAACACGATTCTGAAGGGAATATTCTTTGAGAAAACCAACCCGACGAACAATTAAAAACACATGTACACCTTCTGTAAAAAATCTTATAAATTCATTGTACAACAACTGTTACTTCGTATTCTGATGAAGTCTTTCTAGCAAAGACGAAACGTACGTCAATACCAAAAATAAAGTAGAAAATGTAAACAAGTGTTTTATTTTATAATGACAGATTTAATCTGTTAGTCTTCTACAATTTTGATTTCAAAAAAATTTTTATTCAAAAAAAGAATTAAATTAATGTCTACAATAAGCACCGCTCATATTTAATAGACGTATATAAACAAAACTCTGTATACAATGTCAAATGGAATAAATAAACCAACCAATATAAACAAGGCAATTAAAATTAATGAATAAATATTTGAACAAGACAAAATTTTGTTTCTGATCTTAACATAATGAAACCAATTCCTTTTCAAAAACATAAAACACAACTTAAGGATTTCTCAAAAAATATAATTTATTTGAACTATTCAATATATTCAAATATTCAAATAAGTTAATTCAAAAATCTCTCAAAACATGCAATATATCTTCATAAAACAATTAGAATACGGATAATCTCTTCATCGGCCCTAGATAACATTTAAAATATCAAAATCAACTAACAATCAGTATATCATACCTTAGAACTTAACACGTGACTTGTTTGAAAGAGACTAACTTTAAATCCAAGTAGACAGTTCGTTACAAAATCACAGAAGACTGTAAGGTATTCTATGGTTTTCTTCAAACCATTGACATTCCATAATGAGAATTATTCAAGCCTAAATATAATTATATATTATGTATAAAATAAAATAGAAAAAGGCTTTTCACTTGATAAAAGAAATATAACAAAATTTGAATATCATGGTAAGATCAGAAACAAAATTTTGTCTCGTTCAAATATTTATTCATTAATTTTAATTGCCTTTTTTATATTGGTTGGTTTATTTATTCCATTTGACATTGTATATTGAGTTTTGTTTATATACGTCTATTAAATATAAGCGGTGCTTATTGTAGACATTGATTTAATTCTTTTTTTGAATAAAAATTTTTTTGAAATCAAAATTGTAGAAGACTAATAGATTAAATCTGTTTTGATATTAAAATTTTGTTATATTGCTTCTATCAAGTAAAAAGCCTTTTTCTATTTTATTTTATACATAATATATAATTATATTTAGGCTTGAATAATTCTCATTATGAAATGTCATGGAAGAAAACCATGGAATACCTTACAGTTTTCTGTGATTTTGTGACGAACCGACTACCTGGATTTTAACTTATTTGAATATTTGAAAATATTAATTATTTCAAATGAAAAAGTTTTGGAGAAGTTCTCAAAATTATGTTATGTATTTTTGAAAAAGATTCAATTTTCTTAAATATAAGATCAGAAACAGAAGACTTTGTCACAGGCAGACATGCGCACCACGCCTGTCTGACGAGTTCAGGTGCGCTTCTTCAGTTCTTCAGTTTTGAATCCACAAGTAAATTTCAAAACGTTAGTAATAAAGTTTAAAATCTTAACTTTATTTTTATTACTCATTAAATGAATGGACACAACATTTTGACGACAAGAATAAATTGGTTCTAAATATTCCATCAATTTCACATTGAAGTCAAAGAAGTTCGATATATTTCGTTAGTTTTACATTTAAGTCGAAGGAGTTGAATCAACAATCCGAAGTATTGTTTTAGAAGTTTCACATTGAAATCGAAGAAGTTCGATATATTTCATCAGTTCTACATTGAAGTCGAAAAAGTTCGTTCAACAATTAGAGGTTATGGCGCACCGAGAAAACCAAGGACACCAAGGTGTAATAATCAACAACGTTGGAAATGTTTTTTTGATTGAGAATTTCAAGGGAGGAGGTGACTGGGAACTCTTTGCAGAAAGGTTAGAGCTACAGTTTATTGCTACTTGTGTAGAAGATGATAGGCGAAAGATTGCAGTCTCGATAAGACATGTATCTGAAGGAGTTTATCAGACAATGAAAACCTTGTACCATCCGGAATCCAAAACACAAGACGTTTGACTAGCTGATTGCCTTTCTCTCTGACCAACATAAACAACGTGTTTCTGCTTTTCGACGAATAATTCAATTTGAAACAAACCAACGAAGGTATTGCGGACTGGTATGTAAAAGTTAAAAACGCAGCTGCACTTTGTGACTTCGAGCGTCAATTTGAAGACCGAGTTAAGGACAAATTTGTGGCTGGATTACGAGCTGGACCAATACAGGAAAGGCTTTGCGAAGAAAACTTCACCAAGCCCATCAGAGATTTATTTGAAACAGCTTTAACAAAAGAAATGGTGTTGAAAGAAATGATACATGAAAGAGGAGTTGACGCTTTAAACTAAGTTGCACAAAAAATTTCGAGACTAGTGCAGAAATCCAAACCGACTCAAGAAGTTCCAAATGCAAATGGTTTGGTATGCTTTCGTTGTGGAAAACCTGAATATATATATATATATATATATATATATATATATATATATATATATATATATATATATATATATATATATATATATATATATATATATATATATATATTTTTTTTTTCGAAATGTGGGTTTTCTATATACATTCTGTCAAGAAAGTTCCGGGAATTATCGATTTAAATCTGGCGGGGCAATGAGGCAATTTTTTTTCCTAGGTTGGTACCACTGTCCTTAATTACTATGCCAAGCTTGAGCGGGATCTGTCAACTAGTGTGTTTGCAACAGCTGATTAAGTCAGTCGATGTCAGAGTGCGTGCCGATTTTTACTATGGGTGATTACGTTGAGCAAAGAATTTGTTTAAAGTTTTGTGTTGCAAATGAATTTTCGTGTGCCGATGCATTGAAAATGTTGCAAAAGGCCTTTGGTGATAATGCTCTATCGAAAACTCGTGCATATCAGTGGTACAGAGACTTCAAGGACGGTCGTGAAGTGGTCGCCCATCGGCTTCGATCGAAGATAACGTCGATAAAATTAAGGAAAGGGTGCTGGAAAACCGTCGTACCAGCTTGAGAGAGACAGCACATGATCTTAAGATATCCCACGAGTCCGCACGTACGATTTTGATTGATATTTTGGGCATGAGAAAGGTGGCCGCACGACTCGTACCGAAAGACCTGAATTTTCTTCAAAAACGTCATCGCGAACAGGTTGCTTCAGACATGCTGGATCGCTGTAATTTCGATTCTACATTCATGGAACGCATTACAACTGTTGATGAGACCTGGGTCTACGAGTACGATATGCAAACAAGCCAGCAATCATCGGAATGGGTGGCAAAAAATGAGCCGAAACCGAAAAAACCACGCCAAAGCCGCTCGAAAATGAAGGTGATGCTCATTGTTTTCTTCGATATCCGTGGCCTGGTGCACTACGAATTCGTTCCACAGGGTCAAACGGTAAACAAGGAGTATTACCTAGGCGTTATGAAACGTTTGCGTGAGCGTATCCGTAAGAAGCGGCCAAATTTGTGGGCGAACAACTCATGGATTTTGCATGACGATAACGCGCCTTCTTACCGAGCTACGATTGTGACTGACTTTCTCGCCAAAAACTCAACAAAAGTGCTTCAGCAACCACCGTATTCGCCGGATTTGGCTCCCTGCGACTTTTTCCTCTTCCCAAAACTAAAATTGCCCCTTCGTGGCACCCGTTTTGAGTCGATTGAAGCCATAAAACAAAATTCGGCGCTAGAGCTAAAGTCCATCCCGGAAAGCGCCTACAAAAAATGTTTCAATAATTGGAAGTGCCGTTGGCATAGATGTATTGGAGCAAATGGAGCCTATTTTGAAGGCGACCCAATAAATTCTGACGATTAAATGTAAAAATGTTGTTTTAATTGAAAATTCCCGGTACTTTCTTGACAGAGTAGTATATATATATATGAATAGTTGCGATAAAATTTGGGGGTGATTACTTCTCAAAAAATAGGGTGGGTCTTTCTCATAAACTTTATTTTTTTAACCCCCCACCTATTTAGTTAGAGCCCCCTAAATATGGCGCCCGAAAAACAGTTTTTTAACTTTTTCTTATAATATAAACCAAAAAACTGACAATAATTGTATCTGAAGCAAAGTTAGTTGTCATAAAAAATAACATCCGCTTACTAGACAAATTCTAGTTCTAGGGAGTCGTCGATAGGCATTGATGACAGACAGTCACTAATCGGTTCGGAATAGTTTAGTTTAGTTCAGGTTGAAAAATAAAGGGCTAAATTATAGTAAAGTTTGAATATTGAAACAAATTAATATATGTTTATCTTCTACAGTTTTAATTTAAAAAATTTTTTATTCAAAAAAACTTTTAGAATTAAATTAATGTCTAAAACAAGCACCGCTTATATTTAATAGACGTATATAATCTAAACTCAATATACAATGTCAAATGGAATAAATAAACCAAAAGATACACGAAAGTCCCTAAAATTAATAAATAAATATTTAAAGGAGACAAATTTTGTTTCTGGTCTTGCTCTTAAAACGCCATTTGTACCTTGAAAACATGAACACACTTAAAGGACCTCTCAAAGAATATAATTTATTTGAAATATTTAATATATTTAAATATTCGAATAAGTAAATTCAGAAATCTCTCAAAGCATGCACTATATCTTCAAAAAACAAATATAGTTCAAACCAATTCCGTCTTCAGTCCTGAAATATATTCAAAATATCAAAATCAAAAACTAACCTGTACCAAACCACTCAACACGTGTAAATGAATAATGTTTCGAGACATAGATCATCTTTATAATTCAAGATTTATCTATGCTCTAACAGAATCAAAGAACAATGTGAGTTATTTTTAAGGTTTACCTAACTTATTGACACTGTATAATGAAATTTATTGAAGCCAAGATATAATTATATATTATATATAAAATAAAATAGAAAGGCCTTTTACTTGATAGAAGAAATATAATAAAGTTTGAATATTGAAACAAATTAATATATGTTTATCTTCTACAGTTTTAATTTAAAAAATTTTTTATTCAAAAAAACTTTTAGAATTAAATTAATGTCTAAAACAAGCACCGCTTATATTTAATAGACGTATATAATCTAAACTCAATATACAATGTCAAATGGAATAAATAAACCAAAAGATACACGAAAGTCCCTAAAATTAATAAATAAATATTTAAAGGAGACAAATTTTGTTTCTGGTCTTGCTCTTAAAACGCCATTTGTACCTTGAAAACATGAACACACTTAAAGGACCTCTCAAAGAATATAATTTATTTGAAATATTTAATATATTTAAATATTCGAATAAGTAAATTCAGAAATCTCTCAAAGCATGCACTATATCTTCAAAAAACAAATATAGTTCAAACCAATTCCGTCTTCAGTCCTGAAATATATTCAAAATATCAAAATCAAAAACTAACCTGTACCAAACCACTCAACACGTGTAAATGAATAATGTTTCGAGACATAGATCATCTTTATAATTCAAGATTTATCTATGCTCTAACAGAATCAAAGAACAATGTGAGTTATTTTTAAGGTTTACCTAACTTATTGACACTGTATAATGAAATTTATTGAAGCCAAGATATAATTATATATTATATATAAAATAAAATAGAAAGGCCTTTTACTTGATAGAAGAAATATAATAAAGTTTGAATATTGAAACAAATTAATATATGTTTATCTTCTACAGTTTTAATTAAAAAAATTTTTTTTTTATTCAAAAAAACTTTTAGAATTAAATTAATGTCTAAAACAAGCACCGCTTATATTTAATAGACGTATATAATCTAAACTCAATATACAATGTCAAATGGAATAAATAAACCAAAAGATACACGAAAGTCCCTAAAATTAATAAATAAATATTTAAAGGAGACAAATTTTGTTTCTGGTCTTGCTCTTAAAACGCCATTTGTACCTTGAAAACATGAACACACTTAAAGGACCTCTCAAAGAATATAATTTATTTGAAATATTTAATATATTTAAATATTCGAATAAGTAAATTCAGAAATCTCTCAAAGCATGCACTATATCTTCAAAAAACAAATATAGTTCAAACCAAATATAAATTATAGTGTTTGTTCCTGAAGGGGTGTTGTGCATTTGGGCTGAGGCCAACACCTCCGTGTAGAGAGTTCAACTATTGAACATGGTATCTGGTTTTGTGGATCGGTGTCCCGAAAAAGGTAGGATTTTTTTCTTGTAACATCACTAACATCTCTTTATTAGTTTTCAGTATAAATTGTTTATAAGCGAGAATTAAAATATGAATCATTAAAATTGACAGTCCAGGGTCCTGAAGTCTTTCAAAAAATTGATTTAAATAATTACTATAATTTTATTTCAGAATATCGTTGTACATCAATTGCTTTTCAAAAGACTGTGAAAAATTGTAAATATATAAATTTCTATTGATTGACACCATAATAGTTCATTATATGTGATATCTCATTAAAATGTGTTATTTTTTGCTCTATCCATCTCCTCAGAAAATAATTTTGAAACAAAAGACTTGTCCTTTGCGCGACGAGCACGAACCCAAGTTCTTTCCAAAAAGAGTTTCGCAAGAAGTATATGATTTGATATATTTTCGAGTTGGGAACTAGATTCAGGAATTATGAGTAAAATGTAGCAAATGGTGACAGTGGTGAGGGTTAATAGTTAGAAAAAGGGTTATATTGTATTATTTCGTTTTTTCGTGTTCCATTATTTAGAAAGTGAAATTTACTAAATTATTTTTGAAAGTAGGAAATATAAAAAGTTTCACACAGTTGCCCCTTTTTATAATGAGATAAACATCCTTATATATCAAGGGAAACGACGCTGAGGGTGTTATAGTTAAAGTGGTCTATTACACCCCATGTTCGGGATATTCTCATGAAATGACTCAGGGTTTAGCGGGACTTGTCCTGAACCCGGATCAATGCGTAACATTTTAGGGTTTGTGAATCTCGACGAAATGGCTTAGCTGTTAGTGCTTGACGCCAGGATCAATCAAAAGACCTCACATGGGTTCGTGGGTCATGACCTACAGGCCGTGTTGACGGTGCTCGTACCAGGATCAGTGAGTCATCAATCTTGGGTTTATCTTAGTTCATGGGCGTGCGTTCGTGTGCTTGGATAAGAATCCCTTCCAGCGAGTGAGTTGCGTCACAAGCCAACTCGGATACTGACCTGCAAAGCCAGTAGAGGTTAAATAGTGCTTCGCTGCTACCAGTCAGACGGTTTTGGCTTTCGAGCCTAGGCCCAAACTGGAAGCTGATGGGTTCATCTATTCGGAGGGTTTCTTGCTTCGCGCGATGATATAGCGTAATCCTTATCACACATTCAGCCTCTGGCGCAGACTGATGAGTAGTTAGTCACTTGGTTAAAGAGCCATGCTCACATCCCATAATGAAAACCTGGTAGAATTCACACCCTGTATGGTGATGTGCTTTTAAATGGACTGCCGATGAAATTTTAATTGGATACTCTAACCTAAAACTAGTATAAACATAATTTTGAACATACTGATTTGAACCAGTCTGATATTCGATTAAAAACATACAGTAGTCAAATTTTGACACCATCAGGTGAGATCTTTCTAGAGGTACAAGTTGGCGATGAATTAATAAAAAATTGTAGAATTATAGTTGTGGAAGAAGCGGACAGATTACTGCTTGGTAGGGACCTATTCCAAAATATTGTGAATATATATCAAAAGTTTAAGAAGAATACCTCACTCTATGTATAATATGTTTTTTCTATGATCAAAAGTTAAGGTCTATGAACGACTCAATAAACTCTGTCTCTTTTAGTTCGGTCTGTGTAACAAGCAGGTTGTATCTTTTCTATTATACAGTTCATCGTTAAACCAAGTGTTGTTTTATTACAAACAGAGTGTTAGTTGTTGCAATTAAACTGCCAACGATATTAATCTACAACAGGTTATGGGCCCAGGTCGCATACACAGTGCAATAACTCATTGAAAAACTCAGTTGTTTGTGATAATAGTGGTGTAACTCGTTTTCTCACAAAAAGCAAGATGGCCGCCAGTTACCTAATGAGCGTATCGAAGCTTTTAGGACGTGAGAACTATGACGAATGGGCTTTCGCAGTCGAGAATGTGTTTGTGATTGAAGGCTTGGACAAATGCATCGATGGTAGCGAGAAAGATACTTCGAAGATAACTAATGCAAAAGCAAAATTGATTCTTACAATCGACCCATCATTGTTTCCACATGTGAAAGATTCCAAGACAGCCGAAGAAGTATGGACTCGTCTGAGTAAACTATATGATGACAGCGGATTCATACGTAAAATAGGACTTTTACGTACGCTTATATCTGCCAGATTGGAAAATCACGCAAGTATGGAATCTTATATCAACCAAATCGTAGAAACATCCCAGAAGTTAAAAAGAACGGGATTTGTCATGGATGAAATATGGACAGGATCTTTATTGTAAGCTGGTCTTTTCCCCTATGTTTATGGCAATTGAAAATTCAGGCATGGAAATAACTACAGATTCCATCAAGACGAAACTCCTTGACACGCTGTAAACAGAAAGTTTGGTTATGGTTACCGTAAGCAGCCGAAAGAGAGCGTAGGTAGAAAGCACAACAAAGAGAGATTTAATGGAAATGACAATTCTACTCGTGAAATTTCACACCAGTCAAATTCGAATTAAAAGGATCTGAGTAATATTATTTGCTACAAATGCAAAAAGAATGGACATTATGTGTCAAAATGTCCAAATAGGTTCGATGGATGTTTCAGTGCTGTGTTCACTACAGGTGACTTTAATGTCACAGATTGGTATGTTGACAGCGGAGCGAGCGTTCATATGACATCTAATAAACAATGGATCATTAACTCCAGGAATCCGGATTTGAAGGAAATAACAATAGCAAATAATGCCAAAATTGCAGTTGAATGTGCTGGAGATGTGGAAATTCAAACAAAGACAGATAAGAAACATAACATATTGTTAAAGGGAGTACAGTATGTCCCCAGTTTGACTACAAATCTCTTATCTGTGTCCCAATTGATCAAAAATGGAAATAATATGATATAACCGTCATGAAATTCTTGTTGCGACAGCCAGTCTCAAAAATAACGTTTATAAATTGAATACTTGGGATACTCATTCTGTTTGTTTTCAGGCAGCAAGCTTTGAAACTTGGCATAGAAGACTAGACCACATTAATAATAATTACCTTCAAATGACAGCCAAAATAGTAGATGGAGTAGACTACAGAAGTCACAGTAGGATCGACAACTGTAAAGTGTATTGTAAAGGGAAACAGACTAGGTTACCTTTTTCAAAAGAAGGAACTCGAGCTAGACATGTCCTAGAAATTGTCCACAGTGATGTATGCGGTCCCATGGAAAACACGTCATTAGGAGGGGCAAAGTATTTCGTCACCTAAGAGTGAAGTATTCGATAAATTCAAGACCTTCAAAAACCTGGTAGAAAATCAGCAGAACGCGAGAATCAAGGTGCTAAGAAGTGATAACGGAACAGAATATTGTGATAACGAATTTAGTAGTTATTTGAGAAATAATGGCATCATCCATCAAACTTCAAATAGTCACACTTCTGAGCAGAATGGAATGGCAGAAAGCTTCAACAGGACTCTTGTTGAAAAGGCCAGATGTCTTTTATTCGATAATGATTTAAGTAAGTATTTATAGGCCGAAGCCTACAATACCGCCTGTTACCTGAAGAATCGCTCGCTTGTGCGAAGATATTGAAAACACCCTACGAGATGTGGACAGGAAGAAAATCAAACCTCAGCCATCTGAGGTTGTATGGAAGCATAACCATGGTTCATGTCCCTAAAGTAAATAGGAAGAAATGGGACCATGAGTCAGTGAAGCATTTATTGGTGGAGTACAATGAGACAACTAAGGGTTATATATGTTTCAATCCAATCAATAGGAAGATTATCATCAGCCGAGATGATTTTCGAATTAAATCAGAAGATCACAGAGGAACCCCAGGAGGAAGACATTCCAGAAGATAATACTGCTTCAGTGGGGGAGGAACCTGAATACTTTTCCTCTGAACCAGATGTTACATTACCATGTGATCTAGATTCATCTGATTCTGACTACGTTCCTGGTGGACCACCAGATCCTCAAGTAAAAGTGGGACTAAGAAAATCTCAACGAGAACTGAAGAAAAAAAAATTTGAAGATTTCGTAACCTATTTCAATGGTGTATTGGATGATGGAGAGGCTTCAGATTTAGTAGGATTCCCACAGACGGTGAATGAAGCACTCTCGGGACCAAATAGAAACCAATGGGTAGTGGCGATGAAGGAAGAGATCCAGTCTTTCAACGAGAACGACACATGGGAGCTAGTGAATCCTCCAGAAGGCAGTACAGCAGTGAAGTGCAAGTGGGTGTTTAAAGTGAAAACTGATAGTGAAAATAAAGACAAGTACAGAGCAAACATTTCAATTAAAACACTACACGGTGATAAGACAGGAAAGAAGTGATGGGGGGAGGTTTGGCAGCCCTTATAAGAGACACAATTGATTTTCAAAGTTGGCCTTGAGCTCTTTCCGGTAATATTAACATATTACCGGAACAGACCTTATCATAGCGCATATTTGTAATCCCCCAGATCAAAAACTCAATAATTTTAAATTAACATCTTTTTTAAATGCCTTTATACTGACAGGAGACCTTAATTCGCAAAGTCCGATGTGGGGTTCGGATACAAAAAACTATAATGGGAAAATCATAAAGAAATTATTAGAGGATGATAACATGATTCTATTGAACGACGGAAGCCCAACTAGATTTACAAAACCGGGTATCAATAAAAGCGCACCTGAAATCGCAATATGTTCATTAGATTTGGGGAATAAATGCACATGGGAGGTCATATATGACCCAGGAATGAGCGACCCTTTTCCAATAAAACTAACTATAGGCATTGAAATACAAATTTCATATAAATATTTTAAGTCAACAAGACAATTCAAAATACGTAATATAAATTGGCAAAATTTTAGCAGTAATAATAAGTACATTTTTGGAAAATAACTCCGTAGAGTCCATAACGGAATTCGAATATATGATGGAAACATGCGCTAAAGAATCTATTCCAACCGTGAAAGTAACCAAAAATAGTCAATATCGGGTAATTTGGTGGGACGAAGAACTAACGGAACTAACCAGAAATAAAAGGGAAACCTTTAGAAAGTACATATAAAACCCTTCACGGGAAAATTTCATGAGTGCAAACGAGATCAGAGCTAAGGTAAGAAGGAAAATTAAGAAAAAGAAATTTGAAGCATTTCAAAAATTTTGTGAAGAACTAACATTCAAAGATGGCAAGAAAACGTGGAGAATTATAAATAAATTTAAGGGTAATACAATGAAAACAAAAGCAACGAAACAACCACCCCAAGATGTCTTGATAAAACTAATGGAAAAATTATCTCCTATAAATAAAGTCAACATCCCCCCAATACGAAATAATCTCATTACACTATTATTTAGTATTCAAGAACTAAACTTAGCCATCAACGCAAAAAAGCCTTGTATGAACGCTTTGACATACCCCATGTACAAAAACCTACCTAACCAAGCAAAAATTAAGCTGAGTAATATCTTGAATTCACTGTTAGATGAACCAAATAGAATTGAGGAACATTTAAAAATTCTTATAATTTCTTTCATAAAACCGGGAGGAAATATTAACGACGTGAACAGTATTAGACCTATAGCATTAGCACCGTGCATTGTTGAAATTATTGAAACTTTGATTAAAAATCGCATCGAAAAAAACATAGAGATAGATATAGATACGAATAAACTCATGTACGGATTTAGGAAAGGTAGATCTATATATGATGGTTTAACATATATGATCAGTCGCATTTACCATTCCTTTGCTAGAGGACAATTGGCAATAGTAATTTTTCTTGACATTCAATCAGCATAACATTGATGTGGGAATATTAATAAATGACTTGATTGACATAAACATACCAATGAAACTGATAGAACTAATAAAAATGATATTAATAAATAGACAACTTTTCATAAAAGATGTTAAGGGGGAAAAAATATTAGGACCGTGGATAACGAGTCAGGGCGTACTGCAGGGTTCAACAACTAGTGCACCATTCTTCAATCTATATGTGCGAAAAATGTCGGATTGTGCGAAAGAAGGGGTAGATATGGGACAATATGCGGATGACACTTATTTGATGATAACTGGAACTGACTTAGTAGTAATGCAAGAAAAGATGCAACAAACACTTAACAAGGTAGAATTTTGGTATATTTGGTATATTGCGCAATATATTGGTATATTGCGCAATATATTGGTATATTGCGCAATCTCGAAATATCCATAAATAAAAGCGCAGCTATGATTTTCACCTAGAAACCCATACCCAAAGTATCATGCTTCACAATAAACAATGAGCCTCTACAATGGAAACAAGAAACAAAATAATTAGGTATTACATTGGATAAAAATTTATCATGGACAAAACACACGGAAATAATGTGCTCGAAAGCTTCGAAGGGGGTAAATATTATAAGGAGCCTGTGTAGAAACTAGTGGGGTGCGCATCCAAAAACGCTTTTAATAATTTATAAGACACTTATCAGACCTTATCTTGACTTCGGGCCTATAATCTATGGCGGATGTTCCAAAAAAACACTAAACAAAATAGACAAAGTTCAATATCAAGCACTTAGGTGGTTTTATGATTAATATTTTATTGGCTGAGTGTGGGGAAATGTCGTTAGAAAAACGAAGAATAACACTAGCACGAAAATTTATCTGCAAAAATTATAGAAAATAATCCCATCTTAACGGAAATAGAAAATCTAGCGTTTTTCAGAGGGTATTGGAACAATAAATATACTCCAGCTTATATAAAATCATTTTACGCTATGAAAACTAAATCGCGATGGATATATGGATCTCCACATTTGCCATTCTTCGAACTAAATTACGAGGATCATGCACATGTAGACTGCCACATTTCGGAAATACACAAAGGTTCCACGACAGCTCCAATAGATTTTAATACCCTCAAAAATCGAGAATATGTCGGATATGATCATATAGATACAGATGCGTCAGTAAATTTACAAACTAAAATAGTAGGTATAGGAATCTATTCATACACTCTAGACATTGATGACTCCGCAAAACTCCCAGACCATTAATCAATGTTTTCAGCTGAAATGATGGCTATATATAAAGCGCTAACTTTCATCATAAAAAAAAATAGGAAATACTGTGTAATTTTTTCCGATTCACTAAGTACCATAACACGTCTTAAGGACTGGAAAATGTCATCTAGTCTAGACATAAAAAAATACCTCCATAAAGCTGCAATGTTAAATTTAAATATCTTCTTCTTCTACTTCTTTTCAGTAAAAACAGCCTCCTCTTAGGCTAGATGAGGATGCTGAAAATCATGGAACAAATCTTGAATGGTGGAGGTCCTCACTTGATGGAAATCCATTTTCATTTAATTTAAAAGGGATTAAATAAAAACATATTTAATAAAATTTCCACATTTATTGTGTTTCAACAATATTGTAACACTACATTTGCAACAATTGTTTCGCCAAATTCTTGGCTTCTTCAGGCGAGTTCGATGTTAAACTACTCTAAAAATTTATTTTTTCTCCTTATATATTTCTCAAGATGGAAGAGGGGGGAACGGTATTCTAAATGCTTCTGGGAATTTTTATGGCATGTTTATCAATGGTGATCTGTTGACATCGGTTTGGTCATTAAGTAAGATATTCTGCCTGTTATATCTGTTAATTTCCATTGCTTCTAGAATATTAAGTCTTCTACTTTTGTTTTCTATGTGTAGAATTTTGTAGTTTGAATCAAACATATGTCCCTCGTCTAAAAGATGGTTCGCATAAGTTGAGTTCTGTTTTTTATTCAGGAAACTACTCAAATGTTCTTTAATCCTCTTCTTGAAGTTCCTTCCTGTTTGTCCAATATATACTTTCTGGCATGAACCACAATTCAACTTATATACTCCCGATTTTTTGTTTTTATCTAATTTGTCTTTATTATTTTTGATTAAATTACTTAAAGTATTATTGGTTTTGAATGCTATATTGAAATTCCGTTCGTTTTTCAAAAAATTTGCTACTTCTATTGATTTTTTACCTGTGTAATTTAGTGTTATATATCTATTCTGTTCTATTTTTCTGTGTTACAAACTTTTCATGCATGAAAAAATTTATATCTTCCCTAATTTTCCTATCTATTTCATCAAACAAAAAATGATGGAGTCTAAAAGTTAATTCTGTGTGAATTACCTTCAAGTATATATTGAAAATGTCTCTCTTGTGATATTGGTGTTTCTTGTCTGATCTTAACCAAGCTTTCATTCCTGTTGTCTTTCCATACTCTGCTGCTTTGCTTCTATTTTTGGTCTTGAGATTTATATAATTCGGGATGACATCGTGTTTCAAACATTTGGTTAGAAACCAAATATTCTGTGTGGTCTTCTTACACTTAAGTAGTAGTTTGAAATACCATAGGACCAAAAAACTGGTTTCAGCTTTAATCAAATCTTGAATGGTGGAGGTCCTCACTTGATGGAAATCCATTTTCATTTAATTTAAAAGGGATTAAATAAAAACATATTTAATAAAATTTCCACATTTATTGTGTTTCAACAATAAGGGGATTACCCATTGCTAAATTTTCTGTATTCATATAAAACGTGTTGTTAAATGTGAAATAATTTTGCTTAAGGCACGTATTCAGGCATTGTAAAATTTCATCTTTCAAAACCGGGTTCGTTTTATTTCGGTCTAATGACTCTTCTACTATTTTTATTGCTTCCTTCACTGGGACGCTAGGAAACAGATTTTTTACATCAAAGGATATGGAATGAAATAAGGAATTACTTTGTTTTCTATCACTTTTTATTATAACTGATATACAGTGACTCGAGTTTCGTAGTGTTTACTACATTTTCAAACTGAACGAACAAATTAGATCTCAACTATTATATATGGGGATTGTAGGCTTCGGCAGAGCTTCGAAGAGAGGGGTTTTCCAAAGTTCCGTCTGTTCGTTAAGTAGTTTTATTATTGGTACGTGCTTTTTATATTTTTCAATTTCTATAGATTCCAGGATGTCAAGTTTTTTCCCTTTCGCTTCCACGTGCAAGATAACAAGGTTGTTCAATTCTGGGAAGGTGTGATCTGTAGTGAAGAAATGGTTCGCAAAATTGGAATTATTCTTCCGGTTCCTAAAAGCAGATTCATGCTCTTTGTACCTTTTATGGAAAGGTCGGCCCGTTTGACCTATATACACACTATTACACTCTTGACAACTTAATTTATAGACTCCAGAATTATTCAGTCGGTTCTCTTTGTCTTTCGGATTAAAAAAGAGATTAGAAATTTTATGGGAGGGTGTGAAAGCTGTTACTATGTTAATTTTTGATAAAATTCGAGCTATTTTTTGTGAAATTGGTCCAAAATATGTTAGTTTTATAAATTTATTGTTATTATGATCTGATTTGGAGATGGGGTAAATTTGTTTACGAATTAGTTGCTTCTGTTTTATGTTTATGATGGAATTTATAGTTTTGGTTTTGAACTGATTTTTTGTGGCTATTTGTCTGATTGTATTCAATTCCCTCTTTAACGTAATAAATATTGAATTGAATACAATCAGACAAATAGCCACAAAAAATCAGTTCAAAACCAAAACTATAAATTCCATCATAAACATAAAACAGAAGCAACTAATTCGTAAACAAATTTACCCCATCTCCAAATCAGATCATAATAACAATAAATTTATAAAACTAACATATTTTGGACCAATTTCACAAAAAATACCTCGAATTTTATCAAAAATTAACATAGTAACAGCTTTCACACCCTCCCATAAAATTTCTAATCTCTTTTTTAATCCGAAAGACAAAGAGAACCGACTGAATAATTCTGGAGTCTATAAATTAAGTTGTCAAGAGTGTAATAGTGTGTATATAGGTCAAACGGGCCGACCTTTCCATAAAAAGGTACAAAGAGCATGAATCTGCTTTTAGGAACCGGAAGAATAATTCCAATTTTTGCGAACCATTTCTTCACTACAGATCACACCTTCCCAGAATTGAACAACCTTGTTATCTTGCACGTGGAAGCGAAAGGGAAAAAACTTGACATCCTGGAATCTATAGAAATTGAAAAATATAAAAAGCACGTACCAATAATAAAACTACTTAACGAACAGACGGAACTTTGGAAAACCCCTCTCTTCGAAGCTCTGCCGAAGCCTACAATCCCCATATATAATAGTTGAGATCTAATTTGTTCGTTCAGTTTGAAAATGTAGTAAACACTACGAAACTCGAGTCACTGTATATCAGTTATAATAAAAAGTGATAGAAAACAAAGTAATTCCTTATTTCATTCCATTAAAATGAACTATCACAAAGTAACGGACTACTCCATCCAATATCAAAGGATATGAATTTTGCATTACCTGGAATTTGCACGTTTTGAATTTTATCTATGAGGTCATATGAATTCTTGATTGCGAATTTTGGTTTGAATTTGGTTTCTTGTATTATGATATTTATCAATTCTTTTGATAGTTTGAATGCTGGAGCTATGATGAAAGATAATACAGGTCTAATGGGGTGATTTTCTTTATGTAATTTGATGAAGGCGTACATTCGTGGTATCTGAGGATTCATTGATATCAACTTAAAAGTTCTGTTGGGGTCAAAAAGGCCTGGGGAGTTTGAAATTATTGTTTTTATTTCAGATTGGAAATTACCGTGGGATCTTTTTTCAGAATTGTATATTTTTCTGATTCTAGAAATGAAATTGTTTTTTCAATATATTTTCTTTTGTCTATTACTATCACAGTATTACCTTTGTCCGCTCTGGTGACTATTAAATTATTAGTTAAAATTTTATTTTGTATACTTTTAATTGTTTTCTCCAATTGATTATTCTGTTTATTCACGGTTGTTTTGGTAATTATTTCCTTTATGCTATATTTATCTTTGACAGAATCTTGACATGAGCTCAAGGCTATTTCCGCATCTACTGCCAAATATTCTGAAGATGTTTTGTCATTACGTGGAAGATTGAATTTAAGACCTTTTTTGAATAGTTCTATTTCATCATTGTCAAATACTGTGTTTGAAAGATTTTGAAATCTGGGATAGAAAACGTGATCATTGTAAAGTTTCTGATGCGACTTTGGATTTCTACGTGATTTTCGAATTAGATGAGATAATTTATTTTTCTGTGTTACAAACTTTTCATGCATGAAAAAATTTATATCTTCCCTAATTTTCCTATCTATTTCATCAAACAAAAAATGATGGAGTCTAAAAGTTAATTCTGTGTGAATTACCTTCAAGTATATATTGAAAATGTCTCTCTTGTGATATTGGTGTTTCTTGTCTGATCTTAACCAAGCTTTCATTCCTGTTGTCTTTCCATACTCTGCTGCTTTGCTTCTATTTTTGGTCTTGAGATTTATATAATTCGGGATGACATCGTGTTTCAAACATTTGGTTAGAAACCAAATATACTGTGTGGTCTTCTTACAAAAGTAGTAGTTTGAAATACCATAGGACCAAAAAACTGGTTTCAGCTTTAATCAAATCTTGAATGGTGGAGGTCCTCACTTGATGGAAATCCATTTTCATTTAATTTAAAAGGGATTAAATAAAAACATATTTAATAAAATTTCCACATTTATTGTGTTTCAACAATATTGTAACACTACATTTGCAACAATTGTTTCGCCAAATTCTTGGCTTCTTCAGGCGAGTTTGATGTTAAACTACTCTAAAAATTTATTTTTTCTCCTTATATATTTCTCAAGATGGAAGAGGGGGGAACGGTATTCTAAATGCTTCTGGGAATTTTTATGGCATGTTTATCAATGGTGATCTGTTGACATCGGTTTGGTCATTAAGTAAGATATTCTGCCTGTTATATCTGTTAATTTCCATTGCTTCTAGAATATTAAGTCTTCTACTTTTGTTTTCTATGTGTAGAATTTTGTAGTTTGAATCAAACATATGTCCCTCGTCTAAAAGATGGTTCGCATGAGTTGAGTTCTGCTTTTTATTCAGGAAACTACTCAAATGTTCTTTAATCCTCTTCCTGAAGTTCCTTCCTGTTTGTCCAATATATACTTTCTGGCATGAACCACAAGAAGCGAAAAAATAGAACAGAATAGATATATAACACTAAATTACACAGGTAAAAAATCAATAGAAGTAGCAAATTTTTTGAAAAACGAACGGAATTTCAATATAGCATTCAAAACCAATAATACTTTAAGTAATTTAATCAAAAATAATAAAGACAAATTAGATAAAAACAAAAAATCGGGAGTATATAAGTTGAATTGTGGTTCATGCCAGAAAGTATATATTGGACAAACAGGAAGGAACTTCAAGAAGAGGATTAAAGAACATTTGAGTAGTTTCCTGAATAAAAAACAGAACTCAACTTATGCGAACCATCTTTTAGACGAGGGACATATGTTTGATTCAAACTACAAAATTCTACACATAGAAAACAAAAGTAGAAGACTTAATATTCTAGAAGTAATGGAAATTAACAGATATAACAGGCAGAATATCTTACTTAATGACCAAACCGATGTCAACAGATCACCATTGATAAACATGCCATAAAAATTCCCAGAAGCATTTAGAATACCGTTCCCCCCTCTTCCATCTTGAGAAATATATAAGGAGAAAAAATAAATTTTTAGAGTAGTTTAACATCGAACTCGCCTGAAGAAGCCAAGAATTTGGCGAAACAATTGTTGCAAATGTAGTGTTACAATATTGTTGAAACACAATAAATGTGGAAATTTTATTAAATATGTTTTTATTTAATCCCTTTTAAATTAAATGAAAATGGATTTCCATCAAGTGAGGACCTCCACCATTCAAGATTTGATTAAAGCTGAAACCAGTTTTTTGGTCCTATGGTATTTCAAACTACTACTTGTGTAAGAAGACCACACAGTATATTTGGTTTCTAACCAAATGTTTGAAACACGATGTCATCCCGAATTATATAAATCTCAAGACCAAAAATAGAAGCAAAGCAGCAGAGTATGGAAAGACAACAGGAATGAAAGCTTGGTTAAGATCAGACAAGAAACACCAATATCACAAGAGAGACATTTTCAATATATACTTGAAGGTAATTCACACAGAATTAACTTTTAGACTCCATCATTTTTTGTTTGATGAAATAGATAGGAAAATTAGGGAAGATATAAATTTTTTTATGCATGAAAAGTTTGTAACACAGAAAAATAAATTATCTCATCCATTTCGAAAATCACGTAGAAATCCAAAGTCGCATCAGAAACTTTACAATGATCACGTTTTCTATCCCAGATTTCAAAATCTTTCAAACACAGTATTTGACAATGATGAAATAGAACTATTCAAAAAAGGTCTTAAATTCAATCTTCCACGTAATGATAAAACATCTTCAGAATATTTGGCAGTAGATGCGGAAATAGCCTTGAGCTCATGTCAAGATTCTGTCAAAGATAAATATAGCATAAAGGAAATAATTACCAAAACAACCGTGAATAAACAGAATAATCAATTGGAGAAAACAATTAAAAGTATACAAAATAAAATTTTAACTAATAATTTAATAGTCACCAGAGCGGACAAAGGTAATACTGTGATAGTAATAGACAAAAGAAAATATATTGAAAAAACAATTTCATTTCTAGAATCAGAAAAATATACAATTCTGAAAAAAGATCCCACGGTAATTTCCAATCTGAAATAAAAACAATAATTTCAAACTCCCCAGGCCTTTTTGACCCCAACAGAACTTTTAAGTTGATATCAATGAATCCTCAGATACCACGAATGTACGCCTTCATCAAATTACATAAAGAAAATCACCCCATTAGACCTGTATTATCTTTCATCACAGCTCCAGCATTCAAACTATCAAAAGAATTGATAAATATCATAATACAAGAAACCAAATTCAAACCAAAATTCGCAATCAAGAATTCATATGACCTCATAGATAAAATTCAAAACGTGCAAATTCCAGGTAATGCAAAATTCATATCCTTTGATGTAAAAAATCTGTTTCCTAGCGTCCCAGTGAAGGAAGCAATAAAAATAGTAGAAGAGTCATTAGACCGAAATAAAACGAACCCGGTTTTGAAAGATGAAATTTTACAATGCCTGAATACGTGCCTTAAGCAAAATTATTTCACATTTAACAACACGTTTTATATGAATACAGAAAATTTAGCAATGGGTAATCCCCTTAGTCCGTTACTAGCCGAATTTTTTATGAATTACCTGGAACAAGCAATAGAAAAAAGTAAATATTTTAAACATTTCATATATTGGTATCGCTATGTAGATGACATTTTATGTTTGTTCATAGGAACAATTAGACAGTTGACCCTATTTTTAGATTTCATCAATAAACTTTCACCTCATATAAATTTCACGTATGAAGAGGAAAAAAATGGTAAAATAAATTTTTTAGATTTAACAGTATCAAAAATCAATAGTAAACACGATTTTGCAATTTATCGCAAACCAACCTACACCGACATAACGATCCATTCAAAGTCACATCATCCATATTCACAAAAACTAGCAGCATTCAATAGCATGGTACATAGACTAATCAAAACACCTATGAGAAAACAGAATTTTGACTGTGAGTTCAATACTATAAAACAAATCTCTGTTAATAATGGTTTCAAACCTGACATTGTGGACCAAATATTGAATAAATTCTTATTAAAGCAAGCTCTAACATTAATATACCCCAGAAGCGAAAAAATAGAACAGAATAGATATATAACACTAAATTACACAGGTAAAAAATCAATAGAAGTAGCAAATTTTTTGAAAAACGAACGGAATTTCAATATAGCATTCAAAATCAATAATACTTCAAGTAATTTAATCAAAAATAATAAAGACAAATTAGATAAAAACAAAAAATCGGGACTTGAATGGTGGAGGTCCTCACTTGATGGAAATCCATTTTCATTTAATTTAAAAGGGATTAAATAAAAACATATTTAATAAAATTTCCACATTTATTGTGTTTCAACAATAATGTAACACTACATTTGCAACAATTGTTTCGCCAAATTCTTGGCTTCTTCAGGCGAGTTCGATGTTAAGTAAGTTTAACTTCGAACTCGCCTGAAGAAGCCAAGAATTTGGCGAAACAATTGTTGCAAATGTAGTGTTACAATATTGTTGAAACACAATAAATGTGGAAATTTTATTAAATATGTTTTTATTTAATCCCTTTTGAATTAAAAAAAAAAAAAAAATCGGGAGTATATAAGTTGAATTGTGGTTCATGCCAGAAAGTATATATTTGACAACAGGAAGGAACTTCAAGTAGAGGATTAAAGAACATTTGAGTAGTTTCCTGAATAAAAAACAGAACTCAACTTATGCGAACCATCTTTTAGACGAGGGACATATGTTTGATTCAAACTACAAAATTCTACACATAGAAAACAAAAGTGGAAGACTTAATATTCTAGAAGCAATGGAAATTAACAGATATAACAGGCAGAATATCTTACTTAATGACCAAACTGATGTCAACAGATCACCATTGATAAACATGCCATAAAAATTCCCAGAAGCATTTAGAATACCGTTCCCCCCTCTTCCATCTTGAGAAATATATAAGGAGAAAAAATAAATTTTTAGAGTAGTTTAACATCGAACTCGCCTGAAGAAGCCAAGAATTTGGCGAAACAATTGTTGCAAATGTAGTGTTACAATATTGTTGAAACACAATAAATGTGGAAATTTTATTAATTATGTTTTTATTTAATCCCTTTTAAATTAAATCATGGAACAGCCAATGGGCATCCAGTCTCGTTGCAACAGATTAACAGCTAACAGCCTGGTTCCTGGGGGTGCAGGAGTCTAGATCATATCTATACCAGACTGCGACGAATTCTTCTGGTATCAGTGATGCTTTAACTTTATAAATTAAATTTAGGCTTGTTGACAACAACCACTCACACCCATGGAGTACACAGGAATGATATGGTTGACTCTGAAAGGACAGGAATTTGGAAAATGAAATGCTGAACACGCAAAAAATAAAGCTCTTTCACCACCAAAGCATATTCTACAAAGCTAGATTGGAGGAACTAAGGAAATCCAGCAACAAGCTCATCACCTTCTCATTAGTAGAAAATAGAAAATCATACAAATTTAGTGGTTTCGAGAATTGTAGGAAAAAAAAAGTTCGCTATATAATTCATCCAAGTTATGTCCATTGAGTCTGCACGAAAAAGAGAGATGTCTCAGATCCCCATATTCCCCACAAATGCAGGAAGGGGATTACTGGATCCCAATTCTAGCCATGTGAGCAGGGAAACAACAATGACCAGACCTCAGGCGAATGATCGTCACTATATTTCTCCTGAGCAATTTCAACCTCCCAAACCAAGTACCCTTCCTATAACGACTAGGCTGCACCATTTCCGAGTAAATCCTGCCCTTGTTTTGACCCAGTCTACAAAATTCTCTATCCCACTCTCTCCAAAGTTCCTTCCTATACCGAGACCAAAGTTCACGGGGATCACCCCTGAGCACTGATACTTCCGGCAAGAGTCCACCCCGATTAGCCAACATATCCGCCATATCGTTATGGACAATATAAGAGTGACTAGGCACCCACATCAGGGTAACATGAAAACCCAACGATTTAACCCTCGATAACATGATTATTGTACTGGCTATTCCTATATCTAATCTGGCAACCAACTTCCCATCACCCAACCTATCAACCGCTCCCATAGAATCCGTAATTATGACTGAGTTCAACATTCTTTTCAAATAATAAATTGGAAAGCTCTATAGATCGCGTACATCTCTGCTGAGAAGATTGACCAATGTTGGCAATTTGCCACAGACCTTTAGCCCCTCAGAAGGTATCCAGACTGAATAGCCCACTGAATCTGGATTAGCAGACTTAGAGGCATCTGTATATACCTGAATGGAACCCGAAAACTCCCTCTCCATCAAGCAATTAAATTCTTGGGTGTTGGTCAAAGAATCTTTAGTGAGATTAGATTTGTACACTGATCTCCTCTCTGATCTAATCTTAATATGTGTCATGAAATAGGGAAGGTTACTTGATCTCCATATTTGCGATTTGTAATTACGAATCAACTTCAGTGCCTGAACATAGCCTGTAACCGTGTTATTATCCAAAGATGATCATATTTTGAGAGGTTATGAAAAACCTCAAGCAGGACATGGTAAGAAAATCTATATATCTTTGTCACGTACTTGAAAGCTAGCCATCTTCTTCTATACTCCAGCGGAAGCTCTCCATTCTCAGACAGAACAATATTTGTAGGCGTTGATTTCATAAGTCCCAAGCAAATTCGTAAAGCAGAGAATTGCACCACATCCAATTTTTTAAGATTTGCCTTCGCGCATCTACCATATAACATTCCGTCAAAATTAAGGTAAGGTCTAACTAAGTCCTTATACACACTAAGTAGCGTAGATGGATGGGAACCTACGATGGCTTTAATGGTCTTACACTGACTGATGGCTTTTGAGCACATCAGATCTATATGCCCTCTCCATTTAAGTTTCTGATCAAATATCACTCCCAAATACTTGACCTGTTGTTTCCAGGGAATTGTTTGTCTATCTAAAGCCACCTGTGATGACGGAGAAGGGAGAATATGTTTTGCAAAGATCACTGCCGCCGATTTCCGGACATTAATTTTCAGATTGCGCTCTAGAAGCCACTTGTTAAATCTGTCTAGATTAATATTGAGGCATTCAACTATTTGCTCTATATCTTCTCCGGAGCAAAACATCGAAAAATCATCCGCATATTGAAGGAGAAGAACCCTGTGCCCAAGCAAAGTCTGTGGAACTCGCGTATACAAATTAAAAAGGGGTGCACTCAGGACAGAGTCCTGCAAGAGATCACTGAAAAGGACTTCCTCATACTCAGCCTCTGAATCGCCCTGTAATGTCACCTTACGTCCAAAAAAGAGCTCATATATTAAATTAGCCTCATTGTGAGGAATTTTGCAAGCAATCATGTCTCTCCACAACACATTTAAATCCACACTATCAAATGCTCCCGCTATATCCAAGAAAACACATATGGAAAATTTTCCTCTATCAAAGGCCGAATAAACCTGGGCAGTAAGGAGTGTATTGCAGTCCGAAATGGACCTGCCCCTTCGAAAACCAAAGCTCAAGGGTCCTAGTTGTTCTTCTATTTTCCCCTCTATTCTTTCCTTTAACATTCTTTCCAGAACTTTTGTAATGCATGGTGAAATTGAAATAGGTCTATAACTGTTGCCCATATTTACCGAAGCTCCATTCTTGAAAATGGGAACCATGACTGATGTTTTCATATTAAGATCAGGAGAGCCAAAACGCAAGAGTTGATTGAACAGACTTAAGAGGCTTATTTTTACAGACAATGAAAGAGAAGAAAAGTCTATTATAATCAATACCATCAAAGCCTGGGGCTGAGTCCTTTTTTAACCTCAAGGAAAACATCAATTCATTAAAAGAAAACTCTCTCGTGTTGTCCTGATATCTCATCTCTACACAAGAGGATGAGACCGGCCTCGATCTACGAAGAATCTCCCCGCAGCATGAATCTGAGACCGCTTGAAAACCACTCCCAGAAGACCGACCAGAGAACTTTTTAATTATGCCCCAGAAGAGATTTGTCTGTTCCAAAGAAAGGTTCTCGCAAAACTGCTCAAACGATTCTCTTTTCTTACCCCTAATTAATTTTCTGGCTTTCGCAACCTGTCTCTTGTACACTATGTAATTTTCCATACTAGATGAGCACCTGTATTTTGAGAGAAGAGATCTTCTCAAGTTGACTTCCTTTGCAACCTCCTTATCCTACCAATAAATCTTATAGTTGAATTGTGTCTTTTGTGTTTGGACAGAGAGGAGTCCGCAGCCCTCTGAATGACATTTACGAATTCTGTACATTATCCACCTGACTGTCAAATTTATCAATGATCCGCCTATAAAACAAATTCCAATCAGCATGTTTAGTTTTATATTTTCGAATAGGTGCTTTTTCTACTGCGGTCTCCCTAGAGCCCTTATCAATCTTGACAACTATAGGAAAATGATCACTGGGTCCTGTGTCCTTAATTGTCGCCCACTTGCAAAAAACACATTGTCAAATCTGGCGCACTAGGATTTGCTTGGGGAGGGGTCAACCTTGTTGGGGAACCATCATTGAGCAAAACGAAATCATTGTCTCTCAAAAACACTTGAACAGTACTACCATTCCGATTAAGGACCCCAGATCCCCATTGGGGATTCTGCGCGTTGAAATCACCCAGTAAGAGACATGTTCTACCAGTATACACGAGGAACTGCTCGAGGACAGGAACTGAGAAGGAAACATCTGGTGGAACGTATATACATATAATTTTATATCCAGAGCAGTTGAGGCCCATGGCTTGCATTCCAAATGGAAGGTTTAAAGTACACAAATCCATTTCCCGAAAAGTCAAACCTTTACGAACCGCCATAGCGATTCCTTCATATCCATCCGCTCTATCCAACCTGACCAACGTGAAGCCTGATATGGACAAGCTTTGATAAGCGCTCAACCATGTTTCATTTAAACATATTATATCCGGTTCCAAATTTTTAATTAAAATTTTGAGATCATCAAAATTTGCAAACAAAGATCTTTCATTCCATTGAAGAATCTTAAGCATTATCTACAATACCCAAACCGATAAAGTGAGAAGGAAAGGGACCAATAAACCTAGGAAGAAAAATTAACTAAAGTCAAAACAAGAGTGAACTATTTATATGAATACAATAATAAAGTTGAAGGATTACTTATATGTTAAATAATCCTCATAATATATAATTCTTTTTCTTGTTGTATTCTCTTCATGTGAAAATGACTGTTCGTTTCTACTTGGTGAATATGCACATGCACTAATCCTGAGAGAGAAACTCAGACTGAGAAAAATACTGACAGCATCAAGGCAGGGAGATGCCCCCATTTCATGTGGAGATGATGTTATAGGGGCATCTATTAAAGGAGAGTTGCATCTATAAGGAATAAGACACGCATTGTGTGCATCTTTATCATAACCAGATTGTGAGGAAGCTTTTCTTTTAATATTCTGTCTAGTGCGAGCAGGAGCGGAAATATTTGATGTCCCCGTGGTAGGACGAGAAACTGCGTTTGCATAGAATCGAGTTCCAATTGCATTCCTTTCAGCTACCTTATTTTTCAAAGAGGGAAAGTCTGAAGGAGATGGAGAAATTTGCTTTCTACAGGCTTTATCAGCTTCATACAAAGAAATATTATGTAAGGCCATTAATTCCCTCATTTTTACTTGTCTGGTATATTCAGGACAAACCCTATCAGTAACAACGTGAGATTTACCACAATAGATATTATACGACGTGGTTCAGAGTCACATACTTGTTCATCTAGGTGATTTCTACCATACACACTGCAGCGAAATTTCCCTTAACATAGATTTCTTACATGACCAAACCTCAAACACTTCAGACATTGAACAACCGGAGGAATGTACAATTCAACCGGAAGTCTAATTGAGTATAATTCAAAGGATTTGGGAAGTACTGTACCCTCAAAAGTTATAGCACATGTGTTAGTTTTGATGAAAATATTACCACCTTCAGTGGCCCTTTTCCTATTAAACCTCTTTACTCTAATTACCCTGACATCCGGATTTAAACCTCTTCCTAGGCTCAAAATTTCCTCGTCTGTAATCTCCTGTCCAACATCTCTCACAATACCCATCACCGAAACAAATCTGCCCGGAATATAAACTTCATACTCATTTGTATTGAACTTATTATATTTGACAAAGCAATTTGCCTGTTCCGCAGAAGAGAATCTTACTCTTAATTTTTTAAGAACCTTTCTGTTAATATTAACAATATTATAATCCTTATAATCTTTACTATAATATTAAATATTATTTTATCAATGTTTAGGGGATTAAGATTATTTATTTCACTACTAGAGCTCTCAATTATCACCTCAAATGGACCTTTATTCTTGAATGAATAATAACAATGAACTTTTTTAATTTTTGAGCCTCCTTGGCTAATCCAATATAAAATATCATCAATCTTGCTTACTGTCAACTCATTATTTCTACGCTGAGCCTCAGCTCTGATATCCGCAAATTTTTCCTGTCCAATATTTATAGAGTTCCAAATCTCTCCTTCCAACTGCGAAAGGGCAGATTTAGCTCTCAGAGATAAAGCATCCAGAACCCGAGGCCAAGCCTCGGGATCTGTTTGACTCATATTAAAAAACTATGAGAGATAACGAGCTTGTTTTTCAATATGTAAAAAAATTAACAACTCTGAAAAAGGTTAGAAAAAAAAATTATCTATGAAAAACAATGGCCTAGGGCCGCAATTTCGAAAGAAAATGTTCAGCACTCTCTATAGGCAAAATAAACTCTCCAGGATAAAGGAAAAACTCACGAAACACCACAAACAAGGGAAAATCGGGTTCTTAACACTCCGAAAAAAACCAGATATCTTGCCCTGTCTATCGCCGCATCAAATTTAAATATCATTTGTGTATGGATACCAAGTCACTCGGATATAATAGGGAACGAACGCGCAGATATCTTGGCGAAAAAAGGTGCGTCAGAAGGTTACAATACGGTCAAAAAAGGGGTGATCAAAACGACGTTAGAGATATATTGCAAAAAAATTTAGAAAATCAGTGGATTAGAGAATGAAATAATATGGGAATTTCAAAGGGGAAGACATACACGCATATGAGGAATAGGGATAAAGAAAATACACCAATTCAAAAATATTTTTTATTTGACTCTAAACTTGATAAAGTAGTGTAACAACGATGATGAGATTGCGTTCCAATCATTGCCTGTCCCCGGAATATCTATATAAAATAAATATGTCTACAACAATTCAATGAGAATATGGTTATATTACACATATTCAATTGCCATCTGAATAAAGAAAACTGCAACATTTTATATGATAAATTGACGCAGATGGGATTAAATTGCCCAATAAATGTGAATGACGTTGTTTTTAGCCAATCGCTTCAGATAATAGAAAGTCTTATTGATTTTTTGAAGTCATCAGGATTGAAATTGGGGTCAGCTGGATATAGGTATACTACTCTGTCAAGAAAGTACCGGGAATTTTCAATTAAATCAACATTTTTACATTTAATCGTCAAAATTTATTGGGCCGCCTTCAAAATAGGCTCCATTTGCTCCAATACATCTATGCCAACGGCACTTCCAATTATCGAAACATTTTTTATAGGCGCTTTCCGGGATGGACTTTAGCTCTCGCGCCGAATTTTGTTTTATGGCTTCAATCGACTCAAAACGGGTGCCACGAAGGGGCAATTTTAGTTTTGGGAAGAGGAAAAAGTCGCAGGGAGCCAAATCCGGCGAATACGGTGGTTGCTGAAGCACGTTTGTTGAGTTTTTGGCGAGAAAGTCAGTCACAATCGTAGCTCGGTGAGAAGGCGCGTTATCGTCATGCAAAATCCATGAGTTGTTAGCCCACAAATTTGGCCGCTTCTTACGGATACGCTCACGCAAACGTTTCATAACGCCTAGGTAATACTCCTTGTTTACCGCCTGACCCTCTGGAACGAATTCGTAGTGCACCACGCCACGGATATCGAAGAACACAATGAGCATCACCTTCATTTTCGAGCGGCTTTGGCGTGGTTTTTTCGGTCTCTGTACCACTGATATGCACGAGTTTTCGATAGAGCATTATCACCAAAGGCCTTTTGCAACATTTTCAATGCATCGGCACACGAAAATTCATTTGCAACACAAAACTTTAAACAAATTCTTTGCTCAACGTAATCACCCATAGTAAAAATCGGCACGCACTCTGACATCGACTGACTTAATCAGCTGTTGTAAACACACTAGTTGACAGATCCCGCTCAAGCTTGGCATAGTAATTAAGGACAGTGGTACCAACCTAGGAAAAAAAAATTTTACCTGCCTCATTGCCCCGCCAGATTTAAATCGATAATTCCCGGTACTTTCTTGACAGAATGTATTTGTGACTAACATATAATTAAGTAAAACTTTGTAGAATTCACTTTAAAAAGATTTATTTCACAAGTTTACAAATATGAGTACTCTCTAGTATGGAACTAATAAGATGACTGCTTTCAATAATACATTAACCAAGTATTTATAATTCTTACAAGTTAAAATGATAAAAGTAATCTAATGAATTACTACTATACTTACGCGTTAGTAACACAGACATATCCATAACTGCCTAACAAAATGTCGGGACCTATGTGTTCGGTGAATGAATAATATTTGTGCTGAACACAGAAAACCCATCTGTGCTCCACGCAGCCTTTGAAATTGTTCTTTTAAATTTTTGTTTAAAACGTTGCTCTTTTCGAATCAAAACATTCCTATTGAAAAAATATAAACATAAAGTTCATGTATGATTCATATGACTTCGTGTAAACGTAAACGTGTGTAGTGGAGAGCTGTCATCGGGTATTCGATTTTGGTGTGTCCAAACTAGAAATTAATTATTGAAAAACATCTATAACAACACACAAACATCAATTACAATAAAGAATAAAAGATATAAGAGATATTCATTCAGAATTTCGATTTCCAATTTAAACAACATACGTATATTGTTACCCAGCTGTGAAGTCAGGAGATAATAGAAACACGAATAAACAAAACGACTAAGGCTAGCCATAGACGAATTTTCATCGAGCTATGGAATCGGACTCAATAAATGCGATTAGAAGCTTAAAGGAAGAAGTAATAAAGAACAGAAAGGAAATCAAATCTGCTATTGAAGCTACCGAAACAAGACTTTTGATGAAAGTAGAGGAATTGAAGCAAAAAGTTCATCATCTTGAGGGAGAAAATCAGGCGTTGAAACGTAGGGTGGAGACATTGGAAAGATATTCAAGGAAGAACAATATTATAATATTCGGCTTGAACAACAGAGAAAACTCACCTAATACTCTGAGTAAAAAACTCAACACACTGTTGGAAGTTGATGTTAGAGCTTCTGATTACAATAATATATACCCCCTCAATAACACAGAAAAACCTCCTGTAAAAATTGAATTCCTGTCCTATTTAAAAAAACTTGAGATTTTGAGGCAGTGCAGAAAATTAAAAGGAACAGGTGTAGCCATCTCACATGATCTCACATATGAACAAAGACGTGAAAATGGGATTCTGAGAACCTACTTGAATAAAGCCAGAGAAGAACCTACCAATCGATCTTATATAAAAGGCAATAAATTATACGTCAACGATAGGGTGTACACAGTAGAAGAATTAGAGGAATTAGATCACTTGGACGAGCGCAACGCAAACAGTGCTCCTCCAACGCCGAATTTACGAAATCCTGAGAAAGAATTTGAATCTCTGGAGGAGGCAACCATCTTCAATTCACAGGGAGATCCTAAAGAAGCAGAAAACAAGAAAGCTGTTACTGATGTCAACACACCGAAAACCATCGGAATCAAGAAGAATATTAAAGCCATAGCTGGTGGACCGGCCTTGAAAGAGAGAACACGAAGCCAACGCTCAAACAAGTAGATTGAATCAAACACCCCTAGTTTATACATGTTTTGATTTTTTTGAATGAGTTTATTATCATTTTCGCCACTTAGCTGATGCTTTTATCTGTTCTCACGTTGATGCTTTCAATTTAGCCAAACAAATGCTTGATGCTTCGTACTAGTTTCGTAAATTTTTTGATTTGTTGAATTAGTATACAATAGTTTTGATTACTTGATTTTGGCTCATGCCTTCATTGACTCATACATTGATGCCTGTTTTTTCTTCGGTTATTTATTGGTCCAGTATGGATGCTTTTATTAGAGATTTTGAGGGTAATATGCCAGAGACTTTTGTGTGCGGGTCATATGAGGATTGCGGAAACAAACTCAAATCCATAAAGGGGTTTTCGGTATACAACCAAAATATTTGTAGCATATCAAGGCATTTTGAGGATATTCAGATTGATCTTCATCAAATAGATGAAGATTTTGATTGCTTGATCTTAACTGAAACCAGAATCATTGAAAACACCGATTTATATCGACTGAAAGGGTATGATCTGATATATAGCGGGGGTGCACTCAATCAAAATGATGGAGTAGTAATTTTCATAGGGAATTGCTATAACTATAGTACACAAAATATCAAAATACACGAATCTACGGTAATAAAACTTACAGTTAAATTGGAGAAAAGTAATTTAGTTATCGTAGGGATATACAGGTCACCATCAACAAATATTCCAGCATTCAATGAGTGCCTTAAAAATTTCATTGGGGAATACTTGAATGATAACAGGAATCAGGTTATACTTGGAGAGACATAAACGTGAATATACTTTCTGAATCAGAAGATTCGAATGAGTACCTTAACATTCTGAATGAAAACAATTTAATCTCTCAAATAAATACATATACGAGAATTCAAGGAAATGCGCATTCATGTTTAGATCATTCATGTTTAGATCATTCACTAGAAATATAGTTGACAAAATTATCCCAATCACTCTAAAAAGCTCTATTAGCGACCATTTTACTACGATGCTTAAATTTGAGAATACTTCCGAAAAATCAGATTACAGTTTGGTGAACAAGCATACGATAGATTATAGAAAGATTAAAACACTGATTGCTGAGGAGACCTGGAGTGACTTCCTCCAGAACGAAGATGTAGACATTTTGGCTGACAGTTTAACACAGAAAATCCAAATGTGTGTTCAGAAATCAATGGTTAACATAAAACCTCTAAAAAAGAAGAAAATCTGGATTACTAGTGGTATAATAACATCCATCAACAGAAGGAATAAATTGAACAAAGAACGGCACAGAGATTGGAAAAACGTTGAACTGCAAAGTAAATATAGAACTTATAGGAATAACCTCAATCTGCTCATAAAGAAAACATAAGCAAAATTCTTCAAAGACAAAATTGAAAAAAGTAAAAACAATCCTAAGAAACTATGGGAAACACTGAGGGCATCCACAAGTCAAGATAATAAAAAAACTGAAATAAAGGAAATTCGCCTACAAAATAACGTTATTTCAAGTAATCCTATGGAAATTGCAAACCACTTTGTTGATAAATATACCAACCTAGGAGAACAACTGGCCCAACAAATCATAGAACCAAAAAATTACAGAGAAAAGAGAAAACGCATTTCGAACACCATATATTTGGAAGAATGCACTGAAATAGAGATAAAGCAAATAATACACAAACTTAAAAAAAAAACAAGGCACCCGGGCTAGACTCAATAAACTCGGATATATTAAAAATTTTATGTGATAATATATGCAAACCAATATGTCACCTATCGAATGTAATTCTGAGGAAAGGTACATTTCCTAGTTCGTTCAAAAAGACCAAAATTAAACCGATATATAAGAAAGGTGACAAACTAGAATGCCTAAACTACAGACCTATATCGTTGATTTCCTGTCTTGCGAAAATAATAGAAACTGTAATTAAATCATGTTTGTGCAAATTCTTGGAAAAATATGATATCCTTTCCCCACTGCAGTACGGTTTTCGAGAAGCTAGGTCCGCTCAAGATGCAATAGCGACTCTAACCACAAAAATATATAAATCCCTTGATGAAGGAAAACCATCACTTTGTATCTTCGTGGACCTGGCTAAAGCTTTCGATACCGTAAGCCATGAGAAACTTACTGAGACACTAGACGATCTGGGAATGAGAGGACCATGCCTTGAGTTATTAAAAAGTTATTTGGCAGAAAGAAGTCAATGTGTCGATATTCAAGGAACTTTCAGTGAATTCAAAACCGTCAAATATGGTGTACCACAGGGCACTGTGTTAGGTCCTTGTCTCTTCAATATTTATCTGAATAATTTGTTTTTCCTTGATATCGAAGGCCAGATTGTAAGCTTTGCAGATGATACTGCTGTTTTCTATAATGGGAATAATTGGACAAACTTATTCAATAAGGCCCAAACAGATTTTTCAAAAATAAAAGAATGGTTCGACTCCAGGATTCTGACCATCAACTTTGATAAAACACATTACGTGCCCTTCAGCATACAGAAAATGAATTTAGATAACTTTCTCCCAATTTCTCAGGCGACCCCACCAATGACTTTTTCTATACTACCGGCCACTTCAACCAATTACCTGGGCTTGACTATTGACTGCAACTTGAAATGGGATCATCATATAACAAAACTATCAGGGAAACTACGAAGTTTGCTCTACTTATTCAAGCATTTTAAAACGATGGTGAATGTTGACCAGTTGAAGTCTATCTACTGTGCCTTGGTGGAATCCCAACTCAGATATGGTTTGATAGCATGGGGCGGTGCATATAATCATCATCTATCCCCAATCATAATTCTACAAAAATGGATTTTAAAAATAATTTATGGAAAAGAAAGAACATTTTCCACAGTGGAACTATTTGACCTGTCGCGAGTCCTGGATATCAGAGAACTTTATTTTCAGTGCATAATAAATAAAGAAAAATTCACAAAAAACAAAAACCCTACAAAGAATAAGTACTCTACAAGAAATCAGCCTCTTGCCGTATATATTCCAAAAGTAAACAGAACCCTTACCCTGAGAAGCCATGTGTTTCTCGGTCCAAGAGTATATAACAGAATACCATTAGAAATCCGTGAAATAAATTCACCTATAATGTTCAAAAAAAAAATTAAGAACTGGCTGCAAGCGAATACAGTTATTTCGCAGCTCCTTTCAACCTAGGATATTATTATTCAATGCGGTACGAGCATGATTCGTGTATCAATAATTGTGCTCTGCGTTTTACTAATACAAATATTTTTATTTTCCCACAATGGGAGTGATATCTATATATCTCATTGTGCGTTATTTTTTATATATATTTTTAGAACTCTGATCTGTATCTATACTATTATTTTAATGTGTTTTTTAATGAATCTATTGTTCTTCGTCTTGTATGTACCAATGATTTTAATTTTTATTATTAAACGTTTATATGCTGGTTGCTTTGAGTAAGTTTTTTATGCATTTTATATTGCATTGTTTTTTTCTATGCATCTGTTGCTCCTTGTCTTCCATCTACCGATGTTTTGTTGTTTGTTTTTTTATAAACATTCAGATGATGATCGTTTTGAGTAAGTTTTTTAAATTGTATACATTTTATCGTGCATTCCTCATCTCCACTGCAACTTCATTCGTATCATGTTTTAAATATTTCAAGACTTTGGTCGAATAATATGGGCAGACGGTGCTGTGACTATCATGATGAAGATGGTACACCACATACAAGTAGTCTTCACTACTTTCGTGGTGTTTTTTTTTACATGTGTGTTCATTTATATGTGCCTATATGACATGAGTATGATGCGCGGAGGAACATACATGCATACATATATTTCATGATTTTGAAATTATCATTATCCTGTAATCACCAAATTTTTCACCACACCGATTCATTCGTATTCATTTTTATCAATAGTTTTATTTTATATTGTCATCGACCATCTATGAGACTTTTATTTATTGATCTTATATGTTTCATTTCCACACACAAGTAGCACTGGCTGCTTCTGTGGTATTATTTTATTCACAATCTGTATTTTATTCATAATCTGTATCTTTATTATTATGTGAATAAATTATTATTATTATTATTATTATTAATTGTACATAGGGGTTGATGATAATGGTAGCGTTATCTATTATTTTATGTGAAAGTCTAAGAATAAGAACAAAGTGATATCTAAAGTAAATGAATCTGAATATAATTTAAAGTAAACAAGATGTGATATCATTATGATGATAGCATTAATGAATTGTATATTTGGGAATGAAGGTGTGTTGAATCGTTAGGAAGTTAGTCATACATTTATGTAATTATATGTACGTGATGTTTTAACCCAGTGTATGTCAAATATCCTTTCCACCTTGGGAACAGGGTGGAAAAGCGTAATTTAGGGACTGGAGGGTACATAACCTCCGGTTGAGCCCAAAAATCCTCTGATAAGGGGAAACTGAAAGAGAAGAAGAAGAATGTTGGATGGAGTAGTCCGTTACTTTGTGTCACTTTTTATTATTACTGATATACAGTGACTCGAGTTTCGTAATGTTTACTACATTTTCAAACTGAATGAACGAATTAGATCTCAAGTATTATATATGCCGATTGTAGGCATCGGCAGAGCTTCGAAGAGACGGGTTTTCCAAAGTTCCGTCCGTTCGTTTAGTAGTTTCATTAGTGGTACGTCATTCTTATATTTTTCAATTTCTACGGATTCCAGGATGTCAAGTTTTTTTCCTTTCGCTTCCACGTGCGAGATAACAAGGATGTTCAATTCTGGGAACGTGTGATCTATATTGAAGAAATGGTTCTCAAAATTGGAATTATTCTTCCTGTTCCTAAAGCAGATTGATGCTCTTTGTACCTTTTATGGAAAGGTCGGCCCGTTTGTTCTATATACACACTATTACACTCTTGACAACTTAATTCATAGACTCCAGAATTATTCAGTCGGTTCTCTTTGTCTTTCGGATTAAAAAATAGATTAGAAATTTTATGGGAGGGTGTGAAAGCTGTTACTATGTTAATTTTTGACAAAATTTGAGCTATTTTTTGTAAAATTGGTCCAAAATATGTTAGTTTTATGAGTTTATTATTATTATGATCTGATTGGGAATTGGGGTACATTTGTTTACGAATCAGTTGCTTTTGTTTCTTGTTTATGATGGAATTTATTGTTTTTGTTTCGAACTGATTTCTTGTGGCTATTTGTCTGATTGTATTCCATTCCCTCTTTAACGTAATATTATCTGAAGGAATTGAAAATGCTCTATGTACCATTGATCTATATGCAGGTAGTTTATGATTGATCGGATGGTTTGAAAAATTTGGTATTGTTGTACCAGTTGATGTGGGTTTTCTATATACATTCCGTCAAGAAAGTTCCGGGAATTATCGATTTAAATCTGGCGGGGCAATGAGGTAGGTAAAAAAATTTTTCCCAGGTTGGTACCACTGTCCTTAATCACTATGCCAAGCTTGAACGGGATCTGTCAACTAGTGTGTTTGCAACAGCTGATTAAGTCAGTCGATGTCAGAGTGCGTGCCGATTTTTACTATGGGTGATTACGTTGAGCAAAGAATTTGTTTAAAGTTTTGTGTTGCAAATGAATTTTCGTGTGCCGATGCATTGAAAATGTTGCAAAACGCCTTTGGTGATAATGCTCTATCGAAAACTCGTGCACATCAGTGGTACAGAGCCTTCAACGACGGTCGTGAAGTGGTCGCCCATCGACGGCTTCGATCGAAGATAACGTCGATAAAATTAAGGAAAGGGTGCTGGAAAACCGTCGTACCAGCTTGAGAGAGATAGCACATGATCTTAAGATATCCCACGAGTAATCTTAAGAGTATCTTAAGATATCCGCACGTACGATTTTGATTGATATTTTGGGCATGAGAAAGGTGGCCGCACGACTCGTACCGAAAGACCTGAATTTTCTTCAAAAACGTCATCGCGAACAGGTTGCTTCAGACATGCTGGATCGCTGTAATTCCGATTCTACATTCATGGAACGCATTATAACTAGTGATGAGACCTGGGTCTACGAGTACGATATGCAAACAAGCCAGCAATCATCGGAATGGGTGGCAAAAAATGAGCCGAAACCGAAAAAACCACGCCAAAGCCGCTCGAAAATGAAGGTGATGCTCATTGTTTTCTTCGATATCCGTGGCGTGGTGCACTACGAATTCGTTCCAGAGGGTCAGACGGTAAACAAGGAGTATTACCTAGGCGTTATGAAACGTTTGCGTGAGCGTATCCGTAAGAAGCGGCCAAATTTGTGGGCGAACAACTCATGGATTTTGCATGACGATAACGCGCCTTCTCACCGAGCTACGATTGTGACTGACTTTCTCGCCAAAAACTCAACTGCTTCAGTAACCACCGTATTCGCCGGATTTGGCTCCCTGCGACTTTTTCCTCTTTCCAAAACTAAAATTGCCCCTTCGTGGCACCCGTTTTGAGTCGATTGAAGCCATAAAACAAAATTCGGCGCGAGAGTTAAAGTCCATCCCGGAAAGCGCCTATAAAAAATGTTTCGATAATTGGAAGTGCCGTTGGCATAGATGTATTGGAGCAAATGGAGCCTATTTTGAAGGCGACCCAATAAATTTTGACGATTAAAGGTAAAAATGTTGTTTTAATTGAAAATTCCCGGTACTTTCTTGACAGAGTAGTATATCAAAGGAAATTTCATTTTTACTCTTAATTAAAGTTATGTCCAGAAAATTTATTTTGATATCAGATTGTGTTTCCATGGTGAATTTGACCTTATTGTGCAAACTATTAAGATATTCTAATCTTTCATTTAATTCTGAATGTGTTCCTCAGAAGCAAGCCAATATATCGTCTACATACCTGTACCAAAAGTGATATGCTTAGCGTGTGTGGATTTTAGAATTTTTCTTTCAAAACAGGACATAAAGATTACAGCGAGTAATGGGCTGAGAGGTGAACCCATGGCAATTCCATCTTTCTGTTTGTGAAATTTACTGTTGTATTGAAAGTAATTTTCTTCCACGTTAAAGAGGGAATTGAATACAGGTGAATTCTAACAGAATAGTTATTGGCTATTTGAGGATTTTTCCAAGTGACTACCAAGCAGTCTCCACAGTCCACCCCTAGAGGTAGAAAGTGTGATAAGGATTACGCCATATCATCGCGCGTGGCGAGAACCCCTCCGAAGAGATGAACCCACCAGCTTCCAGTTTGTGCCCCGACTCGAAAGCCAGAACCGTCTGACTGGTAGCAGCGAAGCACTATCCAACCTCTACTGGCTCAGCAGGTCAGTACCCGAGTTGGTTTGAGACGCAACTCACCCGCCGGAGGGAATTCTTATCCATCCACCCGAACGCAGTCCCATGAACTAAGATAAACTCAAGATTGACGACTACAATTGATCCTGGTACGAGCACCGTCTAGCGGACTATACGTCCTGACCCACTGAACCCATGTGAAGTCATTTAATTGATCCTGGCGTCAAGCACTAATGGCGGAGCCATTTCGTCGAGATCCACAAACCCTAAATTGTTACGCACAGATCCAGGGGCCAGGACAGGCCGGTCGAACCGTCAAGTCCCGTTAAACCCCGAGTGGTTTCATGAGAATATCCCGAAAATGGGGGTCTGCGAACAGATAAATGAAATACCCCCCTAGTCCAGCATGCGGACTTTCAACCACTGCCCCCTCGAGTCCAACACCAATTGGGGTGGCCAGGTGGTACAAGTAACACCTATGGGCAAGACCACCCCCCCGAGGTAACGCAGTATGCTACATAACGCACTCGGCCATTACACAGAATCCGGAGATTTATACTGCGATAGGGTAGAGTACGCCAGTTTTAAGGGAGAAGCCCTGTGCTGCGACAGACTCCCTTGTCACTGAGTTAATCAACCGGCTCAGCCCTCCATTTCACCTGAGTAAAACTAGGGCCCCATTCGGAGATCTTCCACCATACAGGTCCAGTGACTGGCGCGAAATGGCATTACGTTAGACACCAAGACTTAACCCTCCAATTCGCCGGGACGAATCTAGGGTCCTAGTCAAGAGAGCGCCCCCATCACGTCAAGATCTAATGCCTGGGGGGCGGGGAATTGAATACAATCAGACAAATAGCCACAAAAAATCAGTTCGAAACAAAAACTATAAATTCCATTGTGGCGGCAGCCCAAATGGTATCTAATTCCGCCAAAAGATGGCGTCCACTAAATATGCAGCATAGGGTAGGAATCATCTAAAGAGATACCCGGGGGAAAAACGCCAGGGAAATATGGACCAATAGACGACAGCACTAAATACAAACAACCGAACTCAAACTCTCGGAAGGAGATAAAACCTGGGAAGAAACTAGAGACGGCACAGCGTTGCTCTTGTAGTACATATTTATACATGTTATTTAAGTCGTGATATAGATTGTGTTACAGAGTGTTACTGTCACTTATTTAATGTTGTAGAGTTGCATGTTTTTATGTCCTTGTTTTTTATTTGTTATTTCGTATCTATTGTGTTTATAATAAAGTATATTGTTGGGTGATTGTTCTTTCACAACACAACCCACACCATCATAAACAGAACACAAAAGCAACTAATTCGTAAACAAATTTACCCCATTTCCAAGTCAGATCATAATAACAATAAATTCATAAAACTAACATATTTTGGACAATTTCACGAAAAATAGCTCAAATTTTGTCAAAAATTAACATAGTAACAGCTTCCACACCCTCCCATAAAATTTCTAATCTCTTTTTTAATCAAACAGAACCGACTGACTAATTCTGGAGTCTATAAATTAAGTTGTCAACAGTGTAATAGTGTGTATATAGGACAAACGGGCCGACCTTTCCATAAAAGGACAAAGAGCATCAATCTGCTTTTAGGAACCGGAAGAATAATTCCAATTTTGCGAACCGTTTCTTCAATACAGATCACACGTTCCCACAATTGAATAACCTTGTTATCTTGCACGTGGAAGCGAAAGGGAAAAAACTTGACATCCTGGAATCCATAGAAATTGAAAAATATAAGAGGCACGTACCACTAATAAAACTACTAAAGGAACAGACGGAACTTTGGAGAACCTCTCTCTTCGAAGCTCTACCGAAGCCTACAATCAGCATATATAATAGTTGAGATCTAATTTGTTCATTCAGTTTGAAAATGTAGTAAACACTACGAAACTCGAGTCACTGTATATCAGTAATAATAAAAAGTGATAGAAAACAAAGTAATTTCTTATTTCATTCCAGAAGAAGAATGTTCTACCGCCATAATCATTGGGGCATATTTTTCTGGAAGACCAGTCAATAAAAATGATCCGACCCATTTTTCGTTCATTTTGAATCCAGTTCGTCGTAATTTTTTAGCGGTCTCGACGATCTGGTTTATGTACGACTCCATATTGTCGTGGTTTTCTAATTTCACCGATATTAACGTGCGTAAAAGGCTTATCTTATGCATAAAACCACTGACATCGTATAACCTTTTTAAATTATTCCACACATGTGGTAGTTTTCGCATCCTTCACGTGCAGAAACAAAGATGGATCTATTGTCAGTACTAACTTAGCCTTTGCTTTCATGATGGCTGTTACGTCCATTTCGGCACCGTTGATGCAATTGTTCAAGCCCTCCAGAACAAATACATTTTTCACTGCAAAAGCCCACTCATCATAGTTTTCACGATTTGAAAGCTTCGGAACACTTGCCAGATAATTGACCGCCATCTTGCTTTTTCGAGAAAACACGTGCGTCATGACAAAACACTTTATGTCACTGATCACTTAAATTCATTTTTATCGAACTATATCACGCACAGTTAATGTCCTGGGCCCATAGCCTATTGTTAATTCAAGTAAAATAGGAATTTGTACCAGTTGGATACGAAATAAACGTTACACTTGTTGACGCTACAATATATTTACTTAATTGACTTCAACACTTGGTCCTTACACTACTTGCCGGTAACAGGTTTAAGAACGAACAGAGAACAAAAAATAGCTGTTGGCAGTGACATAAAAAAATAAACATAGAAAACATAGAGTCTACTACCAACATAAGAATGCTAGAAATGGACTTTTGTTATTGAATTACAACATAAGGCCTAAAAGCTACTCTGAAAATTTCAAGTCTCTAGGTGTATTCTATCGGAATTTATTAACTCCAGTCGTCCGTCCAAGCGGCCGATCCTCACGAAATTCTGCATAAATCTTCGAGTCATATTATATATCTAGGTATTAAATTTAATTACGATCGGAATAATCGGAACTATTGAGTAAATAGGAAAAATTTCAAATGTGAATAACTGCCATTAGACCGATTTTGTGCATTAGCGATTTAGGCCTAAAATTTACTCTGAAAACTGCAAGTTTCTAGCTTTTGCCTTTCAAAAGTTAGAGTGTTTACAGACGGACCGAACAAAATAATTTTTTTGTCGCTGACTCTTCATCATTGATTCCAATCTAGTCATTTGAAACCATCAAAAACGCTCAAAATTCGAAAATTACAGATAACACAAAAAGATAGCCCGCTGTTTCCTAAAACAAGCGGGCAAAAAGTCCAATCTATTTTTAAAATTATAGATGGATTGTAACACCTTTTTTCAAACTGAATCTACGCCACTGTTGGAATAAGTTCCACCACTCAAGGCTTTTAAAATTATGACAGTCGCTTTTCCTTCTTGTATGTATATAAGAAATTCTGGCAACAATGGAACTGAAAAAATTATGTTTGAATTTCAAATAATTAGTTGCAAGTTGAACTAGAATTGATAGTGCCAGTAGATAACAAGATACGATTGCGGATAATTCTCAGAGTATGAATAAGTGTGATCATTCCGTTTAACTTGAATCATGGCATCAAACGAATCTAAGAAACAAATAATCAAGGAGAACATAAAATGCTATCCGGACTTTCCAAAACCTGGCGTTATATTTAGGTATGAAGAAAAACTTGTATAAAATGGAATGATAACCAAATTTTTTTCCAGGGATATTTTCTCCGTGTTACAAAAGCCAGAATTATTTGCCATGTTGAGAGAATTGTTAACTTATAGTGCAAAATCTTTTGCGATTCGTCCAGATGTCGTTGTAGGGTTAGATTCTAGAGGTTTTTTATTTGGAACCTTATTAGCGTTGGATTTACAAGTACCATTTGTGCCTATAAGAAAAAAGGGTAAACTACCTGGCCCTAAAGTATCTTCAGATTATTCTTTAGAATATGGGACTGTAAGTTAGTTACATTTCTTTGAATTTGGTTAGGATAATCTATATTATTTTTCAGGATACTTTAGAAATCTCATCAGATGTTATAGAAAAAGGATCTTATATTTTAATTGTTGATGATTTATTAGGAACTGGTGGCACTCTTCAAACAGCTTGTTCACTTGTGGAGGAGGTTGGTGGTAAAATATCGGGTTGTCTGGTAGTTATCGAATTGAAGGAACTAAAAGGAAGAGCCAAAATTAAATATCCTTTAATGAGCTTGGTACAATATTGAGAAACTTGAATGTAGTAAATGTGACACAAGTAATCATTCTTTTTTATCTAGAAAAAAATCTTAATATTTTATATACTGAAAATGAATTGAGTTTTATTACATCTTATTTGAATGATAGTAAAAGTCTATTCTAGTTCTTTTCATTATTTTTGTTTATTTTCAGAAATTTCGGATATTTAAGAATGGAACATTGTGTCAAATGTTTAGTTTAATGTTGTTTTATAATGTACCTACTCTGTATTCATTTTTCCACTTTTTACATTCCCACAGTATTTGAGTATGACAAGTGATATAGCATTATTTATAGAACTGCATATAATCTATAGAGAATTAACTGATATTTTTCTGCAAATATTTATTCGATAAAACAAATTTTTTTCTATATAGCAAAATTAACATTATTTTTTCAATACATTACCTTAGGTCATTTTCATACAATCTACAGAATATTGTTTTGAGGAAATTGTTTTAAAGTGTTTATTTTAAATATACAGATATTGATATATCAATATAGACACTAACAACTGTCAAATAAGTTCCATCCATGAGCTTGTTATTTATATTTTTGTAATAGTAATTAAACTAGTTCAAACAGAGAATTGTCTTTTATTGATTTAGATTTCCACACATTCTTATGTACAATAAGATTTTAATCTGCTGACATTAATTCTTCATGATAATTATATGGATTTTATCTGTGTACAAGATAAATTATATTTTCTAATAGGTCAGATTATTTCTAAGCTGTTAACATAAGTAGTATAAAAAACTTTGGATTTGCTATTTGGATTTTTTCGTATGAGCAAATCTTACCAATTTGTTTGGTATTTTCTTTTTCCATCTTTTGATTTTCATATTTATCGTGGGTTTTTCATCGACCTTCTTTGAAGCTTTTAATCTTGAGGAATAACTTGATATTGAAGTTTTTGAGGACATCAAAGGACGGTTGTTGCATTCATCCTGAAAATTTTCGTAGAAATTTTGTCTCATAAACTGAGGTTTTGTGGTGGTATCAATGGAAATTTTAGATCGACTTTCATCTATTCTTGCTTTAGAAAGAGCATTCAACAAGTGGCTCACTTCAGCTTCTAATTCTTCTGTTTCTGTTTGAAGCTGCATATTCTGAAACAAAGTATTTATTTACATTTTAAATGGGCAATGACTGATATTACTCTTTTCAATGTACAGTCTGTTCAATATAATCAAATTCATAAATTATTGACTCATGTCAATGCACAATAATGGTTACGCGCAACTGAACATAGAAGAATTCTAAAGTTATGCAAATAATGTAATGACATTCACTCTTCATTTATCAATCTCAAATCTGAAATTTAGATTTGATTAGACGGGAAAGTTCTTAGTGAAACTGCCATAAGAGTTCAATATGCGACTTCATCTACTAGCGCCTAAACATATTCTTTAACAAATATCAGTAAAAATCATATAAACTAATTTTAGTTGAAAATATTTCACAAATGATAGCCCATCTGTTCCCCAGAAAATTCTTGAATTGTTCCATTGGCAATATGAATCTCAATATATCAAAACAAAAATATTTTTCAGTTGAGAATTTCTTAATTTCATTCTGAATGAGGTCCTCGGCAAAGTTTTGTAATCAATGTATATTAATCTAGCGATTAATGACATAATTGTTAAAACATCTTGGTCGTTAATCACTCACATTAATAAACTATAAAAGTTGATGAAACAACTATTATACTATCCCAAAGTTTTAGAAATTGTGGATTATTTAGTCTTTTCAATATATGAGATTTTGAAATACTTTTTTTTCTAACTGGAAGATACAAAAGCTGCAAAATAGGATAACAATTTGGTTTGAAGTGTTCATTATTGAGCGCTTATTATAATTATAATAACCATTCCATTGGCTGCTGGATGGTCAATGGTTATTTGAAGAAGCAGGTGATGGTCATTTTGAAGAGTTCATACTAGGCATGCTTCGAACTGACTTCCTTGGTCTGTGATAATCTGTAAAGGAGTGTCGAATTGGGATATCTATTGGGAGTAGAATTCCCTTGCGAGGTTGAATGCATCCTGGTTTTGCAGTGGAACTATCTACAGACATCAAGTGAATATCACGATATCAATATCCTCAAGCTGTCTAATGAAAGCCAAATTCTAATCATTTACTAAGGAGATAAATGTACCAAAACTTTTTAAAATCAGATAAACATGTATGGGCGTTTAACTTTTTTGGAAGTGAATATATTTTTTTGTGAAGGAATAATGAATATTTTCCTTTATTTTTCAGGTATTTGATGGAATCGGTTTTCACTTAATCAAAATTTATTTTCAACGAGTAATAAATAAAATTCAATTTTCCGCATTTGAACTGATACTGTGTGAAAACTTACATAGGTTCTTAAATATGTGCGAGGAGCATTTTTCTTGCATAGGCATGAAGGAAAATTTTGGAAAAATTCTATTTTTCAATGTAATCCTTTAGAACTTCTCAAAATAGGTATTAATTGCTATCTTCAGTTCTTCATCGTCGGAACATCGCTTTCCAGGAAGATATTTTTTCACAATTGGAAATAGATAGTCACTGGGGGCCAAGCCGGACTGTATGGAGAATGAGTAATTTCTTTGAAGCCACATTCCCGCACAGCAGCCTTGGCCACGCGGTGTGTTGTCGTGAAACATCAACACCCCAACGCTGTGAGTTTTCCTCGTCTTTACATTTAATTGCTTCTCTTAAATTACACAAAGTGGTTGCGTATGATGCTTTCACCCTTTTTAGTGTATTCTATCAATTAAATACCTTTAGAATTCCAAAAGACCCTTCCTATTATTTTTTTAAATAATTCATATGAATATACATCTTATGAAATAAAAATAAAAAATAGCTGAAAAAATATATAAATATTTAACTTTAGATCAATAGATAGATTCAATATGGATAATTATATAAGGTATTTTAAAAATGAAGACTACCAAACTATAGTTATTGAGGATATCAAAAATCTTGATGCTATGCAAATTAGCAAGGAAATCAAGGTTATTCAAATAAATATACGAAGTATACAGATGAATATCAATGAGTTTGAATTACTTCTAGAAACTACATCACACAAATTCGAAATAATATTAACTGAGACTTTTCAAGTAGCAGATACAAGCTTATTTTCCTCGACTGGCTATAATTTCGTCTACAATGATGGAAAATATAACAAAAATAATGGAATATGTGATTTTAACCACTCTATTGATATACTTAGAGAAATCAGAGCAGCAGAATTAAATATTCGTACTAAAAGGGAAAAACTAAAATTGACAGCAATATATGTCACCACAAATTTCCATTACTGAGTTCAATGAAGGATTGTTACTTTATCTGAAGAAAACAGAATTGTGTCAAACATATTATTACAGATGATATCAACGTCAATTAATTATCTTAAGAACGGGGTGTGGAAGAATATAAAAATATATTTTGTTCTTTTGGATTCACATCAATCATCAATAAATATTTGCTTCCAGAGAGTAAAACATGCCTGGATCATTTCTTCGTGAAAGGTAAGCATCCGGAAAATTTTGATATCGATGTCATCATCTTGCATAATAAGATCTCTGATGATTTTCCCATATTGCTGTACACTGACATGAAAATAAAAAGTACACTATCAAAAAAGAATATACAAAAAATATAAATTACAAATACAAATTGATATTATTGCTGAAAAAAAAAAACAGTTGGAAACAGATTTATGACTATGAGGATACAAATAAGATTACTGCACATATTGACATAGCTTTTTAAGCGAATTCTATAATACAAAAAATTATATTTAAAAAATAATATATTAATTGCTAGCTGTTACCTAATAATATTTATTCCCAAATTCCGCTTATAAAAATACCTTTAGGGGGCATAAAACATAACCAAAATTATTACAATAATCTATATTTCAATAAAGTAATATATTCATTCATACACCTGATTCAGTTATTTCAGAAAAAATATTAGGAGTACAAATAAGTTTCCGCCGTTTTTTAACACAAATCTTGTTTATGAATCATTCCTAATGATTTTAAACGATGTGAGACTGCTTGCTGAAAGACTTCTAATGTTAGAGCAAGTTCTTTTTGTGTTTGAGATGAATCTTCCTCCAATAATTCCTCCAATTCTGCATCCTCGTAAATTTTTGGCCTTCCACTGCGATCTTTGTCTTCTACGTCGAAATCACCGTTTTTAAACTTTTGAAACCACTCTCGACACGTTCTCCCACTCAAAGCGCCCTCACATATGCTTCTACGAGCAATTGATGCGCCTCAGCAGCAGATTTCTTTAAATTAAAGAAGTAAACTAATATTTCCCGAAAATGACGCTTACTTGGCTCAAATTTTGACATTTTCAACTTATAAAAAATATATTTTACCAATATAAAATCAATGATATTAATAGGTTATGTTGTTCTTGAATGTCCAAACAATTTTTTATGCCGGTTATCATCTGCGAAAGCTAACCAAAACTCCGTGCCGCGCCATCTACAATAAAACGGCGGAAACTTATTTGTACTCCTAATATTAAACCACAAAAAAAATCAGAAAAAAATAATACCTACATAAAAAAACAGACATTTGTGAAGTTCAACTACTTTGGCATTTCACACTTCCTTTATAATTTTTTCTCAGTACTCTCCTACTAAGTTAAATTTTTCAAGCTATTATTAGGGAGATTATAAAAATATTTTATGGCATTATGATAGAATATTTTTTAATTATCATTATAGTAAGGAATACTTACTTTAAGACATTTTTCACTTCTAGTTAGATCTAAATATTCATTTGAAAGTTCTTTAGCAAGGGCAGATTCAACTTTTTTAATTAAGTCGTCCATGGCCAACAAACTAGATACAACATTGTATTGCCTAATTCTTTTTTCAGCACCAGGAGATTGTGATATCTGAAAAAATATATAGTCCTCTTATTGACTTCTCTAATTTTTTCCTAAAATCTTTACCAAATTACAGATCCTTAAAGTTACAAAATAGAAAATGTTCTTAAATAAATTTTCAAGTTAATACTGAATATCAATAACGAAAAGAAAGAGGTTTGTTTCATGTATTTTTTTATGTTTAACCAAAACTGAATCTGATTCAGTTGGTTTGCTACAAAGTCTGCAATAGATGATCCAAAAATTGAAAATGACGTTAAGGTTTTTCCATATTTTTCAGGAACCCAAATTTTTCTGAACAATCTTTTAAGAAAATGTACTTGTATGTAAAATAAATCGGACTAAAGATAAATAATACACTTCTATTCTGTGATACCCTTTTATGAAATGAAAAATTTATAAAGCCACAATAATAACTTTAATTCAGTCACGTCAACATAGGTAATGATAAAATTAATAACAAAAATGTTTCAAACGAATATTTAATTCAAACATTTTTAGGGCGTACACCATTTAGGAAATTCATTTATTTTGCAATCATCAAAATTTCACTAATTTTCAGTACCCACTTAACTGAAAAATATTTTTCAGTTTTTAACTAGATTTCATCAATTTAATTAATTCATTGTTTAATATAAATAATGTTTATTGAGCTTATCTTGCTTTATTCAACATTGTTGTATGATACTTGAGTGGATTGTAAGCACTGACTACCAAAATTAAGTCCTTGTTATTATCAATTTCTGCTGATAAAATGAACTCAAGTTTGTCAAAATATAATTCCATGTTTCCGCTAGGCGGCCTGTAGATTGTAATAACAATAATTTTGGACTTTTGCACTACGCGTTCTAATGCACAATATTTAAATTCACCTACCACTGATAAAACACTAATGTGTTCGAACTCTTTTGCCACAACTTTCACGAACATAAGTTGCCGAGCCTCCATATCCAGATTCACGACAAAAGCTGGCTCCAAGTTGGAAGTTCTGCAATCCGAGCTGTTTTAATTCATCTTCAGATTTCCAGTGTTCTGTTATGCATAATATAGGACATTCAGGATGGTCTGTTAGCAATTTCTCCAACTCATTGATTTTATTTCCCATCGAATGTACATTTTGATGAATTACACTTATTGTATGTTCCGAATGTTCTTTGTTAATTGAGGTGTTGTCTGCTCTTTCGAAAAAATTGCTTGTCGAAAGAAAACTCTCTCAAAATTATACTTTTGGGCTAAAATGAATCATTGAATAGTTTTTTGTATGAATCATCTGAAAATCCAATACTGAAGGCCGAGTTTTCACCCAAAGTATTGAGTTTTTTCACCATGATTTGTTCATTTTTATCAACCTTCTTCAAAAACAATTTAATATCCTCCTTTGTTACTTGTTAACCTGCTATTTTTCCGACATATATCCAGCTCCTTCGAATGGCACCTTTTATTGGATTATGTTCATTTATATCCTTAGCTCAAATATTGGATGGAGTAGTCCGTTACTTTGTGATAGTTCATTTTAATGGAATGAAATAAGAAATTACTTTGTTTTCTATCATTTTTTATTATTACTGATATACAGTGACTCGAGTTTCGTAGTGTTTACTACATTTTCAAACTGAATGAACAAATTAGATCTCAACTATTATATATGCTGATTGTAGGCTTCGGCAGAGCTTCGAAGAGAGGGGTTTTCCAAAGTTCCGTCTGCTCGTTTAGTAGTTTTATTATGGTATGTGCCTCTTATTGGTTTATTATTGGTACGTGCCTCTTATATAATTTCTATGGATTCCAGGATGTCAAGTATTTTCCCTTTCGCTTCCACGTGCAAGATAACAAGGTTGTTCAATTCTGGGAACGTGTGATCTGTATTGAAGAAATGGTTCGCAAAATTGGAATTATTCTTCCGGTTCCTGAAAGCAGATTGATGCTCTTTGTACCTTTTATGGAAAGGTCGGCCCGTTTGTCCTATATATACACTATTACACTGTTGACAACTTAATTTATAGACTCCAGAATTATTCAGTCGGTTCTCTTTGTCTTTGTTTGGAAACACAATTTGATAATAAAATAAATTTTCTGGACATAACTTTAATTAACAGTAATAATGAAATTTCCTTTGATATATATAGAAAACCTACATCAACTGATACAACAATACCAAAATTTTCAAACCATCAGATCAATCATAAACTAGCTGCTTATAGATCAATGGTACATAGAGCATTTTCAATTCTTTTAGATTATATTACGTTAAAGAGGGAACTGAATACAATCAGACAAATAGCCACAAAAAATCAGTTCGAAACAAAAACTATAAATTCCATCGTAAACAAAAAACAAAAGCAACTAATTCGTAAACAAATTTACCCCATTTCCAAATCAGATCATAATAACAATAAAATCATAAAACTAACATATTTTGGACCAATTGCACAAAAAATAGCTCAAATTTCGTCAAAAATTAACATAGTAACAGCTTTCACACCCTCCCATAAAATTTCTAAACTCTTTTTTAATCCGAAAGACAAAGAGAACCGACTGAATAATTCTGGAGTCTATAAATTAAGTTGTTAACAGTGTAATAGTGTGTATATAGGACAAACGGGCCGACCTTTCCATAAAAGGTACAAAGAGCATCAATCTGCTTTTAGGAACCGGAAGAATAATTCCAATTTTGCGAACCATTTCTTCAATACACATCACACGTTCCCAGAATTGAACAACCTTGTTATCTTGCACGTGGAAGCGAAAGGGAAAAAACTTGACATCCTGGAATCCATAGAAATTGAAAAATATAAGAGGCACGTACCACTAATAAAACTACTAAAGGAACAGACGGAACTTTGGAGAACCTCTCTCTTCGAAGCTCTACCGAAGCCTACAATCAGCATATATAATAGTCGAGATCTAATTTGTTCATTCAGTTCGAAAATGTAGTAAACACTACGGAACTCGAGTCACTGTATATCAGTAATAATAAAAAGTGATAGAAAACAAAGTAATTTCTTATTTCATTCCAGAAGAAGAATGTTCTACCGCCATAATCATTGGGGCATATTTTTCTGGAAGACCAGTCAATAAAAATGATCCGACCCATTTTTCGTTCATTTTGAATCCAGTTCGTCGTAATTTTTTAGCGGTCTCGACGATCTGGTTTATGTACGACTCCATATTGTCGTGGTTTTCTAATTTCACCGATATTAACGTGCGTAAAAGGCTTATCTTATGCATAAAACCACTGACATCGTATAACCTTTTTAAATTATTCCACACATGTGGTAGTTTTCGCATCCTTCACGTGCAGAAACAAAGATGGATCTATTGTCAGTACTAACTTAGCCTTTGCTTTCATGATGGCTGTTACGTCCATTTCGGCACCGTTGATGCAATTGTTCAAGCCCTCCAGAACAAATACATTTTTCACTGCAAAAGCCCACTCATCATAGTTTTCACGATTTGAAAGCTTCGGAACACTTGCCAGATAATTGACCGCCATCTTGCTTTTTCGAGAAAACACGTGCGTCATGACAAAACACTTTATGTCACTGATCACTTAAATTCATTTTTATCGAACTATATCACGCACAGTTAATGTCCTGGGCCCATAGCCTATTGTTAATTCAAGTAAAATAGGAATTTGTACCAGTTGGATACGAAATAAACGTTACACTTGTTGACGCTACAATATATTTACTTAATTGACTTCAACACTTGGTCCTTACACTACTTGCCGGTAACAGGTTTAAGAACGAACAGAGAACAAAAAATAGCTGTTGGCAGTGACATAAAAAAATAAACATAGAAAACATAGAGTCTACTACCAACATAAGAATGCTAGAAATGGACTTTTGTTATTGAATTACAACATAAGGCCTAAAAGCTACTCTGAAAATTTCAAGTCTCTAGGTGTATTCTATCGGAATTTATTAACTCCAGTCGTCCGTCCAAGCGGCCGATCCTCACGAAATTCTGCATAAATCTTCGAGTCATATTATATATCTAGGTATTAAATTTAATTACGATCGGAATAATCGGAACTATTGAGTAAATAGGAAAAATTTCAAATGTGAATAACTGCCATTAGACCGATTTTGTGCATTAGCGATTTAGGCCTAAAATTTACTCTGAAAACTGCAAGTTTCTAGCTTTTGCCTTTCAAAAGTTAGAGTGTTTACAGACGGACCGAACAAAATAATTTTTTTGTCGCTGACTCTTCATCATTGATTCCAATCTAGTCATTTGAAACCATCAAAAACGCTCAAAATTCGAAAATTACAGATAACACAAAAAGATAGCCCGCTGTTTCCTAAAACAAGCGGGCAAAAAGTCCAATCTATTTTTAAAATTATAGATGGATTGTAACACCTTTTTTCAAACTGAATCTACGCCACTGTTGGAATAAGTTCCACCACTCAAGGCTTTTAAAATTATGACAGTCGCTTTTCCTTCTTGTATGTATATAAGAAATTCTGGCAACAATGGAACTGAAAAAATTATGTTTGAATTTCAAATAATTAGTTGCAAGTTGAACTAGAATTGATAGTGCCAGTAGATAACAAGATACGATTGCGGATAATTCTCAGAGTATGAATAAGTGTGATCATTCCGTTTAACTTGAATCATGGCATCAAACGAATCTAAGAAACAAATAATCAAGGAGAACATAAAATGCTATCCGGACTTTCCAAAACCTGGCGTTATATTTAGGTATGAAGAAAAACTTGTATAAAATGGAATGATAACCAAATTTTTTTCCAGGGATATTTTCTCCGTGTTACAAAAGCCAGAATTATTTGCCATGTTGAGAGAATTGTTAACTTATAGTGCAAAATCTTTTGCGATTCGTCCAGATGTCGTTGTAGGGTTAGATTCTAGAGGTTTTTTATTTGGAACCTTATTAGCGTTGGATTTACAAGTACCATTTGTGCCTATAAGAAAAAAGGGTAAACTACCTGGCCCTAAAGTATCTTCAGATTATTCTTTAGAATATGGGACTGTAAGTTAGTTACATTTCTTTGAATTTGGTTAGGATAATCTATATTATTTTTCAGGATACTTTAGAAATCTCATCAGATGTTATAGAAAAAGGATCTTATATTTTAATTGTTGATGATTTATTAGGAACTGGTGGCACTCTTCAAACAGCTTGTTCACTTGTGGAGGAGGTTGGTGGTAAAATATCGGGTTGTCTGGTAGTTATCGAATTGAAGGAACTAAAAGGAAGAGCCAAAATTAAATATCCTTTAATGAGCTTGGTACAATATTGAGAAACTTGAATGTAGTAAATGTGACACAAGTAATCATTCTTTTTTATCTAGAAAAAAATCTTAATATTTTATATACTGAAAATGAATTGAGTTTTATTACATCTTATTTGAATGATAGTAAAAGTCTATTCTAGTTCTTTTCATTATTTTTGTTTATTTTCAGAAATTTCGGATATTTAAGAATGGAACATTGTGTCAAATGTTTAGTTTAATGTTGTTTTATAATGTACCTACTCTGTATTCATTTTTCCACTTTTTACATTCCCACAGTATTTGAGTATGACAAGTGATATAGCATTATTTATAGAACTGCATATAATCTATAGAGAATTAACTGATATTTTTCTGCAAATATTTATTCGATAAAACAAATTTTTTTCTATATAGCAAAATTAACATTATTTTTTCAATACATTACCTTAGGTCATTTTCATACAATCTACAGAATATTGTTTTGAGGAAATTGTTTTAAAGTGTTTATTTTAAATATACAGATATTGATATATCAATATAGACACTAACAACTGTCAAATAAGTTCCATCCATGAGCTTGTTATTTATATTTTTGTAATAGTAATTAAACTAGTTCAAACAGAGAATTGTCTTTTATTGATTTAGATTTCCACACATTCTTATGTACAATAAGATTTTAATCTGCTGACATTAATTCTTCATGATAATTATATGGATTTTATCTGTGTACAAGATAAATTATATTTTCTAATAGGTCAGATTATTTCTAAGCTGTTAACATAAGTAGTATAAAAAACTTTGGATTTGCTATTTGGATTTTTTCGTATGAGCAAATCTTACCAATTTGTTTGGTATTTTCTTTTTCCATCTTTTGATTTTCATATTTATCGTGGGTTTTTCATCGACCTTCTTTGAAGCTTTTAATCTTGAGGAATAACTTGATATTGAAGTTTTTGAGGACATCAAAGGACGGTTGTTGCATTCATCCTGAAAATTTTCGTAGAAATTTTGTCTCATAAACTGAGGTTTTGTGGTGGTATCAATGGAAATTTTAGATCGACTTTCATCTATTCTTGCTTTAGAAAGAGCATTCAACAAGTGGCTCACTTCAGCTTCTAATTCTTCTGTTTCTGTTTGAAGCTGCATATTCTGAAACAAAGTATTTATTTACATTTTAAATGGGCAATGACTGATATTACTCTTTTCAATGTACAGTCTGTTCAATATAATCAAATTCATAAATTATTGACTCATGTCAATGCACAATAATGGTTACGCGCAACTGAACATAGAAGAATTCTAAAGTTATGCAAATAATGTAATGACATTCACTCTTCATTTATCAATCTCAAATCTGAAATTTAGATTTGATTAGACGGGAAAGTTCTTAGTGAAACTGCCATAAGAGTTCAATATGCGACTTCATCTACTAGCGCCTAAACATATTCTTTAACAAATATCAGTAAAAATCATATAAACTAATTTTAGTTGAAAATATTTCACAAATGATAGCCCATCTGTTCCCCAGAAAATTCTTGAATTGTTCCATTGGCAATATGAATCTCAATATATCAAAACAAAAATATTTTTCAGTTGAGAATTTCTTAATTTCATTCTGAATGAGGTCCTCGGCAAAGTTTTGTAATCAATGTATATTAATCTAGCGATTAATGACATAATTGTTAAAACATCTTGGTCGTTAATCACTCACATTAATAAACTATAAAAGTTGATGAAACAACTATTATACTATCCCAAAGTTTTAGAAATTGTGGATTATTTAGTCTTTTCAATATATGAGATTTTGAAATACTTTTTTTTCTAACTGGAAGATACAAAAGCTGCAAAATAGGATAACAATTTGGTTTGAAGTGTTCATTATTGAGCGCTTATTATAATTATAATAACCATTCCATTGGCTGCTGGATGGTCAATGGTTATTTGAAGAAGCAGGTGATGGTCATTTTGAAGAGTTCATACTAGGCATGCTTCGAACTGACTTCCTTGGTCTGTGATAATCTGTAAAGGAGTGTCGAATTGGGATATCTATTGGGAGTAGAATTCCCTTGCGAGGTTGAATGCATCCTGGTTTTGCAGTGGAACTATCTACAGACATCAAGTGAATATCACGATATCAATATCCTCAAGCTGTCTAATGAAAGCCAAATTCTAATCATTTACTAAGGAGATAAATGTACCAAAACTTTTTAAAATCAGATAAACATGTATGGGCGTTTAACTTTTTTGGAAGTGAATATATTTTTTTGTGAAGGAATAATGAATATTTTCCTTTATTTTTCAGGTATTTGATGGAATCGGTTTTCACTTAATCAAAATTTATTTTCAACGAGTAATAAATAAAATTCAATTTTCCGCATTTGAACTGATACTGTGTGAAAACTTACATAGGTTCTTAAATATGTGCGAGGAGCATTTTTCTTGCATAGGCATGAAGGAAAATTTTGGAAAAATTCTATTTTTCAATGTAATCCTTTAGAACTTCTCAAAATAGGTATTAATTGCTATCTTCAGTTCTTCATCGTCGGAACATCGCTTTCCAGGAAGATATTTTTTCACAATTGGAAATAGATAGTCACTGGGGGCCAAGCCGGACTGTATGGAGAATGAGTAATTTCTTTGAAGCCACATTCCCGCACAGCAGCCTTGGCCACGCGGTGTGTTGTCGTGAAACATCAACACCCCAACGCTGTGAGTTTTCCTCGTCTTTACATTTAATTGCTTCTCTTAAATTACACAAAGTGGTTGCGTATGATGCTTTCACCCTTTTTAGTGTATTCTATCAATTAAATACCTTTAGAATTCCAAAAGACCCTTCCTATTATTTTTTTAAATAATTCATATGAATATACATCTTATGAAATAAAAATAAAAAATAGCTGAAAAAATATATAAATATTTAACTTTAGATCAATAGATAGATTCAATATGGATAATTATATAAGGTATTTTAAAAATGAAGACTACCAAACTATAGTTATTGAGGATATCAAAAATCTTGATGCTATGCAAATTAGCAAGGAAATCAAGGTTATTCAAATAAATATACGAAGTATACAGATGAATATCAATGAGTTTGAATTACTTCTAGAAACTACATCACACAAATTCGAAATAATATTAACTGAGACTTTTCAAGTAGCAGATACAAGCTTATTTTCCTCGACTGGCTATAATTTCGTCTACAATGATGGAAAATATAACAAAAATAATGGAATATGTGATTTTAACCACTCTATTGATATACTTAGAGAAATCAGAGCAGCAGAATTAAATATTCGTACTAAAAGGGAAAAACTAAAATTGACAGCAATATATGTCACCACAAATTTCCATTACTGAGTTCAATGAAGGATTGTTACTTTATCTGAAGAAAACAGAATTGTGTCAAACATATTATTACAGATGATATCAACGTCAATTAATTATCTTAAGAACGGGGTGTGGAAGAATATAAAAATATATTTTGTTCTTTTGGATTCACATCAATCATCAATAAATATTTGCTTCCAGAGAGTAAAACATGCCTGGATCATTTCTTCGTGAAAGGTAAGCATCCGGAAAATTTTGATATCGATGTCATCATCTTGCATAATAAGATCTCTGATGATTTTCCCATATTGCTGTACACTGACATGAAAATAAAAAGTACACTATCAAAAAAGAATATACAAAAAATATAAATTACAAATACAAATTGATATTATTGCTGAAAAAAAAAAACAGTTGGAAACAGATTTATGACTATGAGGATACAAATAAGATTACTGCACATATTGACATAGCTTTTTAAGCGAATTCTATAATACAAAAAATTATATTTAAAAAATAATATATTAATTGCTAGCTGTTACCTAATAATATTTATTCCCAAATTCCGCTTATAAAAATACCTTTAGGGGGCATAAAACATAACCAAAATTATTACAATAATCTATATTTCAATAAAGTAATATATTCATTCATACACCTGATTCAGTTATTTCAGAAAAAATATTAGGAGTACAAATAAGTTTCCGCCGTTTTTTAACACAAATCTTGTTTATGAATCATTCCTAATGATTTTAAACGATGTGAGACTGCTTGCTGAAAGACTTCTAATGTTAGAGCAAGTTCTTTTTGTGTTTGAGATGAATCTTCCTCCAATAATTCCTCCAATTCTGCATCCTCGTAAATTTTTGGCCTTCCACTGCGATCTTTGTCTTCTACGTCGAAATCACCGTTTTTAAACTTTTGAAACCACTCTCGACACGTTCTCCCACTCAAAGCGCCCTCACATATGCTTCTACGAGCAATTGATGCGCCTCAGCAGCAGATTTCTTTAAATTAAAGAAGTAAACTAATATTTCCCGAAAATGACGCTTACTTGGCTCAAATTTTGACATTTTCAACTTATAAAAAATATATTTTACCAATATAAAATCAATGATATTAATAGGTTATGTTGTTCTTGAATGTCCAAACAATTTTTTATGCCGGTTATCATCTGCGAAAGCTAACCAAAACTCCGTGCCGCGCCATCTACAATAAAACGGCGGAAACTTATTTGTACTCCTAATATTAAACCACAAAAAAAATCAGAAAAAAATAATACCTACATAAAAAAACAGACATTTGTGAAGTTCAACTACTTTGGCATTTCACACTTCCTTTATAATTTTTTCTCAGTACTCTCCTACTAAGTTAAATTTTTCAAGCTATTATTAGGGAGATTATAAAAATATTTTATGGCATTATGATAGAATATTTTTTAATTATCATTATAGTAAGGAATACTTACTTTAAGACATTTTTCACTTCTAGTTAGATCTAAATATTCATTTGAAAGTTCTTTAGCAAGGGCAGATTCAACTTTTTTAATTAAGTCGTCCATGGCCAACAAACTAGATACAACATTGTATTGCCTAATTCTTTTTTCAGCACCAGGAGATTGTGATATCTGAAAAAATATATAGTCCTCTTATTGACTTCTCTAATTTTTTCCTAAAATCTTTACCAAATTACAGATCCTTAAAGTTACAAAATAGAAAATGTTCTTAAATAAATTTTCAAGTTAATACTGAATATCAATAACGAAAAGAAAGAGGTTTGTTTCATGTATTTTTTTATGTTTAACCAAAACTGAATCTGATTCAGTTGGTTTGCTACAAAGTCTGCAATAGATGATCCAAAAATTGAAAATGACGTTAAGGTTTTTCCATATTTTTCAGGAACCCAAATTTTTCTGAACAATCTTTTAAGAAAATGTACTTGTATGTAAAATAAATCGGACTAAAGATAAATAATACACTTCTATTCTGTGATACCCTTTTATGAAATGAAAAATTTATAAAGCCACAATAATAACTTTAATTCAGTCACGTCAACATAGGTAATGATAAAATTAATAACAAAAATGTTTCAAACGAATATTTAATTCAAACATTTTTAGGGCGTACACCATTTAGGAAATTCATTTATTTTGCAATCATCAAAATTTCACTAATTTTCAGTACCCACTTAACTGAAAAATATTTTTCAGTTTTTAACTAGATTTCATCAATTTAATTAATTCATTGTTTAATATAAATAATGTTTATTGAGCTTATCTTGCTTTATTCAACATTGTTGTATGATACTTGAGTGGATTGTAAGCACTGACTACCAAAATTAAGTCCTTGTTATTATCAATTTCTGCTGATAAAATGAACTCAAGTTTGTCAAAATATAATTCCATGTTTCCGCTAGGCGGCCTGTAGATTGTAATAACAATAATTTTGGACTTTTGCACTACGCGTTCTAATGCACAATATTTAAATTCACCTACCACTGATAAAACACTAATGTGTTCGAACTCTTTTGCCACAACTTTCACGAACATAAGTTGCCGAGCCTCCATATCCAGATTCACGACAAAAGCTGGCTCCAAGTTGGAAGTTCTGCAATCCGAGCTGTTTTAATTCATCTTCAGATTTCCAGTGTTCTGTTATGCATAATATAGGACATTCAGGATGGTCTGTTAGCAATTTCTCCAACTCATTGATTTTATTTCCCATCGAATGTACATTTTGATGAATTACACTTATTGTATGTTCCGAATGTTCTTTGTTAATTGAGGTGTTGTCTGCTCTTTCGAAAAAATTGCTTGTCGAAAGAAAACTCTCTCAAAATTATACTTTTGGGCTAAAATGAATCATTGAATAGTTTTTTGTATGAATCATCTGAAAATCCAATACTGAAGGCCGAGTTTTCACCCAAAGTATTGAGTTTTTTCACCATGATTTGTTCATTTTTATCAACCTTCTTCAAAAACAATTTAATATCCTCCTTTGTTACTTGTTAACCTGCTATTTTTCCGACATATATCCAGCTCCTTCGAATGGCACCTTTTATTGGATTATGTTCATTTATATCCTTAGCTCAAATATTGGATGGAGTAGTCCGTTACTTTGTGATAGTTCATTTTAATGGAATGAAATAAGAAATTACTTTGTTTTCTATCATTTTTTATTATTACTGATATACAGTGACTCGAGTTTCGTAGTGTTTACTACATTTTCAAACTGAATGAACAAATTAGATCTCAACTATTATATATGCTGATTGTAGGCTTCGGCAGAGCTTCGAAGAGAGGGGTTTTCCAAAGTTCCGTCTGCTCGTTTAGTAGTTTTATTATGGTATGTGCCTCTTATTGGTTTATTATTGGTACGTGCCTCTTATATAATTTCTATGGATTCCAGGATGTCAAGTATTTTCCCTTTCGCTTCCACGTGCAAGATAACAAGGTTGTTCAATTCTGGGAACGTGTGATCTGTATTGAAGAAATGGTTCGCAAAATTGGAATTATTCTTCCGGTTCCTGAAAGCAGATTGATGCTCTTTGTACCTTTTATGGAAAGGTCGGCCCGTTTGTCCTATATATACACTATTACACTGTTGACAACTTAATTTATAGACTCCAGAATTATTCAGTCGGTTCTCTTTGTCTTTGTTTGGAAACACAATTTGATAATAAAATAAATTTTCTGGACATAACTTTAATTAACAGTAATAATGAAATTTCCTTTGATATATATAGAAAACCTACATCAACTGATACAACAATACCAAAATTTTCAAACCATCAGATCAATCATAAACTAGCTGCTTATAGATCAATGGTACATAGAGCATTTTCAATTCTTTTAGATTATATTACGTTAAAGAGGGAACTGAATACAATCAGACAAATAGCCACAAAAAATCAGTTCGAAACAAAAACTATAAATTCCATCGTAAACAAAAAACAAAAGCAACTAATTCGTAAACAAATTTACCCCATTTCCAAATCAGATCATAATAACAATAAAATCATAAAACTAACATATTTTGGACCAATTGCACAAAAAATAGCTCAAATTTCGTCAAAAATTAACATAGTAACAGCTTTCACACCCTCCCATAAAATTTCTAATCTCTTTTTTAATCCGAAAGACAAAGAGAACCGACTGAATAATTCTGGAGTCTATAAATTAAGTTGTTAACAGTGTAATAGTGTGTATATAGGACAAACGGGCCGACCTTTCCATAAAAGGTACAAAGAGCATCAATCTGCTTTTAGGAACCGGAAGAATAATTCCAATTTTGCGAACCATTTCTTCAATACACATCACACGTTCCCAGAATTGAACAACCTTGTTATCTTGCACGTGGAAGCGAAAGGGAAAAAACTTGACATCCTGGAATCCATAGAAATTGAAAAATATAAGAGGCACGTACCAATAATAAAACTACTAAACAAGCAAACGGAACTTTGGAAAACCCCTCTCTTCGAAATTCTGCCGAAGCCTACAATCAGCATATATAATAGTCGAGATCTAATTTGTTCATTCAGTTCGAAAATGTAGTAAACACTACGGAACTCGAGTCACTGTATATCAGTAATAATAAAAAGTGATAGAAAACAAAGTAATTTCTTATTTCATTCCATTATATCCTTAGCCCCATCACAAATTTTTCTGGTATTTTTTTCCATTGTTACCGTTGATTAGAAATATGCTAAGTACCTTTAGTTACTAAAGTAAACTTCAGAAGAGTATTCCTATTTAAAATCAAAGATTGACTGAATTAAATATAACAAAGGTAGTGAATATCAAAAATAGTTCTGCCTTGAAGTAACAAGATTTACATAAAATAATAAATAATATTTCCACAATTTATACATTCACAATAATTGTGGAAATATTCTTTATGATTTTATTTAATTAAAATGAATTTCCATCAAGTGAGGACCAATTAAATTCTTATAACAAGATTCGCGCTCAAAATAAAAAAAGTGAATTTTCTCCAGAAAAAAATAGTTATTTGGAATGTGAAGGAATGTTTTTTAACAAATAGAATTTTGATTTACCTTCCTTATTTCTCTCAATATCTTCTTTTGTTCTCTTCTAATGGTTTCGTGAAGTTCTGGCTCATCTAATGAACTCGATTCTTCTTGAAGTAAGGCTTCGATTTGCATCTTGTGCTTTATAAGTTCAGAATAATGCCTGAGAAGCATTGTTTCGGCTTTCTCTGCCAAGTATTCATCCACTTTACTATTTGTTTCTATCTCGCTATACATCATATCAGTTACCAGCAATCTTTTTCTGATCAGACTGTTCCTTGAATATTCGAGAATTTTTGCCTGATGCTCATCGAATTTCTTACGAAGTTTAGTTAGACGTTGCAATTGTTGTTTTGCCATGATCTGTTGGTCCTGAAGTTTTTCATTGCATGCCTTTTTCATCTCTGGATAATTAAAACAGAGTTTAAATAATGAAAGGGGTGGGCCATTTGAAATTTGCATTTTTGATCGGCTATAAATAAAAAGCTAATGAATATTTTTTTCAAAATTATGAGAAATGTTGAACCTTGACATTTACGAATGAAAAACAATATCATTCAATGACCGTCAGGACTGGCTACAGTACCCCGTCCGATCATCCCAATTTTTAGTACATTGCCCATTGTTTGGGGTTTAATATCATGGATGGCAACTTCAGTTGTTGTTTCAAGGCATCAATCGTTTCTGGATGCTTAGCGTAACACTTATCCTCAGCAGACCCCTACAAAAAATAGTCCTCTGAGGTGAAAATGGGCTTCATCTTTAAAGATGATTTTACTGGGAAAATGCTCATCTTCGTCCATGCAATCATTAGCCCATTAAACGAAGTGGACAGGCATTGGATGGTCACGAGATTTCACTTCTTGCACTAGTTGAACTTTGTAAGCCTTCATACTGAGGTATTTATGTAAAATTTTCCTCAGAGGAGTGCGAGAAATGTTCAGTTCTTGAGCAAGATGGAGAATTGATGTTGATGGATGTTCAGCCACATTCTGGGCTACAGCAGCACAGTTTTAGGTGTGCTCACTGGAAGACAACTTGAAAGGGTTGTTTTATCAGATTAAGATCCAGTTTCACGAACTCACTTCATAAATTGATCCACAAAGTGCCGCCGCTAGGGCATTTAATTGCTATTAAATTTACACCTAAATTTCTATCATTTTGGATAGAAGATTCACCACTTTAGAAATAAGTTTTTAATATTTCCCAGTTTTGTTCAAGCGTAAATCGACCCATTTCGTCAATGACAAATACTTTCTGAAACTAACTTTCCGTCAAAACAAGAACGATAGAAGTTTGAATATCAAAACAAATTAAAATATGTTTGTCTTCCACAATTTTAATTTCAAAAAAATTTTTTTTTATTCAAAAAACTTTTAGAATTAAATTAATGTCTAAAATAAGCACCGCTTACGTTTAATAGACGTATATAATCAAAACTCAATATATAATGTCAAATAAAATAAATAAACCAACAGATATACGAAAGTCATTAAAATTAATGAATAAATATTTAAAGGAGACAAAATTTTGTTTCTGGTCTTACCTTTAAGAACACCAATTGCCTTTTAAAAACATGAACACACCTTCTTAAAGTTCTTAAAGGTAAGACCAGAAACAAAATTGTCTCCTTTAAATATATATTTATTAATTTTAAAGACTTTCGTATATCTGTTGGTTTATTTATTCCATTTGACATTATATATTGAGTTTTGATTATATACGTCTATTAAACGTAAGCGGTGCTTATTTTAGACATTAATTTAATTCAAAAAGTTTTTTGAATAAAAAAATTTTTTTGAAATTAAAATTGTAGAAGACAAACATATTTTAATTTGTTTTGATATTCAAATTTTGTTATATTTCTTCTATCAAGTAAAAAGCTTTTCTATTTTATTTAACGATAGAAGTGTTGCCAGACTCGAAATAACCACTACTTTAAAATGCAAACTCTAGATGCCCTACCCTTTATATACATTTGTATTAGCATCAGGCATTAAAGTATGAAGAAATAATAGAAACAAATTGCATTAGAGAAAAAGGTAATAAAATAATTCAAAACACATGCCTAACCTTAATAGAAGAAAGAAATAAAGACGATATACTCACGCTATTTTTGAGAAGAATATATTGTGAACTAAAGCCACTTTATCGAAGTCAGATAACTTCTTGTAATAATGACATGATTTAATATTAGATTAATAATTTATGTTTTTAATTCATATAATTCGCCTTTTTCAAAGACAGCATACAAATGTCCATCTGGTTATACTGAATAGATAATATTCTCTTCTGATCTTAACATCTGATATCACAAAAACAATATAATCACATTCCTCTACAGAATCTTCGTGATCGATTCCAATAAAAAATCACGTGCAAAACATATTCTAAAACAGGTGCGCCTACTATAATCATTTACAAAGTCATATCATTATGAAGATATCTTATTTTTTTTTTTTTTTTATTATCATTTATTCATTAGCAATCAGAATACAACAATTCTATGAGCTAATTTGCTGTCTACAGAGCTTTGAGCTCTCAAATGATTTGATATGGTCTTCTCCAGTGAAAAGACCATTTTAAATCTACTTCATATCAGCTGGCCAGGTCCTTTTGAGTCTTCTCATGTCTTGAGGTTGAAGCAACGGTTGTAGTAAGTCGTTTATATGACCATCTAACTTGGTGTGATGTTTTTGGCTCTGTTCCTTGATGACATCCTTCACATAAGGTATTTTCAAATCTTCATGCAGGGTTTGATTTGACACATACCATGGAGCATTTGTTAGCAATCTCAGTATTTTCGATTGGCATCTCTGGACTAGAGTTACATTGGACTTACTTGTACATCCCCAAAGTTCAATTCCGTATGTCCATATGGGCTTTATGACCGTTTTATATATCAGCAGCTTGTTTTCTAATGAGAGTTTCGATTTTCTACCTATAAGCCAGTTCAGTTCTTTAGTTCTAAGGTCTATTTGCTTCCTTTTTTTAATAATATGCTCCTTCCAGGTTAGTCTGCTATCTAAATGCACTCCCAAATATTTAACAGTTGGGGAATTTGGTATCTTTATATTGTTCATAAAGATGGGTGGACACTGGTCTCTTCGAAGAGTATAATTTACTTGAACTGACTTGGTTTCATTAACTTTTATCTTCCACTTATGCAGCCATTCTTTTATTTCATCAAGATGAATTTGCAATCTATTAGATGCCTCTTTGGGATCTCTTTGGGATGCTGCAAGAATTGCAGCATCATCTGCAAAAGTTCCCATTATCGTATTCGCATTTGTGGGCATATCTGCCGTATAGAGCGTATACAAAAACGGTCCCATAACACTTCCTTGGGGAACACCGGACTGAATAGGATAAAAATCAGACACTTTATCATTCACCCGTACTCTGAATCTCCTTCCAGTAAGATAAGATCTCATCAACTTGTAGCAGTATAATGGCAGACATTTCTTTATCTTATACAATAGTCCAGAATGCCAGACTTTATCAAAGGCCTGGCTTACATCCAAAAAAGCAGATGTGCAGTATTGTTTGAGTTCCAGGGCTTTGCTTATCTCATGACTTATTCTGTGTGTCTGCTGTATGGTGGAGTGATTTGTTCTGAATCCAAATTGGTGTGGAGGAATCCATTCTTTGGTGTTGGGATCCGACTTTATTCTCAATAGCAAAATTTTCTCCAAGATCTTAGATAAAGTTGGTAGTAAGCTAATTGGTCTATATGATGTTACAGCGTTTGGATTCTTGCCGGGTTTCAGTATGAGGATTATTTCTGCAGTTTTTAGGTGTTCTGGCCAATAATTTTGTCTCAGGATAGCATTGAATATATATGCCATCATTGCTACTCCTTTCTTAGGCAGTTCCTTGATCATTTTTGGTGTGACCTCATCTATTCCAGCAGCTTTTCGTGTGTTCAGGTATTTTATTTCTTTTTGTAGTTCTTTTATGGTGATACTTTTCATAGGAGTCGTATTAGAAGGAATATTTAACATTTCTCTTTCAACCTCGTAATCGTGTATGTCATCATTGGGTGTGAATACTTCAGCCAGGTGTTCTGCAAATGTTTGAGCCTTTTCATTGTCAGTCCTTGCCCATTGAATAGTTGATCCTGGTATGTTGCGTAAAGGTGGTATATGGATTTTTGGTTTTTTTGAGTTTTTTATTGGTTTCCACACTGAATTATCATATCTATTTAAACTTAACACATAGTTGTTGAATGACAATTCTTTGTGTTCTTTCATCTTAAATTTTAATTCATTTGTTAATCTGTTCAAGATGGTCTTGTCTGCAGGCGAGTGTGTCTGATGCCATCTCTTTCTAACTCTTCTCTTCTGTGCTAGAAGTCTTTTGATTTCCTCTGGAACATTATATGTTTTACACTTTTCTTCAGAAGTAGGCGTGGCTTTTCCCACAGAATATTTAAGAAGATGAACAAATGATGTCAATACTCCATCTATTTCACTTGGTCTTTTAAGACTTACATTCAAGCATATATGTTCTTCGATTAAACTTCTGTATTCATTCCAGTCTGTTTTTCTACTATGCAATCGAGGAATTGATTTTTTATGAATTACAACGCTACTTATTGTGGCTATGATAGGGGAGTGATCTGATGATAGATCATAGCTTGGAACAATATTCATATAGGTAGAAGAAATACCATTTGTTATGAAAAAGTCTAGTAAGTCTGGTGTTTTATTAGGATCTGTTGGCCAATAAGTAGCGGTTCCAGTTGATAGTATGGAGTAATTATTTTCCTGAATGAGGTCCGCTAGTTCTCTACCCTTAGTTGTAATGAGTCGTGAACCAAATAAGATGTGCTTGCTGTTATAATCACCACATGCAATGAATTTAGATCCCAGAATTTGGAAGAAAGCCTTGAAATCTTCCTTCTTGATGTTATGCCGAGGTGGACAATAGACTGCAGCAACAACTAAATCAAATGGTAGAGTTTGAACTTTTAACACTGTTGCCTGCAGATGGTCAATTGATATTTTGGTAGTTCTATATGGTTGATAGTGTTCTTGATTAAAATGGCAGTACCAGCATGGGCAGTATTATCTGGATGATTTGTACAGTATGTGGTATAACTTGCTATATTGAAGTAGGATCTATGGGTGAAATGTGTTTCACTTATGAGAAGGACGTCTATGGAGTTCTGATGGAGAAAATACTCAACCTCATTTTTATGTTGCAGAAGACCATTGGAATTCCATTCTGCGACTTTTATAATCTTAGCGAATTTTACTTATGACTGTGGTTAGCATGTTTAATATCATACTATTCTGTTGTATGAGCTGTTGGAACATGGTTTTAAACTCATCTAAGAATCTATTCATAATACTATTTATATCAGTTGATGGTTCGATATTTATGTTCTTGGTAGCGTCTGCATAACTTCTGGTTTGTTGCTGTTGCGGAAATTACATACCTGCATGCTCTCCAGTTGTCTTGGAAGCTGAAGCATTATTGGTTAGAGTTTGTTGTTGTGGAAGTTGTGATATAATTGCAGGATTTATTTGTCTATTTGTCCTATTATGAATGTTTAATCTATTGTTTGCGTTGTTTGATTTCAATAGTTTGTGATAAAATTCACATCCCTTATAATTTGCTGGATGAGCACCTTCGCATAGTGCACATTTAGCTGGGGTGTCTCTGTTCTTTTTGCACATTGTAGTGTTATGCTCCCCTCCGCATTTGACACACACATATGGTCTGTTACAATATGACTTTGAGTGTCCGTATTGCTGACATCGTGTGCATTGTGTGATACCTTTAGTTTTTTTAGGTGGTTCAATTTGTATTGATCTATATTGAAGATGTTGAATTTTGTAGATATCTTTATTATTGATGGCTGGCTCTAAATCAATGAAAAACATATTTAAAGGCTCTTTGGTTACCCTATTCCTACAATTAAGGATATTTCTGACTTGATGTCCCTTTTTGGCTAATTCTTGCTTAATTTCTTCAATATCAGTGGTGCGATGAAGACGCTTAACAACTACTCTATATGCACGTTCTTCCTTAGGTTGATATGTGTGATGTATAACATTTTTGTCTCTCATGTATCTAATTAGCTTCCTGTAGGTGTCTGGTAGCTCGCAATTTATTTTTATTGTGTCATCTGCTAGACATTTTGTGATGTACTTTCCATCTTCTACTACAGTTCGTAGTTGTTTCACCATTTCTCCATAATTTGTAACACCATAAACAAATATTGGTGGCGGTTTCGGTATATTATTATCATCATTGTTTTTACTGGTTGTATTTGTTTTTTCATTTTTCTCACTCAACACGTTGAATCTATTGTTGACGGTTATTGGAATAGGGGTATTGCAACTGATTTTCCTTCTTTTTGTTGTTTTGGCCCTAACTGCCTGCCATGAATTATTTACTGGTTCATTTCCCGGGAAACCTAAAAATTCTTCATCACTTGTCGATGACATCCTGTAAAAATGTGTATCTACATTTGCATTATCTATTTTGATGTTTTGCTCTTTATTGGTTATTGGGTGACTGGTTGAAGGAATATCCTGTGTTGTGTCTTTCATATAGGCGTCCTGTATAGCATTCTGATGTGATGTTATCAAATTGCTGTTTCTTTTATCTGAGGTGGAACTCATGTTTTCTTCGATGCTATCATCGTTTATCTCCTCCATGTGTCATCTGGATTGAATATAGATAACGTTTTCGTTTCAGTTTTCTGATTTCTATTTATTGTGATGAAATGGAAATTTAATAAATTTCGAGAAATACCTCGATTAGCGGGATTAGCGATTGTTTAGCAATAGCTCGATCAATCCGGGTTTTTATTCCCGGAGTCGGTGGCTGATTACTGTCTTAGAACACTCTTTGACACGGCGATAACGATAAACACGTCTTCATCGGTTGAACACATGCAGAAGAATATGAAGATATCTAATTTCTTTGTTTCTCTGACGTAAGATGATGATAATAGATATTTTAGCAATTTCACTGAAATAAAATTCTCAAAACGCGCTACTATCTAAGACAAGTATCTAAGGAGTTGAAGAAGAACGCTTGGCTCTTCACACTTACTTCTGTTTCCCAATCTTCTTTTCTTAGGAGATGGAAAAATTCTTATCATCTAATGGCGAATCTTTAAGATATAGGTATATCTAAAATCTTATGGTGATATTATAGTGAAGATAAAAATGAAGTAAATGTGAATTACAGTGTCAAGTAACATTAATTTGTGAAGCTATATATTGTACCACATGATCATCTACTGAAGTGCTATAAAGTATCCATTGCCAGTTAATAATAATAATAAAATGAGCGAAGAAAAGTTTAGAAGCATACTATGTGTACTCCAACTGAATCTCAAATTTATAAATCTTACCATAAAGTCTTTTTTTTTCAGTATTCTCTAAGTCACTATCCAACATCTTATCGATTTGTCTCTTTTTATCCAAAAGTAACTTGGCTTCCTCAAGTTCAATACTGCACAACTCACTTTTCAATTTACTCAATTTCTCAGTTTCATTTTCAATTATTACTTTGGGATATCCTTCAAAAACAGGGTAAACTCCCTTTTTGAGGCATGTGAACATATTCAAATACTTATGAGGATGAATATCGGGGTTAGTATTCTCCATAATTCTATAACATTTGGCCAAAAATCTCTTCATATCGAAAGGATTTTGTTTGTGGTAGAAATTCTTTATTTGTTTTTCATCTTTTAAATTGAACAGGACATTCCTGTGTATAATATTGTACCCGATTACTGTACAAATGAGAAATGAAGGCTCATTTGTCAGTACATGGTCCCAGAATACAAACCAAGATTGGGAATTTAATACTTCCGAGAAAGCACTTTCCAGAAGAGGCCATGCATATTGTTTGGAAGTTATGCCATAGTTGTTTAGGTGCCTGAGCAGTTGTGGATCACATTGCAATAGCACATTTTCTATTACAGCCAGGATGTTTATGGGGGGGAGTGGAAAATATTCGAACCAGTATTGGCACCAATTTACTAAAACATTATTTTGATGAAAAAAAGATATTAGCCTGAATCGAACACAAATTAAAAAAAACAGTAATTTATTTCCACAAAAATGTTTGTACTACTACAACAATTATTTCACCACGATGTGGCTTCTTCAGGTATTACATTGTACTGTCTGATGGTATTCAGTGTAACCGAGTTTAAATACATTTTTAGGTACGTGACCAAATAATGGAAGCACAAGTCATAAAAACTCTAGGTGTTTATTGGAGTTTGCCGCTAAAAATGTCATTAAGGAAAAATATTCAGTAATGGAGACTTATCAACATCTGTTTGTTCGTTCAAAAGGATTTTACGGGCATTATACCTGTTGATTTCAAGAAATTCTAAAAGTGTTAATCTAGAACTTTTGCTTTCAACGTGGATAATTTCATAATTATTGTTGAAATTATGCCTAAATTCCTTAAGATGATTAGCATATGTCGAATGTACAGAATTGGATATATAACCCCTTTGGTGTTCTTGGACACGTTTCTTGAATGATCTACCAGTCTGGCCAATGTATACTAAAGGGCAATCATATGATAAATGAATATAAATCTCTGATCTGAATAGCTTCAATCAGTAAATTCAACGTGTGTGCCTTCGCCCAGTTCAAACCGCACCAACACTGATGTGTTAAACGATTAAAGGACAATCTTTGCAATTTCTTGATTGTTTCGGTCTCTAATTGACGGAAATTCATCGTAAATGATTTGAAGTAAAACACTTTATTTCTGCTTATTTTATTTTATAATAAGAAAAAATTAAAGAATTTAGTAACCAAAAAGAAATATCGAATCTCTAATTTGCAAACAAAAACAATATTTTCGAATCAAGTTTTCTATCCTAAATTCAGAAATTTATCTAATGCTAAGTTCGCTAAAGATGAAATCGAATTATTGGAAAAAGGTTTTAAATTTAATTTAAATAGTAATAATCAGAAATTCTCAGAATATCTAGCTGTAGATTCAGAAAACGCAATAAAAGGTTATCAAAATTCAGATATAGATAGGTATAATTTAACTAGTATATTGAAAAATAGAACAACGCCATATAAAAACACATTTAATACTACGGTAGGAACAAAACGGGAAAAAACTTTAGAAAACAATGTGGTTTTTACTAGAGCTGACAAAGGAAATACAGTTATTGCGATCAATAGAAATGATTATATAACCAAAACAACCTCATTTTTAGATCCTAATAAATACATAACTATTAAGAAAGATCCTACTACAAAATACCAAAACCAAGTGAAAACAGTAATAAAACATTCAACAGCACTATTTGAAAAAACTCCAAATTTTAAATTATTGCAAATGAACCCTCAACCACCAATTCTATATTCACTCATCAAGTTACACAAAGAGAACAAACCAATAAGACCAGTAGTTTCCTTTGTTACAGCTCCGTCATATAAATTGTCTAAAGAATTAAATAAAATTATTCAAAAAGAAACCAATTTTCAGGCAAAATTATCCATAAAAAATTTATATGATCTAATAAATAAAATAAAGAATATTCATATCCCAGACAATGCTAAACTAATGTCTTTTGACGTGAAAAACCTGTTTCCTAGCGTACCTGTAAAACTAACAATAAAATTAGTAGAAAGGCTACTATTGAAAAATCACACAAACCCGGTAATTAAACAAGAAATAATGGATATCCTCAACATATGTATTGCACAAAACTATTTCTTGTTTAATGGAATATTTTATGAGGATAAGGAAAGCCTCACGATGGGAAATCCACTAAGTCCTATATTAGCTGAAATATTTATGGATTTCCTAGAAGACAAAATACAAGAGCACCCGCTTTTTAAGCAATTTATTTATTGGTACCGTTTTGTAGATGATATTATTTGCTTGTTCGTCGGTACGTCTAGACAACTTTCGGTATTCTTAGAATTTATCAACCAGGTATACCCTACGATAAAATTTACTCACGAAGAAGAACAAAATGACAGCATAAATTTTTTAGACTTGAAAATAATTAAAATTAACAATAGACATAATTTTTCGATTTACCCCAAACCAACACACACAGATGGCACAATACATTCTTCCTCAAATCATCCTTTATCCCATAAATTAGCAGCATACAATAGTATGGTGTATAGACTAGTTAATGTACCTATGTCACAAGAGAATTTTGAAATAGAATTGAATATAATAAAACAAATAACAATAAATAATGGGTATAACCCATCAATTATTGATCAACTATTGAATAAAATTAAACTGAAACAATCTATGTTATTAGTTTATCCACATATCAGAAAAAATGAAAAGTTTATTTGCTTACCATACATAGGACAAAAATCTGCACAAATAGCTAGATATTTAAAGAAAAAACGAAATGTCAATATCTCATATAAAACAATAAATTCTTTAGGTAAATTAATAAAACATAATAAAGATATCGTCAATAAGAACAAGAGATCAGGCGTATATAGGTTAAATTGTGGTACATATCCATATGTATACATTGGTCAAACGGGTAGATCTTTTGAGAGTAGGATCCAGGAACACCGGAATTCATTCATTAAGAATAAATCAAACTCCACTTATGCCAGACATCTACAAGAATCCGGACATGATTTTGACCATAACTTTGAAATTCTTCATTTCGAGAACAAATGCAATAGATTGAACCTTTTAGAAGCAATGGAAATAAACCGGTATCATAAAATGAATATTTTATTGAACGACCAAACAGATGTGAACCGTTCACCGTTGTTGAACCTTTTTTAATAAATTCCTTGTAAACTTCATTTTATCACGTATTTTTAGTGAAACTTGTATTTAAGGAGAAGGATTTTGTAAAAGTAGTTAGTTACCATACTCACCTGACAAAGTCAATATGTAATTGACGAAACAATTGTCGTTGAAAAATAAAATAAGCAGAAATAAAGTGTTTTACTTCAAATCAATCTTTGCAAGTCAACTTGAAGACTCCGGATTTATTTTCTTTCTTTGTTCGATCTTTATTGTTTTTTATGTAGGTACTAAGGTTATTAATTGTCTTAAAAGCCGCGTTATAATTGAAACAACTTTTGAAATATTTAGCAATATATAACGAGAAATATTTCTGTGTATTGTCCTCTTTTATGATTGGGTACACAAGATTTAATGGCATTTTCTTTTGTTTATTGGATACCATTTTGTCTATAAGAAAGGGATTGTAACCGTTGTTTGACGCTATTTGTTTAATAATATTTAATTCTTTCAAAAAGTTTTCTGAATTCAAAGGGACATTCAATAATCTATGAATAAAACTATTATATGCTGACATCTTTTGGTTGGTGGGGTGGTTTGAAGTTTTATGTATTGTGATGTCTGTATGTGTTGGTTTGTGAAAAATACTAAAATCATGTAAATTATTTAATCTTGTTATAGTGAGGTCAAGAAAATTAATACTTTCCATTATTTGGTCACGTACCTAAAAATGTATTTAAACTCGGTTACACTGAATAGCATCAGACAGTATAATGTAATACCTGAAGAAGCCACATCGTGGTGAAACAATTTTTGTAGTAGTACAAACATTTTTGTGGAAATAAATTACTGTTTCATATAAATTCTTTTAATTACAATGAGTTTCCACCAAGTAAAGACCGAATCAATCAAATATTTACATAAATAAAGATATAGTTATTAATGATTATGGCGTTTTTGATATTAAAAATATGGTGAAAAGCACTAACATGAAGTCAGGAGCTTCTGCATGCTTGTTCTTATCATCTCACGAAATTTTGCATTAGAGTTCATTTTGTTATTGTACATCTAAATGCTGAATATGAAACAAATCGTAGAACTGTTGCTCTAGTTTCAATAGAACTCAACCCTGCTCTGATCACAAAATGGATTTTTTTTTAATCTTCTAACTAATCCTCATAAAATTTTGCATTAGCTTTTGTGTCGTTAATTTACATGTTAATAAAAATTTAAACTCGATTGTAGAAATATTGCCATGGTTTCGGTACACAAAATTTTTTGTTTTGTTTTCAATCTTCTAATTATACGATCCACAAGAAATCTTGCATGAATATGCTCATTATAATGCACTTCTGAATACCAAATTTCAAATCGATCGGATTTGTAATTTGGCAAACATTGAGAAAAATAAGAAAACCATTGGATTGATTCTGTTCAATAACCAACTCAACCGAGGTAATTAGACCCTAAATCTAACCCAAAAATTTCAAGTCTATCGGTTTCCTTTCGAAAGTTATAATAATAAAAATAATAATAGCCTCTGTAATAAAGGGCCTATGTTTCACTTAGAAATAGGGAAATAAATTTTGATCCAAAGAATTCTATTATAATAAAGCTCGAGGACCAAGGACCGACAAGCGATGTTAATTATTTGAGATAAAAATGTAGCCTAAACAACGGGCGTTAATTCTGAAAGCAACGATGTATTAATCAATAGATCGATTCATTTAAATTTCAACGAGGAGGTCTTGGGAACGGAAGTTAGCGATTATGATTTTAGTGCAGACGACATAAAGGACTTCAAGGCTAAGATTGGGAATTCTCAGTAAAGTCGAGATAAGAAATCGACAAGTCAAAAGATCTGGATGGTCTAGATGTGTGTAGGCGTTGAAACGATGGGAATTTAGAAAAAACCGACTTAGTAAAATTTCGGTAGGAGGATAGAAGCCAACGTTTTGAAAAAAAAAAAAAAGAGAGGGTCGTCGTTAGGCATTAGTGACAGACAGTCACTAATCGGTTCATGGTCGGGTTAGTTTAGTTTAATTCAGGTTGAAAAATAAAGGGCTAAATTATAGTGTTTGTTCTTGAAGGGGTGTTGTCCTTTGGGCCGAGGCCAAAACCCCTGTGTAGAGGGTTCAGCTATTGAACATGGTACCGGGTTTTGTGGATCGGTGTCCCGAAAAAGGTAGGTTTTTTGTAACTGCACTAAAATCTTTTCATTAATTTTGAATATAAATTTTTCATAAGCGGGAACGACAGTATGACTTATTAAAATTGACAGTCCAGAGTCCTGAAGTCTTCCAAAAATTGATTTGAACAATTATTATGATTTGATTTTAGAATATCATTTTACATCAAATACTTTTCAAGAGACTGTGAAAAATTGTAAATATTGAAATTTCTATTAATTGACAACATAATAGTTCATTATATGTGATATCTCATTTAAATGTGTTATTTTTGCTCTATCCATCTCCTCAGAAAATACTTTTAAAACAAAAGACTTGTCCTTCGTGCGACAAGCACGAACCCAAATTCTTTCCAAAAAGAGAGTTCAGTAAAGTAAGTATATTTTGGTATAGTTTCGAGTTGGGAACTAGATTCAGGAATTATGAGTAGAATGTAGATAGTAAATGGTGACAGTGGTAAGGGTTAATAGTCAGAAAAAGGTCTATATTAGGTATTATTTCGTTTTTTTTTTGCTTGATTCATTATTCAAAATTGGAATTAACTTTTTTTTTTTTTGAAAGTAGGAAATAAAGTTTCAAAAAGTTACCCTTTCTATAATGAGATAAACACACTTATATATTAAGGGACCTTGAAGGGGTTATAGATAAAGTGGTGTATTATACCTCTATTGATCCATAATTGACAAAAAGTATTGATTTGGCAGTTCACAGACAAAACAGATAAAACATCAAAATTACATTCAAAGTAAACAACAATAAATTGACACTAGTAACTAGCAGTATTCTGCAAAGAAATTCTTTAAAAAAAAGGTTGAATTGTAGAATGCTTCATTCACAAGATAATATTTCTATGATAGGGCTGGTAGCAGCACGTATTTCAGTAGGGAGAAGATTGAAAGAATAACATTTCAGGTATTCTGAGCCTCAACTGATTGATTGCATCAGTTGAGTATGGTACACGACTTTATCAGGTGAGTATGGTACAGGACTTCACCGGGTGAGCATAGTAACTCACCTGATGAAGTCAAAATGTAATTGACGAAACAATTGTTGTGTAAACGATAAATATTAGCGGAAATAAAGTGCTTTACTTTAAATCATATACGATGAATTTCCATCTAGTAGAGACGGAAGCAATCAAAAAATCATCTGATTCCGATTCCGGGTGTTATACATATATGTTTAACTTTTACGAGCTTATCTTTACAGCAATATACACAGTAATTTCAGAGGATATATGCAGGTAAAGGTAAGTAACTTTTGTTTTTTAAATGTTGCTCTACATGATTCCAATAAGCTCCAGTCAAAATTAAATGAATATTCCTTTTCTGTGTAAGAAACACTCTATTATTCTCCAAAGCCGAGCCATATACAACTATATTGTACACTTTAGTTGAAGGAGGTTGTCCGGAATGTAATTTCATTTTTTCCTGACAGAGGATTTAATTGTATTTTTTCGAACCCAACTTCACACTTAAGCGGCATAATTATTGTATGTTTCGGGAGCTGATATAGCAAGACTTGTGTGTGAAAAAGTTCAATTAATTCTACGCAGTAGTTTTTGATGGGTGCCCTTTTAAATATAGAGAACAATAAGCAGCATTTTCGTCATATTTTACTTTTTTACTATAGAAAAGATAAAAATGCTATTCAAGCCAAAAATAAATTAACAGATGTGTATGGAGAAGATGTGTTGACAGTACACCCGTGCCAGAACTGGTTTGCAAAATTTCGATCCGACAATTTTGATGCACCACTCTCCGGAAGGCTGGTTGAAGCTGATAAAGACATGATGAAGGCATTAGTTGATGCAAATCGGCGAATAACAACACGTGAGATCGGTGAGAGGTTAAATTTATCGAATTCAACTGTTTATGACCACTTGAAAGGCATGGGTTGAACCTCGAAGCTCGATATATGGGTTAACCATGTTCTCACGGAGAGAAATTTGTGTCGAGTTGACGTCTGTGATTCGTTTCTCAAACGTCACGAAAATGATCCATTTTGAATCGCGCTGTATAACCTTTATCTAATTTTGTGAAAAAAAAAAATATATATATATATATATAAATAACAATAAAATACTTTATATCAATAATATATATATATATATATATATATATATATATATATATATATATATATATATTATTGATATAAAGTATTTTATTGTTTATATTGTATAACCTTTATCTGATTTTGTGAAAATATATTATATATATATATATATATATATATATATATAATATATTTTATACAATATAAACAATAAAATACTTTATATCAATAAAACAATAGATTTCATAGAAAAAAGACAATTTAAAAGACCGAGAAAAACAAATATTAACTTCCGCTATTCTACTGATTTCAGAACAATTGTTTCGTCATACTATGACTTCATCAGGTGAGTATTTAAACTGAGATATGCAATGCAAAACCTGACCTTAAATACACAGCTCTGGTACAAAAAAATAGAAGGGTGACAAGAAGTGGTTTACAATGAATGAAAAATGGTAAGTAGGAGGATCTGTTTAAGTATATTTGATCATTTGATAAAATTTGTCTTTTATATATCTATTGATTTCTACAGTTTCTAGTAGTTTATGACTTTTATTTTCAATATGTTTTATTTCATACTTAGTATTAAAATTATGACCTATCTCTAACAAATGATTGGCATAAGTTGAATTTTGTTTTTTATTAATGTAACATTTTTCATGTTCCGGTATCCTTGTTTGAAATGAACAACCTGTCTGTCCCACATATACACATGGGCAATCATTACATGTTAACTTGTAAACTCCTGATTTTTTGGTTTTAGAAATGAAGTCTTTATTATTTTTTTTTAAACTGCCTGATTCTAAAAGATATGTTATAGTTTTCTTTTCTCTTTAAATATTTAGCAATCTTTTCAGTTTTTTGTCCTATGTATATTAATGAAATGAATTTTGTTTTGTTTCATTAACTTTTGAGAGATCTTCACAGAAGATCTAGAGGAGTATCAGGATAATATAAATAATAATTATAAGCCATCCCAGAAAAAATAGAAAGCTGATACGTTAGTTTCAATTAAGTTGGTTCCCTCTTCAACAAAATCAAAAACTATTTTACTAAACTTCAGCCAAATAAAAGGGAGACAAAATAATAAATCAGGAATATATAAGATAAACTAATAATTGCATAGCAGCATATGTTGGACTGACTAGACATAATTTTAGAACATGTCTCAAAGAACATGTAACTATTGACAGTAAATCCGCCTTTTTCAAACATATCACCAATACAAAACATACAGCATGCCCAGATTGAAATACTACACATATGTCTTATGTTATTTATGGCGAGCGGGCGTCTGTCCACCCTACCACTGCGTCCGCATACTATTGTGGTTCATCCCTAATTTATATCTCCCCGACGAGATCCTGTTTTTGGATAAAACCGATAATCTTGTTCGGGGGTAATTTTTTCAGTTCGCAGTGGGCTATACAAGCCTGGCCAAAGACCTCTAATCTGATGCGACTCACTGCTGGGCACTCTGAGACGATGTGCATGGCTGTTTCAGTGTCCTCAAGACACAGCCTGCATTCATCGTCTTCAGCCAGACCGATTTTGTGCAAATGCGCTTTCAGTCTGCAGTGACCTGTCATAATTCCGACAAGTGTTCTTAGTTTGGCCCTATCCAGACCTAGCACTAGGTTCGCCATCTTTTTGTTCGAAGCTGTTCCAAGGAACAACATTCTGCCTGTTCTGTTATCGCCTCGTTAGCCACGTCATGTGGTATTCCCAGGAATGGTTTCGGTCCTACCAGAGGCAGCGCAGCTCCAGCAAACGCTAGCCGATCTGCCTCCTCGTTACCCAAATAGTTTGAGTGGCTCAGTATCCAAACCAGAGTGACTCTGTTATACATACCGAGCCTGTTTAAAGCCGTGCGGCAACTCCAGACTGTTCTCGAGGTACAAGAGCTGGGTTCCAAAGCTTTTAGTACTGACTGACTATCAGTAAATATTTTGATTTTATCGTGGTGGATTTGCCGTTTTATCAGCAGTTCTGCCGCGGTCTCAATGGCAAATAGTTCTGCCTGGAATATGGTTGCGTTTTGACCGAGACTCAATGAGATGTTAATTCTCGGTTTGTTCCCATAGACTCCCCCCCCCCACACACGTTCCGTTCATCGTTCGCGAGCCGTCTGTGAACAAGCCAAGGTCGGTTCTCAATAGAACCTCAGCATGCTGGGTCCATTCGTCCCGACTGGGGACGATTACATTAAAATGCCGTTCTTGGCTCGTGACTTTTGACATTAGATCCGAGGGCATCGATAGGGTACTGTTCTTTAAAAGCTCATCTAGCAGTCCTGAGCCTCCCATCATTGCCTCTGGCCTGTCAATCGCCAGTTGATGTAGTTGTGATATGTGGTCCGTTCCGCCTCCCTCTGCACGAGTACGTGCAGGAGTGGTAGATTTAGTAGGACCTCCATGGCTGTCGTGGGTGTGGTGCGAAAAGCACCTGTAATTGCAAGGCAAACCTATCTCTGTAGTCGGGTGAGCTAATGTTCGCCAACCGTTTGTTGGCCTTTCTTCCACCACGATACAGCGCCATCTACTATCCGTGGTCTAATTACCATAGTGTATAGCCAGTACATCTGCCTAGGCTTTAGGCCCCAGGTTTTACCACAGATCCGCCTGCAAGTCCAGAAACCCATTCTGGCTTTATGACACACTTTATCTAGGTGTGCATTACAACTGAGGGTTTTGTCCAGGACTATTTCCAGGTATTTTGCCTCAAATGAGAATTGTTTTATTTCACCACGGATAGTCGGTGGTTCTAAACCATTCAACTTCCGTTTTTTAGTGAATGGTACTATAACTATAATACCTTTTGCGGGTTAAGAGACATGTCTTCCCTTATACACCATTTGTCAATAGTGTTCAGTATCTCTTGAAGGACGGCCGATATCGTCACCTCCGATTTACCTTTCACTATGATTGCCAGGTCATAACATTCAGCCAGGACGTTCAGCAAATGCTTGAACGTCGACTCCCCACAGCGAAATGATCGCTAGCAGGTCATCCACGAGAAGGGTCCACAATAAGGGTGAGAGAATACCTCCCTGCGGACAGCCCTTCGCAGCCTTAAACTCGAAGACCTCATCCTGGTACGAGGTCGTTATTCTGCCGCATAGCATTGCCTGTATCCATCTACAGATTAGCGGGTCGATTCCTTTCGTAGTGATAGCCTCAGGAAGAGAAGCCGGCAGCGTATTGTTAAAAGCACCTTCAATGTCCAGAAACGCTGTTAGTGCTATCTCCCGATTATCGAGAGATTGGTTTAATTTTCCGACCAGATTATGTAATGCAACAGTAAACACACGCGGACAGTAAATCCGCCTTTTTCAAACGTATCACCAATACAAAACATACAGCATGCTCAGATTGAAATACTACACATATGTGACAAAAGGAGAAAAAGTAATCTGTTATACTGTTCAGAAATTAATAAACCAAACCAAAACTTATATCACCAAACGTTTAACAGTCAACCAAATATTATTTCACCTCTACTTAACCTACAATTATAAAACCATATCTCTGTAAATTGTATCTGCTGAAATTATTTAAACAGTTGTAACTACCACCTATATCTTCACTTGACAAACAGCTAATAAGTTGAAAGCAGCTGTACTCATTTAAAAATAAAATTCAGTGGAAATTAGATAAGTCTTTTCTTTCTCATTTATAATTAATGTTCACAAAATAGAAAAATTATTCATATCACTTATTATGTCAAAAAAAATATAATACTGTAAAATATACTCACATATTATAGTAGCAACTGCTTCAAAACAAACAATGGGTTTATTTTTGAAAACTTTAACGAAAGGATAAACAAACACTGGTAAATAATATACATGTGAGAAAAACCCACACCATGTTACCAGATTATTTAGCAGACATCTCATACTTTTCACACTCCTGTTTGCTACTGGATATGCTTTATCCAAATTTTCAAATGCTTTATGTGCTTGATATTTAATCAATGCATCATAAACCCTTTCATTATGTGGAAGATGTAGCAACTGCTCCCAAATCATAGTGCGATATTTTTCTGGATATTCACCATATTCTTCCAAAATCAAACGAAGTTTATCTATATTCAACATTTCTTCAAGCTGAAAAAATCCATAAAAAAGATTAATTTCAAAATTAAAACAAATTGTAGAAATTACTATGTTTTACTACCAATAAAAATATATATTACACATTTTCTTGTGACTCGAGTTTCGGGAAATGAACTATCCCATCATCAGACAACTGAAGACCTTACAGTGGTATTTAAACAAAAGTGATAAATATTTTGAATATTTCAACAGATTCTCGGTAACACCTAATAGTGGTACAGAGGTTTACAATCGGAACGTGATAAAAAACCGGGTTAAAAAAGAGGGGCCTTCTAACAGATATCGGAATGTCGGCAATCGACAAAGAAGGTTGTTAAACAGATGGTACCCATTTAAATATCTCAAATAATTTTTGGGCTTACATAGCTCTGTACAGTCATTCATTATTTTTACATTATTTTGTTGTATATCTCAAATATTTGGATTCACAAAGCTCCATACAGTCATTCATTATTTTTTACATTATTTTTATTGTGAACGAATTTGAAAATTTCAATAATCCAGTTTCTTTTCTTTTGAATCTACATGTGAAATTTTCTTAAGATTTTCTTTTGTCGAAAGGAATCTGTTGAAATATTCAAAATATTTATCACTTTTGTTTAAATACCACTGTACCACTGTTAGGTCTTCAGTTATCTGATGATGGCATAGTTCATTTCCCGAAACTCGAGTCACCATAAAATGTGTAATATATATTTTTATTGGTGGTAAAAGATAGTAATTTCTACAATTTGTTTTAATTATGATCAACTACCAAATAGTAACGGCTGAAACAATTCAGTATCTAATTTCAAAATGATATATTATATTATTATTTTCCGAAGTATTAAAATAATCATGGTATACACAAGTATACTAGATTATAACAAATGGACAAGAAGTTACTTGAGTATTCTGCTCTGTGAAAGATTTTATTTAGTACAACATGAAATATAAGAAACTAAGTAGGCACAGATAGATGGACAAGAGTTTGATCCAGAACGACTTAAAACAATTTTTTTAGCAGAATTATTTATTAGTTTTTCAGTTCCAAAGTATACTCAAAGAATACGACCTAATTACAATGAAAGAATTATATTTCTTCCATCTACAGTAATATCGATCATAATATTACTGATGGATCATATAAATATGTACAATTTCAATATCAACAATTATTTATAAAGGTAAAAAATATTTATAACGACAATCATGTACGAATATATTATACACAATTAACTTGAGACTTTCTAGTTGCTCTATTAAAAAAAAATCACATGATTTTTCATAATTGGTAATACAATATAAGAAAAACAAATATTAACTTCTGCTATTAGTTTTTCTTATATTGAAGATGAATTTCTGTCAAGTAAAGACCGAGACAATCAAAAATTAGTATTACACATAAACATTCTTTGGGGCATTGAAATCTCCTAACTAGGATGATAAAATATACATTTGAAAAAATCGAGTAATTGAAATTCCCCGCTTTTAACGATCAATTTTCGAAACCTGTACATTGCAGATGAATCATATTTGAGGCATAGCCTTCCCAAATTCTTATTGAAAAAGACAATATGGTGCTCTTTATGTTATGACTCTTTTTGGAATTTGTTCAGAGATTTTTTGCGGGGCGTTCTGCGCCCAATTTTTTAGAGTTTTTTTTATTTTTTCTGGACCATTCACCTAATTAATGTGTCTGAATGGAAAAGTTGAAGGTAATATATAAAAATACAGTGTTATCCGTTTGAAAAAGCTCAATAATAATAATAATAATCCTCTTCATGATCTTCAACATTGGTGACAAACAAGTAACTTTGTGAACTGCGACTTGTCCGGGTTAATTTTCATCTTTCATTGCTGAAACCATTCGAAGACCCCATCAAGGAGTTCCTGGAGCTTCTCCATACAATTTCTAAGTGTTCTCGCATGTGATACTATTGTTTTGTCGTCTGCATATTGCAAAATATAGGGAGAGTTCACATGCTCCGTTGATGTCATGGCAGAAGAAATTAAAAAGAACTGTTGAAAGAGCAGAACCCTGCGGATTGCCCTGCTCAAAAAGAAAGGAGTAGATATTCTTGATCCAACTTTAACGGCTAGTTTTCTGCTTTCTAGAAATCGCTTGATCAGTCTAAGGAGGTTAGATGGAAGCTGGATTTTATACAATTTGTAGAGAAGTCCTCTGTTTCATATACAGTCGAAGGCTTTTTGAATATCAAGACTCAAAAGTGCTGACCTACATCTTTTTAAAGTTGCCTTTTGAATATTGGATGTGAGAATGGTGAACGGGTGGAATGTAGATCTTTTATTCCTGAATCCAAACTGGAACCGTGGTATATGTTGTTTTTTATTTGATATCTGTTTGTTTCCGGTTTCTTCCTCCGTATATTGTTCTTATAGCCCTTTTGTGTATTTTGAATCTCTTTCAAGTTCTCCCCGTTTCCATAGATTATAATATTTTGTAGGTAAACTGGTGTGTTCAATTGTTGGAGTTTGTGCAGAAGACCATCGTGCCATAAACTATCAAATGCTCTCTTGATGTCCATGAATATGGCTGCTGACTTAAGACCTTTTTTCATTTTAGTTTGTAGGTTTGATATTAGAGCTACTAATGGGTGGATGGTTGAATGATTTCTCTTGAATCCAAACTGTGAAAGAGGGATCTCTTTTGTCCAACCGAGTTTTTACGACTTTTTCAAATGTTTCCTAAAATTGGTAAAAGGGTGATGGGTCGATAGCTGGATACTTGGTTGTAGTCCGTGTTGTGTTCATGGATTGTTATAATAGTTCCTTTTTCCACTCTACTGGGAAGTATCCGGTATTCAGACAGTGGTTGTAAATCACACTCTACATCAGTTATCTCTGGGACTGGGTCTATACTATTTGAATCCGTCGCTCTTCTGTAGTTTTCTAGTTGATTTTTAAAGTTTCGGTCAAAAATTATGTTGTTCTTTGGGGTCAATATGTGTCTTGGAACTTCTTAATAAGTACTTTGTTGATCTGACATTTGTATTTTATGAGTAACCGGTCATAATCTTTTTTGGTTTTCATACAAAGTTCATTGTAGGTTGAATATCGAGTGCTGACTGCTCAGTGGTAGAGCATTGGGCTCATGTCCGGAAGGTCAGGGTTCGAATCCTGTTCAGGTGGAAAAGAAATTTTCTAGTTGGACGGGTGAAATAATTATTGATCATCGATCTGTAACGAGCATCATTCATTGTAACATTAGCTCCAGCATCGTTTTTAAAGAAATATGGACCGATGATGCCTCCAGCGTGTAAAGCACACCATACAGTGCATTTTTCAGGATGCAATGGAACAGAACTGCTTGAGGATTGTTTTTACTCCATACATTATGTCAAGAAAGTACCGGGAATTATCGATTTAAATCTGGCGGGGCAATGAGGCAGGTAAAAATGTTTTTTCCTAGATTGGTACCACTGTCCTTAATTACTATGCCAAGCTTGAGCGGGATCTGTCAACTAGTGTGTTTGCAACAGCTGATTAAGTCAGTCGATGTCAGAGTGCGTGCCGATTTTTACTATGGGTGATTACGTTGAGCAAAGAATTTGTTTAAAGTTTTGTGTTGCAAATGAATTTTCGTGTGCCGATGCATTGAAAATGTTGCAAAAGGCCTTTGGTGATAATGCTCTATCGAAAACTCGTGCATATCAGTGATACAGAGCCTTCAAGGACGGTCGTGAAGTGGTCGAAGACTTGCCTCGTTCCGGACGCCCATCGACGGCTTCGATCGAAGATATCGTCGATAAAATTAAGGAAAGGGTGCTGGAAAACCGTCGTACCAGCTTGAGAGAGATAGCACATGATCTTAAGATATCCCACGAGTCCGCACGACGCTTTTGATTGATATTTTGGGCATGAGAAAGGTGGCCGCACGACTCGTACCGAAAGACCTGAATTTTCTTCAAAAACGTCATCGCGAACAGGTTGCTTCAGACATGCTGGATCGCTATAATTCCGATTCTACATTCATGGAACGCATTATAACTGGTGATGAGACCTGGGTCTACGAGTACGATATGCAAACAAGCCAGCAATCATCGGAATGGGTGGCAAAAAATGAGCCGAAACCGAAAAAACCACGCCAAAGCCGCTCGAAAATGAAGGTGATGCTCATTGTTTTCATCGATATCCGTGGCGTGGTGCACTACGATTTCGTTCCAGAGGGTCAGACGGTAAACAAGGAGTATTACCTAGGCGTTATGAAACGTTTGCGTGAGCGTATCCGTAAGAAGCGGCCAAATTTGTGGGCGAACAACTCATGGATTTTGCATGACGATAACGCGCCTTCTCACCGAGCTACGATTGTGACTGACTTTCTCGCCAAAAACTCAACAAACGTGCTTCAGCAACCACCGTATTCGCCGGATTTGGCTCCCTGCGACTTTTTCCTCTTCCCAAAACTAAAATTGCCCCTTCGTGGCACCCGTTTTGGGTCGATTGAAGCCATAAAACAAAATTCGGCGCGAGAGCTAAAGTCCATCCCGGAAAGCGCCTATAAAAAATGTTTCGATAATTGGAAGTGCCGTTGGCATAGATGTATTGGAGCAAATGGAGCCTATTTTGAAGGCGACCCAATAAATTTTGCCGATTAAATGTAAAAATATTGTTTTAATTGAAAATTCCCGGTACTTTCTTGACAGAGTAGTATATGGCATATTTTGCTTGTTTACATCGCCGTTCAACCAGAAATTAGCTTCATCACTAAACACAATTTTACTATAAAAAAGTGGATCAACTTCAAGCTGTTCTAGGGCTCAATCAGTAAACAAATGATGCTTATTATGGTCAAGTGGCTTTAGTTTTTGAACCAGTTGGATCTTGTATGGGTGTAGACTAAGATCTTTACGCAAAATTTTCCATGTGGTGGATGCACAGAGTCCAACTTGTTGTGAACGTCGACTAATAGACAAATCTGGATCATCATTAACACTATGACTTACAGCAGCTATATTTTCTTAACGACTATGTAAACCATAAATTTCACGAAGTGCTCTAAAAGTTTGTCTTTCCATGATAATATGTCAATGCTTACTGAACAGAAATGTCAAAACAACATGGCGTCTACCTTCTGTCAAATCACGGTTATCCCTATCGAAAGTTCTATCACTCTAAAAAAAACACCTGATATATATCATTGTTAATTCTCAATTTAAGAAATCTATAATTAAAAATGGGCTAAAGGACCATGGGTCGATGACATTTTGCTACGGGCAATAAATTCTTGCTATTATTATTGTCTACATACTAAGTTGGGTACCTGTGTGCTTATCTGCTGATTATTGTCTGATAAAATATTTTGGATAGATGCTGAGTGTTTTCAAAGTGAGACTTTTTTCAAGAGGAGGTAGAACTATTTCAGCAAAATTCGCTTATATAAAATATTCAAGGGGACAAAGTTATGCAAGCCTATAAAGTTAAATTTGAATTTCAATTCTGGTTCTGTTACTTCGGTTACAATTGTTACTTGGGCTATCGAAGTGATTGTGATTTTATGTATAATGTCAATTGTCATTTCAGGGTAAATAAAAAAATTCTGTGGTAAATCACTGAGTTCGTTTTTGGACTTACGTGAATTTATGAAAGATATTGCATATTTATTTAAATATTATATGGGATATTTGGAGAGTTTAAAATGCAAAATGAAGCAGAAAGATCTTCGTTGGGGCATTATTTCCAAATGTAAATTTGAAGAAGCCACACTGTTGGTGAAATAATTGTCGTTATCATTAGGAGTATGAATAAGTTTGTGCAGTTTTTTTTGTCGAAAATTGAAGTTCATTGCGAAAAATTGATCAAACATTCAAAGTTCAAAGTATTTTCCGTCGCTAGTCACTATTTTTTCCCATCCTTATGGCAATTGACGGATCTCATCGCGAAATAAGGCCGGCACTTTGGCCGCTATCCATGAATCGATCCATTTTTTGACTTCAGTGTAATTGGATAATATGTCAGCCAAGCCATGTTGCATCGATCGAAAGAGATGGTAATCAGAAGGAACAAGGTCTGGGCTGTACGGCGGATAGGGTAGGACTTCCCATTTGAGCGTTTCTAAGTACGTGCATTACCATGCATTGTTAATAATTTGTCGTATCTGTTGGCGTATTGCGGCCGTTTTTCTTGCAATGCTCGGCTCAAATACATCAATTGTCGTCGGTAGACTTTCCCGGTGATACTTTCGTTCGATTGTAGCAGCTCATAATACACCACACCCAGTGGTTTACACAGCATGATCTTCTTGGCATGAATATTCGGTTTGACAGTTGATAATGAGATATCCATACATTACCCGATGTTTTAGATTATTATAATGGAACCACTTTTCACCGCCAGCCACAATTCAGTACAAAAACTCCTTTCTTTTTTTCCGTTGGAGCAGTTGTTCACACGTGAAAAAATGGCGTTCTACGTCTATTGGTTTCAGTTCATACGGCACCCAATTTCCTATCTTTTGAATCATTCTCATTGCTTTTAAACGATGGCTGGTTGAGTATTTTTGCAAGTTTCTTTTACATTTGTGAAGGATCTCCATCAAGGCTTGCCTCTTATCTTTCATCCTTAAACTTTGGTGGCGCTCCGTTCTTCATCTTCCAAATCAAAATTGCCACTTTTAAGTCGAGCAAACTGCAGCAACCTTTTTCTGCATATTGAAGTGAGTTTTTCGAGAATACAGAAGTGAAGACTTACACTTTTCATATTAGGGTATATAACTCATCAGAATAAAACATTTCAGGAAAATCGCCTAATGACAGTTGCAAGATGAGATTTAGATATTCAAGTTCACCAATAATTTTGATTCCCAGTCAAAAATCAAACAAGTCAACATTCTAAATATGGTGGATTCATTTATCACAAGATAGAGTGAAATATGTTACCCCCGATTTTATGTAGACCCACATATTGGATCGTATTACTTCTCTGTACTTACATGAATATGCAACATTAAAGTAACAAAAAATAAAAAATTCACAAATCGTTAAACGTTTATGTTAAAATTGTAATCTTGATTGAGTGTATGGATTGACATATGCGGTCAGTTAAGGCTGTATACTCGCTGTCATCGCCAGAACTAACAGAATCGGACCTAAAGACTTAACTTGCACAGAATTGAATTCGAATTAAAGTGCTTTCGTCTTTGTCCCCATTGACATTTTATGCAGTGATTTTTATTAGAATGGTTTATTTTGACGTGTTCTACTCTCTGTTACAAAAAGTCTCAACTCTGAAAACTCCCTGTATAGTTTTGGCATACATACATAAGAATGTTTTGGTACACTGTTATGAATATGTAAAATCTTACATTGTCATCATGAAGTTTGATATTTTTAATGGTGAACGTACCCTATACGTGTTTTCACACAAGTGCTATTTGTGTTATTTGGAGATATTTAAAACATAACTCTTGGTCAAAAGATGTAATTAAATTGTGAACATTTTCATGCGGTGATTTTCTATGGCTTTCAAAGTGGATTAAACCAACAGCAGTGTGCAGATCAACTAGATTCAACGTTTCGTGATGAAGCACCATCTCAAGCCATTGTGTTTCTCTGGTTTTCAGAATTCAATCATGGTCAAATTTTGTTACAAGACGAATTTTGTGAAGGTACTCCAAAGTTTGCTGTTGTGCCAGAAAACATCAATGTTGTTTGTGAACTGATATTGCAAGATTTTCATGTGATATACTATGACACTGAGGTTTACTTGGTCATTAGTAACACTAGCATATATTCAATATTGCATGAACATTTGGCTGTCACAAAGATTTATTAGCGTTGAGTACCGCATAATTTGAAATTGCTCAAAAAAAGCTTATGTTGATTATTGCAAATAAATGTTGAAAAAACTGCAATCTCAGTACTTCAAGAGACATCTACAAGATTGTGACAAGGTTTCACACACCATTTCAAACAAAAATGTTAGTCAAAACATTAAACTGATGGGCCATATACAATCCTTGTTTAGCACCCTATGTCTTTCTTCCCACAGATGAAAAAAATAAATTACAAGAACAATGTTTTTCCATGCCCGAAGAAGTGGTTGATGAGTTGAAATCACATGTTTTGGATATATCTCAATCGAAATGGGAAAAGTGCATCAAAAGTTGATTTAAACTCATGCGAAAGAGTATTAGTCTTAACGAAAAATATTTTGAAAAAGATCAAGCCATTTCCGATTGTAAATATTTGTTTTTATTTGTCTATCTTAAAAATTACGTAGCAACCCTTGTCTTCAATTGTTCTTTGAAATTATGGTATGAAAAGATCTCACCTTTTCCCTCATTTCCACAGCCTTTTGGGGAGCCATTTTCCGATTCAATTTTATTTTCAGTTTCTTCTTGGTAATAGCGTTGATCCTTTTGGCATTCTCGACATACATACGTATTTCATAAATTTCAATTTCTCCTGTGCATAACAAACAACCCAGAAATACACTTCCATCAGAATAATACAACTTCACGATTTCATTTTGTGTTTTCAGTTCGCTAATAATTGTATTCTCCAATAGATCAAAAAACAAGATAATTCCATGTCCAGATAATATTGCTAAGATGGGATCTATTTTCTTGTTGTAAGAGACGAATTTCAAAAACCTTATGGTTTTAACATACTCTGGTAGATTTACGAACTTAAGAACTTTCCAGGCTTTCAGCGAATAGATGGTCACACAGGGATCAAGTCCACAAAACGCCATAAGTGATCCATCACTAAAAAAAATGCGCATATTATTTAAAGCATATTTCAAAAGTAACCTCGATTTTAAAATTTAAATTAAATTAAATTTAAATTTGATATTCAATATAAAAAAACACAAGTACTAATTTTTGCAATGTAGAAGAGAGATTGAGAGAGAAGAAAATTTTATTTATTTCTCCAATCAAATGGCTATCGACCGAAGTCTTCCAGCCAATAATATACAGATGTTTCAAAAAAAGGCGACCCCGTCCATGGACAGGTCGGTAAATGAAAAATAATTGAGGTTTGCTTAGTAAAAAATTTTCGTAACGTTATCCGTATTCAAGATAAAGGCCGTTTAAATAAGGTCATTCTGATTTTTCACAATTGCGAAATTCAGAATAACCTTATTTAAATATTATACACTCGCCTAAGGTTAATAACATGTCGGTGTATTCAACATTGAGTACATTTTGATCAACAATATCTTTTTATAATAACATTTTTTAAATAATTTTATAAATAACAAGGTCTCAAAAATCTAATTCTTGTTTACTAACTTGCAATAAAGAGTTTTCTAATAGGGATGATACAATTCAAAATGGTTGTAATGGCAACACTATATTTTTTGACATTTCCCATGTCATTTGTGTTCAGTAGGTTATGCCATTTAATCATAGAAAGATACACGCTTCAATAACATTTAAAAATTGTTTAATTACTTCATCAAAATCAATACTCATTTTTAAAAACTATAAGAAATTTAATAATTCATGGATGATATTCAGTTAATCGACTCACTAATTCATTTAACATTGTTCTGCATCGTTATTAGGAATGAAGTAGCTAGGTTAATGTGAAATGATGTAATCAAAGTAACTTTTAAGACATCGTTCCCATATGTGAAATAATCTACTCGTCAAAAGTTAAGGATATTGATGTTTCGCGAAAATGCATACTTTGTCATCTTAATATTTTTGTTAATTACAGAAACTTATAATGATTATAAGAACATCTCCTGGTTCATGTTGAAGGAAGTTTTTATGAAGTTTAATCATCTTTTGTGCACGTACATTTTAATGATTTTATCTTCAGTCTTTATTTTGTTTTCAATAGGAACAACCAGTAATATGCAATTAAAAATTAAACGTTCATTATGCTAAGACGAGTTTTATTTGAGGACCATGTCAATAAAGCTCTTGGTTGCTTTAGGTTGGTTGAACAGAAGTGCAAGTGGTCAAATTCTTGTTCTTCTTAGTATGATATTATGTTTACCGGCATAGTACTTTGTCACAGGAACTGTACCTTAAAGAGCATGTGCTACAATGCCAGTACAAAACCATTGCCTCTCAGCACTTGCAAAATGGCAAGTCAACGTCTTCAAGATGCTACAGGTACTTCAGTTTAACTAACCACAGTCAGAAGTCATCATGAAGTCAATCTAGCATCAAGACATTTGTTAAAAAAAGGTCCCACTCACATACGAACACAAGCCTCAAAGATTAGATTGGGCAATGGAGCTGGTACACACTTTTGTGTGACTTTTTATGATAGTCTCCAAGTACGGGTGGACACCTCCAATCAAACAAAGAAAACGGCACTCTGTTCAAGAAGTCTTTCTATTTCAAGGAGGCACAATTATGGCTTGTGGTGCAGTTTGTTTCAATGGCAGAAATGACCAATTACTACTTCCAAGAACCGCCTCAGACATATGTTGATGAAATTATCAACGAAGTAGTCCCACAATTTCACGCAGCTATTGGCGGAAATTTTATTTTACTGGATTGTAACCACCAGGTGATTATTGCAGGGTATTTCACATCAAACATTACCTCCCAGGTATCCTGATCTAAATTCAATCGATCACGCTTGGGACCAATTACACTGAACCTTTTATGCCCACATACCTCAGCAGGAAACGCTTCAACATTTCGGAGATTTTTTGCCACAACTTTGGTAACAAATTGAGCAGGACATTCTCGATAATTTGGTGGAAAGCATATAGAGAAGATGTTGAACAGTTATTGATGAACTTGGTGGTCATATTTTGTATTGAGGGCATACAAATATAAATTTTTAAAGTTTCGGTTTTTCGTAAAATTATGTACTTGTCAACTATTGTATTTTTATTATTGTGAATACATCATTTCTTTGAAATATTATGATTCTTACCTGAAGCACTCAACATATTCAAAAAGGCTATTTCTGAAGAGAAATAAGTAAATAAGTTCAATATTCACAATTTTTAACAAGTGTATAAATAATTCATAGAAAAAAAATATCACCTACTTCGACAATGTGAAATTTTTTATACTCATATTTTTCCAAAGAGTAGGTGGAATAGCTCTCACAACTTCAAAAGATCCAATCTCCCATATACTTATAACATTTTCAGTACAACAGCCAATGATATGATTTGTATTTGGTAAAAAAGAAACCTGAAATCAATCTTTTTCATTTTTATGTAAGGTATACGGAAAGATTTACTGCAGAATGGAACTTTGAAAATTATAGTCACTAGGTAGACTAATTTCAAAAGAGCAATGGAAATTTTCCAAACCATTTTAAAACCTGCCAATTTTCTTGAGTTTTTGACAACTCAGGGATATTTTGCCTACTAAATAGTCAGGTTGGATTTGGCTCCATATTTGGAAGTAGTTTTTCTTAATCAATTTTCACAATAAATATATATAATTTTCCAATGCCCTTTCCTGGTCAGAATTATTCCTTACATATGATAAAAGAGATCCTTTTTCTAAAGTCAATATTTTCAACTTTGAATTGTCCTGTAGGTTCCATATCACTGCTTCACTTTTTGAGGATGTTAAACAGTATATACAATGTGAAAATGATATATTACTTGGAGGACTAGTATGCCCACATAATTTGGCCTCTATCACTCCAGTTTCAAAGTTTACAATAAAGATTTCATTAGTTCTTTGTCCAATAAGAATCTCACATGATTTGAAGGAAGAAAACCTAAGTAAAGTACAGGAATTCACCACCGGCAAACCCCAAAATTTCCAGGAAACAATATTGATGAAAAATATATTTCCATTGTTATCAGATGAGGCTAACAAATTTCCGGCTACGTTGAAACATATGTGTAGAAATCTGAGCCTTTGTGAAACAGTGTCGGTGTGATGTATTCTCAAAATTAAGCTGTAAAGTTGATTATACAATTTATAATTTTCATTTTAAGATATTTTAAATTATCACTTACCCATCTTTAATTAACGGCTTAAGATTAGGTGAAAATGATTTTTTTCTTATTTCTCTAGGAGTATTTACCTTTAAATCCATTCATAAATTTAAAATATTTAGCTTGAAAGGATTTGTATGTGTCATAACAGGATTACATAGAAACTTAAAATCAGATCAATCTCAGAGTAATAAACATAGATAGAGGATAAAGAAAGTGTACCACGGATATCAGTATATTAGATTGTAAAATTAGAAAATCAAAACAGATTTAATCTGTTGTCTTCTACAATTTTAATTTCAAAAAATTCTTTGAAGAAACTTTAAGAATTAAATTAATGTCTTTATAAGCACTGCTCATATTCAATAGACGTCAAAATTCATCATACAATATCAAAATTATTTTATATCAGATTGTGATATACTTTGAAATACCCAATGATATTATCTTAATATAGTAACTATATATTATTGTATATTAAATTTAATAAAACCTATTGAAGATATCCACAGATAAAGGAAAATTAGGCGGGAAGAACCACCTAAGGAATTTCATGCCTACTTGTCACTGTGTGTAAATGTAAACATAACCCCACTGGAGTGGATAATAGTGGATGACTACTTAATCGAGTAAAACAAGTATTCCAAGTAGATATTTAATTATTCCTTTAATAATTCACAGAGAGCATACACGTAACGTAACCTTGGATAACAACTGCTTCTACTTGACTGTCCTATTAGGCAGTCCAAACCACGTGACCCAATATGGCGGTTGTTGGCACACGATGTGATTGTTGACATAGTAGTATCGTGGTCGTTGACTATTGTAGAGTGGTTTTTTTGGCTTTTTCTGGAGCTTAATTGTTATTTAAACTGGATTAAAACGGAGAGTGAATACCTGAAAAAACTATTGTTGAACAGCAAAGACGTTGCTGAACGGTAAGTTTGAAAAAATACACCATCATCTGTTTACATTTTTAGCATTATTTTACAGGTATAAAATGAAGTTAAGATTAATCAACGATTTAGACCCTTTCACATTGAGTATTTCTGATCTGGATTATTCAATAGATGGTGTTCCTTCAGTTACATCTATGGATATTGCATTGTAATTTGGTTTTCACTCACAGCTTTTATTCTCATGTTCAAATGAAGTTTGGTATCGTATAAATATTTTGAATCTGGCTTCGTACTGAAGGTGGGAACGAATATTGAAAATAATGCATACATTTTGGTTGGATAGGTGGGTTTTTTCCTTAGCTGTAGTATGCTAACTTTTCGAATAATTATGAATGGAAATGTTATAAAAAGTATGTTATCTGAGTGTTGTAAATGGAAAAATCCCAAATAGAAACCAAGTATAAAACAAATTGGATGTTAAGAAGAAATCAACTAGGTTGGCTGTGATCTTGGAACGTTCCAGAAATATCATTCTCCAAACACATTCCTGAAACGGAGGAAGGACATTAAAATGAACATAGAAAAATCGATGAGGTAGAATTAAGATTATTTCTGTAAAACTTGCCAATTCAAATAAAAACATTTCTTGTTCACGTTAGTGAACGATTTTTAGAATTAAGGTTAGGTTAACATAGAACATAGAATTCACACATTTAGATCAATAGTCACTGATTTTTATATGTCAAGTTACTTAGATTCAAAATTTATTTTAAAAATCAACTCATGAAAAAATTTAAATTGAACCAAATGAAATTAATAATATTTAAAATTTCGGTTACAAAATAATAATCTTGAGAGTTAGCTGGCGCACACAGGAATCATTCACTTAGATACAAGGGTGATTTAACAAGTATTCATACTCAAACTCAAAAATTCCATAAATAAATCAACCCATTCAAAAGTAAACTTTGCTAAGTAATTCTTGATAAATAATTGATAATAATAAAAATCATATATTTATTTCATCACTTAATTTGATAAATCCCCAATTCGGCAAAGTTAGGGTTCCTTTCTTTATTGTTCACCAAAATCTTAGCTAAATTTTTGTTCTCCTTTCAAGATGGTCGAAAGACCGAAACACGTGTCAGGATTCTGAATAAATTGTGAAACATAAAAACTGTGTGAATTGTTTTAAATAAAATTGTTATAGTGTTTCATCTTGTGCCAACCGCATTCTCCATTGAGAAATTTTGGGGATTTACGAAATGACCTGATATTGAGTTCATCTTTATTGGGTCTATTCTCGTAGGAACCTGGTGGTTTGTCCAAAAATACTAACAATTTTATTATACCCCTATATCAAATCTCTGAATGTATTAAAATATTATATAATGCCAAATTCTTGACTAATTGTTTGAAAGCATTTGAAGTAGCTACGCATCATGTGTTCAACTCATAATAATAAATAGAAATCAACATACATGTGTATTATTTTATTAGAGTTAGATTTATGAAAGCCTGAAGCTTGATGGAATTTTTTAATCATTTTTTTAGAGATCAAGAGGTCCTAAGGACTTTTTTCATGGATCACCAAGGTTTAAAATTGATTATGGGTATAAAGTTCGATATTTTATGAATCAAGTTCAAAACACAATAGTTGAATTTTAATTTTGGGTTTTTAGGATGAAAATATCTGAATTTTGGTGAATTACTAATAAATACTATACAGTTGGTATTGCAAAGAATATTTTGTTCGAATTCGATAAATTCAGAAATAGAAAATCGCACGCCTCTGGTGTTATGAGATTATTTTGTTCCTTACAACGTTGCCAGCATAGAAGGATCAAATTTGTTCATCCTTGTCTCACTAGTAGTTCTGCTATATTCGTCTTTATCAAAACAATCCGAATGTTGACTTCACAACAAATAAGATTTCAATAGAGGGATGTTTCGTCTTCTTAGGATAATAAGTCTATGGTAAGTCCAAACTGGGAACGAATGATTACGAATAACACTACTGAAATATCCGACAATCCCACGGCGACACCAAATAGGTCATAATTTACTGAATTGTTTCAGCCGTTACTATTTGGTAGTTGATCATAATTAAAACAAATTGTAGAAATTACTATGTTTTACTACCAATAAAAATATATATTACACATTTCCTTGTGACTCGAATTTCGGGAAATGAACTATCCCATCATCATACAACTGAAGACCTAACAGTGGTACAGAGGTATTTAAACAAAAGTGATAAATATTTTGAATATTTCAATAGATTCTAGATAACACCTAATAGTGGTACAGAGGTTTACAAGCGGATCGTGATAAAAAACCGGGTTAGAAAAGAGGGGCCTTCTAACAGATATCGGAATGTCGGCAATCGACAAAGAAGGTTGTTAAACAGATGGTACCCATTTAAATATCTGAAATAATTTTTGGGGTTACATGGCTCCGTACAGTCATTCATTATTTTTACGTTATTTTGTTGTACATCTCAAATATTTGGATTTACAAAGCTCCATACAGTCATTCATTATTTTTTAAATTATTTTTATTGTGAACGAATTTGAAAATTTTAATAATCAAGTTTCTATTCATTTGAATCTACATGTAAAATTTTCTTAAGATTTTTTTTTGTCGAAAGGAATTACTGTTTTCTAAAGAATGAGTGGCAAAAGTTGAATTTTTGTTTACTTTTTATTAAATTCATTTTATGTTCGTTGAAAAAGGTTTTAAACAGATTACTTTTTGAATATCTCAAATATTTTCGATTTACATAGCTCCGTACTCATTATTTTTACATTATTGTTATTGTGAACTAATATGAAAATTTGGGGGACATAATTTTACATGAAAACCATCATTATATCATTTCATCCTTTCGCGCGTCAACTCCAACCCCTTGAATTTGAACATGGAAGATGGGTCCTTTGCGTTATCGGTATTATTTAACGCAAAGGACCCTACTCCAAACATACACACATCAGGAGTTTATGAGTTATCTTGTTCTAAACAGGACGTTCCTTCAAGACGAGGTTCAACGAACATAGAATGAATTTCATAAAAAATAAACAAAATTCTACTTTTGCCACTCATTGTCTAGAAAACGGTCATTTCTTTCCCACAATAGATAATCTTAAAATTTTACATGTAGAATCAAAAGGGAAGAAAGTCGATTATCTAGAATCTGTTGAAATTTTCATATTAGTTTACAATAACAATAATGTAAAAATAATGAATGACTGTACGGAGCTATGTAAATCGAAAATATTTGAGATATTCAAAAAGTAATATTTGTTTAAAACCTTTTTCAACGAACATAAAATGAATTTAATGAAAAGTCAACAAAAATTCTACTTTTGCCACTCATTCTTTAGAGAACAGTAATTCCTTTCCACAAAAGAAAATCTTAAGAAAATTTCACATGTAGATTCAAATGAAAAGAAACTTGATTATTGAAATTTTCAAATTCGTTCACAATAAAAATATTTAAAAAAAAAATGAATGACTGTATGGAGCTATGTAAATCCAAATATTTGAGATGTACAACAAAAGAACGTAAAAATAATGAATGACTGTACGGAGCCATGTAACTCCAAAAATTATTTGAGGTATTTAAATGGTACCATCTGTTTAACAACCTTCTTTGTCGATTGCCGACATTCCGATATCTGTTAGAAGGCCCCTCTTTTTTAACCCGGTTTTTTATCACGTTCCGCTTGTAAACCTCTGTACCACTATTAGGTGTTATCTAGAATCTATTGAAATATTCGAAATATTTATCACTTTTGTTTAAATACCTCTATACCACTGTTAGGTCTTTAGTTGTCTGATGATGGGATAGTTCATTTCCCGAAACTCGAGTCACAAGAAAATGTGTAATATATATTTTTATTGGTAGTAAAATATAGTAATTTCTACAATTTGTTTTGATTAGGTCATAAGTTAATGAAAATAATGTTTTCTAATATTTAAATTAGGTGAGAGATTGGGAAATAATACGACGAAGTACTCGATTTATAGCATTTAAAACTAAACAGGGACATTGACAATTGAAAATTTATCATCAAACTTTTGACGATAACTTCGAAAAAAAGCATTGACGTGAAGTCAGCATTTACGCGTTTATATCACCCATGATCCTCACAAAGTTTTTTTTGTTTTCTTATTATACAATCCTCACGAAATATTGCACGAACTTGCGTATTATTATTCAACTTCTAAATACTGAAATTCGATACGATCGAATTGGTAGTTTTCAAAATATTGGGGAAAATATGAAAAGTTTTCAATTAGATAAATAACTGTGAATCTATTGAACCAATTTTGCCCATTAACGAATTGGGTTACAGTATTTAGACCCCAATCCTTTTCTGATAGTCTCAAGGATCTAGCTCTTTCCGTTCGAAAGTTATCGTGTTTACGGCTGACGGCAGACAGAATTACTTTTTGCCTTGAATTTTTCATCGAACCTAGTTGTTCAAGATCATTTTCGGCATATTCGGACATTGCAGGCATTTCGGTGAAACGATGGCAAGCTGTTCCCCTGCAAATGGCGCGCAAAAATGATAATATTAGGAGTACAAATAAGTTTCCGCCGTTTTATTGTAGATGGCGCGGCACGGAGTTTCGGTTAGCTTTCGCAGATGATAACCGGCTTAAAAAATAGTTTGAACATTCAAGAACAACATAACCTATTAATATCATTGATTTTATATTGGTAAAATATAATTTTTATAAGTTGAAAATGTCAAAGTTTGAGCCAAGTAAGCGCCATTTGCGGAAAATATTAGTTTACTTATTTAATTTGAAGAAATCTGCTGCTGAGGCGCATCAATTGCTAGTAGAAGCATATGGTGAGGGTGCTTTGAGTGAGAGAACGTGTCGAGAGTGGTTTCAAAAGTTTTAAAAACGGTGATTTCGACGTAGAAGACAAAGATCGCAGTGGAAGGCCAAAAATTTACGAGAATGCAGAATTGGAGAAATTATTGGAGGAAGATTCATCTCAAACACAAAAAGAACTTTCTCTAACATTAGAAGTCACTCAGCAAGCAGTCTCACATCGTTTAAAATCATTAGGAATGATTCATAAACAAGGAAATTGGGTTCCGTACGAATTAAAGCCGAGAGATGTTGAACAATGCTCGTCCACATGTTGCGGCTCCCGTGAAAAAGTACTTGGAAACACTTGATTGGGAAGTGTTACTCCACCCGCCGTATTCAGCAAACATTGCACCGTCCGATTATCACCTGTTTCGGTCCATGGCATATGCTCTGACGGCGCAGCGGTTCACATCTTATGAGGATACCAAAAATTGGGTTGATTCATGGATAGCCTCAAAAGACAAGGAGTTCTTCAGACGTGGGATTCGAATGCTGCCCAAGAGATGGGAAAAAGTGGTTGCAAGTGATGGGCAATATTTTAAATAAATTTATATTACCGTTCTTCTAAAATAAATATTTAATTTGTGTTAAAAAACGGCGGAAACTTATTTGTACTCCTAATATTTTGGTGGATTTGGAAGGATTGCAAGCCTTCCCCACAGGCTGCGCCACTGTTATGTTGTAAATAACTATGGACGAATAGAATCAGCAATATCATTTACCATTCATTTAATGAATCAGTCTCATCAAATAATCTAAATTACCAAATGAATATACTTCAGACTTTCATTGTCCATTCCCTGTTGAGCACATATCTATTTGAATCAGTTGAACCATGATCACTGATAGTAATGAAACTGAGGAAGGTATTCTTTCAGTAGAAAATATAAAAGCGCTTATAACTCCTAAAGATGTTGAAAATATCCTTCTTGATCATTACGGTCTTGAAGTTATCGAAATTAAAGAGATGAACGGTTACGATGATAAAAATTTTTTGATAAAAGTGAAAGGTTCAGTAGAAAATGAGCATATTCATACCGTTTGCGCGAATGGATATGTTTTCAAAGTGATCAATTCTTTGGACTCTAGAGATGTTGATTTTTTCAAAGCTCAGGATTCCGTTTTGGTTCATTTGAGTAAGTATAGAATGTATTATTTTAATAATGTATTCTTATATGTCTTATACTCAAGTTAGGGACTAATACAAAATTTGATATATTCATTCATTTCATGAGGATCTTGAAGTGTATTGAGAAAGGGCGTTAAGCCCCATATTGAACTGATATTTTTGATGGGTACAACAACATGATGAAAAGCACTCACGCTAAGTCAGAATGTTTTGCGTGCTTGTTCATCACTCTATTTTCCCCGAAAGTTTTAAAACAGAATATTATAATTTTTTGAGAAAGCTTTATATGATGAATAAAAACATAGTTAAAACAAATTGTAGAAATTACTATGTTTTACTACCAATAAAAATATATATTACACATTTTCTTGTGACTCGAGTTTCGGGAAATGGACTATCCCATCATCAGACAACTGATTTGTCTGATAGTTCATTTCCCGAAACTCGAGTCACAAGAAAATGTGTAATATATATTTTTATTGGTAGTAAAACATAGTAATTTCTACAATTTGTTTTAATTCTAGATGTGCCTTTTCTCTTCGCATTTGATCTTGATTATTTTTCGAAACCAGTAAAACATAGTAATTTCTACAATTTGTTTTAATTATGATCAACTACCAAATAGTAACGGCTGAAACAATTCAATATCTGAAAAACATAGTTGTTTATAACATAACATAAATAGAGGTTAATACTTGATAGAAGGTATATAAAATTAAAGTTTTCTAAATTGTTGAAGGGTGAGTAAATATTTGTTGTTGATTGATGTTATATTTTATTGAATATGAATTATTTGAATACTGACGATGCAAAGTCTCTCTTAAAACTTGTTTTTCAGTAATGTTTTTACATATCTTGAGATTTTATAGAAAGTAACTTAGTTGGATATCCAATAATATTGAATATTCTAAGTAAGATAATTTTATGATGAAATTCTTAAGATTATGTTAAACATTTTTGAAACATATTTGTTTTCATAAGATTGATCAGCAGAAACAAAATTTTGTCTATTCAAACTATTCAATTTATAGGATTTTGGTTAACAATTTTTATTTATTGGATTTTGTTATATCATTTGGATGTCTTATAACGAATGTTTATTTTATATGTCGTTTGATATAAGTGGTACTTATATGACATTATTTTAATTTAATTCCTGAAGTTATAATTATTAAATATAATTTTTTGAAATTAAATACGTAGAAGGCTAATATTGAAATATTTAAATAATTTTATATACCTTCTATCAAGTATTAACCTCTATTATATTATTTATATTATATGGATTCACTGACAAAGGAAGTTTGTGGATGATGACATATGTTGTAAAAATAGTTTGTACCTTCAATTTAGGAACACCCACATCTACATATGTATATATATACATATGTAATATATATATAGTATAGTATATATGTATATATATACATATGTAATATATGTATATATATATATATATATATATGTATATATATATATATATATATATATATATATATATATATATATATATATATTATGCAAGGAATCTTTCCTCTTCATTTGTACCTTCAATTTAGGAACACCCACGTATATATAATTTTAGTTTCAATATTGACCATGAATATTTCTGCTAATAAAGGACTCAAGGGATTTCCCATAATCAAACCGTTTTCAGATTTATGAATTTCATTTTTGAATTGAAAATAATTTTGCTTAGTGCAAATATCTAGACATTCTAAAATATCTTCTTTGATAATTGTATTACATCGCTAATATTATATATAAAAAATGTTTGATTCAGAAGACCAAAATGTATTTTGAAATCAAATCATCATTTTTTGCAAAAGGATCGCTCCTGTCTCTGATAATTCGGGGTCTTCGAATTTCACCTAAGTCTTCATCTGTTGATGACGATGAGCTGATTTCGAAAAGCATACGAAGATCTTGATTAACCAAAATTGACCAATCAATTTGATATGTGATTTAACAGAGATTCTAGGTTAGATCAGAGCGGAACCCAATTAGTACCTGATCGATGATCAACAGAGGTATATCTGTCATTGTTTGACACAGTAACTAAATCTGTGATCAGCACTTTGGGAACATATTACTAGATAAATTGTAGAAGGACTCTGTGATCAACAGGCTAGATCCGATTATTAAAGTTTCGTGGTACCCACTGTTATTGCATTATATCAAAAAATATCGCACACGAGCTTCTGCAGCATCGATGAGACCTTTATGTTTCAAAAATAAACAATACTATATAATAATTATTATTTAATGAGAAGTTCACAATATGATGGACTTAAAGTATTAGGGTTTAACATTATATATTCTAATTAATATTCCTTTTTTGTGTTTCAAGTGAACAAAAAAATATGCTGTCCAATACCAATAAAAAATAAAAACGGAGAATATTTCATTTTGAAGCAGTTGTCAAGTGGAGTACATATTATAAGGCTACTAGAATTTATACCTGGCACAATCCTGGCACATTCTGAAATAAATCCAGTTTTGTGTTATGAATCTGGATCAATTGTTGCTACTTTGCACGATAATTTGGAGGTGAGTTGAAGTTCTGTAGTTGAATATGTTTCAAATTAAGAGATCTATGATTGTTTCGGTCTTTACTTGACGGAAATTCATCTTGAAAATATGAATAAAAACAATATTCTAATTTCCGCTAATATTTTATTAACACTACGATCGTTACGTCATACCATGACTTCTTCAGGTGAGTATTACAATATGCTGAGTATACTATGAACAAGAAATTCATTTTATAGTACATGGATATAACAAAAATAGAGGGGGTGAAGAGAGTTTTACAATTCTTATGGGAATCTGAAAAATGATTCAAAAAAGATTCAACAAAGGGGAGTTACTTAATTCTGTTTGGTTATTCAACAATATTTTTCTTTTATGATATCTATTAATTTCTAAAGTTTCTAACAAGTTTAATCTAAAACTTTTGTTTTCTGAGTGTAAAATTTCAAAGTTACTATTAAAACTATGTCCTGTGTCTAGAAGGTGCTCTGCGTAGGTTGAATTTCCCTTTTTGTTACAATAACATTTTTCATCTTCCCTAAGTCTCGTCTGGAATGATCTTCCTGTCTGACCAACATATACAAAATGGCAAGTACCGCAAGTTAACTTATAAACACCTGATTTCTTGTTCTTAGATGTTTTATCTTTATTATTTCTTATTAGTTTTCATAGGGAGTTATTCGTTTTATAAGAAATTCTAAAATTGTGATTCTTCTTTAAATAACTAGCTACCTTTTCTGTTTTTGGTCCCAAGTACGTCAACGAAATGTATTTACTTTCAATTGGATCATTATTTATGGGATATACCAATTTCAAAGCCAGCTTTAATTGTATTTTTGTGAAAAGATTCTCAATAATCGGGACGTTGAAACCGTTGTTCAACGCAATCTGTTTGATAATGTTATATTCTTTGTCAAAAGTCTCACGTGACATGGGTATTTTGGCTAATCTATATAACATACTATTGTATGCTACTAATTTTTGTGAGTATGGGTGGTTTGATATGAAGTGAATTGTGCTATCTGTATGGATTGGTTTCCGCTATATTGAAAAAACGTGATTATTATTAATTTTTGTGATAGTTAAGTCTAAAAAGTTTATACTATTGTTTTTTTCCCATTCATAAGTGAATTGTATGGTTGGGGATAATTTTTTTATGAAATCCACAAACAAAGAAAATTGTCTATCAGTGCCGTTGAATAAACATAGAACGTCGTCGACATATCTGTACCAATAAATGAAACATTTAAAATAAGGGCTATTTATTATTCTAGTTTCTAAGGAATCCATAAAAATTTCGGATAGTAACGGACTCAAAGAATTTCCCATAGTGAGGCCATCGTTATCTATGTAAATCTTGCCGTTGAACGTGAAATAATTTTGATGCAAGCAAACTGTCAAAACATCCATTATTTCTTGTTTTATTACCGAATTGGTTCTTTTTCGGAGTAGGAGGTTATCTACTAATTTTATGGTTTCCTTGACTGGTATGGACGGAAATAAATTCTTTACATCAAACGATATAAGCTTTGCATTATCTGGAACACGTACATCTTTTATGTTATTCACCAAATGGTATGTATTCTTTATAGATAATTTTGCTTCATAATTTGTTTCCGAGAGTATCTGAGGCACTTATTAACATCATACTCTCGGAAACAAATTTTGAAGCAAAATTATCTATAAAGAATACATACCATTTGGTGAATAACATAAAAGATGTACGTGTTCCAGATAATGCAAAGCTTATATCGTTTGATGTAAAGAATTTATTTCCGTCCATACCAGTCAAGGAAACCATAAAATTAGTAGATAACCTCCTACTCCGAAAAAGAACCAATTCGGTAATAAAACAAGAAATAATGGATGTTTTGACAGTTTGCTTGCAACAAAATTATTTCATGTTCAACGGCAAGTAGCTAGTTATTTAAAGAAGAATCACAATTTTAGAATTTCTTATAAAACGAATAACTCCCTAGGAAAACTAATAAAAAATAATACAGATAAAACATCTAAGAACAAGAAATCAGGTGTTTATAAGTTAATTTGCGGTACTTGCCATTTTGTATATGTTGGTCAGACAGGAAGATCGTTCCAGACGAGACTTAGGGAACTTGAAAATGTTATTGTAACAAAAAGGGAAATTCAACCTACGCAGAGCACCTTCTAGACACAGGACATAGTTTTAATAGTAACTTTGGAATTTTACACTCAGAAAACAAAAGTTTTAGATTGAACTTGTTAGAAACTTCAGAAATTAATAGATATCATAAAAGAAAAATATTATTGAATAACCAAACAGAATTAAGTAACTCCCCTTTGTTGAATCTTTTTTGAATCATTTTTCAGATTCCCAAAAGAATTGTAAAACTCTCTTCACCCCCTCTATTTTTGTTATGTCCATGTACTATAAAATGAATTTCTTGTTCATAGTATACTCAGCATATTGTAATACTCACCTGAAGAAGTCATGGTATGACGTAACGATCGTAGTGTTAATAAAATATTAGCGGAAATTAGAATATTGTTTTTATTCATATTTTCAAATTAAGAGGTTTATTGTATGCACCAGATAAATTTCCTGATATGACAAAATATTATATTTTCTGTCGGTTTACTTATGAAGTCGTGAGTTTCAGAATGGTAATTCAGGAGTATATTTCATTTCACAGTTTATAATATTGATGGTTTACTAATAATAATAATAATAATAGTAATTTATTACCGAGCAAAGGGCCATCGATCTTCGGTCCTTCAGCCTAATGTTGTTAATCAATGCTAATATATATCTTTATTATGTATATAGTAAATACCATAGTGAATTCTTTATAGTACAAAAAAAAATATATATATTTCTGTTTTGAAGTATTTTGAATAAGGTGTGCTTCGGATGTTTTTTCCTGGTAATGTGTTCGTTATCGATGTAGTATAGGGGTAGAATGTCATCCATGTCATACCTTTAGTGTATTTCAAGGAAATAGATTTAAAATTTTCTTTTATATTAGAATATACCATATTTAAAGCCCTTTTATTATTTGTATTCATCAACAGTTTGTCTATCAACATAGGATCATAGTCATTATTAATAGCTATTTCTTGATTGTTTCGGTCTCTACTTGACGGAAATTCATCGTAAATGATTTGAAGTAAAACACTTTATTTCCGCTTTTTTTTAACATTAGTTATGGAAACCAAACATAATAATTCTATTAATTTTCTTGATTACAGTATCACAGTAGCATCTGCCTGATGATGGTACTGTGATAGCGAAACGATGGTTGTAAACATAAAAATAAAAATTTGTGAAAATCAGAATTACCTTATTTAAATATTATTCAATATGGATTTTCACCAAGTAAGGACTGATTCAATTCAAGTTTTATGGAGTTGTTTACATTGGGGGTATTTGAGAGTTTTACATTTTAGTGCTTTTATAGAGGCAGAATTAGATTATTTCGAGCTTTAATTAAACAACATTTATAATTTTGGTATCTAAAAGTAGATTTAACGATTGATATAATATATTTTGTAATTTTTGCAGTATTTTTATTACTTTTTTCATACTATTTTGTGAAATGGCTTCGAAAATACTTTCAACGCTACTCGTTGCACGCAAAAGCTTCAAGTTTACGCCACAAAACATTCCCTACTAAAATAATGATCCTTTTCTGATAAATATATCTACACAGCTTGAAAGGGTTTTGGGATTGACCCCTTCCATTAATTAGAACACCTTATATAAAATATCGTTTGATATATCACGGAAGATTTTATGCTATGTTGTTTATTCCAAAACCATTTTGTTCATGTTTTTTTGAAGGGTATTACCAGGGTATTCAATTTTTCCGAAAGTTTGTGCGTTTAAAGGCAAAAATGATTTCAAATGATTTTTATTTATTATTATTTCCTGATTCTCCTAGATCTTCTGTGAAGATCCCTCAGAAGCTTTTTAGCTTGAGCGAGCTAGGAGTTTAGTTGTGTTCTGGGAAGGCTTTATTACTACGATCTTGTGCCACTTTAGGCCACAGCACTGTTAATTTTCGACCGAACAATGAACAGGATTCGAAGCCGCGACCTTCCGGTTACGAGCCCTATGCACTCATATTTTATTCAACTAAAAGATGAATAATCCATCTGTAAAATCAATTCCGAAGGTCCCCTTGTGATTATTTTATTCACATATATTTTATTCATATATACGTGTGGATAGCTCAGCGGGAGAGCATCGGACTTGTGACCGGGAGGTCCGGGTTCGAATCCTGTTCAGGTAGAAAAGAAATTTTCTAGTTGGACGGGTGTCTGCCACCATTTCACTGTTGGGTCAAAAATTAACAGTGCTGTGACCTAAAGTGACGCAAGATCGCAGTAACAAAGCCTACCCAGAACACAACTGAACTCCTAACTCGCACAAGCTAAAAAAGCTTCTGGGGGATCTTCACAGAAGATCTAGGAGTATCAGGATAATAATAATAATAACTTAGGTACGAAATGTTTTCATTAATAATTATTCTCCATTTGCCAATTACCCCCACCTATCTAATAGCTCAGAGCAGTGCACACGACAGTCACTGAATGTATAAAACACTCTCTACTGACGGTTTAGCACGATATCATCATTGCCGTTCCAGATCCCAAATCATTCGACATGTCAAGAGTTCAGACGTTGGACAGCATCAGCGGCGAAAGAAGAAACCGCCAAGAAATTGACTCTAACCCAGCAGAAGTCGGATAAGATGAGACCAGACAGATCGCCCAGAGAGTCGGACTCCTTCCAGTCCAACTGCCAACGAGACAATAACGCCTCAAAGTACGACCCGGAGCAGCGGCACACCACTAGAGACCGATCCTTTGAACCGATAGAAATAGCAGGAAGAGAAGTGTCTTCAAATTGAAAGGAAGACCCTTCTTTAGATGGTAGTGAGCTCTGCTCTATATAGTATGTAGTAGTGCGCCGGGATACTTCCAGTCACCACCTGTAATGTCGCCGTAGCCACAGTGCGACACATTAGGAAAACCAAGGGCAAGAAGTGCCTCTGTGCAGACAGGATAACCCGTCTGACATGGGAATGCTCAACTCGATGGAACCAGGCCGCAGCACAATAGGAGATGATGGGGAGAAATATACACTTATATAAAAGTGAAAATGAGCGAGATTGAGTGCCTCCCAGGACCGTCTCAACCACATCAACTTACAAGCTACAGCCTTTGATTTCTCACGCAGAGCCTTCACGTGTGGCAGAAAAGTAAGTCCCGAGTATACCAGGACACCCAAATACTTCTGCTCGCGAACCCAACGGAATGGTACACCCGAAACACATACCCTTGGAGGGCGACCTACGTGCAGACTTCTCCTCAACAATACTGCAGCGGATTTACTCATCGACACGGTCAGCTTGTTACGCAAGAGCCATTCGACCGTAACATCAACTAGACGTTGATGTGAAGCCTCGAGAGCGCGACGACTGTTTGCTCCACCTATCTAATAGCTCAGAGCAGTGCACACGACAGTCACTGAGTGTATAAAACAATCTCTACTGACGGTTTAGCACAATATCATCATTGCCGTTCCAGATCCCAAATCATTCGACATGCCAAGAGTTCAGACGTTGGACAGCATCAGCGCCGAAAGAAGAAACCGCCAAGAAATTGACTCTCCCGGCAGAAGTCGGATAAGATGAAATCAGACAGATCGCCCAGAGAAAACACGCGGATCCGCAGATCCTGAAATAGAGGACAGACACGCAGTATGTGGTCACTAGTTTCTGAGTGACCACATGGACAGGAATCATCCCCGACAAGACCCAGCCTGAGAGGTTTGCCCTGAATGGGCCATGACCTGAAATCAAGCAAGCCAGTGAAAAAGCTGGTCTGAATCAGGAGTTGTTCTGGACAAATCTGACGAGCGGGATCCAGCCGGAACGTGCAACGACCGGTTTCGGACTCCTCCCAGTCCAACTGCCAACGAGACAATAACGCCTCAAAGTACGACCTGGAGCAGCGGCGCACCACTAGAGACCGATCCTCTGAACCGATAGAAATAGCAGGAAGAGAAGTGTCTTCAAAATTGAAAGAAAGACCCTTCTTTAGATGGTAGTGAGCTGCTCGATATAGTATGTAGTAGTGCGCCGGGATACTTCCAGTCACTACCTGTAATGTCGCCGTAGCCACAGTGCGACACATTGGGGAAATCAAGAGCAAGAAGTGCTTCTTTGCAGATAGGATAACCCGTCTGACATGGGGATGCTCAACTCAATGGAACCAGGCCGCAGCACAATAGGAGATGATGGGGAGAAATATACACTTATTTAAAATTGAGAGTGAGCGAGATTGAGTGCCTTCCAAGGACCGTCTCAACTATCTAATAAGAAGTCCTTCAACTTTTTTATAGCTACATTAACATTTCAACTCTGATTGATATTATACCGATACTTTTTTCTATTTTCTATGAAAATGTCTCAGAAGCTTTAATCTTGCTTGTACGAGTTAGGAGATCAGTTGTGTTCTGGTGAGGTTTTGATACTTTGCCCTTACGGATTTGGACACAGCACCGTTAACTTTTGACCCAGCAGTGAAACAGACTAACGGCCAGTTTCATAAACAACATCAAAAGGCTCCTTTATGATAAAGTCCCTTTATGAAAAAGGATCCTTTAAACGTGACCATCAGTTTCATAAACGCACATCGACCGTCCTTTACTTAAAGCTTCCTTTAATGCGCCGGTCATATGTTTCCGACTGTTGGCTATCCTGAGAACTAGTGATTTTACGATATAGTTGGTGATATTTTGTAAAAATTGTGAGCTATGCGAACTTGTAGAAAAAAAAAGAAGCATAAATCAGTCTTTGCATAAACATGGTTATGTGCAGAAGACAGTATATTGGAATTTATAGCATTTTTACGTGCGAATTGCTATATTTTAGTAAACGAGAGTTATATGAATGAATATGAAAGAAAAGAAAAAAATATTTCTTTAAAATCAGAAGAGGAACTACGTCTCTTGGAATTGATTGAAAAAGAGAATTTTAATGTTCTAGGATAAAGTCTGGCAGAGAATAGCAACTGCTTTCAATGCAACAGTTTTCCATTGGAGAGATGGAGACCAGCTCAAATCCAAATATGACAATATAAAGAAAGGTGGTAGCTGCTCAACGCAGTCATATTAAAAGGACTGGTGGTGCGGCTTCATTGAAATTGAGGGAGCCAATTTCCAAACAGTTGAGCCCAACTGTTACGAACCCACTTGCCGAAGCGAAAGAGATGTATTATAAAAAAAAAAACAGCTCTAGTAGAAACTCAGATAGTGGCTATCAAGGAAGAGAATAGAAGAAAAGAAGAGGAGCATTCAAAACTTAAAACACTAGATTTGCAAATTATGGAGATGAAGAGAAAATCGAATAATAATAATTAAATCTTTTTTATTTTGAATACACTTTCTGGAAAAAGCGGTATTAGACTTCTATCAGTATTGCTGCAGACTATAAAATCCCCTCAAATTTGAATTAAAAACAGAAATTTCAATAGCCCATAATATTTTTATTTCTTTATTCTCACTTGAAACTTTTTCAGATGTTACCCAAAGTAAAACAATGAATCAGAAATACAAACATAGAAACCTATCTAAATACATAGCTTGTAAAATCTTATAAAAATTATATGAAATCTTGTCATGTTGAAGATACAAATTGAATATGAAGAATAGTTTCACAAGTGACAAGCAAATTTATTTTCAATTATCACACAAATATAAATTTTAAATTAGCAAAATGTTTATTAATAATAGACTCTCACTTGACGAGCTGCATTAACATTAGTTGAATTTGTTTGAAAGTCCCCTTCGTCCTGCACATTATGCAATCATTCATTTGGAAATATTTCGTTCATATCTACAGCTATATTGTGCAAAACAGCGGTAGCAACAATAATTGCCCTTATGGCCGTTAACTTAACACTCATTCCTTTAGAAAGGATAGGTGTAAATTTGCAATGAGTTTATTGCAAATGGAATTTCTGTGTAATCGAAATTGCCTAAGATTTGTCGCTGGTAGAAATATTGGCAGTATATCAAAATAGCCTTCGTATTTCAGAATCAACGTAGGATTTGATTCCCTAAGATATACTCAATATAAGTAGTGTGTGTTTAGAATTGATGTTGGAATTATTATTAGATATAGCTAATAATATAGAGCAACAAAGTAAATGAGAGATAAGTGGACTATATTAGATGAATGAATTAAATGATTGAATCAAATGATTGTATTAAATGTTGAACCTGGTTGCAGGGATTAAAGGAATACTACAAGTATAGAAAATATATTGAAGTATAAAACATGTGTCATAAATGTCAGTGTATACAAAATTAGCTTACTGTACTTCTTCTGCTGGAGCCACCGCCTTCGTGAAACCGCTTGGGAACGCTGCTGCTGGTGTCTGGTTGTCTTCAGATCTCTTCTCGAATAGGAATACTGCTTGTTTTCGACTTGGTACATTAACAGTTACACGAAATGTCGTCCATGGTCTATGGTTTCTATGATTGTTTTTCTTTCATAGAGAAATTAGGCGCAACCACGGTGTAAAGATTATGCTTCATACAACAATATTGGAACTATAGAATGTACATGCGCAAACACTTTGCGCATGAGATTTCCACCTTAACAATAGGAAAACGACGTTTCCAAACTCAATACTTTCTCTCCACCACATTTCTAGTTCGTATAATTGACTGCTTATATAAATTTTCAGCTGCAGTTATAGCTTCCGATAACTTTGTCGTAAGATCAGTCTGCAAACTATAACCACTATCACTAAGTAACAAATACCGTCCAAATTTACCATTCTCAAATTGTCTCTTCAAGACACTGTTATTAAAGATGGTTTGATCATGTGTTGAGCCAGGTCATTTAGCTACAATAATTCTGATTCTCAAGTCTGAATTACACACAATTTGAACGTTAACATATTTCGTAGTACGCTAAAATCAAACAAAATTGGTTAATATGACAGAAGAAGTTTATGTCCACTGTTTTCGTGTTTATCGAGCACCTGCGCAGTGTCGAGCTTCTCGTTAAAGGATCCTTTTCCAGCCGTAAAGGGCCGATTTTCTCACTTTAAGATAAAGGACGCTTTTAAGTTCCCTTTAACCTTAAAATTTGCTTATCACGTTTTATCATTAAAGGAGACTTTTTGGGAAAAAGGAGGCTTTAATTTCGTTTATGAAACTGGCCGTTTTAGTCACAGGCACATTAATATGTGCCTGTGACTGACTAAAACGGCCAGTTTCATAAACGAAATTAAAGCCTCAGGCACATTAATATGTGCCTGTGACATATTTCTAATGAAATATGTGCCCATAAATGGGTTGAAATTAATAGAGAATGTTTTGAGTAGGCGTATCAAGTAATGGGAACGCTACGCTCATAAACTCTAAGAATACAATATGCCTATTAGAGATTTTCTTTTTCTCAAAATGTCGAAAAATAAGCATAATTACGATTTCAGAAAAATACAGAAAGAAAGATATTTCTTTTGTTTTTTTTTTGCCTTTGATATTCGATTCAATTTTTCAGGAGAAACATTTTTTGGCTGTGATCGATGATTAGTGTATAAGTTATTAACAACCCTTGCATGAATAATATCTATCATGTCACTTAGTTGAAAATCTGAAGATCAGTGTTTAAATTCCAGGATAAACTTTTTTTATTTTCTATTCTTTACTACCAGTAGAAACATTCGGAGGATATCAAACAATGATGCAACCACTAACGATTGATACTAATGCTCAAATTCCCTACGTTAAACAAGAGCTTTATCAATGTTTTAATTTGTATTTTATTTTCTGCGAATAAATATTTCTTTTTATTTTACTTACTGTAAAACTGCCAGACACTTACCAATATTATGTTCATTTTGTTTCAGAACTTTCACCATGAAGGTTATAAAGAACGAAATACGCCGTGGATGCTCAGCAACGTTCTACAACTCAGAGATTTTCTCTTCGCCTTGAAGGACGATAAAAAGAGAAAATTAGTGACGGATATTATTGAATCATTCACAACCAAGGTTTTACCGAAATCTGAAAATTTTAAGAAAGGTTTAATTCATGGCGATGTGAACGAACAGAATATACTGGTTGAGTTACGAAACGGGAAATGGCATGTGAAGGGAATCTTAGACTTTGGAGATAGTCATAAAGGCTGTTTACTTTATGACGTGGCTATAACAATGACTTACCTGATAATAGAAGCTAGAGATATAGATTATGGAGGATATGTTTTAGCAGGATATAATTCTGTTCGACCCCTCACAATGAAGGAAATGGATTTACTCAAGGTAAATACCAAGGGGGTAGTATGCATTATGCTAGTATAAGAACAGTTAAACGCGACTAATTTTAACCAAAATCCCTCATATAAAATATTCAAGGGGACAAAGTTATTCATAAGGTTGAATTGGAAATCTTGAAATTTAAGAAAATTTTCAGAGTTCTATTACATCGGTTAAATTAAACGCTTCCATGGCCATCGGAGCGATTTTTATTTGACATATCGAGTCAAATTTCAGTTCAGTGTGATCAAACAATTATGTGGTAATAACGACTATTTTAACACTCCTGAATTTATTAAAAAATGCCGCATATTTATTAGGGTGGGTCAAAAAATCGATTATTTTTTTTTACAAGTGACACGAAAAAATGGGTTGCTAGACACCTTAAAAAATTCTCACCAAGCATAAGCTCTTAATTTTAATAGGAAGATCCTCCGCATTGCAGTTTTGTATTTTTTTCTCAGTCCAATAGAAAAAGATTCATATCTCATCATTTATCGTTTGAACAGAAAAATGATTCAAGAGAATTTTTTAGGAAATTTAATGTTCTACAAAAAAGGTATCCTATATTTTTTCCGTAAACCTCACCATTTGAAAGATATCAAGGATTTAATTTTGATTATTTTAAGACAAATTTCATTTTTGTTTATGAATTTTATAACTCGACAATAAATGACTTTTACAAAATGCGCAATACAATTTTTTGTTGGAAATTAACTGCTCTATAAAAATGGTTTCTTATGTTTTGGCGATGAAATTAACCGTTCAAAAGATATTCATCAACAAACTTTCATGTGTACGGATTTCAAAAGTTTTTGATTGGATATTCGAAAAATTTCAATTTAATTTATAAATTGAATGAATTTCATTTCTTGTCATTAATATAAGTATCATTTGAGTTTTATTTTCGAAATTATCAAAATTTTTCTTCAATTATTCTAAACATTTTATTTGTAATCATTAGAAATCACGATCCTAGGGAAAATTTCTCCTCTAGAGAATTTTTGTTTTGTATTTTATTTTATCTGTTTGAATTGGGAACTAGCGCCACCTACTTTTTCCTTTATCGTTATGTTGTCATTGGTTTGTATAATTAAATGTTGTAAATACTTACGACTTTCATCTACTTCCATCATAGTCATAGTTCTGTTTGATTTATTTGGGTTATTAGAAAGAATTTCTTTCCGGGTATCATTTTTTTGATTTGAATATAACTCTTGAATATCATTATCAAGCAGTTTTAATGAATTATTATCGACAATATCAAATAATGCTTTAAGTTCATTCTGAAATTTTATTTCATTTTTGTATCGTGCTGATGATTTTTTTCGCAAAAAAGATTTTTGCAATTTAAACCATCGATTATGATAGCGAAGAATTTTTTTTATTACATTAATCGATTCACTAGTCGGAATCTGGTTGTTTTTCCATAATTCAACAACTTGATGAGCTGCATATTTGGCACTTTGTTTGATAGAACATTTCAAAACTTTGAGCTGATGAAAAAAGCACTCATAACGTCTTTCACTGGTGACTGTAACTTACATTCTGAAATTTTTTGCACAGGTTTTCCGATCAAATAAATTTCCTTATCCATATTTTCGATAAATATCAAGTTAATGCACGTAGTAACTGCAATATTTGTAAATAATTAATCGTTCGATTACATATACGAGATCATAAATTTTGGAAACACTTAAAATGCTGTAGAAATAAATGTATACAAATCAACGACAACATAACGATAAAGGAAAAAATAGGTGGCGCTAGTTCACAATTCAAACAGATGAAATAAAATACAAAACAAAAATTCTCTAGAGAAGAAATTTTCCCTAGGATCGTGATTTCTAATGATTAAAAATAAAATGTTTAGAATAATTGAAGAAAAATTTTGATAATTTTGAAAATAAAACTCAAATAATACTTATATTAATGACAAGAAATGAAATTCATATGAAATTTATAAATTAAATTGAAATTTTTAGAATATCTAATCAAAAACTTTTAAAATCCGTACACATGAAAGTTTGATGATGAATATCTTTTGAACGGCTAATTTCATCGCCAAAACGTGGGAAACCATTTTTATAGAGCAATTAATTTCCAACAAAAATTTGTATTGCGCATTTTGTAAAAGTCGTTGTTTGTCGAGTTATAAAATTCATAAACAGAAATGAAATTTGTCTTAAAATAATCAAAATTAAATCCTTAATATCTTTCAAATGGTCAGGTTTACGGAAAAAATATAAGATACCTTTTTTGTAAAGCATTAAATTTCCTAAAAAATTCTCTTGAAACATTTTACTGTTCAATCGATAAATGATGAGGTATGAATTTTTTTCTATTGGACTGAGAAAACAATACAAAACTGCGATGCGGAGGATCTTCCTATTAAAATTAAGAGCTCATGCTTGGTGAGAATTTTTTTAAGGTGTCTAGCAACCCATTTTTCCGTGTCACTTGTAAAAAAAAAATCGATATTTTTGACCCACCCTAATATTGATACATTCGTTGGGAAATTCTCGAAATCCACGAGTGTTTATTTTTGTGAGTGCATGAAGGTTGAACAATTTATGTACATAAATTGGCATGCATCTGAACTTAATTATTTTGAATGTTTTGATACGATTGTTTTCGAAGGTTTCTCTTTTAGGTGAGGGGTAATGGATATAATCAGAATGAAATATTTCATTTCATGATCAAAAAGGTACGAGGAAATTCGGAATAAAAACAAAATTGTGTTAATCTTTTCACGAATGTATTCTATTTCCTTCAAAATAACAAGAAATAAGAAACTTATGCTCAATTCTCATAGGCCTCCGAAGGGATGATCTTTAATTCTGTTGTGACGTGCCCTCGATCCTTTCGCCGAACTCTACTTCAGCTTCCCGGTGTATTCCATAGAGGACGCTAACGCTTTTCGAATATCGAGCTCACCGTCCTTGTCGTTTTCAAGTAGAGCAAAGCGCGAGCGTTCCGACACCCGACATTCCGACGTGGAACAAAGTCACTGGCGTCATAGGCAGACTTGCGCAATACGTCTATCTGATGAGTTCAGGTGCGCAAATTCGGAACGAAACTCCGCCTCCGAATTAAGAGGCAGAAGCTCCCTCATAGGAACCGCATTCCTTCACAGCTTCAATTCCTTCGTTGCATTAAATGAATAAATAAATAGTGCATGACATTACCAAAATCCGAGAAAAAAATTTTTAGTACTTTTATCATATCATGTTTTTGTTTTAAATTTCTGTTGAAATGGCGTTTTTGATTAAAATGAATTAAGTAAGGACCGATTCAATGAAATTTTCATTTTGACGAGTTTCAACTCTTTTTTTTATAATTGAAGAAATAGACGATTTGATGTCATGATTCTGGAAGATTTTATTTTCTTTAGTTTAAAATATAACATAATAACATACACAAAATAAAATGATAAGGGGGCGTCCATAAATTACGTGAGGTGTTTTTTTAAATTTTCTGTACCTCCCTCCCCCCTGGTGAGATGTCGTGAGATTTTATTCAACCCCCTCCCCCATCCCCAAATCTGACGTGAGATTTTTCAAAATGTGGGTTTCTTACGTAAACGCGTTGGATTGTTATTGTAAAAAGAAAAAAAAATTTACTTCTTACTTTTATTTACGACTAGTAATCAATATTGCTGAGAGTTATAAGTGTAATAAAAATTTAACAATAGAATACTTAAATCGTGACTACTGTGATTAAAAAAAAGAATATCTACTCTAACTCAGTCCATGGAGAATCATGCGCGGTCTAAAGAGAGACTATTGGAACCAACATATCCATATGATTTGCAGTAAAATCATCTGCTCCTTCAACTTCGTTACCAAAATAGTATAATTTTTTAAAGTTTCAATCAGAAAAAAAATGGCGTAATATTTGCCCTCTCTCCAACCTAAGATTAGATGAGATTTTACTCGACCCCCTCCCCCCTTAAAGATCTCACGTAATTTATGGACGCCCCCTAACATACAAAGAAATAAATAAAAAAATAGCTTACTAACCTGGAAGAAATCAAAAACAATGCTAATTCTTCGGGTTTCTCGATTCACATTTCTAACAACTAACTAAATAGACATGTGACACTTTTAGGTTAAAATCTTAGACACAGATCATAGAATATAGAAGTTACAAAGTTGTTTTCCCTGAAAATAACAGTTTTATTTTTACAAGGATAGAAATTTTTGAGTACGTATTTTACATTTTCATGAGATTTTCCGTTTTTTCAGGAGAATACTTCTGAAATTGCAATAAATGACGTTTATTTGACTTTCAGGTGACAAAATAAATCATATGTGCCTCAGTAGTTAGAGCCCTGTGGTGAGAATCGAAAGGTCTGGCGTTCAGGTCTCATCTAGATAGGAAGAAATTATCTATAATAGTTAGATGAGTTTCGTGCACTATTTCACTATTGGGTTGAAAATTAAGAGTTCTGTGCCTAAAGTGGCACAGATATGATAAAAAATTAAAATATCTTACTGCTTAAGGACGCAATAACAAAGCCTATGCTGAAAATAACTGAACTCTAGAGTCGCACAAGCTAAAAAGCTTCTGAGGGATCTTCACAGAAGATCTGTTCCCTTGGAACTAAATCGCAAAAACTGAATTAAAAAACGGACACACTAAAAATTACTGCTTTTATACATTTCTTAGAAATATTTTTCCGATTCCAGATATGTGTATGTGCCAGATTTTGTCAGTCTTTAGTTATGGGAGCCTTTACCATCATCCGAGATCCAAATAATACGTATGTTGCAAGAACAAGCAAATTTGGATGGTCCATTTTAGAGGAACTTTGGAGCACTTCCGATATGGAAATATTGGAAAGATGGTTGAAAAAAAGCCAAAATTTTTTTGATGGGAAGTCTGAAGTTTTTGTTCCCATCATGTGACATTTTATACTTTTTGTCGAAAATGTATGTCCTAAATAAAAATTTAAATTAGAAAATTCCACTGAAATTTTCCGTTAGTTCGAAAAATGATTAATCTTCACATGTTTTTGGACTTTGACAGAATGTTATGGAGTAATGTCGAATGAAATCCATTAGTGAAGTAATATTGCTTCGTGAAGTTGCATAGAAAAAAATTTTCCGCCAATAACAAAGTAATATTGTTAATTTGTGACGTAAAATTTTTATCAAATATTTCTATAATGTAAAATAGAAAAAGGCTTTTTACTTGATAGAAGAAATATAACAAAATTTGAATATCAAAACAGATTTAATCTGTTAGTCTTCTACAATTTTAATTTCAAAAAAAAAATTTATTCAAAAAACTTTTAGAATTAAATTAATATCTAAAATAAGCACCGCTTACGTTTAATAGACGTATATAATCAAAACTCAATATATAATGTCAAATGGAATAAATAAACCAACAGATATAAGAAAGTCATTAAAATTAATAAATAAATATTTAAAGGAGTCAAAATTTTTGTTTCTGATCTTACCTTTAAGAACACCAATTGCCTTTTAAAAACATGAACACAACTTAAGGACTTCTCAAAGAATATAATTTATTTGAAATATTCAATATATTTAAATATTCGAATAAGTTAATTCAGAAATCTCTCAAAACAATATAATTTATTTGAAATATTTAATATATTTAAATATTTCAAATAAATTATATTCTTTGAGAAGTTCTTAAGTTGTGTTCATGTTTTTAAAAGGCAATTGGTGTTCTTAAAGGTAAGATCAGAAACAAAAATTTTGACTCCTTTAAATATTTATTTATTAATTTTAATGACTTTCTTATATCTGTTGGTTTATTTATTCCATTTGACATTATATATTGAGTTTTGATTATATACGTCTATTAAACGTAAGCGGTGCTTATTTCAGACATTAATTTAATTCTAAAAGTTTTTTAAATAAAAATTTTTTTTTTAATTAAAATTGTAGAAGACTAACAGATTTAATCTGTTTTTATATTCAAATTTCTATTATATAATGTGTTTGAAATGAGTTTCTGTAAAAGTGTGGAATCTTCAGCATTTATTTACTTTGTTAACTTTGTTTGATGCCAAACAAGCCTCATCATTTACAGCCAGTACTTTATGGAAGTTTGACTTTTGTGTTTTGAACACCCACAATTTTTCCTTAAAACATTTTTTATTTTTATTGACATTTTCTTTGTAGCGCACCTATATGCCCCCCCAATTTATTTGGTTTCATGCTATTTCAGGAAAGGCTAACGCACTGAAACGTCATTTACTACAAAGACGAAATTTGGATATGTATTAGATTTGGGATGATCCCCATTTGGACTTGTGGATGTAAAAGCCACTTCATCCTCAAATTTTAGTTTTATTAATTCACTACATCTAGGATTCATAATTAATAAAATTGCTAAGTGTCGTATCAGCAGACATTAAAAATCGTGAAAGGCACTTGCGTGAAGTCGGAAGCTTGAATGCAAATGCTCAAATCGACTAACTAAAGATTCTGTTACTAGACGAATGAGATTTGGGTAGTTTCTCCTATAGTTATTAGCTGCATCTTGAATTCTATCAAGTAATTTTTGATGAGATGTGATTTCAGCATAATAGACAAGTTAACTTATATGTCCCCACAAAAAAAATTTATAAGATTAAGATCCAGCGAAAGGGTTTGTCTATGCTATTGGTCTCCATTGACTTATTGATCTATTTAGAAAATTTCGAATCGTATTGCCCATTACTTGATATAAATCCATAGTACATTTCGATTAATTAATACACATATAATTGATTTACATTTATTCTTGTGAATTGTTTTTGTTAGTCCTGTAGAGGCAAATATAATATTAATTATATTAACTAAAATTATTTGAACATAAATTCAAATACAATATTAATTAATTTCATTAAAACTATATGAATATAAATTCCCAAATAATTTTATATTAAAGTGGCAAGTCTGATATGTGTAGAAATGATATAGAATAAGAGTTCTGTGATCAGAACACAGAATGTATATTTTTGTGGTTAATGGATAGACGAGATATCACATCAATAACTCTCTCTGTTCCTGACCTTCAAGAAGTAAGTAAGTAATTAAGTTATAAATATGAATATAACCTGTGAGTACAATTAAAAAGTGTTTTGTTAAATCTAACCTAAGAAACAAGTAAACTAACAGTCCCATCCTCTTTTACTTTCGTAAAAGAGAAGATTGAACTGAGAAATGCTATCTGATATGAAACTTTTTCGAACTAAAAAAATTCTTACTCCTCTATAGCTGCCTATGGAGTTATATTTTCAAGCAACTCATTTTCACTTTATATACTCGTCCAAGTAATTTAGAACATGAGGGTCTTAGGTAGCCTGTAGTATATATCGTATTTATATATTGAAACCATATCAAATTGGCTCCACCAACATGGCGTAGCAAAAACTGAATATATATATATATATATATATATATATATATATATATATATATATATATATATATATATATATATATATATATATATATATAAGAATGTAATCAATTCTTATTTTTATAATTGAAGAAATAGACGATTTGATGTCATGATTCTGGAAGATTTTATTTTCTTTAGTTTAAAATATAACAGAATAACATACACAAAATAAAATAATAACATACAAAGAAATAAATGAAAAAAATAGCTTACTAACCTGGAAGAAATCAAAAACAATGCTATTTCTTCGGGTTTCTCGATTCACATTTCCAACAACTAACTAAATAGACATGTGACACTTTTAGGTTGAAATCTTAGACATAGATCGTAGAACATAGAAGTTACAAAGTTGTTTTCCCTAAAAATAACATTTTTATTTTTACATCCTCCACACAAAGTATGCACCCCCCATTACATGTTTGCGTGTTTACATGGGAGCAACTTAGTTACATGAAAATAGTTATTGTCCTTTCTTTTATTTCCAATATCTATCTCATATTTTTTCACTATTGGAAAAGGTCCTATTCTTATTTCATCAAGTTTTTTTCTATTCAATTTTGATTTATTTTCAACGTAAACATAGTCTTCAATTTTAAAATCATAATGTTTCCTATTCTTGTCGATCAGTCTTTTATTGTATTCATGATAGCGTAAAGAATTTTTATATGCTATTTCCTTATCTTTTGTTAAATTTCTCTCTTCAATAAGTTCTTCTGGAGCAATGGGATCAGTTCTGCCACAAAGTAAATGTTCTGGGCTATATCCAGTTGTAGAATGGTCTGTTCTATTGTATTCTTCAATACATTCATCGGCTATTTTCGTCCATGCCCTAGTTTTCTTGTCGTTTTTCATTTAATTTAATTCCAGCAAATTAACTGTTCTTATACATTCATCCATATTCTCCGTTTCTTCCAGAACTGGGTTTCTAGAAAGGCAATCTGCTTCTACATTTCCTTTTCCTGGTTCATACCTGATCTCAAAATCAAATTGTGATAGAAAATTTATCATGTCACCCAGCTCTTCATCTGATCTTGTACGAAATTCTTTCCCTTCTAATGGCTTATGTTCAGTAACAACAATAAATTTATGTCCTATTAGCCAATATTTCCGAAATTTAATTGCCTTTTTAATTGCCAGACATTCTAGGAATATTGCTTTCTTGTTCTTTTGATATTTATTTAGTTTTTTAGAAAAATACGCTACGGGTTTCATTTCACCATTAATCTGTTTTTGTTTAAGAACAGCTCCTACTCCTTGAATACTGGCATCAGTATATATAGTAGTACAGGCACTTGGGTCGAAAATTGCAAGAATTGGCTCAGAACAAAGGATGCCCTTGACCTTACAAGCCAATGACCAATTGAATTTTACATCTTTTCTCAGTAAATTATGCAACGGTTCTAATAATCTAGCTGAATCTTTTATATATTTGTGATAAATATTTACTTTACCCAAAAATTGCCTTATCTTCTTCCTAGTATCTGGTGGAAAAAAATTCCTAATGGAAATTAAATTGTCATTTATAGGTCGTACTGTATTGTTTCCTACAATATGTCCTAAATATTTGACTTCTTCTTCTGCAAAATCACACTTGATAAATTAAAGTCTGAATCCTTCATTACATATTACTTTCAAGAGACTCTCCTACTGTTCTATATGTTGGTTAAATGTTGAAGAAAATATTAGAATATCATCTATATAATTTAGGCAGTATAAATTCAGGTTATATTTTCTGATAATATTATTCAATATACGTTGAAATATGGCCGGGGATGTTTTAAGTCCAAAAGGTAAACATTTTCATTGCCAGTGACCATTCTGAGTCACAAAAGCAGTCTTATATCTATCTTTGATACGAATAGGAATCGACCAAAAGGCAGAACTCACATCTAATGTAGTGAAGAATTTTGCATTTCGGGTTTTGGCTAAGATTTCATCAATTAATGGGAAAGGCTGGGGTTCGGGAACAATTAATTTATTGACTTCACGAAAATCGACACACAATCTGGTTTTAGACCCTTCATCTCCCTTATATGCTAAAGTGACTGGTGATGTAAAAGGTGAGGAGAACTCCTCAATCAGATTCGCTTTCAACAATCTTCCTATTTGGAATTCTATCTCTTTTTGTTCCTCCATTGAGCATCTGTATGGTTTTTTTGCTATAAATTTGTGTTCTAAAAGTTTTATATGTGCCTCATTATTTTTCACCTGACCAATATCAAACTTGTGTTTTGCAAAAATATGGTCCTATTTTTTATTTATTAAAACTTCAATTTTATTTCTCCGATTCGTTTCCAAATGGTCTAATTTTGCTTCGAAAAGTTCTGTTGGTATTCCTTCATTGAAATTTATGGTGTAATCATTGTTATCATTATTATTATTATGGACACAATCGATCATTCTCTCTTCTTCTTGAGGAAACTCAAAGTAAGAATAAATTCTTAGCCGAAAAAAGGATCTGAGAAAAATTTCTTCTTGAAGAAAAAGTGAAGGAAAAAATACGAGACCCCGAGAACTTATACACAAGTAGCAGAGAAGTCAACAAACAAATTGAACAAGGACAGAGCGCAAAGACCGAGCGGAAAATTGATGATAAAAGAACCTGAAATGACAACACCAAGTACAATAGAAATACCAACTTCTAGAGCTAACAAGTTAGAAAACAGTCAGGAAGGTTATGCAAATGTCGAACGTCAAATCAGTTAAAACAAAGAACAAATGTCAGGAACATGGGGAATGGAAAACAATCGCTCATCATAACAATAAAACCAGAACAAAAAGCGTTATATGCACGGGTACAAACAAAATGAATAACTCTATAATAGAAGGAGTAGCCAAACGGAGATGGATTTATGTGGGCAGGATACAGGGAAAGGATATACCTGAACAACAAATTAAAGAATAATTGGGTGAAGTAAATACGTAAAAGTGAAGAAGCAGAGGTCAAAAACTGAAAGAAATAATAAGTAAAGATGTCAATAGGAAGTCATAGAAATATCTTCAATAGACATCAAAACAACATATAAAAATGTTACATTTTTGTTCATTTACTCAACCCCAGGTAAAACTAAAACCGTATTCGACAAAATATCTTGGACAAAAAACATAATAATAATAGCGGGTTATTTCAACCAACACATTAGACAGATAAAACAAGTATAAAAATGAGTTCCTTGAACTTCTAAATGCATATGGTCTAACAACTACCATAACTGAGCCAACAAGGATAACCTCCACCAGCCGGATATGTATTGACAACATACTCACAAACCATAAAGATTACTCTGCAAGAACACTGCCAACTGACATTTCAGATCATAACACAGCCCAAATTATCACCACAAAACTACGAGAAAAAGAAAAAAAGCAGCCACATAAAAGGATCATGACTCCAGACGTTTTTAGACATTGAAGGTGCTTTTAACAGTACACTGCGGGCTTCTCTCGCTGAGGCTATATCTGCGAGAGGAATCGAGCCACTAATTTGTAGATGGATACAGGCAATGCTATGCGGCAGAATAATAACGATCTCATACCAGGATGAGGTCTTCGAGTTCAAGGCTGCGAAGGGCTGTCTGCAGGGAGCTATTCCCTCACCCTTACAGTGGACCCTTGTCGTTGATGACCTGAGCGATCATTTCGCTGTAGTGAGTCGACGTTCAAGCATTTTCTGGTGACCTGGCAATCATAGTGAAAATTAAATCGGAGGTGACGATATCAGCCGTCCTACAAGAGATTGAACACTATTGACAAATGATGTATTAGGGAGGATATGTCTCTTAACCCACAAAAGGTAGTTATAGTACCATTCACCAAGAAAGGGAAGTTGAATGATTTAGAATCGCCGACTTTCCGTGGTGAAAGAATTCAATTCTCATTTGAGGCAAAATACCTGGGAATAGTCCTGGACAAGACCCTCAGCTGGAGTGCACACCTAGATAAGATGTGTCATAAAGCCCGAATGGGTTTCTGAACTTGCAGGCGGATCTGTGGTAAAACCTGGGGCCTAAAGCCCAGGCAGATGTACTGGCTATACACTATGGTAATTAGACCACGGATAGTGTATGGCGCTGTAGCGTGGTGGAAGAAAGGCCAACAAACGGTTGGCGAACAAAAGCTCACCCGATTACAGAGACAGGCTTGCCTTGCAATTACAGGTGCTTTTCGCACCACACCCACGGCAGCCATGGAGGTCCTACTAAATCTACCACCCGTGCACCTACTCGGGCAGAGGGAGGCGGAACGGACCACATATAACAACTATATCAACTGGCGATTGACAGGCCAGAGGCAATAGTGATGGGAGGCTCAGGACTGCTGGACGAGCTTTTAACGAACAGTACCCTATCGATGCCCTCGGATCTAATTTCAAAAGTCTCGAGCCAAGAACGGCATTTCAATGTTATCGTTCCCGGCCGGGACGAATGGACCCAGCATGCTGAGGTTCTATTGAGGATCGACCTTGGCTTGTACACAAACGGCTCGCGAACAACGAACGGAACCGAGCGGGAGTCTAACCGAGAATCAACATCTCACTGACTCATTTGACTCTCGGTCAAAACGCAACCATATTCGAGGCAGAACTATTTACCATTGAGATCGCGACAGAACTGCTAATAAAATGGCAAATCCACCACGGCAAAATCAAAATATTTACTGATAGTCAGTCATCACTAAAAGCTCTGGAATCTAGCTGTTGTACCTCCAGAACTGTCTGGAGTTACCGCACGGCTTTAAACAGGCTCGGTATGTATAACAGAATCACTCTTGTTTGGATACCGAGCCACTCAAACTATTTGGGTAACAAAGAGGCAGATCGGCTGGCGCTTACTGGAGCTGCGCGGCCTATGGTAGGACCGGAACCATTGCTGGGAGTACGACATGACGTGACTAAGCGGGCGATAACAGGCAAAATGAACTCAAGACTAGACTCTTTCTGGCGGAGCCATTCTGGCCTGAAACATTCGAAGATGTTCCTTAGAACAGCTTCGACCAAAAAGATGGCGGACCTAGCGCTAGGACTGGATAGGGCGAACCTAAGAACACTTGTCGGAATATTATTTTTGAAGAAAAGAAGAGAGAAATAAAAAACGAGATTATACCAATAATTAACGAGAATGACAAAAATAAACCTGAAAAGATACAAGAAAAGAAAGAAGATGACAGTCAGAAGGAGGAAATTGAGAGACCGGAAAATGTGGAGAACGGTAGAACAAGAAGTGTCAGAAAAAGAAAGACACCTAGATATTCACATGATTATCAACTTAATGATGATATGAGCTTCTTTGCAGCGCTTGCAGCTGAAAATTTGTTTGCCAAATTGCCAAAATCCTATTCAGAAGCAATTGAGCAAGGTCATGAATAGAAAAGTGCGATTGAAGAAGAGTTAAGTGCTTTGGAATAAAATAAAACCTGGAAGTTAGTATCACCATCAAGAAATGCAGAAATAATTGACTCAAAGTGGGTGTTTAGTGAGAAAATTGTGAAAGGACAGGTGAAAAAGAAGGCAAGGTTAGTGGCAAGGAGATTTAAGCAGTGTAATAAATGAGGAGATGTAGGCTCCTGTAGTAAGAATGGCAAGCATCAGAATGCTTTTGTGATTATATGTTGAATTAGACTAAGTGGTGAGTTAGATGTAAAATATGCTTTTCTTTAATGGAACCTTAAAAGATGTTGTTTTTATGTATCCTCCTGAAGGAATGTTGAAAATCCAAATGTAGTTTGTCAATTGGAGAAAGCTCTCTACGGTTTACGACAATCACCAAAATGTTGGAATTCAATTTTCAATGAAAATTTAATTGGGTTGGTTTTTCAACGTCCTAAGAAAGATCCATGTTTATATTTCACAGAAACTTCATATCTTTTGATACATGTAGATGATATAATTATATTTTCAAAATGTATGGAAGATTTAATTTTATTCAAAAATTCTATCTCGAAAAGTTTTGAAATGAAAGATTTTCAAAGTGACATCATACATTTCTTAGGTCTGGAAATTTCAAAATTTAAAGATTCGCTTTATATTAAACAGACTGATTTGATTAAGAAAATTTTGAAGAAGTTTGACATGTGTGACAGAGTGTAAATCACATGATTTGCCAATGCAATCAAAGTTTCATATTGATATTGATGAAAAAGTATGGGTATGTGATAAAAACCTCCCATATAAAGAGTTAATTGTTTCGTTAATGTATATAATGATTGGTACTAGACCAGATTTGAATTTTTGTACCGGGTGGTTCATTTAGAGGCATTTTTTCTATAAAAAATGAATAAAATAACATAAATAAAGGTTAATTCTTGATAGAAGGTATATAAAATTATTGAAATATTTTAATATTAGCCTTCTACATATTTAATTTCGAAAAATTATATTCAATAATTATAACTTCAAGAATTAAATCAAAATAATGTCATATAAGTACCACTTATATCAAACGACATATAAAATAAACATTCATTATAAGACATCCAAATGATATAACAAAATCCAATAAATAAAAATTGTTCACCAAAATCCTATAAATTAGATATATTGAATAGACAAAATTTTGTTTCTGCTGATCAATCTTATGAAAACAAATATCTTTCAAAAATGTTTAACATAATCTTAAGAATTTCATCATAAAACTATCTTACTTAGAATATTCAATATTATTCTTCTATTTATTATTCTAACTAAGTTATTTTCTATAAAATCTAAAGATATGTAAAAACATAACTGAAAAACAAGTTTTAAGAGAGACTTTGCTTCGTCAGTATTCCAATAATTCATATTCAATAAAATATAACATCAATCAACAAAAAATATATTTGCCTCTACATACTCACCCTTCAACAATTTAGAAAACTTCTGGTAAATGAATACTGAAAAATTTAAATGGAGTTTAAATGTAGGTTAACTACAAATAAATAGTTCTGTGGTTTACCCTTGATCTAAAAGATTGAAACACAGAGAGACGGCAGAGGCCGTTAAATTGTCTTAGTTTGGAAACTATTGGAGAAATAGTATAAACTTGTTGAATTTCCTGTTGAAAATGTGAAACTTGTTATTTTTGAATTTTCACGTAGTTGAATTTAAGTTTTGTTCTAATTGCAGAATTGCGGGGGCGTATAGAAAATTTCTCTTTCCAATTCTGTAATCATATTTATGTTAGGTTAGACGAACACAGATGACGCTGAATAGTATAGTTTTCTTAGATTATCAAACGAATTAAAGTAGAAGAAGTTGTTATCCAAAGTTACGTTACGTAAATGCTCTTTGTGAATTATTAAAAGAATAATTAAATTGGAATGAAATGAGAGATTACTTTGTTTTCTATCGCTTTATTTACTGATTATACATGATAGAAAACAAAGTAATTTCTCATTTCATTCCAATTAAAATGAACTATCACAAAGTAACGGTCTACTCCATCCAATATTTGAATAATTAAATTTCTACTTGGAATAACTATTTTACTCGATTAACTAGCCATCCACTGTTATCCAGACCAGATTTTTTTAAATCAGAATCCAAGTTTTTGTCCACTTTATTTTAATTAGTACTTGTGCATCCTATTCAGATGTTATCTGTGGCTACTTAAACTATTTTATTGCCGTTTAGATGTGGTCCTATATTTTTTTTTAAGTATGGTCACAAGCCAAATCTTTTTTTCTATTTTTACAATATATTCATTTTTAAAAATAAATTATCAATTATTTTCTTTGAAGCTGATAAATAAACCCATCTTCCATAAATATCACATGAAATCATTCGTTTGAAAACATATTTCTGATTTCAGGACATAACCAAAAGTTTAAAATTTACTTTTCTCTATAAAAGCAAATGTGACTTATATACTTTGTTCCCCTGAGCGCTCCTTATATATAATATTAAGAATTCATTTGAGCCTGATCGCATAATCAAAAATGCTGAGGCCATAAGATAAGAAAGTCTTTCAATAGGGATAGTGACAGCATGATTCTGTGTCTATGTACAGCAAAGCATTCACTATTATTCAATGATTCTGTTATTCAAAAGCAAAGCCCAAAATTTGTAATGTCAATTGTAGGATATTAAAAAAATGAATAATACATCATTTACATCGTACAGACATAAATAAATTATCCATTAACAATAATATCTACATTTATCAGAATTTGTACTAATTTTTCTTTCTTATTATTCCTTAGAAGATAAATGGCAAACCATTACGAAGTCCCCAATTGGTACGTTGTTGGTATACAAAAATGATAACTAATGATTCTTTCATTATTGTCTAGGGCTGGAATTCCACCTACTGGCTTGCATTTAGATGTTTTGAAAGGTGAAAAGCTAATACAAAAGCTCATGATAGATGAAAAGAAATGCTACCTATTTGGAAGAAATGCTCAGATGAATGATTTTTCTATAGATCATGCTTCATGTTCTAGAGTTCATGCAGCATTTGTATGGCATAAGCAGTTGAATAGAGCATTCCTTGTGGATTTAGGAAGCAGTAAGTATTTACTTGTATTCAATAATTAAATACCTTTTCTCAGAAATTTTATCTGTTAGCTCATGGAACTTTTATTGGAACTTTGAAATTGGAACCTAATAAACCAACTCAATTACCAATTGATTCCAATTTCCATTTTGGAGCTTCTACTCGGAATTATATTATAAGAGAAAGACCACAGACAGGCATAAGACCCATAATTGATGAAATAGAAAAGGCTGGTGAAGAAACGGAGGGGGGACTATTAGGACTACCCGAGACAGAAACTGAGTTAGATGTAAGTGTTGAAATCTAGTATTGCTCATTTTTATTGTTAAAACCTCAACTTTGTTCTTTCATTGTTCACATTTTCCATTGATTGAAATAGGCAGACACATCAGAATGAAGTAGGTAGTTCTTTTTTGGTTTAGAAAGGATCAGGAATGTACTAGCTCATCTCATAAGTTGCAGTTTTAGTTAAATAAAAAAAAGGTATACAAAAAACTGTCCTTGATACTGTTAAAATATATGAATTATTATAATTTAATACTTATTAGCAATCAGAATACATTTATTCTATAGGCTAATGTGATGGCTTAACAGCTTCATAATTAATGAAGATAAGACCTATGTATACAACAATGCAATAATTAAAACAATTTTTTTTATTACTATGTTTTACTACCAACTATTTTTAGATGTTTTACATTATGTAAGGTTTATATTTTTGTAACTAGTTTCGAACCTTCGTTCATCTTCTGTCAACTGACCTTTAAGCACATGGTATGGGCTATTTTATGTAGATTCAGTTACAACATGATACAACGCGATAATAAAAAGTGAAAGTTTTTTCGTTTTTTTTCTTGAATGGCATTGACAAGCTCTCTGCATTTTGTAGTTATAAGGGGTGATTCAAACATTGTGTTTACTGTCATAATCGCCACATGCAATAAACTTTGGCCCCAATGTTTGTAAGAATTTACTGAAGTAAGATACACAAAGATTTAAAAATTTCCTTTGTAAATGAGGTAATTGAAGTAAACACCTCAAGCTAGAAGGACATCAAAACCCTCTACTGCAACTACTTACACAACCTACAAACAATAGAAGACTCAGAAGATGTTGGCCAACTGACGAGGAAACTAAGGAAACAACACGAAGTCATTATAGTACATATTAATTTTTTTTTAAATAACATCACATTGGCTTATAGATTATGTAAATCTGATTGCCAATAAAGTATAATAGAAAAAAAATATGTTAGGTATCTGAAATGTGCTCTTGTTATTGCTTTTTTCTTTATTGACTGTGTGTGAAGCTTGAAATTTATTTTATTGTCAAACAAGATTCCCAGGTATTTCATAGAAGATCTTGGTATTTTATTCATACCATTTATTGTTACTGTTGATGAATTTTGTGTGATTTTATAACTTATTGGCACTTATTTGGATTTGATTTTGGAGATATTCAAAAAGTAACATCTGTTTAAAACCTTTTTCAACGAACATAAAATGAATTTAATGAAAAGTAAACAAAAATTCAACTTTTGCCACTCATTCTTTAGAAAACAGTAATTCCTTTCGACAAAAGAAAATCTTAAGAAAATTTTTACATGTAGATTCAAATGAAAAGAAATTTGATTATTGAAATTTTCAAATTCGTTCACAATAAAAATAATTTAAAAAATAATGAATGACTGTATGGAGCTATGTAAATCCAAATATTTAGGAAGTACAACAAAATAACGTAAAAATAATGAATGACTGTACGGAGCTATGTAACCCCAAAAATTATTTGAGATATTTAAATGGGTACCATCTGTTTAACAACCTTCTTTGTCGATTGCCGACATTCCGACATCTGTTAGAAAGCCCCTCTTTTTTAACCCGGTTTTTTATCACGTTCCTCTTGTAAACCTCTGTACCACTATAAGGGGTTATTAATAATAATAATAACATTTATTTCAGTAGCTTTTGCTAATTCATTACATTTAAATTTTTGTAATTAACAATAAAAAAAAATTTCTCCTAAATTCCAATATTTTCTCTTGTATACAATAAACATTTTCTCTTAAATAATCTTAAGGTATTACTATTTTTTATTTCGTAAGGAAGCGAGTTAAACTCGATCAAACCTCTATGAAATAGGTCCTTTTGCCCTTGAGCTGATGTTGTCGGAATGACGAAAAAATCAGTTCTATTACGTGTATTATATGAGTGAATATCGTGTACAAATTTTAGTTGATTCAACAGATGATCTGGATACAATTGATTCTTTATTTTATATACTATAACCATTGTATTAAAGTAAATAGATTGTTTCACACTAAGCAATGACGTTGCGTTTAACATTTTCTGTATACTGGTAACTTTACTACAATTTAGAATTACTCTCAATGCTCGATTTTGCTGTTTTTGCAAACTATTTATCTCCGCATTGTTCAATAGAAATAGGACCGATGAGCAAAAGTTTATGTGTGGAAGTATTGTCGTTTGGTATATTAGTAATTTTGACCACTGACTGAGATCTCTACTTATTCTTCCCATGAAATTTACCTTTTTAGAAATTTTATTTGTTACATAATTTGCGTGATCTAAAAATGACAGGTTGCTATCTATATTGACTCCCAGATACTTACAAGTGTAAACTCTTTTTATACTCTGATCACTGACAGAAATTGCACAATTAGAATCTTCCACTGAATGTTTGCTCTTAATGATCATGTAGTTCGTTTTATTAATATTTAAAGATAAGCTATTTTCCCCTAACCAATCTGAAATAAATACCAGTTCATTATTCACTATTGTGACAGAGTCATTTAAGTTGTCCCCTATATGGTATAATAGAGTGTCATCTGCAAATAGCTGTAACTCACAATCTCGTACACAATTGACGATATCATTGATGTATAGTATGAAGAGGTCTGGGCCCAAAACTGTTCCCTGTGGGACGCCATGTCGAGTTGGTATTGATGTAGATGTGTAATTTTGATATTTAGTTCTCTGCGATCTATTTTCAAGATAGGCAGTAAACCACTTAAGGACTGTCGATTCGAATCCATATTTGTTCATTTTTGATAACAATCGTTTTCTGTTGATAGTTTCAAATGCGCGCCTAAAATCTAGGAATACCACCACAATAACTTTCCCGTTGCGTAGAGCACTCTTCCATCTCAGCAACACTGCCTGAATAGCACTCTCACAAGAATGTCTTGCTCTGAACCCTGCCTGATATGGTGTTAATATTTTGTTATCTTCGATATATGTACGAACCTGCTCACTTACTATTAGTTCTAATAACTTTTCATATACAGACACCATATTTATTGGTCGGAATTCCTCACATTTATTAGTATTATTAACTTTTTCAATAGGTATAATAACGGAAGTTTTCCACTTCTCTGGAAATTCTCCTTTTTGTAGACTATTGTTAACTAGATTTAAGAATCTGTCTCCGATTATTTCAATTGACAGCTTGACAATCTTATTCGTTATTCCATCTACGCTACTGGTTTTATTTCCTAATTTTTTAGCAATGGCTTTCATCTCATTAAGCTCAATCGTCTTGAATTTTTCAAATTTACAGCCGGGTTCTTTCATAATTTTAATATTCACTTCACTGTCACCAGTATATGCTTCTCGTGTAATTTGTTCAATACTTTCCACAAAGTATGCGTTAAACTTTTCTGCTATTTCATTGTCCCCTTCAACACACTCCCCTCCGAAAATAATATTATCCTTTTTCTGTACTATGTTGGTACCTTTCATGAGGTCCTTTAGTGTTTTCCACATTTTAGTAGAATCAAATTTGACTTCATCGATTCTTTCATTATAATAACTCTGTTTTTGTAATCTAATTTTTGTTACTGTGCTGTTTCTCTGCTTTTTGTAGTCTTCCCAGTCTATTTGGCTTTGTGTTATTATCGCTCTCTTGTACAAACTATCTCTTTTCTTGACTTCATTGGTGAGGTGAGGTGTCCACCATTTATTATCTATTTACGACATTATTGTTTTTGTTACTGAAGGTGCGTGCTTATTTAGTACCTTTTCTATTGTATTTATCAGTTTATCAGCTAACATATTTGTATCCACCCCATTTGGGGTCCAATGTTCATCTAACAAATCTAGCTGAAACTTCAGTTCGTCGAAGCCACTCGTATCTCTATAAGTAATTTTGTTATGTATTTTCGGTACCTCTTCAGTATATAGTTTCGTGATTAATATGGCATGATCTGTAATTGCTGGCGCATATTCTACCTGGCATTCCGTGCTTTTTTCGTTTGTTATCAGTAAGTCGATTAATGTTTGGCTATCTTTTGTTATTCGTGTGGGTTCATTGACTTTTTGATATAACCCATAATTTTTTATCAGTGTATCCAGCTGTTTCTTATAATAAGACTGCTTCATTTGGTCCACATTAAAGTCTCCAACCACCAACAAGATTTCTCTACCGCTAGCGTATTCGTTTAATATACTCTCGAATTTTTCAAGAAATTCTGGTATGCTCGCATTTGGCGATCTATATAGATTGATAATTCTATAGGTTTTTGTTTTAAGAACCAAATCAATTCCAACCATCCACATATTCATATGGATTGTTTCTTTCAGTATTACCTTAAATTTGAAACCATTTTTCACATATATTATAACTCCACCTGTGTGTCTACTTGTTGACTCAACGTTAACAGTTTTATAACCCTTGATATCTATTTCTTGTTTTTGTATGTCTGTTGTAATATGTGTTTCCGATAGGCATACTACGGTATGTTTTTTTCCTACCAGGAGTTGTTCTAATTCATCCTTATGTGCAATCAGGCTTTGTATATTCAAGTATGCTAGGTTATTATTTTTTGATTGCTATTCTGTATTCTGTGTAAATAGGTTTGGATAGTTGATCTTCTGTTCCAGTTGTTTGTAAATTCTTTTATACGTTGGACATTTTCGGTCGAATGATGTATGTTTAAAATCGATATCAGTTATTTTCAATACTTGTGATAAATGTTTACAATTTATGCAAACTTGTTCCGTCGATTCACATTCATTTGAATCATGTTCCTCTGAACATTTAGAGCATATTGTCTTCTTGTTTCTGCATACACTTGCTTTATGTCCGAACTTCCAACATCTATAACATTGTATAATGCTAACGCAGTCCACATATCCACTTATGTTATGTAGAATCTATTAAAATATTCAAAATATTTATCACTTTTGTTTAAATACCTCTGTACCACTGTTAGGTCTTCAGTTGTCTGATGATGGGATAGTTCATTTCTCGAAACTCGAGTCACAAGAAAATGTGTAATATATATTTTTATTGGTAGTAAAACATAGTTATTTCTACAATTTGTTTTAATTATGATCAACTACCAAATAGTACGGAGCTATGTAAATTGAAAATATTCGAGATATTTAAAAAGTTTCATCTGTTTAAAACCTTTTTCAATGAACATAAAATGAATTTAATGAAAAGTAAACTAAAATTCAACTTTTGCCACTCAGTCTTTAGAAAACAGTAATTCCTTTCGACAAAAGAAAATTTTACATGTAGATTCAAATGAAAATAAATTTGATTATTGAAATTTTCAAATTCCTTCACAATAAAAATAATTTAAAAAATAATGAATGACTGTATGGAGCTATGTACTAATCCAAATATTTGAGATGTACAACAAAATAACGTAAAAATAATGAATGACTGTACGGAGCTATGTAACCCCAAAAATTATTTGATATATGTAAATGGGTACCATCTGTTTAACAACCTTCTTTGTCGATTGCCGACATTCCGACATCTGTTAGAAGGCCCTTCTTTTTTAACCCGGTTTTTTATCACGTTCCGCTTGTAAACCTCTGTACCACTATTAGGTGTTATCTAGAATCTATTGAAATATTCAAAATATTTATCACTTTTTAAATAGTAGTACCACAGTTAGGTCTTCAGTTGTTTGATGATGGGATAGTTCATTTCCCAAAACTCGAGTCACAAGAAAATGTGTAATATATATTTTTATTGGTAGTAAAACATAGTAATTTCTACAATTTGTTTTAACATTTTTATTATCTTTATTAGTTATTTGGGTGTCTAGGTTATATAATTTATATAGTAGTCCCTTATACCATATATCGTCAAATGCTTCATTTATGTCAAGAGCGAGTGTTTCAGTTTTCATATTGCCTAGTTGTTTGAATGTTTAAGTATTGTAAGTGGGTAGATTAAATAAAATAATATAGATTGTTTCTACAATTTATTAAGTTAACAACAATTGTTTTGCCAATACTGTGGCTTTGTCAAAATGTTAACTAGACAAGTGTTGGCAAAAAAATTCTCCCTAACTTAATAAATTGTGGAAATAATCTTTATTATTTTAATTAATTAAAATGAATTTCCATCAAGTAAGGACCAATTCAATTAAATATTAATTTTGTTGATTCTAGAAGTTTTGTGTACGACATAATGAATAATGTGAAATATGGAAAAGTTTTTGTTCTGGCTGCCTCATGAATTACAAAATATTTGTAAATGTTTTGCGTTATTATCCATAAAATTAGAGATGGAATAGGAAAGACAAAGCCCCATTTGGTCCTTTTTTGAGGATGTGTAAAAAATGGATTGGCCTATAGGTAACAAGTGAATGTTGAAACTGTACATGGAGAACTGTCTTAGGTAGTACACATCATTCGGTGTCACATTTATAGGAAATATTTTTTTGGTTGTCCAATGTAATTGCCATATAATATTATAATAACTTGATTTTTTTTTAACTCGTAGAATGTCTGCTCCTTAGGTTCATGTTAATTCACAAATTTCTATAGCTTTCTTAATGATTTTAATTTCGCTTAAAACATTTATCTGATCTTGAATACCTAAAATACAGACTAAACTTAAAGTTGAAAATTTGGCTATGTGTTATGTAGGAAACTGTAATGGTTGGATGTTTTCTTTAAACAAGTTGAACATTTTTGTAAATATTCGGTTTTCTGGTGTAAATAATTGGATTTGTAAAAGTTGTAATGAACTAATCTAGTTTTAAACAAATTTATACGCTTTTATAGTTTCAAAGGATGAAGGATATGTATATATATATATATATATATATATATATATATATATATATATATATATATATATATATATATATATATATATATATATATATATATATATATATAGGGTGACCCTGGGTCACCCTGTATGCACCAATGCTTTATATTCCTTTTTTATTTTGTTGAATAATGGATAAGTTCATTAGTGATTTCAATATCAACAGGGTTGTCACTGGACACTGAGGATGAATGTAGTCAGATTCTCAGAATTAATGAAAACTGCGCAAACTTTAAAATTCTACAAATGAATATAAGAAGTTTAGATAAAAACCGATGAATTTCCAATTAGGCTACAACAGTTGGATTAATATTTATGATGGCGGAGTTTGGTTATGTATATACCATTAATGCAACCACCAGAGTGTAGGGTAATAGTCTGGATCATATCTTTTTTTAAAACCAAAGATGCTGAACTAAAGAACAATATTGTTCCTATAGTAGTACTACTAGTCATAACGGATCATTATACGACTATGCTTCAGTTGGTTTTATCTCAGCATGAGACTCGCACCTCTAAGGTGGACAATATCTTGATAGACCGAAAGAAATTAAACCGTAAACAGAGCGGAAAAACATCGTAGATACCAAAGGGTTTGCTAACATCAATAAATGAGAAACACAGAAAACATCGGCTGGTTCTTGAAGCATCCTCTAGATGAAGATTTGAAGAAGGAATATAAATAAAATCATAATATGGCGAAATGTGATGACGTGTCGTCGATTGGCTCCGCGAAAAATTCTTTTAAGTGCTGTAAAAATAAGACAACAAATGTAATAATTATACGCATAAAGTGTGGAAATTTATTTCATTTTTCATGAATGGGAAGAAATTTTCCGATAGTCGAAGTGACTGGAGAATCGAGAGCCATTTGCTGTGAAAGTGTTGAAGATAACGAAGATAAAATTTCAAGCAAGGAGGAATTCTCCATAATAGCTGAAAATCAGGTTCTAAATTATTAAGGATATTTCTTGAGGAAACTCAAAGTAACAATAAAATCTTAGCCAAAAAAAAGGATCTGAGAAAATTTGATCTCGAAGAAAAAGTGAAGGAAAAAAATACGAGACCCCGCAAAAAAACGTATACATAAGTAGCAGAGAAGTCAACAAACAAATTAAACAAGGACCGAGGGGAAAATTGATGATAAAAGAACCTATACTGAAATGACAACACCAAGTATAATAGAACTACCAACTTCTAGAGCTAACAAGTTAGAAAACAGTCAGGAAGGTTATGCAAATGTCGAACGTCAAATCGGTCAAAACAAAGAACAAATGTCAACACAGGAACATGGGGAATGGAAAACAATCGTTCATCCTAACAATAAAACCAGAACAAAAAGCGTTATATGCACGGGTATAAACAAAATGAATAACTCTATAATAGAAGGAATGGCCAAACGTATATGGATTTATGTGGGCAGGATACAGGGAAAGGATATATCTGAACAACAAATTAAAGAATATCTGGAAGTTAATACGTAAAAGTGAAGAAGCAGAGGTCAAAAAACTGAAAGAAATGGTTTAGTAAAGATGTCACAAGAAAGTCATAGAAATATCTTCAATAGACATCAAAACAACATATAAAAATGTTACATTTTTGTCCATTTACTCAACCCCAGGTGAAACTATTATAAAACATTTCTTGAAGAACTTGAAGATGTACTCGACAAAATATCTTGGACAGAAAACATAATAATAATAGCGGGTTAAAATAAAATAGAAAAAGGCTTTTTACTTGATAGAAGAAATATAACAAAATTTGAATATCAAAACAGATTTAATCTGTTAGTCTTCTACAATTTTAATTTCAAAAAATGTTTATTCCAAAAACTTTCAGAATTTTTTTGAAATTAATAGCGGGTTATTTCAACATCAACATACTAGACAGACAAAACAAGTATACAAGGCTTTGTTACTGCGATCTTGCGCCAATTTAGGCCACAACACCGTTAATTTTTGACCAAATAGTGAAATGATGGCAGACACCCGTACAATTACAAAATTTCTTATCCACCTGAACAGGATTCGAACCCGGACCTTCCGCTCACGAGCCCACGATGCTCTCCCACTGAGCTGTTCACACGATATATTGACTGTTGAAATATCTCAATACCTTTCTGTACTGATTAAAGTTTCAAAAGACTTTGGTCTTTTGCAATTGCATGGTGGCCCATGTCATCCTATTATTTTCATAACATCAACAATTGTCCCCGTTTTCCAGACATTTCTATATCTAATAGTAATCTAACATAAATGTTTGATGGAAAACAGTAATTATGATTATGGGTACTTGGAGTTCCGCATGGGCCCTTCTATTTCCCATTTTTCACGCATGGACATTCCTTGTGTTTTATCCTTGGTAGTGCTATTTAAAATCTACATATTTATCGGACGGTTTCACTTATTATCTATTATTCTACTGTGGATAATAGTTTTTTCCCTTCATTCCTCATATGTACTCATTTCAGATTTAAATATCTCCATATTGATTTCTCGCATATCATTTGGTGAAACATTTTTAAATTATTATAATAAAGTGAATAAAAACAACTTAGCTTAAGTTTCACTGTTTATTTGATGTCTGTTGACATATATGTTTCGGGTTTTTAGCCCATTTTCAAAACTCTTAATTTCAATATCTTGTTATAAATTCATCCACTTGTAAAATAAGAAGGAACGGTTTTTTACTTGATAGAAGGATTATTACAAAATTTGAATATCAAAACAGATTTAATCTGTTAATCTTCTACAATTTTAATTAAAAAAAATTTTTTTGAAGAAACTTTAAGAATTGAATTAATGTCTTTATAAGCACTGCTCATATTTAATAGACGTACAAAATCAAAATTCATCATACAATATCAAATGGAATTAAGAAAAACCAACGAATATAAATTGTCAATTGAAATTAAAATATAAATAAGCAAACATTTTTTTTTGTTTCGTTCCAGGCATGCATACTGAACTCTTCAGACAAACGTACGAAGCCCTGTTTGTTAGAAAATGTATTGTTTTCTGATCCTATATTAATGAAAAATAACTCTCTCAAAAATATAAAACATAATTTCAAGAACTTCTCAAAAACTAATTTATTTGAAATATTCAATATATTTAAATAAATTACTTCAAAAAATCTCAAAACATGTAGCACATCCTCAAGAAATAATTAAAATTACGATAAGATCAGTTCAACATTACATATAAAAATAATAAAATCAATTAAACAATGTATAGACTTACCGAGTGCAATCTTCAGAAATATATGATCTTCAAAAACATGCACATAGGTACATTTATATCCAAGGTACTCTATGTTCCATGTTCACTGATCATATCGTAATTAAACAAAAAAAATGTTTGCTTATTTATATTTTAATTTTAATTGACAATTTATATTCGTTGGTTTTTCTTAATTCCATTTGATATTGTATGATGAATTTTGATTCTATACTTCTATTAAATATGAGCAGTGCTTATAAAGACATTAATTTTATTCTTAAAGTTTCTTCAAAAAAATTGTTTGAAATTAAAATTGTAGAAGATTAACAGATCAAATCTGTTTTGATATTCAAATTTTCATCCACTTGTATTTCTCCCTGTATGATTTGTTTTGTGTAGGTACTTAAATTTTGACAGGTTATAATATTTTACTTCATGTTTTTCTTAACAGTTTTAGTTTTTGCGCGCTTTTTCCACGGAACAGCGTACTATCGTTTAATATTTAAATAAGGTTATTCTGATTTTAACAAATTAATTTTGTGAAAATCAGAATAACCTTATTTAAATATTATTTAATATGGATTTTCAACAAGTAAGGACTGATTCAATTCAGTATTATCGTTTGACCCAAATGCCTGTGATTTTCGAATTTTGATCTGAAAACCGTCTTAAACGACTAGGTTGGACTCACTTATGAAGAATCGGTTAAAAGTAATTCTGTCCTTAAACATGCTAACCTTCGAACGCAAAAAGTAAGTATCTTGAAATCTTCAGAAAAGGTTTGGGGTCTAAATATCTTGACTAAGTAGACTAAAATTGTTCAATAGTTCCGTATTTATTCAGGTTTGAAACTATTTCATATTTTTCCCAATATTTTCGAAAGCACAGATTCGATGGATCTGAAATTCGTCATTTGGAAGTAGAGTAATAACGCACATGTTCGAGTGGAATTTCTTGGGGATTGTATGATTAAAAGTAAAAAAGAAAAATTTGTGAGCGGATCAAGGTTGAGTGCTATCTTAAACGCAATAACTTTCTAATGGAAAGAGGTAAAGATTTGAAAGTTTCGCGGTAGGTTTTAAGCTGAATATCTTGGTTGAGTTTGTTATTGGGCGAAGTCAGTTCAATTGTTTCATAGTTATTCATATTTGATTTTTTGTCTTATTTTTTACAATGTTTTTCAAACTACAGATCCGATGGATCTGAAATTTGTTATTTACAAGCAAAATGATGAGGATCGTATGATTGCCAGATACCAAACAAAAGAAAAATATTTTGTGAGCGGAGCAGCGTTGATCGCTGTGAAAACCATAGCAAAATTTTATGAGGATTGATAATTACAAGATGAAAAAAAATTATTTTGTGTTCAGAGCAGCAAAGTGCTACCGAAACCTTAGCAACAATCCTACGATTGGATTTTAAATCAGCATTTAGATGTAAAACAACGACATGAAGGCTAATACAAAATTTCTTGAGTATCGTGGGTGATATGGACAAGCGCGCAAAAGCTTCTAACTTCACGTCAGTGCTTTTCAGCATTCTTTTTATTTCAATTGATTGGTTTTGTATGTTTTTTCCAGAATTTGACAGAATTCAATACTGCCCATAACCGAAGAATATCTATGCTTGGCATCTCTGATGACAATGATAAAAGAACTGCTAGTAGAAAACGTAAACGAAGCTTTGTTACCTTCAATGAAGATGAAGAGGTCATTAACCCAGAAGATGTGGATCCTTCGATTGGCAGGTTTAGAAATTTAGTACAAACTACTGTCGTACCAATGTATAAACGACAAAAAATATCTGAAAATCTCGGAATAACTACCTTAGAATTTAAGCAGCAAAAACCAATGAATCATGTGTCTGTAGATTTGTACAATGATTTGCCACCAGAATCTCATTCTTCCAGTATGAATATATATAGTTCTTTGAGCACTAAACTAGGGATGGTACTGCCTAATCCTGCACCTGATGTTGAAATGGGCCAACCAAATCCTACGCCTTTTGTGCCTCAACAAGTGCAAAGTGCAGATCCTTCAGAACCGAAGAAAAAGAAATATGCGAAAGAAGCTTGGCCTGGCAAGAAACCAACGCAAGCTTTACTTGTTTAGATTTATGCTTAGTTATTTTAAGTTCAAACCCATTAAATAGTGTATTAACATTTATTATTTTGTTTTTGTATATATATTTTTTTGAATGAGAAACTATATTTGTATTCTTTGGATCTATTAAATATAAGTGTGTTATTAAATGTAATATCCTATTATTTATGTGGAGATTTCATTGATTTTATATGATTTAAATAAAGGGCTTATCTTTCTCTTTTTCATGTAGAAAGCAATTTTCTTGAGCCTATTTTTACGAAGGATTCTAGAATGGGTCAGATAAGCGTCTGTGGTGTAATGGTACTTACCTAACGTAAGCGGGTTCATGTTTTGGTGCATGTAGAAATTTTCTGTCTAGGATGGCTAGCTACCATTTAACTGTCGAGTTGAAAATTAACCATGCTGTGCCGTGTGAGCAGTTTTCCTCCTCTGATAAAAGAGAACGGTTGGTTCACTTGAAGCTTTGCAAAAGGCTTAAACTGATCTCTTCGCATGAAAATTCGGTGCAAACTCTACAATCGAAATATTCAGCCAGAAACTTCCAATTGTTTCACCTAGGATATATATATATATATATATATATATATATATATACATATATATATATATATATATATATATATATATATATATATCCTAAGACCACGAATCATTCTTCGAGTGCTTGCCAAATACCTGTTTTATTATCCTCATACTCCTATCTTCTGTAAAGATCCCTTAGAAGCTTTTTCAGCTTGATGTGTTAGGAGTTCACTTATGTTCTGGGTAGGCCTTGTTACTGCGATCTTACGCCACAGTACTGTTAATTTTCGACCCAACAGGGAAATGGTGATCCAAACTAGTACAACTAGAAAATTTCTTTTCCACCTGAACAGGACTTGTACCCGCGACCTTTCGGTTACGAGCTGTGCTCTTACATCGGCTTGGTGGAGACTCAATTCCAAGAAAGCAACTGGAACAGAAGGGACTCCTGTCATTTTATTCAAAAAGTGTTCACCAGAGCTTAAACCTGTTCTTTATAAGATGTTCACTAGGTTATACAGGGATGGAATTTTACCTGATTCAGAGAAGAGTGCACAAGCCTATACCAAAGAAGGTGGGACGTGTTTTCCATAAAATTACCGCCCAATAGCGATAATATCCATTTTGTTTTAAGTCATGGAGGCAGCTATCAACCTCGAAATGGTTAGATGTAACAATTAAAAATAATTCGAGAAATAATTATACTGAAGCTCTCGGATGAATGCGGATAGCGAGGGAGCTTCCACCTCTTAGTTTGAGAGACGGCGTTTCGTTTCCGAGCATGCGCATCTGAAACTCGTCAGACAGGCTTGATGCGCAGGCTCTGCCTGTCAAGCCGGTGACCATGCGTCCGCTTGGAACTCTGATTTTCAAACGCATTGCCTTACTGTATTTGAACCTAGCGGGGACGGTTAGTCACAATTCTTATGACTGGTCGGGTCCTCTATCGGTACGCCGGTCAAACTACAATAGAGCAGGGCAGGTTTCCGGACGGGGAGCGAAGTCGTTCGCTACACACTCCCCCTCCAGCGAGCGTTGATAAGGGTCACGAAATAGGACGTTGGGTTCAGGCAAGGATGCAGTCCGCCGCTGGGCTGGTTGCGGTGCCATCTCCAGCGGGGATCTGTGGAACGAAAGGAAAGGGCCATCTCGGAATATGGATAGGGGGCAATTAGAGCCACCTATTGAATGGGTTGGCTCGCTCTTGAAGCAAACCCTCCCAATCACGTCGGGGTCACCAATGAAGCTCTCGGATGAATGCGGATATTGCGAGGGAGCTTCCACCTCTTAGTTTGGGAGACGGCGTTTCGTTTCCGAGCATGCGCATCTGAAACTCGTCAGACAGGCTTGATGCGCAGGCTCTGCCTGTTACACCGGTGACCATGCGTCCGCTTGGAACGCTGATTTTCAAACGCATTGCTTTACTCTATTCGAACCTAGCGGGGACGGTTAGTCACGATTCTTATGACTGGCCGGGTCCTCTATCGGTACGCCGGTCAAACTACAATAGAGCAAGGCAGGTTTCCGGACGGGGAGCGAAGAAGTCGTTCGCTACAATACTAATCATACCGATAATTTAGAGTGCAATTCGAATAAATTCAATCGATATTTTTATAATAATTACCCTAAAAATAATTATCGCGATAATCAACCCAGATTTCCTCCGCGACCAATTCAATTTTTTAATCGTCAGATGAACACTCGATATCCGAGTACATCTAGAAACCCCAATGTCAATGTCTTTGAACCAAATCCTAATCAGAGGATTACTACTCTCCCAGAAAAAATTTCAGTGCGAACACGTAACTATCCTCAAAAACGACAAAATTATTCGACGCAATATCAGAACAACCCCCAAAGAAAATTCTTTAACAATAATCGAAGCCCTGACTTCTTAGTAGAAGAATGAACACATATTGAGTCAAATTCTCAAAATAATATTAAATCAGAAATGAACGAAAAAAATGTTTCACCAATGATAGAAAAAATATTACTGAAAATTTTCAATAGCTAGCCCTAGAAGATTCATGGACTTGAATCAAACGCTGGATATTAAAAACCAATTGCCCTTTATTGAATTCGAGAATCCTTTTTTGTATACTACTCTGTCAAGAAAGTACCGGGAATTTTCGATTAAAACAACATTTTCACATTTAATCGTCAAAATTTATTGGGTCTCCTTCAAAATAGGCTCCATTTGCTCCAATACATCTATGCCAACGGCACTTCCAATTATCGAAACATTTTTTATAGGCGCTTTCCGGGATGGACTTTAGCTCTCGCGCCGAATTTTGTTCTATGGCTTCAATCGATTCAAAACGGGTGCCACGAAGGGGCAATTTTAGTTTTGGGAAGAGGAAAAAGTCGCAGGGAGCCAAATCCGGCGAATACGGTGGTTGCTGAAGCACGTTTGTTGAGTTTTTGGCGAGAAAGTCAGTCACAATCGTAGCTCGGTGAGAAGGCGCGTTATCGTCATGCAAAATCCATGAGTTGTTCGCCCACAAATTTGGCCGCTTCTTACGGATATGCTCACGCAAACGTTTCATAACGCCTAGGTAATACTCCTTGTTTACCGTCTGACCCTCTGGATCGAATTCGTAGTGCACCACGCCACGGATATCGAAGAAAACAATGAGCATCACCTTCATTTTCGAGCGGCTTTGGCGTGGTTTTTTCGGTTTCGGCTCATTTTTTGCCACCCATTCCGATGATTGCTGGCTTGTTTGCATATCGTACTCGTAGACCCAGGTCTCATCACCAGTTATAATGCGTTCCATGAATGTAGAATCGGAATTACAGCGATCCAGCATGTCTGAAGCAACCTGTTCGCGATGACGTTTTTGAAGAAAATTCAGGTCTTTCGGTACGAGTCGTGCGGCCACCTTTCTCATGGCCAAAATATCAATCAAAATCGTACGTGCGGACTCGTGGGATATCTTAAGATCATGTGCTATCTCTCTCAAGCTGGTACGACGGTTTTCCAGCACCCTTTCCTTAATTTTATCGACGTTATCTTCGATCGAAGCCGTCAATGGGCGACCACTTCACGACCGTCCTTGAAGGCTCTGTACCACTGATATGCACGAGTTTTCGATAGAGCATTATCACCAAAGGCTTTTTGCAACATTTTCAATGCATCGGCACACGAAAATTCATTTGCAACACAAAACTTTAAACTAATTCTTTGCTCAACGTAATCACCCATAGTAAAAATCGGCACGCACTCTGACATCGACTGACTTGATCAGCTGTTGCAAACACACTAGTTGACAGATCCCGCTCAAGCTTGGCCTAGTAATTAAGGACAGTGGTACGAACCTAGGAAAAAAATTTTTTACCTGCCTCATTGCCCCGCCAGATTTAAATCGATAATTCCCGGTACTTTCTTGACAGAATGTATAATTATCACGGTTGAGAATCAGGTAAAATCTCCGTCTATACGGGATAAATTTTAATACTCTGATAGAAAACTCTAGAAAGGCCGCCCTCCATCCTATGTTAGGTTAATATGCTGTTCATTTTTTTTGTCTTCATAAGTGTTTATTGCAGGCTTCTTTTACAACTCTAAATTTTGAATTGGCGTGTTGGTTTATACAAATCTCTTTCCTGGTACCTAAGACTTAAGATAGGTGCTTAAGTTTTAAACAGTACACATATATATTTTTAAAATCTGTAATTTTCTTTTTAGTTAGTTGGTTAGATAGTGAGTTAGTTAGTTACTTTACTTAGATAGTTAGTCAGTTAGTTAATTTCATAATGAGCCATCAAACATTTCATTTTAGCAGATTGAAATCATAATTTTCCTCGAATATCAATTTGATCATAGAATGTGAAATTTTGGAAATTTTATGCGATATTCCTATTTTTTTCCAAATAATGACTTCTGATATAACTTTTTATTTAATTTCATAGAACTGTTTATAATGAACAATAAAACGTTACATTTCAGATGACTAAGTTCATAATTTTCCTCCATTATTTCAAAATAATAAGGGATAAACACATGCGATAAAAGAATCTCACAACTCATATGGAAGTTTGTTATTGTTTATTCCATTGAAAAAAATTCCATAAAAAGTTCTTATTCATGCCGCCTAAGAGTATATAGTTTGAGAGCACTTGAAAACCAACATTGCCATTTTCAGATGAGACAACAGGCAGCCCTTTTCCTTAAGAAATTCCTGTGTATACTAGTTGGCACACTAGTGCTCGTGATATATTCTTAAACTAAAAGATTGTACTAAATAGAAATGGGGTGTGTTGTGACCTCAAAACGATTTTTTGATATGTTGATCCTGAAGCTTACTGTGTTCAATAAGTTAAAGAACAAGGCGAAATCGTAGGTGACAACGTTATGCAGGTTTGGAAATCACGTTTTACTGTTAAGATATTCAATGCATAAGAAAGAGAAGTTCAACCATCCAGTGGAACATTGGAATAATCGAAAGATATCTGCATTACGATAATGAATAATCCAGTGTATATGAAAAAGAATGCGCTCTTCTCTCATACAGATGTAGCCTTTGTTGATAGTTGACCACCTCATTTCGTTTCGGATAATTCACAAATTAAGTTGCTGCATAGAACTCAGAAGTGTGTAGTCCAACCAGTTTGAAATGGTATAAATTGATTCATAAGACACAGAATTTCAGTGGTTATCTCTTAAACATGATTTTTAGTCACCACTTTCTTTACTTAAGTAAAAAATCATTTCAATTTTAAATTTTCACAAAGTACAATCAGAATTCATAATTCATCTGGTATTTAAGTCTCCAAAGTAGTATGAACAAAATCTCTCATAGAAATAAATATTTCATGTTTTGTTATGCAGTATTTCTTCCTTTCATATTGACCAGATTTTGGAATATCTAACGGCCAGTTACATAAACGAAATTAAAACCTCCTGTTTCCCAAATAGTCTCCTTTAAGGATAAAACGTGTTTCATAAGCAAATTTTAAGGTTAAGGGGAACTTAAAAGCGTCTTTTATCTTAAAGTGAGAAAATCGGCCCTTTACGGCTGGAAAAGGATCCTATAACGAGAGACTAGACACTGCGCAGGTGCTCGATAAACACGAAAACAGTGGACATAACCTTCCTCTGTCACATTAGTCCATTTTGTTTGATACGATGTTCGTACTACGAAATATGTTAACGTTCAAACCGTGTGTAATTCAGACTTTAGAATCAGAATTATTGTAGCTAGATGACCTGGCTCAACACATGATCAAACCATCTTTAATAACAGTGTCTTGAAGAGACAATTTGAGAATGGTAAATTTGGACTTGGTGATAGTGGTTATAGTTTGCAGACTTATGACTGCAGCTGAAAATTTATTTAAGCAGTCAATTATACGAACTAGAAATATGGTGGAGAGAAAGTATGGAGTTTGGAAACGTCGTTTTCCTATCCTTTCTAAAGGAATGAGTGTTAAGTTAACAACCATAAGGGCAATTATTGTTGCTACCGCTGTTTTGCACAATATAGCTATAGATATGAACGAAATGTTTCCAAATGAACGATTGCAGGAGGAAGAGGACTTTCAAACAAATTCAACTAATGTTAATGCAGCTCGTCAAGTGAGAGTCTATTATTAACTAATTTAAAATTTATAATTGTGTGATAATTGAAAATAGATTTGCTTGTCACTTGTGAAACTATTCTTCATATTCAATTTGGATCTTCAACATGACAAGATTTCATATAATTTTTATAAGATTTTACAAGGTATGTATTTAGATAGGTTTCTATGTTTGTATTTCTGATTCATTGTTTTACTTTAGGTAACATCTGAAAAAGTTTCAAGTGAGAATAAAGAAATAAAAATATTATGTGTTATTGAAATTTCTGTTTTTAATTCAAAGTTGAGGGGATTTCATAGTCTGCAGCAATACTGATAGAATTCTAATACCGCTTTTTCCAGAAAGTGCATTCAAAATGAAAAAGATATTATTATTATTATTTAATTTTCTTTTCATCTCCATAATTTTCAAATCTAATTTTTTAAGCTTTGAATGCTCTTCTTTTTTTCTTCTATTCTCTTCCTTGATAGCCACTATCTGAGCTTCTACTATGTTAACCAGTGCTTATTCTAATTTATATTTACATAAACTTGAACAATATTACATGACGCTGCGAACAGTTTAAGTATTGGTAATTAAATAATTCAAAATAATGGGTGACAGTCGTGGAATATCACAAATGAAGTTGGAAGGCAACGTGGCTGAAAACTGGAAGATATGGAGAAGCCGATTCGAAAATTATTTTGTAGCCAGTGAAGTTAATCTTAAGAGTGAGTCTACACAATGTGCACAATTATTACATTACATTGGAGAAGAATGTTTTCGAATTTACACGACATTCACCTTTGAAGAAGACGAGAAGAACAAATTGTCTAAACTAATTGAGAAATTTGAACAACATTTTCTACCGAAGGAAAATGTTACCTACGAAAGGTACAAATTTTTTTCAAGTCGGCAACAAAGTGGCCAATCGCTAGAAAATTTTGTCACAAGTTTGAAAGAAGCATCAATGAAATGTAAGTTGGGAAGCCTTCAGGAGAGCTTAACAAAAACTGTCCTTATCTGTGGCATACAGAACACTGCTACTAGAGAAAAATTGCTCCAAGAAGATAGAGAGGATAAAATGACTCTCGAAGAAGCTGTCCACATATGTCAGATACTGGAGACATCGAAACAAAGAAGTGAGGCAATTCAAGGTCGTAATTACCCAGTGGAAGTAGATGCAGTAAACAGGAGAATTCAAATTAAGTCATGCAAGAGATGCGGAGGCAACCATGCAATCAACGAATGTCCAGCATATGGTAAAGAGTGCTTCAACTGCAAGAAGAAGAATCATTTCTCCAATTGTTGTAAGCAAAAGAAGACCAGAAGAGTTAATAATGTGGAACAAGAAGTAAATGAAGTGATTCAAATCTCAGGTACAGATAATTCAAGTTCATTTTTTATAGGCAATGTTGAAAGAATCAATGCAGTTGGGGATGAATGGATTACAGAAATTAAAATAAATGATAAAATAGTTAATTTTAAAGTAGACACAGGAGCCATGGTTAATGTTTTACCTTATCAAATGTTTAAAAAATTGAATTTGAATGAATCTTTAATCGAAAAAACTAGTCAAAAATTGGCTTCTTATACAGGTGATCTATTAGATATAAAGGGAACATGTAAATTGAAGTGTCAAAAACGTGATAACTTATTTGACATAATGTTTTACATTGTAAATAATAATTCTCAATCAATATTGGGTTTAAAAGATTGTGAAAAATTTAATCTGTTCAAAAGAATTGATAATATAAGTAATGGAAATTATTATGACTTTTTAATTAATGAATTTGAAGACATTTTTACTGGGATAGGGTGTTTAAATTCTGAGCCATATCACATCCAAATCGAAAAAGATGCTGTACCAGTGGTGCATCCAGTGAGAAAAGTCCCCATTCCATTGATGGATATGTTGAAAACGAGTATTGATGAATTAGTTAATAATAAAATTATTCAGAGAGTGGAGGGACCTTCTGATTGGGTTAATCCACTGGTGATTGTAAAGAAACCCAGTGGAAAATTGAGGATTTGTTTAGATCCAAAAGACTTGAATAAGGTAGTAAAAAGGGAATATTGTCTGATACCCACATTAGATCAAATTACAAGCGATATGGCTGGAGCAACAATATTTAGTACTTTAGATGCTGCTCAGGGTTTTTACCAAATAATGTTAGATAAAGAAAGTTCTGATCTGTGCACTTTTGGTACCCCATTTGGTAGGTTCAAATTTTTGAGGTTGCCTTATGGACTAAAACCTGCTCCAGAAGTTTTTCAGCAGAAATTTCAAAATTTATTCAAATCAACAAATTCAAAAATTTATATTGATGATGTTATTGTGTGGGGAAAAACTAAAAGTGAACATGATCAGAGATTGAGAAATGTATTAGAGATAGCTCGAAATAATAACATTACCTTTAATTTAGATAAATGTAGATTCGGACAAGAACAAAACAGACACGCTTGTAAGTACATGTACATAATAGTAATTAAATAAAACAGTTGTTAACCAGTGCTTATTCTAATTTATATTTACATAAACTTGAACAATATTACATACTAGAGCTGTTTTTTTTATAATACATCTCTTTCGCTTCGGCAAGTGGGTTCGTAACAGTTGGGCTCAACTGTTTGGAAATTGGCTCCCTCAATATCAATGGATCCCCACCACCAGTCCCTTTAATATGACTGCGTTGAGCAGCTACCACCTTTCTAGTTCAAGTTTTTATATTGTCATATTTGGATTTGAGCTGGTCCCCATCTCTCCAATGGAGAACTGTTGCATTGAAAGCAGTTGCTATTCTCTGCCAGTCTTTATCCTATAATATTAAAATTCTCTTTTTCAATCAATTCCAAGAGACGTAGTTCCTCCTCTAGTTTTAAAGTAATTTTTTTTTCTTTTCTTCCGTATTCATTAATATAACTCACGTTTACTAAAATATAGCAATTCGCACGTAATAATGATATAAATTCCAATATACTGTCTTCTGCACATAACCATGTTTATGCAAAGACTGGTTTATGCTTCTTTTCTTTTTGAAGTGAAACTTCTTTAGGCGCATGAGGGTAAAATTTTCACAAATGTAACGTCACGCAAGTATGCAACGGAAGTGACGTCACGTAGTGCTAACTTCCAGACGCATAGGATCCCGACGGGCAAAGCCCGTCGACTAGATATCGGTGCGAACCGAAGGTCCGCACTTCCCTTCAGACCGTAGTACCGTTCCCGAGATAAATCCAAATAAAACGGGAATCCCGCGAACTCCGACGAGCCCCGCCCGAAAATTTTCGGACCCTCGGAAAAAACGGATATATCTCGCGACGGGCGAAGCCTGTCGCGAAAATACCAGTTCGGACCGAAGGTCCGATAGACCCGCTACCCGCGAAAGCCCGTATATTTCGTGGATGACTTTCCGTCGCGTCGAAACGAGCCGATGAAAATTTCCGGACTTTTCCCGCGCTCGCCAAACGGTCACCGCCCTCCGCCAAGGGATGACCAAAGACGGAATTTGAAAGAAAAGTAGATCCCACCTAAAATTATAGAAAATTATTAAAAAAAATTGATTTTTTCAAACCGGATCGATCGAAAAATATAGATCAATCGACTACACCAGTATCTTCCTTTTTCCCTTTAAGTCTCAAAAATCTAAAGTTTTAGATTTGTATAAATATAAACAAGACTGATAAATTAGTTCGCCAAAGACATGTGTACTTTGTACGCACGCACTTTTTTTTTACAAGTTCCGACGCTTAGTTCACAATTTTTACAGAATATCATCAACTACATTCGTAAAATCACTAGTTCTCAGGATAGCCAACAGTCGGAAACATATGACCGGGCGCATTAAAGGAAGCTTTAAGTAAAGGACGGTCGATGTGCGTTTATGAAACTGATGCTCCCATTTAAAGGACCCTTTTTCATAAAGGAGCCTTTTGATGTTTATGAAACTGGCCATAAGGGAATTAAGTAATGAATCCCACTGTGACAAATCTTTAAGGATAAGCAAAACATTTCTTCGTAAATAAGATTTTATTTAGCAATAAATTGGATCAAAACTTATCATATGGAACCAAAATAGGCATTCATACCATCAAAACATGACAATACCATTTACATAAGATATTCAAATGTCAACGTTCATTATATATTTCAACATTTACGTAACTTTCAATATACAGTTTTCAGATGACTGTAATAAATTGTTTGTACAAAATTTCCTTGTGTTTATTGCAATGTGAAAAGATTATTTAAAATAGATACTTTTTCTATATTCTTTCATTAATATATATTCCATTACAATTTGATTGATTAAGGTTTACATATTGTTTGTTGTATATTTCATTAGATTAAAATACTGATTCATGAAATTGTGGACATTGAAAAAACTCAACAAAAATTGATATCACTTGAATTAAATGCATAATTATCTAAATTTTATTAAAAACTGTATTTTTCACATTCAATCTCCAACAGAATATGAAAAACCACTATCAAAATTGGTAATATTGCCACAATTTCTTGAAAAATTGCTAGGATACTTATCATGAAACCAATAAAATTTTTCCCTAAAGCTAAAATGCCTTAATTAATTAATGTACAATCAGCATTGAAACATTAAAAAAATTATGATCCATTCTGAATAACCTCAGGTGCAGCGGTTTGAATAGCATTAAAAGTATCACTGATGTCATCTACAGTTTTTTTATCACCTACATTGGACTTGTCTTCGGAGATACTTTTCCTGGAATTTTTCCTACTTCTTGGTTTCTTCCTTAACAACAATAACTCTGAGGAATTTTTTGGAATGAAAGTAGTCCACTCATTGGATTTGAGGTCTAAGTATTCTATTGTGTTCAGGAAATTCTTGCCTAGAATTGAAAATCATTATTAATGGATAGCAAAATGGAGAATATTGAGATTACATGATTAGTTTATGTATTATTTAATTACAGTCTGATGAAATAATATACAATATATTATAAGGTAGACATTCTAATGGCTGGGCAGAAATTTGGGTAAATTTCATTGAATCATCTACATGTCTTTGGTAATATTCGATCACATTGACCACGAAGAATAATGACATGTGTCACAATAGTTTTCGTAGTTATCTATTATATATAATTCCAGTGTCACGATGTTTGTCCGGGATGAACCAGAAACTACTGAGCCGATTTTAATGTTTTTTTTAAATATGTGCTTTTCTCCAACTTGAGAGATAGTTTATTTCTCGAATTTGAGATTGCAATTTTATTTATTGTGAATTAATTGTTTTTTATCTAACAAAGAGACATAGTTCGGTAAGATTCTAACAGATGACGGTATAAGGTAGTCAGTTGACTGAATTGAGTGATTATCCAACAGATGGCGCTATGTTAAAAGTACTATCACTTTAATTAATAACCTACAATTCATTAATATAACCGACCACGTGTTGCTCAGTCCAAAGTATAAGAAAAAATTTCATTCGGTGAAATTATTCTTACTTTTTTTAAAATTTTTGGTGCTTTATTGTTTAGAACTTTCTTATCAAAATAAATAATTAAATATTTATTATAGAAGAATGATTTTAAACGATGTGAGACTGCTTGCTGAGTGACTTCTGATGTTAGAGCAAGTTCTTTTTGTGTTTGAGATGAATCTTCCTCCAATAATTCCTCCAATTCTGCATCCTCGTAAATTTTTGGCCTTCTACTGCGATCTCTGTCTTCTACGTCGAAATCACCATTTTTAAACTTTTGAAACCACTCCCGACACGTTCTCTCACAAAGCACCCTCACCATATGCTTCTACGAGCAATTGATGCGCCTCAGCAGCAGATTTCTTTAAATTAAAGAAGTAAACTAATATTCCCCGCAAATGACGCTTACTTGGCTCAAATTTTGACATTTTCAACTTATTAAAATTATATTTTATCAATATACAATCAATGATATTAATAGGTTATGTTGTTCTTGAATGACCAAACTATTTTTTAAGCCAGTTATCATCTGCGAAAGCTAACCGAAACTCCGTGCCGCGCCATCTACAATAAAACGGCGGAAACTTATTTGTACTCCTAATATTATCATATCACATATTTTTATTATTACACTGTACTAGCTGATCCAGCAAACGTTGTTTTGACATAAAAATTATTTCTAGGAAATTTTTTTGATTATACCTCATTTAATGATTGTTCTTTATCAAAGTAACGAATATATTTTAAATTAGTTATCCGTGTTTCTATTTCTAATTATGGCAATTGAAAAATAATTGAATATCAATCTTTCAGTCCAAAAAAATTATTATAATTTATATTGAAAAAAGACAATGCATGATAAAACTTATTGTATAATATTAAACGATCACTTGCATTTGTATTTATATTAAAATAACACTCGGTTTATATTTCACAGTTTATTCAGAAATCTGACACGTGTTTCGGTATTTCAACCATCTTCAGAGGAGTACAAAAAGTAACTGTTACTTTTTGTACTCCTCTGAAGATGGTTGAAATACCGAAACACGTGTCAGATTTCTGAATAAACTGTGAAATATAAACCGAGTGTTATTTTAATATAAATATTATAATGTTTCACCTAGAACCAACCGCAAACTCAATTCTTCTTACTTGCATTTGTATTTTAAATTGAATGCTTTTTTTGTCATTGCCAATTATATACCGATTTTATTTTAATTGTATTGTATTATTATAAGAAACTTTAAGAATTAATTTAATTCTTAAAGTTTCTTAAATAAATTTTTTGAAATTAAAATTTTGGAAGACTAACAGATTAAATCTGTTTTGATATTCAAATTTTGATACATACGGATGCGAACTCCCAGAAATGCGGGGAATTTAACGATGTAAAATGTACATATTGTGCTAAAAAAGTGAAGGATTATGTGAAGTGTGGAAAGTGTTATAATAATCTCCACAGATCATGTCTTGCACAAGCTGGCAATTTGGAAAATACACCGTGTAAACATGAGAGGTAAGAAACTCATGAAAATTCAACAGAACTAAAAGATGTAATTGTCCAGAATAAAATGCTGGAATTGGAAAACAACTATTTCAAATAATTAATCAAAGAAATAACCGAAAATAATCAAATCTCTATGCAAAACAATATGTTTTATGAGAAAAAATTGAGTTCCTAGAAGATAACAAAAAACATGAAATGAAAATATATTTGCAAGCAACACAAAAAACTAAACTGTCAACTGTAAGAAAGCACAGAAAGTCATGAAGAGGTTAAATAATAGTACAACACAAACTACTGCGGAAACATCCAAAGAAGATAATGAGACATCTGACCTACCACCTATGAACATAAATGAAAGACACAAGGGTAACCTAGAAATTGTTTCAAAGAATGTCAACAATCCAGTTATTTTGATTTCAAAAACAACTATGGAAAAAGATGAAATAGAACTCTCTCCTAAACCCACATCGGAAGAATTCATTTCTGTCAGGTCAAGAAGGCATAAGAAACCAAATGTTAGTACTGGACCATTGGAAAACACAACATTTAAATCTATAAAAGCAGACAAGCAAGAATAGAAATTATGGCTGTTTATATACCAAATAAAATTAGATGTTATATTTTGTTATATCATTTGGATGTCTTATAATGAATGTTTATTTATGTTTATTTTATATGTCGTTTGATATAAGTGGTACTTATATAATTTAATTCCTGAAGTTAAAATTATTAAATATAATTTTTTGAAATTAAATATGTAGAAGGCTAACAGAATAAATCTGTAAATGTTTGATTGTATCGGTCTCTACTTGTCGGAAATACGTCTTGATGATTAAAGTAAAACAACTTAATTTCCGCTAATTTATTTAATTTCACAACAATTGTTTCGTCATGACAACATGACTTCGTCAGGTGAATATGGTACTAACTACATATTTCATATTGAGTTCTTTAAATATTCAAAATGTACAGAAAAGAAGGTAGTGGGAATTTATAGTAATTTGTTTTTTTATTATAACACAAAGTTTCAGAAAAGGTTAAGTAAGGGGGATTTATTGAGGTCCGTTTGGTTGTATAGGAGAATCTGTTTTTTATTGTATCTGTCAATTTCGAGGGCTTCTAGGTTGTTCAACCTGAGATTCTTTTTTTCTAGGTGTAAGATTTTGTAGTTATTGTCAAAATCATGTCCTGTCTCCAAAAAATGGTCAGCATATGTTGAATTTTCCGTTTTTTCCAAAATATGCTTTATCGTGTTCACGTATCCTAGTGCCGAAAGATCTACCTGCCTGACCCACATATATAGATGAGCAAGTACCGCAGTTTAACCTATAGACTCCAGACTTTTTGTTTTTATGGATCAAATCTTTATTATTTTTCATTAAATTTCCTAACGTGTTTCTTGTTTTGAATGAAATGTTGCAGTTACTCTTTTTCTTTAAATATCTTGCTATTTTTTTCGGACTTTTTGTTTATGTACGTTAAAGAAATATATTTTGTATCATTAGCTATTGATGGATATACAAGCGATATTGATTGCATTCGTTTCAATAATTTATTTTTGAAATTGAAACCATTGTTAAATGCAATCTGTTTTATTATATTCAGTTCTCTATCAAAATTCTCTTGCGTCATGGGTATGTTGATTAATCTAAATATCATGCTATTATAAGCTGCTAGTTTTTGAGAATGTAGGTGATTAGAATTTGAGTGGATCGTATTATTTGTATGAGTGGGTTTCCGGAAAATTGAAAAGTCATGTTTATTGTTAATTTTTGAAATTTTTAAATCAAGAAAATTGATGCTGTTGTTTTGTTCTATTTCATTGGTGAATTTTATTGTAGGAGATAATGTATTAATAAATTCTAAAAACATCGCAAGCTGTCTACTGGTACCGGTGAATAAAGATGAAATGTCATCCACGTAACGATACCAATAAATGAAATATTTAAAGAAGGGACTCTCTTGGATTTTGGTTTTTAGGAAGTCCATAAATATTTCGGATAATATCGGAAAACCAAAATCCAAGAGAGTCCCTTCTTTAAATATTTCAGTCAATATCGCTTGTATATCCATCAATAGCTATTGATAGAAAATATATTTCTTTAACGTACATAAACAAAAAGTCCGAAAAAAATAGGAAGATATTTAAAGAAAAAGAGTAACTGCAACATTTCATTCAAAACAAGAAACACGTTAGGAAATTTAATGAAAAATAATAAAGATTTGATCCATAAAAACAAAAAGTCTGGAGTCTATAGGTTAAACTGCGGTACTTGCTCATCTATATATGTGGGTCAGGCAGGTAGATCTTTCGGCACTAGGATACGTGAACAGGATAAAGCATATTTTGGAAAAAACGGAAATTCAACATATGCTGACCATCTTTTGGAAACAGGACATGTTTGACAATAACTACAAAATCTTACACCTAGAAAAAAGGAACCTCAGGCTGAACTACCTAGAAAACCTCGAAATTAACAGATACAATAAAAAACAGATTCTTCTAAACGACCAGACGGACCTCAATAAATCCCCCTTACTTAACATTTTCTAAAAATTTGTGTAATAATAAAAAAACAAATTACTGTAAATTCCCACTACCTTCTTTTGTGTACATTTTGAATATTTAAAGAACTCAATATGAAATATGTAGTTAGTACCATACTCACCTGACGAAGTCATGTTGTCATGACGAAACAATTGTTGTAAAATTAAATAAATTAGCGGAAATTAAGTTGTTTTACTTTAATCATAAATCTGTAAACATTAGAAAAGCTAATTATTTTTACTGAATTTTTTGAGAATAATACTGTCATAAATATAATGACAGAAACAAATTGATTTAAAACACAAATTTTTCTAAATCGTGCGAGGGCATCTACAGGTCCACAGCTATATTGAGCTTTGTGTTTTTTACTATAAGTATGCTACAAAGTGTTGTAAAAAAAGGATGAGCAGTGAATGTACTGATCTAAAAATCCACTAATTTGAAGTCCAATTTTTTTCGAAAATACTACCAACTATAAATTAATATTTTTCAGGTAAGATTTGCTGTTAAGAGTAATTTGTTTTGGAAATCCAAAATATGTCTGGTTGTATGTTGTCTATACAGATAAAAAGGTACTATCTTTGGTGAAGACAATAAACAGTATGATGTAGAAACAAATGTTGCAATGACCCTCAGGCAATCACTTTTTGGTTTGGGATATTGTATCATAACTGATAATTTTGACACATTTCCACAACTGGTGATCAGCTTATGAGGAAAACATAGACTCTTCTGGTACCGTAAAGGGCAATAGGCATGGAATGCATAATCCATCCAAATAAGGTTTTCTTTTTTTTCTATGAGTCCATCTTCATCTCATTAAAGGTTGGCAACAATCTCGGCCAACGTCTGTCAATAAGGTTACATAGTATTCAAAGAGGAAAGGTATAGGCATTACTGTTCACAACACAAACAACATTATTGTAAAAATAAATATGGATGAAAACAGAATGGAATCCACTGTAGCCAATGATAACACTCTGAAAAAAATTAATGTGTCTGTGTACAGTCTTGCACATGTCTAGGCATGGATAAAATGAGATGGTCGATTTCCACTTGTAGCACCTCGTTCCAAGCAACTTTCAGCTTGTACGAGTTAGGAGATCAGTGGTGTTCTGGGTAGGCCTTATTACAGCGATCTTACGTCACTTTAGGTCACAGCACTGTTAAATTTTGAACCAACAGTGAAATGGTGGCGATACCCGTCACTAAACAATTTCTTTCCCATCTGAACAGGATTTGATCCCGCAAACTTTCGGTTACGGGCCTGAAGCTCTTACCACTGAGCTGACGATATACATATATAATTTTCACATTACATAATTTTTGTCCGAGTGAACCAATAAACGAATGAAAAACAATAAACAAATGAATTTTATACCAAAATATGGTATACTAACCTGCCTGCTCCAAAGATTAATTCAAACACTCACTTCATGCGGGCCAATCCGAGCCTGGAATGCGTATATCTCGATTTGGAAAAAGAATTACAATCAAACTATACGGTCTCTGGAAGAGTATTGTGAATTAGGAGAATACCGTGAAACTCAAATCCCTCCAACTTGGAAGAGATATCCCCCACCGTGAAGAAGGTTGCAGTTACGAGTTAACATCATTATTTTAAATATTCTTTTCTTCAGGCTAACCAAAACTAAATTTCATACATTTGGTGGACAGCGAATTTATTTGTTCATGGTTCAAATTATTTTAAATGCATATTATTTAATGAATTGTATGCTAAAACTATCAAATTGAACAACTGACCTGAAAACCCTCCAACTGCATATAATCTGTCACCCACAACTGCCACCTCCACATTAGCACGAGGAGTAGTCATGGTGGGTCCCACAATCCAGGTCTGGGTTATTTCATCAAACACCTCTGTGCTGTTTAGGGAATGAGTGCCATCTGAACCCCCTACGACATAAATTTTATTGTTGAAAACTGCAACTCCACATCCTCTACGAGCAGTGTTAATTGGCTTGAAGAAAGACCATGTGTTCTCTTCAGGACTGTATACTTCTACTGAGCTTAAGCAGTTCCATGCTTCACATCCGCCAATAGCAAAGACTTGATTGTTGTATGCAGTCACTGCAGCTTGGTATCTGCCTGTAAGTATATTCCGATTAGGTTAAAATTTTTACAAAGATCGCCAGGAAACCATCAATAACTAAATTTTCAAGCTTTCATGAAATTTTTAAATTGTATTAGGAGTACAAATAAGTTTCCGCCGTTTTATTGTAGATGGCACGGAGTTTCGGTTAGCTTTCGCAGATGATAACCGGCTTAAAAAATAGTTTGGACATTCAAGAACAACATAACCTATTAATATCATTGATTTTATATTGGTACAATATAATTTTTATGGGTTGAAAATGTCAAAATTTGAGCCAAGTAAGCGTCATTTGCGGGAAATATTAGTTTACTTCTTTAATTTAAAGAAATCTGCTGCTGAGGCGCATCAATTGCTCATAGAAGCCTATGGTGAGTGAGAGAACGTGTCGAGAGTGGTTTCAAAAGTTTAAAAACGGTGATTTCGACGTAGAAGACAAAGATCGCAGTGGAAGGCCAAAAATTTACGAGGATGCAGAATTGGAGGAATTATTGGAGGAAGATTCATCTCAAACACAAAAAAAAACTTGCTCTAACATTAGAAGTCACTCAGCAAGCAGTCTCACATCGTTTAAAATAATTCTTCTATAATAAACATTTAATTTGTGTTGAAAAACGGCTGAAACTTATTTGTACTCCTAATATTTTTTGAGATTTTTAGAATCGTAAAACTACTGAAAAAATGCCGCAAACTTTGCACTTAGGTAGATTTTAATTTATTAATTAATATGGTCTCTTGGGTACCAATAAATAAAAAAAAATCTGCAATACAAGCATCTTAGAATTACCTCTCATATATATACGTTTATAAGAATTAAACTTGTCCACAAAGAATATATGACAGTATTGATAATATGATCCCATGACGGTGTGCCTGTTTGTAGGCAGATCTGCTGTATAAAGCAGATAGAGAAATGGGCCCAGAATACTAGCCTGTGGTACTCCAATCTTATTGGGTATTTTTCAGATACCTTGTCATTTATCCGGGTCCTAAATTATCTCTCACTCAGATTCGACTTCAGAAATTGGAAATAGGCAATACTTTTTTGGTTTGAACAGCAATCCTGAATGTCCGACCTTATCGAATGCCTGAGCAACGTCCAAGAATACAGACGGAGAGTACTCTGTGTTCTAAGGCTTGGCTAATCCGTTATGTTATTCAATAGTTTTGCTGTATGGTGGAATGTTCTGTTCTGAATCCGAATTACAGTCTGAACTCAATATGTGCATTAAAAGCCCCTCCAGGATTTTTGAGACAACAGAAAGTACACTGATATATATATATAAAACTTTGTAGTTTTATTCAAAAACTTTTTAAATTAAATTAAATAAATGTATAAGAACGCACCAAGTCAATTCAGTAGACATATAGAATTAAACAGTATCAAAAGGAATAAAAGAATTCAAAGAAATATAAATTATCGATGAAATCCACAAAATAAATACTTGAAGGGTACAAAATTTCGTTTCGTTCCTTGTTTTATTAAAACAAAATTCCCTTCCAAAAATGCAAAATATAGCATCAAGAACTTTTTCTAAAACAATATGCTCAAAATAAGTTCCTTCAAAAAAATTCCTAAAACATGCAGAACATCTTCAAAAAGCAATTTAGAATTATAACGGAAACTCTGAGTGTTTCTCAAGCTCCATAGAGCTTATAGAATGTGTCTATTCTGATTGCTAATAACTGAATTATAATAAAAACACTCACCAGTATTCAGAGAAGCTATAGAGCCCCACGTAGAGGTTGTTGGGTTGAACACGTCACACTGTTTTATACCCACTTGTCCATTCCAGCCACCAATGAAGTAAATTAAATTGTACAAGGTGCAAACACCAGAATTACTTCTCGCTAACGGTAAAGGAGGCATCCTAACCCATTTACCAATAGACAAATCAAACATTTCGACAGAATCAAGTTCGGTGGTACCATTGCTACCTCCTAGGGCATAAACCTTATCATCTAATACAGCAATTTTAAATCTTCCTCTACTTTCTTTCATCATAGGGAGTTGTTTCCAGCAATTGCTTTCTGGGATATATTGTTCCACTGAACGTAAACATTCTGTTCTGTCATAGCCACCTAAAATGTCATTAATATGCTTAGGAAATCTTTATAGAATAATTTTTATGTTGTAACCAAATCAAATTGGCAATTATATAGAGGATCATTACTACAAATGCAAACTGTTTTTTCCATAAATATAGAGATTGCCTCAAAGTATAAGGTATACAGGACTACATATCAACTGGCGATCGACAGGCCAGAGGCAATAGTGATGGGAGGCTCATTTTTTATTATTAAAATAATAAAAAAATTAATAAAAAAAATAAATCATGTCTGTATTTGTGGCAGTTAGAAGAATAGGAAAAAAAATATAAAGTAAAAATTTATTTGTTCATAACAAATTGTTTATTATATAAATAATGAAAAATGAAACAAAACGAAATTTTTTTTTATGGAAAAGAAAAGTAAATCATGATATTTAAAGAAAAAATGGTTCCCTAATATTAGTTAGAAGTGGGAGAAAACGATTGTTAATTAAAAAATGCGTTTTTAAGCAATAAAAAAATTTTTTAAGGAAATTTTTTTTTTTAAATTCATTAATTGCATCAAAGATTGATATTCCTTAAAAAAATTTCAATTATTTTATGAACAACGCATTTGTTTATAACAATTTTTTTAAACAATAGGAGATAAAAATTTAAAAAAAATATTTCTATGTAGCTTCCTACAACAGAAAAACGGACCATTAATAATATTTTGAAAAAAATTTTTTTTTCGATAATTAATCTAAGTTATTAATTTTGCAACAACGAAAATTGTTAATAAAAAACTGAAAAGTAAACATTTTTAAATTTTTCCAACGGGGATCTATTCTGAAGTCTTCCAAAAATTGCTCCAAGAGAGGAAAAAAATCTCAAGTTAATAGTTTAACAATTATCACATTTGCAATGTTCATGTCCAAGCAGAAAAAAATTATTAATTAACTATTGCATAACTAATTGAAAAATTGAGATAAAATTTTTTTTTTGGCGGATTATTGTTCATTCATCTATCCAGTATGCCCCTGAACTTTTCCATTTATTAAATTTCATATTTAATCTGTTAAAATAATTTTTATTAATGAAGTGTCCAAAGTAGGCGTGGCTTAAGAAAGCCAGAGTACCCGTTTTCGGCCGTATTTTCATCCCTCTGGGAAAATTATTAAGGTGGGACTACAATTCCGGGAGCCGACACTTTTTTAGGAAATTTCCTCCTCTTTTTGAATCTTATTTTTTATTTCAAAAATCTTTATTAGTTTTTTGAGATATTTACAAAAAACTAAACCCTCTTTTTTTTTAGTTAATTGTTAATAACTTTTGCAATTTTTGCAATCGGAACTTAATTTTTTTCAAAAATCATCTAGATGCCATTCCGAATCGAATGACACCTTGATCATAATTTTCGGAGACTGCTGAAAAAAGTTGACCCAAAAGGCACTTGTTGACTAGATTACCCTATAGAATAAAATTGTTCATTTACCCTAAATTCGTTTCGCTTTATAACATATTGATAACAGAAAAAATGTGCTCTCATATGTTAAGCTTATAATTTTCTCTGAATACCGATCTCTTTAAATGAATGGATCTAGGTTATCATATTAGACTTACCGCAAACAAACAAGGTATTGTTGACGTTACCACATCCAAAGGCGCATCTCTGAGAAGACATATTTGCCACTCCACAGTAAAAATCTGGTTTCTCTTCACTTCCAGGACGACTAGTTACAGGTGTGGTAACTGGTGATGGGGTGGTGGGTAAATTCAGTCTGAAATTTTTATCAATCATTTTAATGTAATTTACGCGACGATACTGAAAGGAAATTTCAAAGGTGAAGAAGTTCTCATTCCGAGGATCCCGATGATCCCAACCGATATGCCGTTTGAATTTAAAAGACTTCAATTTCCGATTTCTTGCATTTGTCATGACCATCAACAAATCACAAGGCCAATCCTTAAAAGTTTGTGGTTTGAATCTAAAACATCAATTATATGTGGCATGCTCACGGGTCGGAAGACCATCTGCGTTGTTTGTTTTTGCGCATGATAATAAAACAAAAATTGTCGGATACTGAATTGTTTCAGCCGTTACTATTTGGTATTTGATCATAATTAAAACAAATTGTAGAAATTACTATGTTTTACTGCCAATAAAAATATATATTACACATTTTCTTGTGACTCGAGTTTCGGGAAATGAACTATCCCATCATCAAACAACTGAAGACCTAACTGTGGTACAGAGGTATTTAAAAAGTGATAAATATTTTGAATATTTCAATAGATTCTAGATAACACCTAATAGTGGTACAGAGGTTTACAATCGGAACGTGATAAAAAAACGGGTTAAAAAGAGGGGCCTTCTAACAGATATCGGAATGCCGGCAATCGACAAAGAAGGTTGTTAAACAGATGGTACCCATTTAAATATCTCAAATGATTTTTGGGGTTACATAGCTCCATACAGTCATTCATTATTTTTACATTATTTTGTTGTATATCTCAAATATTTGGATTTACAAAGCTCCATACAGTCATTCATTATTTTTTACATTATTTTTATTGTGAACGAATTTGAAAATTTCAATAATCAAGTATCTTTTCTTTTGAATCTAAAATTTTCTTAAGATTTCTTTTGTCGAAAGGAATTACTGCTTCCTAAAGAATGAGTGGCAAAAGTTGAATTTTTGTTTACTTTTCATTAAATTCATTTTATGTTCTTTGAAAAAGGTTTTAAACAGATGTTACTTTTTAAATATCTTAAATATTTTCGATTTTCATAGCTCCGTACAGAAAATATCTAAAATAGCTGTGAACCAAATTTATCCCATCATAAAAACCGAAGAAAATAAAAAATTCATTTCTCTGTCGTACTTTGGTAGCATAAGTCAAAAAGTGGCCAATAGTTTTCCAAAATCAGATGTCAATATTGCCTTCAAAACGCAAAACAAATTATCATTGGTATTATTTAACGCAAAGGACCCTACTCCAAACATACACAAATCAGGAGTTTATGAGTTATCTTATTCTATGTGCAGTAATACATACTACTCTGTCAAGAAAGTACCGGGAATTTTCAATTAAAACAACATTTTTACATTTAATCGTCAAAATTTATTGGGTCGCCTTCAAAATAGGCTCCATTTGCTCCAATACATCTATGCCAACGGCACTTCCAATTATCGAAACATTTTTTATAGGCGCTTTCCGGGATGGACTTTAGCTCTCGCGCCGAATTTTGTTTTATGGCTTCAATCGACTCAAAACGGGTGCCACGAAGGGGCAATTTTAGTTTTGGGAAGAGGAAAAAGTCGCAGGGAGCCAAATCCGGCGAATACGGTGGTTGCTGAAGCACGTTTGTTGAGTTTTTGGCGAGAAAGTCAGTCACAATCGTAGCTCGGTGAGAAGGCGCGTTATCGTCATGCAAAATCCATGAGTTGTTCGCCCACAAATTTGGCCGCTTCTTACGGATACGCTCACGCAAACGTTTCATAACGCCTAGGTAATACTCCTTGTTTACCGTCTGACCCTCTGGAACGAATTCGTAGTGCACCACGCCACGGATATCGAAGAAAACAATGAGCATCACCTTCATTTTCGAACGGCTTTGGCGTGGTTTTTTCGGTTTCGGCTCATTTTTTGCCACCCATTCCGATGATTGCTGGCTTGTTTGCATATCGTACTCGTAGACCCAGGTCTCATCACCAGTTATAATGCGTTCCATGAATGTAGAATCGAAATTACAGCGATCCAGCATGTCTGGAGCAACCTGTTCGCGATGACGTTTTTGAAGAAAATTCAGGTCTTTCGGTACGAGTCGTGCGGCCACCTTTCTCATGCCCAAAATATCAATCAAAATCGTACGTGCGGACTCGTGGGATATTTTAAGATCATGTGCTATCTCTCTCAAGCTGGTACGACGGTTTTCCAGCACCCTTTCCTTAATTTTATCGACGTTATCTTCGATCGAAGCCGTCAATGGGCGACCACTTCACGACCGTCTTTGAAGGCTCTGTACCACTGATATGCACGAGTTTTCGATAGAGCATTATCACCAAAGGCCTTTTGCAACATTTTCAATGCATCGGCACACGAAAATTCATTTGCAACACAAAACTTTAAACAAATTCTTTGCTCAACGTAATCACCCATAGTAAAAATCGGCACGCATTCTGACATCGACTGACTTAATCAGCTGTTGCAAACACACTAGTTGACAGATCCCGCTCAAGGTTGGCACAGTAATTAAGGACAGTGGTACCAACCTAGGAAAAAAAATTTTACCTGCCTCATTGCCCCGCCAGATTTAAATCGATAATTCCCGGTACTTTCTTGACAGAATGTATATAGGACAAACAGGACGTTCCTTCAAGACGAGGTTCAACGAACATAAAATGAGTTTCAGGAAAAATAAACAAAATTCTACTTTTGCCACTTATTGTCTAGAAAACGGTCATTCCCTTCCCACAACAGATAATCTTAAAATTTTACATGTAGAATCAAAAGGGAAGAAACTCGATTATCTAGAATCTGTTGAAATTTTCCGATTAGTTCACAATAACAATAATGTAAAAATAATGAATGACTGTACGGAGCTATGTGAATCGAAAATATTTGAGATATTTAAAAAGTAACATCTGTTTAAAACCTTTTTCAACGAACATAAAATGAATTTAATGAAAAGTAAACAAAATTTCAACTTTTGCCACTCATTCTTTAGAAAACAGTAATTCCTTTCGACAAAAGAAAATCTTAAGAAAATTTTACATGTAGATTCAAGAGAAAAGAAACTTGATTATTGAAATTTTCAAATTAGTTCACAATAAAAATAATTTTAAAAATAATGAATGACTGTATGGAGCTTTGTAAATCCAAATATTTGAGATATACAACAAAATAATGTAAAAATAATGAATGACTGTACGGAGCTATGTGAATCGAAAATATTTGAGATATTTAAAAAGTAACATCTGTTTAAAACCTTTTTCAACGAACATAAAATGAATTTAATGAAAAGTAAACAAAATTTCAACTTTTGCCACTCATTCTTTAGAAAACAGTAATTCCTTTCGACAAAAGAAAATTTTACATGTAGATTCAAGAGAAAAGAAACTTGATTATTGAAATTTTCAAATTAGTTCACAATAAAAATAATGTAAAAAATAATGAATGACTGTATGGAGCTTTGTAAATCCAAATATTTGAGATATACAACAAAATAATGTAAAAATAATGAATGACTGTACGGAGCTATGTAACCCAAAAATTATTTGAGATATTTAAACGGGTACCATCTGTTTAACAACCTTCTTTGTCGATTGCCGGCATTCCGATATCTGTTAGAAGGCCCCTCTTTTTTAACCCGTTTTTTTATCACGTTCCGATTGTAAACCTCTGTACCACCATTAGGTGTTACCGAGAATCTGTTGAAATATTCAAAATATTTATCACTTTTGTTTAAATACCACTGTACCACTCTTAGGTCTTCAGTTGTCTGATGATGGGATAGTTCATTTCCCGAAACTCGAGTCACAAGAAAATGTGTAATATATATTTTTTTGGTAGTAAAACATAGTAATTTCTACAATTTGTTTTAATGGAATTTTCAGCTGTATCATCAATTTCATTTTCCTTCGATACAACTTCTCTTCTTTGTTCTATCTCTTATGATTCCATACAATTTTCAGGTATGTCTGGATCTCTCTCATCCAGAGATTTACACTTGAACTGACCAGCTTTCCATTTTTCGATTGATATGAGTAATTTAGATGTTCGTGCAGTTTGGCAAATGTCATCAGGAAGTCTGTACAATGACCGATAAATACCTAAAGTAAATGTATCATAAATGAAGCTAACTGTTTCATGTCATTTTCGTTTATGCTGAACAACTGCGTCAGCGTGGCCAAATGCTTTTTTAATCTGGTGTAGGTTAAGGCAACTGGGTTCTTCGCAATACTCAAAGTTACATATTTTTTCAACACTTCATAACCCATAATTCCTGTAAACGGATTTCCAGAAAGGAAGTGGTTTGAATTCTCGAAAAGTTGAGCCCTATATTTTAGGATACTATGCAAATGTTCTTGAACGTCTACGCCTATCGGAACTGGTAAACCCCAATATACCCTTATTACAATTCTTTTGAATTTATTCATGAGAATTTTTTCTGTTTCCGATATGGCCTCTCAAAATTCTTCTTCTTTATTTTACTTTCTAAAAAAGAAAAATTCTCAAACATTGAGACATCGGAAAATCAATTTGTTCAACGTTGATTGCTTCTGTGAAAAAGTATCTAACCACCGATGGAGCCTGAATTATACTGGAAATAGTGCAAAGTACAATTGCAACGAAGTCGAGACAGCAGAAGTTGGAAAGTAGGAAAAGCGTGACACATCGCGCGTCTCAAAGTGCCCGCTCGATGATTCCCCCATAAGTAGTTATAAATAGTACAGAAATACCAATGTTCATAAACGAATAGTCTGGCAACACTGCGGATCATGAGGAGAATTATACGTCGGAGGAACCATTCGCCGCAGCTTGAATAAAAAATATACGGACGGAGGAATTATAACCGGAATTTCTATAGGAGGACCCAATGATAGCAAAGTGTAAGAAAAATTTTTTTTCACTCGATGCTAATTATTACGGATTCATATTCTATCCTAAAGAGATAACCCTAATTCGCAGAGAAACCTGATATATATGAATTGGTTCTGGTGGAAGACCTATTGCTGGATTCTTGTCGGAGGACTCATATATAGCCTAATATATATATATATATATATATATATATATATATATATTATACAATAATAATAAATAAAGTTACTGAGTAGCAAAAAAATTATTATATTCAAATGAATAATGTGGAGATATTGAATTGTATCATTTACTTAATTTTTTTTTAAGTTGAATTTTGATCTTGTTATATATTTGACTTTGAATTCAATATATTTCTGATGAGGTCAGATAGGCCAAAATAGCTATCAAATGTTCGAGTTTTCGTTCAATTATTTTTATTTGATCCTTTATTTTGATAATTTTAGATAATTTTGGAATAGTGGATATTCTTGTATTTGTATGTTAATATTAATAATAATAATATAGTTTTTGTTAATACATTTGTATTAATACATTTCAAGTCGGGATGTAAAAAGGTTTTTTCCGAGACATTGAAAAATATTTTATATTGATTATATATAAGGATATCAATTCGATAGTTTTTGTATATAGTTTCAATATATATTGTAGAAGTTAGAATATATAATTCTGAATTTAAAGTAATTTACTTTATTGTTTGAAAATAGTCTCCATCAAGGAAAGACCAGCTCAATCATATACTATGTTAAATAAATGCTGTTATGTTAATACATTTTTTTTGCATAATTGAAATAAACACATGACAACTGCTAAGAACAAAGGAGTGCCTGAAAGTAAGTAAATTTTTTAATTTAAAAATATATCTCACCTTAACATTAATGATATGGTTGTGAGTTTACCACCAATTGTTACTAATCCTAGATAGCTGTGATCTCCAACTTGATCTGTTGCGATAAGATTCCAGTCAGGTTCAAATTCATTCTCTTCTTCTATGCCAATTTCCCTTTTACAGATCAACACCCTAGGCTTTGAGGGCTGACTAAGGATTTTACGTTTGTTCTTAGAATTGGGTTGTATTTCTTTGAGAGATTTCTTTCTGTAGTCCTGGACGATTTCAGTATTGCTTATGTCACCTGGAACATTATCAGATAAGTCAATGCATCAATCATATTGAGCTAATCACTAAGGATATTCTGTTGGTAAAATAAAACAATGATAAACAATAATAATTACGAAACAGCTTCTCTAATTCTGAGAGATAGCACTTTAGCCTTCACTCTGAACTTTGCAAATTGTTGAAATGCTAAAATAATGTCATAAATCAAAAAAAAATGTATATATGACAGTAATTCATTTCCACAATGTTTGTACTAATACAACAATTGTTTCACCACGATGTGGCTTCTTCAGGTATTACATTGTACTGTCTGATGGTATTGAGTGTAACTGAGTTTATATACATTTTTAGGTACGTGACCAAATAATAGTAGCACAAGTCATAAAAACTCTAGGTGTTTATTGGAGTTTGCCGCTAAAAATGCCATTAAGGAAAAATATTCAGTAATGGAGAATGATCGACATCTGCTTGTTCGTTCAAAAGGATTTTACGGGCATTATACCGGTTGATTTCAAGAAATTCTAAAAGTGTTAATCTAGAACTTTTACTTTCAACGTGGATAATTTCATAATTATTGTTGAATTTATGCCTAAATTCCTTAAGATGATTAGCATATGTCGAATGTACAGAATTGGATATATAACCCCTTTGTTCTTGGACACGTTTCTTGAATGATCTACCAGTCTGGCCAATGTATACTAAAGGGCAATCTTTGCAAGTCAACTTGTAGACTCCGGATTTATTTTCTCTATTTGTTCGATCTTTATTGTTTTTTTTATGTAGGTACTAAGGTTATTAATTGTCTTAAAAGCCGCGTTATAATTGAAACAACTTTTGAAATATTTAGCAATATTTTCAGATAATCCATTGACATAAGATAACGAGAAATATTTCTGTGTATTGTCCTCTTTTATGATTGGATGCACGAGATTTAATGCCATTTTCTTTTGTTTTTTGGATACCATTTTGTCTATAAGACTTTTAAGACAATTAATAACCTTAGTACCTACATAAAAAACAATAGAGATCGAACAAATAGAGAAAATAAATCCGGAGTCTACAAGTTGACTTGCAAAGATTGCCCTTTAGTAGAAACATTTTTGTGGAAATAAATTACTGTCATTTATCAATTTTTTTTTTAATTAAAATGAGTTTCCACCAAGTGACGACCGAATCTATCAAATATTTAATGTCATAAATGTTTCTTCTCAGAGAAATATAACTCCAATATTTATAATAATTAAAAAATCTAGTTGAAAATCAATGTGTAATGCACCATTTTAGTTACTTAATTTGAGCAAGCCTACTATTGCTGATGCCTTGATCAAAACAAGCATAAAGTGACAAAATACTGCGAGGGAAAACTCCAAAAAATTCTAATTTCGAATTTAAACACCCTGTATGACGAAGATAAAGCATTGACGGACCATACTTTTATTACGGATATCATCCAAGTAATCACCCATCTTCGTTTATAACTCCAGTTTAGGAATACACTGTATATAAGAAAATTTTCTTTTGTCGAAAGGAATTACTGTTTTCTAAAGAATGAATGGCAAAAGCAAAACAAAAACAAAAATTCAACTTTTGCCTTTCATTCTTTAGAAAACAGTAATTCCTTTCGACAAAAGAAAATTTTACATGTAGATTCAAAAGAAAAGAAACTTGATTATTGAAATTTTCAAATTAGTTCACAATAAAAATAATGTAAAAAATAATGAATGAAGGTACGGAGCTATGTAAATACAAATATTTGAAATATACAACAAAATAATGTAAAAATAATGAATGACTGTACGGAGCTATGTAACCCCAAAAAATTATTTGAGATATTTAAATGGGTACCATCTGTTTAACAACGTTCTTTGTCGATTGCCGACATTCCGATATCTGTTAGAAGGCCCCTCTTTTTTAACCCGGTTTTTTACCACGTTCCGCTTGTAAACCTCTGTACCACTATTAGGTGTTACCTAGAATCTATTGAAATATTCAAAATATGTATCACTTTTGTTTAAATACCTCTGTACCACTGTTAGGTCTTCAGTTGTCTGATGATGGGATAGTTCATTTCCCGAAACTCGAGTCACAAGAACACGTGTAATATATATTTTTATTGGTAGTAAAACATAGTAATTTTTACAATTTGTTTTAATCATGATCAACTACCAAATAGTAACGGCTGAAACAATTCAGTAAATAAAATTTTTTCTGGAAATCCGACAACTAAGAGGAAGAATACATAATACAACATTTAAATATTTCTCCCCAGAACAAGGAATACTCAAGGATCCCCTCTGTCTCCAATACTCTATAATAAAGGGTGTTTCATTAACAGCGCCCCATTTTTTTTTTCATAAGTATAAGACCAGAAACTGAACATGTTTGAAATGTTTGTCAAAGGCAAAACATACGTACCACGGCCTTACTGACGAGTTCAGGTGCGTATGTTTGGAACGAAACATTCGATATTACTTATTTTTAATTTTAATTAATATATTTTTTTTTGGTTTCTTTATTCCATTTGATATTGTATAGTAAATTTTGATTTTTATACGTCTATTAAATATGAGCTGTGCTTATTATTAGACATTAATTCAATTCTAAAAGTTTTTTTAAAAATTTTTTTGAAATTAAAATTGTAGAAGACTAACAGATTAAATATGTTTTGACATTCAAAGTTTGTAATTATCCTTCTATCAAGTTTGAAAAAACCGCATCTTATTATTTTAAAGCAAAAAAAAAATACTGTATGAGTGGATTAATAATCCTGAAATCACTTCAATGCTTTTATAATGAGTTTGTTTTAAATTTAATATTCCTTATAAAATAACAAAAACTAACTTACCTGCAGGCATAATGGAACAGTCTTGCAAGGAATTGTCAATTGCAATATACAACATAAATGGCTTCTCTAAAAGAGAGGCCATATTTAGGGATTCTTCTGTAATTTGCTGTTGTATCCAGGTCAATATTAAGCGGAAGAGGGAATTAGGATTGACCAGTGACATCTCTTCTTTAGATTGACTCAAAATTTCAATTTGTATACAATGTAGATTTAACACGTTATTCAGCTTACTAACTTTACTAAACTGAAAAATGTAAAATTTTATTTTCATTTTCAATAACACAGGATAAACTCAAGACTTACTTCTCTGGCAATGAAGGCATCTATATGATGCATGAATTCTTTATTTCTGGCTATACCAGGTAGTGATCTTATTTCGATACAATTGTCAACATTCAGATGTTTGATGAGATGCTGAGCACAAATTTTCGATACTCTCTCCATTTTTAGTTGATTAGCTGCCAAAAATACTGACTTAACCTAGAATAAGACTTAAGTGAATAAACTTGAAATTTCTAATGATTTTCCAAGGTTTTAGTAATTCTTCTGAATCTGTTTGAAAAGTTTCAGTAAAGAACTACCAGAACTGAAGAGATGAAAATAAAAATAGATATTATTGTCTCCGTTTGTTTATTTTTTCAAATAATAAATCTTTATGACAGAGCAAAAATAAAGAACAATCTCAAACTTTTTCAGTCTATGTTTTGAGTAAAATAGAAAGGTCTTTTACTTGATTGAAGAAATATAACAAAATTTGAATATCAAAACAAATAAGAATATGTTTATCTTCTACAATTTTAATTTCAAAAGATTTTTTATTCAAAATTAAAATATGTTTATCTTCTACAATTTTAATTTCAAAAGATTTTTTATTATCTTCTACAATTTTAATTTCAAAAGATTTTTTATGAATAAAAGATCTTTTGAAATTAAAATTGTAGAAGATAAACATATTTTAATTTGTTTTGATATTAAAATTTTTTTTTTGAGTGTATAGATTTCAAAAATCTAAATTAAAAACTGTTAGTCAAACTTGGTACAAATATCAGGTATTGTTCCAAGGTTTCCAGTCATATATATTCACTCGAGGATTGAAAATAAAGGTACTTAAATATTTTAATATTAGCCTTTTACATATTTAATTTCAAAAATTTACTCATATGACATTATTTTAATTTATTTTCAGAAGTTATAATCATTAAATATAATTTTTTGAAATTAAATATGTAGAAGGCTAATATAAAAATATTTAAATAATTTTATATACCTTTTATCAAGAATTAACCTTTATTTATGTTATGAAAATAAAGGGTTGCAACTGCAAAAATACAACTAATAAATTCATTATCGAATGTTTTTCTTCAGAAAAAAACTTAATTGTTGAAGTTTTTGAAGTTGGTCTTTTTATCTACTGTAATTCATAGGTATTTAGCTTGTTGGACTGATTTTATTTTATGTTGAAGTATTCTAATGGTTGATGAATTGTCTGATAATTTATGGCCAGATATCTTTAATATTTGATTATATTTGATTTGTCAGGGTTTCATCATTTTTTTCATCCCTGTTATGATTTTGTTATATAGATTTTGTAGTTGAATATTAGGAGTACAAATAAGTTTGCGCCGTTTTATTGTATATGGTGCGGCACTGAGTTTCGGTTAGCTTTCGCAGATGATAACCGGCTTAAAAAATAGTTTGGACATTGAAGAACAACATAACCTATTAATATCATTGATTTTATATTGGTAAAATACAATTTTTATAAGTTGAAAATGTCAAAATTTGAGCCAAGTAAGCGTCATTTGCGGGAAATATTAGTTTACTTCTTTAATTTAAAGAAATCTGCTGCTGAGGCGCATCAATTGCTCGTAGAAGCATATGGTGAGGGTGCTTTGAGTGAGAGAACGTGTCGAGAGTGGTTTCAAAAGTTTAAAAACGGTGATTTCGACGTAGAAGACAAAGATCGCAGTGGAAGGCCAAAAATTTACAAGGATGCAGAATTGTTGGAGGAAGATTCATCTCAAACACAAAAAGAACTTGCGCTAACATTAGAAGTCTTTCAGCAAGCAGTCTCACATCGTCTTCTATAATAAATATTTAATTTGTGTTAAAAAAAGGCGGAAACTTATTTGTACTCCTAATATTTAATTGAATCAGTCTTTACTAGATGAAAATCCATATTAAATAATATTGAATAAGGTTATTCTAATTTTCACAAATTTTTATTGTCATTTAAAACAAAAATAATATTCAAAATGTAAACCTGAAGATTCTACTGTGGTACCGAAACAATTGTTGTATTAAATAACAATAAAAATGTGTGAAAATCAGAATAACCTCATTTAATATGTTGTAGTTATTCTTATGTTTCATTTAGATTCTTGCTGTGTGTTAAGAGTGCTCAGAGTATTGCAGGATGTAACTTTTCAGTCCTTCTGTTACTTTGTAGATATTGTGTACATAAATATTGTATAGAAGTGGTGACAATGGAGAGCCTTGTGGTACACCTTGTTGAAGAGAAATTCTTGTTGATTTTATCCCTCGTGCTTCTGTCCCTTAAGAATTTCCTATAATATTTTGTAGGTAAACTGGAGTATCCAATTGGTAGCGTTTGTGCAGAAGACCATCGTTCTACTACTAAAGGGGGGAAAGTTGAATGATTTTTTTTTTAATTCAAACTGTGAAAGGTGAATGTTTTGTCTAATTGAATTTTCAAGTTGCGAATTAAGTTCCGAAGTTCATGATAGAATAAGGATTTACAACCACCGTCTGAATACCAAATACTTTCCAACAGAGTGGAAAAAGGGAACTATTATAACAATCCACAAACAAAGACAGACTATAACAAAGTGTCTAGCTATCCCATCACACTTAACAATTTTAGGAAGGGAATTTTAAAAAGATCATGAAAATTCGACTTGTAAATTCAATTAGACAAAACATTCACCTTTCACAATTTGAATTAAAAAAAAAATATATATATATATCATTCAACTTCCCCCCTTTAGTAGTAGAACGATTTTGTTTTTTTAATTCAAACTGTGAAAGGTGAATGATAAGTTCCGAAGTTCATGATAAAATAAGGATTTACAACCACCGTCTGAATACCAAATACTTTCCAACAGAGTGGAAAAAGGGAACTATTATAACAATCCACAAACAAAGACAGACTATAACAAAGTGTCTAGCTATCCCATCACACTTAACAATTTTAGGAAGGGAATTTTGAAAAGATCATGAAAATTCGACTTGAAAATTCAATTAGACAAAACATTCACCTTTCACAATTTGAATTAAAAAAAAATATATATATATATCATTCAACTTCCCCCCTTTAGTAGTAGAACGATTTTGTTTTTTTAATTCAAACTGTGAAAGGTGAATTGATAATTGAATTCTCAAGTCGAATTTTCATGATCTTTTTAAAATTCCCTTCCTAAAATTGTTAAGTGTGATGGGATAGCTAGACACTTTGTTATAGTCTGTCTTTGTTTGTGGATTGTTATAATAGTTCCCTTTTTCCACTCTGTTGGAAAGTATTTGGTATTCAGACGGTGGTTGTAAATCCTTATTTTATCATGAACTTCAGAACTTAATTGGCGTAGTATTTTCCTTGTAACGTTGTCGTAACCAGGTGCTATGTTCTTTACATGTATCTTTCTCTGGGACAGGGTCTATATTATTTTAATTTGCTGCTTTTTTGTGGTTTTCTATTTGAGTTTTACAATTTTGGTCAAAAATTGTGTTGTTCTTTGTGGTGAACGTATTTTGGTAATATTCTTTAAGTGCTAAAGCTATTTTTTCATCTGTAATGTACGTTTCCCCTTTTTTATAATTTTACTCAGGTTGGCTTTTGTATTCTACCTTCTTAGCCTTTTTATTTCATTCCAATAGTTCCTGCCTTTCATTTCATTGATTTTTTTCACATGTTTGAATCCACTTGATCGACATAAATTCAGTTATTAGTTTGCGAAGTTCTTTTTCGAGTCAACTGTAGTATCCTCAGGTTCATGTCATTGTTGATTTTCAGTTGTCTGTGAAGTTTTTTCTTCTTGACTTGATTTATAATGTATGGTGGTAATGTGCGCAGAAACGATTTTCTAGTAAATTTTGGTGTATATTTGTTTACTAGATCTACTAGCCTTCTTTGGAATTCACTTTGTATTCACCTGATGAAGTTTTTTCACTGAATTTTTCCATGTTGCATTTATCATTCAAAAAGACACCCTTTGTTATAAGTGGTAGTTTGTTATGTAGAGTTAGTGTGATCTGAATGACCAAGTGGTCAGATCCTAAGCCAAGAAGCAGCTAGGTTTTTATGTATTCTTTCAGGTTATGGTTGATAGATATCTGGGGTACTAGGTGGATTATTACTCAAGATAAATGTTGGTGGGTGATTTAGGTGAAGTCTGAATTATCTAGAAATTGTTGGATTTTTTAATTCTTCCTCCCATTGCAATTATAGTCACCAGGAGTAGAGGATATTTGTATTGAATTCATCCGTTGCATCTGCCGCGGTCGGTCGTAGTTCACGTCGGTCGCGGGAAATCCATCGCAAATTCGTTTATTTGATAAGTGAAAATGGTTAACTTTAATTCAGAGACAATTGAAGCCAATTGAAAGTGAGAAAAGAGACATTTTATGAACAATAACGACAAAAGACTCTATTTGATTGATTCGGTCTTTACTTCGTGGAAACTCATTTTAAATAAAAAAAAATGTATATGAGACAGTAATTTATTTCCACAAAAATGTTTGTACTACTACAACAATTGTTTCACCACGATGTGGCTGCTTCAGGTATTACATTGTACTGTCTGATGGTAATCAGTGTAACCGAGTTTAAATACATTTTTAGGTATAGATACTGTCTGATGGTAATCAGTGTAACCGAGTTTAAATACATTTTTAGGTACGTGACCAAATAATGGAAGCACAAGTCATTAAACTCTAGGTGTTTATTGGAGTTTGCCGCTAATGCCATTAAGGAAAAATATTCAGTAATGGAGACTTATCAACATCTGTTTGTTCGTTCAAAAGGATTTTACGAGCTTTATACCTGTTGATTTCAAGAAATTCTAAAAGTGTTAATCTAGAACTTTTGCTTTTAACGTGGATAATTTCATAATTATTGTTGAAATTATGCCTGAATTCCTTAAGATGATTAGCATATGTCGAATGTACAGAATTGGATATATAACCCCTTTGGTATTCTTGGACACGTTTCTTGAATGATCTACCAGTCTGGCCAATGTATACTAAAGGGCAATCTTTGCAAGTCAACTTGTAGACTCCGGATTTATTTTCTCTATTTGTTCGATCTCTATTGTTTTTATGTAGGTACTAAGGTTATTAATTGTCTTAAAAGTCTTATAGACAAAATGGTATCCAAAAAACAAAAGAAAATGGCATTAAATCTCGTGCATCCAATCATAAAAGAGGACAATACACAGAAATATTTCTCGTTATCTTATGTCAATGGATTATCTGAAAATATTGCTAAATATTTCAAAAGTTGTTTCAATTATAACGCGGCTTTTAAGACAATTAATAACCTTAGTACCTACATAAAAAAAACAATAAAGATCGAACAAATAGAGAAAATAAATCCGGAGTCTACAAGTTGACTTGCAAAGATTGCCCTTTAGTATACATTGGCCAGACTGGTAGATCATTCAAGAAACGTGTCCAAGAACACCAAAGGGGTTATATATCCAATTCTGTACATTCGACATATGCTAATCATCTTAAGGAATTCAGGCATAATTTCAACAATAATTATGAAATTATCCACGTTGAAAGCAAAAGTTCTAGATTGACACTTTTAGAATTTCTTGAAATCAATGGGTGTAATGCCCGTAAAATCCTTTTGAACGAATTCAGAAAAAGCTATGCCGATGCTGCCAACAAATGGGAAATATCAAAGACACTATGAATCCCTTTCTCCAGGAATTCAAAGTTATGTTCCAGCAACTAATCCAACAAAACAAAAATAGTATGATAATGAATATGTTAACTATGCTCATCAATGAAATTTAATAACATTATAAAAGTTGCAGAATAGTAGAATGCCATTGGCATTCTTGGCAACATACATAGTAAGTGTAAATTTGCAATGAGTTTATTGCAAATGGAATTTCTGTGTAGTCGAAATTGCCTGAAAATTGTCGCTGGTAGAAATATTGGCAGTATATCAAAATAGCCTTCGTATTTCAGAATCAACGTAGTATTTGATTCTCTAAGATAAACTCAATATAACTGGTGTGTGGTTGGAATTGATGTTGTATTTATTATTAGATATAACTAATAATATAGAGCAACGAACTAGATGATAGATTAGTGGACTGTATTGAATGAATGAATCAAATTAATTGAATTAATTGATTGCATTAAAAGTTAAACCTGGTCTCAGGGATTAAAGGAATACTACAAGTATAAGAAATCTATTGAAGTATGAAAACATGTGTCACAAATGTTAATTATACAAATTTATCTTACTGAGCTTCTTCTTTATGTGCTGGAACCACCGCTGCCTGGGATGCTGCTCCTTGGGTCTGGTTCTCTTCAGATCTGTTCTTGAATTGGTTCTTGAATGGTTTTGAATTCCTTATTTTCGACTTCGTACATTAACATTAACACGACATGTCGTCTATGGTTTCTATGGTTGTTCTTCTTTCATAGAGAAATTAAGCGCAACCACGGTGTAAAGATTATGCTTCATACAACAATATTGGAATTATAGAATGTGCATGCGCAAACACCTTGCGCATGAGATTTGCGCTTTAACATATTCCCCGGCGTTGAAATATCAATTTCAATACAAACAAATATAACAAATTATGATATACGACTAGGGAGATATTAATAATAAGCAAAGAGTTAAAATAAAGTTACAAATTCACGCAGTTGTATGCAGAAACTTGTCTAGCGCATGGGCTTGATCAATGGTCCTGAATCCTGGTTGCATCACTGATGGATGGGGAAATAGCTTCTTGACACTTCGCTTATATTCAGCTTGTAAGGTCTTCACGGATGTGACTCGAACGATTCCTTCTTCTCCGGGATGGAGTTCTGTGACCCTGCCGAGGAACCAATTGAGAGGTTGTAGATTATCTTCCTTTATCAAGACTAGACTATTCACTCCTATGTTATGTTCAGGAAGCTGCCATTCAGTTCGGGTGATCAAATGGTGCAGGTACTCCTTCTGCCATCGTGTCCAAAAGTGTTGCTTCATTTGTTGGGCATGTGGCCAGGCGGAGAGTCGAGAATTTGGTACTTCTCGGAGATTCAACTGAGCAGATAATGGTCCACCAACCAGTAAATGATCGGGAGTTGAAGGAGTAAGGTCATGGGGGTCTGATGAAAGAGGGGATATGGGACATGAGTTTAATATGTCGCCTACCGTACGAACAAAATGGTATTTAAAAGATTTGATAGTAGCCTTCCAAAGGCCACCTACATGTGGTGATTTTGACGGTATGAAGTGACACGTGATATGTCTTTGAGAGAAGAATCCCTTGAGGCTAGCTATGAAAGCCTCAGAACTAAAGTCACTAACCAATTCGAGATGAATAGCCCTAGTGACCGTGCAAACATTTATTGCAACAAAAATCTTGCGTTTTTTGCGGTTTCTGAAACGCTTCTTCTTAATAAAGAATGGTACGCAGTACTTGACGCCGACATTCAAAAAGGGTCGAGTGCTGGTCATGAGAACTAGAGGTAGATATTCCTTAAGCCTTTGCTTCATGCGCACACGCTGGTGAATTATTCCTTTGTTTGCGTTTATGCCATTGACAGGCCAGTGATATTTTCGTCTGGAATGTAGCGTATTCCAGCGCATATGTTCCGTACGAATAAGATTCGTGGTTATTTGATGCTTGGATGTGAATAATATCGGATGAATTTGATGCTGTGGAAGTTTAGAATTTTTCAATCTTACGCCAAATCGAAGTATTCTTTCTTCATCGATAGAAGAACTCAAATTGGAGAATTTTCCGTTTAGAGAAGCTTGGTGGTGATTTTGTAGCGCCTTCAATTTTCGAGGAAATGCATCATGTTGAGCAATTTCAATAATGATTGTAAAAGAAGCGTCGACTTCAGAGTTGCTCAAGGAGCCAATCAGTCGAGCATTTGTCCGCTTACAGTTATGCCTGAATCGACGTATGTACGTCACGATACGTTTCCATTTATCAAATGGACTATACCTTTTGAGCAAATCAAAATCGACAACTAAAGTCTGAGCACAAATCCAGGAAACCATCGATTTCATTTCGGGTATTTCATGTAGCAAATAGCTTTGTAAGGGCCAAGATGCTTCGGGAAGTGTTACCCATTGTGGACTACTACTCAAGATGTTGGATTTTAATATCTCAGAAGGAAAGAGGCCGCGGGACAGAAGATCCGCTGGGTTATCTGGAGATGGAACGTGATGCCAATGGTCCTTGTCGGTAAGAGTCTGAACTTCGGCGACTCTAATAGCGACAAATGTTTTAAGAAGGTGAGGTTGTGTATTCATCCAATGAAGGACTATAGTCGAGTCTGACCATAGATGAATGTCCTGAAGGTCGAGATTCAAAGCTCGTCGTGTATTAGCGTACAGACGAGAGAGTAATGGGGTAGCGCATAATTCTAACCTGGGTAGCGTCTGAGATTTCGATGGTGCCACTATGGATTTGGAGCATATCAAATTTACGTCGATATTTCCCTTATTGTGAAGATAGATGCATGCTCCGTAAGCCTTTTCGCTGGCGTCTGAGAAGCCGTGAAGTTGAAGATTGACGGACGAACATGCGATTAGACAGCGGCTGAAACAGATGTTGTTCAACGATGGGAGTTGTTGTTTAAAAGCTGTCCAAGATATGTATATATCTGGAGGAATGGATTCCTCCCAAGTTATTTTAGGCCGCCATAATTGCTGCTTGATATGAGCAATGACTGGTCCCAGTAATCCTAAAGGGTCGAATAATTTAGAGAGTTGTGAGAGAATTGAACGTTTGGTGACACGCTTGTCACGAAGGTCAATGATTACTGAATAATATAAGAAATCCTTGGTGGCGTTCCAGTGAATACCTAGAGTTTTGACGGAAGCATCGAAATTGTGCGACATTTGTGTGCTATTTGGATTAGCAGGATGAGACTCGATGGCATTTGGAGCGTTGGAAGCCCACTTACGTAAGTAATGACTATCAATTTCTGGGTTTCCAAGAAGATGATAGCGGGGTTTGATAATGTCCTGGTAAGAATTTGCACCAGTAGTGAGTTCGTAGACGCAGGAATCGCGCTCTGATATCGAGGTATGTTCGGCGAGCTGATCAGGAGCGCGAGTAACCAACAATGACGCACTTGATGTTCCGGGTGTGACCGTGTTCAAGGCATATTCTTGTTTCAATTTGTGTTGGTTAGCTGAACTTACAACCTTTTGATCTGTAGCATCTTCAGGGTGCACTAATGGTTGACGATATTTTTCTATATCGCCTGTTGAAGCGACCGGCGACGAAACATGTGTAGCAAATGAATCGTCCTGGACGATAGAGCTGATTATAGGTGTATCATTGAGAGATACACCCGTTGTTGATTGCGGGGGACAGTCAAATACGACGCTTACTTTGGCCGTGGTACTGTCTGTGTTCACTAATGTTTGACGATATTTTTCTATATCGCCTGTTGAAGCGACCGGCGACGAAACATGTGTAGCAAATGAATCGTCCTGGACGATAGAGCTGACTATAGGTGTATTATTGAGAGATACACCCGTTGTTGATTGCGGAGGACAGTCAAATACGACGCTTACTTTGGCCGTGGTACTGTCTGTGTTCACTAATGTTTGACGATATTTTTCTATATCGCCTGTTGAATCGACCGGCGGCGAAACATTTGTAGCAAATGAATCGTCCTGGACGATGGAGCTGATTATTGGTGTATCATTGAGAGATACACCCGTTGTTGATTGCGGGGGACAGTCAAATACGACGCTTACTTTGGCCGTGATACTGTCCGTGTTCACTAATGTTTGACGATATTTTTCTATATCGCCTGTTGAAGCGACCGGCGGCGAAACATTTGTAGCAAATGAATCGTCCTGGACGATAGAGCTGACTATAGGTGTATCATTGAGAGATACACCCGTTGTTGATTGCGGGGGACAGTCAAATACGACGCTTACTTTGGCCGTGGTACTGTCTGCGTTCACTAATGTTTGACGATATTTTTCTATATCGCCTGTTGAATCGACCGGCGGCGAAACATTTGTAGCAAATGAATCGTCCTGGACGATGGAGCTGATTATAGGTGTATCATTGAGAGCTACACCCATTGTTGATTGCGGGGGACAGTCAAATACGACGCTTACTTTGGTCGTTGTCCTGTCTGTGTTCACTACAGCGTGATGAGAGGGATTAAGAACCTCGGAGGTGTTTCCATTTTCACCACAGTGAAAGATGTGGTTCATTTTGCGATACTTTTTCAATTTCAAAGCCGCTGAACGCGAATTTCTGATTTCGTGTGTGTTATAATTCTTGCGGAAGTGGGTTCCTACATACCTCGCTCCTGGAGGCAATACTTTGTGAATATCGGGGTGTAACAAGGTGTGATGCTTTTGTCTGCATTTTCTACAGCTTCCCGATGTACAGTCTTTAACGCCGTGATTTAATCCTAGACAATTAAAACAGGCGGAGACGTTTGTGATTCGCCTAGTACGTTCACTAGGCGACATTGATAAGAATTTCACGCATGTTGATACGGAGTGATCCTTTTTGCAGTGGATGCAATTTTGTTTGATTGTTGCAGCCGCGAATACTTTTGGGTTCGGGCTTAATTTCTGATTGTTCGAAATGTTTTTCGGAATGTTTTCATTTCGTAATCTTGAGTTATTCTCTAACGTGTAACTGACCTTGAAGTCCTCAATTCGAGCGCAATGTATTTGTTCTACCCTTTTCTTGTCTATTGCCGGTGCTGACTCTCGCAGCCTTTGGGCAATTCCTATGAGCTCGAAATATTTTTCTTCAAACTCAATACCGAATTCTTCATCCGCGACCAGAGTTAAACTCTGTAACTCTGGTTCTAATTCCAGAAATGCCGTATATGCATCATCTATGCGCTGCATTCGATGATCTAGGGTGACTAGCGAATCCTTTCCTATGTCGAAGCATTTCAGAAAACCTTCGCATAATGTTAGAGCGTGTTTGCATTGCCCGCGTCGAGCGTTTAAAAAATTAATTCTGGTATCAGTATTCATTTCGAATTGAGATTGGTGATGCTTAATTCTGAGAAGCGTCAATCACTAATGATAACAGAATTTTACTTTGAAAATAATGAACAACTAAACTTCCGAAATAGAATTTTAATCGTTTTTAAATGGAATGACCTATTAGAATAATTGTGAGAAGAAGGGTTAAATGGCTAATAATAAAATAACGAAAACCTAGAATTCTGATACATATATCATTGGTTAAAATAAAATTTTAATCGTTTTTAAATGGAATGACCTATTGGAATGATTGTGAGTAGAAGTGTTACAAATTAAAAGGATTAAACGGCTTATGATAAAATAACGAGTAACTAGAATTATTCTGAGAAAAAAGGGATAATATAAGGGATAGTTTTGGTATGACCTTTACCTGCCTGAGTCGTAATCCTTCACAGGTACAAATAACTTCCAAAATGTCACGAGAAATTTTGCACTTGAACAAACTAATTGCTTCTTGGTAGGCTTGCTTCTTTGTGTAACTTGAACTGCCTGGTATATGATGACGTCTGCTTGCGGTTGATGACGTATATCAGTATTCGAAGAACTCAATTTGATGTGTATGGATTATTGCACGATGTGAGAAGGAAGTCAGTTTTTCGTTAAAAATGTATAAATTATGACACAATATTAAGTTGGATGAAGAATTATCCGGGGTAATTGGACCATGAATGTCTATCCGGCCCGAAGGACCAATGTAAATTTGCAATGAGTTTATTGCAAATGGAATTTCTGTGTAGTCGAAATTGCCTGAAAATTGTCGCTGGTAGAAATATTGGCAGTATATCAAAATAGCCTTCGTATTTCAGAATCAACGTAGTATTTGATTCTCTAAGATAAACTCAATATAACTGGTGTGTGGTTGGAATTGATGTTGTATTTATTATTAGATATAACTAATAATATAGAGCAACGAACTAGATGATAGATTAGTGGACTGTATTGAATGAATGAATCAAATTAATTGAATTAATTGATTGCATTAAAAGTTAAACCTGGTCTCAGGGATTAAAGGAATACTACAAGTATAAGAAATCTATTGAAGTATGAAAACATGTGTCACAAATGTTAATTATACAAATTTATCTTACTGAGCTTCTTCTTTATGTGCTGGAACCACCGCTGCCTGGGATGCTGCTCCTTGGGTCTGGTTCTCTTCAGATCTGTTCTTGAATTGGTTCTTGAATGGTTTTGAATTCCTTATTTTCGACTTCGTACATTAACATTAACACGACATGTCGTCTATGGTTTCTATGGTTGTTCTTCTTTCATAGAGAAATTAAGCGCAACCACGGTGTAAAGATTATGCTTCATACAACAATATTGGAATTATAGAATGTGCATGCGCAAACACCTTGCGCATGAGATTTGCGCTTTAACAGTAAGAATGAAGTAGAAATTTTCCTTCATAATAATTGATAGATGCCCTACTAGTAAGCGAAACACATTTCACTGAGAAATCGTACTTCAACATACCACAATACACAACTTACACCACCAATCAGCCAGACAAAATTGCAGTACCTGTGTGGGCAATTTTGCACACACAAGTACTGCAATCGTGATAAAGAACACCATAAAGCACGAAACACTATCAAAGTATGTAAAAGAACTCCTACAAGCTACAACAATAAAAGTACAATTTTTATCCTATAACAATTGCAGCGGCCTACTGTCCCCACGGTACAGCATAAAAAAGAAGACATCGAAGATTTGTTTTCTACATTGGGTTCTAAATTCATAGTAAATGGAGACTTCAACTACAAATACACCTCATATGGCTCACGGTTGATAACTCCCAAAGGAAAGCAACTATTAAGTATTGCAGAACAAAGAGGTTATTCCTTCTTATCAACAGGTACACCTACTTATTGGTCAACCGACCCCAGCAAAATTCCTGACCTCCTGGACTGTTGTTCCTTATGTTTATTTACATTATGTAGTCTTGTTGCAGGTTGGAGCATTTTGTGTGAATAAACGATGATGATGACGATGTATATTGCCATGGATTGTATTAGGAGTACAAATAAGTTTACGCCGTTTTATTGTAGATGGCGCGGCACGGTGTTTCGGTTAGCTTTCCCAGATGATAACCGGCTTAAAAAATAGTTTGGACATTCAAAAACAACATAACCTATTAATATCATTGATTTTATATTGGTAAAATATAATTTTTATAAGTTGAAAACGTCAAAATTTGAGCCAAGTAAGCGTCATTTGCGGGAAATATTAGTTTACTTCTTTAATTTAAAGAAATCTGCTGCTGAGGCGCATCAATTGCTCGTAGAAGCATATGGTGAGGGTGCTTTGAGTGAGAGAACGTGTCGAGAGTGGTTTCAAAAGTTTAAAAACGGTGATTTCGACGTAGAAGACAAAGATCGCAGTGGAAGGCCAAAAATTTACGAGGATGCAGAATTAGAGAAATTATTGGAGGAAGATTCATCTCAAACACAAAAAGAACTTGCTCTAACATTAGAAGTCACTCAGCAAGCAGTCTCACATCGTTTAAAATCATTAGGAATGATTCATAAACAACGAAAATTTTCCTTAAAAATTTTTTTTGTTGCTTAAAAACGCATTTGATAATTAACAATCGTTTTCTCCCACTTCTAACTAATATTAAGGAACCATTTTTTTTTAAATCATGATTTACTTTTCTTTTCCATATAAAAAAAATTTCGTTGTTTAATTTTTCATTGTTTATATTAATAAACAATTTGTTATAAACAAATAAATTTTTACTTTATATTTTTTCCCCATTCTTCTTACTGCCACAAATACAGACATGACTTTTTTTTTTATTATTTTAATAATAAAAAAATTAATAACTTGTTGACTAATCTAAGGGAGGGCGATTTTAGTTCTATTGTGTTTCTATCTAAATATAGTTTTCGGGGTTACAATCTCTTAAGAAAATCAGTTACTTTCTGAAAATATAAGAAAGGGTGAGCCATCTACAGTTTACATTTTCAAGTATGATCATTTCGAGTCAGACAACACTTCTGCCTGTGTTTTGACAGAAAGTTTGTTTCATATTTGACATAAACGAAATGGGTCAATATTTTTGCTTGAACAAAACTGGGAAATATTAAAAACTTATTTCCAAAATATTGAATCTTCGGTTCAAACTGTTAGAAATATGCATGAAAAATTCGATAAAAATAAAATGCAACTAAAATTTTTATCTCTTATTGTTAAAAAAATGTTATAAACAAATGCGTTGTTTATAAAATAATTGAAAATTTTTTTGAGGAATATCAATCTTTGATGTAAATAATGATTAAAAAAAAAAATTCCTTAAAAAATTTTTTTCATTGCTTAAAAACGCATTTGTTAATTAACAATCATTTTGTCCCACTTTTAACTAATATTAAGGAACAATTTTTTCTTTAAAAATCATGATTTACTTTTCTTTTCCATATAAAAAAAATTTTTTCGTTTTGTTTAATTTTTCATTGTTTATATAATAAACAATTTGTAATAAACAAATAAATTTTTACTTTATATTTTTTCCCCATTCTTCTTACTGCCACAAATACAGACATGACTTTTTTTTTATAATTTAAAAATAAAAAAATTAATAACTTGTTGACTAATCTAAGGGAGGGCGATTTTGGTTCTATTGTGTTTCTATCTAAATATAGTTTTCGGGGTTACAATCTCTTAAGAAAATCAGTTACTTTCTGAAAATATAAGAAAGGGTGGGCCATCTACAGTTTGCATTTTCAAGTATGATCATTTCGAGTCTGACAACACTTCTGCCCGTGTTTTGACAGAAAGTTAGTTTAATATTTGACATTAACGAAATGGGTCAATATTTTCGCTTGAACAAAACTGGAAAATATTAAAAACTTATTTCCAAAATATTGAATCTTCAGTTCAAACTGTTAGAAATATGTATGAAAAATTCGATAAAAATAAAATGCAACGAAAACTTTAATCTCTTATTGTTTAAAAAAATATTATCAACAATTATAAAATAATTGAAAATTTTTTTGAGGAATATCAATCTTTGATGCAAATAATGATTAAAAAAAAAATTTCCTTAAAAAATTTTTTTTATTGCTTAAAAACGCATTTGTTAATCAACAATCGTTTTCTCCCACTTCTAAATAATATTAAGGAACCAATTTTTCTTTAAAAATCATGATTTGCTTTTGTTTTCCATATAAAAAAAAATTTCGTTTTGTTTAATTTTTCATTGTTTGTATTATAAACAATTTGTTGTACACAAATCATCGACTCAGCTTGATAATTACACTCACCTGTTTGTAGTGAACTTCTAGTATAGCAGTGTAGGCATAATCAACCAATATTTCCAAGGCATCTTTATCAAATCCTCCATTAAGTTTGTATGTTATGCAGTTTTCTGTCCTTTTCAATTCATGGTTGGTAAACAGTTCGAACAAGTAAGGTGATGCACTTGCTAGAACTGCCTTGTGAGCATGTACTTCAACATTCTCAACCTATATGAACAAACATATTTTTGTAATATCTCAAAAGGCTTTGAACTAAAATTTAGTGGTAAGTTCACTACTAGAAAACAAGAGTCGAAAAATAATAAATGAAAATCTTTTACCATCACCTACTATTTTGTGGACTGTTCTGTAAAACAGAAAAAATTAAAACGTTCTTTCAAAAAGAACGATATAAATATATAGATCGGTTAAATTTTTACCCAAATTTAGCAATCTGTAAAGAACAATTAATTTCTTGCATATCTATGAATAAGATTTTTCTATTTTATTATTATTATGTAAACAATAATTAATATTTACATTTATTGGTTGTACTTAAACTATTAGGAGTACAAATAAGTTTCCGCCGTTTTATTGTAGATGCACGGAGTTTCGGTTAGCTTTCGCAGATGATAACCGGCTTCAAAAATAGATTGGACATTCAAGAACAGCATAACCTATTAATATTATTGATTTTATAATGGTAAAATATAATTTTTATAAGTTGAAAATGTCAAAATTTGAGCCAAGTAAGCGTCATTTGCGGGAAATATTAGTTTACTTCTTTAATTTAAAGAAACCTGCTGCTGAGGCGCATCAATTGCTCGTAGAAGCATATGGTGAGGGTGCTTTGAGTGAGAGAACGTGTCGAGAGTGGTTTCAAAAGTTTAAAAACGGTGATTTCGGCGTAGAAGACAAAGATCGCAGTGGAAGGCCAAAAATTTACGAGGATGCAGAATTGGAGAAATTATTGGAGGATGATTCATCTCAAACACAAAAAGAACTTGCTCTAACATTAGAAGTCACTCAGCAAGCAGTCTCACATCGTTTAAAATCATTAGGAATGATTCATAAACAAGGAAATTGGGTTCCGTACGAATTAAAGCCGAGAGATATTGAACGCCGATTATGCTTAAGTGAAATGCTGCTAGCTAGACAAAAAAAAAGGGTTTTTTACATCGTATCGTAACTGGTGATGAGAAGTGGATACATTATGACAATCCAAAAAGAAGAAAATCATGGGGATTACATGGCCACGCGTCAACATCAACAGCAAAACCGAATATTCCCGGAAAAAAACTTATGCTGTGTATTTAGTGGGATCAGCTAGGTGTAGTGTATTATGAGTTGCTTAATCCGAGCCAAACAATTACTGGAGCCCTCTATCGAACACAATTGATGAGATTGAGCCGAGCTCTGAAGGAAAAACGCCCTCAATACTATTCTAGACACTAAAAAATTATTCTTTCGCATGACAATGCTCGTCCACATGTTGCGGCTCCCGTGAAAAAGTACTTGGAAACACTTGATTGGGAAGTGTTACCTCACCCGCCGTATTCACCAGACATTGCACCGTCCGATTATCACCTGTTCCGGTCCATGGCACATGCTCTGACGGCGCAGCGGTTCACATCTTATGAGGATACCAAAAATTGGGCTGATTCGTGGATAGCCTCAAAAGACAAGGAGTTCTTCAGACGTGGTATTCGAATGCTGCCTGAGAGATGGGAAAGAGTGGTTGCAAGTGATGGGCAATATTTTAAATAAATTTATATTACCGTTCTTCTAAAATAAATATTTAATTTGTGTTAAAAAACGGCGGAAACTTATTTGTACTCCTAATACTACTGAAGATATTTTTAAAAGAACAATATTCGTGACATGCATCCTTTCAGTATTCCTAACGAAAGTCATATTGATGGAAGATATATAAAGCTTCTACCAAAAATTTGGTTCAATACATGTTAATATTAAAGTAAGAATTATATATTCTAATTTATGTTCTTTTGGCGAATCCAAAATTACTCAGTGTAAAACGAATAGTGTCATGGAATTCAACTGGAATATTTTTGTACGTGCTAAGATTTTTTGAATTGAATCCTTCAACTTCAATTAATTAATGCGATAAAGTTTGAAATAGAAAGTTATTTGAGAATGATTAAAAATTTTTAAATACTGAAATAAAAACATAAACATTTTTCCACTCGTCTTATTCATAGATTTATAACACTATTTTGAACACTACTAATATTTCTTTAAAGTAAGTACTAAAAATCTACTCACTACCGATCTTTTAAATTGAAAATTGTTGAGAGGAGCCCAGTAGTGTAACTGACCGTAAACATACACATTACAACCAAAATAACAGGCAACCTTTAAAAATATACTGAATTCTCAATGAACCAAATCTACCCAATAGAAATTTGCAAAAATTTGGATTCTGATGGACTGTTATCTGTTGAAATGGAATGTCCTACAGTCAGGTGCACGTACATGAAGAATAACGTCACAGAATTGCCGGTTTTTCCGCATCATGTTCAGTGAATGAAGAGTGTTAGCCTTATGTACGTCATCAACATATTCGAGATGTGGCTCAGGGTATGTTTCAGGGTCCCTCATTTCCTCTGATCCGTTGTGGGTCACGTTGTGTCCTGTAAAAAAAGGCAAATATTAAATAATAATTAGAATTGCTTAGACAGTAGACTACCCTACTAGTATTTCGGCTTCATTTATTACTAGAGAATAACATCTGTCCACAAAAATGTATTAGGAGTACAAATAAGTTTCCGCCGTTTTATTGTAGATGGCGCGGCACGGAGTTTCGGTTAGCTTTCGCAGATGATAACCGGCTTAAAAACAATAAAAAAAAAACAATAGTTCTATTTCATTGTGTCAATTGAAAAATATTATAATAATAACAAAGATGCAGGTAAAAGACATGTATGCTCTCACACTCAGGATTACAAGATTTTAATTTGGAAAGTCCAGATATAAAATTTCGGACAAAAATCTTTCAGTCTTGCTCTTGCTCAATTATAACCACAATTATTTTTTCATATCGTTTACATCGTTTATATTCGTTCGAAATGTGAATTGAGAAACCCGAAGAAATAGCATTGTTTTTGATTTCTTCCAAGTTAGTTTATGTATGTTATTCTGCTATAATTTAAACTAAAGAAAAAAAATTCTTCCAGAATCATGACATCAAATCGTCTATTTCTTCAATTATAAAAATAAGAATTGATTACATTAATATATATATATATATATATATATATATATACATATATATATATATATATATATATATATATATATTTTTTTTATTGATTCGTTCTTTACATGGTGGAAACTCATTTTAATTGAAAAAATGTATACAGTAATTTATTTCCACAAAAATGTTTGTACTACAACAACAATTGTTTCACCACGATGTGGCTTCTTCAGGGTATTACATTGTACTGTCCGATGGTATTCAGTCTAACCGAGTTTAAATACATTTTTAGGTACGTGACCAAATAATGGTAGCACGAGTCATAAAAACTCTAGGTGTGTATTGGAATTTACCGCTAAAAATGCCATTAAGGAAAAATATTCAGTAAAGTAGACTGATCAACATCTGTTTGTTCGTTCAAAAGGATTTTACGGGCATTATACCTGTTGATTTCAAGAAATTCTAAAAGGGTTAATCTAGAACTTTTGCTTTCAACGTGGATAATTTCATAATTATTGTTGAAATTATGTCTGAATTCCTTAAGATGATTAGCATATGTCGAATGTACAGAATTGGATATATAACCCCTTTGGTGTTCTTGGACACGTTTCTTGTATGATCTACCAGTCTGGCCAATGTATACTAAAGGGCAATCTTTGCAAGTCAACTTGTAGACTCCGGATTTATTTTCTTTATTTGTACATAACTACAACTACATAAAAAACAATAAAGATCGTACAAATAAAGAAAATAAATCCGGAGTCTACAAAACTATTCCAAAATTATCTAAAATTATCAAGATAAAGTATCAAATAAAAATAATTGAACGAAAACTTGAACATTTGATAGCTATTTCTGCCTATATGGCCTCATCAGAAATGTATTGAATTCAGATTCAAATATATAACAAGATCAAAATGCAACTTACCAAAATAAGATAAAACTTTTCTGATGAGGCCATATAGGCCGAAATAGCTATCAAATCTTCGAGTTCTCGTTCAATTATTTTTATTTGATCCTTTATTTTGATAATTTTAGATAATTTTGGAATAGTGGATTTTCTTGTATGTGTATGTTAATATACATACTTATATAGTTTTTGTTAATACATTTGTATTAATACATTTCAAGTCGGGATGTAAAAAGGTTTTTTCCGAGACATTGAAAAATATTTTATATTGTTTATATATAAGGATATCATTTTGATAGTTTTTGTATATAGTTTCAATATATAATGTAGAAGTTATAATAGAATATATAATTCTGAATTTAAAGTCATATTATAAAATGGACTTAATAATAAAAATATAAAATGTATCTTATAAACATGTGTGGAACTGAAAAAAATTACAATAAATAAGAGAAAAAATTATAGATTGTTTTCGAAAATACCCCCATCTCTCTTCTAAACATTTTCTAACTCTTGTGATCGAATGAGCTACAGCTTTCTTCAAAATTTCCGGTCGATTTCGCTTGAATACGATTAATCAGATACTCCCTGTCTATGATTTGTTCAGAGTAAACTTCATTTGTTAAGCGCCCCCAGAGAAAATAATCCAAGCATGTAAGAGCTGGGGATCTTGCAGGCCAGTCATGAGGTCCCCCCCTCTACCAAACCAATGATCTGCATAAACTTCATTCAAATGCACTACATTTTCACGGGTAAAATGTGCCGGAGCTCCCTCATGTTGGATGTACATTCCTCTTGGAATATTGCTTCCGTTATTCCAGAGCCCTAGCAAATGCTCGATTAAAAATTGTAGATATGTCACTCCATTCAGCCTGTGTGGAAGAACATATTGTCCAATTAGGCGATTACTGTAAATTCCACCCCAAATATTGACTGAAAAACGATGTTGTGAATTGCGTTTCCTAGTCACTTTCGGATTTACTATAGACCAAATATGTGCATTGCGAACATTCAAAATGGCATCTTTTGTGAAGATTGCTTCATCAGTAAAAAGCATTCTGAAGATAGCTCGCTGGTTCCGCAAAACCCATCTGCAAAATCGCACCCTCGGTAGTTCAACGCCTGGCTCCAAGGTTTGGACGGATTGTAAATTAAATAGATGCCACTTTTCACGGTGCAGAACTCGCCAGACCTGACAATGTGGAAAATCTAAAACTGAACCAAGACGCCGCATGCTGGTTGAGGGATTTTCTTGGACAGCTTCTATTATCTGTTCTTTCTCGTTTACTTACTGACGGAAAGTGTCCAGTTTCACAAAGTGAGCGATTAACATGTTCGAATATTTGGTGGTTAGGAATTCGACGATCCGGATATAGCCTTCGATATTCACTAACAGCTTCACGACCATTGCAGTTACAAAATCCATAAACTAACAACATATCAGTATACTCAGTATTTGTAAATGACGGCAATTCGATAATTCTCTAGATAAAAATTTTATGAAAACATTCCAATCTACCACTTGCGTATTTTTCTATTTCAATGATTACCCGACAATGGTTTGAAATGTCAAAATTCTTAGCATGAGCCACTTAGATTTTGAAATGGATTGAATTCAGAGTATATGAATTTCTTCTGTGATCTTTCACATAGCATTGAAAATAAATGACATCTTAAGCTTCAGATCGATTCAAGCAGCATGTGAGAAGATAAATAGTGGACCAGAAAGAAAGGCTATTGAAAGTTACAGAACATTCAATACAAGAGCTAGCAGATGTCAAAAAGAAATAGGGAAATTTTCGAGAACAAATCACATACGAAAATTGATGGGGGAAGGGGTATAAAAGAATTTATTTGTGAAAGTGTAAATAAGATGTCGAAAAGTATTTCGTTTTGTATACGTGTGCCTATGAATCGAAAATTCCAGATATTCAATAGCTCATAAAATATTGATGCGAAGTGTGTCATTATTTCAAATGGTCTTGTTTGAAAGAGTATTCATTGTAAATTCTGAGAATTTCACATTTCGAAAATTCGATGTACAGGGTGTTTTACAAAATGTGGGATAGAGAATATAATTTTCTCATTCCGTACCAGCGCTATCGACAAGTAATTAGGTGCAAATATTGGGCATTGGCTTATACTCATTCCCTCAAATTTTCATGGAGATCCATGCAGGCGTTCAAGAGTTATGCCGATTGAAAGGTTTTGATAAAATAGATAAAACATTCTGTATCTCTTAAACTACTATAGTTAGGACATATTTTGGGCACTGATTCAGATTCAACAAAATGTCCTGCATATGCCCTGAATGCCTGTACAATCATTCGTGAAACACCCTGTATATATATTAGGAGTACAAATAAGTTTCCGCCGTTTTTTAATACAAATCAAATATTTATTATAGAAGAACGGTAATATAAATTTATTTAAAATATTGCCCATCACTTGCAACCACTTTTTCCCATCTCTCACGCAGCTCTCGGCTTTAATTCGTACGGAACCCAATTTCCTTGTTTATGAATCATTCCTAATAATTTTAAACGATGTGAGACTGCTTGCTGAGTGATTTCTAATGTTCTTTTTGTGTTTGAGATGAATCTTCCTCCAACAATTCTGCATCCTTGTAAATTTTTGGCCTTCCACTGCGATCTTTGTCTTCTACGTCGAAATCACCGTTTTTAAACTTTTGAAACCACTCTCGACACGTTCTCTCACTCAAAGCACCCTCACCATATGCTTCTACGAGCAATTGATGCGCCTCAGCAGCAGATTTCTTTAAATTAAATAAGTAAACTAATATTTTCCGCAAATGGCGCTTACTTGGCTCAAATTTTGACATTTTCAACTTATAAAAATTATATTTTACCAATATAAAATCAATGATATTAATGTTATGTTGTTCTTGAATGTCCAAACTATTTTTTAAGCCGGTTATCATCTGCGAAAGCTAACCGAAACTCCGTGCCGCGCCATCTACAATAAAACGGCGGAAACTTATTTGTACTCCTAATAGTTAACGAGTTTTCATTCAGTTAAAATATTTCTAGAAATTGCAGTGAGTAAGTGATAATTGTTCGTCTCTACTATGAACGTTTGGCAAGTTTATACTATTTTTGTTTTATTTTGACGTATCTTGTTTTGAGATGTCAGAAAATAATATTTTTCACATCATCTGCGAAAGCTAACCGAAACTCCGTGCCGCGCCATCTACAATAAAACGGCGGAAACTTATTTGTACTCCTATTATATATAATAAAGGGATACAGTGTATTTAGGACATATTTTAAAATTTAATTCATGACATTTATTTAGATTGAAATCTGTAGAGGTTCTGGTGAATTAATTCCAGCTATTATTCTGTAAAATCCTGAGGGTTCTCATGGGAGGAACCGTTACTACACATTACGCCGGGTATCCTGCTATTTTTCTTCTTCTGACGGATGAACTTCCAAAATATAGGAGGGTCCAATTTTATTCTTTCTTGAATATCAGCCAAGTAACTATCATATGCCGAAGATATCTCTGATGAGTGTACGCAAGCGTAGAAACTATATGATATTTAAGATTTCGGATTAGCAGCCATCTCGAACGGTAGAAATTCCTTATAAGGATGTTACGTTTGATCTTGGAAGTAAACCACAAAGGAAAGCGACAAACAACGTACGTTGGAAAATTAACCTGACGATTACACGATGATTTACTCAGTACAACAGACAGCGCTGGGTTATGTGAATCCTCATGAACAAAGGGCTCGTAAGAGGTGAATCATCCAATAACAGGGGCAAATCGTTTTCTAAAAAAATGTCTGTATGATTGACCAGTAAGTCGACCAGGCAAGAAGAAAGGACCAATCAAATAATTGCCAGTATTACCACCCTATACATTTAATGAAAATTGCTCTTGAAAATTAGTTTCTACTTTTCAAAATACAGGAGTTTATTTTGTGTGTCAAAACTAAGAATGAATTTATTCACTACAGCTTACTAACAAAATTTTTATGACAACTTGGATTTTTCTAGAGATTTTGAGAAATCGTTTAAATCTTTTTTCCTCGGAATCGGTACCAGATACGACAAAACTGCAAGAGACCATAAAGTTCAGTATACTCGTAACAACAAAGCTTCTTTTTAGAATTTTTCAAACAATCAGTGGCTCACCAAAAAAAAATTCTGGAGTGAAACAGGAGAGTGTTCCAGAAAAAATTAAACCTTGTAGATTTGCAATCGAAATTGGCATGTCACATTGTGTATACTGTAAATTGTAATATATATGCCAAATTTCAGTTGAATATCTTATGAAATGCAAATACTATGAGAAAAAAAACTTGAAAAAGATTCAAATTTTAACTCCCTTTATTTCGAAAAAGAAACGTTTGCGGTCCCATGTTTATGGAAATTTTTCTCTTGAAATCACTCAAGTAATCTCCCCTCTTAGGCTGTATCATCAATTTAGGAACACCTGGTATGGCGCAGCCATATTTTTCTAATTTTCTATGATCGTGACCAATGACACTCCAAATTTGTTTATAAACAATTCTAGATGATTGAAGCAATTAGCAATCGATTGAATATTTTGATGGATCCGATTATATTGCTTTTTTATTCGCTGACCCTGTTTTTCCCCAGACGAAATAAAAAATTGTTCAATCTAACTCCTTCAGGCCAAATCTCCAGTTTTTCCAGAGTTTCGAAGAGAATTATGCATATCGAGAGCATAAAGGTTCTAGATTAAAATTCTTAGAATCACTTGGAATAAACCGATATAATTCTCAGAAAATTCTCTTAAACGAACAAACGGACACGAATAAGTCACCTTTACTGAATATCTTCAAATTATAAAAACCAACGACTACCCCAATTACTTTTATTGCCATCAACGTTATCTCTCCATCGAATTGACAATACCCTAATAAATATAATTTTACTTTTAGCCCCACTTCTTGTAATATCTGTCAACCTATGTAAGTTTCCATACAGTATCAGTTCAAATATAGAATATCATCTAGCCAAAATTGTCATTCAACAATAAAAGGTTTGTGGGAATTGAATTTCATTTATTACTAGTTGAAAATGAATTTCCATCAAGTAAAGACCGAATCCATCAAATATTTCGAAGAGATGTTCAGGTACCATGAGTTTGAACGAGGAATAATCTTCTGGTCTATTAGATTTCAAACTTGGTGCATTTCACATAGCTTTTTTCATTTTTCTCTAGATGATTAATAATAATTACTATTAAATATAGTATAATAATATAGATTATTTCCACAATTGTCGTTAACTTAATAAGTTGTGGAAATAATCTACATTATATCTATCATTGTTTCGGTCTTTACTTGACGGAAATTCATCTTGAAAATATGAATAAAAACAATATTCTAATTTCCGCTAATATTTTATTAACACTACGATCGTAACGTCATACCATGACTTCTTCAGGTGAGTATTACAAGATACTGAGTATACCATGAACAAGAAATTCATTTTATAGTACATGGATATAATAAAAATAGGGGGGTGAAGAGAGTTTTACAATTCTTCCGGAAATCTGAAAAATGATTCAAAAAATTTTTCAAATGTTTCATTTATTGGTACAGATATGTTGACGACGTTCTATGTTTATTCAATGGCACTGATAGACAATTTTCTTCGTTTGTGGATTTCATAAACAAATTATCCCCAACTATACAATTCACTTATGAATGGGAAAAAAACAATAGTATAAACTTTTTAGACTTAACTATCACAAAAATTAATAATAAACATGTTTTTTCAATATACCGGAAACCAACCCATACAGATAGCACAATTCACTTCACATCAAACCACCCATACTCACAAAAATTAGCAGCATACAATAGTATGTTATATAGATTAACCAACATACCCATGTCACGTGAGAATTTTGACAAAGAATATAACATTATCAAACAGATTGCGTTGAAAAACGGTTTCAACGTCCCAATTATTGAGAATCTTTTCACAAAAATACAATTAAAGCTGGCTTTGAAATTAGTATATCCCATAAATAATGATTCAATTGAAAGTAAATACATTTCGTTGACATACTTGGGACCAAAAACAGAAAAGGTAGCTAGATATTTAAAGAAGAACCACAATTTTAGAATTTCTTATAAAACGAATAACTCCCTAGGAAAACTAATAAAAAATAATAAAGATAAAACGTCTAAGAACAAGAAATAAGGTGTTTATAAGTTAACTTGCGGTACTTGCCATTTTGTATATGTTGGTCAGACAGGAAGATCGTTCCAGACGAGACTTAGGGAACATGAAAAATGTTATTGTAACAAAAAGGGAAATTCAACCTACGCAGAGCACCTTCTAGACACAGGACATAGTTTTAATAGTAACTTTGAAATTTTACACTCAGAAAACAAAAGTTTTAGATTAAACTTGTTAGAAACTTTAGAAATTAATAGATATCATAAAAGAAAAATGTTATTGAATAACCAAACAGAATTAAGTAGCTCCCCTTTGTTGAATCTTTTTTGAATCATTTTTCAGATTTCCGAAAGAATTGTAAAACTCTCTTCACCCCCTCTATTTTTGTTATATCCATGTACTATCTATGAATTTCTTGTTCATGGTATACTCAGTATCTTGTAATACTCACCTGAAGAAGCCATGGTATGACGTAGCGATCGTAGTGTTAATAAAATATTAGCGGTCATTAGAATATTGTTTTTATTCATATTTTCAATCTACATTATTTCATTTAATTGAAATAAATTTCCAACAAGAACCGATTCAATTAAACAATAATTCCTCCCCTTGTTTTCCTCTTTTTGATTTCTTATTCCTTGTTGACACTTTTCCCCCTCATTTGAATTCGTAACATTATAATGTCCCGAAACCTTCCTACGATAATAATCTGTTATGTAGTTTGTTTCTTGTAAAATTGTTTGAAACTGTATCTGAAATTTGGAAATTTAAATTTTTATTGTTACCTAATTCTCCTGAGTAAGGTATTTTAGGATTGCTTCCAAGTTTATTCAGTAGTTTTGCGTTTTGATCCTTAAGAGTGGATTATTTCCATTTTAAGGATCAATATTTCAAATTTCAGGTATTCAAATATTGGCGAAAGGTCTCTTGTATTGTTCTTCTGATTAAGTCCCCAATTCGTCCATATTGAACTCAATGTTTTCAATCTGGGACATGGTTTCACCTGAGGTACATAGCTAAGCATAACCATTCCTGTGAACCAGTTCCAATTGTTCCAAATCTTCTACAGTAATATTTTCACATTCAATATAAAAATATGTGGATTATTAAATAAAATAAAAAAAAAGGCCTTTTACTTGATAGAAGAAATATAACAAAATTTGAATATTAAAACAAATTGAAATATGTTTATCTTCTACAATTTTAATTTCAAAAAACTTTTAGAAATAAATTTATGTCTATACAAGCACCGCTTACATTTAATAGACGTATATTATACGTCTATTAAATGACGTATATTATACGTCTATTAAATGTAAGCGGTGCTTGTGTAGACATAAATTTATTTCTAAAAGTTTTTTGAATAAAAATTTTTTTTAAATTAAAATTGAAGACGTATAATATACGTCTATTAAATGTAAGCGGTGCTTGTGTAGACATAAATTTATTTCTTAAAGGTTTTTTGAATAAAAATTTTTTTGAAATTAAAATTGTAGAAGATAAACATATTTCAATTTGTTTTAATATTCAGAAAATGTGAATTATTGCTTGAACACGATATAGAATCGTCATATCTGCTAATCGATTTCGAACACTTCATGGACGTAACCACCATCTTGGAATTATTAGGATTAGTTAATTTAATAAACGAAAATATTATTCCGTTATTGAAAACAAAATGAACAATTCCATTAATTACTGCTGCGAACTAGCTAAGATCCAGTTCTCAAATCTGGAGTTAACTAGAAGTGTTCTTGAACTCATCGTCATCGGAATATCTAATTAATTGAAAACCAGTCAGACGGGATTTTGGCGGTAATCTCTAACCAACAATTAACTTAATTCTGAGTTCAGATAATCTCTAAATATGAAACATGTTTTCCGATGAATGAATTAATGAAATTCTCACAATTCATCACTTCTAATCAATACTCATGAATTACCCTCAATATTTATGATGGAGCTTTTCGAAAATAAATAACAGGCTCTTAAATCTTGTGCGGATAAACTAGAAATACTAATAAAAATATCCAAATTATTTAATATCATAAACGATCAATTGAGTGTTATTCAGAAAGAATTAAGGTGCAGAGATTTTAATAAATCCAGTGTATAATAATTGTTCTGTTTTATTTCGATAATCTTCACAAATTATTTGAATATCAAAAACAGATTTTATCTGTCAGTCTTCTACAGCACCGCTCATATTTAATAGACGTATATAATCAAAACTCAATATACAATATCCAATGGAATAAATTAACCAACAGATATAAATTGTCATTTAAAATTAATAAATAAATATTTGAAGGAGACAAAATTTTGTTTCAGATCTTACCATTATGAACACCAATTCCTTTTGAAAAACATAAAACACAACTTAAGGACTTCTCAAAAAATATAATTTATTTGAAATATTCAATATATTTAAATATTCAAATAAGTTCATTCAAAAATCTCTCAAAACATGCACTAACGTAAACAATCAACAACTTTTTTTTTTGAATATCAAAACAGATTTAATCTGTTAGTCTTCTGCAATTTTGATTTCAAAAAAATTTTTTATTCAAAAAACTTTTAGAATTAAATTAATGTCTACAATAAGCTCTGCTTATATTTAATAGACGTATATAATCAAAACTCAATATACAATGTCAAATGGAATAAATAAACCAACCAAATAAAAAAGGGTAATTAAAATTAATAAATAAATATTTGAAGGAGACAAAATTTTGTTTCTGATTTTACCATAATGAAACCAATTCCTTTTCAATAACATAAAACAGAACTTAAGGATTTCTCAAAAAATATAATTTATTTGAAATATTTAATACATTTAAATGAGTTAATTCCAAAATCTCCCAAAACATGCAATATATCTTCAAAAAACCATTAGAATACGGATCTCTTCATCGGCCCTAGATAATATTTAAAATATCAAAATCAACTAACAATCCGTATATCATACCTTATAGTGTAACACGGAACTTGTTTGAAACAGACCAACTTTAAAAATCCAGGTAGTCAGTTCGTCACAAAATCACAGAAAACTGTAAGGTATTATATGGTTTTCTTCAAACCATTGACATTCCAGAATGAGAATTATTCAAGCCTAAATATAATTATATATTATGTATAAAATAAAATAGAAAAAGGCTTTTTATTTGATAGAAGAAAATAACAAAATTTTATGTTGCGTTTTATGTATTTGAAAAGGAATTGGTTTCATTATGGTAAGATCAGAAACAAAATTTTGTCTCCTTCAAATATTTATTTATTAATTTTAATTGCCTTTTTATATTGGTTCGTTTATTTATTCCATTTGACATTGTATATTGAGTTTTGATTATATACGTCTATTAAATATAAGCGGTGCTTATTGTAGACATTAATTTAGGTCTAAAAGTTTTGAATGAAATTTTTTTTGAAATTGAAATTGTAGAAGACTAACAGATTAAATCTGATTTGATATTCAAATTTTGTTATATTTTTTCTGTCAAGTAAAAATCCTTTTTCTATTCTATTTTAATCAACAACTTGTCTTTTCTTGTGAGGTTTTGGCTTTAATGTACCGGAAAATGTCCCATATTTATTCAAATACCACCACGATTAGCTCTGAGGAACCGCATTCGACCAGACTAATTTTGGACCATTTTTTCGAGTAATTCAGGCCTTATTTCATCAATAACACGAATTATGCTCTCTTCCAAAGCGTCTATTGTTTCTGGATTATCAGCATCAACCAATGACTTGACATAACACCAAAGAAAATAATCCAATGGAGTTATGTCGCGTGATCTTGTAGGTCAATTAATTGGACCATTTCTCGAAATCATGTTATCGCCAAATCTTTCTTTCAATAAATCAATTGTTACGGCAGCAGCATGAGGTGTAGCACCATCTTTTTGGAACCTTCTGGGTCGATAACATTCAAATTTTGAAACAAATAATCATAGATCATCGATCTGTAACGAGCACCATTTACTGTAACATTAGCTCCAGCATCGTTTTAAAGAAATATGGACCGATGATGCCCCCAGCGTGTAAAGCACACTATACAGTGCATTTTTCAGGATGCAATGGAACCTGCAGAACTTCTTGAGGATTGTTTTCACTCCATATACGCCAATTTTGCTTGTTTACATAGCCGTTCAACCAGAAATGAGCTTCATCACTAAACACAATTTTACGATAAAAAAGTGGATCAACTTCAAGCTGTCCTAGGGCCTAATCAACAAACAAACGACGCTTATTATGGTCAAGTGGCTTTAGTTCTTGAACCAGTTTGATCCTGTATGGGTGTAGACCAAGATCTTTACGCAAAATTTTCCATGTGGTGGATGCAAAGAGTCCAACTTGTTGTGAACGTCGACGAATAGACAAATCTGGATCATCTTTAACACTATGACGTAGAGCAGCGATATTTTCTTCTGTACGTACAGTTCTTTGTCTTGTTGTTGTTGTTGCATCGAGTAGAGAAAATGTTGTCCGAAATCTATCGATAGTTCGACGAATAAGCTGCTCCAATGGACGATTATGTAAACCATACATTTCACGTAGTGTTCTATAAGTTTAGCGAATAGAACACTGATTTTGAAAATAAATTTCAACAATTTGTAAACGTTGTTTCGGCGATAGTCTACACGATAATTTGTCAATGCTTAGTCTAAAAAAACACCCTATTTTCTCGACTTAAACGATTACACTTGACCTAAAGATAAAACATTCGTGGTTAATTTCAATTATATTTATCCATTCATAAACACAATAACTATCGAAAGAAATAACTGGAAATTTGTAGGGTGGATTTTAGTGTCTAAATTAGAAGCCTAAATAAGTGAATAGGCAGAATCCGTTCATAGGATCTGAAAATATGATCATCAAAAATTATTTTTTTTCTTGATATCAATATTTACAAATTATGAATTTGAACTTTTTTTCTACTAATAGGAAAATGTAGAGAAATGTCAGTCGGTAGCCAGTAATGTGACAAACTGTTGATAATCATAAATGAGCGCACTAACGGCCAGTTTCATAAACAACATCAAAAGGCTCCTTTATGGTAAAGTCCCTTTATGAAAAAGGACCCTTCAAATGTGACCATCAGTTTCATAAACGCACATCGACCGTCCTTTACTTAAAGCTTCCCTTAATGCGCCGGTCATATGTTTCCGACTGTTGGCTATCCTGAGAACTAGTGATTTGACGAATATATTAGGAGTACAAATAAGTTTCCGCCGTTTTATTGTAGATGGCGCGGCACGGAGTTTCGGTTAGCTTTCGCAGATGATAACCGGCTTAAAAAATAGTTTGGACATTCAAGAACAACATAACCTATTAATATCATTGATTTTATATTGGTAAAATATAATTTTTATAAGTTGAAAATGTCAAAATTTGAGCCAAGTAAGCGTCATTTGCGGGAAATATTAGTTTACTTCTTTAATTTAAAGAAATCTGCTGCTGAGGCGCATCAATTGCTCGTAGAAGCATATAGTGAGGGTGCTTTGAGTGAGAGAACGTGTCGAGAGTGGTTTCAAAAGTTTAAAAACGGTTATTTCGACGTAGAAGACAAAGATCGCAGTGGAAGGCCAAAAATTTACGAGGATGCAGAATTGGAGGAAGATTCATCTCAAACACAAAAAGAACTTGCTCTAACATTAGAAGTCACTTAGGCAGCAGTCTCACAAAAAAATTATTCTTCTGCATGACAATGCTCGTCCACATGTTGCGGCTCCCGTGAAAAAGTGCTTGGAAACACTTGATTGGGAAGGGTTACCCCACCCGCCGTATTCACCAGACATTGCAACGTCCGATTATCACCTGTTCCGGTCCATGGCACATGCTCTGACGGCACAGCGGTTCACATCTTATGAGGATACCAACAATTGGGTTAACTCGTGGATAGCCTCAAAAGACAAGGAGTTCTTCAGACGTGGGATTCGAATGCTGCCTGAGAGATGGGAAAAAGTGGTTGCAAGTGATGGGCAATATTTTAAATAAATTTATATTACCGTTCTTCTATAATAAATATTTAATTTGTGTTAAAAAACGGCGGAAACTTATTTGTACTCCTAATAGTTGCTGATATTCTGTAAAAATTGTGAGCTTTGCGTTGTAAAAAGAAAAAGTAAAGAAGCATAAATCAGTCTTTGCATAAACATGGTTATGTGCAGAAGAGAGAATATTGGAATTTATATGATTATTACGTGCGAATTGCTATATATTAGTAAACGTGAATTATATTAATGAATATGGAAGAAAAGAAAAAATATATTACTTTAAACCAGAGGAGGTACTACGTCCCTTGGAATTGATTGAAAAAGAAAATTTTAATGTTATAGGATAAAGTCTGGCATAGAAAAGCAAATGCTTTCAATGCAACAGTTCTCCATTGGAGAGATGGGGACCAGCTCAAATCCAAATATGACAATATAAAAACTTAAACTAGAAAGGTGGTAGCTGCTCAACGCAGTCATATTAAAGGGACTAGTGGTGGGGCTCCACTGAAATTGAGGGAGCTAATTTCCAAACAGTTGAGCCCAACTGTTACGAACCAACTTTCCGAAGCGAAAGAGATGTATTATAAAAAAACAGCTCTAGTAGAAGCTCAGATAGTGGCTATCAAGGAAGAGAATAAAGAAAAAAAGAGGCGCATTCAAAGCTTAAAATACTAGATTTGCAAATTATGGAGATGAAGAGAAAATTAAATAATAATAATTAAATCTTTTTTATTTTGAATGTACTTTCTGGCAAAAGCGCTATAAGAATTCTATCAGCATTGCTGCAGACTATGAAATCCCCTCAAATTTGAATTAAAAACAGAAATTTCAATAACACATAATATTTTTATTTCTTTATTCTCACTTGAAACTTTTTCAGATGTTACCCAAAGTAAAACAATGAATCAGAAATACAAACATAGAAACCTATCTAAATACACACCTTGTAAAATCTTATAAAAATTATATGAAATCTTGTCAGGTTGAAGGTACAAATTGAATATGAAGAATAGTTTCACAAGTGACAAGCAAATTTATTTTCAATTATCACACAAATATAAATTTTTAATTAGCAAAATGTTTATTAATAATAGAATCTCACTTGACGAGCTGCATTAACATTAGTTGAATTTTTTTGAAAGTCCTCTTCCTCCTGCAATCGTTCATTTGAAAATATTTCGTTCATATCTACAGCTATATTGTGCAACAGCGGTAGCAACAATAATTGCCCTTATGGTCGTTAACTTAACACTCATTCCTTCAGAAAGGATAGGAAAACGACGTTTTCAAACTCCAAACTTTCTCTCCACCACATTTCTAGTTCGTATAATTGACTGCTTATATAAATTTTAAGCAGCAGTTATATCTTCCGGTAACTTTGTGATAAGATAAGTCTGCAAACTATAACCACCATCACCAAGTAACAAATACAGTCCAAATTTACCATTCTCAAATTGCAGGAAGGTTATGTCCACTGTTTTCGTGTTTATCGAGTACCTGCGCAGTGTCGAGCTTCTCGTTAAAGGATCTTTTTCCAGTCGTAAAGGGCAGATTTTCTCACTTTAAGATAAAGGACGCTTTTAAGTTCCCTTTAACCTTAAAATTTGCTTATGAAACACGTTTTATCATTAAAGGAAACTTTTTGGGAAAAAGCAGGCTTTAATTTCGTTTATGAAACTGGCCGTAAGCTTCCTATGTCCAGTAAGCGCTTTTATGAATTTTTTATAGAACATTGTCTAGTTTCAGCGGAAGGATGATATTCTCTAGATGAAAATAAAAAAAAATACTCATACGTACTGATCAATATAAAGTTAATTTTGTACGAGTTTAAATTTCTTTTTCTAGTAGGTTTGTTGCCGAAAGCTATTTGATAGTTCTTCGAACAGAAAACGGATACCGTCCGTTTCTAACGAGAAAAATGAATACAAAATTTGAATATCAAAACAGATTTTATCTGTTAGTCTTCTACAATTTTGATTTCAAAAAAATTTTTTGGAAATTAAAATTGTAGAAGACTAACACATTAAATCTGTTTTGATATTCAAACTTTGTTATATTTCTTCTATCAAGTAAAAAGCCTTTTCTATTTTATTTTAAAAATGAATACCTTTAATTAAAAGAATTTCTTCCTTCATCTTTAATCCAAGTTTGGAGAACAATACGTTAAACCACCTTAACCCGAACATTCACCCCACATTTCGGCTACGTAAAAACTGAATGGATATCGTGAAATTCACTGATTATATCTAATCAATCTTAGTGTTATCTAATTCGCAGAATCAGTAAGTGAATGTGAAGTGCGAATACAGTGACGCGTAAAGATCGAATAAACATGATTTCGTAGATGTCTGAATGTTGCCAGTCTCAGATTCCACTAGAATATTGAGCGAGATTAATTCCAATATTGTTCGACATTGTTGCTAACCAAAATAAACTGGTTCAAGACCCTCTTTGGCCTGATTTCGCGAGTTTTTGAAAATATTTGTTTTATCTGGATACTAAAACTATTGAGGAAGCAAATCACGAGCTTGGATGATTACGTTTTATCGCTATTAGCGATACGAACGAAGCTTCGTTAATGGTGTTTGAGTTTAAAGAAAATGTATATGACATGAATGGAGTATGCGGATGGCTCTAGGTGAAATATTATAACAATTTTAATTAAAACAAATTGCAGAAAGTACTATGTTTTACTACCAAAAAAGATATATTACACATTTTCTTGTGACTCGAGTTTCGGGAAATGAACTATCCCATCATCAGACAACTGAAGACCTAACGGTGGTATTTAAACAAAAGTGATAGATATTTTGAATATTTCAACAGATTCTAGGTAACACCTAATAGTGGTACAGACGTTCACAAGCGGAACGTGATAAAAAACCGGGTTAAAAAAGAGGGGTCTTCTAACAGATATCGGAATGTCCGGAAATCGACAAAGAAGGTTGTTAAACAGATGGAACCCATTTAAATATCTCAAATAATTTTTGGGGTTACATAGCTCCGTACAGTCATTCATTATTTTGTTGTATATATCAAATATTTGGATTTACATAGCTCATTATTTTTTAAATTATTTTTATTGTGAACGAATTTGAAAATTTCAATAATCAAGTTTCTTTTCTTTTGAATCTGCATGTAAAATTTCCTTAAGATTTTCTTTTGTCGAAAGGAATTACTGTTTTCTAAAGAATGAGTGGCAAAAGTTGAATTTTTGTTTACTTTTCATTAAATTAATTTCATGTTCGTTGAAAAAGGTTTTGAACAGATGTTACTTTTTAAATATCTCAAATATTTTCGATTTACATAGCTCCGTACAGTTTCTTAACTAAAATTTTTTGAAATTAAAATCGTAGAAGACTAACGGATTAAATCTGTTTTGATATTAAAATTTTGTAATAATACTTCTATCAAGTAAAAAACCGTTCTTTATTATTTTATTTTATATATAATCTATAATTATATCAGGTTTTTTAATAAAGAAATTTATTATGCAGTGTTGAATGTTTTTAACTAAGACCATCAAAGTGCCTTATAAACTTTGTGTGATTTTTTGTGAGCATAGAACATAGAGTATCTTGAATATTAGATGTACCTATGTGAATGTTTCTGAAAATCACATATTTCTGAAGATTTCATTCGGTAAAGTCTATTTATTGTTGATTGATTTGATTATTTTTTATATGTAAAGTTGAACTGATCTTATCTGAATTTTAATTATTTTTTGGGGATGTGCTACATGTTATGAGATTTTTTGAATTTATTTAAATATATTAAAAATTTCAAATAAATCAGTTTTTGAGAAGTTCTTAAAATTATGTTTTATATTTCTGAGAGTTATTTTTCATAAATATAGGATCAGAAAACAATACATTTTGTAACAAAGGGGGCTTCGTGCGTTTGTCTGAAGAGTTCAGTACGCATGCCTGAAACGAAACAAAAAATGTTTGTTTATTTATTTATTAATTTTAATTAACAATTTATATTCGTTGGTTTTTCTTAATTTCATTTGATATTGTATGATGAATTTCGATTTTATACGTCTATTAAATATGAGCAGTGCTTATAAAGACATTAATTTAATTCTTAAAGTGTCTTAACTAAAATTTTTTGAAATTAAAATTGTAGAACACCAACGGATTAAATCTGTTTTGATATTCAAATTTTGATTTTATTTTTATTTTTACAATCATTTCCATCATTCGAAAATGTGTACATTCGTACTTTTATTTCTTCAGGATCTCATAAAACAAATATAATTCTAGATTAGAAAGAACACAGGAGGGGATATATAAATATTCATTTTCATATATTCATTATAATTTCAATGGAATGAAATAAGGAATTACTTTGTTTTCTATCACTTTTTAAAAGTGATAGAAAACAAAGTAATTCCTTATTTCATTCCATTAAAATGAACTATCACAAAGTAACGGACTGCTCCATCCAACATTATAATTTCCTTGAAAAAGATGAATTTTCGATTATGATAATTGAGGCTCAAGACGCAGCCCATAGAGAAGTTTAAACATGAAAATTTCAACTAGACATTGAGTCTCATTGGGTATGAAACGTAAGTTACAGGACCAACTTTTTCCATTATCGATCACTAGAAGAATTCCGAGAATTTATTTGATATTTGAATATAATTTCAATTAGGGCAATAAAGTTATGAACATACCTACAAGTCAGAATGGTGCACAGTTTCGTGAACAAGTGGAACTTTAATTTGATTTTCTTTCTCGGTGTTTATTCGGATTATCCACTCATATTAGAAATGAGAAAGTTGCACAACACATCCTTGAAGGGCTTCGTAGTGAACGTATGACGTTCCTAAACATTATTTTCGAAGGGTGTTCATATGAAAAACATATGATTCTATAAATTAAATATTTTGAATAGATAAAATTTGTTTCTGCTGATCAATCTTATGAAAACAAATATCTTTCAAAAATGTTTAACATGATCTTAAGAATTTCATCATAAAACTATCTTACTTAGAATATTCAATATTATTGGATATTTAAGTTACTTTGTATTAAATCTCAAGATATGTAAAAACATTACTGAAAAACAAGTTTTAAGAGAGACTTTACTTCGTCAGTATTCAAATAATTCATATTCAATAAAATACTGACGAAGCGAAGTCTCCCTTAAAACTTATTTTTCAGTAATGTTTTTACATATCTTGAGATTTTATACAAAGTAACTTAGATATTCAATAATATTGAATATTTTAAGTAAGATAGTTTTATGATGAAATTCTTAAGATCATGTTTGAACATTTTTTAAAGATATTTGTTTTCATAAGATTGATCAGCAGAAACAAAATTTTGTCTATTCAAAATATTCAATTTATAGGATTTTGGTTAATAATTTTTTGGATTTATTTATAATTTATTGGTTAATAATTTTTAATTATTGGATTTTGTTATATCATTTGGATATCTTATAATGAATGTTTATTTTATATGGCGTTTGATATAAATGGTACTTATATGCCATTATTTCAATTTAATTCCTGAAGTTATTAAATATAATTTCTTTAAATTAAATATGTAGAAGGCTAATAATAAAATATTTGAATAATTTTATACACCTTCTATCAAGTATTAACCTCTATTTATGTTACAAAATTTGAATATCAAAACAGATTCAATCTTCTACAATTTTAATTTCGAAAAATTTATTTAAGAAATTTTAAGAATTAAATTAATGTCTTTATAAGCATTGCTCATATTTAATAGACGTATAAAATCGAAATTCATTGTACGACATCAAATGGAATTAAGAAAAACCAACGAATAGAAATTGTCAATTAAAATTAATAAATAAATAAACATTTTTTGTTTCGTTCCAGGCATGCGTACTGAACTCTTCAGACAAACGTACGAGCCCTGTTTGTTACAAAATGTATTGTTTTCTGATCTTATATTTATGAAAAGTAACTCTTTCTCAAAAATATAATTTTGGTATTCAAATTTCGGTTAAGTAAATATTGAGGTAATACAACATCATAATGACTGAAGTTAAGACACATTAGTGTAACAATACCAAAATCAAATTTTGATAATTTTTTGTGTGAAGAAAATTTTCTTTGTTTTTTTTGTACCTTATTAGCTTATGAGAGCTGATTAGTAAAGATATTTTAGTTAGTGCGCTTCCGTCTACTGGTCTTATAGTCTAGTCAACAATAAGATAGAAAAAGGCTTTTTACTTGATAGAAGAAATATAACAAAATTTGAATATCAAAGACCAACAGATTTAATCTGTTTTGATATTCAAATGTTGTCTAGTCAACAGGTGCCTTTTGGGTCAACTTTTTTCAGCAATCTCCGAAAATTATGATCAAGGTTTCATTCGATTCGGAATGGCATCTAGATGATTTTTGAAAAAAATGAAGTTCCGCTTGCGAAAATTGTAAAATTTATTAACAATTAACTGAAAAAAAGAGGGTTTAGTTTTTTGTAAATATCTCGAAAACTAATAGAGATTTTTAAAATAAAAAAAAAAGATTCAAAAAGAGGAGGAAATTTCCTTAAAAAAAAAGTGTCGACTCCCGGAATTGTAGTGCCAACATTAATAACTTTCCCAGAGGGATGAAAATACGGCCGAAAACGGGTATTCTGGTTTTCGTAAGCCACGTCTACTTTGGACACTTTATTAATAAAAATTATTTTAACAGATTAAATATGAAATTTAATAAATGAAAAAATTCAGGGGCATACTGGATAGATGAATGAACAATAATCCGCCAAAAAAAATTTTTATCTCAATTTTCCAATTAGTTATGCAATAGTTAATTAATAATTTTTTTCTGCTTTGACATGAACAATGCAAGTGTGATAATTGTTAAACTATTAACTTGAGATTTTTTTCCTCTCTTGGAGCAATTTTTGGAAGACTTCAGAATTGATCTCCGTTGTAAAAATTTGAAAATGTTTATTTTTCAGTTTTTTATTCACAATTTTCGTTGTTGCAAAATTAAAAACTTAGATTAATTATCGAAAAAAAAATTTTTTCAAAATATTAATGGTCCGTTTTTATGTTGTAGGAAGCTACATAGAAATATTTTTGAATTTTTTTATTTCTTATTGTTTAAAAAATTGTTATAAACAAATACGTTGTTTATAAAATATTAGGAGTACAAATAAGTTTCCGCCGCTTTATTGTAGATGGCGCGGCACGGAGTTTCGGTTAGCTTTCGCAGATGATAACCGGCTTAAAAAATAGTTTGGACATTCAAGAACAACATAACCTATTAATATCATTGATCTTATATGGGTAAAATATAATTTTTATAAGTTGAAAATGTCAAAATTTGAGCCAAGTAAGCGTCATTTGCGGGAAATATTAGTTTACTTCTTTAATTTAAAGAAATCTGCTGCTGAGGCGCATCAATTGCTCGTAGAAGCAGATGGTGAGGGTGCTTTGAGTGAGAGAACGTGTCGAGAGTGGTTTCAAAAGTTTAAAAACGGTGATTTCGACGTAGAAGACAAAGATCGCAGTGGAAGGCCAAAAATTTACGAGGATGCAGAATTGGAGGAATTATTGGAGGAAGATTCATCTCAAACACAAAAAGAACTTGCTCTAACATTAGAAGTCACTCACAAAGCAGTCTCACATCGTTTAAAATCATTCTTCTATAATAAATATTCAATCTGTGTTAAAAAACGGCGAAAACTTATTTGTACTTCTAATAATTAAAAACTTTTTCAAGGAATATCAATCTTTGATGCAAATGATTTAAAAAAAAAATTTTTTTTCTTAAAAAAATTTTTTATTGCTTAAAAACGCATTTGTTAATTAACAATCGTTTTCTCCCACTTCTAACTAATATTAAGGAACCATTTTTTCTTTGAAATTCATGATTAACTTTTCTTTTTCATATAAAAAAAAATTTCGTTTTGTTTAATTTTTCATTGTTTATATAATAAACAATTTGTTATAAACAAATAACTTTTTACTTCATATTTTTTCCCTATTCTTCTTACTGCCACAAATACAGACATGATTTTTATTTCATTAATTTTTTTATTATTTTAAAAATAAAAAAATTAATAAAAAAAAATCATGTCTGTATTTGTGGCAGTAAATGGAATAGGCAAAAAAATATAATTCACTGTAAATATTGCAAATTTAAGATTTCTTCATGCTGTTTTATTTGTTTTCTATAAATTATGAGAAAAGATGCAACCGAACTCACCCATAAGATACTGGATCAACGATCTGTGCTGTCCCTTGGTCATGGTTCTTTAGGTAAGACAAATAAAATGTCAGAGGATCGCTTTTAGTTGTCTCCTTGTGTTAAAAAGACGTTCACGAGGCGCCTAATTTATTCTCTACTCCGAATAGTCTAACGAACTTTTTTAAGCCAGGCGACGTACAACAATAAAAATTGGTTTCAAAGTGCGGTATCCGAGTCGAGCCTATCTGGAAAGCAGCCAAGGATCACGAGATCTAGGCCAATTTTTTTGCACGTACCTAAGAGGGAATATAGTCGCTCTAGCCACAAAGTTTTCTGGCTGCCAAAAATAGGATTGTTTTTATTGAATGGAGTGATCAGATGAGTTTCTGCCACTTGTATTTATAGAAAACCTTAAGAGGGCAAGGACCAACCAATGTTGTTGATAATAAGCTTCAAGGACCCTAGCACCAGCGTTACCAAATTTACGGCCAGTTTCATAAACAACATCAAAAGGCTCCTTTATGATAAAGTCCCTTTATGAAAAAGGATCCTTTAAATGGGACCACCAGTTTCATAAACGCACATCGACCGTCCTTTACTTAAAGCTTCCTTTAATGCGCCGGTCATATGTTTCCGACTGTTGGCTATCCTGAGAACTAGTGATTTTACGAATATAATTGGTGATATTCTGTAAAAATTGTGAGCTATGCGTCGGAACTTGTAAAAAGAAAAATAGCATAAATCAGTCTTTGCATGAACATGGTTATGTGCAGAAGACAGTATATTGAAATTTATATCATTATTATGTGCGAATTGCTATATTTTAGTAAACGTGAAGTATATTAATGAATATGGAAGAAAAGAAAAAAATATTACTTTAAAATCGGAGGAGAAACTACGTCTCTTGGAATTGATTGAAAAAGAGAATTTTAATGTAAAAGGATAAAGTCTGGCAGAGAATAGCAACTGCTTCAAATGCAACAGTTCTCCATTGGAAAAATGGGGACCAGCTCAAATCCAAATATGACAATACAAAAACTTAAACTAGAAAGGTGGTAGCTGCTCAACGCACTCATATTAAAGGGACTGGTGGTGAAATTGAGGGAGTCAATTTCCAAACAATTGATCCCAACTGTTACGAACCCACTTGCCGAAGCGAAAGAGATGTATTATAAAAAAAACAGCTCTAGTAGAAGCTCAGATAGTGGTTATCAAGGAAGAGAATAAAAGAAAAGAAGAGGAGCATTCGAAGCTTAAAATATTATATTTGCAAATTATGGAGATGAAGAGAAAATTAAATAATATAATAATAATTAAATCTTTTTTATTTTGAATGCACTTTCTGGGAAAAGCGGTATTAGAATTCTATCAGCATTGCTGCAGACTATGAAATCCCCTCAAATTTGAATTAAAAACAGAAATTTCAATAACACACAATATCTTCATTTCTTTATTCTCACTTGAAATTTTTTCAGAAGTTACCTAAAGTAAAACAATGAATCAAAAATACGAACATAGAAACCTATCTAAATACATACCTTGTAAAATCTTATAAAAATTATATGAAATCTTGTCATGTTGAAGATACAAATTGAATATGAAGAATAGTTTCACAAGTGACAAGCAAATTAATTTTCAATTATCACACAAATATTAATTTTAAATTGGCACAATGTTTATTAATAATAGACTCTAACTCGACGAGCTGCATTAACATTAGTTGAATTTGTTTGTAAGTCCTCTTCCTCCTGCAATCGTTCATTTAGAAATATTTCGTTCATATCTACAGCTATATTGTGCAAAATAGCGGCAGCAACAATAATTGCCCTTATGGTCGTTAATTTAACACTCATTCCTTTAGAAAGGATAGGAAAACGACGTTTCCAAACTCCATACTTTCTCTCCACCACATTTCTAGTTCGTATAATTGACTGCTTAAATAAATTTTCAGCTGCAGTTATAGCTTCCGGTAACTTTGTCATAAGATAAGTCTGCAAACTATCACAAAGTAACAAATACCGTCCAAATTTACCATTCTCAAATTGTCTCATCAAGACACTGTTATTAAAGATGATTTGATCATGTGTTGAGCCAGGTTATTTAGCTACAATAATTCTGATTCTCAAGTCTGAATTACACACAGGTTGAACGTTAACATATTTCGTAGTACGCTAAAATCAAACAAAATGGGCTAATGTGACAGAGGGAGGTTATGTCCACTGTTTTCGTGTTTATCGAACACCTGCGCAGTGTCGAACTTCTCGTTAAAGGATCCTTTTCCAGCCGTAAAGGGCCGATTTTCTCACTTTAAGAGAAAGGATGCTTTTAAGTTCCCTTTAACCTTAAAATTTGCTCATGAAACACGTTTTATCATTGAAGGAGACTTTTTGGGAAAAAGGAGGCTTTAATTTCGTTTATGAAACTGGCCGTTAGTAGATTTCTACTTTTTTGGTAGATTTTCGGAAAATCCGTCCAAAATTTAGTAGTAAACTTTTTATGGTAGATTTTAGCTCCTGATGAAAATGTTGAATAATGGCCCGACCACAGAGTCTGTGGTATGCAGACTACTGACCACAGAGTCTGTGTGTTTAATCCATAGACTTGTATCCTAAGTCTATGGTTTAATCAATTATTTCATTCATACTCTGATTTTGAAATTTCATGAATTCCGGCTTCCCGCTAAAATTCTCCCTTTACCGGTCTGCTTGAATAATGCAGCTGTTGCCAAACTTATATTTCGTCTGTATTTGGTACGTTAATTTGGTGTAGAACTCTGTAACGGTATGAAATTATTGCAGATATAGGTTACCGATATACTTTTTACAAAGGTATAATTGCTAGCATCAATTCTAAAGTACCTAATTTTCATTAATAGATCACTTTCTTTTTATTTCAGTCAATCTCAGTTCTTTAAACGATTCGGTTGATTTTTTGGTAGATTCTGAAAGTTGTTTAATAGATTTTCGGTAGATTTTTGGCGGATCGTTAGTAGATTCCTTGAAAAAAAGGTGGTAATGCTGCCTAGGATGATACAGCGAATTCAAGAGGACTCGGTCATTCGTTGCGCTTACATCAATCAATACATAAGGTACAAGAAAGCTCAACCTTCCAGTATTTTCGAAACTTGATGCGCGACAATAATATACCAATCAATTTGTTGATTCATAAAAGCATTTAGTTGACCTGTGCCGCCTCAAGCGAACTCCTACATTAAAAATTATATATATGGTTATCATTGAGTGTCGTTTGGCTTATCTCATAATGTTTATGCCATATTTTAACGCAGAAAGCCTTGGCTAACAGAGTATTATTAGGAGTAGAGATATGTTCGTACGGTCTAGATAACAGATGTAGCGACTAGTTTATTATTACTTTGTTTCATCCGGCAACACCTCCATTTTGAGGTGTCATCATTAGGTTTTTTTTTAGTATCTGTCATTTCGCTGAATTGCAAACAAAATAGTTTGTGCGTGCCCCAAAAATGTCAAATTTTGTATTAAATAATGTGTTTTTGCGGAAAATTCTACTTCATTACTTCAAATGAAAGAAAGGGCTGCCGAAAGTCATCGTATTTTAGTGGATGTTTATGGTGACCATGCTCTAGCTGAACGAAAGTGGTTTGTTCGATTCAAAGGTGGCAGTTTTGATTTGGAACTCAGCTATTGCCACCGTTTAAAAGCAATGGGAATGAACCGAAAGGTAGGAAATTGGATGCCATATGAACTGAAGCCAAGAGACGTCGAATACCGTTTTACACGTGTGAACAACTGCTCCAACGGAAAGAAAGAAACGTGTTTTTGCATTGCTCTGTGACTGGCCATGAAAAGTGGATCCATTACGATCATCCAAAACGTCAGGCAACGTATGGATGATCATCAACTGTAAAGCCGAATATTCATGGCGAGAACATAATGCTGTGTATTTATTTGGTGGGGTCAGCTGGGTGTGGTGTATTATGAGCTGCTGCAATCGAACGAAGGATCAACGAGGAGGTCTATCGACGACAATTAATGCGTTTGAGCCCAGCATTGCGAATAAAACGACTGATATCAACCGACAGACACGACAAAGATATTGACATTGCATAAAAATGCAATACGTCGCCCGTTGGAACGTACTAAGAAACGCTCAAACGGGAAGTCCTACCCGCCTACCCATTGCTCCTTCCGATCGATGCACCATGGCCTGGCTAACTAGCACTTCTCCAATTTTGATGAAGTCAAAAAATGGATCGATTCATGTAAGCGGCCAAAGAGCTGGCCATTTTCACGATGTGATCCGTAAATTGTCAGTAAGACGGAAAAAAGTAGTTGTTAGCGACGGACAGTACTTTGAACTTTGAATGTATAGCCGATTTTCCACAATAAAACTTCAATTTTCGACAAAAAATCGCAAGAACTTATTTATACTCCTAATACACTGCACTTTTCTGCTGATTGTATATTACTAGTTGAGTATACGTTATGTATAGAATGTCGTTTGTCCTGCAAAGAAACCAACACAAAGCTTTGAACATTTAAATATTTAACAGACTTGTCAAGCAAATGTATGCGGTTTGTTGTGTTGCCTACTTATACGCTATCCGTTTTTAATTAAATTCGATGAAGAATGTGGGGTATAATGGCAATTGAACTAAGACTAATGGCTCTTATGGAAGGCCTTTTTTAAAAGGTATTCAACAGAAAAAATCGTTATAAGAATCAAGAGATCTAAACTACCACACATAAGAGCGTGTTACAAAACGTGTAATCTTGATAATATGTCCTTATTGATTCATTTCTCGATCAAAATATTTATACACTAAATTAATAACAATGTTATATACGATAAAGCATTTCATTCCATAATGTTGTAAAGAAATTTGTAGATCTCCTTTTTCTTTTAATGCTTCTGTCCAAGTCTGCTTACATGTGTATTCTCAAACCAGGAAAAAGGAAAATTTCCCAACAAATATATTCAACAAAAATTATTATAAATAAAACAGCCGTAGATTATATTTTAATATTTATTTTTAAACAAAGAAAAATAAAATTTATTAATGTACTCCGAAAAAATCCAGATTTAAACGATATTATGCATGTATTCAAAAATTTGAATGCTGATCCAGAGATCATTGCTAAAGATGAAGGACGCTTGCTTCTTGAATTTTGAGTTAACAGTGATGTAAAAATTGAGAAAAGTATGTCTTCAAACAACTCTAAATATTCTATTATATAAAATAAAAAAGGCTTTTTACTTGATAGAAGAAATATAACAAAACTTGAATATCAAAACAGATTTAATTTGTTAGTCTTCTACAGTTTTAATTTCAAAAAAAATTTTTAGAATTAAATTAATGTCTACAATAAGCACCGCTTATATAATCGTAACGTATATAATCAAAACTCAATATATAATATCAAATGGAATAAATAAACCAACAGATATGAAAAATTCATTAAAATTAATAAATAAATATTTAAAGGAGACAAATATAACCTTATAACACCTTACACTTTTCTGTGATTTTGTTAAGAACATAGACTATCTTGAATTTTAAAGTTAGTCTGTTTAAAGCAATTTATCCTGTTAAAACACGTGGAGGTGAGATATAGTGATAGTTATTTGATTTTGATATTTGGAATATTATTTAGGGCCGATGAAGAGACTAACAGAAATATAATTGTTTTTTGAAGATATAGTGCATGTTTTGAGAGATTTCTGAATTAACTTATTTGAATATTTAAATATATTAAATATTTCAAATAAATTATAATATATTTTCCAGAAGTCCTTAAGTTGTGTTCATGTTTTTGAAAGGCAATTGGTGTTCTTAATGGTAAGATCAGAAACAAAATTTTGCCTCCTTCAAATATTTATTTATTAATTTTAATGACTTTTTTATATCTGTTGGTTTATTTATTCCATTAGATATGAGTGGTACTTATAGGACATTATTTCAATTTAATTCCTGAAGTTACAATTATTAAATATAATTTTTTGAAATTGAATATATAGAAGGCTAATATTAAAATATTTAAATAATTTTATATACCTTCTATCAAGAATTAACCTCTATTTATGTTATCGAAATTTTATTTCCAATAAACTAATTGGAATTTTACATATTCTTCTTTCATTCTTTCTTACCAATAGATATATATCAATGCACATCGAAAGCAAAAGGATTCATGAATTTTTCAGGAGAACAATTCTTAAATGACAAAAAATGACGTCTATTTGATTTTCAGAATTGTGTGTTTTTATTCATCATATGGATCTTTTTTAAGAAGTAATTCACAAATTTGAAATTAAAAAAATGTAATGAAATAAGGAATTACTTTGTTTTCTATCACTTTTTATTATAACTGATATACAGTGACTCGAGTTTCGTAGTGTTTACTACATTTTCAAACTGAACGAACAAATTAGATCTCCTATTATATATCCTGATTGTAGGCTTCGGCAGAGCTTCGAAGAGAGGGGTTTTCTAAAGTTCCGTCTGTTCGTTTAGTAGTTTTATTATTGGTACGTGCCTCTTATATTTTTCAATTTCTATGGATTCCAGGATGCAAGATAACAAGGTTGTTCAATTCTGGGAAGGTGTGATCTGTAGTGAAGAAATGGTTCGCAAAATTGGAATTATTCTTCCGGTTCCTAAAAGCAGATTGATGCTCTTTACGTTAAAGAGGGAATTGAATACAATCAGACAAATAGCCACAAAAAATCAGTTCGAAACCAAAACTATAAATTCCATCATAAACAAAAAACAAAAGCAACTAATTCGTAAACAAATTTACCCCATCTCCAAATCAGATCATAATAACAATAAATTCATAAAACTATCATATTTTGGACCAATTTCACAAAAAATAGCTCGAATTTTATCAAAAATTAACATAGTAACAGCTTTCACACCCTCCCATAAAATTTCTAATCTCTTTTTTAATCCGAAAGACAAAGAGAACCGACTGAATAATTCTGGAGTCTATAAATTAAGTTGTCAAGAGTGTAATAGTGTGTATATAGGACAAACGGGCCGACCTTTCCATAAAAGGTACAAAGAAAATCAATCTGCTTTTAGGAACCGGAAGAATAATTCCAATTTTGCGAACCATTTCTTCACTACAGATCACACCTTCCCAGAATTGAACAACCTTGTTATCTTGCACGTGGAAGCGAAAGGGAAAAAACTTGACATCCTGGAATCCATAGAAATTGAAAAACATAATAGGCACGTACCAATAATAAAACTACTAAACGAACAGACGGAACTTTGGAAAACCCCTCTCTTCGAAGCTCTGCCGAAGCCTACAATCCCCATATATAATAGTTGAGATCTAATTTGTTCGTTCAGTTTGAAAATGTAGTAAACACTACGAAACTCTATATATCAGTTATAATAAAAAGTGATAGAAAACAAAGTAATTCCTTATTTCATTCCATTAAAATGAACTATCACAAAGTAACGGACTACTCCATCCAATATTTAAAAAAATGTATATGAGACAGTAATTTATTTCCACAAAAATGTTTGTACTACTACAACAATTGTTTCACCACGATGTGGCTTCTTCAGGTATTACATTGTACTATGTATATGTACAATGTAATACCTGAAGAAGCCACATCGTGGTGAAACAATTGTTGTAGTAGTACAAACATTTTTGTGGAAATAAATAACTGTCTCATATACATTTTTTTAATTAAAATGAGTTTCCACCAAGTAAAGACCGAATCTATCAAACACAAATTTGAAATTTTCAGAACAAATGGACTGTTGATAAAGCGCGCGAAAGCTCCAGACTTCACGTTCCTGCTTTTCATCATTTTTTAAATAGCAAACGTATAGTTTCCCTCAGAATTTTTCTTTGACTGGATGACTTGGGTCATGTATTGTATTAGGAGTACAAATAAGTTTCCGCCGTTTTTTAACACAAATTAAATATTTATTATAGAAGAACGATGTGAGACTGCTTGCTGAGTGACTTCTAATGTTAGAGCAAGTTTTTTTTGTGTTTGAGATGAATCTTCCTCCAATAATTCCTCCAATTCTGCATCCTCGTAAATTTTTGGCCTTCCACTGCGATCTTTGTCTTCTACGTCGAAATCACCGTTTTTAAACTTTTGAAACCACTCTCGACACGTTCTCTCACTCAAAGCACCCTCACCATATGCTTCTACGAGCAATTGATGCGCCTCAGCAGCAGATTTCTTTAAATTAAAGAAGTAAACTAATATTTCCCGCAAATGACGCTTACTTGGCTCAAATTTTGACATTTTCAACTTATAAAAATTATATTTTACCAATATAAAATCATTGATATTAATAGGTTATGTTGTTCTTGAATGTCCAAACTATTTTTTAAGCCGGTTATCATCTGCGAAAGCTAGCCGAAACTCCGTGCCGCGTCATCTACAATAAAACGGCGGAAACTTATTTGTACTCCTAATATGTACATTGTGAAAAAAAAACGCTCATTATCTGGCGTAAGTTTTAGATCTTACGAAGCACAATACACGCAATACTTTATATGGATAGCGGAGAGGAAGAGTAACGACGTTTCACTGTCAAGGCCGTTCATTCAAAGAAAAATGCTACGTCGTCCTTTTGTCGGAAGTTTACACGTACCAGTCGATACAGTATACCGTTTGTTTACATTGGAAACCGTGGGTGTCATCAAAATTGATAGCTCATAAACTTCCCGCTAATGCAAAAGGAAAATTTCGCTGATAGGCCTCAAACATTCGACCTTATATCAAATAAAATTTAATCCGATATTGAATAAAATAACTGTTTTACTACCGAAAAATTAAAACTTTACACATTTTTTGCGACTTCCGTTCCTAAGTACTACCTTGTCATCGGACAACTGGAAACTCTTGAAAACTTTTTAGAACTAAATTGAATGAAATGACTTAGAAAACAATGGTTCACTTTCTGGACATATAGGATCATCAACATATGCCAGCGGCAGCTAACCAATAGAGAATCAAAAGAAAACATAAATTATTTGAAATAAGGTTATTCTGATTTTCACAAATTTTTATTGTTAAACTCACAACCATTGTTTCGCTATCACAGTAGCATCATCAGGCAAGATCACATTTTGAATAACTTTGGATGTGATCTTGCCTGATGATGCTACTGTGATAGCGAAACAATTGTTGTGAGTTTAACAATAAAAATTTGTGAAAATCAGAATAACCTTATTTCAAATTATTTAATATGGATTTTCACCAAGTAAGGACTGATACAATTCAATATTTAAAACATAAATTATTCACCAAAATAAAATAGAAAGGCTTTTTACTTGATAGAAGAAATATAACGAAATTTGAATATCAAAACAAATTGAAATATGTTTATCTTCTACAATTTTAATTTCCAAAAGAATTTTTTATTCAAAAAACTTTTAGAATTAAATTAATGTCTAAAACAAGCACCGCTCACATTTAATAGACGTTTATAATCAAAACTCAATATACAATGTCAAATGAAATAAATAACCCAACAGATATACGAAAGTAATTAAAATTAATAAATAAATATTCAAAGGAGACAAAATTTTGTTTCTGGTTTTATCTTTAAAAAATACTACTTGCCTTATAAAAACATGAACACACTTAAAGGACTTCCCAAAGAATATAATTTATTTGAAATATTTAATATATTTAAATATTCGAACAAATTATTTCAAAAATCTCTAAAAAATGTGCACTATATCTTCAAAAAACAAATATAATTCTAGATAATCCCGTCTTCAGCCCTTTTCGAAGCTTAAGTCTTTTAACACGTGAGTGATGTAGATTATGTTTTTGATTTTTATATTTGTAATATTGAAAAAGGGCTGAAGACGGGATTATCTAGAATTATATTTGTTTTTTGAAGATATAGTGCACATTTTTTAGGAGATTTTTGAAATAATTTGTTCGAATATTTAAATATATTAAATATTTAAAATAAATTATATTCTTTGGGAAGTCCTTTAAGTGTGTTCATGTTTTTATAAGGCAAGTAGTATTTTTTAAAGATAAAACCAGAAACAAAATTTTGTCTCCTTTGAATATTTATTTATTAATTTTAATTACTTTCGTATATCTGTTGGGTTATTTATTTCATTTGACATTGTATATTGAGTTTTGATTATAAACGTCTATTAAATGTGAGCGGTGCTTGTTTTAGACATTAATTTAATTCTAAAAGTTTTTTGAATAAAAAATTCTTTTGGAAATTAAAATTGTAGAAGATAAACATATTTCAATTTGTTTTGATATTCAAATTCACCAAAATTATCTAAATACATCATCCAAGACAAATTTGTTTCGATTGGATACTCAGTAATAATAAATTCCTCCACCAAATCATATTCCACATAGAATTCAGAAAAAGTATTTTTTATTTCCCTTTTAAAAAAATATTATCCATAAGAAGAATCTGAAATTCCAACCCATCAGTTGGGAGTTATTTGGATGCTAAATAAAAACAATCAATAAAATATCATAAAATAGAAAAAGGCTTTTTACTTAATAGAAGAAATATAACAAAATTTGAATATCACAACAGATTTAATCTGTTAGTCTTCTACAATTTTAATTTCAAAAAAAATTTTATTCAAAAAACTTTTAGAATTAAATTAATGTCTACAATAAGCACCGCTTATATTTAATATACGTATATAATCAAAACTCAATATATAATGTCAAATGGAATAAATTAACCAACAGATATAAAAAAGTCATTGAAATTAATAAATAAATATTTAAAGGAGACAAAATTTTGTTTCTGATCTTACCATTAAGAACATCAATTGCCTTTCAAAAACATGAACACAACTCAAGGACTTCTAAAAAAATATAATTTATTTGAAATATTCAATATATTTAAATATTCAAATAAGTTAATTCAAAAATCTCTCAAAACATGCACTACATTCTGTCAAGAAAGTACCGGGAATTATCGATTTAAATCTGGCGGGGCAATGAGGCAGGTAAAATTTTTTTTCCTAGGTTGGTACCACTGTCCTTAATTACTATGCCAAGCTTGAGCGGGATCTGTCAACTAGTGTGTTTGCAACAGCTGATTAAGTCAGTCGATGTCAGAGTACGTGCCGATTTTTACTATGGGTGATTACGTTGAGCAAAGAATTTGTTTAAAGTTTTGTGTTGCAAATGAATTTTCGAGTGCCTATGCATTGAAAATGTTGCAAAAGGCCTTTGGTGATAATGCTCTATCGAAAACTCGTGCATATCAGTGGTACAGAGCCTTCAAGGACGGTCGTGAAGTGGTTGCCCATCGACGGCTTCGATCGAAGATAACGTCGATAAACTTAAGGAAAGAGTGCTGGAAAACCGTCGTACCAGCTTGAGAGAGATAGCACATGATCTTAAGATATCCCACGAGTCCGTACGTTTGATTTTGATTGATATTTTGGGCATGAGAAAGGTGGCCGCACGACTCGTACCGAAAGACCTGAATTTTCTTCAAAAACGTCATCGCGAACAGGTTGCTTCAGACATGCTGTAATTCCGATTCTACATTCATGGAACGCATTATAACTGGTGATGAGACCTGGGTCTACGAGTACGATATGCAAACAAGCCAGCAATCATCGGAATGAGTGGCAAAAAATGAGCCGAAACCGAAAAAACCAAGCCAAAGCCGCTCGAAAATGAAGGTGATGCTCATTGTTTTCTTCGATATCCGTGGCGTGGTGCACTACGAATTCGTTCCAGAGGGTCAGACGGTAAACAAGGAGTATTACCTAGGCGTTATGAAACGTTTGCGTGAGCGTATCCGTAAGCGGCCAAATTTGTGGGCGAACAACTCATGGATTTTGCATGACGATAACGCGCCTTCTCACCGAGCTACGATTGTGACTGACTTTCTCGCCAAAAACTCAACAAACGTGCTTCAGCAATCACCGTATTCGCCGGATTTGGCTCCCTGCGACTTTTTCCTCTTCCCAAAACTAAAATTGCCCCTTCGTGGCACCCGTTTTGAGTCGATTGAAGCCATAAAACAAAATTCGGCGCGAGAGCTAAAGTCCATCCCGGAAAGCGCCTATAAAAAATGTTTCAATAATTGGAAGTGCCGTTGGCATAGATGTATTGGAGCAAATGGAGTCTATTTTAAAGGCGACCCAATAAATTTTGACGATTAAATGTAAAAATGTTGCTTTAATTGAAAATTCCCGGTACTTTCTTGACAGAGTAGTATATCTTCAAAAAACAATTAAATTCTGGTAATCTCTTCATCGGCCCTAAATAATATGGTCATGTTTTTGAAAGACAAGTGGTGTTCTCAATGGTAAGATCAGAAACAAAATTTTGTCTCCTTTAAATAGATTGATAAATCCTTAAATATTGGTAGCACTTCGTACAGAAATCTTTTATCGTAAAAAAAATTTCCCTTGAAGATTCATCAAAATTTTCACATGGAATGTTGAATACATATATATCAGTTATTCCCGGAAATCTCGTTTATATTATCGTCCTAAAGTTATTCGAAATTAGTACACACAACCGATTAAGTTGGCAAGTTTGTAGATTTTGAAACCCAAAATATTCTCCGTTTGACGGCTAACTAACTACAAATTGACCGTTTCGCATATTTTCGAGATTAAAGTGACTCAATAAACGGAGAGCTGATGACCCATCAGACCACAAATCCAGCCACAATACCAGGTAATTCAATCTCACTTTTTGTTAATCTCATAGTGATTTCAAATATAAACCAGCAGATTCATAACAAATTTTTTATTTCACTTTACATGAGCATATGGAAATTAATAAGATGTAGTGAACTTTCCTTGTGACATATACAGGATGACCCACAAGATGCTTCAAATACTTCTACCATATCCAGGATCTATCGTCAGTATCACCATTTTTTAAAATTGTGTTTCAACAATGAACGGAACAATTACTTAGAAAAATTATGTTCAAATTCTACTAGATGGTTGGTATATGTGGTATGTGTCGAATTTGAAGTATAGTTCTTTTGATATTCGTGTATTCTCTTCTTGGACAATACCGGTCTGACCAATATAAACCATTGGGCAATCCTTTCAAGTCTACTTACAGACTCCTGAATTATTATCTTTGTTTGATTCATCTTTATTATTTGTAATATATTTATGAATGTAAATAATGCTTCTGAAAGCTGCTATGTAACATTTTCTTAAAATAATTGGCAATGTCTTCAGATATTCTATTTATATATGAAACTTGTATGAATTTTTTCGGTATGGGGTCTTTTGTGGAAGGATAAACATAATACCATCTTTTTCTGTTTATTGTTCATCATTTTATCTATAAGAGTTGGGTTGAAACCATTATTGAATGCTGTTTGTTCCATTATATTGATAACATAAATAGAGGTTAATTCTTGATAGAAGGTATATAAAATTATGTAAATATTTTAATATTAGCCTTCTACATATTTAATTTCAAAAAATTATATTTAATGATTATAACTTCTGAAAATAAATTAAAATAATGTCATATAAGTGGTACTTATCTGACATTATTTTAATATATTTTCAGAAGTTATAATCATTAAATATAATTTTTTGAAATTAAATATGTAGAAGGCTAATATTAAAATATTTAAATAATCGTTATATTGAGTTATTTAGAAAATTTTTGAAGGTTCATCGCTACTAAAAATCTATGGATAAGGCTATTATAGGCTGACATTTTTTGATTGAATTGATTTGATGTTTTTTTTTTAAGTTGGAAACAATTTTTTATTGCATATTTGGCTTTGAAGTTTGTTTCAGCTTGAATTATTGATATTGAAGCTTAGGGATGTTATGAACGAAACAACTGGTCTAATTGGGTTATTTACTTAATGAAGTTTTATCAGTGAATTAAGTTCAGTATTTGTGGGTTCATAAGAATCAATGAATATTTTGGCAAATTATGAAACAGATTTTTGGATTGGTTTATTATATTTTTTATTTGTTTCTCGAAATATTCAGTAGGATCTTTTTTGATTGTTTTAAATTTATCTAGTGTTAAGGAATTGATAGTTTTATTAAAATATTCTTTTCTGGGATGGCTATAATGCTATTTCCTTTATTTTCCTCTAATTTATTTTATTAATTTTTGTTGTTTAGAAGAGTAAACAAACGGTTTATTATTATTTTTTATTGTATCAACTATATTTATCTAAGTTTAAGTTACCACGGTTTTCAGATGAAATGGATTTAATGGCGATTTCTGAATCTATTGCCACTTATTCAAGGTATTTTTCTGAATAATTTTCAATGTTAAATTTGAAACCTTCCTCTAAAAGGTTAAATACGCTTTCGTTAAATTTTGATTCGGATAAGTTGATAAATCTTGGTTAAAATTGATGCGAGAAAAATGATTGAGGGTTTTCTATATTTGAATTTCTATATTTGAATTTCTATATTTATGTATTTTATTTTGATAAATGAGATTTCTTATTTTTTTTGATTGTATCAAATATTTTTTATGGATAATTTTGTTTATAAGTTCTCTGGTATGTTTGTCTATCAAATCAAACTCGATAATATGAAGTCTACAAGTTAATTCAGAATGGATTACCTTTATGTATATATTGTTTGTCTCTTTTTTTGTATTGAATCTTCATGTCACTTCTAATCCATGAATCCGTCCTTTGATGGACTGCAGGGCCCTGGGGCCATTTGCAAATTCAACAAATTGAAAATGAATTTCCATCGAATCCATCGAATAATAGATTGTTTTGTTTTTATTCAATATAGCTTCTTTAAAAAATAACTCATAAATCTGAAATTTTCAGGAAAATGAACTATTAAACAAGCACAGCTTTTGATTTCGTAGGTGCTTTTCATCATTCTATGTCTTCCTATAGGAAGAAATTGATTTAAGTTGTTGTCATTCGCCTCTGAAGAAGCTTTCTGAATTTGAGAATTAATCCCAGAATTCAACAAATTCAGTCTTATCAATTTTTATCGAGTCAGAAGGACAGATTGACAAATAAAACTTTTTCTTCTAAAATCTAGTTGAATTGCAGAACTCTTAAACATTTCTGACGAAATACATGAAGCACGAAATAATAAAACCACGTGTTTGATAGATAAATCACGAGTTCAAACAAGCATTTTTCAAGTTCAAATCATTCATCATTTAGTCGGTAAGTTATCTTGTAAACAGCAACATGCCTGAGTTTGTTCTTGCTCATAGTAAAACTACCTACTATTAGGAATCAACTATTTAATATTTTTGAAGGATTACGTATCATTTCATCTACGCAAAAATAAAAAGAGTAAATAAATGGGAGAAGACAATGAAAATAATAATCTCTATTTTACTGAATAATTAAATGAATAAAATACTCACCGTTCACACTTGTTAATGCCATAATGAGAAGTTGGATTATCTGGAACAATTAAATTTCTTAAGATTTTTGACGAAGTGTTGAATTCCTTCCAGAAGTAAACATAAGGCTTAATGCTTGTTTGAAAAATGTTAGGTTAGATTTCATATCCATATCCATTACATGGTTCTTCGATAATTTACTCAATAACGAATTTATAATATTACAGGGTACATTGAGGAATAAATTAATCCACATGTTTTTTTACAAATGGCTATTATCGATTTTTGGAATGAAAACAATACAACATTACAACTCACCTGCTTAGAAAAAACAATAATAACAGAATTTTAAGGACAACGTTATAACACAAAATTTGATCTAATCACAAGTACACAAAATTTGAAAACAATCGCAGAATCTGCCATAATACTACAATGCTTTCATTGAATCTTCGGATGGATCAGTTGATTGGTCTGAAAGTCTGACCGTATAACAAATAATTTTGACTGTAGTAATTTAATGCGCATGTCCTGTCGTAGCTCGAATTGTCATTCATTTATTGGAATTAGATTCCTGATTTTCGCTTTTCTCAAGACGCACTGATTATATCATACAGAAATCTTTGTGAAATATCAAGAGGGAATCTGCAATGTTTTAGCGCGCCATCTATCGATGGTAGCAAGATTCAAAACAATGAAGTAAGTCTTGTCCGCCGAAAATAAAAAATATTCTGGTTGACATAAGTTCAATTACAGAATAAACCAAATATTGCAAACTTCACATAAAGTTTTATTATTTCCCATCTAATATGTGCGTATTATATCAATGCGCGTAAACACTCAGTTTTTCCAAATTTCACGGTATATAACTATTGTTTCGTCATACCAAGACTTCACCAGGGGAGTAATAAAAAGTATACTATGCAAAAAATATTCTTAAACTGAACTTTGTTCACAAAAATATAGAGGGACGAGTAGAAGATAGAGGAGCGACGAAAAAATGGTTCAGAATTATTAGACAATTCAAATATGTCATTCAAAAATTTTATACAGTTGTAATTAGGTTTGGTCTACTTGATAGTTCAATAAAATTTGTTTTTTATCGTATCTATTCATTTCTAGATTTCCCTTAAGAATAAATCTGAGACTTCTATTTTCAATACTATTTTATTAAATACATATAGCTTAACATAACAAGTATATTATATAATATTTGATATCTTGAGCTATATCTTTGACTTTTCGGCTTGTAAAATGTATAATTTGATGAATTTTTAATAACTTATTTTTAAATATAAGGAGTAGAAATAAGTTCGTGCGGTCTTGATAACTCATGTCGCTACTAGTTTATTTTTCCATTATTTCATCTGGCAACACCTTAATTTTGAAGATACTGAATTGTTTCAGCCGTTACTAATTGGTAGTTGATCATAATTAAAACAAATTGTAGAAATTACTATGTTTTACTACTGAAGAGATCCAGATCCTCTAAGGATCATATGAGTCTCAGAGTCCCTCATAGATTATATTAATTCCACCATTATGTCATTGTATTTACCCGCGTTATTTCTGTATCAAACTACTCTGTGGCGCTGTAACTGGACACGTATGTGATTAGTGACAATAACAAAGGAGAACAAGGTCCTTATAGCGTCCCCATGGTATTTTTAAAGCAATCAAGAGGAAGGTTCTTGGAAATAAACCTCCTGAGCAACTTAGTAACATACTCGAGATAATGGTACCCCTTGGTAACTCTCAGTAAGTGAACTTCTTTTAAATGCTTCCGATTAATTGCATGCTTTACATTTTTGAATACCACCTTTGTGTTAATGTGAAATTAATGTTTGCACGCTCGTTCATTGTACTTCGCTTTTCATTCTTGTATTTTTGCTTCACTGTTATTTAATCCGACCGGAATGTTTTAATCAAATTGCATATGGCCTTTGTACATAACTAAGGCCACCCTCACAAGTTTTCTGTTTGTATTGTTTACTTTCTCTCGGTGCCTGATGGCTTTTGCTGTATTTGTGAATAGTGGTTCTTTATCTGCGTAATACTTGCTAATAGAGATTTTATATAACCCCTTCCTAATAATTGCGGTGCTTGATATGTAACTGATTTGTATGTACTCTTGTGTGATCCCACAGTTACCTATTTCTTTGTTTTTTCTTATTGTAACGTCCATAAACACGCCTAGGTGATGGGGTACTGTATCTATTTTATTATGTCTTAGTCAGTTCGTGTTACATATTTGTCATATGCATGTGCCCGCTTACTTTGAGAGATTGTATTCCTTGTGAACCAGTGGCGTTCTTTAGGGTAAATTGCTGGGTAGTCCTGGTAGAGGACTACATATCGTATAGAGAAAGTAAATACCTCCGGATATCCAACGCTACTGTGAGAATGTGTGAGTGATTGCTAGATATTTGTTCCGGGTACTGTGATATCTCCAGGGATTAGTTTGCGTGACCCTTCTGGTAGTGTTCGGTTCGTTCTTCAGTAAGAGTTCCTGGGCCTTTGTCACCCCGAGGTGGCTAGATACAGTCCATTTTGATAGTAACTTTTCCGGTCGACTCGAATTATGTTAGATCCCCTCTTCAAGGAGATCTCCTGGGCATGCCACAATTACCCTTACCTTACTGTCCATTTAAACTTACCCCTTGTAATGGAAGGTTAAGCACTGATTACCGAAAGTACAGTTGAAGGTGCGAATGCTAGCTGTATCCCCTTTTCCTGCATAACTTTAACCCTTTCCGCTGCATAAGAATGATATCTGATTTGAGCGAGTACCGACCTAACAATATGTAGTAATAAGTCATTTAGACCCGGGGCGCTATTGGTTTCACTGGGGCGCTTTGCGAACCACTGCGTAAAGTAGATTTCACCACAGTTTACCGAGCAATGGGTTAGAGACAGATTTGTACCATAAACCTTCTTCCTCTGAGAGATTTCTCAATTTTAATTCATGCCACCTCTTTTCGCACAAAATTAATTCAATACAAAATCTAAAATACAGAGTGATTTCCTTGTCTGACGCAAGATTTCATAATGATAACCTGGACAAAATAAAATCATACCTTCTAAAAAATAATTATCCGTTGACTATTATCAGAAGAATTTTACAAAATGACAAAGTACAGAAAACAACTAATACCTGTGAAGAGATCCGGATCCTCTAAGGATCATACAAGTCACAGAGTCCCTGATAGATTATATAAATTCCACCATTATGTCATTGTATTTTCCCGCTTTAATTTCTGTGTAAAAATACTCTGTGTTGCGGTGACTTGACAAGTAAATGATTAGTGAGAATAACAAAGGAGAACAAGGTCCTTATAGCGTCCCGATTGTATTTGATTTCATTCGAGGGGAAGGTTCTTAGACATAAACCTCCTGAGCAACTTAGTAGTCTACTCGAGATAATAGTATTTATAACAGTGTCCCTTGGTAACTCTTAGTAAGTAAACTTCTCTTAAATGCTTCTGATTAATTGCATGCTTTACATTTCTAAATACCACCTTTGTGTTAATGTGAAATTAATGACTGCACGCTCGTACATTGTAATTCGCTTTCCATTCTTGTATTTTTGCTTCTCCGTTATTTAATCCCACCGGAATGTTTTAACTAAATTGCATTGCCTTTGTACATAACTAAAGCAACCCTCACAAGTTTTCTGTTTGTATTGTATATTTTCTCTCGGTGCCTGATTGCTTTTTGCTGTATTTGTAAATAGTGGTTCTTTATCTGCGTAATACTTGCCAATAGGGATTTGTATTATCTTTTCTTACTAATTGCGGTGCTTGATATGTAACTGATTTGTATGTACTCTTGTGTGATCCCCCGGATACCCATTTCTTTGGTCTTATTGTAACGTCCATTAACACGCCTGGGTAATGGGGTACTGTATCTATTTTATAATGTCCTAGTCAGCTTGTGTTACCTATTTGTCATATGCATGTGCCCGCTTACTTTGAGAGATTGTATTCCATGTGAACCAGTGGAGTTCTTTAGGGTAAATTGCTAGGGAGTCCTGGTAGAGGACAACATATCGTATAGAGAAAGTAAATAACTCCAGATATCCTGATTGCTAGATAATTGTTCCGAGGTATTGTGATATCCCCAGGGATTAGTTTACGTGACCCTTCAGGTAGTGTTCGGTTCGTTCTTCAGTAATATCTGAGCCTTCCTTGGCCCGAGGAGGTCAGATACAGTTCCTTTGATAGTAACTTCTTCGGTCGACTCGAATTAGGTTAGATTCCCTCTTCAAGGAGATCTCCTGGGAATGCCACAATTACCCTTACCTTACTGTCCATTTAACTTACCCCTTGTAGTTGAGGTTCAGCACTGATTACCGGAAGTACAGTCGAAGGTACGCATGCTGGCTGTATCCCCCATTTCCTGCATAACTTTACCCTTTTTCCGCTGCATAAGAAGGATATCTGATTTGAGCGAATACCGACCTAACAATATGTAGTAATAAGTCATTTAGACCCGGGGCGCTATTGTTTTCACAGGGCCGCTTTGCGAACCACTGCGTAGAGTAGATTTAACCACAGGCTGATGAATGTGTTCCCATTTATTGAGAGTTGTTGCTTTTGAACATTATAAATAAAAATATATTATTCTGGTATTATTGTGTTTCGAATATTTGAACCCCCCGTCACTGTTTCCTTGCTCTCGTTAGATGTAATTTGGGTTGCCTACACAACGTAATGTCCTATTCGCCCGCCACTAGACGATCACGATAAAAAGGTTAGCGCTCTTTTAGATTACTTCGTATAATTCCAGATTTTTAAGAGTACTCCGTAAAACCCTAGATCTTTTAGAGTACTCCGTAAAACCCCAGATCTTAGAGTACTACGTAACATCCCGGATCTTTTAGAGTACTCTGTAATGTACGGGATAGCTCACCTGTGACAACAATACTAAAAATAAAAAATATCTCATGATACCATATATAAAAGGGTCTATCTGAGAGAGTCGGTTCCGTGCTAAAGTCAACTAGTATTGATATCACTTATAAACCTTGCAATACAGTCAAGAGCTTTTTTTCTCAATTAAAATCTACAACACCAAAATTAACGGCTTCTAATGTAATGTATAAGATTTCCTGTCAAAATTGCGAGAAGGTTTATATTGGTCAGACAGGTAGATATCTGGAAACAAGAATGACTGAACATCGCAGAGACTGCATAAATATACACAATCCAGTCAAAATGAAAGATAATAATACCGCCCTTGCAGAGCACTCTTTCAAGGAATTGCACTCTTTCGACTTCGCTGGGGTGTCCGTACTTGGCCATCAAAGTATATTAAAAAAGAGTGAAGAGACTGAGCTATCCCGTACATTACAGAGTACTCTAAACGATCGGGATGTTACGTAGTACTCTAAGATCTGGGATGCTACGTAGTACTCTAAGATCTGGGGGTTTACGGAGTACTCTAAAAGATCTAGGGGTTTACGGAGTACTCTTAAAGATCTGGAATTATACGAAGTAATCTAAAGAGCGCTAACCTTTTTATCGTGATTGTCTAGTGGCGGGCGAATAGGACGTTACGTTGTGTAAGCAACCCAAATTACACCTAACGAGAGCAAGGAAACAGTGACGGGAGGTTCAAATATTCGAAACACAATAATACCAGAATAATATATTTTTATTAATAATGTTCAAAAGCAACAACCCTCAATAAATGGAAACACATTCATCAGCCTGTGGTTAAATCTACTCTACGCAGTGGTTCGCAAAGCGGCCCTGTGAAACCAATAGCGCCCCGGGTCTAAATGACTTATTACTACACATTGTTAGGTCGGTATTCGCTCAAATCAGATATCATTCTTGCGCAGCGGAAAAGGGTAAAGTTATGCAGGAAATGGGGGATACAGCCAGCATGCGCACCTTCGACTGTACTTCCGGTAATCAGTGCTGAACCTCAACTACAAGGGGTAAGTTAAATGGACAGTAAGGTAAGGGTAATTGTGACATTCCCAGGAGATCTCCTTGAAGAGGGGATCTAACCTAATTCGAGTCGACCGGAGAAGTTACTATCAAAGGAACTGTATCTGACCTCCTCGGGCCCAGGAAGGCTCAGATATTACTGAAGAACGAACCGAACACTACCTGAAGGGTCACGTAAAGTAATCCCTGAGGGTATCACAATACCTCGGAACAATTATCTAGCAATCAGGATATCTGGAGTTATTTACTTTCTCTATACGATATGTTGTCCTCTACCAGGACTCCCCAGCAATTTACCCTAAAGAACGCCACTGGTTCACATGGAATACAATCTCTCAAAGTAAGCGGGCACACTTATGGTAAGTGAAAGAAATTGAACGAAGCTAAGTTACTACATCTAAAAATAAAAAGTTAGCAAAAAAAAAACAAAAGGTTAGCATAGCACTACGCCCCTGGGCTTCATCTATCCTGGTGGTGGTGTGGCTTCAGCTATTGATGCACTAGTATTTTTATTGATCGGGGAGTGCTGTCGGTGCATATGTATTTGGGCCTTTCGCAGTGGAAAGCCTAGATTACAGTCGGTGGCTCCATAGTGGTCTTCAGCACTCGGTTGGCGGCAAATGTTAATTTATCTGACCAGTGATATAATTTGGGATACGTGATGTTGAACTGGCCTACCTATTGGTCGTTATGAGGGGACATCAGTCAATACAGGTTTGGATGTGGTTTACCATCTGTTATGTAAAGTCCAGATTATAACAGGTGGCATTTCGAAGTGTTTTCCTGGGCTGCATCAGGGGTTGGTTGTTCTCTCCTTGTAGTTGATTGCCTGTGGATCATCTCTGTACTGTAAAGTTTGTTTGGTAAATAGGTCCCCGCAAACAGTCCTAATCTTGCTTCAAAGGTCGCTTTGGCGAGAGTGGTATATGGGTTTGGGCACTCGGAAAGTAGGTCACACCTGGAAAGTAGGGCACTCCTATGGCCCAGAGTTCCATGGAGATAGGTGTTATCCAGAGGTGGATTACATGTTTTCAGAATCTTATAAGAAGGGTGGATTTTTTGTCTTTTAGCATTTCTGCCAGAAATATTACATCCTGAATCGAATAGAGTGAGTAAAAATGAGTGATATGTAGAAGAGGGCAAATAATATTTGATAGTGACGATGAGGTGGTCTGATGTTTGAGTTAAGGGCTGAAGAGGACCTCAGAATTCTGGTGGTAGCATAGCAACCCTGGTGATTAGGGCTATCCAAGGAGCATCGCGGGAAAATGTTCACACGCCCCTAATCACTTGACGCCCCTACGATACAAAATAAATGTATACAAAATGACAAATTGATGATTTGGCCCAGTTAGTAGTGTGTGTGTCCGATCTTTTATCAGACCTTGACAGATTGGTAACAGTTAGTTCCTGACGTCATGAACTGTACTTTGGGGGTTTGGGTCTCTTTGTATTATGAAGTAGATACTGGGGGTATCACCCAGAAAGGTATCCCCTGAATTAGTTACCTGCAAACCTTTGATGAGGGTTTGCCCCTCATAAAAAATACAAAACATAATGATGGAATTTATATAATCTATCAGGGACTCTGTGACTCGTATGATCCTTAGAGGATCCGGATCTCTTCAAGACCCAGATCCTCTAAGGATCATACTAGTCACAGAGTCCCTCATAGATTATATAAATTCTACCATTATGTCATTGTATTTACCCGCGTTATTTCTGTGTCAAAATACTCTGTGGTCAAAATACTCTGTGGCGCTGTAACTTGACACGTATGTGATTAATGACAATAAAAAGGGAGAAAAATGTCCTTATAGCATCCCCATTGTATTTGCATTCATTCGAGAGGAAGGTTCTTGGAAATAAACCTCCTGAGCAACTTAGTAACATTTTCGAGATAATAGTAATTATAACAGTGTCCCTTGGTAACTCTTAGTAAGTAAACTTCTTTTAAATGCTTCTGATTAATTGCATGCTTTACATTTTTAAATACCAACTTTGTGTTAATGTGAAATTAATGACTGCACGCTCGTTCATTGTACTTCGCTTCCCATTCTTGTATTTTTGCTTCGCTGTTATTTAATCCAACCGGAATGTTTTAACTAAATTGCATTGCCTTTGTACATAACTAAAGCGACCCTTACAAGTTTTCTGTTTGTATTGTATACTTTCTCTCGGTGCCTGATTGCTTTTTGCTGTATTTGTAAATAGTGGTTCTTTATCTGCGTAATACTTGCCAATAGGGATTTGTACATTCTGTCAAGAAAGTACCGGAAATTATCGATTTAAATCTGGCGGGGCAATGAGGCAGGTAAACATTTTTTTCCTAGGTTGGTACTACTGTCCTTAATTACTATGCCAAGCTTGAGCGGGATCTGTCAACTAGTGTGTTTGCAACAGCTGATTAAGTCAGTCGATGTCAGAGTGCGTGCCGATTGTTACTATGGGTGATTACGTTGAGCAAAGAATTTGTTTGAAGTTTTGTGTTGCAAATGAATTTTCGTGTGCCGATGCATTGAAAATGTTGCAAAAGGCCTTTGGTGATAATGCTCTATCGAAAACTCGTGCATATCAGTGGTACAGAGCCTTCAAGGAGGGTCGTGAAGTGGTCGAAGACTTGCCTCGTTCCGGACGCCCATCGACGGTTTCGATCGAAGATAACGTCGATATAATTAAGGAAAGGGTGCTGGAAAACCGTCGTACCAGCTTGAGAGAGATAGCACATGATCTTAAGATATCCCACGAGTCCGCACGTACGATTTTGATTGACATTTTGGGCATGAGAAAGGTGGCCGCACGACTCGTACCGAAAGACCTGAATTTTCTTCAAAAACGTCATCGCGAACAGGTTGCTTCAGACATGCTGGATCGCTGTAATTCCGATTCTACATTCATGGAACGCATTATAACTGGTGATGAGACCTGGGTCTACGAGTACGATATGCAAACAAGTCAGCAATCATCGGAATGGGTGGCAAAAATGAGCCGAAACCGAAAAAACCACGCCAAAGGCGCTCGAAAATGAAGGTGATGCTCATTGTATTCTTCGATATCCGTGGCGTGGTGCACTACGAATTCGTTCCAGAGGGTCAGACGGTAAACAAGGAGTATTACCTAGGCGTTATGAAACGTTTGCGTGAGCGTATCCGTAAGAAGCGGCCAAATTTGTGGGCGAACAACTCATGGATTTTGCATGTCGATAACGCGCCTTCTCACCGAGCTACGATTGTGACTGACTTTCTCGCCAAAAACTCAACAAACGTGCTTCAGCAACCACCGAATTCGCCGGATTTGGCTCCCTGCGACTTTTTCCTCTTCCCAAAACTAAAATTGCCCCATTGTGGCACCCGTTTTGAGTCGATTGAAGCCATAAAACAGCATTCGGCGCGAGAGCTAAAGTCCATCCCGGAAAGCGCCTATAAAAAATGTTTCGATAATTGGAAGTGCCGTTGGCATAGATGTATTGGAGCCTATGGAGCCTATTTTGAAGGCGACCCAATAAATTTTGACGATTAAATGTAAAAATGTTGTTCTTTTGAAAATTCCCGGTACTTTCTTGACAGAGTAGTATTATCTTTCCTTACTAATTGCGGTGCTTGATATGTAACTGATTTGTATGTACTCTTGTGTGATCCCCTGGATACCCATTTCCTTGTTTGTTCTTATTGTAACGTCCATTAACACGCCTAGGTGATGGGGTACTGTATCTATTTTATTATGTCCTAGCCAGTTAGTGTTACATATTTGTCATATGCTTGTGCCCGCTTACTTTGAGGGATTGTATTCCATGTGAACCAGTGGTGTTCTTTAGGGTAAATAGCTGGGTAGTCCTGGTAGAGGACAACATATCGTATAGAGAAAGTAAATACCTCCGGATATCCAACGCTACTGTGAGAATGTGTGAGTGATTGGTAGATAATTGTTCCGAGGGTGATATCCCCAGGGATTACTTTACGTGACCCTTTAGGTAGTGTTCAGTTCGTTCTTCAGTAATATCTGAGCCTTGTCACCCCGAGAAGGCCAGATATAGTCCATTTGATAGTAACTTCTCCGGTCGACTCGAATTATGTTAGATCCCCTATTCAAGGAAATCTCCTGGGCATGCCACAATTACCCTTACCTTACTTTCCATTTAAACTTACCCCTTGTAATGGAAGATTCAGCACTGATTACCGGAAGTACAGTTGAAGGTGCGAATGCTGGCTGTATCCCCTTTTCCTGCATAACTTTAACCCTTTCCGCTGCATAAGAATGATATCTTATTTGGGCGAGTACCGACCTAACAATATGTAGTAATAAGTCATTTAACGTAAATAGAGGTCATTCTTGATAGAAGGTATATAAAATAATATAAATATTTTAAAAAATTTTAAACAATTTTAAAAAATTAGCCTTCTACATATTTAACTCCAAAAGATTATATTCAATGATTATATTATAACTTCTGAAAATAAATTAAACTAATGTCGTATAAGTACCACTTATATCATGACATAAAATAAACATTCATTATAAGATATCCAAATGGTATAACAAAATCCAATAAATAAAAATTATTAACTAAAATCCTATAAATTAAACATTTTGAATAGACAAAATTTTGTTTCTGCTTATCAATCCTATGAAAACCAATATCTTTCAAGAATATCCAACATAATCCTGGGAATTTTATCACAAAACTATCTTACTTAGACTATTCAATATTATTGGATATCTAACCAAGGTACTTTATACAAAAACTCAAGATATGCAAAACATTACTGAAAAACAAGTTTTAAAATCGACTTTGCTCATCAGTATTCAAATATTCATATTCAATAAATATAAAATCAATTAATAACACATATTTAAACTCACCCTTCGTCTTCGAAAAAAAGTTCTATTTAAAAATGAGAACCTTAAATAGGTATCCAATACAGACAGAAATATCTCTGTGGTTTAACCTGATCTAGAAGATTGAAAGACAAATTTAATGGCCTTTGCTATAACACAAGGACTCTCTTTATGAATGTTTGGGTAAACCATATAATTATATATTATAAATAAAATAACGTAAATAGAGGTCATTCTTGATAGAAGGTATATAAAATAATATAAATATTTTAAAAAATTTTAAACAATTTTAAAAAATTAGCCTTCTACATATTTAACTCCAAAAGATTATATTCAATGATTATAACTTCTGAAAATAAATTAAACTAATGTCGTATAAGTACCACTTATATCATGACATAAAATAAACATTCATTATAAGATATCCAAATGGTATAACAAAATCCAATAAATAAAAATTATCAACTAAAATCCTATAAATTAAACATTTTGAATAGACAAAATTTTGTTTCTGCTTATCAATCCTATGAAAACCAATATCTTTCAAGAATATCCAACATAATCCTGGGAATTTTATCACAAAACTATCTTACTTAGACTATTCAATATTATTGGATATCTAACCAAGGTACTTTATACAAAAACTCAAGATATGCAAAACATTACTGAAAAACAAGTTTTAAAATCGTCTTTGCTCATCAGTATTCAAATATTCATATTCAATAAATATAAAATCAATTAATAACACATATTTAAACTCACCCTTCGTCTTCGAGAAAAAGTTCTATTTAAAAATGAGAACCTTAAATAGGTATCCAATACAGACAGAAATATCTCTGTGGTTTAACCTGATCTAGAAGATTGAAAGACAAATTTAATGGCCTTTGCTATAACACAAGGACTCTCTTTATGAATGTTTGGGTAAACCATATAATTATATATTATAAATAAAATAACGTAAATAGAGGTCATTCTTGATAGAAGGTATATAAAATAATATAAATATTTTAAAAAATTTTAAACAATTTTAAAAAATTAGCCTTCTACATATTTAACTCCAAAAGATTATATTCAATGATTATAACTTCTGAAAATAAATTAAACTAATGTCGTATAAGTACCACTTATATCATGACATAAAATAAACATTCATTATAAGATATCCAAATGGTATAACAAAATCCAATAAATAAAAATTATTAACTAAAATCCTATAAATTAAACATTTTGAATAGACAAAATTTTGTTTCTGCTTATCAATCCTATGAAAACCAATATCTTTCAAGAATATCCAACATAATCCTGGGAATTTTATCACAAAACTATCTTACTTAGACTATTCAATATTATTGGATATCTAACCAAGGTACTTTATACAAAAACTCAAGATATGCAAAACATTACTGAAAAACAAGTTTTAAAATCGACTTTGCTCATCAGTATTCAAATATTCATATTCAATAAATATAAAATCAATTAATAACACATATTTAAACTCACCCTTCGTCTTCGAGAAAAATTTCTATTTAAAAATGAGAACCTTAAATAGGTATCCAATACAGACAGAAATATCTCTGTGGTTTAACCTGATCTAGAAGATTGAAAGACAAATTTAATGGCCTTTGCTATAACACAAGGACTCTCTTTATGAATGTTTGGGTAAACCATATAATTATATATTATAAATAAAATAACGTAAATAGAGGTCATTCTTGATAGAAGGTATATAAAATAATATAAATATTTAAAAAAATTTTAAACAATTTCAAAAAATTAGCCTTCTACATATTTAACTCCAAAAGATTATATTCAATGATTATAACTTCTGAAAATAAATTAAACTAATGTCGTATAAGTACCACTTATATCATGACATAAAATAAACATTCATTATAAGATATCCAAATGGTATAACAAAATCCAATAAATAAAAATTATTAACTAAAATCCTATAAATTAAACATTTTGAATAGACAAAATTTTGTTTCTGCTTATCAATCCTATGAAAACCAATATCTTTCAAGAATATCCAACATAATCCTGGGAATTTTATCACAAAACTATCTTACTTAGACTATTCAATATTATTGGATATCTAACCAAGGTACTTTATACAAAAACTCAAGATATGCAAAACATTACTGAAAAACAAGTTTTAAAATCGACTTTGCTCATCAGTATTCAAATATTCATATTCAATAAATATAAAATCAATTAATAACACATATTTAAACTCACCCTTCGTCTTCGAGAAAAAGTTCTATTTAAAAATGAGAACCTTAAATAGGTATCCAATACAGACAGAAATATCTCTGTGGTTTAACCTGATCTAGAAGATTGAAAGACAAATTTAATGGCCTTTGCTATAACACAAGGACTCTCTTTATGAATGTTTGGGTAAACCATATAATTATATATTATAAATAAAATAACGTAAATAGAGGTCATTCTTGATAGAAGGTATATAAAATAATATAAATATTTTAAAAAATTTTAAACAATTTTAAAAAATTAGCCTTCTACATATTTAACTCCAAAAGATTATATTCAATGATTATAACTTCTGAAAATAAATTAAACTAATGTCGTATAAGTACCACTTATATCATGACATAAAATAAACATTCATTATAAGATATCCAAATGGTATAACAAAATCCAATAAATAAAAATTATTAACTAAAATCCTATAAATTAAACATTTTGAATGGACAAAATTTTGTTTCTGCTTATCAATCCTATGAAAACCAATATCTTTCAAGAATATCCAACATAATCCTGGGAATTTTATCACAAAACTATCTTACTTAGACTATTCAATATTATTGGATATCTAACCAAGGTACTTTATACAAAAACTCAAGATATGCAAAACATTACTGAAAAACAAGTTTTAAAATCGACTTTGCTCATCAGTATTCAAATATTCATATTCAATAAATATAAAATCAATTAATAACACATATTTAAACTCACCCTTCGTCTTCGAGAAAAAGTTCTATTTAAAAATGAGAACCTTAAATAGGTATCCAATACAGACAGAAATATCTCTGTGGTTTAACCTGATCTAGAAGATTCAAAGACAAATTTAATGGCCTTTGCTATAACACAAGGACTCTCTTTATGAATGTTTGGGTAAACCATATAATTATATATTATAAATAAAATAACGTAAATAGAGGTCATTCTTGATAGAAGGTATATAAAATAATATAAATATTTTAAAAAATTTTAAACAATTTTAAAAAATTAGCCTTCTACATATTTAACTCCAAAAGATTATATTCAATGATTATAACTTCTGAAAATAAATTAAACTAATGTCGTATAAGTACCACTTATATCATGACATAAAATAAACATTCATTATAAGATATCCAAATGGTATAACAAAATCCAATAAATAAAAATTATTAACTAAAATCCTATAAATTAAACATTTTGAATAGACAAAATTTTGTTTCTGCTTATCAATCCTATGAAAACCAATATCTTTCAAGAATATCCAACATAATCCTGGGAATTTTATCACAAAACTATCTTACTTAGACTATTCAATATTATTGGATATCTAACCAAGGTACTTTATACAAAAACTCAAGATATGCAAAACATTACTGAAAAACAAGTTTTAAAATCGACTTTGCTCATCAGTATTCAAATATTCATATTCAATAAATATAAAATCAATTAATAACACATATTTAAACTCACCCTTAGTCTTCGAGAAAAAGTTCTATTTAAAAATGAGAACCTTAAATAGGTATCCAATACAGACAGAAATATCTCTGTGGTTTAACCTGATCTAGAAGATTGAAAGACAAATTTAATGGCCTTTGCTATAACACAAGGACTCTCTTTATGAATGTTTGGGTAAACCATATAATTATATATTATAAATAAAATAACGTAAATAGAGGTCATTCTTGATAGAAGGTATATAAAATAATATAAATATTTAAAAAAATTTTAAACAATTTTAAAAAATTAGCCTTCTACATATTTAACTCCAAAAGATTATATTCAATGATTATAACTTCTGAAAATAAATTAAACTAATGTCGTATAAGTACCACTTATATCATGACATAAAATAAACATTCATTATAAGATATCCAAATGGTATAACAAAATCCAATAAATAAAAATTATTAACTAAAATCCTATAAATTAAACATTTTGAATAGACAAAATTTTGTTTCTGCTCATCAATCCTATGAAAACCAATATCTTTCAAGAATATCCAACATAATCCTGGGAATTTTATCACAAAACTATCTTACTTAGACTATTCAATATTATTGGATATCTAACCAAGGTACTTTATACAAAAACTCAAGATATGCAAAACATTACTGAAAAACAAGTTTTAAAATCGACTTTGCTCATCAGTATTCAAATATTCATATTCAATAAATATAAAATCAATTAATAACACATATTTAAACTCACCCTTCGTCTTCGAGAAAAAGTTCTATTTAAAAATGTTTATTTTATGTCATGATATAAGTGGTACTTATACGACATTAGTTTAATTTATTTTCAGAAGTTATAATCATTGAATATAATCTTTTGGAGTTAAATATGTAGAAGGCTAATTTTTTAAAATTGTTTAAAATTTTTTAAAATATTTATATTATTTTATATACCTTCTATCAAGAATGACCTCTATTTACGTTATTTTATTTATAATATATAATTATATGGTTTACCCAAACATTCATAAAGAGAGTCCTTGTGTTATAGCAAAGGCCATTAAATTTGTCTTTCAATCTTCTAGATCAGGTTAAACCACAGAGATATTTCTGTCTGTATTGGATACCTATTTAAGGTTCTCATTTTTAAATAGAACTTTTTCTCGAAGACGAAGGGTGAGTTTAAATATGTGTTATTAATTGATTTTATATTTATTGAATATGAATATTTGAATACTGATGAGCAAAGTCGATTTTAAAACTTGTTTTTCAGTAATGTTTTGCATATCTTGAGTTTTTGTATAAAGTACCTTGGTTAGATATCCAATAATATTGAATAGTCTAAGTAAGATAGTTTTGTGATAAAATTCCCAGGATTATGTTGGATATTCTTGAAAGATATTGGTTTTCATAGGATTGATAAGCAGAAACAAAATTTTGTCTATTCAAAATGTTTAATTTATAGGATTTTAGTTAATAATTTTTATTTATTGGATTTTGTTATACCATTTGGATATCTTATAATGAATGTTTATTTTATGTCATGATATAAGTGGTACTTATACGACATTAGTTTAATTTATTTTCAGAAGTTATAATCATTGAATATAATCTTTTGGAGTTAAATATGTAGAAGGCTAATTTTTTAAAATTGTTTAAAATTTTTTAAAATATTTATATTATTTTATATACCTTCTATCAAGAATGACCTCTATTTACGTTATTTTATTTATAATATATAATTATATGGTTTACCCAAACATTCATAAAGAGAGTCCTTGTGTTATAGCAAAGGCCATTAAATTTGTCTTTCAATCTTCTAGATCAGGTTAAACCACAGAGATATTTCTGTCTGTATTGGATACCTATTTAAGGTTCTCATTTTTAAATAGAACTTTTTCTCGAAGACGAAGGGTGAGTTTAAATATGTGTTATTAATTGATTTTATATTTATTGAATATGAATATTTGAATACTGATGAGCAAAGTCGATTTTAAAACTTGTTTTTCAGTAATGTTTTGCATATCTTGAGTTTTTGTATAAAGTACCTTGGTTAGATATCCAATAATATTGAATAGTCTAAGTAAGATAGTTTTGTGATAAAATTCCCAGGATTATGTTGGATATTCTTGAAAGATATTGGTTTTCATAGGATTGATAAGCAGAAACAAAATTTTGTCTATTCAAAATGTTTAATTTATAGGATTTTAGTTAATAATTTTTATTTATTGGATTTTGTTATACCATTTGGATATCTTATAATGAATGTTTATTTTATGTCATGATATAAGTGGTACTTATACGACATTAGTTTAATTTATTTTCAGAAGTTATAATCATTGAATATAATCTTTTGGAGTTAAATATGTAGAAGGCTAATTTTTTAAAATTGTTTAAAATTTTTTAAAATATTTATATTATTTTATATACCTTCTATCAAGAATGACCTCTATTTACGTTATTTTATTTATAATATATAATTATATGGTTTACCCAAACATTCATAAAGAGAGTCCTTGTGTTATAGCAAAGGCCATTAAATTTGTCTTTCAATCTTCTAGATCAGGTTAAACCACAGAGATATTTCTGTCTGTATTGGATACCTATTTAAGGTTCTCATTTTTAAATAGAACTTTTTCTCGAAGACGAAGGGTGAGTTTAAATATGTGTTATTAATTGATTTTATATTTATTGAATATGAATATTTGAATACTGATGAGCAAAGTCGATTTTAAAACTTGTTTTTCAGTAATGTTTTGCATATCTTGAGTTTTTGTATAAAGTACCTTGGTTAGATATCCAATAATATTGAATAGTCTAAGTAAGATAGTTTTGTGATAAAATTCCCAGGATTATGTTGGATATTCTTGAAAGATATTGGTTTTCATAGGATTGATAAGCAGAAACAAAATTTTGTCTATTCAAAATGTTTAATTTATAGGATTTTAGTTAATAATTTTTATTTATTGGATTTTGTTATACCATTTGGATATCTTATAATGAATGTTTATTTTATGTCATGATATAAGTGGTACTTATACGACATTAGTTTAATTTATTTTCAGAAGTTATAATCATTGAATATAATCTTTTGGAGTTAAATATGTAGAAGGCTAATTTTTTAAAATTGTTTAAAATTTTTTTAAATATTTATATTATTTTATATACCTTCTATCAAGAATTACCTCTATTTACTTTATTTTATTTATAATATATAATTATATGGTTTACCCAAACATTCATAAAGAGAGTCCTTGTGTTATAGCAAAGGCCATTAAATTTGTCTTTCAATCTTCTAGATCAGGTTAAACCACAGAGATATTTCTGTCTGTATTGGATACCTATTTAAGGTTCTCATTTTTAAATAGAACTTTTTCTCGAAGACGAAGGGTGAGTTTAAATATGTGTTATTAATTGATTTTATATTTATTGAATATGAATATTTGAATACTGATGAGCAAAGTCGATTTTAAAACTTGTTTTTCAGTAATGTTTTGCATATCTTGAGTTTTTGTATAAAGTACCTTGGTTAGATATCCAATAATATTGAATAGTCTAAGTAAGATAGTTTTGTGATAAAATTCCCAGGATTATGTTGGATATTCTTGAAAGATATTGGTTTTCATAGGATTGATAAGCAGAAACAAAATTTTGTCTATTCAAAATGTTTAATTTATAGGATTTTAGTTAATAATTTTTATTTATTGGATTTTGTTATACCATTTGGATATCTTATAATGAATGTTTATTTTATGTCATGATATAAGTGGTACTTATACGACATTAGTTTAATTTATTTTCAGAAGTTATAATCATTGAATATAATCTTTTGGAGTTAAATATGTAGAAGGCTAATTTTTTAAAATTGTTTAAAATTTTTTAAAATATTTATATTATTTTATATACCTTCTATCAAGAATGACCTCTATTTACGTTATTTTATTTATAATATATAATTATATGGTTTACCCAAACATTCATAAAGAGAGTCCTTGTGTTATAGCAAAGGCCATTAAATTTGTCTTTCAATCTTCTAGATCAGGTTAAACCACAGAGATATTTCTGTCTGTATTGGATACCTATTTAAGGTTCTCATTTTTAAATAGAACTTTTTCTTGAAGGCGAAGGGTGAGTTTGAATATGTGTTATTGATTGATTTATTGAATATGAATATTTGAATACTGATGAGCAAAGTCGATTTTAAAACTTGTTTTTCAGTAATGTTTTGCATATCTTGAGTTTTTGTATAAAGTACCTTGGTTAGATATCCAATAATATTGAATAGTCTAAGTAAGATAGTTTTGTGATAAAATTCCCAGGATTATGTTGGATATTCTTGAAAGATATTGGTTTTCATAGGATTGATAAGCAGAAACAAAATTTTGTCTATTCAAAATGTTTAATTTATAGGATTTTAGTTAATAATTTTTATTTATTGGATTTTGTTATACCATTTGGATATCTTATAATGAATGTTTATTTTATGTCATGATATAAGTGGTACTTATACGACATTAGTTTAATTTATTTTCAGAAGTTATAATCATTGAATATAATCTTTTGGAGTTAAATATGTAGAAGGCTAATTTTTTAAAATTGTTTAAAATTTTTTAAAATATTTATATTATATAAGTCATTTAGACCCGGGGCGCTATTGGTTTCACTGGGGCGCTTTGCGAACCACTCCGTAGAGTAGATTTAACCACAGGCTGATAAATGTGTATCCATTTATTGAGGGTAGTTGCTTTTGAACATTATTAATAGAAATATATTATTCTGGTATTACTGTGTTTCGAATATTTGAACCTCCCGTCACTGTTTTCTTGCTCTCGTTAGGTGTAATTTTGGATGCCTACACAACATAAATGTCCTATTCGACCGCCACTAGACGATCACGATAAAAGGTTAGCGCTCTTTAGATTACTTCGTATAATTACGGAGTACTCCGTAAACCCCCAGATCTTAGAGTACTCCGTAACATCCCGGATCTTTTAGAGTACTCCGTAACGGGCCAGCTCAAGAGGTTGATTCACGAGATGGTATTGAGCTATCCCGTACATTACAGAGTACTCTAGAAGATCTGGGATTTTACGTAGTACTCTAAGATCTGGGATGTTACGTAGTACTCTAAGATTTGGGGGTTTACGGAGTACTGGAATTATACGAAGTAATCTAAAGAGCGCTAACCTTTTTATCGTGATTGTCTAGTAGCGGGCGAATAGGACGTTACGTTGTGTAGGCAACCCAAATTACACCTAACGAGAGCAAGGAAACAGTGACGGGAGGTTCAAATATTCGAAACACAATAATACCAGAATAATATATTTTTATTAATAATGTTCGAAAGCAACAACCCTCAATAAATGGAAACACATTCATCAGCCTGTGGTTAAATCTACTCTACGCAGTGGTTCGTAAAGCGGCCCTGTGAAACCAATAGCGTCCCGGGTCTAAATGACTTATTACTACATATTGTTAGGTCGGTATTCGCTCAAATCAGATATCATTCTTGCGCAGCGGAAAAGGGTAAAGTTATGCAGGAAATGGGGGATACAGCCAGCATGCGCACCTTCGACTGTACTTCCGGTAATCAGTGCTGAACCTCAACTACAAGGGGTAAGTTAAATGGACAGTAAGGTAAGGGTAATTGTGATATTCCCAGGAGATCTCCTTGAAGAGGGGATCTAACCTAATTCGAGTCGACCGGAGAAGTTACTATCAAAGGAACTGTATCTGACCTCCTCGGGCCCAGGAAGGCTCAGATATTACTGAAGAACGAACCGAACACTACCTGAAGGGTCACGTAAAGTAATCCCTGAGGGTATCACAATACCTCGGAACAATTATCTAGCAATCAGGATATCTGGAGTTATTTACTTTCTCTATACGATATGTTGTCCTCTACCAGGACTCCCCAGCAATTTACCCTAAAGAACGCCACTGGTTCACATGGAATACAATCTCTCAAAGTAAGCGGGCACACTTATGGTAAGTGAAAGAAATTGAACGAAGCTAAGTTACTACATCTAAAAATAAAAAGTTAGCAAAAAAAAAACAAAAGGTTAGCATAGCACTACGCCGCTGGGCTTCATCTATCCTGGTGGTGGTGTGGCTTCAGCTATTGATGCACTAGTATTTTTATTGATCGGGGAGTGCTGTCGGTGCATATGAATTTGGGCCTTTCGCAGTGGAAGGCCTAGATTACAGTCGGTGGCTCCATAGTGGTCTTCAGCACTCGGTTGGCGGCAAATGTTAATTTATCTGACCAGTGATGTAATTTGGGATACGTGATGTTGAACTGTCCTACCCATTGGTCGTTATGAGGGGACATCAGTCAATACGGGTTTGGATGTGGTTTACCATCTGTTATGTAAAGTCCAGATTATAACAGGTGGCATTTCGATGTGTTTTCCTGGGCTGCATCAGGGGTTGGTTGTTCTCTCCTTGTAGTTGATTGCCTGTGGATCATCTCTGTACTGTAAAGTTTGTTTGGTAAATAGGTCCCCGCAAACAGTCCTAATCTTGCTTCAAAGGTTGCTTTGGCGAGAGTGGTATATGGGTTTGGGCACTCGGAAAGTAGGTCACACCTGGAAAGTAGGGCACTCCTATGGCCCAGAGTTCTATGGAGATAGGTGTTATCCAGAGGGGGATTACATGTTTTCAGAATCTTATAAGAAGGGTGGATTTTTTGTCTTTTAGCATTTCTGCCAGAAATATTACATCCTGAATCGAATAGAGTAATTAAAAATGAGTGATATGTAGAAGAGGGCAAATAATATTTGATAGTGACGATGAGGTGGTCTGATGTTTGAGTTAAGGGCTGAAGAGGACCTCAGAATTCTGGTCGTAGCATAGCAACCCTGGTGACTAGGGCTATCCAAGGAGCATCGCGGGAAAATGTTCACACGCCCCTAATCACTTGACGCCCCTACGATACAAAATAATTGTATACAAAATGACAAATTGATGATTTGGCCCAGTTAGTAGTGTGTGTGTCCGATCTTTTATCAGACCTTGACAGATTGGTAACAGTTAGTTCCTGACGTCATGAACTGTACTTTGGGGGTTTGGGTCTCTTTGGATTATGAAGTAGATACTGGGGGTATCACCCAGAAAGGTATCCCCTGAATTAGTTACCTGCAAACCTTTGATGAGGGTTTGCCTGTCTTGAGAGGAGTGAGGTTCATTCAGTTGGGCACCCCTAGATCGATCAATTCCAGGGACCGTCTTTTCCAAGGCATATGAATCTTGCTAGGCTACCGATGACAGGGTGTGTGAGTTGTGAAAGTGAGGTGGTGACATTGGTACAACATGGACTGTTCTGCAAGTTATGGGGGTGGGTGTGACAGAAAGGCCAGTAGATGTGATCTCCTCATCCAATAGCCTATGGTGATTCGAGGGATCCCCAGTACAGAGGAGTGATCTGCTGGGTGGCTCAGTTGAGACTCTAGTAGGGCTGCAGTCAGGGGTAGTCGTCCTTCCTGGCTAATTGCTTGGGGGCTTCTCACGGTTGTCATCTGGGTTAGGGCTTGCTCCGTCTCAACAGGATTCCGTCCTGTCATTGCGGTCCCATCTATCGTCCCATTGGCAGGGCGCTGGGTGGCTCAGTTAAGACTCTAGTAGGGCTGTAGTCAGGGGTAGTCGTCCTTCCTGGCTAATTGCTTGGGGGCTTCTCACGGTCGTCATCTGGGTCAGGGCTTGCTCCATCTCAACAGGATTCCATCCAGTCATTGCTGTCCCATCTATCGTCTGTGTTAGTCCCATCTATCGTCTGTGTTAGTCCTATTGGCAGGGCCAGTCTGGTTCGTTGAATCCATTTTCTGTAAAACAAAACTTCGGCAGATTACTTGTGTCATGAACTTGTGTCAGTATTAATTGATTTTAAAATATTTGAACTTCCACTTCCTTGCTCGTTTTGGTATCCTGGTCACGCGGCAACATCTGAGCTATCCCGTACATTACAGAGTACTTTAGAAGATCCGGGATGTTACGTAGTACTCTAAGATCTGGGATGTTACGTAGTACTCTAAGATTTGGGGGTTTACGGAGTACTGGAATTATACGAAGTGATCTAAAGAGCGCTAACCTTTTTATCGTGATCGTCTAGTGGCGCGCGAATAGGACGTTACGTTGTGTAGGCAACCCAAATTACACCTAACGAGAGCAAGGAAACAGTGACGGGAGGTTCAAATATTCGAAACACAATAATACCAGAATAATATATTTTTATTAATAATGTTCAAAAGCAACAACCCTCAATAAATGGAAACACATTCATCAGCCTGTGGTTAAATCTACTCTACGCAGTGGTTCGTAAAGCGGCCCTGTGAAACCAATAGCGCCCCGGGTCTAAATGACTTATTACTACATATTGTTAGGTCGGTATTCGCTCAAATCAGATATCATTCTTGCGCAGCGGAAAAGGGTAAAGTTATGCAGGAAATGGGGGATACAGCCAGCATGCGCACCTTCGACTGTACTTCCGGTAACCAGTGCTGAACCTCAACTACAAGGGGTAAGTTAAATGGACAGTAAGGTAAGGGTAATTGTGATATTCCCAGGAGATCTCCTTGAAGAGGGGATCTAACCTAATTCGAGTCGACCGGAGAAGTTACTATCAAAGGAACTGTATCTGACCTCCTCGGGCCCAGGAAGGCTCAGATATTACTGAAGAACGAACCGAACACTACCTGAAGGGTCACGTAAAGTAATCCCTGAGGGTATCACAATACCTCGGAACAATTATCTAGCAATCAGGATATCTGGAGTTATTTACTTTCTCTATACGATATGTTGTCCTCTACCAGGACTCCCCAGCAATTTACCCTAAAGAACGCCACTGGTTCACATGGAATACAATCTCTCAAAGTAAGCGGGCACATGCATATGACAAATAGGTAACACAAACTGACCAGGACATTATAAAACAGATACAGTACCCCATTACCCAGGCGTGTTAATGGACGTTACAATAAGAACAAAGAAATGGGTATCCGGGGGATCACACAAGAGTACATAATACAAATCAGTTACATATCAAGCACCGCAATTAGTAAGAAAAGATAATACAAATCCCTATTGGCCAGTTTTACGCAGATAAAGAACCACTATTTACAAATACAGCAAAAAGCAATCAGGCAACGAGAGAAAGTATACAATACAAACAGAAGACTTGTGAGGGTTGCTTAAGTTATGTACAAAGGCAATGCAATTTAGTTAAAACATTCCGGTGGGATTAAATAACGGCAAAGCAAAAATACAAGAATGGAAAGCGAAGTACAATGAACGAACGTGCAGTCATTAATTTCACATTAACACAAAGGTGGTATTTAAAAATGTAAAGCATGCAATTAATCAGAAGCATTTAAAAGAAGTTTACTTACTAAGAGTTACCAAGGGACACTGTTATAATTACTATTATCTCGAGTAGACTACCAAGTTGCTCAGGAGGTTTATTTCCAAGAACCTTCCTCTCGAATGAATTCAAATACAATAGGGACGCTATAAGGACATTGTTCTCCTTTGTTATTCTCACTCATCACTTACGTGTCAAGTTACAGCGCCACAGAGTATTTTGACACCGAAATTAAAGCGGGAAAATACAATGACATAATGGTGGAATTTATATAATCTATCAGGGACTCTGTGACTCGTATGATCCTTAGAGGATCCGGATCTCTTCGGTATCGATAGTGCAAGATGCAAACTCAATAAATAAAAGATACGACATAGAAAATCTGAATACTGCATATTTTAGTCTGATTGAAAAGATTAAAGGGAAAAAAAGGAAAAAACAAGTGAGCTATCTCGTGCATTACAGAGTACTCTAAAAGATCCGGGATGTTACGGAGTACTTTAAGATCTGGGGGTTTACGGAGTACTCTAAAAGATCTAGGGGTTTACGGAGTACTCTTAAAGATCTGGAATTTATACGAAGTAATCTAAAGAGCGCTAACATTTATATCGTGATCGTCTAGTGGCGGGCGAATAGGACGTTACGTTGTGTAGGCAACCCAAATTACACCTAAACGAGAGCAAGGAAACAGTGAGGGGAGGTTAAATATTCGAATAATATATTTTTATTAATAAGGTTCGAAAGCAACAACCCTCAATAAATGGAAACATTCATCAGCCTGTGGTTAAATCTACTCTACGCAGTGGTTCGCAAAGCGCCCCAGTGAAACCAATAGCGCCCCGGGTCTAAATGACTTATTACTACATATCGTTAGGTCGGTACTCGCTCAAATCCGATATCATTCTTATACAGCGGAACGGGTGAAGTTATGTAGGAAAAGGGGATACAGCCAGCATGCGCACCTTCAACTGTACTTCCGGTAATCAGTGCTGAACCTCAATTACAAGGGGTAAGTTTAAATGGACAGTAAGGTAAGGGTAATTGTGGCATGCCCAGGAGATCTCCTTGAAGAGGGATCTAACCTAATTCGAGTCGACCGGAGAAGTTACTATCAAAGGAACTGTATCTGACCTCCTTGGGGTGACAAGGCCCAGGAAGGCTCAGATATTACTGAAGAACGAACCGAACACTACCCGAAAGGTCACGTAAACTAATCACAATACCTCGGAACAATTATCTAGCAATCACTCACACATTCTCACAGTAGCGTTGGATATCTGGAGTTATTTACTTTCTCTATACGATATGTTGTCCTCTACCAGGACTACCCAGCAATTTACCCTAAAGAACGCCGATGGTTCACATGGAATACAATCTCTCAAAGTAAGCGGGTACATGCATATGACAAATAGGTAACACAAACTGACCAGGACATAATACATAGATACAGTATCCCATCACCTAGGCGTGTTAATGGACGTTACAATAGGGACAAACAAAGAAATGGGTATCCGGGGGATCATACAAGAGTAAATACAAATCAGTTACATATCAAGTATTATGCAGATAAAGAACCACTATTTACAAATACAGCAAAAAGCAATCAGGCACCGAGAGAAAGTATACAATACAAACAGAAAACTTGTGAGGGTCGCTTTAGTTATGTATAAAGGCAATGCAATTTAGTTAAAACATTCCAGTCGGATTAAATAACAGTTAAGCAAAAAGACAAGAATGAAAAGCAATGAACGAGCGTGCAGTCATTAATTTCACATTAACACAAAGGTGGTATTCAAAAATGTAAAGCATGCAATTAATCAGAATCATTTAAAAGAAGTTTACTTACTAAGAGTTACCAAGGGACACTGTTATAATTACTATTATCTCGAATATGTTACTAAGTTGCTCAGGAGGTTTATTTCCAAGAACCTCCCTCTCTAATGGATTCAAATACAATGGTGACGCTATAAGGACATTGTTCTCCTTTGTTATTGTCACTAATCACATACGTGTCAAGTTACAGCGCCACAGAGTATTTTGACACAGAAAATAACGCGGGTAAATACAATGACATAATGGTGGAATTTATATAATCTATGAGGGACTCTGTGACTAGTATGATCCTTAGAGGATCAAGATCTCTTCACAAGGGATGAAATAAACAATTGATTAAATTTAATGAATAAGTAACAACTTCATTTTGTCGGCTTCATGACCACCTTTGTCTGTGATAATATATTTTTCCAACTGACGGTCAGTTCATATTCCCGTATGATATCGAATATCTGGTACAAATGTTAGTTGAATTTTAAACAAAGGAAGAAATGTGTTGTTCATTCTGGGGCGTCTTTGAATTGATGTTTTTATCCAAATTGACAAAAGGACCCAACTGATAGTGTAAGTGAGTGTTTTCTTTTCACTCCCTCAGGTCTTAATTGGACTACTTTGATTGCTTTTAATTCAGTTTTTTTTTTATTTTTTAATTTTCTCACATATCGGGTATTGTTTTTAACTTTGTGTTTTCAGTTTTTATTTTCCATTAAAAAATTTTTGTCTCTCAGAACTGAGATTGTAATTTGTTTTTGTAATGTTAATTAATTCTACCCCGCCAAAGCCTGTCCTAAGCCAGGTTGAAAAAGGGTGAAGGGGAGGAGTAACAACCTCGTAAAAAAATCAGGGTTCATCTGACCCGGATGATAGCACCCTGTAAGGGTCCCAAGCCAGGGTACGGCTAACCTGCTGCCTTGTAGGATCGATGTTGGCTCATCAAAGGCTAAAGGAAGATAACCTTGAAATATAAATTCCTGGTCCTCCAAGTAGGGGGTTTTGGCAATGGGCTAGCTCCTTATTACAAGTAGAAAGAAATAAATGCTAAAAAACCTAACACCCCGCCTCGGAAAGATTATGGATGTAAACGGAAACGACCACGGCACGGAAATAAGGACACGATTATAGGAACCTGGAATGTACAAGGAATAAACAAAAAGTTAGAAGATGTGATTAAGGGATTGGAACACATGCAGGTGGACATAGCGGTACTCACCGAAACGAAGAAAAAGGGCAATGGAATCGAACACATTTCAAACTATGTTCATATTTATAGTGGGGTTCCTAAAAACGAAAGAGCCAGCAAAGGAGTGTCAGTACTGATAAACAAGAAATACATCGGGAAAATACACAACTGGAACACAATGAACGAAAGAATATCATCCGTGAACTTAACGATCAAAGGACATAGAACAACTATTGTCGGCGTGTACGGCCCTAATGTTGACTCGAATCAGTCAGAAAAGGATGACTTCATTGAATAACACTCTCACAGCCCTCGGAAACCAAAGGGAAGTTGTGGTTTTAGGAGATCTAAACGCTAGAGTGGGAAGAAAGAATGGAAGCAAAATAGTGGGTATACACGGAGAAGAGACACTAAACGATAATGGGCAGAGACTTTTAGAGGCCTGTGAAGAACATAAAATGAAGATACTAAATGGGTTTTATAGCCATAAAAATATCCATAAGTACACATGGCACCAAGAGACCAGGGGCCTTAAGTCTATTATCGACTATATAATCCTTAAACAAGACACCAAATGGCACACTAAAGATATAAGAGTGTATAGAGGAATTGACTGTGGCTCCGACCACTTTTTACTCATTTCAAAAATTTATATCCCATATAAAACAGATAGGCAAACAACAGAAGATAACACCCGAGAAACCAAAACGAATCAAGACAAATATAACCTTGCTAGTTTGAATGAACCAAGCACTAGAACCTTATTTCAACAAAGGCTAGATCAAAAACTCAGCGATCAATATTTGACGATGGAAACAACACATCTTTATAAGCATATAATGGAGTCCCTACACTCAGCAGCACATGAGGCCCTCGGAAAAGAAAGTCAACCCCGCACGAAAAACTACAATCTAACTTGGAATAGTGTATTAGAACAACAGAAACACATTAAACAGGCAGCATACAATAAGTGGATGAGTACAAGAAACACTAATGACCATATAACATACAGAAGAGAACATAGTAAATACAAAGACCTAATAACTAAGAACAAAAATGTAACATGGGAAAGGAAATGTAGTGAAGTGGACAGCTACATGGGTGGTACAAGATCAACAGTGGCTTGGAATCTGATTCGTTCACTAAGGAAAGAGACTTCTCATAAAACGAATTTACAACCCATACCAATAGACAAATGGAAAGAACATTATGCTCGAGAACTAAGAGAAGACAGACAGCCATATCTTGCCAACTCGCCTATACGGTGCTCTGTACAAGGAGAAGCAATTAATATCGACGAAGACACAGTGGTGAAAGCAGTAAAGTCTATGAAAAATAGAAAAGCACCAGGACCAGAGGGGTTACCGGCAGAACTCTTAAATAATAGCACTAATAAGCTAATAAAGTGCTTAAAGGAGTTAATGAACAGATATATTAACGGTGAACCGATACCATCTACATGGAAAGAAGCATGGATAACACCCATCCCTAAAGAGGGAAGAAGAGATGACTGCTCCAACTATAGATGCATATCAGTCACAAGTACGATGAGTAAACTTTACGGTCGAATCCTCCGGAGTATAGTCGAACAAGAATACGCAACACACGAAATAGAAGAGCAGGCAGGATTCCGCACAGGACGATCATGTGTGGATCATATATTTAGTTTGGTTCAACTAAATGAAAAGAAATTGGCTACAAACAGGGAGGTCCACCTTCTTTTTGTCGATCTTACAAAAGCCTACGACAATATCCCTACCCAAAAGCTCTGGCAAGTTTTAGAAATGTCCTCAATAAGTAACACAGTCATAAAAGCCATCAAACAGCTCTATAGTCAGGCAACATCACGAATAAAGCTAGGTAAGAGTATGTCCGAAAGTTTCTCTATATCAAAGGGCCTACGGCAGGGATGCTGTCTGTCCACAACGTTATTCAAAATATATCTGAACGAAACGCTACGAAAATGGAGAAGATCTTGCAGTGGTATGGGAATACAACTAAACGATACAAAAACTTTGTACACTCTCCATTTTGCAGACGATCAGGTGGTAGTGGCCCAAGACAAGGAAGATTTAGAGTTTATGACGACAAGGCTCTTCGCCGAATACGAAAAGTGGGGACTGTCTGTGAATAAAACGAAAACCAAATATTTATGCATTGGACAGGAAGCAGATAATCTACACTTAGAAGACAACGTAGAAATAGGAACATGTAGTAAATATACTTACCTGGGTGCTCAAATTGATCACACCGGCCGAACAGAAACTGAGATTGAGCAGATAATATTGAAAGGTAGAGGGGTCATTGGATGTTTGAACTCAATATTGTGGGCCAAAAACATATCGCGGGAGAAAAAACATCAGATATATAATTCCATCTTTGAGGCTATAGTGCTATACGGGTGTGAGACGTGGTAATTGACAAAGGGTGTGGAACGTCGACTTTTGGCTCTTGAGATGGATTTCTGGAGACGATCTGCAGGAAAATCCAGAATGGACAAAGTGAGGAATGATAGGATCAGAGATATCATGCAAGTCGAAAGAACAATCATAGATGAAATCCAGAGAAGACAACTGATTTGGTACGGGCACGTAGAAAGAATGTGCGACGAGCGTCTACCAAAGACGTGCGGCCACCTTTCTCATGCCCAAAATATGAATCAAAATCGTACGTGCGGACTCGTGGGATATCTTAAGATCATGTGCTATCTCTCTCAAGCTGGTACGACGGTTTTCCAGCACCCTTTTCTTAATTTTATCGACGTTATCTTCGATCGAAGCCGTCGATGGGCGTCCGGAACGAGGCAAGTCTTCGACCACTTCACGACCGTCCTTGAAGGCTCTGTACCTCTGATATGCACGAGTTTTCGATAGAGCATTATCACCAAAGGCCTTTTGCAACATTTTCAATGCATCGGCACACGAAAATTCATTTGCAACACAAAACTTTAAACAAATTCTTTGCTCAACGTAATCACCCATAGTAAAAATCGGCACGCACTCTGACATCGACTGACTTAATCAGCTGTTGCAAACACACTAGTTGACAGATCCCGCTCAAGCTTGGCATAGTAATTAAGGACAGTGGTACAACCTAGGAAAAAAAATTTTTACCTGCCTCATTGCCCCGCCTGATTTGAATCGATAATTCCCGGTACTTTCTTGACAGAATGTATATCAGCTCACACGTGTTTAACAGGATGATTGCTTCAAACAGACTAACTTTAGAATTCAAGATGTTCTATGTTCTTAACAAAATCACAGATAAGTGTAAGGTGTTTTTAAGGTTATATTTGAATCATTGACATTTCATAATGAGATTTATTGAAGCCTAAATATAATTATATATGATATATAAAATGAAAGAGAAAAAGGCTTTTTACTTGATAGAAGAAATATAACAAAATTTGAATATCAAAACAGATTTAATCTGTTAGTCTTCCACTATTTTAATTTCAAAAAAATTTTCATTCAAAAAACTTTTAGAATTAAATTAATGTCTACGATAAGGTGCTTATTGTAGACATTAATTTAATTCTAAAAGTTTTTTGAATAAAAATTTTTTTGAAATTAAAATAGTGGAAGACTAACAGATTAAATCTGTTTTGATATTCAAATTTTGTTATATTTCTTATATTCAATAGACGTATATAATCCAAACTCAATATATAATGTCAAATGGAATAAATAAACCAACAGATATAAAAAAGTCATTAAAATTAATAAATAATTATTTAAAGGAGACAAAATTTTGTTTCTGATCTTACCATTAAGAACATCAATTGTCTTTTAAAAACATGAACACAACTTAAGGACTTCTCAAAAAATATAATTTATTTGAAATATTTAATATATTTAAATATTCAAATAAGTGAATTCAGAAATCTCTCAAAACATGCACTACTTCTTCAAAAAACAATTATAATTCTAGTAATCTCTTCATCGGCCCTAAATAATATTCCAAATATCAAAATCAAATAACAATCACTATATCTCACCTCACACGTGTTTATGATTGCTTCAAACAGACTAACTTTAAAATTCAATATGGTCTATGTTCTTAACAAAATCACAGAAAAGTGTAAGGTGTTTTTAAGGTTATATTTAAATCATTGACATTCCATAATGAGATTTATTAAAGCCTAAATATAATTATATATAAAATAAAATAGAAAAAGGCATTTTACTTGATAGAAGAAATATAACAAAATTTGAATGTTTTTTGAAGATATAGTGCATGTTTTGAGAGATTTCTGAATTAACTTATTTGAATATTTAAATATATTAAATATTTCAAATAAATTATATTTTTTGAAAAGTCCTCAAGTTGTGTTCATGTTTTTAAAAGACAATTGGTGTTCTTAATGGTAAGATCAGAAATAAAATTTCGTCTCCTTTGAATATTCATTTATTAATTTTAATGACTTTTTTATATCTGTTGGTTTATTTATTCCATTTGACATTATATATTGTGTTTTTGATTATATACGTCTATTATTAAAATTAAAATTGTAGAAGACTAACAGATTAAATCTGTTTTGATATTCAAATTTCTTTTACTGATTTGTCGATGTTAATTCTAACATCTAATGGCTCTTGTCATTTTTGCTAGTTAATTGACTTTTGTCAGATTTTCCTGATGAAGAACCGCACCTGTGTTCGAAATATTGAGTTACCTGTCGATTAGTCGTTTTCACTAATCTTGTACTATTTCTTTGATAGTAGTGTTTTTCAGGAAACCCAGTCGATTTCAAAGAAAATTCTGAATTTCCAATTGACTTTTGATGACATCAGTTGCAATAGATCCGTAGTTTATATTTATCAATCCGATAAGAATTTTTAAATATTGGTTTTGAATGCGAAAAACCAATAGACATTCTTCAAATCTATTTGAATTCCTCTATGAATAAATAAAAATTCGAAGGGCCCCATGTGGTAATTAGATCAGATGTGTTGAATAAATGTTTGCATAAAGATAGACCTCGATTCTAAAGGATACGCATTTTGAATTTTTATTATCGAAGGGCAATTATTATTCGTCGACTATCAATGAGGATGAGAATATAACCAGTCCTCGTCCTATTTGTGCCACAAGGGAGTTGGTAGTACTTTGAATTTACGATTTGTATCAGTTGTTGACCGTACTTCTCGACGGAACAGTAACAACTTCAATACCTAAACCAGACTGCCAGAATGGTAAGTTTGCAAACCCATTATTTTAAATTCATTTTTAACGACTTTAACGAGGTATTTGAATAGCCTGAGTTTTTGGGATTTACCGAAAACTTCGGCATGCGTCTTTGAATAATTCTCCAGATAGTACCTTCTGAAATTTTTCTGAAGCAATGTTATTATTTTTTTTTTAGCGAAAAGTGAAAAAAGGCAAATTTTAATGAAGCTTAAAAGTATCGGGGGTAATTGAAGTAATTTTGATATGAAGTTTTCTTCACTCTCATTCGATTAAATATTTTTCTAATTATTTTTAAATATTTTAATATTAGCCTTTTACATATTTAATTTCAAAAAATTATATTTATATAACTTCATTCATATTCAATTATATTTATATAACTTCAGGAATTAAATGAAAATATTGTCATATGAGTACCACTTATATCAAACGACATATAAAATAAACATTCATTATAAGACATCCAAATGATATAACAAAACCCAATAAATAAAAATTTTTAACCAAAATTCTATAAATTAAATATTTTGAATAGACAAAATTTTGTTTCTGCTGATCAATCTTATGGAAACAAATATCTTTCAAGAATGTTTAACATAATCTTAAGAATTTCATCATAAAACTATCTTACTTAGAATATTCAATATTATTGGATATCTAACTAAGTTACTTTGTATAAAATCTCAAGATATGTAAAAACATTACTGAAAAACAAGTTTTAAGAGAGACTTTGCTTCGTCAGTATTCGAATAATTCATATTCAATAAAATATAATATATTTTATTGAATTATTTTTAGTTGTAAAATTCATTCGAATAATGTGAAACTCATTTGTTTCAAAGTTAATATTATTTATTTTTGGCCTAGCGTGTATGATCCTTATGTCAACTTTGTTAATGGTATATACTACTTTGAGAATTTGGCGGTTAGTGAAAAAAATCGTAATAATAGACGGGTGAATAATTTTCATATCTAAACAGAAACTAGAAACTTGCTGTATTGCTATCTTGTTTTGACACATCAGTTGAGCTTTCAAATGAATACTACAGCATAAATATAATGATAAAATATCTGAAATAAAAAAATATATAAAATAAAATAGAAAAAGGCTTTTTACTTGATAGAAGAAATATAACAAAATTTGAATATCAAAACAGATTTAATCTGTTATTTTTATTCAAAAAACTTTTAGAATTAAATTAATGTCTACAATAAGCACCCCTCATATTTAATAGACGTATATATTCAAAACTCAATATACAATGTCAAATGGAATAAATAAACCAACCAATATAAAAAAAGGCAATTATTTTTTTTTTATATTGGTTGGTTTATTTATTCCATTTGACATTGTATATTGAGTTTTGAATATATACGTCTATTAAATATAAGCGGTGCTTATTGTAGACATTAATTTAATTCTAAAAGATTTTTGAATAAAGAATTTTTTAAAATTAAAATTGTAGAAGACTAACGATTAAATCTGTTTTGATATTAAAATTTTTGATATTCAAAAAAATATATGTTGATTGTGGATTTCCTGCTTTATTTCTTTATTGATCGTGAAAATCTGTGTTTCGAATGAAGCATTCAGGAAAAATTCGCGTTTCTTCGAGAGTTGAATGTATTGGAGGGCACTTCGTTTGAAGTATTCAATTTTTCTTCTAGATAAAGATATGAATCATCCAATTTTTTTAAACTTACTCAATTATCATAATTTTAATGAATCCGACAGCAGCCAGTTTAGCATATAACATATAAGCAAGTAATTAAAACTATAATTATCGCTATAAGTTGCATGCAAAACTGGATCTCGTCGGGGAGATATAAATTAGGGGTGGACCACAATAGTCCGTGCGGTCCACCCCTAATTTATAACTTGAAATGAAATGAAGAGAGATCCTGAATAGTTGAAACGTTTTAGACCAATGATTACCATTCATAATATCACGAATGAATAAGATTTATAGCATATTCTACATATACTGCAGAAAATTATCCCTTTTTCTCCACATAAAAAGAGAGCGTTGTTTTAATTCTTCAAGATGATCACTCAATTTTTGGAATCTCGAATATTCTATATTGTAAACAACAATATAATGATACTGAATTGTTTCAGCCGTTACTATTTGGTAGTTGATCATAATTAAAACATTTAACATTTAACGCAAAGGACCCTACTCCAAACACACACAAATCAGGTGTTCATGAGTTACCTTGTTCTACATGCAGTAATAAATATATAGGACAAACAGGACGTTCCTTCAAGACGAGGTTCAACGAACATAAAATGAGTTTCATAAAATATAAACAAAATTCTACTTTTGCCACTCATTGTCTAGAAAACGGTCATTCCTTTCCCACAATAGATAATCTTAAAATTTTACATGTAGAATCAAAAGGGAAGGAACTCGATTATCTAGAATCTGTTGAAATTCTCAAATTAGTTCACAATAACAATAATGTAAAAATAATGAATGACTGTACGGAGCTATGTTAATCGAAAATATTTGAGATATTCAAAAAGTAACATCTGTTTAAAACCTTTTTCAACGAAAATAAAATGAATCTAATGAAAAGTAAACAAAAATTCAACTTTTGCCACTCATTTTTTAGAAAACAGTAATTCCTTTCGACATAGCTCCGTAGAGTCATTCATTATTTTTACATTATTTTGTTGTATATCTCAAATATTTGGATGTACATAGTTCCGTACAGTCATTCATTATTTTCTTTTATTTTTTTTTTTAAACTTGATTATTGAAAATTTCAAATTCGTTCACAATAAGAATAATGTAAAAAATTATGAATGACTGTATGGAGCTTTGTAAATCCAAATATTTGAGATATACAACAAAATAATGTAAAAATAATGAATGACTGTACGGAGCTATGTAACACCAAAAATTATTTGAGATATTTAAATGGGTACCATCTGTTTAACAACCTTCTTTGTCGATTACCGACATTCCGATATCTGTTAGAAGGCCCTTCTTTTTTAACCCGGTTTTTTATCACGTTCCGCTTGTAAATCTCTGTACCACTATTAGGTGTTATCTAGAATCTATTAAAATATTCAGATTATTTATCACTTTTGTTTACCTCTGTACCACTGTTAGGTCTTCAGTTGTCTGATGATGGGATAGTTCATTTCCCGAAACTCGAGTCACAAGAAAATGTGTAATATATATTTCTATTGGTAGTAAAACATAGTAATTTCTACAATTTGTTTTAATTATGATCAACTACCAAATAGTAACGGCTGAAACAATTCAGTATCAGATTAAATCTGTTTTGATATTCAAATTTTGTTTACATCTATATAATTTAGGCGGAATAAATTGGGTTATATTTTCTGATAATATTATTCAATATACGTTGAAGTATGGCCGGGGATGTTTTAAGTCCAAAAGGTAAACATTTCCATTGTCAATGACACATTTCTGTGTCACAAAAGCACTCTTATATCATCTTTCTTTGATACGAAAAGGAATCGACCAAAAGGCAGAATTTACATCCAATGTAGTAAAGAATTTAGCATTTCGGGTCTTGGCAAAGATTTCATCAATTAATGGGCTGTGGTTCGGGAACAATTAATTTATTGAGTTTACGAAAATCTACACACAATCTGATTTTTGACCCTTCATCTCTCTTAGATGCTAAAGTGACTGGTGATGTAAAAGGTGAGGAGGACTCCTCAATCAGATTCACTTTCAACAATCTTTCTATTTGGAATTCTATCTCTTTTTGATCATCCATTGAGCATCTGTATGGTTTTTTTGCTATAAATTTGTGTTCTAAAAGTTTTATATGTGCCTCATTATTTTGCACCTGACCTATATCAAACTTGTGTTTTGCAAAAATATGGTCATATTCATTTATTAAAACTTCAATTTTATTTCTCTGATTCGTTTCCAAATGGTCTAATTTTGCTTCGAAAAGTTCTGTTGGTATCCCTTCATTGAAATTGATGGTGTAATCATTGTTATCATTATTATTATTATGGACACAATCGATTTTTCTCTCTTTATTCATATCTAACCTTTGATAAATATTCAAATCAAAACCTTGTTTTAATTGAAAATTGGAAATAGAATCTAGTCCGAGTAGAATATCATACTCGAAATTTTTCTCATTAACAACTTGATATTATTGATTCTCATTTTTGTAATAATTTTTTCTGAAAAATTTGCCCCGCCACTGACTGTTTTGAATGTGTTTCTATTATCTTGAATGCGTAGACATAACTTTTCTGCTACTTTGGAATTAAGAAGACTAACATTTGAGCCCGAATCATAAATTCCACATAATTCATTATTATTTATAAACACCTTCAATTTTATCAATAGCAGCAGTCTTAGTTTTTTTTGATTTAAAATGGCCTGATTTAATTCATCCTGTAACCCAACACTGTTTACAGATTTTATGTTACCGAGTACATTCTTTTGTTCAAAATTATTGGATTTATTCCTTCGCCGACATAAAGTCTCCGGATGAAATCTATCTGAGAAACAATTCTTCTTACAAATTGAGCATGGTTCCTTCTCAACTGGTTTTCTATTCGTTTGTGAATAGAAAGGAGTTTGTTTGGCAGATTTATTCATTCTATGATTTTCTTTATTTCGATCGTTGTCATATTTTTTTGAACTTTCTAGCTTTCGCAACTCACCCAATAATTTCTCGAAAGTCGTTATAGTTGGTCCATCATTTCTATCTGGCAAACTTGTCACAATTAAGTCAATTAATATGTCACTTGGAAAATTATTTCGGAGATTTAACAACAAATTTTCTTTCCTGAAAGCGTAGTCAACTCTACTTCCTCCTATGTACCTAAATGAATACGCCTCTCTATATTTATGCCAACTCGTTTCACAAAAACTCTCTAAGCAGTTATCTTTCTATATTTGAAAACTTTTGTCTAAACCTAATGTAATTTATTAATTACATTAGGTTTTTAGGTTTACAATGGTTTGATTAGATATTTCTAATCAAACCATTCTTTCGCTATTCCATCCAGAAACAACCGTAAAATCAAAATTTTGTCTCTATCTTCTTCTACTTCATAACGCGTGCATTCCGTCTCGACTTTTTTCAACCTTTCAACCATAAATTCATTAAAACACTCTTACCATCAAAATTATTCAGCACAAAATCCTCCTTTATCCTCTTGAAATCCTTTTTATTCTCCTTGCTTTTTCTTGAAAGTTCTACCGTATCCTGAGGTTCTGATGATTCTTGTCCAAATACTGTTCTCACGTAAGCGGGTGAATAATCAGTTGTAAATATTCATTCTAAAACATCACATCTTCTTCGGCATCAAAATATATCTTTTTCAATTTCGGAGTTAATGAAATGACTCTCGTATGAAATGAACCTCTACTTTAATCGATTTCAAGATATTCTTCAACTTCTGTAGAACCAAAGGTTCGGGATGGTCAGATATATCCTGTTTGTCCTCTGGTATTTCATAATATGTATTTTTCGTTCCCGTAGTTTGGATCCATTTGAATTTGTATGTATTTTTCTTCTTATCAGTATTTGATGCTTCCAAAGCGATGCAAATTTTCATGGATGTCGTCATAATAGCTTACGTTTTCATTTATAAGAATGTTATCAATTCTTATTTTTATAATAGAAGAAATAGACGATTTGATGTCTTGATTCTGAAAGAATTTATTTTTATTTTTATTTAGTTTTAAAACATAACATAATAAGATACACAAAAAAAAAATAATAACATACAAAGAAATAAAAAAAATGGCTTACTAACCTGAAAGAAATCAAAAACAATGATATTTCTTCGGGTTTTTCAATTCACACTTTTAACAGTTGACTAAATATAACATGAGGTAGTTTTAGGTTAGAATCTCAAAAATAGAACATAGAAGTTACAAAGTTGTTTTCCCTAAAAATAAAAGTTTTATTTTTACATATACACTATATATATATATATATATGTGTAACTTTGTATATTTATATATATATATATATATATGTATATATATATATATGTATATATATATATATGTATGTATATGCTCTGTAGGCTGAAAGCAGATGGCCGGTCATATGTTTTCGACTGTTGGCTATCGATCTTTGCATAAACATGGTTATGTGCAGAAGACAGTATATTGAAAATTATATCATTATCACGTGCGAATTGCTTTATTTTAGTACGTGGGTTATATGAATGAATATGAAAGAAAAGAGAAAAAAAAGTATTACTTTAAAACCTGAGGAGGAACTATGCCTTTTGGAATTGATTGAAAAAGCGAATTTTAATATTATAGGATAAAGTTTGGCGGAGAATAGAAACTACTTTCAATGCAACAGTTCTCCATTGGAAAAATGAGGACCAGCTCAAATCCAAATATGACAATATAAAAACTAAAACTAGAAGGTGGTAGCTGCTCAAAGCAGTCATATTAAAGAGACTGGTGGTGGGGCTCCATTGAAATTGAGGGAGCCAATTTCCGAACAGTTGAGCCCAACTGTTACGGACCCACTTGCCGAAGCGAAAGAGATGTATTATAAGAAAACAGCTCTAGTAGAAGCTCAGATAGTGGCTATCAAGGAAGAGAATAGAAGAAAAGAAGAGGAGCGTTCGAAGCTCAAAATATTAGATTTGCAAATTATGGAGATGAAGAGAAAATTAAATAATAATAATTAAATCTTTTTATTTTGAATGCATTTTCTGGGAAAAGCGATATTAAAATTTTATCACCATTGCTGCAGACTATGAAATCCCCTTAAATTTAAATTGAAAACAGAAATTTCAATAACACAATATTTTTATTTCTTTATTCTCACTTGAAACTTTTTCAGATGTTACCTAAAGTAAAACAATGAATCTGAAATACAAACATAGAAACCTATCTAAATACATATCTTGTAAAATCTTATAAAAATTATATGAAATCTTGTCATGTTGAAGACACAAATTGAATATGATGAATAGTTTCACAAGTGATAAGCAAATTTATTTTCAATCACACAAATATAAATTAGCAAAATGTTCATTAATAAGAGACTCTCTCACTTGACGAGCATTAACAATAGTTGCATTTGTTTGAAAGTCCTCTTCCTCCTGCACATCATGCAATCATTCATTTGGAAATATTTCGTTCATATCTAGCATATCAGCTATACTGTGCAATACAGCGGTAACAACAATACTTGCCCTTATGGTCGTTAACTTAACACTCATTCATTTGGAAAGTATAGGAAAATGACGTTTCCAAACTCCATATTTTGTCTCCACCACATTTCTAGTTCGTATAATTGACTGCTTATATAAATTTTCAGCTGCAGTTATAGCTTTCGGTAACTTTGTCATAAGATAAGGATGCAAACTATAACCACTATCACTAAGTAACAAATACCATCCAAATTTACCACTCTCAAATTGTATCTTCAAGACACTGTTATTAAAGATGGTTTGATCATATATTTCCAGTTCCATAGAATCTCAATGTCAAAAGTAGTTGGTTCATCGGTTCATTACAGCTGCCTCTGAAAATTGTCAATTTAATGATTTGATATACATAAAATTATATCAACAAAATAATAAATCGAAATTTGTTTACCTGTTAAATGGGAAGTACAATTGATCTGCAATTTTTTGAACAAAGATTAAACAGTTGGTTTTGTCAGACGAAAACGATAGAAGAAATTTAGATCATCTAACGTGGAAAAATGTCTCTCCTTCTGTAAATTTTTGGTCTTCTCACCATTATTTCTTCATCATTTGATGAAGAAGTAGAACTAAAATCAGCATTCAACATTTGGTGCAACATATTTCGTAGTACGCTAAAATTAAACAAAATGGGTAAATGTGACAGAACAAGGTTATGTTCACTGTTTTTGTGTTTATCGAGCACCTGCGCAGTGTCGAGCTTCTCGTTAAAAGATCCTTTTCCAGCCGTAAAGGGCCGATTTTCTCACTTTAAGGTAAGGGACGCTTTTAAGTTCCCTTTAACCTTAAAATTTGCTAATGAAACACGTTTTATCATTGAAGGAGACTTTTTGGGAAAAAGGAGGCTTTAATTGCGTTTATGAAACTGGCTGTTGAGTCTGTGGAGGAATACACTAGACAGACTCTCTTAATTACTTCCATTCACGCGTAATCGAAGGCATTGAATTCAGGATTTCTTCTTCCTCTATGTATCAATGATTCCATTTCTTCATTCAGTAATATAAGATGAGTTTAATTAGCACAGTTTGACCGTTTTCTTTATAAATACGATCGCAGAACAAAGAAGTCTGTTTTATGTTTATCATTCGTGGAGAGTATTGATAAATATAATTGATCGTTGCAATAATTATTATAGCGCCATGATGAGCAGTATTGATATCATAATCAATATGCGTGTATCTTGAAATATTACTCAATATGTACTTGCATTTTATTAACTTAATGAAAATTTTCTTGATAATACTCCTTTATGAAAAGATCATTTAGCGTGACTAGTATAAATATTTTAATTCATGTTAAATTGTCAGCATACTTATCTGTATTAAAATCATAAAAATGAAATTTTATAAGTTTGCAGATTTTAATGTTTTGATATTGGATAATTTCAGTTAAGAAAATAACAGGAATTATTGAAATCATAACTACTAGGAGTATAAATGAGTTCGTGCAGTTGTTTTTCGAAATTGAAGCTTTACTGTGAAAAAATGGTTACACATTCAGTTCAAATTATTTTCCGTCGCTAGTCACTGCTTTTCTCCATCTTTCTGGCAATTGACGAATGAACTCATCGTGACAAAAGGGCCGGCTTTTTGACCCCTATCCATGTATCGAGCTTTTTTAGACTTCATGAATGAGCGAATGAGGTGAGATTTCCTATTCGGACGTTTCTAAGTACTTTTTAACGGGCGACGCAACATGTGGCCGAGTATTATCATGTAATGTCAATAACTCTGTCGTATCACAGCCGTGTTTCTTGCAATGTTCGGCTCAAACTCATACATTGTAGTCGGTAGACCTTCCCTGTCTTTCTTTCGTTCTATTAAAGCAGCACATAATACACTACACACAGCTGGTCCCACCAAATACACAGCCTGATGTTCTCGCCATGAATATTCGGATTGACAGTTGATGATGAGGCATTGATACGTTACCCGAAGTTTTGGATTATTATAATGGACCCACTTTTCATCTCCAGTCAGAATTTGATACAAAAATTCCTTTCTTTTTTGCCATTTTTTACACGTGAAAAAATGGCGTTCGACTTCTCTTAGCTTCTGTTCATATAGCATCCAATTATTTCTTATATTTCGGTTCATTCCCATTGCTTTTAAACGATGTCAAATGGCTGGTTGAGTAACTTTAAGTTTTTTTGCTCCTGCGTTTGTGATGGATCTTTATCAAGCCTTGCCTCTAATTCCTAATTCTTAAACGAAGTCGTTCTTCGTCTTCTGAATCAAAATTGTCACTTTTAAATCGGGCAAACTACTTCTGACACGTTCGTCCAGCTAGAGCATGACATCCTCTGAAATACGATGACTTTCGGCAGCCTCGTTTTCATAATGGAGTGATGAACTCCCTGCAAATACATATTGTTCGGTACAAAAGTTGACATTTTCAGAACACATATAAACTATGTTGTTTACGCTTCAGCAAAATGACAGATAATGAAAACAAAGCAAAATGATGACACTTCAAAATGAAGGTGATGCCAGATAAAATAATAGAATAATCCACTAGTAGAGACATCTGTATCAAAACCGCACGAACTTATTTCTTGTCCTAATATTGCTGAAAGTTTTCATTACCAACATCTCTAAACTCACAAAAAAATTCACTAAACATTCGCGGTAATCGGAGATTTCCAAACGGATATCTTTCTGCTGCATTTTGCTTGAACTCGCCAAATACATAATACATATTTAAATAAATTAGCGGCAATTAAAAAATAATAATAAAAAATTCGCGAAGGTCAAAAAACGCAGTAGTCGTATGTAATTACCACTACATTTATATATATATATATATATATATATATATATACATTCTGTCATGAAAGTACCGGGAATTATCGATTTAAATCTGGCGGGGCAATGAGGCAGGTAAATTTTTTTTTCCTAGGTTGGTACCACTGTACTTAATTATTATGCGAAGCTTGAGCGGGATCTGTCAACTAGTGTGTTTGCAACAGCTGATTAAGTCAGTCGATGTCAGAGTGCGTGCCGATTTTTACTATGAGTGATTACGTTGAGCAAAGAATTTGTTTAAAGTTTTGTGTTGCAAATGAATTTTCGTGTGCCGATGCATTGAAAATGTTGCAAAAGGCCTTTGGTGATAATGCTCTATCGAAAACCCGTGCATATCAGTGGTACAGAGCCTTCAAGGACGGTCGTGAAGTGGTCGCCCATCGACGGCTTCGATCGAAGATACCGTCGATAAAATTAAGGAAAGGGTGCTGGAAAACCGTCGTACCAGCTTGAGAGAGATAGCACATGATCTTAAGATATCCCACGAGTCCGCACGTACGATTTTGATTGATATTTTGGGCATGAGAATGGTGGCCGCACGACTCGTACCGAAAGACCTGAATTTTCTTCAAAAACGTCATCGCGAACAGGTTGCTCCAGACATGCTGGATCGCTGTAATTTCGATTCTACATTCATGGAACGCATTATAACTGGTGATGAGACCTGGGTCTACGAGTACGATATGCAAACAAGCCAGCAATCATCGGAATGGGTGGCAAAAAATGAGCCGAAACCGAAAAAACCACGCCAAAGCCGCTCGAAAATGAAGGTGATGCTCATTGTTTTCTTCGATATCCGTGGCGTGGTGCACTACGAATTCGTTCCAGAGGGTCAGACGGTAAACAAGGAGTATTACCTAGGCGTTATGAAACGTTTGCGTGAGCGTATCCGTAAGAAGCGGCCAAATTTGTGGGCGAACAACTCATGGATTTTGCATGACGATAACGCGCCTTCTCACCGAGCTACGATAGTGACTGACTTTCTCGCCAAAAACTCAACAAACGTGCTTCAGCAACCACCGTATTCGCCGGATTTGGCTCCCTGCGACTTTTTCCTCTTGCCAAAACTAAAATTGCCCCTTCGTGGCACCCGTTTTGAGTCGATTGAAGCCACAAAACAAAATTCGGCGCGAGAGCTAAAGTCCATCCCGGAAAGCGCCTATAAAAAATGTTTCGATAATTGGAAGTGCCGTTGGCATAGATGTATTGGAGCAAATGGAGCCTATTTTGAAGGCGACCCAATAAATTTTGACGATTAAATGTAAAAATGTTGTTTTAATTGAAAATGCCCGGTACTTTCTTGACAGAGTAGTATATATATATATATATATATATATATATATATATATATATATATATATATATATATGTATAAATGTAATTACCACTACATTTATATATATATATATATATATATATATATATATATATATATATATATCTCTTATTTTCTCTATCAGGTTATATGAATTTTTAATGGCAAATTTTGGTTGAGAGTTTGCTTCTTTCTGAATAATTTTGATTAATTCTTTCGAGAATTTAAATGAAGGTGGTGCGATGAATGGAACCACTGGTCTAATAGGTTTGTTTTCTTTATGTAATTTTATAAGGGAATACATAATTAGTGTTTGTGGGTTCATTAAAGATAGTTAAAATGAAATATATGGAGGTTTATACTTGATAGGAGATATATAAAATTATTTAAATATTTCAAATTATACTGTGGATAAGCAGAAACAAAATTTTGTCTACTCAAAATATTTAATTCATGGGATTTTTGATAAAAATTTCTATTTATTGGATTTTGTAATCTCATTTGAATGTCTTATAATGAATGTTTATTTTATATTTTGTTTGATATAAGCAGTGCTTATATGACATAATTTAATTCCTGAAGTTATAATGTTAAATATAATTTTTTGAAATTAAATATGTAGAAGGCTAACAGAATATATCTGTAAATATAAAATATTTAAGAATTTTATATACCTTCGATAGAAGTTATATAAAATTACTTGATAAAGTATAAACCTCCATTTATTTTATTATATTTTATTCTAAATATATAATTAACATTTTTTATACAGATGTTCATATCACCTTCGATTTTTTGCATTAGCCTTCTCGTTCTTTTACATCTAAATGAGAAATTTAAACCTACAAGTAGGACTGTTGCTATGGTTTCGGTAGCATTCAATTCTGCTTTCTTCAGAAAATAATTTTGTTTAATCCTATAATTATAAGATCTTTACGAAATATTGCGTTAGCCTTCATGTGGTTATTTTGAATCTAAATGGTTAATTGAAACTCGATCTTAGCTCTGTTGCTACGGTCTCGGTAGCGACCAACGCTGATCCGCTCACAGAACAGGATTTTTTAGTTTGAATATTTTGATCATACCATTCACACGAAATTTTTCACGAACATGCACGTTATCATTTGCTTTCGAATAACAAATTTCAGATAGATTGGATATATATAAAAATATTGAATCTATTGATCTAGGCAAACGTAACGTTTGCCTAGATCAAAATTATTTTACGTTCAACGGCACGTTTTATCTAGACGAAGAAAGTTTAACAATGGGGAACCCATTAAGACCCTTGTTATCAGAAATATTCATGGATCTAGTAGAAACCAATATTCAAAAACTCCCATATTTTAAAGATTTCGTTTATTGGTACCGCTATGTAGATGACATAATTTGTTTATTTAATGGCACAAATAGACAACTTGGTTCATTTTTGGAATCCATCAATAAATTATATCCAACAATTGAATTCACACAGGAAGATGAAGTAAATAATAGCATCAATTTCTTAGATTTAAAAATTACCAAAATCAATAATAGACAATACTTTTCCATATACAGAAAACCTACACATACAGATGGTACGATTCATTATACTTAAAACCATCCACTTTCACAAAATTGTCAGCTTATAATAGTATGCTTTATAGATTGGTTAACATACCCATGACGAAAGAAAATTTTGATAAAGAGTATAAAACCATTAAACAAATAGCTTTCAACAATTATTTTAATCCTTTAATTGTAGACAATTTTCTTGATAAAATAAATTACAAGGAAGCAATATCACTTGTATATCAAAAATTTCAAAATTCAAACGAAACCAAATTTATTTCATTAACTTACATAGGCCAAAAATCTGAAAAGACTGCTAGATATTTAAAGAAAAAAGAAAAATTCAACATCTCTTTTAAAACTTTCAATTCTTTAGGCAGCTTAATAAACAATAATAAAGACGTCATTCCTAAAAACAAAAAATCAGGAGTTTACAAGTTAACATGTAGTGATTGCCAATGTGTATATGTGACAGACAGACAGGCCGTTCATTCCAAACAAGGATATGAGAACATGAAAAATGTTACATTAATAATAAACCGAATTCAACTTATGCCAACCATTTGTTAGAGACTGCCAATAATTTTAATATGAACTATGAAATATTACATATTGAAAACAAAAGTCAGAAACTAAATCTGTAAGAAACTTCAGAGATCAATAGATATAATAAAAGACAAATTTTATTGAATGATCAAATAGATTTAAACAGATCCCCCCTATTTAATATTTTTCATTAATTGTATACCATCTCTTTCCACCTCTCTATTTTTTTGTGCCAGAGCTGTGTATTTAAGGTCATGTTTTGCATTGTATACCTCAAATCAAATACTCACCTGATGAAGTCATGGTATGACGAAACAATTGTCGTGTAAATCAATAAAATAGCGGAAGTTAACATTTGTTTTTCTTATATTGAAGATGAATTTCCGTCAAGTAAAGACCGAGACAATCAAAAATTATTCATTCTTCAATGTGATAACGTGCAAATGTTTCTTTGATTAAGAATCATGTGAAAACAACATCTGTTTATTCGTTTGAACATAATCGTATCGCTCACTGATTTTTATTTTGAAAGTTTGATGATTCTGTTACAATTTGATCTTTATCTGGATTAATTCTTAACTTTGAACATCTCACGAAATAACTGCACCTGACAGGAATAAGCAAATATCCATTTCATTTATGGTGAGTAATGAGGTAATGTCAGTAATCGGCAGCCCTTCATAGGGAAAGATATCCTAACATGGTCATCCGGATCACCCCGTATTCATCAGAGTATATAGGTGTTATATGGAAGTGTGAATTCCTGGCAGCGGTGTTGGTGGCTCAAGTACTGAAGTAATCTCTAACATCGCTATGGAGATACTGTTCTTGAGGAAATTGAGCGAGATCAGTCTACCTCTTCAAGAGCAATCGCACGACACACGGATGTATCAAGATCGAGAGCACAACGTACATTAAAAAAAATTTCAGCCCTTACGAACTAACGGGCAACTTAACTGGTAAAAACTATTTGGAATTCCTTCAGCATGAATTACCAATTTTGTTGGAAGAAGTGAGAAAATCTCATTGGTTCCAAAACGATGGATGTTCAGTGAACTATGCAGTGAACGTCCGTGCTTTCTTGGACACCATACGCCCAGATAAATGATTTGGTGGCCGACTGGGTCCTAGTTTATAGCCTTCACGTTCCCCGGATATTAATCGGTTGTATTTTTTTACTGGGGTCGCCTAAACGACGTGCTCTTCTACGTATCAATCCGTGTCTTGCAAGTTGCTTGAAACCTTTCTGATCAGTATCATGCCCTAATTCTGAATAGAGCGTTCATTCGTAGATGTCACGCTTGTATCAGATTAGGTGTCAGACAATTCGAACATTTATTATGATAATGTGAACATTTTTCATACTAAATCACATTGCATTATAACAACTCCCTCACGAATACTTACTAACTAACAAGTTAAAACAGTATAAAAAAGTATTTGATTTCAACTTCGATTCCTTTAGTAAGTGAAATCACTATGTAACGTTGTTTTCTTCTGAATCCCTTATCATCAGGTGTAGATTAAGCGAAGAAATAATCGAATTCTCAATTTTTTGTTATTCAGTCGAAGTTGCTCCTTCTGTATACTGATTCATTTACATAAGTTATGGGGATGCATTGAACTGAACTGAACGAAAATTTCTTAGAGGGTACTCCAGTTGCACTACACGAACACAAAGTCGAAGGGCTACATTCTGCAGTCAAAGATGCATAAGGTGAGAAGCAGAATACTAATAACAAGCACAATGCCTGGTTTACTTGGAATGAGAAAATGGATCAACAGAAACGGATAAAACAGAATGCACTCGAAGAAGAACAATAATAGAGCCACATATAAACTTGAGCAGAAAAAGTTTGAACCAATGGTGATCGAAAACGAAACGTGAGGGAGAAAATGTCGGGAAATAGATTTATATGTAGGAGGAGTAACATCATCGGAATCATGGAAGCTTATCAAAGAACTCAGGAAGATAAGCTCAAATTCAGTTAATTCAAATCCAATCAAACTAAAAAGATGGAGACAATATTATCACAAGAACCCAATGAGGACAGACAACAAAACCTAACACAGTCACAATTTAATTTCTTCATTCAGGGTCAACATATACAAGTAAGCGAGGAGGTGGTTTAGATATTTAATAATATTTAAATAAGGTTATTCTGATTTTCATAAATTTTTATTGTTATGTTTAATCGTTTCGCTATCACAGTAGCATCATCAGGGAAGATTACATTTTGAATAACTAAGCTTGTTTCCGAAATCCGTTGCTATTTATATTACAGTAAGTACAATAAATTTTTATTGAGCACTAAAAACCCAAAAACGGTCTCTGCAAATTCCAGCTTATCTGAATATATTTAACAGAGGTGAGTTATTTAAATCTATTTGTTCGTTAAGTTATATTCCAATTTTATTATGTTTATTTATCTCTAGGGATTCTAACAGATTTAAGGCATAACTTTTGCTTTCTATATGTAGAATTTCAAAATTATGGTTGAAAGTATGTCCTGTTTCTAAGAAATGGTTGGAATATGTAGAATTACTTTTATTATTGAGGAATCTCTTTAAATGTTCACAAATTCTATGACGGAAAGTTCTTCCAGTCTGTCCTATGTAAACTTTAGGGCAATCACCGCAGGTTAACTTATGAACCCCCGATTTATCATCTTTATGTGTACAGTCTTCATTATTTTTAATAAATTTACCCCAGTTTGAATTCGTTTTAAATGAAGTCCTCAAATTATATTTATTTTTGAGGTATGAAGCAATTTTCTCAGAAATACCTTTAGTGACTTTTAAGGAAATGTATTTAAAATTTTCTTTTATAATAGGAAACACCATATTTAAAGCTACTTTATTATTTTTATCCATCAACAATTTGTCTATCAGCTTAGGATCATAGTCATTATTAATAGCTATTTGTTTAATTATGTTAAGTTCTGAAATATAATTTTCTCGATTCATGGGAATAGTATGTAATCTATGGATCATACAATTAAATGCTGATAATTTTTGATTTAAAGGATGATTCGTTTTATTGTGTATAATAGAATCCGTATAGGTTGGTTTGTGAAATATTGAAAAATCATGTGAATTATTTATTCGAGTAGCAGTTAAATCAAGAAAATTAATAGAATTATTATGTTCTGTTTCCATAGTGAATTTAATTGAAGGATGTATTTCATAGATGAATAAAAAGAATTTTTTCAAAAGTCTGTCTGTACCTGTGAAGCAACAGAAAATATCGTCTACATATCTATACAAATATAAAAAGTATTTCTTAAGGGGATTTTGGTGAATTTTAGTTTCAATATTGTCCATGAATATTTCTGCTAATAAAGGACTTAAGGGATTTCCCATAATCAAACCGTTTTCAGATTTATAAATTTTATTTTTGAATTGAAAATAATTTTGTTTAGTGCAAATATCTAGACATTCTAAAATATCTTCTTTGATAATTGTATTACATCTGTTGTTGATTAATAGATTATCTACAAGTTTAATTGATTCGTTTGGTGGTATACTTGGAAATAAATTTTGTACGTCAAATGAAATGAATTTAGTATAATGTGGTAAGCGGATATTCTTTATTTTATTTATTAGCTGTAGTGAATTTTTTATCGAGTATTTAGCTTGGAATTTAGTTTCTTTTAAAATAATCTGAATAAGTTCTTTTGAAAGTTTAAATGAAGGTGCACTAACGAACGAAACAACCGGTCTAATAGGATAATCTTCCTTGTGTAATTTAATCAAAGAATCCATTTTTGGACGTTGTGGATTCATTAAAATTAATTTATTTTTTGGGGTGTTCGGAAAGAGGCTAGATTCCAGGGTTATTAGGGATTTAATTTGATTTTGGAAAATTGTCGTTGGATTGTGTTTGATTAATTGACAATTATTTAATTCTAGGAAAGTAACTGATTTGCTAATATAATCACTTTCATTAAAGCAATAATAGAGTTACCTTTATCGGCTCGGGTGAAAATTAAATTATTTTCAGTGATTTTCTGATTTATAGTTTTAATAGTTTTATATTCTTCTTTCATTCTGAAATTTCAATTACGTAATTTATGATGGTTTGCAATCATATTGGTAATGATATGTTTGTCGATATTTGTGTTCTTGTAATTTGTATGTGCTAGTTCTGAACCTATTGCTACATATTCATAACATACATAAGTTTTTTTTGTTATTTAAATTGGTTTAGATGATAATAAAGATAACGAAAAATAAGAAAGCTGCAACACCGAAGGCATACCATCAGAGTTGCTGAAAAATGGAAAAGCAAAGCTGTACGATATCTTTTGGAAAAGTTTGTGAACGGAGAGAAAATATCGGAAATTTGGAAAGAGACTTGGATCACAACAATCCATGAAATAGGAAATAAAAATGAATACCATAACGAGTACCTTCAGTAGACTATATGGAAGAATAATGAAAAACATAATTGAGAATGAATTTGATCCTCATGATATTTAACAACAATCAGGTTCTAGAGTTGGCAGGTCGTCTGCAGATAATAGATATTATGCTGAATTTAAACTCGATCATAGGACTGTTGTTATGGTTTCGGTAGTGCTCGGTAGAGATATGTATGAAATATCTTCTTTTAAACCTCCTAATGACACGATCCTCAAGAAATTGCGTAAGGACATGGGTTTCGTTATTATAAACCTAATACGAAATTTCCTTCCGATGAAATCAATAATTTCCAAACCCACCCTAAAAGTGTCTAGTCTCTAACTCTTGCTGTTCGAAAGTTAGAGTGTTTACAGAAACTATTATCTCCTATAGAGTTCTTAATCGAACTGCGTCATTCGTGCACAATATTTTCTGAATATATCGATTGATATACAAATTTGTTCAGGCTTTAAAAGCCCTTGTTCAAAGATATCATCGAAAATTCAATTATTTTAGCAAAAAAATTTAACCAATTTTTATGAAATATAAGTTTAATTCGAGGAGCTTGAAATAATTCTTTTTGTTTCAGTTGATCTCTCAAAAATGGTTAATAGTATGTCTGTTCCTAGCTTGCTCAGTCTTTGTAGTATTGGCTCAAAGAAATAGATACAATGATCTTCAGGGCCCTTACTGTTCAAGAAGAGGATGTTGTCCAGGACGTCAAGATGAATGTTCTGAACCTATATTAGGTGAGTACATACATTTGTAGTGTGAAATGAAACGAAATTTTGCATTAGCCTTTATGTCGCTAATTTACATCTAAATGGTAAATTCAAACTCGACTGTTGCTATAATTTCTTTAGCGCTCAACGCTACTCCGTTCACAAAATTTTTGTTTTTGGTCTCAATCTTCTAATATGTATGTTGTAATTGTTTTTCTGAACCCCAAATCTAACATCAATCGGATTAGTTAGTGGTTTGGAAACTTTTGATAAGAATAAAAAATATATCAAATATAATAACTGAAAAATCATTACACTGATTTTGCACAAGAACGAACTCGCCCGAGACATGCATACCTACATCGAAAGTATGATCTCTCTATTTCTTTCGGTCCGAATGTTATAATGTTTAAAAGAGCGCTCAACTGATACTCTCTCAAAATATATATTTTAAACTTCTAATAAGTGGAGGCTCACGAAATTTTGCACGCACATGCGCGTTATTAATTTTCTTCCAAACGTCGAAAGTTTGTTTTATCCGACTTTCGGCGGATAAAACACAACTGTAGTTTCGAAAATATTATGAAAAACATGAAATATTTTCAAACGCGAAAAATTGCGAAACTCTTGAAACGATTTTGCCGAATAAATAACTTAGTTGATTACATGAATGGAGTAAGCGATTCTCTCTGGGTGAAACATTATAACAATGTTATTAAAAAAAATCACACAGTTTTTATGTTTCACAATTCATTGAGAGCCCTGACATGTGTTTCGGCCTTTCGACCATGTTTAAAGGAGTACAAAAAGAAACTAAACTTAAAATTGAAATGGTTCTTTCATTAGACTTAGGACGTCTATGTATTTTTATGGCGCATGGAAATAACAGCATCTCATATAGGGGTGTTGTCGAATAGTATTTGGGAATTTATTAGATTCTCCCTTTTCTCAATGGCTTTTTCGATTGAAAGAATCTCCAAATAGTCCATCAATTTACCCTTATCAACATTTAATAGTATATATTTGATTGATTCGGTCTATACTTGGTCGAAACTTATTTTAATTAAAAAAAAATGTATATGAGACAGTTATTTATTTCCACAAAAATGTTCATACTACTACAACAATTGTTTCACCACGATGTGGCTTCTTCAGGTATTACATTGTACTGTCTGATGGTATTCAGTGTAACCGAGTTTAAATACATTTTTAGGTACGTGACCAAATAATGGAAGCACAAGTCATAAAAACTCTAGGTGTTCATTGGAGTTTGCCGCTAAAAATGCAATTAAGGAAAAATCTTCAGTAATGGAGACTTATCAACATCTGTTTGTTCGTTCAAAAGGATTTTACAGGCATTATACCTGTTGATTTCAAGAAATTCTAAAAGTGTTAATCTAGAACTTTTGCTTTCAACGTGGATAATTTCATAATTATTGTTGAAATTATGCCTGAATTCCTTAAGATGATTAGCATATGTCGCATGTAAAGAATTGGATATTGGTGTTCTTGGACAGGTTTCTTGAATGATCTACCAGTCTGGCCAATGTATACTAAAGGGCAATCTTTGCAAGTCAACTTGTAGACTCCGGATTTATTTTCTCTATTTGTTCGATCTTTATTGTTTTTTATATAGGTACTAAGGCTATTAATTGTCTTAAATGCCGCGTTATAATTGGAACAACTTTTGAAATATTTAGCAATATTTTCAGATAATCCATTGACATAAGATAACGAGAAATATTTCTGTGTATTGTCCTCTTTTATGATTGTGTACACGAGATTTAATGCCATTTTCTTTTGTTTATTGGATTCCATTTTGTCTATAAGAAAGGGATTGTAACCGTTGTTTGACGCTATTTGTTTAATAATATTTAATTCTTTCAAAAAGTTTTCTGAATTCAAAGGGACATTCAATAATCTATGAATAAAACTATTATATGCTGACATCTTTTGGTTGGTGGGGTGGTTTGAAGTTTTATGTATTGTGATGTCTGTATGTGTTGCTTTGTGAAAAATACTAAAATCATGTAAATTATTTAGTCTTGTTATGGTGAGGTCAAGAAAATTCCAAAATCGAAGAAGAAAAGAATCAAAGTATTAATTTTCTCGACCTCACTATAACAAGACTAAATATTTACATGATTTTAGTATTTTTCACAAACCAACACATACAGACATCACAATACATAAAACTTCAAACCACCCCACCAACCAAAAGATATCAGCATATAATAGTTTTATTCATAGATTATTGAATGTCCCTTTGAATTCAGAAAACTTTTTGAAAGAATTAAATATTATTAAACAAATAGCGTCAAACAACGGTTACAATCCCTTTCTTATAGACAGAATGGTATCCAATAAACAAAAGAAAATGGCATTAAATCTCGTGTACCCAATCATAAAAGAGGACAATACACAGAAATATTTCTCGTATATATATAGGAAGACCATCTAGTTGTTGATAAAGTTTGTTGTTCAATTTGAAATAACTTTGCTTCAGGCATATTTCCAGAAAAACCATTGTTTTACTTTAATTATGTTTTTTATTTCTGTGATTGGTATGCAGGGAAATAAGTTGACAACATCGAAGGAAATAAATTTTGCGTTAGGGGGGATTTTGAGGGATTTAAGTTCGTCAGTAAGAATGGTGTTTTTGATAGAATATTTAGGGGAATTTTGGATTGAATCTGGTAAATTCATGTTGAGGTGTTTGCAGTTTCGTTGCAGGTGCACTTATATATGAGACAATTGGTCTCACTAGACGATCTATTTTATTTATTTTAGGAAGGGTGTAGAGTAATGATTAGTGAAGATTATATGTCTAGGATTCATACTGCTTAGTGAAGATTATATGTCTGAAGGTAAGTTAGGGCAATTCTTATGTCTTGTTTGACTGAATTCTGAAATTTTGAAGTAGGATCAATTTTGTGTACCAGAAAGTTGTCTGAATCTAATAATTTTTGGGTCTTATCTAAATAATCTGATTTGTTAAAAATTATTATCGTGTTGCTTTTGTCAGCTTTTCAGATGATTAGTTCGTTTTCTGAAACTTTTTTTGAGATTTGATTGATTATTTTTTCAAAATTTGAAAATCAAAACAGATTTAATCTGTTGTCTTCTACAATTTTAATTTCAAAAAATTCTTTGAAAAAACTTTAAGAATTAAATTAATGTCTTTATAAGCACTGCTCATATTTAATAGACGTATAAAGTCAAAATTCATCACACAATATCAAACGGAATTAAGAAAAACCAACGAATATAAATTGTCAATTGAAATTAAAATATAAATAAGCAAACATTTTTTGTTTCGTTCCAGGCATGCGTAATGAACTCTTCAGACAAACTTACGAAGCCCTGTTTGTTACAAAATGTATTGTTTTCTGATCCTATATTAATGAAAAATAACTCTCTCTCAAAAATATAAACCATAATTTCAAGAACTTCTCAAAAACTAATTTATTTGAAATATTCAATATATTTAAATAAATTACTTCAAAAAATCTCAAAACATGTAGCACATCCTCAAGAAATAATTAAAGTTACGATAAGATCAGTTCAACTTTACATATAAAAAAATATAATAAAATCAATTAAACAATGTATAGACTTACCAGTGCCATCCTAGAAATCAGATTCTCAACAAACATCTAATTAGGTACCTTTATATCCAAGGTACTCTATGTTCCATGTTCACAGAAAATCACAAAGCCTATAAGGCACTTGGCCTTAGTTAAAACCCTTCAACACTGTATAATGAATTTCTTTATTTAAAAAACCTAATATAATTATATATTATATATAAAATAAAATAAGAAGGAACGGTTTTTTACTTGATAGAAGGATTATTACAAAACTTGAATATTAAAACAGATTTAATCTGTTGTCTTCTTCAATTTTAATCTCAAAAAATTCTTTGAAGAAACTTTAAGAATTAAATTAATGTCTTTATAAGCACTGCTCATATTTAATAGACGTATGATTATTTTTTGCTCGTGATTATTATTCTTAAGTGAAGATGTTGAGATAAATTTTGCGCATATGAGTTTATCTAGATATTGATTTTCTTTTGATTCTAATGTATTCAGTGCTAATTATTTATATTTACTGCGAGTATTTTTGAATCATTATTGTTGAAAATATAAGGACAATATTTCGATTCCTTTTTCATTACTTATTGTTCTGATATATCAAATTGCATTTATGTAATTTTTTTAATTCTATCGTGGAATTGCAACGTATTATTACATTCACTCGGTAATAAAGAAGACTTGCCATTTTCTTTTACCTTTTCTTTCGATTCTCTGGTTTCCTCATTTGGTTTATGTATTATTGTAAATCAATGTATTAGTGGATTTATTTTTGTTGCAGTTGTATTTGCTTATATGTTTATCAAATAAATATCAATGAGAATGGTTTGAACATATGGGTGTTGAATATATATTGTATTTCATATAGTCAAACTAAATTTGCCAGCTGAAACGAAAAAGATATTTAAATTGACTTAAAATTAGGAAAAAATATATTTCGATTTGTATTGATCTCTACTTTACAGAAATTCATTGTACACTGATTGAATTATACACATATATGTTGAGTTTTATTTATTATAATGAATAGAACATAATAATGAATTTTAATCACTTATACTATTTAATTACTAAAATATATTTAATTTATATTCATGCTTACTATCTCTTTAAAGTTTAACTTATTATTGTTCTTCATAATTTTTTTCGGAACTTCTGTTACATAATTCGAAGGAATTTTGGACGCTGATCATGATGTTATATGTGAATGTGTTTGACTAATAGTATCAATTTTCTTATGAGTAGTATGCATAATTGAAGAATTATTAGATGTTAATGAGATATATATGCTGGTTAAATCACGAGTTTACAAGCCCATACGTAGGTTGAATATGAATGATTCTTCATTCTTTTTAGTGTTGAAAAATGTTTGCATCATCTCGCAAATTCCCCAATAATAATTAGATTTCATCGACATGGAAAAAATCTGTGAATAGGGTAGGCTTTACAGTATTCTCAATTCTTATAATTCCTATTTAATAAAAGATTTTATATTATTTAATGGAATTCAAGCAATCCGAAAGCAAATAAAAGAACTTTCGCTGAGCGACGCTCAGTATGCCATTTTTTTGTAATTTTTCACTTACTCTCAATGTTATTCATACCTTGGATTTGAATGATTTTCACATTATATATACTCTAGTATATAGACGTTTAAAACTTCACGTGACTTTCTTTTCAATCGGTTTTAACAAGTTCTGGTTGCGCAAGCCAGTTTAATGTTGAACGAAATTTTCGGATGAATTAGACATAAGATGCATAACTTTTCAAGCTTTCTTTCTCATTGCTTTAATCAGTCTGCAAAAATTGGTGATATTATCTATTTATTTTTGATGGATCCATTTTACATAGGTTTTTGAATATCATCCGATCCATCTCATCAGGGGCTTTGATTTAAATTGCATGAACACTTGTATCTGCTTTTGAATCGGGCTATCCAACTTCTACTGTTTTGAAATTCATTACGATAAAGCACGTGAAATACTGATATTATGGACTCCATGTTGAAAGCGAATATCCATTATAGAGTTCTCCATAATGTGGGGATATTAATTTGTCCCATTTAGTTTCAGAATACACGAACTCGAAAACATGATGCATTTATTATGTGGCAGTGTACTATTAGAAGTGAGTCAGTTCTATTGTATTCAATGTTTCACAGAAATTAGCGTTTCACACTCGTGAAAACCAATTATATGAACTTTCATGTAATTGGTTTCAGTATAACATTTTTGTCGTCTGATTTGAAAAAAAAGGGGAAAGCTACTAAAATATTCATTGATATAGGTGAATTTGAAAAAAGAATAGATAAATGTTACTGCAGACTATTTAATTTGTATAATTATTTCATTTCTGAGAATTTGTTTCAGTTATTCTTGAAGAATTTTCATTTGACGTTTTTTCATATTATATATTATTACATAAAATATGAAAATGGTATTCCTTGTCTGGGTGAAATCTGAAAATAGTATTTGTATATCTGTTAAAGGTTTCTATAGAAAATGGTGAATCATAAATAAATAAATTGATAGTTTCTCTCGTAGGGTAAAACTTATATTCTTTTATTTTTAATGAAAACGTAACAAATAATGAATATAGCTCAAGTCATAACTGTTATTTTGGGCTTACAGGACTATAAATATTTCCACCATACTCGTCAGCGTATAAACTGATTCGAAAATGGGTCTTATGAATTCAGAGATAAGATAAGTCATTTTATGAAACGGCCTGTTTCAATGATTTTTGCAATACCTTCATTAATGGCTTTCTTCAAAGCACACACATTATTCATTCATCGGAAATGGAGTTTTAATGAAACCTCGGCATCGGATTATGTTTCAAACAATGAAATATCTTGAATTTAAAAGCGTATTTCCCAAAAAGACTTTTAGTCACGTGATTTTTTGCTTTCCTTTTTCCCAGCAGTTAGTATAGCCGCAGTTTGTGTATAGTGTGTTGTTAACTAGATCTCTGTTATGGGATTTATAATTATTCGAATATGTTTTGTTTCCTTATAGTCTAATAAAACACTTTTATAGACATATATAAGAAGAGCAAGCAGTATCTTCATTGTCTTTCCATTCAAACAATTTTCCACATTCATTTTTACCCTTGTTTAATTAGAATTGTATGGATATCTACTAATTTCCAGGCACGCTTTGCTACTGTGATGACTTTTGTAATCAGACCAGGGTTGAAGATTGTTGTCCCGATTACTGGTCACATTGTCAGGGAATTCAACCAGAACCAGATCCTGTAACTATTCCACCACCTGGTGAAGTCCGAGGATGTACATATGAAGGCAGAACGTACGGCATTGGAAAGTCAATTAAGAAAAATTGTAATATTTGGTGAGTTCATGTTATTTGTATTTATTTAGTGTGTATAGTAAAAAAACTCATAAATTGAGCAAATGGTCAAAAGTTACATCTTACAGATAAGCAAAAAAATATTCTTACTTTCAAACATTTGGAATTTTATGACTGGGTTACTAGATGCTCATTATGAGACGCACTGTGAACAAGAATTTTCAGCATAGGATATGTGATATTTCTTCTCAGTTCAGCGATGCTTATTTAATTATCCTTTTTTAAATTCAACCTGTTAGAGTATATCATTTTTCCAGCAGAAAATAAAGTTTTTTTACGAGGGGTCATGCACGATTTCTCTCCTGCGAATGAGCAGATCCCTTATTGGATTCTTCACACGGAAACACGAAAAAATTAGAGGCGAAATAACATTCCATATATATATGACAAGGTTTCTCCTCAGATTTTCTTTTTTAATTTTTGATTTATTATTCTGTGTAATTTTTCGTCGCTCGTATCTGAGAACCTATCAAATATCTGTTTTTTTTATTTTGAACTCAAAGCAGTTACATTTGTTATGTCTATGAATGATTCTTGGTTGAAAATCAATTCTTTTTCTAAGACCATTTTCAAACACAGAAATATTCGAGAGAAACAACTTTGTGACTCGAAATTTGCAGGCTAGTTTTGATTGATATTTATGATTATTTTATCGATTAGGTGAGATCGTTAATTAGCAGAATCGATCCCCGGACTTCAGAAATATTCCCATAAGACATATTTGTTGAATATCACGAACAAAAAAGTCCAGTGGAAGTACAAATGAATGTCCATATGAAATTCCGTAAAACTGGAGCACTTAGGGGTAATTAAAAACGAATTTCAGAAAATTTTGATGAAAAAAATCCGAATGCATTCATAATAAGCATACAAGCAGCAAATTTTGACTAATTTTCAATGTACCAGTCTGCTGAAGCTCTCGAAGTTGAGTTTTTTTAGTTGAATATTTACCTTAACTTGATTTCACAAAAATTTTCCCTCGAATTATTTTCAAAGAAAAATATCTTCAATGAATATGTATGTATTCATAGCTTGCTCTAATTTTCATGGAGGTTATGACTTATGGCCCAATATTCAGCATCATTCACAAAAGAGTCACACTCTTGAGTATATTAATTCCGTATTTATCAAAATTCAGGGTTAGGACGGCTACAGAAACATGAATTGAAACAATACTAAATAAATGATTATGCCTAATTATAATTCGAACTATTCGTAATGACTCTTTTTTTGATCAAGGCATCTGTGACCCTGCATATGAATTAATCATCAATTTCACTTGTAACTGAAATCGTCCTAAATTATAGATAGTTATACAGGTAATGAATAAGAATGATAAAATTTAACGACAAAATAATCAATCCAGTATATTTCATTAATATGAAAATAATATTTGAATATTAAAGACTGATGTAAGCTCATCGCAAATTTTTTTTACGTTAACCCTTATAGGGTCAATATTATTGATTCAATATTTGCCAAAAATCGCTAACCCTCACATTTTTTTATGTTTGACCTCCCGAGGAAAGCGAAACCTATGTCACCTAATTGGTGCCTCGAACGGAAAGTTGTGTCCTATTTTTCTCGTCTTGTTGAAGCTTATACATCAAAGAAACACATCACCTGGAAGTGTATTTCGGCAATTGGCCAGTTCGGTAAGAAGGACTTCTGATAAACGGAATTTTTAATTCAACTCCATAGGGATGTGTAGGTTGCATAGCTCTAGTACCGCCTGCAAATCTAGCGACCGCTGGCATCATTTCCTTCAGTTTTATCACAAATGAAATAAAGGAAATCTCCATTGAAAAATGTTTATTCGACAAAATGAAAGTAACAGAATTCACAACATGATTCAAACTCTGTGTTGATGGACCACGTTGAACATGTGTCAGATGAACTATAAGTTAAAATTGGAGTTTGTATAGTTTCTGAGAAAAATTGTTACAAAATGGCAGTAATAAATGAAGTAGTGTACAAAATTAATATAGCAGTTTCATTTAGAACTTTCTCATTTAAATTTCGGATTTAAGATTAAGAAATTTAATAGTGGTCATACTATCATCGAAATAACTTTTGAATTACCTGTGGTCCGTTGCTCATGACAAGCATACATTAGTAAAAATTTGTGTATTAATAGGGGTCATTAATCGATGAATTAATGTAAGTTAAACTGGTTTGTTATTTCAAGGTTGATGAAAAACTGATTTTTCACATCATCCGTCATACTTCTCCTTATTAGCGCAAACAATGTTTCTACTGCTTGTGCTCTTTTTCCCATGCAGATAATATTTCGATTTTATTTTCCACAAAACTAGTAGAGATTCGTATTACTGAAACATAGAAATATTTAATAATATTTAAATAAGGTTATTCTGATTTTTACAAACTTTTATTGTAATGTTTACAACAACCGTTTCGCTATCACAGTAGCATCAACAGGGAAGATTACATTTTGAATAACTAAGCTTGTTTCCGAAATCCGTTGCTATTTATATTACAGAAGTACAATAAATTTTTATTGAGCACTAAAAACCCAAAAACGGTCTCTGCAAATTCCAGCTTATCTGAATATATTTAACAGAGGTGAGTTATTTAAATCTATTTGTTCGTTAAGTAATATTCCAATTTTATTATGTTTATTTATCTCTAGGGATTCTAACAGATTTAAGGCATAACTTTTGCTTTCTATATGTAGAATTTCAAAGTTATGGTTGAAAGTATGTCCTGTTTCTAACAAATGGTTGGAATATGTAGAATTACATTTATAATTGAGGAAACTCTTCAAATGTTCACAAATTCTATGTCGGAAAGTTCTTCCAGTCTGTCCTATGTAAACTTTAGGGCAATCACCGCAGGTTAACTTATAAACTCCCGATTTATCATCTTTATGTGTGCAGTCTTTATTATTTTTAATAAATTTACTCAAGTTTGAATTGGTTTTAAATGAAGTTCTTAAATTATATTTATTTTTGAGGTATGTAGCAATTTTCTCAGAAATACCTTCAGTGTATTTTAAGGAAATGTATTTAAAATTTTCTTTTATATTAGGAAACACCATATTTAAAGCTATTTCATTATTTTTATTCATCAAAAATTTGTCTATCAACTTAGGATCATAGTCATTATTAATAGCAATTTGTTTAATTATGTTAAGTTCTGAAATATAATTTTCTCGATTCATGGAAATGTTAATTAATCTATGGATCATACAATTAAATGCTGATAATTTTTGATTTAAAGGATGATTTGATTTGTTGTGTATAATAGAATCCGTATAGGTTGGTTTGTGAAATATTGAAAAATCATGTGAATTATTTATTCGAGTAACAGTTAAATCAGACAGGAAGATCGTTCCAGACGAGACTTAGGGAACATGAAAAATGTTATTGTAACAAAAAGGGAAATTCAACCTACGCAGAGCACCTTCTAAATACAGGACATAGTTTTAATAGTAAGTTTGAAATTTTACACTCAGAAAACAAAAATTTTAGATTAAACTTGTTAGAAACTTTAGAAATTAATAGATATCATAAAAGAAAAATGTTATTGAATAACCAAACAGAATTAAGTAGCTCCCCTTTGTTGAATCTTTTTTGAATCATTTTTCAGATTTCCGAAAGAATTGTAAAACTCTCTTCACCCCCTCTATTTTTGTTATATCCATGTACTATAAAATGAATTTCTTGTTCATGGTATACTCAGTATCTTGTAATACTCACCTGAAGAAGTCATGGTATGACGTAACGATCGTAGTGTTAATAAAATATTAGCGGAAATTAGAATATTGTTTTTATTCATATTTTCAAGATGAATTTCCGTCAAGTAAAGACCGAAACAATCATAGATTTAAATAAATTAGCGAAAATTGAGTTGTTTTACTTTAACATCGATTATGGAATTAGAAATCGGACATTGAGTTCGTACAGCTACTTGACTGGTAGGAGACAGTGTGTGCAAGTTAGAGACACCCTCAGTTCTTTTTCTGCTGTTCAATGTGGTGTACCCAGGCTACAATATTGGACCCACTTTTGTTTGTTGTTTATTTGAATTCTATTTTTTCTCGTAATAGTAGGGGAAATTGGTTGCTTTTGCTGACGATGTCGCCATTTTTCATCAAGCTGATACATGGGATGAAGTCAAAACTTGGGTGGAATATGATTTTCGGATATTAAAGAACTTTTTTGATTCTAGACTGTTAACATCAAACTATAAAAAGAACTTGCTTTATGCCTTTTTCACTTACCTCCGTTAGAATGCTCAATATTCAGACTTTGTCTTTCAATGAATGAACAGTGTAAGTACTAAGGACAAATATTTGGGAGTTTATTTGGATGTTCATCTTAGGTGGTATATTCAGGTTGACAATATGGTGAAAAATTGCGCCTTGTCCCGAAATTTAAGGCCTTCGAGACTTTTCTGACCTGGAACTTCTGAAGAGGCTATACAATGTTTTGGTTCAGCCCCATTAACTTTATGGAATATTAGGATGGGGGGCTGTTGTGAAAGTTTACTTGAAAAAGCTGGAGGTGACAAAACAATGGTTAATTGAAATAGTTTTTCGAAAGCCTTATTTATTTCCTACGGAACGGTTATTTGCCGAGAGCGGAATTATAAACTTGCGAAAGCTATTTTTTTTACTCTAGCAATTCACCAGAGGAGGAAGTTATTGCTGGTAAGTTTCAACGAACATACATATCACCAGAATAGAGGAAATTGGATAGCTTTTCCATGAACAGCGAAGACTATAGATCAAAGGCCACAGACCTACCTTGTTCCACAACAATTAAAAATTCTTGAACTCTTATTGAGATCAAGAATAAAATCTAGGCTTGATTGAAAGTGATGCCGGTGAGAGGGGTCGATAAGATGCTCAATGAAAAAAATTCATTGGTTCATGTTTAGTTAAGGGGTGTGCCTGTCGCACAATTGTTTTCGGAATATTATTTTCAAAAGGGAAAAAAGAGAGAGAGCCAACAATTTTGTTGCCATGGTGACAGTAACCAAATGGTTACTGTCACCGTAGAGTTACTCTTCCTTGTGTTTTATTTCTCATTTGAATTTTCAATTCAATAGTGACACATGAATTTCATACACAAGGCAGTTCTTGGCTTGCCAATGGATATATGCTTTCGGAAAAGAAATATTTTTCTGAAGTTTTTTTTGAACATTCTAAAGAAGAAAGAAATTTATGTAATGTACCCAATATGTATTGTACATATTGTCAGAAATATTCAGAGTAAAATACTTGATAGAAGAAATATAATAAAATTTGAATATCAAAACAGATTTAATCTGTTAGTCTTCTACAATTTTAATTTCAAAAAAATTTTTATTCAAAAAAAAAAATACCAGGAAATTGTGAATAAAACTGAATTGTGTTAATTTTCTTCCAAATTTATTTCACCCCTTCAAAGCAAACATTTGACATTTGAAACGAGATACTTATGGCAACCTGAATCATTCATCCATGCAATTCTTAGAGGCCAAAAAATAAAATAGACAAAGGCTTTTTACTTGATAGAATAAATATAACAAAATTTGAATATCAAAACAGATTTAATCTGTTAGCCTTCTAAAATTTTAATTTAAAAAAAAATTTTATTCAAAAAACTTTAAGAATTAAATTGATGTCTACAATAAGCACCACTTATATTTAATAGACGTATATAATCAAAACTCATTATACAATGTCAAATGGAATAAATAAACCAACAGATATAAAAAAGTCATTAAAATTAATAAATAAAAAATTAATAAAAATAATAATGAAAAATTAATAAATAAAAAAGGAGACAAAATTTTGTTTCCGAGCTCACCATTAAAAACACCAATTGCTTTTCAAAAACATGAACACAAATTAAGGACTTCTCAAAAAATAAAATTTATTTGAAATATTTAATATATTCAAATATTCAAATAAGTTAATTAAAAAATCTCTCAAAACATCCACAATATCTTCAAAAAACAATTATAATTCTGGTAATCTCTTCATCGGCCCTAAATAATATTCCAAATATCAAATAACTATCACTATATCTCACCTCCATGTGTTTAACAGGATAAATTGCTTTAAACAGACTAACTTTAAAATTCAAGATAGTCTATTTTCTTGACAAAACCACAGACAAGTATAAGGTGAGGTGTTATAAGGTTATCTTTAAACCATGGACATTCCATAATGAGATTTATTAAAGCCTAAATATAATTATATATCATATATAAAATGAAATAGAAAAAGGCTTTTTACTTGATAGAAGAAATATAACAAAATTTGGATATCAAAACAGATTTAATCTGTTAGTCTTCAACAATTTTAATTAAAAAAAAATATTTATTCAAAAAAATTTAAGAATTAAATTAATGTCTACAATAAGCACCACTTATATTTAATAGACGTATATAATCAAAACTAAATATACAATGTCAAATGAAATAAATAAACCAACAGATATAAAAAAGTCATTAAAATTAATAAATAAATATTTAAAGGAGACAAAATTTTGTTTCCGAGCTTACCATTAAAAACACCAATTGCTTTTCAAAAACATGAACACAAATTAAGGACTTCTCAAAAAATAAAATTTATTTGAAATATTTAATATATTCAAATAAGTTAATTCAAAAATCTCTCAGAACATCCACAATATCTTCAAAAAACAATTATAATTCTGGTAATCTTTTCATCGGCCCTAAATAATATTCCTAATATCAAATAACTATCACTATATCTCACCTCCACCTGTTTAACAGGTTAAATTGCTTTAAACAGACTAACTTTAAATTTCAAGATAGTCTATTTTCTTAACAAAACCACAGACAAGTGTAAGGTGTTATAAGGTTTTCTTTAAACCATGGACATTCCATAATGAGATTTATTAAAGCCTAAATATAATTATATATTATATATAAAATGAAATAGAAAAAGGCTTTTTACTTGGTAGAAGAAATATAACAAAATTTGGATAAATAACAAAACAGATTTAATCTGTTAGTCTTCTACAATTTTAATTAAAAAAAATATTTATTCAAAAAACTTTTAGAATTAAATTAATGTCTACAATAAGCTCCGCTTATATTTAATAGACGTATATAATCAAAACTCATTATATAATGTCAAATGGAATAAATAAACCAACAGATATAAAAAAGTCATTAAAATTTATAAATGAATATTTAAAGGAGACAAAATTTTGTTCCTGATCTTACCAATAAGGACACCAATTGCTTTTCAAGAATATGTCTTTTAAAAACATGAACACAACTTAAGGACTTCTCAAAAAATATAATTTATTTGAAATATTTAAATATTCAAACAAGTTAATTCAAAAATCTCTCAAATCATGCGCTATATCTTCAAAAAACAATTATAATTCTGGTAATCTCTTCATCGGCCCTAAATAATATTCCAAATATCAAAATCAAATAACTATCACTATATCTCACCTCGACGTGTGTAACAGGATAAATTGCTTTAAACAGACTAACTTTAAAATTCAAGATAGTCTATGTTCTTAACAAAATCACAGGAAAGTGTAAGGTGTTATAAGGTTCTCTTTAAACCATTGACATTCCATAATGAGATTTATTAAAGCCTAAATATAATTATACATTCTGTCAAGAAAGTACCGGGAATTATCGAGTTAAATCTGGCGGGGCAATGAGGCAGGTAAAATTTTTTTTCCTAGGTTGGTACCACTGTCCTTAATTACTATGCCAAGCTTAAGCGGGATCTGTCAACTAGTGTGTTTGCAACAGCTGATTAAGTCAGTCGATGTCAGAGTACGTGCCGATTTTTACTATGGGTGATTACGTCGAGCAAAGAATTTGTTTAAAGTTTTGTGTTGCAAATGAATTTTCGTGTGCCGATGCATTGAAAATGTTGCAAAAGGCCTTTGGTGATAATGCTCTATCGAAAACTCGTTCATATCAGTGGTACAGAGCCTTCAAGGACGGTCGTGAAGTGGACGCCCATCGACGGCTTCGATCGAAGATAACGTCGATAAAATTAAGGAAAGGGTGCTGGAAAACCGTCGTACCAGCTTGAGAGAGATAGCACATGATCTTAAGATATCCCACGAGTCCGCACGTACGATTTTGATTAATATTTTGGGCATGAGAAAGGTGGCCGCACGACTCGTACCGAAAGACCTGAATTTTCTTCAAAAACGTCATCGCGAACAGGTTGCTTCAGACATGCTGGATCGCTGTAATTCCGATTCTACATTCATGGAACGCATTATAACTGGTGATGAGACCTGGGTCTACGAGTACGATATGCAAACAAGCCAGCAATCATCGGAATGGATGGCAAAAATGAGCAGAAACCGAAAAAACCACGCCAGAGCCGCTCGAAAATGAAGGTGATGCTCATTGTTTTCTTCGATATCCGTGATGTGGTGCACTACAAATTCGTTCCAGAGGGTCAGACGGTAAACAAGGAGTATTACCTAGGCGTTATGAAACGTTTGCGTGAGCGTATCCGTAAGAAGCGGCCAAATTTGTGGGCGAACAACTCATGGATTTTGCATGACGATAACGCGCCTTCTCACCGAGCTACGATTGTGACTGACTTTCTCGCCAAAAACTCAACAAACGTGCTTCAGCAACCACCGTATTCGCCGGATTTGGCTCCCTGCGACTTTTTCCTCTTCCCAAAACTAAAATTGCCCCTTCGTGGCACCCGTTTTGAGTCGATTGAAGCCATAAAACAAAATTCGGCGCAAGAGCTAAAGTCCATCCCGGAAAGCGCCTATAAAAATGTTTCGATAATTGGAAGTGCCGTTGGCATAGATGTATTGGAGCAAATGGAGCCTATTTTGAAGGCGACCCAATAAATTTTGACGATTGAATGTAAAAATGTTGTTTTAATTGAAAATTCCCGGTACTTTATTGACAGAGTAGTATATTATATATAAAATAAAATAGAAAAAGGAAAAGATTGAATCTGTTTTGATGTTCAAATTCTAAAAATGTTCAGAGGTTAAATAAACATTATCATAATCATTATTGTCATATATAAAAGAACAGCTGATGCAAAATTTCACGAGGATCCAGGGTCATATGAACAACCGCGCAAAAGCTTCACGAAAGTGCTTTTCTGTGAATTGAAAATTTCATTGATTTGACAATCATAAAAGTTGTTTCTCCGAAACTACTATAACTTTTGAACTCCAATAAAAATATTAATTTTGTATTTATGGCGCCAACTGTGTGTAATACGGGACAAATAGAATAGGTTGTTTCATATCCATATCGAGCAACTCTTTCTAAATTGGCAAAGTTTAACTATTTATTTATTTCAGTAAGTGTGAAGCAGTAGGAAACACAGTGTCATTTTTATGTGAAAGGAATCATTGTCTCATTAATCCCATAGTCATTGAGACTGTTAATAGAGAGAGGCAATATGGATGGACAGCATCAAACTACAGTAAATTCTGGGGAAAAACTGTGGAGGAAGGGATTGCCACTAGGTAAATGAACAACGTAATCCTTAGGTCAATCACGATGTGCAGCACTTAAGCTTACACATTCAATAGGACTTTTTCGAAGTTGGATCTGATTTTAGCGTTTGTTTCAGATTGGGAACACATCAACCTGAGAGATTTGTTATGAATATGAATCCTGTAAGGAAGATTTATAATCCTGACATTTTACCCCGGCAGTTTGATGCTTCCCTTGAATGGCCTAACTATATAAGTAAAATACAAGATCAGGGAGACTGCGCTGCATCTTGGGCTATATCAACTGCAGCCGTAGCATCTGATAGGTAATTTTTTGATCATTCTTCTATCAATAAAAAAGAATATCTCTGGAATAGTGTATAGGAAATATGCATATCATCTAGCGATTAAAAATAATCACTAAGTTGAAAAATAGAACAGTAACGCCCTTATGCGGTGTAAAAGTGTCTTAGTTATTAGCATTTTATCAGAGCTTAAAACAAACACTCATACAACACCGTAATCAGTATGATTGATTTTTCTATTCAAGGCAATAATCGTAGATTGTTAGATTATATCAAATGAATAATTATTAGGGTGATTCAAAAAAAAAATTTTTTTTCTTGCAAACAAGCTTAAAAATTTCAATTCAATGTAAAAAGATGCCAGTAAAAAGTTGAGCGCTTAATATTAATATTAAGGACGTCCGCATCGCACCTTTTCATTTTTCATAAGAATAACATAGGAAAATTTCTTTTTGCACATTCTGATTTTTATTGCTAGCCCAAAGTAAGTCATAAAGAAAACTCCTGCGCATATTTTTGTAGAAAATTGAAGGCTCTACAAAAAAGGTCTCTTATGATTTTTCGTCAAACCTAACCGCTTTAAAGTTATTCAAAGTTTAAGTACAATATGCTGAAAATTTGACCGTTTTTATCGCATTGCAGCGGATTAAATGGTTTTATTGGGATTCCTTATCAGAGAACTTCGTGTTTATTTTAAATTATGGCTTACAGAAAATGTTTATCGTCTATTTTCGCGGTCATTCAAAATAATGGAAAAGTTTCAGAAAATTCATTAATGTAAATTACCAAATTGTTGCATAAAAAACTTTTTTTTCAATTGATTTCGTATGATAGTGTTGATTCAGCAGTTTCTAAAAAAGCTTGTAGCAAATTGAGTGACCACTTATGGTACTTAAATGAGGAGTTAGTTGCAATGTCTTTATTTGATACCAATGTTTCCGTAGATATGAAAATAAAGATGATTGAAGCAATGAATTCTCGAGCTGCTTCAAAGACGACGAATCAGCGGTATCGAGTGCTCGAAAATGAGTTAGAATTATTTCTCCAGAAAGATTTAAGTGATTTTGTGTCACAAAAATCATTAGATTTGTTTAACAAATTCGATTTGCCGAGTGATTTTTTAGAAAAAGATGTTTCAACTTGGTCTGATGACGATAGTGAAGTGAATATATTCTTTTTTTAAAATCAATCAAACGTCACTTGTTTTTTACCTCTGTCATAAGTATTTGTAATGACTGGAAAAAAATTTTTTACTTTTAGGTCAAAAAAAAAAGAAAAAAACTATGATTTTAAACCATATTGATACGACAAATTTTCTTAAAGAGTTTAACAGGCAGTAATATTGTGAAAAATTATTGATAAACATTTTCTGCAAGACATGATTTAAAATAAACACGATGTTTTCTGATAAGGAATCCCAATAAAACCATTTAATCCGCTGCAATGCGATAAAAACGATCGAATTTTCAGCATATTGTACTTTAACTTTGAACAACTTTGAAGCGGTTAGGTTTGACGAAAAATCATAAGAGACCTTTTTTGTAGAGCGTTCAATTTTCTACAAAAATATGCGCAGGAGTTTTCTACATGACTTACTTTGGGCAATTATTCTTATGGGAAATGAAAAGGTGCGATGCGGACGTCCTTAATATTAATATTAAGCGCTCAACTTTTTACTGGCATCTTTTTACATTGAATTGAAACTTTTAAGCTTGTTTGCAAGAGAAAAAAAATTTTTTTTTTTTTGAATCCCCGTAATAATTATAAGGACAATGATATGTTAGCAAGGATTTAGCATTTTCGTAATGGTGAACCACTTTTGTACTGGTGAAAAGGATAAAAGGTAGTTAATTTTTAGCATATACCCATTGACAATCCGTTTGTTAACCAGTATGAAGAAGTTCACAATTCTTTCTTTCTACTTTCAGCGAAATTTACCACAATGAATTAAAAAAAAATGTTTGTGATTGTCTCTTATTCGACAGGAAAATTGCTGGCAGCCATTGTTTGTGAATTGCAGCAATTGCAAATAAGGCCATATAGGGTCTTTATACACTAGTATAAAAAAATACCAGGCAATTGTGAATAAAACTTAATTGTTAATTTATTCCAAATTTATTTCACCCCTTCAAAGCAAACATTTGACATTTGACACGAGATACTTATTCCAAACTGAACCAATCATCCATGCAATTCTTAGAGGCCAAAAAATAAAATAGAAAGAGGTTTTTTACTTGATAGAAGAAATATAACAAAATTTGAATATCAAAACAGATTTAATCTGTTAGTCTTGCACAATTTCAATTTCAAAAAAAATTTTTATTCAAAAAACTTTTAGAATTATTTTAATGTCTACAATAAGCACCGCTTATATTTAATAGACGTATATATTCAAAACTCAATATATAATGTCAAATGGAATAAATAAACCAACAGCTGAAAAAAAGTCATTAAAATTAATAAATAAATATTTGAAGGAGACAAAATTTTTTTTCTGATCTTACCATTATGAAAACCAATTGCTTTTCAAAAACATGAACACAACTTAAGGACTTCTGAAAAAATATTTAATTTAATTTATTTGAAGTTATATCTTCAAAATACAATTATAATTCTGGTAATCTCTTCATCGGCACTAAATAATATTCCAAATATCAAAATCAAATAACTATCACTATATCTCACCTCCACGTGTGTAACAGGATAAATTGATTTAAACAGACCAACTTTAAAATTCAAGATCGTCTATGCTCTTAACAAAATCACAGACAAGTGTAAGGTGAGGTGTTATAAGGTTACCTTTAAACCATTGACATTCCATAATGAGATTTATTAAAGCCTAAATATAATTATATATTATATATAAAATAAAATGGAAAAAGGCTTTTTACTTGATAGAAGAAATATAACAAAATTTGAATATCAAAACAGATTTAATATGTTAGTCTTCTACAATTTTAATTTCAAAAAAACTTTTAGAATTAAATTAATGTCTTCAATAAGCACCACTTATATTTAATAGACGTATATAATCAAAACTCAATATATAATGTCAAATGGATTAAATAAACCAACAGATATAAAAAAGTCATTAAAATTAATAAATAAATATATAAAGGAGACAAAATTTTGTTTCTGATCTTACCATTAAGAACACCAACTGCCTTTCGAAAACATGAACACAACTTAAGGACTTCTCAAAAAATATAATTTATTTGAAATATTTAATATATTTAAATATTCAAATAACTTAATTCAAAAATCTCTCAAAACATGCACTATATTTTCAAAATACAATTATAATTCTGGTAATCTCTTCATCGGCCCTAAATAATATTCCAAATATCAAAATCAAATAACTATAATATCACTATATGTCACCTCCACGTGTGTAACAGGGTAAATTGCTTTAAACAGACTAACTTTAAAATTCAAGATAGTCTATGTTCTTAACGAAATGTCAATGGTTTAAAGAAAACTTTATAACACCTTACACTTTTCTGTGATTTTGTTAAGAATATAGACTATCTTGAATTTTGAAGTTAGTCTGTTTAAAGCAATTTATCCTGTTAAACACGTGGAGGTGAGATATAGTGATAGTTATTTGATTTTGATATTTGGAATATTATTTAAGGCCGATGAAGAGATTACCAGAATTATAATTGTATTTTGAAAATATAGTGCATGTTTTCAGAGATTTTTGAATTAACTTATTTGAATATTTGAATATATTATAATATTATGAATATTTCAAATAAATTATATTTTTTGAGAAGTCCTTAAGTTGTGTTCATGTTTTTGAAAGGTAATTGGTGTTCTTAATGGTAAGATCAGAAACAAAATTTTGTCTCCTTTAATTATTCATTTATTAATTTTAAGGACTTTTTTATATCTGTTGGTTTATTTATTCCATTTGACATTATATATTGAGTTTTGATTATATACGTCTATTAAATATAAGCGGTGCTTATTGTAGACATTAATTTAATTCTAAAAGTTTTTTGAATAAAAATTTTTTTTAAATTAAAATTGTAGAAGACTAACAGATTGAATCTGTTTTGATATTCGAATTTTGTTATATTTATTCTATCAAGTAAAAAGCCTTTTTTTATTTTAACTAATTTAACGCTGTAAGGACTATGTTTCCATTTTCAGATTTTGATTTATCACCATATTCAATATGGATAATTAAAACGAAACAAAGAGAAATACAACAACGCAGACATTTTCAAACACAAAATTGAAATTTTTATCAGTGAATATCTATGTTGTAGCATTTTAAAAAATATGCATGTTGCATTAATATTATTTTTTATAGGTTCGCAATACTCTCAAAAGGCCAAGAAATAGTTAAACTTAGTGCTCAAGAGCTCATTTCATGCGATAAAAGGGGACAGCAGACACAAAATTGCAAAGGTGGCTACTTGGACAGGGCATGGGCTTTCATCAAACATCGTGGTCTTGTGGACGAAGACTGTTTCACTTACGAAGGCTATGACAAGGAATGTACCATAGATATCTTTGCAGATCTCAGAGCTAATGGATGCCGACTACCAGCTAACAGTCAAAGAACGTCAAAATATGTCACTGCCCCAGCTTATAGGCTTGGAAATGAAACTGATATTATGTATGAAATTATGGTATCTGGTCCAGTTCAAGGTGAGTGGATGTGTATATAGAATTTGTCACAGAAAGGAGTGTTAAGCGGAAGTACCGATGGGAAGGACTCTGAAAAATTGCAGATTATTTTAATCAATCTGAAACTTAGCGTTGTTAAAACATTAAGGTTACTCAAAGTACGTTTTTGTATACTATGAAATTTTTTGATAGCTATAATTCGACTGATTGGCGTGAATGATTGAACTTTGGTTCCAATTTATTTAAATCAGCAGAATAATGAATGTTACTGACGTAGGATTACTGTCTGTGAAGGATCGTTATTGTTCGACAGCTACTGGGTTGGATAAAGTCAGTTACTGTCGGTTAATATCAATCGGTTAATATGTGTCGGCTAGTTACTGTAAAATAATTCGATGACCATTCGAGAATAGCAGAGAACAGAAGTCCATGATTGACTATATACTGACCAATCGCTATGTATTCCCATCCCAAATCTTGGATATAAGAACACTGAACTCGGCGAATGTAGGTAGTGACCATAAGCTATTAATGGGGAAAATACGACTGAGAATAGAAAAAACCTAGTTGCGTACCAACTGCCAGAGAAGGAAAAATTCAACGTCGAAGTCCTGTCAAATGAGTCAACAAAACACTTGTATCAGCAGAGGTTGACAGATAAAATCCGTCAAGATTCAATAATGTGGAACGGTTTCAGCGTGGACGAATGTTGGAGAAAACTGAGGAGGCCGCGAATGAGGCACTAGGAATGAGAAAGGATAAAACCAAACAGCAAACCGAATGAGAAGCCATGGTTTCGAAAAATAATCAAGATGCGAAGAGAAAAGGAAGGCACATCTAGAATATGAAGCTCTCAGAATACAGAAATCACTCGAAAAGTACAGAAGAATCAGGAACGAGATGAAAGAACTAGCAAGGAGAACGAAGAATGATCATTGGGAAATGTTCTCGAAAAGGATGAAGTCAGATTTTTACAGTCTACAAAAGCAAATGTGGAGATTCATAAGGCATCAGAGAAAAGACGTTAGCGAACTTAAAGAAAAGAACCCAATAGACGAAAATACCTGGGTAGACTATCACACAGAATTGTTCCAAGATGACAATACCTATACAAGAAAATGAACCAGAGAACGTTAAAATAAACGGCGATATAATAGTTGAAGAGCAATATATTAGAGCGGTACTGCGGAAGGTGAAGAACAGAAAATCTCCAGGACAGGACAACATCCCAAATGAATTTCTCAAATATGGAGGAGACAGTTTGATACCTGAGATAACATCATTAGTGAATAAAATCTTAACAGAGCGGAAGATACCGGAAACTCAGAAAACAAGTACAATGATTCTAATGTTCAAGAAGGGAGATAAAAAAGAACCGAAAAATTATAAAGAAATAAAGCTGCTGGATGTGATGTTCAAACTTGTTACTAAGATTATAACAACAAAGATGAACTCCATTCTAACACTGGCTGATGAACAACAAGGCTTTCGAACAGGAAGATCATGTACGGATGCTGTGTTCGTGATGCGACAGGTAGTGGAAAAATCAACGGAATATAACAGACCAGCTTTCCTATGTTTCATTGACCTACACAAAGCATTCGATAAAGTATGACTGGGGGACGTCATACACCTTCTGTAAAACCGTGGAGTATCGACGAATTTGATTGAGACCATCAAGAACATATATGCGGAAAATAGCGTCCAAATCCGAATAAATGGCAAACTGTCTAGAAAAATACCTATCATCAGCGGAGTCCGACAGGGCGACTCCTTAAGCCCACTTCTTTTTAATATCATAATGGATGAGATCATAAAAAGGATGAAATCTGCAAGGGGTTACAGAATGGGTGACCGGGAGTTTACGATCCTCTGTTATGCCGATGACGCAGTACAGAATGGGTGACCGGGAGTTTACGATCCTCTGTTATGCCGATGACGCAGTACTCTTCGCGGAGAGTGAGGACGACCTTCAGAGAATCCTCCAACTCTTCTTCAATGCAACGAAGCAATTCAATATGGACATAGCCACTGAAAAAACTAAATTCATGACAACAGCAAAAGAACCTCTCCGATGTAAACTAGAAGTTAATCAGAAGATAATAGAGCAGATGATGTCATTCAAATACTTGGGTGACCGGGAGTTTACGATCCTCTGTTATGCCGATGACGCAGCTACAGAATGGGTGACCGGGAGTTTACGATCCTCTGTTATGCCGATGACGCAGTACTCTTCGCGGAGAGTGAGGACGACCTTCAGAGAATCCTCCAACTCTTCTTCAATGAAACGAAGCAATTCAATATGGACATAGCCACTGAAAAAACTAAATTCATGACAACAGCAAAAGAACCTCTCCGATGTAAACTAGAAGTTAATCAGAAGATAATAGAGCAGATGATGTCATTCAAATACTTGGGTGTCGAATTATCCAGTTATGGCTGCATTGACGATGAGGTATCTCAATAAGTCATGAGGGCAAATAAAATTGCAGGCTGCCTTAACGACACCATATGGAGGAAAAAACATCTGAACATAAAAACGAAGGCAAGAATTTATAAAGGTACCATAAGACCGATCATGACTTACACGGCTGAAACCAGACCAGATACTGCGAAGACAAGACACAGCGGAAATGAAGATTCTTCGTAGAATTTCCGGAAAAACCATGTATGATAGAGAAAGGAGTGATGAGATCAGAAAGCTGTGTGGAGTGGAGAAAATCGGGGAGTGGATAAACAACAGAAAGGAAGAATGGAACACACACATAGAAAGAATGGGGCAAGACAGAATGGTGAAGAAGGCAAGGGATAAATCACCTCTAGGAAGAAGAAGTATCGGGCGACTCAGAAAGAGATGGAGTGATAATTTACGCACCGAATAGAGACATCGTCGAAGAAGAACAGGCTCCAAGCCTAAGTGGAAGACGGAAGAAGAAGAAGGAGGTTAGAAGATTAGAATCAATTGAGTTAAAAAGTTATTATTCCATATTTTACTATTCATTTAATCTTAATCGGTTATGTATATTTCGAGTAAATAGCCAGTTCTTTCATTTGAAACTGTCGTATATATTGGAGTAGAATGTCGCACGTCAAATCAGCAAGACTGAACTAATTTTTGCAAAGTATATCATTTGAACAATATGATAAGTTGTTATTAGGGTTTCTAAACTTCAAGAGGATCTAAGTTATTTTTAGATGCATTGATTTTTGCCAGTTTCAATCAAGTGAAACCTGCCCAATCAAAATACAGGGTGTTTTCCAAGTGGATATAATCTTTTTCAACAGGCTACACAATAACATCAAAAATCACTTATAAAAAATTTCAAGGAGACAAAGCTAAAAGTTCTTTGATTCGAAATCGGTTCCTTGCAACGTAAGTCCCATTTTGTTAGTTCTGGCGACACAAACTAGCATGCGGTCTCGATTTAGAACATGTGTCAGTTTAAACGCTGAATCGAAATTACAATTTCAATGTAAACATTCCACGGTCTTGTAGGTTTCTGAACTATTGTTAATTTGTGGAAAAATACCGCATATTAATTTAAATACAGAGAGGCAATACACAACTGAATTCCTAACTCGCAAAAGCTATCTCACCAGAAAAGCTAGGAGTATCAGGATATCAATAAAAAAATGCTGAAATTCATGATAAATCAATATAAATAATTTCAAGATGTCCCTGTGTTTTAGACTGAACTTACATTAAGCGTAATGTGGAACATTGAATAAGTCCGCAATTTAATGATTAAAACAGTTATTTAGCCAACACTGTGGCTTCTTCAGGATTACATTTTGAACTTACTCTAAAAATCACACCTTTACTTATTATATAGCTTTTAAAACATGAAAAAAGGGGGAGGTACAAATAACTTACAATTTTCGAAAATATAGATAAGACATATGCCACAAAAGATTCAAATAACCATCAACTGTCAGAGATACTGATAATGAAAAATATGCGAAATATGTTTACAAATAACCATAAAATATATTGCGGCCAATTATCTCACTAAGTGAAAATATTCAACAAAAGAGATCTGGCGACATCTGTTTGGTAGTTGTTGCTGAAAAAGGTGAAAAAAATAGCTGCCATGCGTTAGTAATGTCAATTTAAAAATGGGGCGTTCCCATTGAAAAAACCTTTACGTGGGTTTACGAAAAACATAAAAGTCCTGCAAATCAGCCTTTTTCAAAATCAAGGAAATTTATACTACAAGTTTTTTCTTTCTCTCAAGTGAATTCAATGTTTGGATAGATTTTGTTGATAAACCCATTAACATTGTTTAGTTGTCTATCTGTTCTCTTAAAGCAACGAATGAATTCATCTACATATCTGAACTAATGAAAAAATATTTGCTCAAAGGATTTAAGTGAATTTTCCTTTCTAAATTTTCCAAAAAAATTTGCTAAAATCGGACTAATGGGATTTACCATAAATGAACCCTCATCTGAACTGAACATTAAATTGAAAGTAGTTTTATTACAGACTTTTTAAGATATCATTCCTTCGTTTTGGAGTACTGTTAGTTGTAATCGAAAGTTTTTCAATAATATCTCTTGTCTCTGTAGATGGATTATTGAGGAAATGAATTATGTACATCAAATGAATTGAATTCAGATTTTTTTGGTGATTTGATATTTTAATTTTGTCATAGTTCAAAACTATTTATAAGTGAATATTCAGCAAGAAATTTTGTTTCCGTTCTGGATAATTGAAATTAAATTCTTGGACAATTTAACTCTTTGTGAAGTAATATAAGAAACTACTGGTCTTATTGGATTAATTATAATTATTTTTGTGGACTTTCATCACAGAATGAAGTTCATTATGGTGAGCTTATATGTTGAAATATTCTGAAAAATTTTACGGATTACTTTTCTGGTTTGCTTCTGAAAGTATTCAGTAGAATCTTCGTAGGTAATTATTTTAAATTTACTGTTAATTGAGAAATCAGTAGTTTCATCGATATATTGTTTTCTAGGAACAGCTACAATACAATTTCCTTTATCAGCACGCGTGAAAACTAAATCGACGAATTGCTGCTAATTAATAAATTGTGGAAATATTTTTTATTATTTTATTTATTGAAAACGAATTTCCATCAAATAAGGTCTCATTCATTTGAAAAAAAGAATAGAATAAGAACTCTTATTGAAATTTGAATATCACAACAGATTTAATCTGTTAGTCCCCTACAACTTTAATTTCAAAAAAATTTTTAATAAAAAAACTTTTAGAATTAAATTAATGTCTACTATAAGCACCGCTTATAATTAATAGACGTATATAATCAAAACTCAATATATAATGTCAAATGGAATAAATAAACCAACAGATATAAAAAAGTCATTAAAAATAATGAATAAATATTTAAAGGAGACAAAATTTTTGTTTCTGATCTTACCATTAAGAACACCAATTGCCTTTCAAAAACATGAACACAACTTAAGGACTTCTCAAAAAATATAATTTATTTGAAATATTCAAATAAGTTAATTCAGAAATCTCTCAAAACATGCACTATATCTTCAAAAAAACATTATAATTATGGTAATCTCTTCATCGGCCCTAAATAATATTCCAAATATCAAAATCAAATAACTAACACTATATCTCACCTCACACGTGTTTAACAGGATAATTGCTTTAAACAGACTAATTTTAAAATTCAAGATAGTCTATGTTCTTAACAAAATCACAGAAAAGTGTAAGGTGTTATGAGGTTATATTTAAATCATTGACATTCCATAATGAGATTTATTAAAGCCTAAATATAATTATATATTATATATAAAATAAAATAGAACTCTAATTAACAGCGAAACTTATGTAAAATAATGAAGAATAATTATAAGTCCTTTATTTTCAACAGGTAAACACCCGATTTCAGAAAATAATTATGGTGAATTGTAATTTTTTTTTAATAAGATGAATGGTCATAGAATGGTCATTATTATTCAATGATAGACTAAGAGTCGTAGGCGTATTAGCCTTAAAAATTCGGCTCTCTAGATAGAGAAGAAGCGACTATGCCGCTCTTTTCTGTGAGTCCCATAGACATACACCATTGTGTCTATGGTAAAGACCATTACATAATATATTGATGACCATGAATATTTGCATGGACATCTGTCGAAATTATTCGAAGGTTTGTTCCATTAATATTTCAGTCCAGATTCTTATTACACAATATAGGTCATAGTTAGGCAACTGAAAAAATATAAGGACACAAACACAATTCATACGGCTCTATTTGGAAAGACTATACTTACCTACAACTTTTTATCGCTATATACGTTAAAGTTTATTCAACATCTGGAACATGTATCATCTGTTATATCAAATTTTTTTCAGCAACCATGTTAGTTCAATATGATTTCTTCAGCTATGTTGGAGGTATTTATGAGAAGACTGATATAGCACAGAGTAACAAAAAAGGATTTTTGTCTGTCAGAATTGTAGGATGGGGAGAAGAGTACACAAGTAGAGGAAATATAAAGTACTGGGTAAGCATGCTCCTATGAATATTATTGTACGCAAATTTTTCGGAACTCAATTCATATAAATTATTATAATAATAGTCATAATTAAAATTTGAATATCAAAACAAATAAAAATATGTTTATCTTCTACAATTTTAATTTAAGAAAATTTTTTATTCAAAAAACTTTTAGAAATAAATTAATGTCTAAAACAAGCACCGCTTACATTAAATAGACGTATAAAATCAAAACTCAATTTATAATGTCAAATGGAATAAATAAACCAACAGATATACGAAAGTTATTAAAATTAATAAATAAATATTTAAAGGAGACAAAATTTTGTTTCTGGTATTACCTTTAAGAACACCAATTGGCTCCTTACGGATACGCTCACGCAAACGTTTCATAACGCCTAGGTAATATTCCTTGTTTACCGTCTGACCCTCTGGAACGAATTCGTAGTGCACCACGCCACGGATATCTAAGAAAACAATGAGCATCACCTTCATTTTCGAGCGGCTTTGGCGTGGTTTTTTCGGTTTCGGCTCATTTTTTGCCACCCATTCCGATGATTGCTGGCTTGTTTGCAATCGTACTCGTAGACCCAGGTCTCATGACCAGTTATAATGCGTTCCATGAATGTAGAATCGGAATTACAGCGATCCAGCATGTCTGAAGCAACCTGTTCGCGATGACGTTTTTGAAGAAAATTCAGGTCTTTCGGTACGAGTCGTGCGGCCACCTTTCTCATGCCCAAAATATCAATCAAAATCGTAGGTGCGGACTCGTGGGATATCTTAAGATCATGTGCTATCTCTCTCAAGCTGGTACGACGATTTTCCAGCACCCTTTCCTTAATTTTATCGACGTTATCTTCGATCGAAGCCGTCGATAGGCGACCACTTAACGACCGTCCTTGAAGGCTCTGTACCACTGATATGCACGAGTTTTCGATAGAGCATTATCACCAAAGGCCTTTTGCAACATTTTCAATGCATCGGCACACGAAAATTCATTTGCAACACAAAACTTTAAACAAATTCTTTGCTCAACGTAATCACCCATAGTAAAAATCGGCACGCACTCTGACATCGACTGACTTAATCAGCTGTTGCAAACACACTAGTTGACAGATCCCGCTCAAGCTTGGCATAGTAATTAAGGACAGTGGTACCAACCTAGGAAAAAAAATTTTTACCTGCCTCATTGCCCCGCCAGATTTAAATCGATAATTCCCGGTACTTTCTTGACAGAATGTATATTATATATCAAAATAACTTACACTGTTCTTTGATTTTGTTAGAACATAGATCAGTCTTGAATTATAAAGTGGATCTGTGTTTCGAAACATTCATTTATTTACACGTGTGCGTTGTTGAAATAGGTTATTTTTTTGATTTTGATATTTGGAATATTATTTAGGATCGAAGAAGAGATTGCTTAGAATTATATTTGTTTTTTGAAATTATAGTGCATGTTTCGAGAGATTTCTGAATTAACTTATTCGAATATTTAAATATATTAAATATTTCAAATAAATTATATTCTTTGAGAAGTCCTTTAAGTGTGTTCATGTTTTTAAAAGGCAATTGGTGTTCTTAAAGGTAAGACCAGAAACAAAATTTTGTCTCCTTTAAATATTTATTTATTAATTTTAATAACTTTCGTATATCTGTTGGTTTATTTATTCCATTTGACATTATAAATTGAGTTTTGATTTTATACGTCTATTTAATGTAAGCGGTGCTTGTTTTAGACATTAATTTAATTCTAAAAGTTTTTTGAATAAAAAAAAATATTTTTTGAAATTAAAATTGTAGAAGATAAACATATTTTAATTTGTTTTGATATTCAAATTTTTTTATATTTCTTCTATCAAGTAAAAGGCCTTTCTATTTTACAGTCATAATTGATTATTTCTGTTGTTCAATCTCATGATCTCAATCAATCGGTTTAGGACTGTGCATTTATCGACACTAAAAACTAAACGTTCAAATTCAACAAACTAAACGGCAAATTCAACTGGAAAAAAATCTACCTTGTTTTTTTTAACACAATTTAGGGTAAAATTATGTACTAAAATGTTTACTCTATTACTAGATTGACTTAATTACGAATGGGGTACGAACCAATCCTAGTCGAGCGGTCCTAGGAAGGGTACGGCCTTCGCGAAAATGGAAGGTCTTTAATGTTAATAAATTTTCTCTGTGTTAATGAAAATGGTAATGAAACTCAATTATGGATTTTAAGAACAATAATGATAAAGTGTGCCAAAAAACAGTAGTTTCATCAATCCCAAACTCAATAAAATTCAAATAAAGATGACACACTGAATAATTAAGGAGAGGGCGATGCGGATCCCTCAAGCACTACGAATCGTTTATATATTATAATTTTTTGTTCTAAGCCACTTTCCTTCCTTTGAAATTGGAGGATAAATTTTCTTCTTATTAAATATCTTCATTCGCACTATTCAATAATTAAGTATAATTAAACATGATAGTTTGACGACGCTAAAGGAATGTCACAATGTCACTATAACTTAATTAATAATTAGTATGAGTAATGGTAAAAGAAAGTTCTTCGAAACAGTGCAACATACATCTGTTATACAGATGTTCCAATCAATTTTTCATTTTGGCAAATAATGAAGTATCAAAAAGTTCTGATGCAGAATAACTTGATTAGTAATTAGTATGAGTATTGGTAACAGAAAGTTCTTCGAAACAGTGCAACATACATCTGTCAACGACTACCGGTACTCTTTAATTCCTTGGTCCCGGAACTTTGCACTATATTAAATTTCTTTAATTCTTCTGACTCAATTCTTAAACTTCAAAAAAAAATTACTAATATCACTAAATATAATTATAATAATGCTAAATTCTGAGACCAATTCGAGCCTCGCACCTCGACGATCTTACTAATTTTTCCGATGTGTCAAGTTTCCCTAACAAACTTCAATTCGGCCCTCTTAATACCTCGTACGCGTCGGTTTTCTCCTTCCAAATTTTTTTTGATCCGTTCACCCGCTCAAAATTGCAACTAAGCACTTCTCAGAATTTCAGCTCGTTGTCGAGCCACACGTGTTCATTTCGACGTCAGCGTGTTCCTTTGAAATTTCCGTTCCTGCACTCATCTGAAGGAATATGTTTACGTTTCGTACAATTAGTTCTTATGAACTTTTTAATGTTTAGTTGGTTATTATAATATATAGGTCAGAGTGAAATCATTTCCTTTAGAACCCGCCGTTCGGGCGTGCCTCGAAAGCGAATTCCTAAGTTTGCCATTAAGTGGTCTGGAGATTAGAATGAACAAATTAATTCTGGGAAACTGAACCTCGCGTAGAATTTGCTTTTGTCAAATGAATTAATCCCTGTATCATTACATCTCTTTGATGAATTCTAAACCTTGGTGGTTTATCACAATAATAAAAACAAAATTTACAATTTCAAAGATAACATACAGGAGAAGGAGCTTAGACAAAAAATTGTTTGAAAGACTCTCATGAATTCTTGATAAAGAACCAACCCCAATTATTTGCATCAATTCAGAAATACTGCTCATGTTTATATTTTCTAGTTGAACGAAAATATTACGCCTAGTTATAAACTTGTCATCAAACGTCTGCAAACAGATAGAACTAATCACAAATTCATAATTTGTAATTAAAATGGAAATTATTGTTATTTTGTCTCTAAATTCACAACATAGAAATATTCATTCGTATAATATAATAATATACCGGGAGCTTTTTAATTTCAGGTTATTGCTTATATAGTCGACTGATTATTGTCACGGATAATGGGGATAGTCCATAAATCAATTTAAATTTATCATCTCATGAAATACTCCATACGTGTCCTACTTTTCATGTCACGATGGCACGTTCTACGTAATCACTTTGAGGTCAATTCAAAATATAAATAGTTCCTCAAAGAAAACAACATTTTCATGTTGCCATTTGGTGTATCAGTACTGAGAGTACCTCTGGTGTGAATTTTGATATTATAGAAATTTTATCATTGCAGAAAGTTGCAAATAGCTGGGGTAAGGATTGGGGAGAAGATGGATACTTTAGAATCGTTCGAGGAAGAGATGAGTCTGAAATAGAATCCTTTGTGATCGCTGCCTGGCCAGAAATAGTAAGAAGAAGATATCCATCTGTTCCAGTACCTCAGACACCCGATACATACTGAGAATCAAGGAGAAAATGGCGAGCAAAATAACAACTTTCATAAAGTTATGAAAATAGATTATACTCTGTAAGGTTAAGGTTTGATTTCGGTTAAGACGAGGCTTCCGGTTTGTGACTTATTTAGCTTTGGAATATATTTGTAATAGAACACATGATATTTTTATTGATTTGTTAATAAAAATCAATTCTGTCGATAATTACTGGTATGTTTTTCACCTGCACCATTCTTTGTTCAAGGAGGAACCTACGAGAGGTTCTGTTAACATATAATTACGCAATGAAGGATTACAGTTAATATTCAGCATAGTGAAAGTTGAAACAAATTTTAGAAATTACTATGTTTTACTTCCAATAAAAAGATATTTTACACATTTTCTTGTGATTCGAGTTTCGGGAAATGAACTATTCCATCATCAGACAACTGAAGACCTAACAGTGGTACAGAGGTATTTAAACAAAAGTGATAAATATTTTGAATATTTCAATAGATAACACCTAATAGTGGTACAGAGGTTTACAAGCGGAACGTGATAAAAACCCGGTTAAAAAAGAAGGGCCTTCTAACAGATATCGGAATGTCGGCAATCGACAATGAAGGTTATTAAACAGATGGTACCCAAATATCTCAAATAATTTTTTGGGGTTACATAGCTCCGTACAGTTATTCATTATTTTTACGTTATTTTGTTGTACATCTCAAATATTTAGATTTACATAGCTCAATACAGTCATCCATTATTTTTTAAATTATTTTTATTGTGAACGAATTTGAAAATTTTAATAATCAAGTTTCTTTTCATTTGAATCTACATGTAAAATTTTCTTAAGATTTTCTTTTGTCGAAAGGAATTAATAATTTCTGAAGAATGAGTGACAAAAGTTGAATTTTTGTTTACTTTTCATTAAATTAACTTTATGTTCGTTGAAAAAGGTTTTAACCAGATGTTACTTTTTGAATATCTCAAATATTTTCGATTTACATAGCTCCGTACAGTCATTCATTATTTTTACATTATTGTAATTGTGAACTAATTTGAAAATTTCAACGGATTCTAGATAATCGAGTTTCTTCCCTTTTGATTCTACCTGTAAAATTTTAAGATTATCTATTGTGGGAAAGGAATGACCGTTTTCTAGACAATGAGTGGCAAAAGTAGAATGGAGCTATGTAAATCCAAATATTTGAGATGTACAACAAAATAACGTAAAAATAATGAATAAGTGTACGGAGCTATGTAACCCCAAAAAATTATTTGAGATAAATAAGAAGGAACGGTTTTTTACTTGGTAGAAGGATTATTACAAAATTTGAATATCAAAACAGATTTAATCTGTTGTCTTATACAATTTTAATTTCAAAAAATTAAAAAACAAAAAAAATTAATGTCTTACAAGGACTTATATTTAATAGACGTATAAAATCAAAATTCATTATACAATATCAAATGGAATAAAATTGTAGAAGACAACAGATTGAATCTGTTTTGATATTCAAATTATTTGAGATATTTGGGTACCATCTGTTTAATAACCTTCTTTGTCGATTGCCGACATTCCGATATCTGTTAGAAGGCCCCTCTTTTTTAACCGGATTTTTATCACGTTCCGCTTGTAAACCTCTGTACCACTATAGGTGTTATCTATTGAAATATTCAAAATATTTATGACTTTTGTGTAAATACCTCTGTACCACTGTTAGGTCTTCAGTTGTCTGATGATGGGATAGTTCATTTTCCGAAACTCGAATCACAAGAAAATGTGTAATATATATTTTTATTGGTAGTAAAACATAGTAATTTCTACAATTTGTTTTAATTATGATCAACTACCAAATAGTAACGGCTGAAACAATTCAGTATGGTGAAAGTTCTATCGAATTCAAATTATAAATTAACAATATTAAAAAAATGGTAAATTGCACTTACCTGAAGTAGAAAGTTTTTGTGGGGCTTTTCAACAGTCAATTAATTCTAAAAGAAAATGCATATAATATCAATAATAATAACATAGCCCTTTTTTTAAATAATTAATATGAAGGTTGCTGTAAATTTGCCATTAATTTGTTGCAAATGGATTTTCATTGTGATCGAAATTGCCTAAAGATTTTGTAGCTGGTTAGAAATATTGCCAATATATCAAAATAGCCTATGTATTTTGGAATCAACGTTGGATTTGAATTCCCTAAGATATCTTTAATATAAAAATGAATCGGAAAATGTGTTGGTAAGCGCATAACTCAACAACGCCTGGACCAATTTGGCCAATTTTTTTTTAAATGTTCGTTGAAGTTCAAGGATGGTTTTTACGACGAGAAAAATTCGAAATATTGCCGGAAAAACCCTTAAAATAGCCCTTTTCTTTTTCCCATACAAACGTTTTCTAACTAAAACGTAGTCGATCCAAAACACTCCAACCCATCGTCTTTAGATGATATTCGACCTATTAGTTTGTTACCAACTTGGTCTAAAATAATTGAAAGGGTAATGCGTGGGCAACTGCAGGATTATCTAGAGAAAAATAAAATCATTCCTGCCTCACAATTTGGTTTTAGACCTGGCCATGGCTGTTGTACTGCTCAATGTAAGAGATTAAGTTTTCAATTCTATTGATCAAGGAGACCTTACCATTTTAACTTTACTTGACTATTCGAGCTTGCGACTCTGTAGATCATGAACTTTTAGTTGCTACGGCACTGTTAGCTGATTATGTTGAATGTAGATCTCAGGCAATAGTCATTGATGAAGAAATATCAACATACTTGAGACTGAGCTGTGGAATTCCCCAGGGATCTATCTTGGGTCCGCTACTCTTTATAATATATATATCATGCTTCGCTAATGTCTGCCTTTCAGCCACATCTTTTTTTTACGCTGATGATAGTCACCTAAAACTTTTCTTCAAACCTCATGAATGTCGACAGGCAGTGGCGGCCCTCAATTTCGATTGGAACGTCATATACGAGATATCAGTGAAACATTGCCTTCGTTTGAATTCTAATAAATCCATGTGCCAACTCTTTGGGAGAAAAAATCAAAGAAAAATGTTCTTGCAAAATTATGGTCAGAGCATTTTAATGAATGGAAACGTTGTTCGTTTTGTGGATATTGCCAAGAATTTGGGTTTGACAATTGATACTGACTTACGATTTACGAGGCACATATCCAATTCGCTGAGCAGAGCTTACTTGAACCTAAGACTCTTATATCAATACAGAAACTACCTCAATAGATCGGACAAGATATTGCTTTGTGAATCCCTAGTACTGTCACATATGAATTTTTGTGATGTTGTCTACAGTCCTTGTTTGACAGTCATTGATAAGAATCGAATACAGATGCTTCAGAATCGTTGTTTGAGATTCATTCCCGGAATTCGAAAACGAGATCCAATAACATATACCCTCAAGAAAACAGGATGGCTCAACATGGAAGATAGGCGGAAATTTCATTCTTCGGTTTTGTTTTTCAAGATAATCAAGAAGGGAGTACCGATAACACTTTTCAACAAAGTTTTGTTCCGATCTGGTGTGCATTCTGTGAATATTCGCTCTAAATGTAGTATTTCTATACCGAAACATTCAACTGACTTGTTCACGAGATCATTTTCCTACCAAGTGGCAAAAATTATGAATGAATTAAAATTTGAGTATAGAAATATCTCACTCGATAAGTTCAAATTACGTTTGCTCGACAATTTTCGCAACGATCCCCTGTACGGCTGAACTGTTCATCTCACTTTTTTGGCTTCTGGAGTTCTGTTTACTGAAGAGTCTAATAAAGATGTTGTGTGACTGACTATTTCTGGGCTCTGTTTGAGGTGAGGCATACATAAACATTTAATTACATAATCTGCGGCATTGTTGAAGTTGTTATATCTTAGTTGGGTATGCTCGGATTTCTTTAATTTTCGTTTGTGTTGTAAATTGTAGAGGGTTAGATGGAAGAATAGACGTATGACTTCAGGTGGTTCTCAACAAGTTTCTGTATTATTTCTGGCCTGGGGTTATGCGAACTAAATCTCGCCCTCAGATAAAGACCATTTATTATTAGGAGTACAAATAAGTTTCCGCCGTTTTATTGTAGATGGCACGGCCCAGAGTTTCGGTTAGCTTTCGCAGATGATAACCGGCTTAAAAAAAAAGTTTGGACCTTCAAGAACAACATAATCTATTAATATCATGGATTTTATATTGGTAAAATATAATTTCTATAAGTTGAAAATGTCAAAGTTTGAGCCAAGTAAGCGTCATTCGCGGGAAATATTAGTTTACTTCTTTAATTTAAAGAAATCTGCAGAACAAATTACAGGCGAATCGAGGATATATAAATCAGTTGATTCGAGTACTAACCAAGATGATGTAGTCAACTATCCACCGGAATTTTTAAACTCACTGGACTTGCCAGGATTGCCACCTCACAATCTTCAATTAAAGGTTAGATCGGTTGTTATAATGTTGCGAAATATCAAGCAACCGCGTCTTTGCAACGGAACACGGTTAGCGATAAAAAAATTACTAAACAAAGTGATAGAAGCAACTATACTCAAAGGAAAGTATAAAGGAGAAGATGTTCTCATACCGCGCATCCCAATGATTCCGACTGATGTGCCATTTCAGTTTAAACGACTACAGTTTCCAGTGCGGCTTGCTTTTGCTATGACCATAAACAAGTCCCAGGGGCAATCATTAAGTGTTTGTGGTATTAATCTGGAAAACCCATGTTTCTCACATGGTCAATTGTATGTTGCCTGTTCCCGTGTTGGAAAACCATCAGATTTGTTTGTCTCTGCGCCAGGTAATCAAACAAAAAACATTGTATATCATGAAGCACTACAATGATAATAAAACTATTTTTTGTTAATGATTATGATTCACATGATTAACAATAAAGCGATCACTTTTAAATCCTTATATAATATGTTTTATCTAATTATTTCTTGTTCACAACGCTCTATCACCAGGATGACGGTTCTGTTCAGGAGAATTTTTTGCCCCAACTATAAAATACGTAGGAACAAAAAACTGCCACATTACAAATCTTTTTGACAGGACGAAGTCCTGTCGGGTCCGCTAGTACCCAATATAAGTAGTCTGTGCGTAGACTTGGTGTTAGAATTATTATTAGACATAACTCATAAAATAGAGTAAAAAAGTGGATTATAGATAAGTGGACTGTAATAAATGAATTGAAAGAATACACTTGAACAAGTATAGAAGATATATTCAAAGTGAAGCTCTCGAATAGAAGCGGATGTTGCGAGGGAGCTTCCCCCTCTTTGTTCGGGAGACGGCGTTTCGTTTCCGAGCATGCGCATCTGAAACTCGTCAGACAGGCTGATGCGCAGGCTCTACCTCTTACACCGGTGACCATGCGTCCGCTTGGAACGCTGACTTTCAAACGCATTGCCTTGCTCTATTTGAACCTGGCTGGGACGGTTAGTCACGATTCTTATGACTGGTCGGGTCCTCTATCGGAACGCCGGTCAAACTACGATAGAGCAAGGCAGGTTTCTGGACGGGGAGCGAAGAAGTTGTTCGCTACACACTCCCCTCCCAGTGAGCGTCGATATGGTCACGAAATAGGGCGATAGGATCAGGCAAGGATTCAGTCCGCCGCTGGGCTGGTCGCGGTGCCATCTCCAGCGGGGACCTGTGGAACGAAGGAAAGGGCCATCTCGGGATTCTGGTTAGGGGGCAATTATGGCCACCTAATGAATGGGCTGGTTCGCTCTTAAAGCAAACCCTCCCAATCACGTCGGGGTCACCAATGAAGCTCTCGGACGGCGTTTCGTTTCCGAGCATGCGCATCTGAAACTCATCAGACAGGCTTGATGCGCAGGCTCTGCCTGTTACGGCGGTGACCATGCGTCCGCTTGGAACGCTGACTTTCAAACGCATTGCCTTGCTCTATTTGAACCTGGCTGGGACGGTTGGTCACTATTCTTATGACTGATCGGATCCTCTATCGGTACGCCGGTCGAACTACGATAGAGCAAGGCAGGTTTCTGGACGGGGAGCGAAGAAGTTGTTCGCTACAAAAGTATACAATATGGGTCATAAAATGATAATGTACGAGTATACAAAATGAACTTACTGGACTTCTTATATGTGGTGCTTTATCCCATGGTCACGAGGGACTAGTTATGTTGTAAGCCACTGGTATGTGGAACCGATTTTGGAATACAATAAGGTAAATTTGACTTGGCATATCAAGAATAACATGGAATTTCGTCTATGGTTTCTGTGGTTATTCTTCTTTCATAGAGAAACTTAGTTGTTTTGGAAGAAATCACAGTATACAGAGTATGCATTATACAACAATATTAAATATTATAGAATGTGCATGCGCAAAGTGATTTGCGCATGAGATCACATAGTTGGCGGGAGTTTACGCCTCAACAGTTGTTTAAGATCAAGCTGAATTGTTTAGTCCAGGATTATTTCTACACATAACATAAGCTGAGCCTCGAGAAATAGAATCAACCCTAAAATTAATCCTCCAATATTATTATTATTATATCAATATTCCTATATCTTCTGTGAAGATCCCTCAGAAGCTTTTCCAGCTTGTGCAAGTTAGGAGTTCAGTTGTGTTCTGGGTAGGCCTTTGTTAGGATTATTTTTGTGGAAGGATAAGTAGACTTCAATATTATTTTGTTTATTTAAACTTATAATTGTTTAGATTAAACGTGGAAAAACAATTTACAATTTGTGACCTATTCTTACTAGTTCTACACAGTGGCGGCTCGTGGTACTTAAAACCGAAGAAGGAATACATTTCTACGCCACCTTGGTGCTTAGACACCTGAGGTATTATTCCTTGACGCGTTGACCTTTTATATAGAGGTCATCGCCAATAGCCCTACTGTTGGAATTATTATCGCTGGGCAGAGCGTGGATATTTAAAACACAGTTAAACTTATAGAACTCTTTATTCACTTTTTTATTAACAATGGTAGTAAGTAGTGTATCTCTGTACAACATGGAACTACAGCGCAAGAGGGTCGAGGTTAGAGAGACTTCATGGACGCTTGCTCGGCTGACCACTGAACGGGATTCACAGAGAGGATGGCGACAAGGGCGAGTCTTCTTTATTAGAACGGAAATTGTCATTTGATATTGACCTGGCCCATATCCAACAAAACATTGCATCCCAATCGCAAAGCAAACTTCTAACACTCCCTCCCTTTGCCAGAATTCTATTTTGTCTCACGATTTTCTTAGTTTTTTAAAGCTCCTCCTGGAATGTTACGAGCCTTCATATGTGCTCTTCTTTTTTCCTCTCTTCTGTTCACCCTATTCTGCTCAAATCTTCCTTTTTTTGGGTTTCCAGGAAAATTATTTGTTTTGGTTCTCTGTTTAACCACAAACCTTTTCCTGTTAGGGACATTTCTGCATTTGTCACCTTTGTGACTTCTGATTGCCTGGCAGTAATATCAGAACCATTTGTTCTGCTACTTTAGTGGCCATTCATGTGATTTGTGTCCTTCTTTGTTACATCGGAAACATCTTGTTTTCGGTTTGTGTGTTATTCTCTGGAGCTTGAGTTTGATCTTCTTGCTTGCTGAGTTTTTCTCAGCCTCTAATTGAGATAGGAAGGATTTGATCTCTTCCAACGTCATCTCCTTCATCGTTGTTTGCCTTTTTATCAGGTCAGCGTTTCTTAATTACGGTATTACGGATGAAATGGCCTCGTCAAATGCAGACCTCATCTCCTGCGTTGTGAGTTCGATGACGTCTTCACAGTTCTTCTACTCTCTTACATAGAGTCGAATCTATCACAAAAATCATTTACAGATTTTCCTCTTCCTATTAAATTTTGTGATCAGCAATTGCTGCTGCACCACCTTCTTAAAGGATTCTATTTCTTAGGTGTTTTGTTCTTTCGAACCTTCCTCAGAAGTCAACTCTAGAGTTCTAGTCTTCTTGGTTTCAGAGGGTTCTATCTTCTCCTCAACATCTAATTTGCGCTTCCTTGGGGTGGAATTGGCATAGTTTCTCTCAGTAAGAATTTTAAGCTGTGTTCTCTCGACTACTAGAGTATTCTTCGGTATCTGGGTTAGCCCGTCCACCACTAACTTGGCACTCTCTATAATGTCTTTTAAGACATTCGAACTTCGTTTGAATTTTTTCTTTCATCATTGACTTTGATGAGTGCATCTTCCAAGATGTTGATTTTTTTTCAATCGATTGTACTGTAAAAACATATCTATGTTATACCTGGTTTTTATGTTCAATCTGTAATCTTTGTTGTTCTTTGCTCTACATCTTCATCTGAATTCATCTCATTTCATTATGAAATATATTCTATCATCTAGTCTCTTAATTCATTGTACTCAAAATTTTTTATCATCCAGATATTTTACAGTTTTTCAAGTTTGATTGGCACAAAAACGAACCATATGAGTAAATTTAAGGGGTATTTCTCTCAAGTGTTTTAAACTTGGGACTTATAGATCCCTCTTTCTAATAATGAGTCTTGTCCTCTCACATATTCATCATCCACCATTGTATTGGAGGTTTCAGCATCTGAACTGGCTGTGCTTGTATAGTTAACTAATCCAAATTCTGCCATCTCTAATAGTTTTCACTTCTATACACATCTAAACCACATCTTGTAATTCATCTAAAAGTACTTGTAGGTACACATATCTAAGTTACGCGAACAGCAATTGACTAGGGTTAGCGTTAAATGACACTATCATCTAGGCTTGTGCCTACAGAAGATCACAGATAGTTAACAGAATAGTAGCTCAGTTTTCTTCCGTGAACGTACTTTGATATCTCAGACAAAGCTAAATTCTTACATTCCCTCCCTTTGTCGGAAATGTACCTCTGTCTTGCCTATTGATTGACTCGAAAGAAATATTTTCAAAAACCAGAATATATCTCAATTTAATGAATCTCTTAATTCCATCAAATTTTATGATGTCTTTGATGATTTGAAATCAAATCAAAAATACTTTATTCTCAAATTTTGACATCTATCTCTAATCCATCTTAATATTCCATTTAGGAAAGCTGTTTTAATATCCAGTTGATACGAGCACAAATCAAGCTTGTTTATTATTTCAAATGTAGTCCTGATTACTAGAATTCTCTAATATCTAGTCATGCCTTGTATTGTGTTACTCAGTAAACTTCTGGTTACCTCCTAAATAAACTTTCATGTATCACATCTAATTGAGCGTCAATCAAAATCAGTTTATGATTGCCACCCTTCTTAGTGCAATCTCCTACAGACTGATTATCGAACCAAACTGTAATGGGAAATAGAGTTTTTCCCAAGGTAATGTGGAGGACTTTATCCAAAGAAATAAATTCTTGGCATACATAACTCGTAGTGAAGTATTCAGTTTCCCTAATGCTTTCATCTAGACTATTATCTAGACATATATGTAGATGGCTCTTTAAGATTTTCAGCTGAAAGTTTATCTAATATGTGTATACATTCAGCATAAGCGTTTAAAATAACTGACTCTTTAAAGTTTTCATCCAACGTGTTATCTAAAACATGGGTGTGCTTAAAATAACTGACTTTAAAGTTTTCATTTGAAGTGTTATTTTAATGTATTTAGAATAACTGAATCTCAAGGTCTTCATCTAACGAGTTGTTTTATTTTTCATTTCGACTTTTTGTTTAGTCTATTTCTGATTCTTTTATTGATCTTCCTCTTCTTGTGTACATCAATATTCTCTTTGGTTGCTCTACAATCAATTTTACTTTAGAAGAAATGAGATGTTTCTCTTCCTCCCTCCCAATCGCAGAACTCACCGCGGTAAGTAATTGCATTTTACCGTTTATTTGTTCAATATTCCCAATTACAATCATCTGAAATTGATTCGCAAACGGCTGCGAAGCAATTAGATATAGTTGTTCAAAAATGTCTTTTTGCGGCCTTCTGAAGACAGAGAAGTTGTCGTGTCTGTTATTTAACTAACCTTTTCATTATAATATTTATATCTTATAATATAGTTGTTCAGGAATGTCTTGTTATGGCCTTCTGAAGACACAGGATTGTTGTGTCAGTAGCTAATTGTGGATCCATATTTCATTCACTCTGAACACACTGAATTCTCAAACAAAGTACCATTATTAACCACCTCTAGATTCAAATAAATGGAATGAAGATAAAAGGGCTTACATGTATGAAATATCTTAAATCGTCAAATCAGTTTAAAGAAAACAGACCGTTCCCAGCTGGATCATCGATAGAGTAAAATCCACAAATGAATAAATAATAAGTAATACAAATAATACTCACGTTGACCTTAGGTAATTCAATACAATACAATAACATTACATGTTAGGGCAGCTCAGTTGATTTCCCTTTGTGTCTATGCTTATCTTTAATTGAACAATGGCGTTCTATTTCTAACAAAGGGAAACTGGACTCTCTGAAGCTGGCGTTCAGTCGCCGAAGAGAACCTACGCTGCTATCTCGGGGTTATGTTTACATTTTCATACGCGCGCAAGTACGAAGCGACCATAGACTCTTCCTCCTGGCATCGACAGTAGTAATAGAATTACTTAGGCGGTTCTTCCCGCTTAATTTTCCTTTATACAAATATCTGGATCTCTTCATTACATATAATTGAAATGAAATTAATTTAAACGTTAACGTACAACTCCAAGGAACAATCACTAATCAAATTTCCATAATCTTTAGATAAGAAGTCATTCCTAGACTGGATCTCGGTTCCCCAGTCGATTAAATCTGGTCCTGAATTATTTTGGAGGGGAGTTGCGAAGGGTTTGTGTTTCTGATTTTGGAGGGATGGCAATATCAAGAATAAGGTATACTCTTAGAAGGTTGATTTTTCCCCATATGTGTGTAAACATTGGTTTCACAGGTTGGATAAGACTAGAGAAAATTTTACCACGATTCTCAGATTGCCCTCGGGACATTTTTGTTCCTATACAAAATCTATATATATTGAAAATTGTAGATTCTGTTTTATATAGTTATCGTGAGAACTGCTGGCTTTTTGACGTCCCAGTCTCCGTTGTTCTACGATGATTTGTCCAAAATGAGCCTCAAGTATCCCATTAACATATATGGCGTTTTGTTTTCGGATAATTTGAGAGCTTATGAGACAATTTTTATTTTTTTGTCCATTTGTCAATTCAAGGTTTGATTTGAGTAGCAATAGAACGTGCTTCCACACAGTCAGCACGTATGCTTTCCTATTGTAGGCCTCTATTTCATTGATACCTGTTAGCAATCACTGCTTCTCCTTAGCCTACCCCAATATTGATGTAAAATAATGATACATTTAAATCTTTGTGGTTTGATATAGGAACAACCTATTCTTCTTAGTCCCAGGGATCAGCCCATTGCTTATAGTAAAAAAAAACTGGTAGTGTTTGGTACAGAATGTGGATACATAGCATCACTACCGAGCCCAGCAACTCCTCTGGTTGTTGCAAGGGGACTGCTTGCTGATCAGGTCATTTGAAAAAGAAGAAGAAACATTTTAATATTTTGTTTTATTCGGCCATTTTGAAAAAATTATTAGATGTAATACATGGAGTAATCATAAGATCAAAACTAAAATATAAACTACAAAGCAGTTTCGAATGAGGGTAAAATGTTTTCATCTTTACTAGCATCAAAAGTTTTTCTTTTGGAGGGAGCAAGTATAATATACCTTCAATAAGCAAAATTTTGATTGTCTCGGTCTTTACTTGACGGAAATTCATCTTCAATATAAGGAAAACAAATGTTAACTTCCGCTATTTTATTGATTTATACGACAATTGTTTCGTCATACCATGACTTCATCAGGTGAGTATTTAAACTGAGGTATACAATGCAAAACATGACCTTAAATACACAGCTCTGGTACAAAAAATAGGGGGGTAGAAAGAGATGGTATACAATTAATGAAAAATATTAAGTAGGGGGATCTATTTAAATCTATTTGATCATTCAATAAAATTTGTCTTTTATTATATCTATTGATCTCTAAAGTTTCTAGCAGATTTAGTTTCTGACTTTTGTTTTCGATATGTTATATTTCATAGTTCATATTAAAGTTATGGCCAGTCCCTAACAAATGGTTGGCATAAGTTGAATTCGATTTATTATGAATGTAACATTTTTCATGTTCTCGTATCCTCGTTTGGAATGAACGGCCTGTCTGTCCCACATATACACATGGGCAATCACTACATGTTAACTTGTAAACTCCTGATTTTTTGTTTTTAGGAATGACGTCTTTATTATTTTTTATTAAGCTGCCTAAAGAATTAATAGATTTAAAAGAGATGTTATATTTTTCTTTTTTCTTTAAATATCTAGCCATTAACTTACATAGGCCAAGAATCTGAAAAGATTGCTTGATATTTAAAGAAAAAAGAAAAATATAACATCTCTTTTAAAACTATTAATTATTTAGGCAGCTTAATAAAAAATAATAAAGACGTCATTCCTAAAAACAAAAAATCAGGAGTTTACAAGTTAACATGTAGTGATTGCCCATGTGCAATAATAAACCGAATTCAACTTATGCCAACCATCTGTTAGAGACTGGCCATAATTTTAATATGAACTATTTAATATTACATATCGAAAACAAAAGTCAGAAACTAAATTTGCTAGAAACTTTAGAGATCAATAAATATAATAAAAGACAAATTTATTGAATGATCAAATAGATTTAAAAAGATCCCCCTACTTAATATTTTTCATTAATTGTATAACATCTCTTTCTACCCCTCTATTTTTGTACCAGAGCTGTGTAAATCAATGAAATAGCGGAAGTCAACATTTGTTTTACTTATATTCAATAAACAAAATGAAAATTCCTTTCTGTCATGTTTTTCTTTATGTCCATTGCGTATTACATCTCACCAATGCGGAAAATTTTCAGGAGCCCTTCAATGTTATTAGTTTTTATAGCATTCCTACAGTGGTTCAGCATTTGTGTCGATTTCTGACCAACTAAAAATTGAAATAATATTAGGTTTTAATAACAGAAGTCCAAAAATATTTTAAGACTACCTCTCAATCGACAAATACGTTGTATGATGGTATTTATCTTCTTTACTGTTTCTAAGCCTTCATTGTGATTGGCTAATCTTATGTTATATCCATTCATAAGTTCTTTGTTTAAGTTATCAAGATCTTTATAGTGCTGATTCAGTGCAGTTCTGTAAAGGAATAAATATTTGATGATATTTCTTTATTATTAGTGTGAGGCAAAATTTGCTTCGAATGAAAATCTATAAGTTCAACATTCCTAAAACCGAATTGCAAAATACTTTCTAATTGCATATATATATATATATATATATATATATATATAGGTATATATATATATAGGTATATATATATATATATATATATATATAGGTATGTGTATACATACAACAAGTTTCATTTATTTCCATATATTCACCAGTTTTGGTAGTGAAACATCGTTTTCCCAAGAGAGATCCCAAGTTATTTAAGTGGTGGATTGAAATTATACAGCCAACTGATTGGCACAAATTATCAAATGATTATATATTAAGAGGAATATAATTTCTTCAGGTTGGTTAATTTTCATTTACTATGTAGTCGTCTAGACTATTTTTATGTTTAGTTGGTTAGTTTAAAATATAAATCAATGCTATGTAACAAACCAACAAATTGCTCTTGGTGATCTAATAATATTATTTTTTCTCTAGGTGATTTTCCTGAGGTAACAGATATTGAAATGGTATGGGCCAGTTTCTGGATCAGTGCCAAATGTTGATAGGAAAAGAACTTCTTCAGGTTGAGTGGTGCAATTTGTAAAATTATATCAAACGATTTATCTATTAGAAACTGTGTAATCTGTAGGATTAATTTACTTGGTCATAGTGAGTTGTTGAAAGATTTACATTTTATTGAGTGAAGAAAATATCAATTTGGTAATTTGATGAAATCGGACACTATACTTACTTTTTATTTAATCAGTGTTTCGATTATCTCTTTCATTTCATTACAAGACTTTGTGAGAGAAGAAAAATCTCAAAATGTTTTGAAAATATCATATTGAAGAATTTAAATTTTCAAATTATGAAAAGTGTGCATCACATAATCTTTATCGAATATTATGCTTGACTCTCCAGGTGTTCTTTATTCTGGTGGTGAAAGCAAGTGAATAAAATAGCAACCAGAACTGATTCAAAATTTTTATTCAGTAATCCAGAGAAGGAATTTATTGACCCGATTAAGGACCAAGCTGAAAGACATCTTGAATCTTAAATAAGATCTCATAAATTAATGTTCTCAAGGTTCAATTTTTGTCTTAACACCTAGGAATACTATGTTAAATATGTTAATTTTATCTCTTTTTTTTATTTAATAGTTTTTATTTTTTATAACCAATGAATAATTATTGTTCAAACATATTTCTGTTTTTCAAATAGTGAGTTTGAACATTGAAACAAGTTTTTGGAAATTACTATGTTGTACTACAGAAAAATTAAATGTAAATATTGTAAATACATACGTTAATTTCATCTGTTTTTTCATTTAATAGTTTATATTTTCTATAATGCATAAATAATTATAGTTCAAACATGTATCTGTTATTCAAATAGTGAGTTTGAAGATTGAAACGAATATTTGAATCTTTTTTAGTTTTTCCTAAGGTTAAAATTAAAATAAGTGTTCAGAAATTACTATGTTTTACTACCAAAAATTGAAATTTATATGTTGTAGAGTTGTGTGAATGTAAGCATTTCAATGTTTTGGTAATAAAACATGGTAATTTCTGAACACTTGTTCAAGAAAAACTAAAAGAAGATTCAAATATTCGCGCCAATGCAGTATTCTAAAAGCAGAGGTAATGCAGTTCTCTTGAGAGTTGGTTATAGTTTTTTTTAGTTGGATTTGTTTCATGCACCAGTCTCTACAAAAAGCGACAAACTTGATTCAGACTTTTTACAGTGAGTGTCCCATCTATATAGTCTTGTTGATCTATAAATGATTACCTATGTGCGACTGTCGGTACTTCGATTATGTTAAAAGCATATTTCTTGGCCATTGGCACTACATGCTATCTCCTGCTATCAAGTCAGAGTAGACCGAAACGCAATCTATGGACCGAAATGTTGAAACTCAGTCTTCACTTTACAGATATTATAATATACATAGTATACATATATAGTATATATATATATATATATATATATATATATATATATATATATATACTACATGTATAGTATATATATATATATATATATATAGTATAGTATACATGTATAGTATATGATACTTCCCTTCATAGAGGTGTAACAAGTTCCTCTCTGGTTTGTGACGGTTGGGATAAGTTACAATTTGAACTAGAGAAAACTGCATTCGTAGGTACTGTATGGAATACTGCATTATCGACTCTTGGCGCGAATATTCTTTCAGGTTTTACTAGGAAAAAAATTGTATATAATCGAACTGATTATTTGAATAACTGAAATATATTCGAATCAAATAATTAAAGAGCACATAGATAAAATTTTATGAGTTCAAATTACATTTTGTATACCAAAATTGAGTATGATAAAATAATAATATTATTGACAAAATTTATTTGGAAATAGGTAATTATCAACTCACTTTTGAAGAAATAATTATTCATAATATTTCAAAATGAATGAAATTAAATATGAAAAATCATCCCATTATGGATAAGATGGATTTTTCGCAGATTCTATTTAATTTAAAATACCACTAAAATTGAGGCTTAAGTCATTTTTTCGCTGTAAAAATATCTCGTCTATCTTCAGTATTGTCTGATTGAATATATTGAAAAGGTTTTGCTAAATAATTTTTTTTTGGATTTTCCGAAATAAATTTCTTTTGCATATGCTAATGCTGATTCTCTGAGCTATTGTCATTTCTGCAAATTTCAATAGTTTCTAGTAGCTTTTAGTAAAAAACAATTAAACAAGCTGCTAGCTGACATTATCATTGCATGCGACATATTTTTTCAAGGATTTGTACATCTACATATAAGCGAAAGGAAGTAAGTACTTACGGCCAGTTTCATAAACGAAATTAAAGCCTCCTTTTTCCCAAAAAGTCTCCTTTAATGATAAAACATGATTCATGAGCAAATTTTAAGGTTAGATTTAAAAGCGTCCTTTATCTTAAAGTGAGAAAATCGGCCCTTTACGGATAAAAAGCGTAGTTAACTCAGGTTGCTCGTTCAAAAAGTTCCCTGAATTTCTGAATCGGTTTATTTCCATAATTTCCAACAGGATCAATTTAAGATCCCTATTTTATTTATGTAAAATCGTAAAACGTTCGTTAAATCATGTTTCACCTTCATTAGATGTTTAGGTGAAATTTAAACGTGTGGTGCGGAATCTTGGAGGGAGTAGTTGAAGGCCCACAGTTCCTGACAAAACATGAATGGCAAAAGGTTTAAAGCATTTCTTAACAGTTCTCATCCACTATTTTCAGATGACGTTTCATTAGAAACAAGAAGGAACATGTATTATAGGTTCAGCTTAATAGTTGTACGTGGCATTTCAAGTGTTCACTTTAGTGATAAAATTTTTTCCTCAACTCGTAGACCTTACTATTGCCAAGATACAGCCGCTACGTATCCTTATCCAGACAGGCAGTATATAAAACGTTATTCAACTTTGGAATTTCATCTTTTATTTCAGAGTATGGAATTTATAATTTCCTTGGATTCAGTGCACGTGTTTAGTACGCCTCTATGTAAAATTCAATCCTTTAAATGCTATTACCCTATATTAATTATTGATCAGATTTAGACATGGCTTCTTTCAGTTGGAATTAATACTCACATATTATTCAGTTTTGCATCTTCTGCCTTGATAACTAATGTTCTTACTTGACCCAATCGATCAGCGACATCAGTTCCCAACCTTATTCTTGCTTCTTGTATTTCGGAAAGTTTCATTATGAGTTCTTTGACTTCATTCTCTTCATTAGGAAAGTGAGCATTTGACTAAAACAATACAAAATTGATGATCCCAAAACAATCCTTTATTTCTCTTATTCTAATCAACTCAACAGTAATATTGAAAGATAGAGGGAACTACGGACGAAATTCTCACTGAAAAAATAGAAAATCGTTATGGGCAAGCTATTGTATTATAAAATAAAATTATATAATTCGGGTTTATCATGAGACTGTCATAAATTATGCAAACATGGGGCATAAAATTTTTCATTCACGTGAATTGATAATAAGATGAACTGAAAAAACCTATTAAATTAGTTGAGCAGTTTTCCAAGGATGAATGTATGTTCTTTGGAATAGGCAAGTGCAAAATTATCAACATAGGAAGACCAGGCGAAATACAACTATTAAAACAGGAGATCTTGTAGAGACAATGAGCGAATGAGATGTGAATAAATAACTCGACTACCCACAAGCTACTCGTACTACAATAGACCATACAAAGATCAAGAAAGACCTCACAAGAGAATACCTGTCCAAAAGAAATAAAATCTACGGAAACAATAAAATCTGCAGAACAGAACTCACACAAAACAGATTTTTAAATCTCTGAACATTATGGTTGAACCGGTATTTACCTACTTCTTTGGGAGGATAAAATGGACTGAAACGGACCTAAAGAACATCAAGACGAAAACTAGTACCATCTTTACAGAACACTGAAAGCAATACCCAGAATGAAGTACGCTGAGAATAACCATCTCGAGAAAGGAGAAGACAAAGGATTGACCGATATCATCAACTTGGATAATAGACAAATTAAGCTCACGAGGCAGTATTTCCACCATGGAAAATATGAATCACTTCTCTATAAAAGCTACATACAACACCACACGAACGCGCAATTATAAACTTGGCGAATAAAGCAGATCGATCAAAATTAAAATGATCGGGAGCAAGAAAGAGAAACGTGAAAAATTTAAAACAGGGCCTAACATAGAAGTCACCTGCACAAACTCGACCAAAATTATGTTATATCGACATTATAGCGTCGAACCCTTGGTTGACTCGCAGAGATCTTATGTCTGTAACCGAAATCTTTATGTTAGCTTTTCAAGACCAGGGCATCAACACGAAAAGATATCTGAAATACACTGTGCAAGACATCAAAAAATATACAGTAACATCAACCTGTAATTTGCTACCCCAAAATTAATACTATCTATGATCGAAAAGTACAAGGAAATGTTAACTAAAATAAAGCTTTATCAATCTTCTTCCAAATTCATTTCATTTTCTTCAAAATAAGATTGATATGAAACGATACATTAATGCCCATACTTGATCTACTTATTCATCCTCTTCTGATAGGCCTCCAAAGGAATGACATTTAGATACTGAATTGTTTCAGCCGTTACTATTTGGTAGTTGATCATAATTAAAACAAATTGTAGAAATTACTATGTTTTACTACCAAAAAAATATATATTACACATTTTCTTGTGACTCGAGTTTCGGGAAATGAACTATCCCATCATCAGACAACTGAAGTGGTATTTAAACAAAAGTGATAAATATTTTGAATATTTCAAGAGATTCTAGGTAACACCTTATAGTGGTACAGAGGTTTACAATCGGAACCTGATAAAAAACCGGGTTAAAAAAAAGGAGCCTTCTAACAGATATCGGAATGTCGGCAATCGACAAAGAAGGTTGTTAAACAGATGGTACCCATTTAAATATCTCAAATAATTTTTGGGGTAACATAGCTCCATACAGTCATTCATTATTTTTACATTATTTTGTTGTATATCTCAAATATTTGGATTTACAATGCTCCATGCAGCCATTCATTATTTTCTACATTATTTTTATTGCGAACAAATTTGAAAATTTTTATAATCAAGTTTCTTTTTTTTTGAATCTACATGTAAAATTTTCTCATGATTTTCTTTTGTCAAAAGGAATTACTGTTTTCTAAAGAATGAGTGGCAAAAGTTGAATTTTTGTTTACTTTTCATTAAATTCATTTTATGTTCGTTTAAAAAAGGTTTTAAACAGATGTTAATTTTTAAATATCTCAAATTTTTTCGATTTACATAGCCCTGCACAATCATTCATTATTTTTACATTATTGTTATTGTGAACTAATTTGAAAATTTCAACAGATTCTAGATAATCGAGTTTCTTTCCTTTCGATTCTACATGTAGAATTTAAGATTATCTATTGTGGGAAAGGAATGACCGTTATCTAGACAATGAGTGGTAAAAGTAGAATTTTGTTTATTTTTCCTGAAACTCATTTTATGTTCGTTGAACCTCGTCTTGAAGGAACGTCCTGTTTGTCCTATATGCAGTGCAGTAATAAATATATACGACAAACAGGACGTTCCTTCATATCAATCATTCAAATTTTGTTATATTTTTTCTATCAAGTAAAAAGTCTTTTTCTATTTTATTTTATATATAATATATAATTATATTTAGGCTTCAATAAATCTCATTATGGAGTGTCAATGATTTAAATATAAACTTAAAAAAACCTTACACTTTTATGTGATTTTGTTAGAGCATAGACCATCTTGAATTTTAAAGTTAGTCTGTTTGAAGCAATCATCCTGTAAACACGTGTGAGTTAAGATATAGTGATAGTTGACTTCAAATTCAGAATTATATATTCTAACTTCTACATTATATATTGAAACTATATACAAAAACTATCAAATTGATAACCTTATATATAATCAGTATAAAATATATTTCGATGTCTAGGAAAAAACCTTTTTACATCCCGACTTGAAATGTATTAATACAAATGTATTAACAAAAACTATATGTGTATGTATATTAACATACTAATACAAGAAAATCCACTATTCCAAAATTATCTAAAATTATCAGAATAAAGGATCAAATAAAAATAATTGAACGAGAACTCGAACATTTGATAGCTATTTCGGCCTATATGGCCTCATCAGAAATGTATTGAATTCAGATTCAAATATATAACAAGATCAAAATTCAACTTACCAATATAAGATAAAACATGGAACGAATAAATTTGAAGTAAGCTTTAAAGTATCCAAAATAAAAGAGAAATGATCAACGTATTGTTACAAATAACCTATAACTATTTGTATTCGGAACACAGAAAAACAATAACAAAACTTATTCACACCAAATAATGTCCCATGATAAGAAAAATAACCAGAATTTCAAAAATAATAAATAATTGAGGAATATATTGTGGATATGAAGACTCTATATGAAATAATTTCATAATTTAAAAGACCAATTTTAATGTGAGTCAATACTTGATAGAAGTAAAATTTAAATGACTTTAAATTCAGAATTATATATTCTAACGTCTACATTACATATTGAAACTATATACAAAAACTATCAAATTGATATCCTTATATATAATCAATATAAAATATTTTTCAATGTCTCGGAAAAAACCTTTTTACATCCCGATTTGAAATGTATTAATACAAATGTATTAACAAAAACTATATAAGTATGTATATTAACATACAAATACAAGAAAATCCATTATTTAAAAATTATCTGAAATTATCAAAATTAAGTATCAAATAAAAATAATTGAACGAGAACTCGAACATTTGATAGCTATTTCGGCCTATAAGACCTCATCAGAAATGTATTGAATTCAGATTCAAATATATAACAAGATCAAAATTCAACTTACCAAAATAAGATAAAACATGGAACGAATAAACTTGAAATGAGCTTTAAAATATCCAAAATAAAACAGAAATGATCAACGTATTGTTACGTATAACCTATAACTGTTTGTAATCGGAACACAGAAAAACAATATTCACCCCAAATAATGTCCCATGATAAGCAAAATAACCAGAATTTCAAAAATAATAAATAATTGAGGAATATATTGTGGATATAAAGACTCCATATGAAATTATTTCATAATTTAAAAAACCAATTTTAATGTGAGTCAATACTTGATAGAAGTAAAATTCAAATGACTTTAAAATAAATATATAAGGATGTGGCGGCAGCCCAAATAGTATCTAATTCCTCCAAAAGATGGCGTCCACTAAAATGTGCAGCATAGGGTAGGAATCATCTAAAGAGATACCCGGGGGAAAAACGCCAGCGAAATATGGACCAATAGATGACAGCACTAAATACAAACAACCGAACTCAAACTCTCGGAAGGAGATAAAACCTGGGAAGAAACTAGAGACGGCACAGCGTTGCTCTTGTAGTACATCTTTATAAATGTTATTTAAGTCGTGATATAGATTGTGTTACAGAGTGTTACTGTCACTTATTTAATGTTGAAGAGTTGCATGTGTTTATGTCCTTGTTATTTATTTGTTATCTCGTATCTATTTGTTCATAATAAAGTATATTGTTGGGTGATTGTTCTTTCACAACATAACCCACAAGGATATCAATTTGATAGTTTTTGTAAATATATAGTTTCAATATATAATGTAGAAGTTAGAATATATAATTCTGAATTTATACGTTTCTGATGAGGCCATATAGGCCGAAATAGCTATCAAATGTTCGAGTTCTCGTTCAATTATTTTTATTTGATCCTTTATTTTGATAATTTTAGAATTTGAATATTAAAACAAATTGAAATATGTTTATCTTCTACAATTTTAATTTCAAAAAAATTTTTATTCAAAAAACTTTTAGAAATAAATTTATGTCTACACAAGCACCGCTAACATTTAATAGACGTATATAATCAAAACTCAATATATAATGTCAAATGGAATAAATAACCCAATAGATATACGAAAGTAATTGAAATTAATAAATAAATATTTAAAGGAGACAAAATTTTATTTCTGGTCTTACCTTTAAGAACACCAATTGCCTTTTAAAAACACACATAAAGGACTTCTCAAAGAATATAATTTATTTGAAATATTTAATATATTTAAATATTCGAATAAATTATTTCAAAAATCTCTAAAAAATGTGCACTATATCTTCAAAAAACAAATATAATTTTAGACAATCATGTCTTCAGTCCTCATTTAATATTCCAAATATCAAAATCAAAAACCTAACCTATATCTCTCACGTGTTAAAAGACTTAAGCTTTGAAATACAAATCTACTATATAATTCAAGATTGATCTATGTTCTAACAAAATCAAAGAACAGTGAGTTATTTTAAGGTTTATTTAAATTCATTGACATTCTATAATGAGATTTATTGAAGCCAAAATATAAATATATATTATATATAAAATAAAATAGAATTGCCTTTTACTTGACAGAAGAAATATAATAAAATTTGAATATTAAAACAAATTGAAATATGTTTATCTTCTACAATTTTAATTTAAAAAAAAAATTTATTCGAAAAACTTTTAGAAATGAATTTATGTCTACACAAACACCGCTTACATTTAATAGACGTATATAATCAAAACTCAATATATAATGTCAAATGGAATAAATAACCCAACAGATATACGAAAGTAATCAAAATTAATAAATAAATATTTAAAGGAGACAAAATTTTGTTTCTGGTCTTACCTTTAAGAACACGCCTTTTAAAAACATGAACACACTTAAAGGACTTCTCAAAGAATATAATTCATTTGAAATATTTAATATATTTAAATACTCGAATAAATTATTTCAAAAATCTCTAAAAAATGTGCACTATATCTTCAAAGGATAATTATATTTTGGCTTCAATAAATCTCCTTATAGAATGTCAATGAATTTAAATAAACCTTAAAATAACTCACACTGTTCTTTGATTTCGTAAGAACATAGATCAATCTTGAATTATATAGTTGATCTGTATTTCGAAGCTTAAGTCTTTCAACACGTGAGAGATATAGGTTAGGTTGTTGATTTTGATATTTGCAATATTAAATGAGGACTGAAGACGGGATAGTCTAGAATTATATTTGTTTTTTGAAGATATAGTGCACATTTTTTAAAGATTTTTGAAATAATTTATTCGAATATTTAAATATATTAAATATTTCAAATAAATTATATTCTTTGAGAAGTCCTTTAAGTGTGTTCATGTTTTTAAAAGGCAATTGGTGTTCTTAAAGGTAAGACCAGAAATAAAATTTTGTCTCCTTTAAATATTTATTTATTAATTTTAATTACTTTCGTATATCTGTTGGGTTATTTATTCCATTTGACATTATATATTGAGTTTTGATTATATACGTCTATTAAATGTAAGCGGTGCTTGTGTAGACATAAATTTATTTCTAAAAGTTTTTTGAATAAAAATTTTTTTGAAATTAAAATTGTAGAAGATAAACATATTTCAATTTGTTTTAATATTCAAATTTTGTTATATTTCTTCTGTCAAGTAAAAGGCCTTTCTATTTTATTTTATATATAATATATAATTATATTTTGGCTTCAATAAATCTCATTATAGAATGTCAATGAATTTAAATAAACCTTAAAATAACTCACACTGTTCTTTGATTTTGTTAGAACATAGATCAATCTTGAATTATATAGTTGATCTGTATTTCGAAGCTTAAGTCTTTTAAAACGTGAGAGATATAGGTTAGGTTTTTGATTTTGATATTTGCAATATTAAATGAGGACTGAAGACGGGATAGTCTAGAATTATATTTGTTTTTTGAAGATATAGTGCACATTTTTTAGAGATTTTTGAAATAATTTATTCGAATAATTAAATATATTAAATATTTCAAATAAATTATATTCTTTGAGAAGTCCTTTAAGTCTGTTCATGTTTTTAAAAGGCAATTGGTGTTCTTAAAGGTAAGACCAGAAACAAAATTTTGCCTCCTTTAAATATTTATTTATTAATTTTAATTACTTTCGTATATCTGTTGGGTTATTTATTCCATTTGACATTATATATTGAGTTTTGATTATATACGTCTATTAAATGTAAGGGGTGCTTGTGTAGACATAAATTTATTTCTAAAAGTTTTTTGAATAAAAACTTTTTTGAAATTAAAATTGTAGAAGATAAACATATTTCAATTTGTTTTAATATTCAAATTTTGTTATATTTCTTCAATCAAGTAAAAGGCCTTTCTATTTTATAATTTTAGAATAGTGGATTCTCTTGTAATTGTATGTTAATATACATACTTATATAGTTTTTGTTAATACAGTTGTATTAATACATTTCAAGTCGGGGTGTAAGAAGGTTTTTTTTCAGAGACATTAAAAAATATTTTATATTGATTATATATAAGGATATCAATTTGATAGTTTTTGTATACATACAAATGTGAGTATTTTTGTATATATACAAATGTAAGTCAATACTTGATAGAAGTAAAATTTAAATGACTTTAAATTCAGAATTATATATTCTAACTTCTACATTATATATTGAAACTATGGTTTCAATATATAATGTAGAAGTTAGAATATATAATTCTGAATTTAAAGTCATTAAAATTTTACTTCTATCAAGTATTGACTCAGATTAAAATAGTGATAGTTATTTGATTTTGATATTTGGAATATTATTTTGGACCGATGAAGAGATTACCAAGAATTATATTTGTTTTTTGGAGATATAGTGCATGTTTTGAGAGTTTTCTGAATTAACTTATTCGAATATTCAAATATTTCAAATAAATTATATTTTCTTCAAGTCCTCAAGTTGTGTTCATGTTTTTAAAAGGCAATTGTTGTTCTTAAAGGTAAGATCAGAAACAGAATTTTGTCTCCTTCAAATATTTATTTATTAATTTTAATGACTTTTTTATATCTGTTGGTTTATTTATTCCATTTGACATTATATATTGAGTTTTGATTATACTACTCTGTCAAGAAAGTACCAGGAATTGTATACGTCTATTAAATATAAGCGGTGCTTATTGTGGACATTAATTTAATTCTAAAAGTTTTTTAAATGAAAATTTTTTTGAAATTAAAATTGTAGAAGACTTACAGATTAAATCTGTATTGATATTCAAATTTTATTGTACAATGTAGTATATTGCATATATTTAGGCTGTGAACAAACCAATTGAAGAAGTCTATTTGTATGACTCAATCACCATGAAATATGTCTATCCTAGAATTTGCCTACTAATTAATTAACATTAATTCAATTACAACGAAGAATTCAAACAGTTATTTTAACACACCGACTAATTCTTTCTCCTATGTTGGCTTAAAATATACCGTACAACCAATACAAGTACTGAAGTTGTGTTCTTGGAAATAGCCAGATGGATGGACCCAACTAAGATTGACCTGGAAACATCTATAGGACAAATTTTCGGTTTAAAATTTAAACAAAAATACTCAGGAAATGGATAGAATATAGGAACAGAGCGTAAAAAGCGGAAAACTCACCTCCAGTGACTCCAAATTCAAAAACATCGCCAAATTCTGCACCAGATCAGCAGCTAATCCAGAATTTTGGGTGTAGAATCTGACTATACCAATAACCTCGAAATTCAAAACCAAATTGGTTCCATCTCTTAAACACTTCATGCTCAGTTCTAAAGTTGGTCCTCCATCTATCTCCACGTCGTTCGAAAGAAGGAAATTCTGATTGATCCACATACATATTCTCTGGAGTCTTTCATTTATTCTGAATTCTACATAACTTTCTGGCTTATCGTCAGTGCCCGCATTATTAAGGGCATACACAGAGAATTTTGGTAGTTGCCTCGTTATTTCGAAAACGTGAAACTGCTCGCTTCTAGGGTACCCTACGAAAGCCTTAATATGGATGTCCACAGGGTTGTCATTCGGAAGGTGTAACGGTATTGTAAGATCTGAACCCATCTGATGGTCAGCTGGGTGAACAACATGTGTTTCACCTTTGAATATGCCTTCAGCGAATATTGTAACTGATCTGATAATTGTTGAATTGTTAGTAGATACGAAAATTTCTATGAAACGCTGAAAAAATCGATTAATGTACAATTAATGATAGCAACACAAAAGTGCAGAGCATTCGAATGGTTAAAATCTAAAAATCTTCTAGAACGTATCCTTCTCATAATAAGAATTGACTAATGAAGAAATTAAACATTTCGCTTGAATTCATCCTACAGAAAATATATAATATTCCATATGGAATCAAAATTTTTCGCTTCTACTGTGGGCTCTAGGCCGATTCTTAACATATACTTGTGTGGGGGGGCACAGTTGCCAAATCAGCTGATGAAAATACTATTAGAAATATTCACCTGAATCATCTATTATATCTGTGATTTTTTAGGAATGAGTGGATATCAGGTTTAAAATGGAACAGGTTGAGTTCGCTTAGTTTTAAAGATTAGAAAAATGATAAATAGCGGTTAATTAGATATATATATATATATATATATATATAAATATATATATATATATATATTTATATATATATATATATATATATATATATATATGTAAAAATAAAATTGTTATTTTTAGGGAAAACAACTTTGTAACTTTTATGTCCTATGACCTATGTTTTATGTCTAAGATTGTAACCTAAAATTGTCACATGTGATATTTCGTTAGCTGTTAGAAATGTAAATTGAGAAACCGGAAGAAATAGCATTGTTTTTTATTTCTTCCAGGTTAGTAAGCTATTTTTTTATTTTTTTGTATGTTATTATTTTATTTTGTGTATGTTATTCTGGTATATTTTAAACTAGAGAAAATAAACTCTTCCAGAATCATGACATCAAATCGTCTATTCATTCAATTATAAAAAATAATAATTGATTACATTCTTATAAATCAAAAACGTAAGCTATAATGACGACATCCATGAAAATTTGCATCGCTTTGGAAGCATCCAAGACTGATAAGAAGAAAAATACATACAAATTCAAATGGAACCAAACTACGGGAACGGAAAATACATATTATGAAATACCAGAGGACAAACAGTATATATAATAATAATAATAATAATAATAATAATAATAATAATAATAATAATAATAATAATAATAATAATAATAATAATAATAATAATATTACTGGTGCAGTAACAGTACTGTCTATGTAACGGTACTGCCTATAAATGGTCAAATAATCCAACCAGAAGGAGAAAGGAAGAGAAAGTACAATTCGCCACCTTGGGAACTAAGGCTAAATGCAAAAATACAGAAATTGAGAAAGGAGATCGGAATAGTCACAAAAGCACAGGAAATCGGATCGAGCGAAAGAGTGAAATACAATGCGAAGATAATAATTGAAGGATACAGAAGTGAGGCTAACCCGACCTCCATAGAAATATTAGACTTCCTCAAACAAAAGCTAGTCGCGCTATCGAAAAGACTAAAGCGCTACAAAGATAGTAATACCAGGAGGAAGCAGAATTCCCAATTTAACACGAACCAAAAAGGGTTCTACAAAACTATCTCAGAAACAACAAAACAAGACACAAACAAGGGTAAGCAACCAACAGCAGAGGCAATACAGAGTTTCTGGGAAGGAATATGGAGTGTGCCGGGACAGCATAAGAACAACAAATGGTATTATGAGGAAAAGAAGACAGCAGCTAACATAAAAACAATGACAGATTGGGAAATAGGTGAAGAGGAAGTGCAGAAGGCGATAATGAAATCACTGAACTGGAAAGCTCCAGGAGGGGACCATCTACAAAACTTCTGGTTAAAGCAATTTCGCTCGTCATACCCACAAATGGCAAAGTGCTACACAAATATACTGAAACAACCATAGAACCTGCCACCATTTATGGTAAAGGGAGTTACATATCTACTGCAAAAACCAAAACCCAAAGCGAAGACCCTGCCCATTACAGACCTATCACATGCTTGCCCACTCTGTACAAAATATTGACGTCCATACTCTCAGAAAAGATCTATAAACACCTAGAGAAGAACAAATTGTTAAGTGAAGAACAAAAAGGCTGCCGCAAAGGGTCAAGAGGATGTAAGGAATAGCTAATAATAGACTCCATTATAACGAACCACGCAAAGAAAAAAAGGAGTTCCCTCCACACCGCCTATATAGACTACCAGAAGGCTTTCGATAGCATTCCCCATTCGTGGTTATTGGAAATCCTTGATCTTTATAAAATTGAGAGTCATATAGTACAGTTCCTCAAATGCGCAATAACAGAATGGCGCACGGATCTGGTTCTAAACACAGTAGAAGCCGCCCTTAGAGTACCAACAATAAGAATAAAAAGAGGCATATTCCAAGGAGACGCCTTAAGCCCCCTATGGTTTTGCCTATCCCTCAGACCTCTAACCACCTTTCTCAATAGCAGGAACAAAGGATATAAGTTGAATGAGTCTGATAGGGAAATAAATCATCTATGGTATATGGATGATTTGAAACTGTTTTCAAATAGTCGGAAGGGATTGGAAGAACTGTTAACGTGCGTGGGTAGGTTTAGTGACGATGTGCAGATGAAATTTGGCCTACAAAAATGTAAGATCAGTTGCATGGAAAAAGGAAAATGGGTAGGCCACGAAGGGTATGAGGTCAATAAGAACCAAGGTAGGATAACAGGAATGGAAGCCGATGAGAAATACAAATACCTAGGATACTCTCAAGCAAGGGGCATAGAACAGAAGGAATCGAAAACATCCGTGAAAGAAGAATATTTTCGGAGACTGCGCGCACTACTGAAATCTAAATTGTCTGCAAAAAACCTGTCCAAAGCTATCAATGCATATGCAAGTTCGGTTTTAACATACAGTTTTGGTATCTTAAATTATACAGAGACAGAACTGAATGAAATGGACTCAAAAACTAGATCTGAGTTCAGAAAATTCAGAAAGCACCACCTAGGTTCAGCTGTACAAAGATTTCACTTACCAAGGTCTCAAGGTGGGAGAGGAGTGCCAAGAATAGTTAACAGACATGGCCAACAAATAAAAAACCTCAGAAAATATTTCCACGAAAAAGCTAAGACAAGTGTGCTTCATAAGATGGCAGTTAAAGAAGATAGAAATCTGACACCGCTAAAACTGTCTGATTTAAACTACTCTCCGAGTATAATCGCCACCGAAGAACTTCAGGCAGAGTGGCGAAGTAAACCATTACATGGCAAATACCTAGCTACAATCGAGAGTGGAAGTATAGATAAAGAGGCATCGTTGGGATTTCTCAATTACGGAAACCTATTCCCTGAAACGGAAGGATTTGTGCTGGCTATCCAGGACCAGGTTATCTCCACACGATCGTACCGTAAACGAATTCTGCAACAAGAGGTTGAGAACGTCAAGTGTCGGCTATGCGGGGAGAAAGAAGAAACACTAGACCATGTCATGGCCGGATGCTCTGTCCTCGCACCAAAATCCTATCTAGACAGACACAATGATGCGGCTAAAATAATCCACCAAAAGCTACGAAATAAGTACATGGGACTAGAAACAGAAACGCCCTATTACAAGTACGACCCACCAGCAATATGTGAAGATGAAGAAATATGCCTGTACTGAAATAGACCGATCATAACTGATAAAACGATTCCAAATAATATCCCGGATATTGTGTTCACTTTAAAAAAGGAAAAAACTATCTACATTATTGACATAGCCGTACCACTCCCCTCGAATATCTGTAAGACTCAGAATGAGAAAATAAGTAAATACTTATCACTAGTAGATGAGATGAAAAGAATGTGGAAGATGAACAAGATGAGGGTTGTCTATTGAGACTGGTGTGACGGGCGAGGTACCAAAAACATTTAAGAAGAACTTAGCTAAAATCGGTATCAGGGAAGAAGTGTATTTGCCAATACAAAAAGCCATACTACTCAGGACATGCAACATCATACGAAGGGTTCTTGGAGATGTAGAGAATAGCTAAAGGCTTGACACCTTGTGTGTAGCACCGGTGGTCAAATGCTGAAAACCAGATGGAAAGTCTGAGAAATAAGGAAATAATAATAATAATAATAATAATAATACTTCTTTATTTCAAATAAGGTTTACAGATAAGATACTCACCTGAAGTGAAATATTGTCTAAATAAAATTAGATGGTTAGCTCTCTAATGTGACATAAAAAAAATCTCCTAGCTCATAAGGCTCAAGTTTTTTAATCAAAGATTTCACTCTGTTTTTGAAGATTCTTAAATTACTTATGTTCTTAATGTTATTTGGCAAATGATTAAATGTTCTTATACAACTATATGTCGGGTGTTGTTCGCTTAAAGTCAATCTATGAATTGGAAAATTCAAATTTTGTATTCTTGTGTTGTAACAAGTTTCATAATATTTTAGCTTGAAATTTACCCTTATTGTTCTTTTTTGTATTTTAAACATTTCTTCTAAATTTCTTTCAGTTCCCCAAAAAATAATCCCACATCTAAGTCTAGATTCAAAATTTGCATAATATAAAATTTTCAATGATTTATTATTCAGGTATTTTCTAGATATTCTAATTACAAAATTAATCTGAATCAATTTCTGACTCGAATATTTCACATGTGCTCTAAAATTCATGAATGAGTCCATGAATACACCTAGAAATTTAGTACTGTCTACAATATTTATAACCTTATTTTCTAAAGTAATGCTGGTTGGTTTGCTTTTATTACTTCTGTTAGTACTGAACACTATAAGGTTGTTTTTTTCAACATTAAGGGTCAATTCGTTCTTCTGTAGCCATTCATGTGTCCTATCGAAGAAGTTGGTACCTGCACGAATCAATGTACACTCATTATAAAATAAAACACTTGTTTACATTTTCTACTTTATTTTTGGTATTGACGTACGTTTCGTCTTTGCTAGAAAGACTTCATCAGAATACGAAGTAACAGTTGTTGTACAATGAATTTATAAGATTTTTTACAGAAGGTGTACATGTGTTTTTAATTGTTCGTCGGGTTGGTTTTCTCAAAGAATATTCCCTTCAGAATCGTGTTCACTCGATCCCTTGTAAATATTGAATAGAGGGGTGTAATAAAAATCTATTTGTTCATTTACTAGGTTATTGCTGTTTTTATGTCTATTTATTTCGTAAATTTCCCATAAGTTCAATTTTAGACCTCTATTTTCAACATGTAGAATTTCTATTTCTTTTGTGAAAGAATGGTTATTTTCAAGAAGGTGTTTAGCATAATGTGAATCTTTTTTATTTTTATCGAAACTTCTTTTATGTTCGGTTAGGCGTGTACCGAAATTTCTACCTGTTCTACCAATATAAATCTTTGGGCAATCTGGGCAAGTGAGTTTGTATACACCTGATAATTGAAGTTTATCCATACTGTTTTTATTGTTTTTGATGTATTTGCTAATAGGATTGTTTGTCTTGAAAGAGACTTTAATATTTTCTTTTTTGAGTAGGTTTTTTAGTTGAATACTAATGTTTCCGAGATATGTGAGGCTAACGTATTTGTGTTCAGATAGATCAGATCTATCTGATCTATCTGAATCAGTATGGATAAACTTCAATTATCAGGTGTATACAAACTCACTTGCCCAGATTGCCCAAAGATTTATATTGGTAGAACAGGTAGAAATTTCGGTACACGCCTAACCGAACATAAAAGAAGTTTCGATAAAAATAAAAAAGATTCACATTATGCTAAACACCTTCTTGAAAATAACCATTCTTTCACAAAAGAAATAGAAATTCTACATGTTGAAAATAGAGGTCTAAAATTGAACTTATGGGAAATTTACGAAATAAATAGACATAAAAACAGCAATAACCTAGTAAATGAACAAATAGATTTTTATTACACCCCTCTATTCAATATTTACAAGGGATCGAGTGAACACGATTCTGAAGGGAATATTCTTTGAGAAAACCAACCCGACGAACAATTAAAAACACATGTACACCTTCTGTAAAAAATCTTATAAATTCATTGTACAACAACTGTTACTTCGTATTCTGATGAAGTCTTTCTAGCAAAGACGAAACGTACGTCAATACCAAAAATAAAGTAGAAAATGTAAACAAGTGTTTTATTTTATAATGACAATTACAACTGATTTCTACCAAGCAACGGCCCAATCTATCATAAACAATGTACACTCTTTTGCTCCTACCAATAGGTTGGTGTCGTCCACATAATTGATTAATTTTTCGTCTTCCTCGGCTATATCTTCCAAATCATTCAGGAATATTAGGAATAGAAGTGGTCCCAATACACCTCCTTGTACTATACCTCTTTTATTTATCAGCTCAGAGGAGTCAGCATTTTCTCCTTCCTTGATGATTTTCACTTTTTGTTTTCGTTTGCATAGATATGATTCAATCCACTTGTATGCATTTCCTCTTATTCCATAAGCCTGAAGTTTCTTGAGCAGGTGTTCCTGGTTTATTGAATCGTATGCTTTTGACTTATCCAAAAATATGGTCAGTGCTAAGTTGTCTCCTTCCAACAGTTCCAATATGTTCTTTGTTAATTCAAATATAGCTGTTTGGGTAGATTTTCCTTTCAGAAATTCGTGTTGTGTGTTACTGAAAAAATCACAACTATTCAGGAATTCTGTGATTCTGGAGCACATTATCAGTTCGAATATTTTTGAAAAACTTGGCAGAATACTGATAGGTCTATAGTTTCCTAGCTCTTGAGGCTTTCCTTTTTTTAATATGTGTTTGATGATCGCTTTTTTCAATTGTTCCGGAACTTGCCTTGTTTGAACGAATGGTTTACCAGGTGTGCTAGGACGCCATTTATTTCAGGTAGGGCTAGTTTAATAAGACTTGTGGGTATTTCGTCTATTCCACTGGTATGTTTATTTTTGAGTATTTTCCTCATTTCTAAAATCTCTGTAGGATTTGTTATTTTAAGATAGATAGATCTGTCGTTTGGTGTAAGGTTGCATTTTGGTTGAGGATGTATGTGAGCTGATTTTATTGAAATAATTATTGAATTTTTGTGCTATTTCCTTGGGATTACCTTGTACACCACATTCCCCTGTGTTCTTCTGCTTTCCCCTGGTTTCATTACATATATCTGACCATTATGAACTTTTGGCACTACTGAAGGTGAAGAATATCTTGAAATCGATTAAAATAAGAGGTTCATTTCGTACGTGTGTCATTTCATTAACTCCGGAGTTGAAAGAAATATATTTTGATGCCGAAAAAGATGTGATGTTTAAGAATGAATATTTACAACTGATTTATTCACCCGCATACGTGAGAACAGTATCTGGACAAGAATCACCAAAACCACAGGATACGGTAGAACTTTCAAGAAAAAGCAAGGAGAATGAAAAGGATTTCAAGAGGATAAAGAAGGATTTTGTGCTGAATAATTTTGATGGTAAGAGTGTTTCAGTAAAATTATGGTTAAAAAAATTCGAGACGGAATGCACGTGTTGTGAAGTAGAAGAAGATAGAGACAAAATTTTGATTTTACGGTTGTTTCTGGATGGAATAGCGAAAGAATGGCTTGATTCTAAATTAATTACATTAGGTTTAGACAAAAGTTTTCAAATATGGAAAAATAACTGCTCAGAGAGTTTTTGTGAAATCAGTTGGCGTATTTATTTAGGTATTATACAAAGGAGGAAGTTTAGTTGACAACGCTTTTAGGAAAGAAAATTTGTCTATAAAAAATAAGAATTGATTACATTCTTATATGTTATTATGTATTTTGCACAGAAAACCTTGTTTTTCAAAAAACAATTCATTTGAATACAATGATGAATGCGTTTAAGCTCTAATTACAATTTCTTGAAGGATAAACAGTTACAATGGTATTTATAATTGTCCTTATCTGAATTAAGAAAGGATTAATGGGGAGAAATGCTTAATTGCAATAAAATACATGCTCATATACAGGTCTTATGGAGTATTGGAAAAGATCCATTTAATTAATAAGGGTTAAGATTATGTAATTCCTCTCCTTCTTGGAAAAAGGTGTAGCTTTAGAGAATACATTTTTTCTAAAATGTCCAAAAAAAAAACCAATTATAATTATTACCAAAATGAGAATTACGATAAATAATACAGAAAATCTGAAAGATCGAACATTCCATTGTTCTAAGTCTTCTAACACTGTATCAGGAACGTCTTCTTTCTTGATTTCTTCATCATTGGATTCACTTTGGATGGCATTGGTTTGTTGACCATTCTAGTAATTCTTCTTGCGAGAACATTCAGGAATTGCTATGGGGAATGATCAGATTATTTTGGGGTAGGAAGTAAAACTTGTATAAGTTATATCCTTTTTCATAAATAGTGGGAATTGATATCAAAAATAATAATATTTTATTTTGGAATATAATGATATGACATAATTGATAATAGTTTTTCAAATTATGAACAGGTATAATAGTGACGTTTCTTATCAATTCAGCAAATTTAGCATAGGGAAAACTCGAATGGCTAGAATTATTATAACTAAGTAAAGCTTATTTTGAAAAGTGGAATTTCGATTTTCGAGTGTTCTCAATTGCTCGATTAATGTTGAGTGAAATCTTCCTACAAGTGCTTTGGAATTAGGGAAATAATTTGTAATATAATGAATCTCGATTTTATGGATTTTACATAAATCTTGAACAACATTATTTTTATATTATATTCCATTGTCGCACGTTATTTTGTTTGGTACTCCGTAATGACTGAAGTATAATATTAATTTATCAACGATTTCTATTCCGGTTTTTTGGAGTAACGGGTAACATTGTCCTATTCTTGAAAATGAATCAATTAAACTCAAACAGTATGTTTGACCAAATCTTATGGTATCACAATAAATATGGGTAAACGGTTTCGAACCGATAGCGTTAGGCTTAAATTGCAATTGAATACGAGTAATAATAATAATAATAATTTTATTTCATCCATTAAGACACTACATGGTGTATAGGATAAGTCATAAGAAATAAAGGAAAAAAAATTGGCAAACTAAACCGCCAAAGGATCACAAAAAAATTCATCAACTGAATAGAATCCCTTTCCCAAAAGAAGTTCCTTGACTTCCCTCTTAAATCCTCTTAAATTCAAGGATTTCAAAGATGAAGGCAAATGGTTGAAAAACTCAATGCCTCGATATAAGGGAGAGCATTCGAATTTGAAATTTTTATGCTTAGGAAGCATAATTATTTGTGCATTCCTAGTAGCATATTCATGGTGACTTGATAATTTCAACCATTCGCCTTCATTTTCCTTGGCATACACTAAACATTTCAAAATATATATACATGGTAAAGTAAGAATACGGTTTTCAACAAAAACTTTCTTACATGACGTTAATATGGCTATATGCTAGGCTACAATAAATATTGAGCACACAGCTCCTTGGTAAATTCATTTTGAGCCTGACAATGGCGAAAAATGACTGGTTTAATTTTTTACACAAAGTATCGACATGGGATGTCCCCCTTAAATATCTGTCCACATAAATTTCCCAAAAATTTAATTGCCTCAGAAGATGTGATATCATCTAAACCACATCTCACAGTAAACGAACTGATCCCCTTATTTTTAAGAGCAAAATAAACACATACAGTCTTCTCAACATTCACCACCAAATTGTTAGCTCGACACCAACTCACAAATTCACGTACAATATACTCACAGGTCTCCTGGAGTTCCCCAAGACTCCCGCCAGAAACCACTACCGAAGTGTCGTCAGCAAAAAGTGTTATCAAAAAACGGCTGAAATGGGCAGGAAGATCATTAATTGATAAAATAAACAACAACGGTCCCAGCACGGACCCCTGAGGAACTCCAAGGGCAATACCTTGACTGTTAGAATAACTCTGACCAATTTTAACTGACATAGTTCTTTCATTAAGGTAACTACGTAACCAATCCAGGAAAACGCCTCTGAATCCCAAGTTATAACACTTGTCTAGTATAAATTCAAAGCATAACGTATCAAAGGCCAAGGAAAAATCAACAAACAAACCAGCAACAAGGAAGTTTTTATCCAGACATTCATAAACGGATTCGAAAAATTGAACTGACGCTGTCTGGGTTGAGTGTCCGTTTCTAAAGCCATGCTGTGCGCGATTAATTATCCGAAATCTGTTGAGATAACCCATCATTCTAGAAAGAACTATCTTTTCAAATACCTTTGAAAACACACTCAAGATAGATATTGGTCGATAATTAGTGATTTCATGCATATTTCCATTTTTAAACACTGGAATAACCACCGATTTCTTTAAAATATTAGGAAACTTCGCAGTTGCAATAGATATATTGATGAGATGTGCGAGCGTCCACTTATAATTTTATATTGAATTGTATCAGTCCTTACTTGGTGAAAATCCATATTAAATAATTTGAAATAAGGTTATTCTGATTTTCACAAATTTTTATTGTTAAACTCACAACAATTGTTTCGCTATCACAGTAGCATCATCAGGTAAGATCACATTTTGAATAACTAAGGTTGTTTCCGAAATCCGTGGCTATTTATATTACAGTAACTACAATAAATTTTTATTAGGCACTAAAACCCAAAAAAGGGTCCCTGCAAATTCCAGCTTATCTGAATATATTTAACAGAGGTGAGCTATTTATATTATTATTATATTACTTAACGAACAAATAGATTTAAATAGCTCACCTCTGTTAAATATATTCAGATAAGCTGGAATTTGCAGGGACCCTTTTTTGGGTTTTAGTGCCTAATAAAAATTTATTGTAGTTACTGTAATATAAATAGCCACGGATTTCGGAAACAACCTTAGTTATTCAAAATGTGATCTTACCTGATGATGCTACTGTGATAGCGAAACAATTGTTGTGAGTTTAACAATAAAAATTTGTGAAAATCAGAATAACCTTATTTCAAATTATTTATAATTTTATCAGATATTTTCAGCAGTTTAGCAGATATGGAGTCAACACCAACACTTTTTTTATTTTTCAAACTCCTAATGGCATCCTCAACTTCAAAGCCAGAGACAGAATAGAAGAAAAAATTACTGTTTAACATAGGTGATAATGTACAGGACAGAGACAGTTGGTCTCCTTAACGATTTTTCAATTTGAGACCAGCGGCAGTGGAAAAATGCTCGGCAAAAACATTTGCCACATGACTTGGATCGGAACACTCACCATCATCAATATATGTATATGGTGAAATCATTTTCGTTACTTCTCACTCTACCTGTGAGATCTCCCACAAAACGCCAAACCGTTTTATTTCTATTTAGGGATCTATCTATTACCGAACTGTAGAACTGAGACTTGGTACTTTTTATTACCATATTGTGCTGATGTTTAGCTTTTTTGTAGTTTTCATATGATTGAGGAATAGAAATATTTTTATATAACCACTGTAGGTTGGAAAGTTTCCGTTTACTTTGGACTATTTCATCTGTTAACCATCCTTTTGTTGTATTGGCAGATGATATTTTACCTACCGGACAGCATTGCTCAAAATAATACTGAAAGGATTTAATGAACATTTCAAAACATTTATCACTATCGTCACAATCATAGATATCGGAAAATTGCATTTTGCCAGAGTCCGTTCATATTTGTTTTTCTGGCATATTTCACATGAATATAATTTTGAACGTCTTCGTTCATATTTGGCCAATAATATTTCCGTTTTAAACTGGCTAGATTTTCTCGAAAACCCTGATGTATCGTTTTGGTTTCGTGATATTGTTGTATTCTGAGTTGCCGTTCTTCCGCGTCTTCAACATCTTCTAAGCATGTTTGTGAAATTTGTAAATCAAAAGTTTTATAGTCAAATTTATTTTGTAAAGTTGCAATAAGAGGTTTCTGTAATTCAGGAGATTTAAAATATAAAGTATATGAACTTTAAGAACGAATGTATTCCTTAATAAATTTAAATAAATCTGTTCCAATTGAATTTATAGAAACGATAAATCTTCTCCAAACAATTCAATATTAGTTACGTTGTAACTTGATGCTTTTTCAATGATTATTTGTAGCGGTGCTGAGTTAAGACTTCTCTCAGTATATGGAAGTTCTAAAATAGGATTTTCTGTATTACTATGAACAGTAAAACTTTCTGTTTCTAAATCAAATATATTCTCAGATTCTGAGTCATTATTTTCGTTTTCATCATTATTTTGATTTCCGCTATTTAAAAGATTTAAACATTCATCAAGTTCATCTTCTGTGACTTGGTTTAATAATGAGACTAAATCGTCTTCAATTCTGTTTATTTCAGCATCTGCATTATTAGTTGATCTTTTTTTGTATTTGATTTCATTATCATATTCTTCTAATTTTATTCTTCAGCGCATAAGACGGGCATTAGGTTGTTTTAATGAGAACAGCCATGTCAATGGCTTATGATCGGTATAGATAGTAAATTTTCTTCCGTAAAGATGGGGTCTAAAATGCTTACAAGACCAAACAATAGCTAACAATTCTTTTTCTTGATCGGTATATCTGCTTTCTGCAGAGTTCAACGTTCTGTAGAATTGTAGAAGACTAACAGATTATTTTCTGTTTTGATACGCAGAGTTTGTAATAATCCTTCTACCAAGTGGAAAACCACTTCTTATGATTTTGTTTAATATATTATATAATATATAATTATATTAGGTTTTTGAATAATGAAATTTGTTATAGGGTTTCCAGTGGTTTAAGGAAGGCCATAAAATGCCTTATAAACTTTGTTTGAAAATTTGAATATTAAAACAAATTGATATATGTTTATCTTCTACAATTTTAATTTCAAAAAATTTTTTATTCAAAAAACTTTTAGAATTAAATTAATGTCTAAAACAAGCACCGCTTACATTTAATAGACGTATATAATCAAAACTCAATATATAATGTCAAATGGAAATAAATAAACTAACAGATATACGAAAGTTATTAAAATTAATAAATAAATATTTAAAGGAGACAAAATTTTGTTTCTGGTCTTTCCTTTAAGAACACCAATTGCCTTTTAAAAACATGAACACACTTAAAGGACTTCTCAAAGAATATAATTTATTTGTAATATTCAATATATTTAATTATTCGAATAAGTTGATTCAGAAATCTCTAAAAAATGCTCTATATCTTCAAAAAACAAATATAATTCTAAGCAATCCCGTCTTCAGCCCTCAATAATATTCCAAATATCAAGATAAAAAAACATAACCTATATCACAAACAACTCACCACGTGCACAAGGACTAATGCTTGGAAACACAGATCAACTTTATAAATCAAGATTGATCTATGTTCTAACAAAATCAAAGAACAGTGTGAGTTATTCTTAAGGCTTATTTAAATTCATTGACATTTCCATAATGAGATTTATTGAAGCCAAAATATAATTATATATTATATATAAAATAAAATAGAAAGGCTTTTTACTTGATAGAAGAAATATAACAAAATCTTGATCTTGATATTTGGAATATTATTGAGGGCTGAAGACGGGATTGCTTAGAATTATATTTGTTTTTTGAAGATATAGAGTATTTTTTAGAGATTTCTGAATCAACTTATTCGAATATTTAAATATATTAAATATTTCAAATAAATTATATTCTTTGAGAAGTCCTTTAAGTGTGTTCATGTTTTTAAAAGGCAATTGGTGTTCTTAAAGGTAAGACCAGAAACAAAATTTTGTCTCCTTTAAATATTTATTCATTAATTTTAATAACTTTCGTATATCTGTTGGTTTATTTATTTCCATTTGACATTATACATTGAGTTTTGATTATGTACGTCTATTAAATGTAAGCGGTGCTTGTTTTAGACATTAATTTAATTCTAAAAGTTTTTTGAATAAAAATTTTTTTGAATTTAAAATTGTAGAAGATAAACATATATCAATTTGTTTTAATATTCCCATTTTGTAATATTTCTTCTATCAAGTAAAAAGCCTTTCCATTTTATTTTATATATAATGTATATTTATATTTTGGCTTCAATAAATCTCATTATGGAAATGTCAATGAATTTAAATAGGCCTTAAAAATAACTCACACTGTTCTTTGATTTTGTTAGAACATAGATCAATCCTGATTTATAAAGTTGATCTGTGTTTCCAAGCATTAGTACTTGTGCACGTGGTGAGTTGTTTGTGATATAGGTTATGTTTTTTAATCTTGATATTTGGAATATTATTAAGGGCTGAAGACGGGATTGGTTAGACTTATATTTGTTTTTTGAAGATATAGGGCACATTTTTTAGAGATTTTTGAAATAATTTATTCGAATATTTAAATATATTAAATATTTCAAATACATTATATTCTTTGAGAAGTCCTTTAAGTGTGTTCATGTTTTTAAAAGGCAATTGGTGTTCTTAAGGGTAAGACCAGAAACAAAATTTTGCCTCTTTTAAATAGTTATTTATTAATTTTAATAACTTTCGTATATCTGTTGGTTTATTTATTTCCATTTGACATTATATATTGAGTTTTGATTATATACGTCTATTAAATGTAAGCGGTGCTTGTTTTAGACATTTATTTAATTCTAAAAGTTTTTTGAATAAAAATTTCTTTGAAATTAAAATTGTAGAAGATAACCATATATCAATTTGTTTTAATATTCAAATTTTGTCATATTTCTTCTATCAAGTAAAAAGCCTTTCTATTTTAACTTTGTTTGATTTCTGTGTTTAGCAAAGAACATAGAGTACCTTGGATATTGGATATACCCAGTTTGAATTTGCATTAACATGGATTCCAAAAATTGTATGGTAAGTTTACAAGTTTATTTATTTTTATTTGATTTTGTCTTCTGAATGTAGAATTGAACTGACCTTATCTGAATTATAATTGTTTTTTAGGATGTGCTACATATTTTCGAGTGTTTTTGAAGTAACTTATTTAAATATTGAAACAGTATTTCAAATAAATTAGTTTTGGAGAGGTTCTAAAGGTTATGTTGTGTATTTTTGAAGGATATTTGGTTTTCATAAATACAAGACCAGAAAAAGTAAGTTTTGTCTAATTTTACAGGCAAAACATGCGTACCACGCTTGTCTGACGAGTTCAGGGGCGCATGTTTGGAACGAAACATTCAATATTACTTATTTTTTATTTTAATCAACAATTTATATTTGTTGGGTTTTTTATTACATTTGATATTGTATAATGAATTTTGATTCTATACGTCTATTAAATATAAGTTCTTGTAAGACATTAATTTAATTTTTTCAAAATTTTTATGAAATTAAAATTGTAGAAGACTAACAGATTAATTCTGTTTTGTTATTTAAAGTTCGTAATAATCCTTCTATCAAGTAAAAAACTGCTTTTTATTAATTCCTATCTTACTCTATTAGTTATCATTAAGTAATTATAGGTTTTTATAGATAAGTATTAGTTTATTTTTTATTAATCTAATAATATTCTCATTGTATAAAGTAAAGAATTTCAGATACTGAATTGTTTCAGCCGTTACTATTTGGTAGTTGATCATAATTAAAACAAATTGTAGAAATTACTATGTTTTACTACCAAAAAAATATAGTACACATTTTCTTGTGATGATGGGATAGTTCATTTCCCGAAACTCGAGTCACAAGAAAATGTGTACTATATTTTTTTGGTAGTAAAACATAGTAGTTTCTACAATTTGTTTTAATAAAGAATTTCAGATTTATAATGTTCCTTTTTAATTCTAATATTGAGTTTCCGAAGATGAATATTTTCTGCATTTCGGATATTCCGGAAGAAAAAGTAAATGAACTGTTTGCTGTTTCTTGTTTCACTCCGCTACGCTCGAACACATTATTTTTCTGTTTCGGATTAGATATTTATTAAATTTTCTGCAAATAATTTCATTTCATTCTTGATATAAGGCTTCCACATTGCCAATAAATTATTCAATCTCACTAGGTAAATTAAGTCGTCAGCGCACCTGGAAAAGGTGTTTCTAGAAGTCTCCAGAAGAATTCATGGCGTACACCATGAGATTACAATATACGATTTACCAATGGATACAGTTAGATTTAATTCAAAATCTTACAAGCAGTAAGTTCATTCAAACAGGCAGGTAAATGAAAATATGTAGGTATTTTTAGAAAAGTATAACATATTTTATATTATCACACCAACAAATCGTAGTGTAATTGCATTAAAAGAAATAATTCGAAGGGTACAAAATGAGGTAGTGAATACTTTCTAGTTTTATAATAGTGCAAGGTATCTTAAGACATCTCAAATGTGCACATTTTGTAGTAATAGTAAATGGAAAATAATATTGGAAAGGATTGCGATCATATTCTGAAAAATTACTTTTAAATATGTTCTGGTGGAAATAATTTTACCTCTTTGGAGTATCCTTCATTAGCAGCTATTCCTATCTGTAGTCTAGTATTAGCTGGTATAACACCTTGACTTTCAAAACTTTCCAGGTGACTGTTGCTATTATTGTTGTAATTGTTATTATTTTCATAATGCTTCAACTCCATTAAAAGAGCTTGCTTTTGTGCTAACAAATCACGAACAATATCTTGATCGGATCCTCCTGCAGTCATAATGGCTATGTTCTTAGTTGTCGTGTATCCCCTCACTAAAATACGGTACGATTAGGTTTCTTCAATAAAATCAAAAAAAATTATTTGAAGAAGAATACTGCATAATGCAACTTGTTAGTGCAGCATTCAAGTTTCCCTAATTTATTTCTGAAATTGCGCATATATGCACCACTCATCTTTCAGATGACACTGTGCGCATGCGAGAGACTTTTTCTTCGACCAGATTCTTAATGATCACGGATCGACATTACGTTCGATATTTTTCCGGCTTATGAGTTTTTTAATTCTTTCAAAGCAAAAAGTGTTCAGAATTTCTTATTACAAGAACGATAGTTCAACAAGGTGTTGGTGTCAGAGTTCCAGACAAGGGGATCCCCAACTAACCAGGAATTCAGTGGATGAGGGTGAGTGTCCATCTGAGATTTGTGGTGTATTTCTAATCATTATCAAATTTACACATACAGTCTGCTAATTTTCTACCGAAGTGCTAACATTTTGGTCCATTCGAACCGGTTGACTAGTGATTTCTTATTTTCTTTCTTTTCATTTCGAGATTTCCACGTAGGTCACCATCAAATTATTATTAATTTTCATTCATATCGATTGTAGGAAATCGATAAATCCGTACAAACAGTATAGCTTATCGCTTCATACAAAAAAACCATATGTTCAACTTAGGTTCACTTCAATCGATATAAACATATTCTTTCATTCCGCATATTTCTTCTTTCAATTCATATTGGAAAATAATTAAAACTCAAATACGATTACAACTTCCAAAGTTTTCGTTGACACCCTTTCTGTTCTAATAAACTTTCTTTATATTATCTTTTCTTCGCATAATTTGGTTCTTTACATATATCACTTTATATTTACATTCATTCAATAAAATATTTCACAAAAAATGAGTAACATCAAAAGATTTGAAAGCAAACGTAAAATATACGTTAGTCGAATTTCGGAATTTTACATTATTGCAAAGCAAAGCTTAACTGATACGTCGAAAAGAGGGCAATTAAAGGCTAGGTATGATGATATTAAAAAATTATTTGAGCGGTTTTCAGAATGTCATAATGAGATTATAATGCTGATTGAGGATGAGGCGGAATTTGATACACATGAGAAAATAAGAAGGGAGACTGAAAACTTTTATTATGAAGGTTTGTCTATTTATCATAACATGAGTAAAAATGATACTTCTAATTCGTCGTCGGTTAGTGTTGAAGCTTCTGCAAAGCTCCCACCTCTTAATATACCCACTTTTGACGGTGATCCAAAAATTTGGTCAACTTTTCATGATCTGTTCGAGAAATTAATTCATGATAATTCCAATCTTCCAAATGTTGAAAAGTTCAGATATTTATTTTCCTTCCTAAAAGACGAGCCTTTGAAATTACTAAATGGTATCGCCATAAATAACGACAATTATAACACCGCTTTCAAAAAACTTATTGACAGATATCAAAATAAAAGACTTATAGCTTCGAATGCATTAGATTCAATTTTTTTCATTTCACTAAAAGGCAATACTGCAAAAGATTTTCGTATTCTACTCAATACCTTTTCCGAATCATTGGCAGTTCTTAATGCTTTAAATTTCAGTACAGATCAGTGGGATTTTTTACTTTTCTATATACTTCTAGGGAAACTAGATATTGAGACTCGAACTAATTTTGAAATTCAAACTGATTCTAGCAAAATTCCAGAATATAAGGAACTTTATAATTTTGTTGAAATTAAATGCAAGGCCCTAGAATCCGTTCAACATTTGACTACTTCTAAAAATAAAGTATTTGCAGTAAGCAAAGAGAAGTGTAATAATAAATATAATTCCAAGACCAGCAATAGTTTTTCATTACAAACAAAAAATACTCATTATAATTCCAATGTTAAGTGTTACCTTTGCAAAGGTTCACATGGATTATCGAAATGCTCTGATTTCTTGTCAAAATCTCCGAATGATCGTTTTTCTTTCGTCAAACAAAATAAACTGTGTTTGAATTGCTTACATCATTCGCATAATCTAAATAATTGTCTTTCGTCGTACAAATGTCGCACTTGTAATAACCGTCATCACTCTCTGATCCATATTAATAGTTCAACTATCATAGAAAATATTCCACATTCTTCAACTGTATCAGGTAACACCTTTTCCGAACAAAATACAGTATTATTGGCTACTGCGGCGGTAGATATCCGTGATAGATATGGCACATTTCAACGTGTTCGCGTTCTTATTGATTCAGGAAGTCAATCAAATTTCATAAGCGAAAAATGTTTTCGTAATCTTGGGTTACAGAGACATCAATTTTCTACAACTATTTTTGGTTTGAACGAAATGACTTCATTTTCTTCAAAAGGTATTACTGCATGCGATATCAAACCTACAAATTCCGACAGCCCTGTACTTTCTTTCGATGCTATTGTTGTTCCAAAATTATGTTCTAATATACCTGCTTTTTCTATTAAAAAGGGACAATGGGACCATTTACAGGGTTTACCTCTCGCAGATGAAAATTATTTTCTCTCAAGTCCAATAGACATTCTGATTGGTGCTGAGCTTTTCACTCATATTTTACTCAATGGACGTATCGTTGGAAAATTAGGCCAGCCTACCGCCCTTGAAACTATTTTCGGTTGGGTTCTTTTGGGTAAAGTTAACAATCCGTCTACAAGTTCAGAAACAAAAACTTTTCTTCTTCAATCCGATGTTCGTGTCGACATCTGTATTCCTAAGTTCTGGGAATTAGAGCAAATTCCTGATAAGCATTTTTACTCCGTCGAAGATGAAAAGTGTGAGACCTTTTTCAAAGAAACGACCACTCGTGATTCCACCGGTCGATTCATAGTTTCGCTTCCTTTCAGAAATTTGAAACCATTTCTAGGAGATACTTATACTCAAGCTTATCGTAGATTTTTCTTACTTGAAAAACGTTTATTAAAAAATCCATCTTTGTATTCTTCTTATTCCGATTTCATGAAAGAATATCTTGACAGTGGACATATGTCTTTAGCCACATCGGAAGCTATACCCAATGATAATTTTTGTTACTTACCCCATCATTGTGTTCTGAAGCCTGAGAGCGTAAGCACAAAACTTCGTGTAGTTTGGGATGGATCGGCAAAAGGCTCGAGAGGTGTGAGCTTAAATGACACTTTACTTCCTGGTCCAAAATTACAAAAGGATATAGTTTCTTTACTTTTACTTTTCCGTTTAGACGCAGTGGTATTCATAGCTGATATAAAGCAAATGTTCAGACAAATTTTAATATCTCCTTCTGATAGAAATTTCCAAAGAATTCTATGGCGTTTTAATCCAAACGATTCACTTTCAGAGTATACCTTAAATACAGTTACTTTCGGACTCAATTGTAGCCCGTATTTGGCAATGCGTACCGTTCGTGAGCTAGCTCTCCTAGAGAGAGAAAACTTTCCAATGGCTAGTAAGATACTAGAGGATCAAACTTATATTGATGATGTGCTGGGTAGTGCATCATCTGATTCTGAAGCTTTGTCTCTTCAAAAGGATTTAATCGATCTGCTTAGTCGCGGAGGTTTTATGTTGAGGAAGTGGGCTAGTAATTCTCCAGCATTGCTTTCTTCCTTAGACCATTCTGACTGTCAGATTCCTTTGTCCTTTGATAAGGATGAACCACCATTTCTGAAGGTTCTAGGTCTTCAGTGGTACCCTTCTCTCGATATATTTTCTTACAAGTGCCAAAATATATCAAAAGACCTCACAAAACGAGGCATCTTGTCCGATATAGGTCGGATTTTCGATCCATTGGGTTTTCTGTGTCCCATTCTTTTAAAGGCAGAATACATTATGCAATGTATTTGGTCCTTGAAAAAGGATTGGGACGAAGAACTTCCCGAGTCCATTAAAAATTCATGGACACAATTGAAGTGTGAACTTTCAGAACTCTCTGGATTACGTCTCCCTAGGCGAATCACCTTTGATCAATATGAGAGATGTGAGTTACATGGATTTTGTGACGCTTCAAGCATAGGTTACGCAGCGGTAATTTACCTCAGATTACAGAGAGGCGATTCTATTCACGTATTTCTAATCTGTTCTAAAGGGAGAGTTGCCCCCTTAAAAACAATTACTCTTCCTAAACTTGAGCTGACTGCTGCAAAGCTTTTGGCTGATTTGGTCAAATTTGTGACTGACACATTTTCTAGTCGACTCTTATTCGATCAAATCACTTGCTGGACTGATTCACAGGTAGTTCTTTCTTGGCTCAATGCTTCACCGAGCCGTTGGAAAACTTTTGTTGCCAATCGAGTACACCATATTCAGGAACTGGTATCTCCCGATTCATGGATGTATATTCCTTCATCTCTAAATGCTGCCGATTGTGCATCTAGAGGAATGAACCCATTGCAATTGATTCGTTTCGAAATGTGGTGGAATGGACCGGAATTCCTATCCAGCCCAAAAACCGAGTGGCCAAATTTTTCTGCTCAAACTTCAGAACTTAATAATGATGTAGTCTCTGCCGAAGAAAAAAGTATATCTTTATATGTAGATATTCCAATGGACGATTTAGATAACCTTTTAAATAAATTTTCCTCTCTTGAAAAAATAAAAAGAATTTTAAGTTACTGTTTACGATTTTCGAAAATTTCAAAACCCGGTTCCCTTAAACAAACAGGCATTTTAACAATTCATGAGTTGAATGAATCGTTGATGTGTTTAATAAAACATACGCAATATTCGGTATTTTCTGATATCATAGAAATTATTAACAAAAACAAAATTTTACCTAAACCCTTTCGGAAACTTTCACTCTTTCTAGATTCTCTAGGTTTTCTCAGGGTGGGCGGCCGCTTAAAGAAATCCAGTTATATTGAATATGCCGCAAAACACCCTCTTTTGATGCCTAGCTCACATAAATTAACGATTTTGATTGTAGAGTCGGTTCACAAGCAATATTTACATCCCGGTTCAAAAACGTTACATAATTTACTTCTTCAAAAATATTGGATACTATCAGCTCGTCGAACAATAAGAAAAGTTATTTCTAATTGTTTTCAATGTTTTCGTGCCCGTCCAAATACTTACAAACCACCTGAAATGGCTGATCTTCCAAGTTTCAGAATTTCTAAATTAAAGCCATTTTCTCACGTTGCTATTGATTTCTGCGGACCTTTCTTCGTAACTATGCATCGCATAAAGGGTGCAAAATATTTAAAATCTTATATATGCGTTTGTGTGTGCACTACAACCAAAGCTATTCACTTAGAATTAACGCAGGAGCTTTCTACGTGTAGTTTTATCGCGGCATTCCGTCGATTCATTTCTCGACGTGGCATGATTCATGCGTGCTACTCCGATAACGGTCGGAATTTCATTGGAGCTCAAAATGAATTTTTGAAGTTAGCTCAAGAAACTTCTGGAACTCTAAGTTTCCAGTGGCATTTCAATCCCCCTACGGGTGCACATTTTAATGGCCTTGCCGAAGCGGGTGTAAAAATGGTTAAATCTCATTTACTACGAGTGGTAGGAGATCAGCGACTATCCTATGAAGAATTTACAACTTTGATTTGTCAAATCGAAGCTGTTCTGAATTCGAGGCCATTATGTTCTCAGAGCTCAGATCCTAATGATTTAATTCCGCTCACACCAGGGCATTTTCTCACTTTAGAACCCTTGAATTCAACAATTCCTGATGTTGATGTTTCTCATTTGAAATTAAACAGACTGTCTAGATGGCAGCTTATACAGAAAATGCAGCGAGATTTTTGGAAAAGGTACTTCGGGGAATATGTTAATACACTTCAGCAGCGTTTCAAGTGGGCTGAGCCGGCCAAAGAAATTGAGCTCGACGACCTTGTTTTGATCAAAAGCGATGTCGTTTCGCCTTTTAAATGGCCGGTTGGTCGCATTGTGGAATTATTTCCGGGAGAGGATGGACACAATAGGGTAGCTGCGGTGAAAACAGCTAATGGTATTTTCCGTAGACCCGTTGTGAAGCTTTGTCCACTTCCGAGAAATTGATTTTCAAATTATTTTCCTTTATAAAAATAATGTATTTCTATATTTGTTATTATTTTTCTTTTCTATTATTTAAATTTAATTTTCTGGTGACTTACATGGTGTTCTTTTTAAAAGGAGGAAACTTTTTTTTTCTGTTTTCTTTAGAAAAACCCATAGGGGTTTTTGTGGGCGGCTATGTTAGTGCAGCATTCAAGTTTCCCTAATTTATTTCTGAAATTGCGCATATATGCACCACTCATCTTTCAGATGACACTGTGCGCATGCGAGAGACTTTTTCTTCGACCAGATTCTTAATGATCACGGATCGACATTACGTTCGATATTTTTCCGGCTTATGAGTTTTTTAATTCTTTCAAAGCAAAAAGTGTTCAGAATTTCTTATTACAAGAACGATAGTTCAACAAGGTGTTGGTGTCAGAGTTCCAGACAAGGGGATCCCCAACTAACCAGGAATTCAGTGGATGAGGGTGAGTGTCCATCTGAGATTTGTGGTGTATTTCTAATCATTATCAAATTTACACATACAGTCTGCTAATTTTCTACCGAAGTGCTAACACAACTAATTATTTATTATTTGGCCTCGCACCAAGTCATTATTTCATCCAAATAACAGTATTCTGGCAAAGTTTAAACAGAGAGTGATACAAAATGATCATAAAATTACTAGTTGTATTAATTGTTTGCTCGTACAGTTGGGTGACAAATTTTTGTATTTTTTAAGGTAATGTCCAATGTAACATATCAAATTGAGGTTGGCTAAGGTTAAAAGACGGTTAATAAAATTCTTGCTGATGTATTATTAAACTTCGCTGTTTCTTTCAAAATTTACTTATTCTAATTATTCCAAATTTATCCCAGGAGATATTAAGGGTGCATCTATAATGAAAGCAATATACACACGTCAAAGGTCTTGGCCCCCCTTGGTTTCTCAAGAAATAAACAATATATGTTCTGGGAATGACATGAATATTTTCCTCTATTTCAACTGCAATATATTTGATAGAAAATCTTTGTTACTCTTTGCTGCACTGTTGATTTTTGACCTAACAGTGAAATGGTTGCCGACACCCATCCAATTAGAAAATTTCTTTTCCACCTGAATAGGATTCGAATGCGGACTTTCCGGTCAGGAGTCCGATGCTCTACGCACTGTCCCTTGCAGATATTACTCTGGGTCGACCAGGCACCGGTCTCCGGGCAATGCTGCCGGTTTCCAGGAAAAAGGCCACTATGGGCCTTACTAAAGTCTGTGGAATATTCAAACGTTGCGCAATCTGGTGGTTCGACAAAGACTTCTTGATATGGGGCTACTATTCTTGCCCGGTCAGACTGAGAAATTGAATGTCCCGGCATTTTCCACGGAATATTCTCAATATTACAACTCTCGTTATTCGCTGAGAACTGATTAACTTTTCAATTTATGGTTAGGTATAAACAATACTCCCCCACTTCTTGTATGGTAGTTATGAAAGCTAGACAATTTTGAAATGTTATTTTCTCCCTCCTTAATATATATTAGGGATTTTACTGACCAAGTCAGTATGGTTGAACCATCTCAAATTTTTACCAAAATAAATTCCTACAAATTTTGTACAATCTTTGGATGTAGTAACAGTATCTAAGTAGTTAAGAACGAGTTTCCTTGTAGATTTACCTATTTAAAAAAGAATACATTTTGTCTTTTCGTGGTTAATTACAAGATTATTTGTATGGCACCATTTCACAAAACAATCCAGTAAAAAATTGCACAAAATTTGAAGTTCTTCGAAAGAAGGAGCCCTAATACCAAACGATGTGTCAGCAGCAAACAAAATTATTGGGCACATTTTCGATAATGATGTAATATAATACTATTTTGCGAGCAATATCTGAATATTATTATTTATTATTATTCATTTTTAACCTCAGGAAGGTCATTTATGAACAGCAGGAACAAAAGTGGACGAAGAACGGAACCCTATGGTACCCCTAATTTCAATGTGTACTCAGATGATAAAGTTTGCCCGATTTTAACATTCGCTGGTTGATATTCAAGATAACTCTTCAACCATTCCAGAAATATACCTCTGAAACCCAGGTTATAACATTTTTCAATAATGAATTTGAAAGAGAGACTATCAAAAGCTTTCGAAAGGTTGAAAACAATCCGGCGACATGGTACCCGTTATCAAGAGATTAATATATATATATATATATATATATATATATATATATATATATATATTTATATATATATATATATATTATTATTATTATTATTATCCTGATACTCCTAGATCTTCTGTGAAGATCCCTCAGAAGCTTTCTCAGCTTGTACGAGTTAGGAGTTCAGTTGTGTTCTGTGTAGGCTTTGTTACTGCGATCTTGCGCCACTTTAGGTCACAGCACTGTTAATTTTTGACCCAACAGTGAAATGGTGGCAGATACCCGTCCAACTAGAAAATTTCTTTTCTACCTGAATAGGATTCGAACCCTGGACCTCCCGGTCACGAGTCCGATGCTCTCCCGCTGAGCTATCCACACTCATATATATATATATATATATATATATATATTTATATATATATATATATGTATATGTAAAAATAAAACTGTTTTTTTCAGGAAAACCAACTTTGTAACTTCTATGTTCTATGTCTAAGATTTTAACCTAAAACTGTCACATGTTAAGCTATTTTGTGTTAGTTCTTTGTATGTTATTATTTTATTTTGTGTATGTTATTCTGTTATATTTCAAACTAAAGAAAAAAAATTCTTCCAGAATCATGACATCAAATCGTCTATTTCTTCGATTATAAAAATAAGAATTGATAACATTCTTATATATATATATATATATATATATATATATATATATATATCTATATATATAAAAGAAAGTCGTGTTAGTTACTTCACTTATAACTCAAGAAAGGCTGAACCGATTTAGCTGAAAATTGGCAGGGAGGTAGTTTAGAGCCAGGAGAAGGACATAGGATACTTTTTATTCCGTTCTAATAAAAATATTAACTACGAATAGAAATTGATGTTTGAAGAGTTTTTGGAAATGTTTTACTTTCGATCCGATAGACTGCGCTGTCATCGCAGCATTATTCTATATTAATTTCAGTTAGTCCCGATAGTTAGTGCTGCGATCAAATTGAGAAAAATATCTGAAATTTTGTTATTATTGTGTTTATTCAAGTCGCGTGCTAATTATAATATCAACTACGAATAGAAACTGATGTTTGAAGAGTTTTTAGAAATGTTTTACTTTCGATCCGATAGACTGAGCTGTCATCGCAGCTTTATTCTATATTAATTTCAGTTAGTCCCGATAGTTAGTGCTGCGATCAAATTGAGAAAAATATCTGAAATTTTGTTGTTATTATTGTGTTTGTTCAAGTCGTGTGCTAATTAAAATATTAACTACGAATTGATGTTTGAAGAGAATTTGGAAATGTTTTACTTTCGATCCGATAGACTGCGCTGTCATCGCAGCATTATTCTATATTAATTTCAAGTAGTCCCGATAGTTAGTGCTGCGATCAAATTGAGAAAAATATCTGAAATTTTGTTGTTATTCTTGTGTTTGTTCAAATCGTGTGCTGATTAAAATATTAACTACGAATAATAATTGATGTTTGAAGAGTTTTTAAGTGTGCCTAAAAAACGATAATTTTTGCGACTTTAGAGTGGAATCGAAGTAAGTATATTTTGTATAAATTTTTTATCAAATTTACACGTGAGTTATAGAACAACTAACCTAACCTATATCTATATATATATAAAAGAAAGTCGTGTTAGTTATTTCACTTATAACTCAAGAAAGGCTGAACCGATTTAGCTGAAAATTGGCAGGGAGGTAGTTTAGAGCCAGGAGAAGGGCATAGGATACTTTTTATCCCGTTCGACAGCATTCCCGTGTGACTTGACATGTAACGTCAGTCACTATAAAACGTGGTATAACAAAAAAGAATCAGACTTGGAATAACAAAATTGACGTATAATGACAGCTATGTAATGACGTATGGATGACAATTTGATATTTGTAGGAAATCTATATATATATATAAAAGAAAGTCGTGTCAGTTACACTATTTATAACTCAAGAACGGCTGTACCGATATGGCTGAAAATTGGTGGGTAGGTAGCGTAGAGCCAGGATGCGGACGTAGAGCCAGGAGAAGGGCATAGGATACTGTTTATCCCGTTCGACAGCATTCCCGTGTGACTTGAGATAAAACGTCAGTCACTATAAAACATGGTATAACAAAAAAGAATCAGACTTGGAATAACAAAACGCAAATGACAGCTATGTAATGGACGTATGGATGACAATTTGATTTTTGTAAGAAATCAATATTAAAACTATTTCTATTAAATAAATAACAATCATAATGTTATGATGGAGCCATTGCCCATTCATATAAAAAGTGAAGTGAACTATAAAAAGCGGTATAACAAAAACGCATCAGACTTGGAATAACAAAACGCAAATGCCAGCTAAACATTGCCTAAACATCTTGTAGGATATTTCTTACATTAATAATTTCAGAATATCTAACGTAGATGTTATCTTTCATTGAATTAATTGATTTTTGATCAAACTTGTCCTATTTTCATAATTCTGGTGAGTTATATTTAATTTAGATTGTTCTTTGTCAATAATTTCACTGAAGTTTATGTATAATTCATGATAATAACAAATCTTTTCAACAAATTCTTCATCAATTTCAAATTAGATCTAAATTCAAATTACTTCTATTTATTGCAATTTTGGCTCCCTTCACATTGAATAATTGTAAATTGAAATCTCCCTGTGAATTTTATTTATTAATTGCCAACAATATTATTGATTTTTGATTACCGTTCAAAGAATTTTCATTCGACTAGTCGTTATTTATTCTGAATATGTTTTTTCTTCATAATATGAGCTTGTGAGTATTTTTATGAATTGAATTATTAATATTTCTATCAGAATGGATATTAAATATTTAATTAATTTTGGTCTGGTTACACTCTAACGAGTCAACTTTTATATACAATGGTGAGTCTTTTCCTTAATATATTTATGTAATTATTTAATTTAACTGTAAATTCCATGACAATATATAAATATATATATATATATATATATATATATATATATATATATTATTTACCTTAACTTCAAATGAAGAGGTTAAAAATCATCTGGATCTATTTTTTCGCCAGCAGAGACCAAACATTTTATGAGCGTGAAATCATTCTAATACCAAAAAGGTGTCAAAAAGTATTGGACCAGAATAGCCAATATATAATTCAATGAAATATTTTTTCAATATACGAAAATTGTCTTTCTTTTTCCCAAAAAAAGCGGAATTACTTTCCGAACAACCCAATAGAAATTTGTTTTACCTCAAATCCAATCAAATTGAACTTTCCAATAATCTAATGGATACTGCGTTTCCCACTGTTTCCGAAAATAAAATAAGCTTTCAGTATCAACCGTTACAATGATTATGCAGAAAATGCATGTTATGAGTTTACGAAAAATGTTCTAGTTCCTGGTAATGAAAAGTCCTCATCATGAATATTTATTTCAAATTTGTTCTCCTGAAAATTAGGAATGCTTAAATTCTCTTACCCTCTCCTTCTTGTGACACAGTAATGATATCATTTTTTCCAATAGAACGATAATCTCCTTCAATAACACCAGCAACGCTTGAACCCATTGTATCTTTGAAGAACACCTCGCCAGTATTGATAGATCTACAGTCAACTTTTCCATTGGACCATCCGGTTATCAACTGAGAGTATCCTAGGCCCATTAAGTCGTAGGATTGCATACTCACAGCAAAATGTTTGGACTTCAAAAAATCTGTTAGAATCATTCACTCAATATTAAATGATTTTCTCACCTTAACCCTCCATAACCTTGTATCCTGTTCATAGATACCTATTGTGCCATTAGAAACAGCATAGGCAAATCTGTTTTCTGGGAGAGATACCAGATGTGTTACTACTTCTGTTTCTATACTTTCTGATACTAAATTGTTTCCTTTGAGGATGCGGATTTTAAAGTCTTCCGAACTAACAACTAGCTGTGGAGGAATAGAACACATGGGTTTATGGTTTAGTAGAATTATATTTTGAGATCTGAGAGCATTGTTTAACTCTATTGTAAGTTTTATGATTCGCTAGATAGATATTAACTAAAATCACATTGATTTATGTTGAATTAAAAACACCCAATAACCATGGGTACATCTTCTTATCGTTTCCCATATGATGTTGTATGAGGTGTATTTATTTGAGATTTTACGTGTTCTGACTTCAAAACCACAAAAAAAAACTAGCCCTGAAAAAGATCTCAGAATGAAATCGAATTATGTCGGCGTTGTTTTAGGAAGTGTTTTTTTACATCTAGCTCTAGGCTAACGGTAATTGAAAACACGATATGAATTGTTCAAAAACAACTTACTCAATATAAGTTTCTTGAAAAAAAATTCCTAAAAACATGCAGAACATCTTCAAAGGGCAATTAAGAATTCCCACAAAGAAAACTCGTCAGCACTACTTCACGTAGTCGGCGTTGTTTTAGGAAGTGTTTTTTTACACCTAGTTCTAGGCTAACGGTAAGGGTTGGCTTCTTAAAAAACACGATATGAGTTGTTTGAAAACAAATTACTCAAAATAAGTTTCTTAAAAAAAAAATTCCTAAAAACATGCAGAACATCTACAAAGGGCAATTTAGAATTCCCACAAAGGAAACTCGTCAGCACTACTTCACGTAGTGGGCGTTGTTTTAGGAAGTGCTCTTTTACATCTAGTTCTAGGCTAACGGTAAGGGTTGGCTTTTTAAAAAACACGATATGAATGGTTCAAAAACAACTTACTCCAAATAAGTTTCTTAAAAAAAATTCCTAAAAACATGCAGAACATCTTCAAAGGGCAATAAAGAATTCCCACAAAGGAAACTCGTCAGCACTACTTCACGTAGTCAGCGTTGTTTTAGGAAGTGTTTTTTTACATCTAGTTCTAGGCTAACGGTAAGGGTTGGCTTTTTAAAAAACACGATATGAATGGTTCAAAAACAACTTACTCCAAATAAGTTTCTTAAAAAAAATTCCTAAAAACATGCAGAACATCTTCAAAGGGCAATAAAGGAAACTCGTCAGCACTACTTCACGTAGTCAGCCTTGTTTTAGGAAGTGTTTTTTTACATCTAGTTCTAGGCTAATGGTAAGGGTTGGCTTCTTAAAAAGCACGATATGAATTGTTCAAGAACAACTTACTCCAAATAAGTTTCTTAAAAAAAATTCCTAAAAACATGCAGAACATCTTAGAGGGCAATTAAGAATTCCCACAAAGGAAACTCGTCAGCACTACTTCACGTAGTCGGCGTTGTTTTAGGAAGTGTTTTTTTACATCTAGTTCTAGGCTAACGGTAAGGGTTGGCTTCTTGAAAAACATGATATGAATTGTTCAAAAACAACTAACTCAAAATAAGTTTCTTAAAAAAAATTCCTAAAAACATGCAGAACATCTTCAAAGGGCAATTTAGAATTCCCACAAAGGAAACTCGTCAGCACTACTTCACGTAGTCGGCGTTGTTTTAGGAAGTGTTTTTTTACATCTAGTTCTAGGCTAACGGTAAGGGTTGACTTCTTGAAAAACACGATATGAATTGTTCAAAAACAACTTACTCAAAATAAGTTTCTTAAAAAAAAATTCCTAAAAACATGCAGAACATCTTCAAAGAGGAATTTAGAATTCCCACAAAGGAAACTCGTCAGCACTACTTCACGTAGTTGGCGTGGTTTTAGGAAGTGCTTTTTTACATCTAGTTCTAGGCTAACGGTAAGGGTTGGCTTCTTGAAAAACACGATATGAATTGTTCAAAAACAACTTACTCAAAATAAGTTTCTTAAAAAAAATTCCTAAAAACAGGCAGAACATCTTCAAAGGGCAATTTAGAATTCCCACAAAGGAAACTCGTCAGCACTATTTCACGTAGTCGGCGTTGTTTTAGGAAGTGTTTTTTACATCTAGTTCTAGGCTAACGGTAAGGGATGCTCTTTGAAAAACACGTAATGAATTGTTCAAAAACAACTTACTCAAAATGAGTTTCTTCAAAAAAAATTCCTAAAAACATGCAGAACATCTTCAAAGGGCAATTTAGAATTCCCACAAAGGAAACTCGTCAGCACTACTTCACGTAGTCGGCGTTGTTTTAGGAAGTGCTTTTTTACATCTAGTTCTAGGCTAACGGTAAGGGTTGACTTCTTGAAAAACACGATATGAATTGTTCAAAAACAACTTACTCAAAATAAGTTTCTTAAAAAAAATTCCTAAAAACATGCAGAACATCTTCAAAGAGGAATTTAGAATTCCCACAAAGGAAACTCGTCAGCACTACTTCACGTAGTCGGCGTTGTTTTAGGAAGTGCTCTTTTACATCTAGTTCTAGGCTAACGGTAAGGGTTGACTTCTTGAAAAACACGATATGAATTGTTCAAAAACAACTTACTCAAAATAAGTTTCTTAAAAAAAAATCCCAAAAACATGCAGAACATCTTCAAAGGGCAATTTAGAATTCCCACAAAGGAAACTCGTCAGCACTACTTCACGTAGTCGGCGTTGTTTTAGGAAGTGCTTTTATACATTTATACATTTATACATTATACATCTAGTTTATTTATTTATATTTTTATATTATTATTTATATTATTATTATTATTATTTATTATATATTTATATTATATTTATACATCTAGTTCTAGGCTAACGGTAAGGGTTGACTTCTTGAAAAACACGATATGAATTGTTCAAAAACAACTTACTCAAAATAAGTTTCTTAAAAAAAAATTCCTAAAAACATGCAAAACATCTTCAAAGGGCCATTAAGAATTCCCACAAAGGAAACTCGTCAGCACTACTTCACGTAGTGGGCGTTGTTTTAGGAAGTGTTTTTTTACACCTAGTTCTAGGCTAACGGTAAGGGTTGGCTTCTTAAAAAACACGATATGAGTTGTTTGAAAACAAATTACTCAAAATAAGTTTCTTAAAAAAAAAATTCCTAAAAACATGCAGAACATCTACAAAGGGCAATTTAGAATTCCCACAAAGGAAACTCGTCAGCACTACTTCACGTAGTCGGCGTTGTTTTAGGAAGTGCTTTTTTACATCTAGTTCTAGGCTAACAGTAAGGGTTGACTTCTTGAAAAACACGATATGAATTGTTCAAAAACAACTTACTCAAAATAAGTTTCTTAAAAAAAAATTCCTAAAAACATGCAGAACATCTTCAAAGGGCCATTAAGAATTCCCACAAAGGAAACTCGTCAGCACTACTTCACGTAGTGGGCGTTGTTTTAGGAAGTGTTTTTTTACACCTAGTTCTAGGCTAACGGTAAGGGTTGGCTTCTTAAAAAACACGATATGAGTTGTTTGAAAACAAATTACTCAAAATAAGTTTCTTAAAAAAAAAATTCCTAAAAACATGCAGAACATCTACAAAGGGCAATTTAGAATTCCCACAAAGGAAACTCGTCAGCACTACTTCACGTAGTCGGCGTTGTTTTAGGAAGTGCTTTTTTACATCTAGTTCTAGGCTAACGGTAAGGGTTGACTTCTTGAAAAACACGATATGAATTGTTCAAAAACAACTTACTCAAAATAAGTTTCTTAAAAAAAAATTCCTAAAAACATGCAGAACATCTTCAAAGGGCCATTAAGAATTCCCACAAAGGAAACTCGTCAGCACTACTTCACGTAGTGGGCGTTGTTTTAGGAAGTGCTCTTTTACATCTAGTTTTAGGCTAACGGTAAGGGTTGATTTCTCGAAAAACACGATATGAATTGTTCAAAAACAACTTACTCAAAATAAGTATCTTAAAAAAAATTACTTAAAACATACAGAACATCTTCAAAGGGCAATTTAGAATTCCCACAAAGGAAACTCGTCAGCACTACTTCACGTAGTTGGCGTGGTTTTAGGAAGTGCTTTTTTACATCTAGTTCTAGGCTAACGGTAAGGGTTGGCTTCTTGAAAAACACGATATGAATTGTTCAAAAACAACTTACTCAAAATAAGTTTCTTAAAAAAAATTCCTAAAAACAGGCAGAACATCTTCAAAGGGCAATTTAGAATTCCCACAAAGGAAACTCGTCAGCACTATTTCACGTAGTCGGCGTTGTTTTAGGAAGTGTTTTTTACATCTAGTTCTAGGCTAACGGTAAGGGATGCTCCTTGAAAAACACGTAATGAATTGTTCAAAAACAACTTACTCAAAATGAGTTTCTTCAAAAAAAATTCCTAAAAACATGCAGAACATCTTCAAAGGGCAATTTAGAATTCCCACAAAGGAAACTCGTCAGCACTACTTCACGTAGTTGGCGTGGTTTTAGGAAGTGCTTTTTTACATCTAGTTCTAGGCTAACGGTAAGGGTTGGCTTCTTGAAAAACACGATATGAATTGTTCAAAAACAACTTACTCAAAATAAGTTTCTTAAAAAAAATTCCTAAAAACAGGCAGAACATCTTCAAAGGGCAATATAGAATTCCCACAAAGGAAACTCGTCAGCACTATTTCACGTAGTCGGCGTTGTTTTAGGAAGTGTTTTTTACATCTAGTTCTAGGCTAACGGTAAGGGATGCTCCTTGAAAAACACGTAATGAATTGTTCAAAAACAACTTACTCAAAATGAGTTTCTTCAAAAAAAATTCCTAAAAACATGCAGAACATCTTCAAAGGGCAATTTAGAATTCCCACAAAGGAAACTCGTCAGCACTACTTCACGTAGTCGGCGTTGTTTTAGGAAGTGTTTTGTTACATCTAGTTCTAGGCTAACGGTAAGGGTTGGCTTCTTGAAAAACACGATATGAATTGTTCAAAAACAACTTACTCAAAATAAGTTTCTTAAAAAAAAATTCCTAAAAACATGCAGAACATCTTCAAAGGGCCATTAAGAATTCCCACAAAGGAAACTCGTCAGCACTACTTCACGTAGTTGGCGTGGTTTTAGGAAGTGCTTTTTTACATCTAGTTCTAGGCTAACGGTAAGGGTTGGCTTCTTGAAAAACACGATATGAATTGTTCAAAAACAACTTACTCAAAATAAGTTTCTTAAAAAAAATTCCTAAAAACAGGCAGAACATCTTCAAAGGGCAATTTAGAATTCCCACAAAGGAAACTCGTCAGCACTATTTCACGTAGTCGGCGTTGTTTTAGGAAGTGTTTTTTACATCTAGTTCTAGGCTAACGGTAAGGGATGCTCTTTGAAAAACACGTAATGAATTGTTCAAAAACAACTTACTCAAAATGAGTTTCTTCAAAAAAAATTCCTAAAAACATGCAGAACATCTTCAAAGGGCAATTTAGAATTCCCACAAAGGAAACTCGTCAGCACTACTTCACGTAGTCGGCGTTGTTTTAGGAAGTGCTTTTTTACATCTAGTTCTAGGCTAACGGTAAGGGTTGACTTCTTGAAAAACACGATATGAATTGTTCAAAAACAACTTACTCAAAATAAGTTTCTTAAAAAAAAATTCCTAAAAACATGCAGAACATCTTCAAAGAGGAATTTAGAATTCCCACAAAGGAAACTCGTCAGCACTACTTCACGTAGTCGGCGTTGTTTTAGGAAGTGCTCTTTTACATCTAGTTCTAGGCTAACGGTAAGGGTTGACTTCTTGAAAAACACGATATGAATTGTTCAAAAACAACTTACTCAAAATAAGTTTCTTAAAAAAAAATCCCAAAAACATGCAGAACATCTTCAAAGGGCAATTTAGAATTCCCACAAAGGAAACTCGTCAGCACTACTTCACGTAGTCGGCGTTGTTTTAGGAAGTGCTTTTTTACATCTAGTTCTAGGCTAACGGTAAGGGTTGACTTCTTGAAAAACACGATATGAATTGTTCAAAAACAACTTACTCAAAATAAGTTTCTTAAAAAAAAATTCCTAAAAACATGCAGAACATCTTCAAAGGGCCATTAAGAATTCCCACAAAGGAAACTCGTCAGCACTACTTCACGTAGTGGGCGTTGTTTTAGGAAGTGCTCTTTTACATCTAGTTTTAGGCTAACGGTAAGGGTTGATTTCTCGAAAAACACGATATGAATTGTTCAAAAACAACTTACTCAAAATAAGTATCTTAAAAAAAATTACTTAAAACATACAGAACATCTTCAAAGGGCAATTTAGAATTCCCACAAAGGAAACTCGTCAGCACTACTTCACGTAGTTGGCGTGGTTTTAGGAAGTGCTTTTTTACATCTAGTTCTAGGCTAACGGTAAGGGTTGGCTTCTTGAAAAACACGATATGAATTGTTCAAAAACAACTTACTCAAAATAAGTTTCTTAAAAAAAATTCCTAAAAACAGGCAGAACATCTTCAAAGGGCAATTTAGAATTCCCACAAAGGAAACTCGTCAGCACTATTTCACGTAGTCGGCGTTGTTTTAGGAAGTGTTTTTTACATCTAGTTCTAGGCTAACGGTAAGGGATGCTCCTTGAAAAACACGTAATGAATTGTTCAAAAACAACTTACTCAAAATGAGTTTCTTCAAAAAAAATTCCTAAAAACATGCAGAACATCTTCAAAGGGCAATTTAGAATTCCCACAAAGGAAACTCGTCAGCACTACTTCACGTAGTTGGCGTGGTTTTAGGAAGTGCTTTTTTACATCTAGTTCTAGGCTAACGGTAAGGGTTGGCTTCTTGAAAAACACGATATGAATTGTTCAAAAACAACTTACTCAAAATAAGTTTCTTAAAAAAAATTCCTAAAAACAGGCAGAACATCTTCAAAGGGCAATTTAGAATTCCCACAAAGGAAACTCGTCAGCACTACTTCACGTAGTTGGCGTGGTTTTAGGAAGTGCTTTTTTACATCTAGTTCTAGGCTAACGGTAAGGGTTGGCTTCTTGAAAAACACGATATGAATTGTTCAAAAACAACTTACTCAAAATGAGTTTCTTCAAAAAAAATTCCTAAAAACATGCAGAACATCTTCAAAGGGCAATTTAGAATTCCCACAAAGGAAACTCGTCAGCACTACTTCACGTAGTCGGCGTTGTTTTAGGAAGTGTTTTGTTACATCTAGTTCTAGGCTAACGGTAAGGGTTGGCTTCTTAAAAAACACGATATAAATTGTTCAAAAACAACTCAAAATAAGTTTCTTAAAAAAAAAATTCCTAAAAACATGCAGAACATCTTCAAAGGGCAATTAAGAATTCCCACAAAGGAAACTCGTCAGCACTACTTCACGGAGTCGGCGTTGTTTTAGGAAGTGTTTTTTTACATCTAGTTCTAGGCTAACGGTAAGGGTTGGCTTCTTAAAAAACACGATATGAATTGTTCAAAAACAACTTACTCAAAATAAGTTTCTTAAAAAAAAAATTCTAAAAACATGCAGAACATTTTCAAAGGGCAATTAAGAATTCCCACAAAGGAAACTCGTCAGCACTACTTCACGTAGTCGGCGTTGTTTTAGGAAGTGTTTTTTTACATCTAGTTCTAGGCTAACGGTAAGGGTTGGCTTCTTAAAAAACACGATATGAATTGTTCAAAAACAACCAAGTCAAAATAAGTTTCTTAAAAAAAAATTCCTAAAAACATGCAGAACATCTTCAAAGGGCAATTTAGAATTCCCACAAAGGAAACTCGTCAGCACTACTTCACATGTAAAAATTAAAAATCATTAACGAGAAATATCTTAACAGAAAAACTGAATGTACTTCTCTGAAAAAACACTAGAACGCAGTGAGTTTTTGAAAATCCTAAGCTATTTATTTGATTTTATTCTAAAAATTTTTGAATAAAAATGTTTTTGGAATTGAAATTTTTAGGAGGTTGAGAAAATAAATAAATCTTCATGATATTCATAAATTTGTAATCATCCTTATATCAAGAATAAACCTCATTCAGTTTTTTCTATTGTACAGCTTAACGGCTTTCGATGTTAGTAGAGTTCAATTACTACAGAATTCTTGGCTGCGGTTTATTCAAGGTAAATATGACCCTGTGACTTATCAACTCAAAAATACCGGAATGCTAAATATGGAGAATAGGAGACGGTTGCATTCTTCTGTTCTCTTATTCGAAATTATTAGCGAAAAATCACCGCGAAACCTCTTCAATAAAATAGAAAAAAAATAAATAAATAGAGAGCAGCATAAAGGAGTTTCATTAAATGATCAATTAGATCTAAATAATTCGCCTTTACTCAATCTGTTTAAGTAACCGATTTCTTGGTAATTTTATGTTAATTATTTTATTGGGCATTAGTATAATACTGGGAATTTCAACAGTCCCGATTTTGCTCATATCTTAAGTGGGGTATAATGGTATTACTTAAGTTGGTAATTGATGCAAGGATTCTCTTAGCAATACTATTTTAAAATAAATGTTACCTCTTCCAAAGAATCTTTGTCAAAATCCATCAGAATCATAGATGTGATAACATCTCCTACAGAAGTCCAAAATATCTCATTGCCATCGTGTCCATAACCATGAATTGAAGAATTTCCTCCAACGAGAAGAATCCTGCTCTTATGTTCACCGAAATTACCTAAGGTCAATGCTTTCACACCATCAAGGCACTCTTTGAAAAATATGTCCTTATTGTCATGCACGTGATAGGCCAAGATGTGGGATAGTGTACCTTGAAATATTTTGTATAATGTCAAAATATTAAAATTAACATGTGATAATTTAAATATTTTAATAATAGCCTTCTACATATTTAATTCCATAAAATTATATTTAATGATTATAACTTCTGAAAATAAATTAAATTAATGTCATATAAGTACCACTTATATCAATTGACATATAAAATAAACATTCATTATAAGACATCCGAATGGTATAACAAAATCCAATAAATTAAATATTTTGAATAGACAAAATTTTGTTTCTGCTGATCAATCTTATGAAAATCAATATCTTTCAAAAATATCCAACATAATCTTAAGAATTTGATCATAAAACTATCTTACTTAGACTATTCAATATTATTGGATATCTAACTAAGGTACTTTATATAAAAAAACTCAAGATATGTAAAACATTACTGAAAAACAAGTTTTAAAAAGGACTTTGCTTCGTCAGTATTCAAATAATTCATATTCAATGAATATAACATCAATCAACAACAAATATTTACTTACCCTTCAATCTTCTAGAGAGACTTCTGCCGAAATAAAACCTTCAAATGTAGTGAGAACGATTCACTACACACAAAAATATATCTGTGGTTTACCCAAGGGTAAATCTAGAAGATTGAAAGATAATTTAACGGCCTCTGCTATAGCACAAGGACTATCTGTATAAAGAATGTTAAGGAAACCAAATAATTATATATTATGAATAAAAGGGTAAACCACAGATATATTTTTGTGTGTAGTGAACCGTTTTCACTACATTTAAAGATTTCATTTCGGCAGAAGTCTCTCTAGAAGATTGAAGGGTAAGTAAATATTTGTTGTTGATTGATGTTATATTTATTGAAAATGAATTATTTGAATATTGACGAAGCAAAGTCCTTCTTAAAACTTGTTTTTCAGTAATGTTTTACATATCTTGAGTTTTTTATATAAAGTACCTTAGTTAGATATCCAATAATATTGAATAGTCTAAGTAAGATAGTTTTATGATTAAATTCTTAAGATTATGTTGGATATTTTTGAAAGATATTGGTTTTCATAAGATTGATCAACAGAAACAAAATTTTGTGTATTCAAAATATTTAATTTATAGGATTTTGATTAATAATTTTTATTTATTGGATTTTGTTATACCATTCGAATGTCTTATAATGAATGTTTATTTTATATGTCAATTGATATAAGTGGTAGTTATATGACATTATTTTAATTTATTTTCAGAAGTTATAATCATTAAATATAATTTTTTGGAATTAAATATGTAGAAGGCTATTATTAGAATATTTAAATAATTTTATATACCTTCTATCAAGAATTAACCTCTTTTTATGTTATTAACATGTGAGATCATAACATGTGATTTGTAAAATGTCCCTCTTGTCTGACCAGGTTGTTCCAAATAAAAGAGTCCAGCCGGATATTTCGATGAGTATTAATTTTTCTGGAAAACCATGACAGGGTAATTTTTATTTAAAATATTTTAGTTGATTTTAGTCTTAATAGAAGTGACAATCCTCTCAAAAATCTTAATTGCCAATGGACGTGAGTGACATATTATTTCGAATATTTTGCAATTGAATTAATGAAAATGTTAAAAAACTTGTTGAGCGTTCGTTTCGATGTGAAAAATTCGCTGGAAGTGATGGGTGAAGAGCATTAAATGGTTGAGTTTCTGAACGAAGAAGTATTGAGGTGTTGATATTGTTTATCATAAGCTTTTAGACAGTTATTAAATTCTTATTCAATGTTTTTATCATTTTGTAGCACTTCAGGTGTGGTCAAAGTATTAACAATTAGAAGAAGTTTATGAATTGAAATATAATTTCTTCATCATCGAAATCTTGACGAGATCCAATAAGTTTTACTGTTTTAACAGGTTCTCTTCGCTATAATTCAATTCTCACCAGGTAATGAATGTGTTTACAGTCGTTTATATGTAGTTTTCGATTCTTTTCAGATAACTCAAGTCACCATGGTTCATTGGACTGCAGAGAAAGTAGAAATAGTCGACTTTTTATTTCAAAAATAATGAAAATTCTAGACAAACCGCAAGAATTTTAAACGAACGAAATGATAAGCATATCAGTCATATAGTTATGATTTTGTCAATTTTTAAATTGATGAACAATGGGTCCGTGATTAGTAAAAATCCTGAAAATCATCACGTATTACTGATGAAGTCACTGAAGTTGCACTTCTCAGACATGTCGAATTGGATCCTTCGTAAAGTACCAGAAACTTCAGGATTGAAAAATCTTTTCCATCCATATAGAATTCACCTTATTTGTGAACTTAACGAGGACGATCCTGATCGGTGATTACTATATCCTGAACAGATACGTGAAAATAAGTTAAATGATTCTCATTTTTGCGAGCTCGTTCCTGAGAACAGTGTACTATCGTTTCGTCCAAATGTCGTGTTTTTCGAAGATTGAGCAGAAAATGGTGTTAAACGACTAGTTTGGACTCACTGATGAAGAATCCGAGGTCAGAAGTAATTCTGACTTCGAATTCCTAAAAGAGAAAGGGGTTAAGTTTGGGGCATAAATATCTCGATAGAGTTCGTTACTGAGCAGAATCAGTTGGATAATTTCGCAGTATTAACATTTGAACTTTTCTGTTATTATCACTTTGTTGATTTTTTCAACACTACAAATACGAGTGATCTGAAATTATGGGTTTAGAAGTAATATAAAAAAACACATGTTCCTGCAAAATTTAATGAAGAAGATTAAAATAAAGACAAAATTCTCTGAGGAGGAGCACCGTTGAGCTCTCAAAACACCACAGCAAAGTTCCATTTTTGCGATTAAATTTAGCCTTCATATGTCAAATAACGACAAGAAGACAAAATTTCTTGAGGATCGTGTGTGATATGAACAAGCCGCAAAAACTCCTGACTTCACATCAGTGCTTTTTACTTTTTGTTTCAGTATGCTTCTCTGATGAATACTATTTTTTTCTGATCATAGTAATGTCCACAGACCTAACCATACTTACTGGAGTGATTCAAATTCTTGAATTCTGAGAGAACAACTCAAACAGTAACTAGAAATGTTGAATGCCTGCGATGTGATTTTAGAATAGCATCGTTGTTCTCTTTTTTCTTCCTGATAATTTGATTTTAGGTGACCCTGGATCTACCCCAAGATCTCATCTGTAGAGATTCTAGAAAATGTTGATCGAATAGAAAACGTATTTTTCCAACACGATAGTACTCCGTCCGCTACACTATGAAACCTCAATACGTGACTTTCTGAATCATCATTTTCCTGAGAATTGGATTTGAGGGAGAGATCCTATTGAAAGCCCTCCAAGATATCCTTATTTGACACCTCTACAATTTTTCACACCGAAATGAACGCCGAACAGATGGTTTTTTAGTATTTTCATAAATAAAATTGCACAACCTTCATGTCATTCGACCCCTATCAGTATCAAGCATTCTTGAGCGAGCTGCCAATCTGCTTAGAGGTTTGATCCCACGAATTTGCAATTAAACGATATCCCCCTCCAAATAAGAATTGCCATATATCAGTGTTTCCCGATAAATTCATACTAACGAAATATGCAAATGGCATTTTTTAAACAGGCAACTCTATATTTACAAGTGCCAAATTACATGCCATCATAAGAGACTCCCAATTAGTGCATTAATTTTTTCAAGAGCGACCATTTAATCGACTATTTTATTGAAGAGAGGAATTATTATTCTAGGTATTTTTCTACATACCCCTTCGCTCGCTTGTTAGTATTCCGTTGTTAGATTAATATGCAAATTGATCACAAAATTTTTCCGTCAGCCTCATCTTTTATGAAATCAAGGAATTCTAGATTGAAGAATATGCATTTGACAAATTTTAAACTTGAAATTTGACACAGTAATCAAGAATTTTTGTTAATTTTGATACATTGATATTTATGATGCGAACAGAACATTTCTAAAATTTTATAGAAGGAACAGATGAACAATCAAAACTGTGTCAGACGATATTATCTGCTGTATAACATTTTCAACTAAAATTGAAGTTCGCATCATTTCTACGAATATTTGAAACAGAATAAGTTTAATTTAAACAAATTGTAGAAATTACTATGTTTTACTAACAATACAAATATATATTACACATTTTATTGTGCCTCGAGTTTCGGGAAATGAACTATCCCATCATCAGACAACTGAAAACCTAACAGTGGTACAGAGGTATTTAAACAAAAGTGATAAATATTTTGAATATTTCAATAGATTCTAACACCTAATAGTGGTACAGAGGTTTACAAGCGGAACGTGATAAAAACCGGGTTAAAAAAGAGGGGCCTTCTAACAGATATCGGAATGTCGGCAATCGACAAAGAAGATTGTTAAACAGATGGTACCATTTAAATATCTCAAATAATTTTTGGGGTTACATAGCTCTGTACAGTCATTCATTATTTTTACGTTATTTTGTTGTACATCTCAAATATTTGGATTAACAAAGCTTCATACAGTCATTAATTATTTTTTACATTATTTTTATTGTGAACGAATTTAAAAATTTCAATAATCAAGTTTCTTTTCTTTTGAATCTACATGTAAAATTTTCTTAAGATTTTCTTTTGTCGAAAGGAATTAATGTTTTCTAAAGAATGAGTGGCAAAAGTTGAATTTTTGTTTACTTTTCATTAAATTCATTTTATGTTCGTTTAAAAAGGTTTGAAACAGATGTTACTTTTTAAATATCTTAAATATTTTCGATTTACATAGCTCCGTATAGTCATTCATTATTTTTACATTATTGTTATTGTGAACTAATTTGAAAATTTCAACAGATTCTAGATAATCGAGTTTTTTCCCTTTTGATTCTATATGTAAAATTTTAAGATTATCTATTGTGGGAAAGGAATTACCGTTTTCTAGACAATGAGTGGCAAAAGTAGAATTCTGTTTATTTTTCCTGAAACTCATTTTATGTTCGTTGAACCTCGTCTTGAAGGAACGTCCTGGTTGTCCTATATATTTATTACTGCACTGAATATAGGAGAAACAGGACGTTCCTTCAAGACGAGGTTCAACGGAGCTATGTAACCCCAAAAATTATTTAAGCTATTTAAATGGGTACCATCTGTTTAACAACCTTCTTTGTCGATTGCCGACATTCCGATATCTGTTAGAAGGCCCCTCTTTTTTAACCCGGTTTTTTATCACATTCCGCTTGTAAACCTCTGTACCACTATTAGGTGTTATCTAGAATATTCAAAATATTTATCACTTTACCACTGTTAGGTATTCAGTTGTCTAATGATGGGATAGTTCATTTCCCGAAACTCGAGTCACAAGAAAATGTGTAATATATATTTTTATTGGTAGTAGAAGTCCTGACATCATTTGGATAATTTTTGAATTCTTTTATGTTCGGGTGCTCATCTCATTTAAGTTTCAGATTCAAGATTAATAAATTCAATAGTGGAAGTCCTGACATCATTTGAATATTTTTTGAATTCTTTTATGTCCGCTCATGACACTTATGATTTAAAAGGAAAGGGTGCAGTATTCGAAGATTTCGTTTACATCAAACTGACTGCTCTTTTTGAGGTCGATGGAAAAATAATTTTAAGACCCTTTCGGCTCAGAACTGTATTTTGTAATTTTTATTTATATACAATTCTATTTAGCACATAATTTGATATGAAAATAATCTCTCTGTTTTCTGTTATCTGACAACGAGTGAAATAGGAGATTCTGTTTATCATAGTTTTATGATCTTACCTATTACCAAAATATCTTTTTCTTCATCAGGAATGAAGGTTCCAGCCACTATTGAAGTAATTGTCTGATTGATATTCAACGTAGAAATTTCTCTATTTGATTCGGAATAATTTATTCGTCCATGTACGGAAATATTTCTTCTATGTGGACTATGAATGAGAACCTAGAAAATTCCATATACAAATTAGAAAAAAGAGAGAGAGAGAGAGAGAGAGAGAGAGAGAGAGAGAGAGAGAAATATTTTCGATTTACATAGCTCCGTACAGTCATTCATTATTTTTACATGATTATTATTGTGAACTAATTTGAAAATTTCAACAGATTCTAGATAATCTTTCATTTTTTATGAAACTCATTTTATGTTCGTTGAACCTCGTCTTGAAGGAACGGACGTTCCTTCAAGACGAGGTTTGTTGACGAGGTTTAACGAACATAAAATTAGTTTCATAAAAAATAAACAAAATTCTACTTTTGCCACTCATATTCTAGAAAACGGTCATTCCTTTCCCACAATAGATAATCTTAAAATTTTATATGTAGAATCAAAAGGGAAGGAACTCGATTATCTAGAATCTGTTGAAATTCTCAAATTAGTTCACAATAACAATAATGTAAAAATAATGAATGACTGTACGGAGCTATGTTAATCGAAAATATTTGAGATATTCAAAAAGTAACATCTGTTTAAAACCTTTTTCAACGAAAATAAAATGAATCTAATGAAAAGTAAACAAAAATTCAACTTTTGCCACTCATTTTTTAGAAAACAGTAATTCCTTTCGACAAAAGAAAATCTTAAGAAAATTTTACATGTAGATTCAAATGAAAAGAAACTTGATTATTGAAATTTTCAAATTCGTTCACAATAAAAATAATTTAAAAAATAATGAATGACTGTATGGAGCTATGTAAATCCAAATATTCGAGATGTACAACAAAATAACGTAAAAATAATGAATGACTGTACGGAGCTATGTAAACCCAAAAATTATTCGAGATATTTAAATGGGTACCATCTGTTTAACAACGTTCTTTGTCGATTGCCGACATTCCGATATCTGTTAGAAGGCCCCTCTTTTTTAACACGGTTTTTTATCACGTTCCGCTTGTAAATCTCTGTACCACTATTAAGTGTTATCTAGAATCTATTGAAATATTCAAAATATTTATCACTTTTGTTTAAATACCTCTACCACTGTTAGGTCTTCAGTTGTCTGATGATGGGATAGTTCATTTCCCGAAACTCGAGTCTTGAGTAACAAGAAAATGTGTAATATATCTTATTTGGTAGTAAAACATAGTAATTTCTACAATTTGTTTTAATTATGATCAACTACCAAATAGTAACGACTGAAACAATTCAGTATCTGAGTTTCCCCATAACAAAATTTCATATGACATACACAAAAGTGTAGTAAACATCAATTAGTGATTGTAGAGGAATCGAACTTCTAGTTCTACTAATGACATATGGCATAAAAAGAAATTCAGTTTTTTTGCAGACAAACCGTAAATTTCAAAAAATTTCGATGTTTTTTATTATCCATCGATCCAATATTCTCGATTTTTTTCGGTACGAAAGTGAATATTCTATTCTGATTAGCGACCGTTAAAACTTTGAACTGCAACTCGCCTTTAAAATATTATAAATAAGAATAATTTGAACCATTTCTTTCAGTGCAAATACAAGATTTTAAGAATAGTATTAAGAGTTCCTCCACTGAATAGTTCTAACATTATTCTACAACTAGGTCGAAAAGAATGATATGCTAATATAATCTAGGTATTGAATGTTTTTTGTGAAAATCTCAACAATGGCAAGCGATAATTGGAAAAAAATTATATTTTGGAATAGCAGTGTTTTTATTAACTTCTGAAATATAAGGTTATATGAAGCAAATGTTTGGATGTGCCCAAATAAAATATTGATCATTAATTTTTTCAGATAATTTCACTGTTTCCAATCAAAGTGTTAGAACAATACGATCATAATGTATTGAGAAAATCTTTGACATTATTTGATCGATTCTGTCTTTACTTAGTGAAAACTCATTTTAATTAAAAAATATATAGGAAAAGGTATTTTATTCCCACAAAAATGTTTGTTCACCACGATGTGGTTTCTTCAGGTATTAACATTGTTCTGACTAGTCAGTACATACTGAAATACTGAAGAAGCCACATCGTGGTGAAACAATTGTTGTAGCACATTTTTGTGGAAATAAAATACTGTCTCCTATATATTTTTTAATCTTTGAAATTATGTTTCCTGTATTGTCGCACTCCTACAACAATTCATCCTATCAAAAATATTTTGAATATAATAATTGCTATATTTGGTAATTACTCTAAAAAATTGAAAAGTCATTCAATCATATTTATTAAATAAAATGTTGCACTCGAAAATACTTAAGAAATTGTTACAAATTTCGTACTTAACTTAAAATAATTTTATAGAAATCCACCCACCTTATCTGTTGAAGTGGCAGCTGTCAGACAATGATGTGTGCCGTCATATTTCCCTACAGTAACTAATCCTGGTATGATTTTATAATTGAGTTCTAAAGTGAATACAGGCCTAATACATTTATCCATTTCTCTAAAATCAGACTCACACAAATAGATACAACAAGAATACTGCCCTTTCCAGTACAATCTAAACCGTAACTAAGTTACGTTTCTATACAAACAAATTACGGAGTCGGTAGGAAGTCGATGGTTAAGAATGGCAAGTTTGAGAATAAATAGTTATTGAAGGGATTAATTATTTCTCATTATTTAAATATTTTAATATTAGCCTTCTACATATTTAATTTCAAAAAATTATATTTAATAATTATAACTTCGGGAATTAAATTGAAATAATGTCATATAAGTACCACTTATATCAAACGACATATAAAAGAAACATTCATTATAAGACATCCAAATGAAATAACAAAATCCAATAAATAAAAATTGTTAACCCAAATTCTATAAATTAAATATTTTGAATAGACAAAATTTTGTTTCTGCTGATCAATCTTATGAAAACAAATATCTTTCAAAAATGTTTAACATGATCTTAAGAATTTCATCATAAAACTATCTTACTTAGAATATTCAATATTATTGAATATCTAACTAAGTTACTTTCTATAAAATCTCAAGATATGTAAAAACATTACTGAAAAACAAGTTTTAAGAGAGATTTTGCAAAGTCAGTATTCAAATAGTTCATATTCAATAAAATATAACATCAATCAACAACAAATATTTACTCACACTTCAACAATTTACAAAACCTCTGGTAAATGAATACTGAAAAATTTAAATGTAATATAAGGTTAAGTTACAAATAAATAATTCTGTGGTTTACCCTTGATCTAAAAGATTGAAAGACAATTTAACGGCCTCTGTTATAGCACAAGGACTGTCTGTATAAAGAATGTTAAGGAAACCAAATAATTATATATTATAAATGAAATAACATAAATAGAGGTTAATACTTGATAAAAGGTATATAAAATTATTTAAATATTTTGATATTAGCCTTCTACATATTTAATTTCAAAAAATTATATTTAGTAATTATAACTTCAGGAATTGAATTGAAATTGAAATCTATTTATGTTATTTTATTTATAATATATAATTATTTGGTTTCCTTAACATTCTTTATACAGACAGTACTTGTGCTATAACAGAGGCCGTTAAATTGTCTTTCAATCTTTTAGATCAAGGGTAAACCACAGAATTATTTATTTGTAACTTAACCTTATATTACATTTAAATTTTTCAGTATTCATTTACCAGAAGTTTTCTAAATTGTTGAAGGGTGAGTAAATATGTGTTGTTGATTGATGTTATATTTTATTGAATATGAATTATTTGAATACTCACGAAGCAACATCTCTTTTAAAACTTGTTTTTCAGTAATCTTTTACATATTTTGAGATTTTATAGAAAGTAACTTAGTTAGATATCTAATAATATTGAATATTCTAAGTAAGATAGTTTTATGGTGAAATTCTTAAGATTATGTTAAACATTTTTGAAAGTTATTTGTTTTCATAAGATTGATCAGCAGAAACAAAATTTTGTCTATTCAAAATATTTAATTTATAGGATTTTGGTTAACAATTTTTTTTTATTGGATTTTGTTATATCATTTGGATGTCTTATAATGAATGTTTATTTTATATGTCATTTGATATAAGTGGTTCTTATATGACATTATTTTAATTTAATTCCTGAAGTTATAATTATTAAATATAATTTTTTGAAATTAAATATGTGGAAGGCTAATATTGAAATATTTAAATAATGGTTATCAGGTTTTGGAAAGACCTTAGTAATATTAAGACTTTACATGGAATTGCTTTCTGTTCAATATCCTCAGTGTCATCACTTGAATAAGTGCCGAACGGTCCATAAATGGATTATGATAGAGGTTTACTTATAGACTGAACGCCTTGAAGCTCTAGATTGAATGTGGATGTTGCGAGGGAGCTTCCACCTTTTAGTTCGGGAAATGGCGTTTCGTTTCCGAGCATGCGCATCTGAAACTCATCAGACAGGCTTGATGCCCAGGCTCTGCCTGTTACGCCGGTGACCATTGCATCCGCTTGGATCGCTGATTTTCAAACGCATTGCCTTACTCTATTTGAACCTAGCGGGGACGGTTAGTCACGATTCTTATGACTGGTCGGGTCCTCTATCGGTACGCCGGTCAAACTACGATTGAGCAAGGCAGGTTTCTGGACGGGGAGCGAAGAAGTCGTTCGCTACACACTCCCCCTCCAGTGAGCGTCGATATGATCACGGAATAGGACGTTGGGTGCAGGCAAGGATACAGTTCGCCGCTGGGCTGGTCGTGGTGCCATCTCCAGCGGGGATCTGTGGAACGAAAGGAAAGAGCCATCTCGAGAATATGGATAGGGGGCAATTAGGGCCACCTAATGAATGGTTGGTTCGCTCTTAAAGCAAACCCTCCCAATCACGTCGGAGTCACCAATGAAGCTCTCGAATGAATGCGGATTTTGCGAGGGAGCTTCCACCTCTTAGTTAGGGAGACGGCGTTTCGTTTCCGAGCATGTGCATCTGAAACACATCAGACAAGGCGTGATGCGCAGCTCTGCCTGTTACGCCGGTGACCATGCGTCCGCTTGGACTTTCAAACGTATTGCCTTACTCTATTTGAACCTGGCGGGGGCGGTTAGTCACGATTCTTATGACCGGTTGGGTCCTCTATCGGTACGCCGGTCAAACTATGACAGACCAAGGCAGGTTTCTGGAAGAGGAGCGAAGAAGGTGTTCGCTACAGCCTATTTCTTAAATAGAATTCGACATTATCCACTACAATGTCATGAGGTTCCTATTCTGCGTTTCTTTTTATCGTATAATTTCTTCCTTACTCGGAAAATATCAGATTTCGTTGATAGATGGATCATTGATTTCACAGAGCATTTTGAAATTTGAAGTCTCCATTTTTCGGGCGCTCCTCATTTCATCGTGTTTAGTGCAAAGAGCAAACCATTTTGGATATATACAATCATGACGCTTCTGAAGATTTTCTGGAAACACGGGTTAGAATAGTTGAGAGTTCTAGATTTATAGTTTGTTGTATCATACTTTTCAGGGTAGACATTCGCCTGAAGAAGACCTTCTTTATTGAAAGAATTAAGCGTTGAGCTCAGTATTGGGCGGAATTGTGAAAGTTAAAAACTATTATAAAAAGAAGCATAAGAATTTTTGGAAGAATATTGCTCTATCACCAATACGCTTCTGATAATTTGAGGTGATTCTAACTCTCGCTTAGGAAGGAAAGTGACAGAGTCAAAAATACAATAAAAAATTTCCCGGTCAAGAAAAGAAACGGAGAGTCTGAGCGTTTTTCTGATATGTCGACACAGATCCTGAAAGTGGTTCTGTTTAGTTTTCAATTGCCCATACTGTTTAAAACTGAACATAAATTTGAATGAGCTAGTTGCTTTACGTTGGGATTGAGACAGTAAATGTTTTGGTGGTAGTCACAATACTTTTCTATATTTACTTTCGTCAAGAAATATTGACTATTATTTTACCATAACTTTCTTTTCGAAGAAATTTTATACAAAAAATTGCTTTTTTCCACCAATATATATGTAAAAATAAAACTGTTATTTTTAGGGAAAACAACTTTGTAACTTCTATGTTCTATGTCTAAGATTTTAACCTAAAAGTGTCTTAGTTAGTTGTTAGAAATGTGAATCGAGAAACCCGAAGAAACAGGATTGTTTTTGATTTCTTCCAGGTTAGTAAGCAATTTTTTTCATTTATTTCTTTGTATGTTATTATTTTTTTTGTGTAAGTTATTCTGTCATATTTTAAACTGAACTGTTATATTTTTAAACTGAACTTCCAGAATAATGACATCAAATCGTCTATTTCTTCAATTATAAAAATAAGACTTGATTACATTCTTATAAATCAAAAACGTAAGATATAATGACGACATCCATGAAGATTTGCATCGCTTTGGGAGCATCCAAGACTGATAAGAAGAAAAATACATGCAAATTCAAATGGATCCAAACTACGGGAACGGAAAATACATTTTATGAAATACCAGAGGACAAACAGGATATATCTGACCATTATGAACTTTTGGCTCTACCGAAGGTGAAGAATATCTTCAAATCGATTAAAGTAAGAGGTTCATTTCGTACGTGTGTCATTTCATTAACTACGGAATTGAAAGAAATATATTTTGATGCCGAAGAAGATGTGATGTTCAAGAATGAATATTTACAACTGATTTATTCACCCGCATACGTGAGAACAGTGTTTGGACAAGTCTAACCAAAACCACAGGATACGGTAGAACTTTCAAGAAAAAGCAAGGATTTCAAGAGGATAAAGGAGGATTTTGTGCTGAATAATTTTTATGGTAAGAGTGTTTCAGTGAATTTATGGTTCGAAAAATTCGAGACGGAATGCTTACGTTGTGAAGTAGAAGAATATAGAGACAAAACTTTGATTTTACGGTTGTTTCTGAATGGAATAGCGAAAGAATGGTTTGATTTTAAATTGATTACATTAGGTTTAGACAAAAGTTTTCAAATACGGAGAGATAACTGCTTAAAGAGTTTTTGTGAAACGAATTGGCATAAATATAGAGAGGCCTATTCATTTAGGTACATAGGAGGAAGTTTAGTTGACTACGCTTTTAATAAAGAAAATTTGTTGTTGGATCTCCGAAATAATTTTCCAACTGACATATTAGTTGATTTAATTGTGACAAGTTTGCCGAATATTTTACAAGATAGAATTGATCGATCAAATGTAACAACTTTCGAGAAATTATTGGGTGAGCTGCGAAAGCTAGAAAATTCAAAAAAATATGACAACGACCGAAATGAAGAAAACCATAGAATGAATAAATCTGCCGAACAAATTCCTTCCTATTCACCAACAAATAGAAAACCAGTTAAGAAGGAACCATGCTCAATTTGTGAGAAGAATGGTTTTTCAGGTAGATTTCACCCGGAGACTTCATGTCGGCTAAGGAATAAATCCAATAATTTTGAACAAAAGAACATACCTGGTAACATAAAAACTGTAAACAATGTTGGGGTACAGGATGAATTAAATCAGGCCATTTCAAACAAAAAAAAAAATAAGACTGCTGCCATTGATAAAATTGAAGGTGTTAATAAATAATAATGAATTATGTGGAATTTATGATTCGGGCTCAAATGTTAGTCTTCTGAATACCAAAGTAGCAGAAAAGTTATGTCTACGTATTCAAGATAATAGAAACACATTCAAAACTGTCAATGGCAAGGCAAAATTTCCAGGAAAAATAATTACAAACATGAGAATCAATAATATCAAAAAAGAAGTTGTACTTTTTGTAGTTAATGAAAAAAATTTCGAGTATTCTACTCGGACTGGATATTATTTCCAATTTTCAATTAAAACCAGATTTTGATTTGAATATTTATCAAAGATTAGATATGAATGAAGAGAGAAAGATCGATTGTGTCCATATAACTTAATAATAATAATGATAACAATGATTACACCATCAATTTCAATGAAGGGATACCAACAGAACTTTTCGAAGCAAAATTAGATCATTTGGAAACGAATCAGAGAAATAAAATTGAAGTTTTAATAAATAAATATGACCATATTTTTGCAAAACACAAGTTTGATATTGGTCAGGTGCAAAATAATGAGGCACATATAAAACTTTCAGAACACAAATTTATAGCAAAAAAAAACCATACAGATGCTCAATGGAGGATTGAATTCCAAATAAGAAGATTGTTGAAAGCGAATCTGATTGAGGAGAATCAGATTCGGGAAAACAACTTTGTAACTTCTTTGTTCTTTGTTCTATGTCTAAGATTTTAACCTAAAAGTGTCACATGTCTATTTAGTTAGTTGTTAGAAATGTGAATCGAGAAACCCGAAGAAATAGCATTGTTCTTGATTTCTTCCAGGTTAGTAAGCTATTCTTTTTATTTAATTCTTTTTATTTCTTTGTATGTTATTATTTTATTTTGTGTATGTTATTCTGTTATATTTTAAACTAAAGAAAATAAAATCTTCCAGAATCATGACCTCAAATCGTCTATTTCTTCAATTATAAAAATAAGAATTGATTACATTCTTATATATAATATATATATTCAGTACAATCAGACTCTTCGTTACATTGAGGATATTGACTAAACATAAGTCGTACAAATTTATTTATGATCACTTAAGAAAGACTACGCTTTCGTTCAATTCATACATTCATTAACAATTCTGTCCACTTATAGCTCCGCTGAATCTGACCGCCCAAAAGTTCATTAACTCCTTGCAGTGGTAACTGTATCCGAGCATGCACAGCTGATACCGGAACTGCAGAAATCGAAATGCCGGAGTGAAATCGCAGACGTCCGTGCCTTCCGGCGATCTCAGTCGCTTCTTCGGTTCCGGTAGAACGCCAGAAAACTTGCTGATCGGTGGCAAACGAAGCGAAGATGACCACGTTCAGACTGCGCAAGAGGATAGAGAAAACGCGAGATTGCGATTTGTTTACACTTTTGATATGTGCGATTGCCATCGATGTGAAATCGTACAGCTGAAATAGGAAACATTGAGCAAAACCGGGATTGCTAACGCTCAAAATTATTCCTGAAATGAAAGAGAAATACAGTGCAAACTCGTTAATTTGTACAAAAAATTCTGGGTTGTTCATATAACAATAACTTCTTATGTTTATGAAGATCGAGAAATATAAATTTTTCATATGTTTCCTCAGGTTTTATTTCTTAATGAGTACATGAATATCAATACGCTTAATGTGATAAAGAGTTCATTGTTATGAAGAGAATATTTCAAAATGAATACATTCTTCTTTGTCGAGAAAAGTTCTGATATTTTGGACTGTGTTCTTCGAAGCCAATTTCGCTAACACATATTTTTCATGAAAATATTAAATGAGATTATACTGATTTTTATAAATTTTATGTTTATTATAATACAACGATGTAGAATCTTCAGTAAGGTTATATATCTTACATTTTTGAATAACTGAATTTGTTTTAGAAATCGGGTTTTTTATATCATTGTAGGTACACATTTTTTTTATTGTGGTTGTGAAGCTTGAAACAGGAAAATTGTCTGTCTGACAAAAAAATAAAGATATCTCGTCTCATGAGCTGTTTCGGCAAAACTGATCGTAGCAAATCATCTTCCCTTATTAAATTTGGATCATTGCAACCTTGGTATTCATCAACATTATTTAATAATCTGGGGACTTAACTTGTTCTATGCCTCAGTTGAATTCATTTTCAAGTCCCGCAAATATTAATTTGTTAAGGGCAGATCCTACTAATAATGAAGTTTGGTGAGTCAGAGCGCATTCTGATCAATCGGTTGGATGAAAGACATTCGGTGGCATGAACATCATGAAAATATTCACACCAATTTATTCGAATTGCTTAGCCAATTGAAGCAACGGTAACTTGTCTAAAAGAAGCAGCGCTTTCTCAAGGATATTTTGGATTATCATAAAGTTTCTGACCTATGGAACAAATAATTGGAAACAACATTATTTGAAAATTATGCTTGTCTTTCATGCGTTTCTTCTGTTTAGGCATACAAGAGGATTGTATGTAAATGTTCTTGAAATATCTCGGATTCTTTGCCAAGTCAATTACCTGAAAGCAATATAAACCTAAATATGTGATTCGTTGTTTTTAAATATTTGTACTGAATTCATAGGAACCAACCTACTAGTTCAACTCAAGCCGTAAGAAGACGGTTCTCATAATGGAGTTTTTTGAGTCATAGCGCATTCTGATCAATCGGTTGGATGAAAGACATTCGGTGGCATGAACATCATGAAAATATTCACACCAATTTATTCGAATTGCTTAGCCGATTTATGCAACGGTGACTTGTCTAAAAGAAGCAGCGCTTTCTTAAGGATATTTTGGATTATCATAAAGTTTCTGACCTATGGAACAAATTGTTGGAAACAACAGTATTTAAAAATTATCCTTGTCATTCATGCGTTTCTTCTGTTTAGGCATACAAAAGGATTGTAAATGTTCTTGAAATATCCGGATTCTTTGCCAAGTCAATGACCTGAAACCAATATAAACCTAACTATGTGATTCGTTGTTTTTAAATATTTGTACTGAATTCATAGGAACCAACCTACTAGTTCAACTCAAGCCGTAAGAAGACGGTTCTCATAATGGAGTTTTTTGAGTCATAGCGCATTCTGATCAATCGGTTGGATGAAAGACATTCGGTGGCATGAACATCATGAAAATATTCACACCAATTTATTCGAATTGCTTAGCCGATTGATGCAACGGTGACTTGTCTAAAAGAAGCAGCGCTTTCTTAAGGATATTTTGGATTATCATAAAGTTTCTGACCTATGGAACAAATTGTTGGAAACAACATTATTTGAAAATTATGTTTGTCATTCATGCGTTTCTTCTGTTCAGGCATACAAAAGGATTGTAAATGTTCTTGAAATATCTCGGATTCTTTGCCAAGTCAATGACCTGAAACCAATATAAACCTAACTATGTGATTCGTTGTTTTTAAATATTTGTACTGAATTCATAGGAACAAACCTACTAGTTCAACTCAAGCCGTAAGAAGACGGTTCTCATAATGGAGTTTTTTGGGTCATAGCGCATTCTGATCAATCGGTTGGATGAAAGACATTCGGTGGCATGAATATCATGAAAATATTCACACCAATTTATTCGAATTGCTTAGCCGATTGATGCAACGGTAACTTGTCTAAAAGAAGCAGCGCTTTCTTAAGGATATTTTGGATTATCATAAAGTTTCTGACCTATGGAACAAATTGTTGGAAACAACAGTATTTAAAAATTATCCTTGTCATTCATGCGTTTCTCCTGTTTAGGCATACATAGGATTGTAAATGTTCTTGAAATATCTCGGATTCTTTGTCAAGTCAATGACCTGAAACCAATCTAAACCTAAATATGTGATTCGTTGTTTGGAAATCTTTGTACTGAATTCATAGAAACAAACCCCAAAAATACATAAATTCGTGGTAGTACGATGTCGAAATGATTTTTCTTTTTTTTAGTTTTTATAATGGAATATATTTACTTCATTTCATTGTTTCATTGCCCTACTTGGGTGATATAAATGACAAAGTAGCAAAGTGTCCTTCAAAATCAGACATCAGTAACACCTTTAAACCAGTAAACAAAATATCAGCCTCTACTGTCCTTTACTCGCAATTTGTTTTGAAGTTTATCACTGTGTTTGATATATATCGTTGTGTTGTGTGTTAATTGTGATTGATAAAAATGCCATCAGTGAGGTGTTCAAATATTGGTTGGAGGACGCGTTACTCAAGACGAGTTCGTAATCATCGAGACAGTCAGACCGAAAGAGGAGCGAGTGGAGAGGTTCTCAATCAAGATCTGCACCAGCTCCGGTAGAAGCCATATTACCGATCTTAGGCGAGATACAACAAAATATCAACTTTGAGTGTTAGGCATTTAGATATGATCCCACAGTGGATTATGCGGGGAATATATTGGCCTCTTTTGGAACTATGAGCACTATTTGTCAATACTGCAATGCTCTCAGATATCGAAACGAACTCCCAGGATTATGTTGTTTGAATATAAAAATCAAATTGCCACAACTGACTACGCCACCTGAACCTCTGAATTCGTTACTTTTAGGACAAGAACTTCTATCTAAACATTTGTTGCAGAATATTCAGCATTACAATAGTGTGTTCCAAATGACATCATTCGGTTCAAACATAATTGAGGAACGAGTTTTCAATCCAAATTTGAAGGTATGTTTTTTCTATATCAAACATCTCACACATTAATCATAGCATATACCTGCGAATATGAAAATTCTGTTGAGACTCATAAACAGAGCGTTCTCAATTGTTTTTTTTTATTTTTCACTAGCGGACCCGACAGACTTCGTCCTGTCAAAAAGATTTGTAATGTGGCAGTTTTTTGTTCCTACGTATTTTATAGTCGGGGCAAAAAATTCTCCTGAACAGAACCGTCACCCTGGTGATAGGGCGTTGTGAATAAAAAATAATTAAATAAAACATATTATATAAGGATTTGAAAGGAATCGCTTTATTGTTAATCATGTGAATCATAATTATTAACAAAAAATAGTTTTATTATCATTGTAGTGCTTTATGATATACGATGTTTTTTGTTTGATTACCTGGCGCATAGACAAACAAATCTGATGGTTTTCCAACATGGGAACAGGCAACATACAATTGACCATGTGAGAAACCTGGGTTTTCCAGATTAATACACTTAATGATTGCCCCTGGGACTTGTTTATGGTCATAGCAAAAGCAAGCCGCACTGGAAACTGTAGTCGTTTAAACTAAAATGGCACATCAGTCGGAATCATAGGGATGCTCCTTTATACTTTCCTTTGAGTATAGTTGCTTCTATCACGTTGTTTAGTAATTTTTTTATCGCTAACCGTGTTCCGTTGCAATGACGCGGTTGCTTGATATTTCGCAACATTATAACAACCGATCCAATCTTTAATTGAAGATTGTGAGGTGGCAATCCTGGCAAGTCCAGCGAGTTTAAAAATTCCGGTGGATAGTTGACTACATCATCTTGGTTAGTAGTCGAATCAACTGATTTATATATCCTCGATTCGCCTGTAATTTGTTCTTGAATTTTGAAATTTAGTTCATTTACATCAATGTTTCTTGCAGCCAATATAGCTCGTTCGCTCAACCAATCATGGTTTCTGTAATTTTGAGAAACATCTGGAAACACCTTCTGAATGAGTTCATCTTTTGATCAAGTTAACTGACAAATACTTTGAGGAAAGTTAATGCCAGTCCACGTGTCTATAGGGAATTTGCCATTACCAATGTCAATGAGTTGTTTAGAGAATATGTTTCCAGATTAGTCATTTCGCAACTCGACACGCATATTCTTGCTTACGTGAAGTACTTTGTCATGTTTCCACAAATTGGAGGACTTTAGACATGCATTGAGTTCATCTGCTGGCGTTGATCGTGGAATCACTGGCAATGTTTGACGAAAATATCCTGCTAATAAAATCAATGCACCACCGAATCGGTTATAATTGCTCCGTAGATCTTTTAAGGTTCTGTCTAAAGCCTCCAAAGATTTTTTATGTGCCATCTTGCATTCATCCCAAACAATAATTTTACATTACTGCAAAACGTTTGCCATTGCAGAGTTCTTCGAAATGTTGCAGGTTGGAGTTTCATTGCTTTGCATATTTAATGGCAATTTTAGTGCTGAATGGGCTGTTCGACCACCTTCAAGCAAAGTTGCTGCAATTCCCGACGAAGCGAGTGCAAGTGCAATTTTATTTTGTGAGCGAATTGTTGCTAATATTATAGAAATCAAAAAAGTTTTTCCTGTAGCACCAGGTGCATCTAAGAAGTAAATCCCGCCAGTTTCATCATTTGTTACTTTCATAAGAGTAACAAATACACACTTCTGTTGTTCATTCAACAGTGGAAGGTTTGTTTGAATTAATTATTTCAAAGTGTTGAGATCATACAGTTTTTATCGATGCAACTCTTGGTTAAAAGCATCATGCATTGGACGATTAGGCGCGGTCAGACCTACTTGAATTAATAGTTTGTTTGATATCATCAAGCACATGTCCTCAATTGAAATCAATGCTTCATTGTAAAATTCTTCAGTGATTTGTATATTTGGATCTCCCATTCTATTCTGTATTTGATACAAAATATCATCACACATATAATCCTTGTACTTGATCCACAAATCAATTGGGTTTGATGGGAAGCATGTAGATATGATTATTGAAAACAATGTTCATATTTGATGAGCGTGTGATGATATTACAGCATCATTGAGAGTTTGATCCCAATGAGCGTCATTTTCTAGCAATTGCAAACGTTGACGGGCTCCTCTGTAGGATCCACACAATTCACCATCAACAGTTCGTAAATGTTGGAATGACGTGAAAACTGATGCATTTTATGTCGCGTGTCGATAGTAAAACAAAAGAAATTTAATATGAACTTTATACAATAGCAATAAAGCTCAAATCGACTACGTTTTAGCTAGAAAACGTTTGTATGGGAAAAAGAAAAGGGCTATTTTAAGGGTTTTTCCGGCAATTATTCGAATTTTTCTCGCCGTAAAAACCATCCTTGAACTTCAACGAACATAAAAAAAAAATTGGCCAAATTGGTCCAGGTGTTGTTGAGTTATGCGCTTACCAACACATTTTGCGATTCATTTTTATATTTTTGATTGTCTCGGTCTTTACTTGACGGAAATTCATCTTCAATATAAGAAAAACAAATGTTAACTTCCGCTATTTTATTGATTTTAACAACAATTGTTTCGTCATACCATGACTTCATCAGGTGAGTATTTAAACTGAGGTATACAATGCAAAAGATGACCTTAAATATACAGCTCTGGTACAAAAAATAGAGGAGTGGAAAGAGAGGTATACAATTAATGAAAAATATTAAGTAGGGGGGATCTATTTAAATCTATTTGATCATTCAATAAAATTTGTCTTTTATTATATGTATTGATTTCTAAAGTTTCTAACAGATTTAGTTTCTGACTTTTGTTTTCGATATGTAATATTTCATAGTTCATATTTAAATTATGGCCAGTCTCTAACGAATGGTTGGCATAAGTTGAATTCGGTTTATTATTAATGTAACATTTTTCATGTTCTCGTATCCTTGTTTGGAATGAACGGCCTGTCTGTCCCACATATACACATGGGCAATCACTACATGTTAACTTGTAAACTCCAGGAGTTTACAAGTCTCGCGATATTGTAATTCAATAACGTGATATTGGTAAACTTCTACTGGTCTCATTTCGTTTCTACCAAACTTTTGTCAGTTCACAACGTCAAAGGACGAATTAAAAACAAAAGCTTTTCCAGATATTCAGATGAATTATAAAAACCCTGTTTGGCTCAGTGAACGAGCACTTTTGGCGCCAAAATATTAGGATGTAGATTAGGGTGGGTCAAAAAAATTGATTCTTTTTTTTTACAAACGACACGGAAAAATGGGTTGCTAGACACCTTAAAAAAATTCTCACCAAGCCTGAGTTCTTAATTTTTATAGGAAGATCCTCCGCATCGCAGTTTTGTATTTTTTTTCTCAGTCCAATAGAAAAAAAATTCATACCTCATCATTTATCGATTGAACAGAAAAATGTTCCAGGAGAATTTTTTTGGAAATTTAATGCTCTACAGAAAAGGTATCTTATATTTTTTCCGTAAACCTCACCATTTGAAAGATATTAAGGATTTAATTTTGATTATCTTAAGACAAATTTCATTTTTGTTTATGAATTTTATAACCCAACAATAAATGATTTTTACAAAATGCGCAATACAAATTTTTGTTGGAAATTAACTGCCCTATAAAAATGATTCCCTATGTTTTGGCGATGAAATTAACCGTTCAAAAGATATTCATCATCAAACTTTCATGTGTACGGATTTTAAAAGTTTTTGGTTAGATATTCGAAAAATTTCAATTTAATTTATAAATTTCATATGAATTTCATTTTTTGTCATTAATATAAGTATTATTTGATTTTTATTCTCGAAATTATCAAAATTTGTCTTCAATTATTCTAAACATTTTATTTTCAATCATTAGAAATTACGATCCTAGGGAAAATTTCTCCTCTAGAGAATTTTTGTTTTGTATTTTATTTCATCTGTTTGAATTGTGAACTAGCGCAACCTACTTTTTTCTTTATCGTCATATTGTCGTTGGTTTGTATAATAAAATGTTGTAAATACTTACGACTTTCATCTACTTCCATCATAGTCATAGTTCTGTTTGATTTATTTGGGTTATTAAAAAGATTTTCTATCCGGATATCACTTTTTTAATTTGAATATAGCTCTTGAATATCATTACCAAGCAGTTTTAATGATTTATTATCGACAATATCAAATAATGCTGAAAGTTCATTCTGAAATTTTATTTCATTTTTGTATCGTGCTGATGATTTCTTTCGCACAAAAGATTTTTGCAATTTCAACCATCGATTATGATAGCGAAGAATTTTTTTTATGACATTAGTCGATTCACTAGTCGGAATCTGGTTGTTTTTCCATAATTCAACAACTTGATCAGCTGCATTTTTGGCACTTTGATAGAACATTTCAAAACTTTGAGCTGATAAAAAAACACTCATAACCTCTTTCACTGTTGAATGTAACTTACGTTCTGAAATTTTTTGCACAGGTTTTCGGATGAAATGAATTTCCTTTTCCATATTTTCGATAAATATCAAGTTCATTTCCAACAAAAATTTGTATTGCGCATTTTATAAAAATCATTTATTGTCGAGTTATAAAATTCATAAGCAAATATGAACATTGTTTTAAAGTAATCAAAATTAAATCCTTAATATCTTTCAAATGGTGAGGTCTACGGAAAAAATATGAGATACCTTTTTTGTAGAGCATTAAATTTCCTAAAAAATTCTCTGGGAACATTTTTCTGTTCAGTCAATAAATGATGAGGTATGAATTTTTTTCTATTGGACTGAGAACAAAATACAAAACTGCGATGCCGAGGATCTTCCTATTAAAATTAAGAGCTTATGCTTGGTGAGAATTTTTTAAAGGTGTCTAGCAACCCATTTTTCCGTGTCACTTGTAAAAAAAATAATAGATTTTTTTGACCCACCCTAATATATTATTATTACTATTATTAATATATATATATATATATATGTATATGTATGCAAGATTTATTCTGAACTTTTCAGTAGAGTTGTATTGAATTCAGTTTTTTCCAGTACATGGGAATATTATCACTGAGATTTACGCAACGAAATTTTCACCAGATATTGTTTCACAGCTCTCTCCTCTATGTGACCACGTGCCTGAGATTCTTGTTCAGAATTTCCATTCATGGATCGAATTACAACAAGTTACTTCATCTAGGACGAGAGACTAAGCCGCAAAACGACGTGATTCCAGCATGAAAATGTAAGAAGCGAAAGTTTGCCATCGTCGTCAATTTCATAAGACCAAACCCAGACTCGGAGGAAAGGTATTTGGTATGTTGCCGCACAGTGTTCGGAGATTGCTATATGCGTGAGAATACCATTCTTATCTGTTAGTTTGATTGTTGTATTCGAGTAACAGGAGTAAAAATTAACTCAATACAGATGAGAGAAAAATGTATACCATTGTTCAGATGCCAACAAGAAACAGCAAGTCTTCGAATTGTATTGACATGAAAGAATCTCACAAACAGGCATTCATAAGTTTTTAGAGTTCCGTAAAAAATGTTGTATGTAAAATACTAAAACGACAAATATGTAGTTCAAACCCTTTGCATTGTTTGAGATATTTTCCTATTATTTTGGGTGGTATAGTTGTGCGTACCACAAGTTATAGTACGAGATCCGACTGCGGAATTAGTGCACTCATCCAGTGTTTGCTGAAAATCAAATTTTTAGGCATATTTATGATTAGGAAAATATAAAGCTACCAAGTTGCCTATCAAATGTGGCCGCTAATATTTTTAAATGAATTATTGCAAATCGATTTTTCGGAAAAAATTTCATTCGCTGGTTGTTTAAATAAAATATCGTCCACTTTACGGCAATATACTTGAAAACTGTGAAAAATCACAGTTGCCGTTGCGAACTTGGCCGCACCTCTTCGCAGCCAGGTGTAAACAGGTATGATTTTGATACGTTTATACGTTCATAACGTACATTTATTGTTTATATATCAAATTAAAGCTATTTTTTTTCTGGTTATTATGATATACGGTTGCTCAATTAGATCTGGCCGCAATATGTACAAAACAAAAGAATAACTCGGAATGGAAACATTTCTTCTAACAAGAATGAGATAAACAATGGAAATCAATTGGGATTTATATTTGTGGGTTGACTTAATATGTACAGTAAAATTATAATAGTTCACAGTTTTTCTAGACTGAGATTGAAAAGGATTTTGGAAAAGAGCCTTTGATTTCGATTTTTTTGTTCGATATTGTTTTAAAAGGTCATAATGTCAACTAATTATGAGTGAAAATGGAAAGGGTTTGTTGTCGAATTCCAGGCTTCTGAGTAATCAAAATCGATAAATTTTCATTATTTGTATTGAGCATTGAAATACAATAGAATTTCAGGTATTCACCCGATATCGGTTAAAAATGTCCTATTATCATTGAAACTACGAATATTTAGCTGCCAACTATCTCCAAAAGCACGAACAGAAGAACTTCTTGGCTTGTAACTTACTTACTCTAGGTTGTTCTTTCGGGAACAAGACCATTCATTTTCATTTGATGTTGAAATTTTATATTTCAATCATACGAAATGAGTTATTTCCAAAATTGATCGTAATAGTAGATAAAATGAGTTAAAAGCTATAGTCTGAATTGCATTCCTACATAACCAGTAGATGGTTGTTCAGCAATCTCTAAAATTTTATCGTTATTTTGTACTTCATCATCTGACTAAATCGTCACAAAATTCCAATTGATCTACCTATTCTTTAGGTCAGTAAAATTTTGAAATCGTTATATTTTGATAAAATATTCAATGTATCATTAAAAAGGAGAAAAATAAAAAACACTGGAATTTTTCGGGTATATTTCCAATATTTATTACAGAGAATCAAAAAAAAAAAGAATTAATAAATTTAACTGCTAGTTGAAAGGATTCTTAATTCCATTAATATTGTGAAAAGGATAAACACTGTCATAAGCTTTCTAGGAGTCTCTTATTCAATTTTATAAAAGTATTTTGATTATCAAATCAGGCCTGTAAACATCGCCTTCTTGCTTTTTGTGCGCTTGATTCAAGAAACAGCGTGCTCTTGTTCAATCCAAATGTCTGTAGTTTTCGAATTTTTAGCCAAAAATTATTTCAAACGACCAGGTCGGGCTCACCGGAAAAACTCGAAAACAAAAGTAATTCTATTCAAATAAATTAATTTGGCTGATCATTTAATCATCAATAAGAAGTATGAGCTATGGTAATAGAAAGTTCTAGAAATCGAGACAATGTAACACATCTGTATAACAATTCTATACTCAAACATACTCGATAAGGTTTTGTTGATCACAGAGGTAAACTGCAGACATGCGCACGTTCCAAACTGATTGGTTTTCTTCAGTGCACAATATATGCTTGTGACTCCAAATCTGTCAAGTATCTATATTCGCTATACAAAGAGACACTAAGGTATTAATAATACACCAACGCCATCTAGAGTATGCAAAATACATACAAGACATACCTTTGCGAGTTAATTCAAGTAAAGAAATGCCTTCTCGATATGTTCACGTTACTAACTTAGAAAAACTTTCTTCATGCTCAAATCAGACAACAATTTGCCGTAATGCTCATAATTAGCATACCCATATTCAAAAGCGCTGATCCAGGGGGGTCATGGGGGTCAAGACTCCCCCTGGGCTGAGTCTAGGTTGACTAGTGATAATATTTCTATTCTTATTGATTAAACTTCTAAATCTAACGCAACATACATCAGCAAAACTGTGCAAAATGAGAAATTGATGTTTGAAAGGAAATCATTCAGGAAGCAATATTACAGAATGTGAAAGAAGCTAAATACTTTTCAATTTTATTCGATGTAACAACAGATATATCACATATCTCACAGCTGAGCCTATCATTTAGATATCTTCACAATCCCTACTATCCCTACTATCCCTACTTAATATTATAAATGCGAATGTAAGTTTGTTTGTTACGCTTTCACGCAAAAACTACTGAACCGATCATGATGAAACTTTGTACATATACTCTTGAAGGTATTAGAAGTAACATAGGGTACTTTATATTTAAAAAAAAAAAATTTTTTTACGAAAGATAAAACAATTGTTTGTCAAAAAATCGTCAAATTTAGCTACTTCAGTAATGAAGTTTTACCATTATTATACCCTTACCCTTTATCTTTCATACTTATTTAATGACTCCACTGCGGGCGAAGCCGCGGGTAAAAAGCTAGTCCCTACTAATATTATAAATGCAAATGTAAGTTTGTTTGTTACGCTTTCACGCAAAAACTACTGAACCGATCATCATGAAACTTTGTACATATACTCTTGAAGGTATTAGAAGTAACATAGGGTACTTTATATTTAAAAAAAAAAATTTTTTTACGAAAGATAAAACAATTGTTTGTCAAAAAATCGTCAAATTTAGCTACTTCAGTAATGAAGTTTTACTATTATTATACCCTTACCCTTTATCTTTCATACTTATTTAATGACTCCACTGCGGGCGAAGCCGCGGGTAAAAAGCTAGTAATATTATAAATGCGAATGTAAGTTTGTTTGTTACGCTTTCACGCAAAAACTACTGAACCGATCATCATGAAACTTTGTACATATACTCTTGAAGGTATTAGAAGTAACATAGGGTACTTTATATTTAAAAAAAAAATTTTTTACGAAAGATAAAACAATTGTTTGTCAAAAAATCGTCAAATTTAGCTACTTCAGTAATGAAGTTTTACTATTATTATACCCTTACCCTTTATCTTTCATACTTATTTAATGACTCCACTGCGGGCGAAGCCGCGGGTAAAAAGCTAGTGATATCATAAAGGAAGATTTTGTGACTTTCTGTAGACTTGCCGCAATGAAAGTCGACGATGTTATCGCATGCGCTGTAGAGTAGCATTGAAGCGTAGAATTTCCCAGATTTCTTCTTTTCGTATTGTGGGGTCACACGAAGACACATATTGTGATATTTTCATCAAATTAACCTACCTCATCCATGAAAATCGTGGAATATTACATTTTTATTGTTTCTTATAAGACGTCTAATCATAAGGCGTCTTTGTGCCGGAGATCTTTGTACCGGAGATCTTTATACCGGAGATTTTATACCTGATGCTCTTAGAACTGAACAATCTTGTTGGGTTACATTTTTGCTTGGATTATCTGAATACCAGACAGTCTTCCTTGTGCCGGTTTAGAGTATCTTATTACTGCACCATCTTGGTTCCGGACGCTCTTATGGTCATTTGTAACAATTTGAGACTGAACGCCTGCTGATTATATGCAGAATGGGAACTATTCTTGGAGAAAGCACTAAGCTCAAAGATAAGTCCTTACGTAAATCTCGTATCTCAGGCTTATTGTAAAACTGCATTATATTGTAGATAAGAGCCACTATTTTAATTGTAAAATTGAAATAAATAGATAGGGAGTAAGAGTTTGCATTTTCACTATCAGGTTGACAATTTGGGATTCATTCAGGAAAGACAAGTTCAATTTATCTTTTCATTGGCGCTCTATGAGGCATTTTACGAAGTAAGATGTTTCAAGTACGGACGGATAAAAACGCCAACTCAAGCTAGAACGTTTTAGTTTGATTTCTTTTTATCTTTTTATCATATCCTTCGCTGTGGTGCATTAGCAAATTTTGGTTTCAACCAATTGTGAAGGAAATTCCATATTTTGGGCTATATGAGCTTTCACGTCAGAATTGTTGAATTTTTAGCCAGAAATCCGTTCACAATGGTAGCCACGCCACTAAAGTATTTCGGCAATGATAGTAACTTTTTCGGTCGACTCGAATTATGTTAGATCCCCTCTTCGAGGAGATCTCCTGGGCATGCCACAATTACCCTTACCTTACTGTCCATTTAACTTCCCTTGTAATGGAAGGTTCAGCACTGATTACCGGAAGTACAGTTGAAGGTGCGAATGCTGGCTGTATCCCCTTTTCCTGCATAACTTTAACCCTTTCCGCTGCATAAGAATGATATCTGATTTGAGCGAGTACCGACCTAACAATATGTAGTAATAAGTCATTTAGACCCGGGGCGCTATTGGTTTCACTGGGGCGCTTTGCGAACCACTGCGTAGAGTAGATTTAACCACAGGCTGATGAATGTGTCTCCATTTATTGAGGGTTGTTGCTTTTGAACATTATTAATAAAAATATATTATTCTGGTATTATTGTTTCGAATATTTGAACCTCCCGTCACTGTTTCCTTGTTTTCGTTAGGTGTAATTTGGGCTGCCTACATAACGTAACGTCCCATTCACCCGCCACTAGACGATCACGATAAAAAAGGTTAGCGCTCTTTAGATTACTTTGTATAATTCTAGATCTTTTAGAGTACTCCATAAAATCCCGGATCTTTTAGAGTACTCCGTAATGTACGGGATAGCTCAATAGACTCACTCAAATGCATGTATTTTTCATCGCAAGCCTTATATTTATATTATTTCTAGTACTACTGCACATGAAATTCCTTTTGATATGAAAAATTTAGGACAACATTTGTATTGGCCACATTCAATCATTAAAAAACATAATTTCACTCCGCTAAGTTAGAGGATAATTTTTAGTGAGCGAGCTCTTTAAATGATCAATTCCCGGTACTTTCTGATTCAATTGCCTTGATCAACTCAAATGAAAATGAACCAAATGAGAAATTTGTTTCCTGTAGTTTCTTACTTCATTAATTGCAGAACTTAGCAATTAGAAATTTATTACATTTCGTCATCAATAACTGTTAAACATGAAATATTAAATCGAATTGCGTATTGAACGATTTCAATATTTCGCAATTTTCAAATGGTTATTACATATATTGTTGAAAAATGTATATAATATAGGTATAATATGTTGGCTGGTACAATTTTTCTTAATTAGTTATCTACCTATAGAGTTTTAATAGATCCTACCTTGGAAATAGTTTTGTTGAAATTATTTCTAATATTTTATAGTTTCAACCAAATTCAATATTTTTTATTCAAGAATATCCTGTATGAAAATGATGACAGTATAGCACTAACATACTTGAATAAAATAAAGTGTGACTTCTAAATGTTTGCAAGTGGCATAGTGGTTTGAGAGCCCGAACTCGTATGAAAAAAATAAGCAGAAGAAATTTTGTCAAAAATTAACATACTAACATCCTTCACACCCTCATATAAAATTTCCAACCTCTTTTTTAATGCAAAACGCAAAACAATCGGCTGAATAATTGTGGAGTTTATAACTTGATTTGTCAACAGTACAGTAGCGTAAATATAGGACAAATCAGAAGATCTTTCCACAAAAGGTACAAAGAACATCAATCTTCATTTATGAACCGGAAAGATAACTTCAATTTTGCGAAACATTTTTTGGAAACTGACTGATCATATCTTCCCAGAAATAGACCATCTTGAAATATTATACGTAGAAGCGAAAGTGAAAGCGAGAAAACTAGACATCCTGGAATCCATAAATACGAAAAGCACGTACGTTATATGTTTATATATATATATATATATATATATATATATATTATATATATAAATATATATATATATATATATATATATAAATATATATATATATATATATAAAAGTTGGATATAATTTGTTTATTCAGTTTCAAAATGCAGTAACACTACGAAACTCGAGTCACTGTATAATCAGTAAATGAAAGTGATAGAAAACAGAGTAATTCCTCATTTCTTTCCTCTTCTCAAATTTCATCCGGCTGATGTTTTAGGCGTTTCTCTGAATGAGCAATCTGATCCTTTTTTCCTCTCAGAGAATCATTTGTTTTGTGGTTGAAGGAAGGTTTCTTCATTACCGTTTTTCTGTATTTTCTTTTTTTCGTTAAAGTGAGAAGGGTAACACCGTTGAATTTGTCTTCGACCCTTTTCTTAGGATAATGTCTAAATGGCTCACGTGCAGTTCTACTCTAAAGAGATGAAAAAAGTGAAAAGCACTGACGTGGTGTCAAGATCCTTTGTACAGATCAGCCACCATTCTTGCAAAATTTTGCCTTAGAGTTTTTGTTATTTCACATCTAAATGCTAAATTCAAACTAGACCGTAGGACTGTTGCTAAGATTACGGTAGCGACCAACGCTGCTCTGCTCGCAATTCTTCTTTAAATCCCCTAATTATTCGTTAAATATTTGAAAGAATCAGTCTTTACTTGATGAAATTCCATACTGAATAATATTACATGAATACTATTAGGAGTACAAATTACTTTGTTTTCTATCACTTTTGAAAATTCATATTACCGTTCTTCTATAATAAATATTTAATTTGTGTTAAAAAACGGCGGAAACTTATTTGTACTCCTAATATGAATATTAAAAAGACGTTTCGTCAAAGTGCATATCGTCTCGAATTTTTCGAACCATAAATTCACTGAATTACTCTCACCATCAAAATTATTCAGCACAAAATCCTCCTTTATCCTCTTGAAATCCTTGCTTTTTCTTGAAAGTTCTACCGTATCCTGGGGTTTGGTGATTCATTTTTCTATAGTACTTTGGTAGCATAAGTCAAAAAGTGGCCAATAGTTTTTCGAAATCAGATGTCAATATTGCCTTCAAAACGCAAAACAAATTATCATCGGTATTATTTAACGCAAAGGACTCTACTCCAAACATACACAAATCAGGAGTTTATGAGTTATCTTGTTCTACGTGCAGTAATAAATATATAGGACAAACAGGACGTTCCTTCAAGACGAGGTTCAACGAACATAAAATGAGTTTCATGAAAAATAAACAAAATTCTACTTTTGCCACTCATTGTCTAGAAAACGGTTATTTCTTTCCCACAATAGATAATCTTAAAATTTTACATGTAGAATCAAAAGGGAAGAAACTCGATTATCTAGAATCTGTTGAAATTTTCAAATTAGTTCACAATAACAATAATGTAAAAATAATGAATGACTGTACGGAGCTATGTAAATCGAAAATATTCGAGATATTTAAAAAGTAACATCTATTTAAAACCTTTTCCAACGAACATAAAATGAATTTAATGAAAAGTAAACAAAAATTCAACTTTTGCCACTCATTCTTTAGAAAATAGTAATTCCTTTCGACAAAAGAAGATCTTGAGAAAATTTTACATGTAGATTCAAAAGAAAAGAAACTTGATTATTGAAATTTTCAATTTCGTTCACAATAAAAATAATGTGAAAAAATAATGAATTACTGTATGTAGCTTTGTAAAACCAAATATTTGAGATATACAACAAAATAATGTAAAAATAATGAATGACTGTACGGAGCTATGTAACCCCAAAAATTATTTGTAATATTTAAATGGGTACCATCTGTTTAACAACCTTCTTTGTCGATTGCTGACATTCCGATATCTCTTTTTTAACCCGGTTTTTTATCACGTTCCGCTTGTAAACCTCTGTACCACTATTAGGTGTTATCTTGAATCTATTAAAATATTCAAAATATGTATCACTTTTGTTTAAATACCTCTGTACCACTGTTAGGTCTTCAGTTTTGTGATGATGAGATTGTTCATTTCCCGAAATTCTAGTCACAAGAAAATGTGTAATGTTTGGTGGTAAAACATAGTAATTTCTACAATTTGTTTTAATTTTAAGAATATATTTCTTATTATCGTTCTTCAAACATCAATAATTCCATATTTATTCGTATCCCACCTAGATATTATCGTATATACACAAGCTCGTAGAGAACCTACTACGTTCTCAACCTCCACTCCTTCAACCGCGCAACCTTCACCACACCAACAGAAAAGCACAACTAACGGAAACAGCACACTGGTAGACTCCGAAGTACCTACTATCGCGAAGTTAGATACGTCTTTAAGTTGATCGCCATCATTTGTTGCTCGCGCCTCTTAAACGACCAGAGTTATGCTTGAAGAAAGGAACTGTTATTAGTGGTTTTTGTGTATTCTTCGACAATGAGGGTCTGTGTGTATATCGGATGTTTGATAAGTGTTGTGTTGTGCGTTTTATTTCGATTCAGTGAAGGGCATGTGGCTCTAACGTTTCCAGCGGCCAGGAAATACGACTTGGATTTTTTAGATAATTCCAGGACCAAGGGACCCTGTGGTATGCCGAAAGGTATGTTTGTGGCCTTCGCACAATTGAAGTTGTGATATTTCATCATATTCATTAATTTCATATTTTCACTTGAATCGGTGAATGTTCATTTTTTACAATATTTAATTGCATCGTCATATATGATATTGAGGCAAATCACTGTTTCACCAACAATGCAGTCGTCAGAGATATTGTAGAAATCTAAATTACACCCGACAATTTTCTACTTGTATATTATAGAAATATAAGCTCAGAAAATAGAATTAGGATAAATGGCAATTTCATCTAAAAGATGATAAAAAGTAAGTTTTTGACATCAGTTTGTTGACTGAGTAACATTCTTTTAAGTTTTTGTTTAAAGGAATTCGGAAGATATCGCCCTGTATGTTTTAGTGGCGAGTCGATATCCTAAAGTTAGGTGATGCTATTAAAAGTTGGTTTTGAACATTTCATATTACAAACGGTTTAATCGACTGATTTCCCTTTTATTAAAATTACCCCTGAAATATCTCTATAGATATAATAATAACAGTCTTTAGTTATAACAGCGAACTGATTCTCCTTATATTAATATATATATATATATATATATATATATATATATATATATATATATATATATATATATATAAGAATGTTATCAATTCTCATTTTTATAATTGGAGAAATAGACGATTTTATGTCATGATTCTGGAAGAATTTATTTTCTTTAGTTTAAAATATAACAGAATAACATACACAAATAAAATAATAACATACAAAAAAATAAAAAGAAATAAATGAAAAAAATTGTTTACTAACCTGGAAGAAATCAAAAACAATGCTATTTCTTCGGGTTTCTCAATTCACATTTCTGACAACTAACTTAATAGACATGTGACACTTTTAGGTTAAAATCTCAGACATAGAACATATATCATAGAACATAGAAGTTACAAAGTTGTTTTCCCTAAAAATAACAGTTTTATTTTTATATCCCCCCCACACAAAGTAGGCACCCCTCATTACATGTTTGCGTGTTCAGCAACTTAGTTACATGAAAATAGTTATTGTCCTTTCTTTTATTTCCAATATCTATCTTATATATAGTGTTAGAAATTTTTTTCACTATTGGAAAAGGTCCTATTCTTATTTCATCAAGTTTTTTCTATTCAGTTTTGGTTTATTATCAACGTAAATATAGTCTCCAATTTTAAAATCAAAATGTTTCCTATTCTTGTCGATCAGTATTCATGATAGCGTACAGAATTTTTATTTGCTATTTCCTTATCTTTTGGTAAATTTCTCTCTTCAATAAGTTCTTCTGGAGCAATGGGATCAGTTCTGCCACAAAGTAAATATTCTGGGTTATATCCAGTTGTAGAATGGTCTGTTCTATTGTATTCTTCAATACATTCATCGGCTATTTTTGTCCGTGCCCTAGTTTTCTTTTCGTTTTTTTTTTCATTTAATTTCAGCAAATTAACTGTTCTTATACATTCATCTATATTCTCCGTTTCTTCCAGAACTGGGTTTCTTGAAAGACAATCTGCTTCTACATTTCCTTTTCCTGGTTCATATCTAATCTCAAAATCGAATTGTGATAGGAAATTCATCATGTCACCCAGTTCTTCATCTGGTCTTGTACGAAATTCTTTCCCTTCTAATGGCTTATGGTCAGTAACAACAATAAATTTATGTCCTATTAGCCAATATTTCCAAAATTTAATTGCCTCTTTAATTGCCAGACATTCTAGGAATATTGCTTTCTTGTTCTTTTGATATTTATTTAGTTTTTTAGAAAAATACGCTACGGGTTTCATTTCACCATTAATCTGTTTTTATTTAAGAACATCTCCTACTTCTTGAATACTGGAATCAGTATATATAGTAGTATAGGCACTTGGGTCGAAAATTGCAAGAATTGGCTCAGAACAAAGGATGCCCTTAACCTTATTGAAAGCTTCCTGACGAGCCAATGACCAATTGAATTTCACATCTTTTCTCAGTAAATTATGCAACGGTTCTAATAATCTAGCTGAATCTTTTATATATTCGTGATAAAAATTAACTTTACCCAAAAATTGCCTTATCTTCTTCCGAGTATCTGGTGGAGAAAAATTCCTAATGGAAATTAAATTGTCATTTATAAGTCATAATGTATTGTTTCCTACAATATGGTCCAAATATTTGACTTCTTCTTCTACAAAATTACACTTGATAAATTTAAGTCTGAATCCTTCATTATATATTGCTTTCAAGAGACTCTCCAAATGTTCTATATGTTGGTCAAATGTTGAAGAAAATATTAGAATATCATCTATATAATTTAGACAGAATAAATTCAGGTTATATTTTCTGATAATATTACTCAATATACGTTGAAATATGACCGGGGATGTTTTAAGTCCAAAAGGTAAACATTTCCATTGCCAGTGACCATTCTGTGTCACAAATGCAGTATTATATCTATCTTTCATACGAATAGGAATCGACCAAAAGGCGGAATTTAGATCTAATGTAGTGGAGAATTTTGCATTTCGGGTCTTGGCTAAGATTTCATCAATTAATGGGAAAGGCTGTGGTTGGGGAACAATTAATTTATTGAGTTCACGAAAATCGACACATAATCTGGTTTTAGACCCTTCATCTCTCTTAAATGCTAAAGTGACTGGTGATGCAAAAGGTGAGGAGGACTCCTCAATCAGATTCGCTTTAAACAATCTTCCTATTTGGAATACTATCTCTTTTTGATCCTCCATTGAGCATCTGTATGGTTTTTTTGCTATAAATTTGTGTTCTAAAAGTTTTATATGTGCTTCATTATTTTGCACCTGACCAATATCAAACTTGTGTTTTGCAAAAATATGGTCATATTTATTTATTAAAACTTTAATTTTTACTTCTTCGATTCGTTTCCAAATGATCTCTATCTTCTTCTCTTCACAACGCGTGCATTCCGTCTCGAATTTTTCGAACCATAAATTCACTGAAACACTCTTACCATCAAAATTATTCAGCACAAAATCCTCCTTCATCCTCTTGAAATCCTTGCTTTTTCTTGAAAGTTCTACCGTATCCTGTGGTTTTGGTGATTCTTGTCCAAATACTGTTCTCAGGTGAATAAATCAGTTGTAAATATTCATTCTTGAACATCACATCTTCTTCGGCATCAAAATATATTTCTTTCAATTCCAGAGTTAATGAAATGACACACGTACGAAATGAACCTCTTACTTTAATCGATTTTAAGATATTCTTCACCTTCGGTAGAGTCAAACGTTCATGATGGTCAGATATATCCTGTTTGTCCTCTGCTATTTCATAATATGTATTTTCCGTTCCCGTAGTTTGGATCCATTTGAATTTGTATGTATTTTTCTTCTTATCAGTCTTGGATGCTTCCAAAGCGATGCAAATCTTCATGGATGTCGTCATTGTAGCTTACGTTTTTGATTTATAAGAATGTATTCAATTCTTATTTTCATAATTGAAGAAATAAACGATTTGATGTCATGATTCTGGAAGATTTTATTTTATTTATTATATTTATTCATAAAACGGAATAACATACACAAAATAAAATAATAACATACAAAGAACTACAAAGAAATAAATAAAAACTAGCTTACTAACCTGGAAGAAATCAAAAACAATGCTATTTCTTCGGGTTTCTCGATTCACATTTCTAATAACTAACTAAATAGACATGTGACACTTTTAGGTTAAAATCTTAGACATAGAACATAGAACATAAAAGTTACAAAGTTGTTTTCCCTAAAAATAAGTTTTATTTTTACATATATATATATATATATATATATATATATATATATACATATATATATATATATATACATATATATATATATATATATATATATATATATATATATATATATACATATACAATAAAATTCTCATGAATTCATACATACATCAAAGGAATGTCTACTTATTTCGATATTCAGGAGTATGTGAATTTCATCCTAAGAAGCTGAACAACGGGGTTTTAAATCCACATCTTGGCCTCTATTTGGCTGAGTTAAATGGCTTGTTAATACTGTGGAATTTAGGATACGGTTATATTCACTATTATTCGCTGCTTAAGGTTTTCAGTAATTTGAAGTCGTGTGGAAAATTTGAAATTCATGAACCTTATTCAACAAAAGGTATATGTTTTTCGAATTTCATATAACACAAAACATTTTTGATGAAAACAAAATATATTTTTACTCCAGCCCAGATTCGTTTGCAGTGTTAAATCAGATTAATCCAATTTTCACTGCTTGTTCTAAAGAAATCGGACATAATTTCATTAATAGTGCATTCGATAATCAGTTGCATGATGTTTGTGACAAATATTCTTGAATTCAAATTCAACCGCAATTAACAGTTTGGTTTTTGGAGATTACAGGCTCTCAAAATCTCAGCATATTCATATTAAAATAAATTAAAAACTTCATTATGGTATCGGCAAAATATGTAGTTCGGCCTTCTTTTTGGGTAAACATGTCTTGTAAATAAATTTGATCTTATTTCTATTACAAAACACATTGATCGATAATGCTCACCATTCACTATTTCCATTTAGAAGAAAGTAAGAACCAGTTGTGGTTTTATTGAATTCAATATCATTTCAGTATCTTGATATCAACAACGTGAAATGTGTTCAGTTGTTTGGACGATTCAACGGAAAGAAAGCCCAAAAGTATATTAATTTGGACCACTACCTTGAAATAATCTTAATGAAAATTGAACAAGTGGCATAATGAATTGTTATTATACGGAACACAAATAAAAGTTCGTGAAAAAGCTAATATTGTAGATATGGTGGCCATAATCATTCCTATTGAAATACGTATAGAAATATTTACACTATAAAGTAATTGTCGTGTGCCTATTTATAAGAAGTAATCATGTAATAAATACTACACCAACAAATTTAAAATTGACAACTCGGCAGTAGCTAATTAGTTCAAAAATATGATGAATTTTCACGATATTATTAAGACGTTTTAACAATGAACTACTCTTCAAGCGTTTTCAATTCAATTTTTGAAATGTCAACCAGGTCATTCGTCTTAATATAATGGAAAATCTTTGAATGGAGATTCGAAAAATATCGTTGAAGCAATTAATTACTGTAGATTTTTCTGAATAGACGAGGATCAATTGTCAAGTTGCTGGCCTTCCATATTACACTACTTCAAGAGTAGAGCTAAGAATTAAAAATAATTTAGAAAGTACGGTATCACATCAACATAAATGGAATGAAATATGTATCTAGCACAGTTACCTGTTTAATTTTCAACCTTGATAGAGGACGCGACTTTACCTCGGAGATTTTAAATTCTGCATTTTTCAATCAAATACTTACGGTTTCTATCATTATTATGAATATGATCGTAAACGCACGGAATCATTAATTGCTCCAAGTTGAATCTGAGAAAAGGAATTTGTTGTCTTACAACAATTTCCAATTTTCTCACATTCCTGGTTTTTATTTCGTTGGTTGGATTGAATTGTACCTAATTAATTCATAACTTAATTCAATACAGTGTTTCAGATACAAAAAACGTATATGCGTATAATTTTCTACATTTATGTAGTCTGATATATTTGTTGAGCATGCATTTGAGCTAGAACTGTGTTTGCGTGCTCTTCAAAAGCTTATGTAGTTTTTAATATTATTGAAGTAAAAATTATCGTAAACTATTTCAGCTCATCAGTAAAGTGTGAAGATTTGAGAAAATCGTTAATATACTCGTAAATCTGCTCGTTTTTTTGTTAAACAGCCATCAATATTATTACCAGAAACAAAACAGGGCTGACTTTGAGAAACATTTTCAAAGTCAAAAGAAGAATTTAGAAGAAAAGCTGAAAAATGTTCAGGCGCCAGCAGCCTCAATTCCTCCTGCCGGTGACGATACGATTGAGTTGTTAAAACTGGAATTTGAGGTAAAATAGAAAAAAGTTTTTTACTTGATAGAAGAAATATAACAAAATTTGAATATCAAAACAGATTTAATCTGTTAATCTTCTACGATTTCAATTTAAAAAAGAAATTTTTTCTTAAGTTGTGTTTTATGTTTTTGAAAAAGAATTGGTTGTTTATAATAAGATCAGAAACGAAATTCTGTCTCCTTCAAATATCTATTTATTATTTTTAAATGACCTTTTTTATATTCGTTATATTCATTTGTTCCATTTGACATTGTATATTGAGTTTTGATTATATACGTCTATTAAATATAAGCGGTGCTTATTTAGACATTAATTTAATTCTAAAAGTTTTTTGAATAAAAATGTTTTTGTAATTAAAACTGTAGAAGACTGACAGATTAAATCTGTTTTGATATTTAAATTTTGTTATATTTCTTCTATCAAGTAAAAAGCCTTTTTCAATTTTATTTTATATATATTTAGGCTTTAATAAATCTCATTATGGAATGTAAATGGTTTAAAGATAACCTTATAATACCTTACACTTTTCTGTGATTTTGTTAAGAACATAGACTATCTTGAATTTTAAAGTCAGTCTGTTTAAAGCAATTTATCCTGTTAAACACGTGGAGGTGAGATATAGTGATAGTTATTTGATTTTGATATTTTGAATATTATTTAGAGCCGATGAAGACATTACCAGAATTATAATTGTTTTTTGAAGATATAGTGCATGTTTTGAGAGATTTTTGAATTAACTTATTTGAATATTTAAATATATTAAATATTTCAAATAAATTATATTTTTTGAGAAGTCCTTAAGTTGTGTTCATGTTTTTGAAAGGCAATTGGTGTTCTTAATGGTAAGATCAGAAACAAAATTTTGTCTCCTTTAAATATTCATTCATTAATTTCAATGACTTTTCTATATCTGTTGGTCTATTTATTCCATTTGACATTATATATCGAGTTTTGATTATATACGTCTACTAAATATAAGCGGTGCTTATTGTAGACATTAATCTAATTCTAAAAGTTTTTTGAATAAAAATTTTTGTGAAATTAAAATTGTAGAAGACTAACGGATTAAATCTGTGTTGATATTCAAATTTTGGAATTTAAGGTATTCATATCGGAAATAACACAAAAATTAGAAGAAATTATGGGTGAAATATCGCAGATAAATCTTTCCAAAAATGTGCTTATTTATGGCATCAATGAGAATCAGGACGAAGATCTTTTTAAGACCGTCGTTAATTTATTCAAGGATCAGCTCAACATTGAAGTAAATAAAAACCAGCTGAATAATTGTTATCGGCTGGGCAAGAAACTCGGGGACAAAGAACCGGGAACAAGTAAACGTCCGATAGTTGTGGAATTTGTGTGTCAATGGATGCGAGATGCTGTATATTTCAATAAATCCAAATTTAAGGCAACAAAATTGTGTTGGTGAAAAATAAGTTGAAAGTTTTCAAAAGAGCGAAAGAATGGTTGCTGAACTGTCAAAGTGTTTATAAACAATAAAATATTTCAGGTTGACAGTTATGATCAATTCAATCAGCTTGAAATTGTTTAAATTAATTAAAGTTCTCTTTCATATTCTTGATGTCCAATTTTAAGATTATGCTCATGTGGGATATTGTGTATTGGTTTCTTCTTGGCAATTTGTGACTAGAAAATTGTTGTTTATTTTGGGGAGGTGCGGGGATGTTACGTTGGCTGCCGAGCTTAGTTGATTTCTTACGAAATTAAAACAAATTGAAAAAATTACTATGTTTTACTACCAAAAAATATATATTACACATTTTCTTGTGACTCGAGTTTCGGGAAATGAACTATTCCATCATCAGACAACTGAAGACCTAATAGTGGTACAGTGGTATTTAAACCAAAGTGATACATATTTTGAATATTTCAACAGATTCTCGGTAACACCTAATAGTGGTACAGAGGTTGACAATCGGAACGTGATAAAAAACCGGGTTAAAAAAGAGGGGCCTTCTAACAGATATCGGAATGTCGGCAATCGACAAAGAAGGTTGTTAAACAGATGGTACCCATTTAAATATCTCAAATAATTTTTGAGGTTACATAGCTCCGTACAGTCATTCATTATTTTTACATAATTTTGTTGTATATCTCAAATATTTGGATTTACAAAGCTCCATACAGTCATTCATTATTTTTTACATTATTTTTATTGTGGACGAATTTGAGAATTTCAATAATCAAGTCTCTTTTCTTTTGAATCTGCATGTAAAATTTTCTTAAGGTTTTCTTTTGTCGAAAGGAATTACTGTTTTCTAAAGAATGAGTGGAAAAAGTTGAATTTTTGTTTACTTTTCATTAAATTCATTTTATGTTCGTTGAAAAAGGTTTTAAACAGATGTTACTTTTTAAATATCTCAAATATTTTCGATTTACATAGCTCCGTACAGTCATTCATTATTTTTACATTATTAATAATTAAAAATGTAAAAATAATGAAAAATGAGTATCTGTTTAACCAACTTCTTTGTCGATTGCCGACATTCCGATATCTGTTAGAAGGCCCCTCTTTTTCAACCCGGTTTTTTATCACGTTCCGATTGTAAACCTCTGTACCACTATTAGGTGTTACCGAGAATCTGTTGAAATATTCAAAATATTTATCACTTTTGTTTAAATACCACTGTACCACTGTTAGGTCTTCAGTTGTCTGATGATGGGATAGTTCATTTCCCGAAACTCGAGTCACAAGAAAATGTGTAATATATATTTTTTGGTAGTAAAACATAGTAATTTGTACAATTTGTTTTCTGATGTCAAGGTTTTACCAACTGATATTAATAGTGATCATGAGCTGGTACTTTTAAAGTTGAATATTGGAATGAATAAGGGATTTTAGTAACTTTGATTATGATCAATTCCAGCCTACCTTGAAAAAATTTTATTTATGATAATTCAATTATTTTAATGGATTCACACGCGCCCTTGTGAACTATGAGAATAACAAAAAAATATGCACCTTGGCTCACGGAAATCTTGAGGGAGATGATGGAGTTGAGAGATAGGACACTTAGTCGCTATAAAAAACTTCGTAATCTAGTTTTCTGGGCAGTGAAAAGAGAAAAAAGAACCTGCTATAATACCATTCTAAATAACAAAGATGTTAAGAAATTTTGGTCAACTGTAAAGTCTCTCAATATGAGAAATCTAATATCCAGTACTATCCCGGAAAAGTTGAAGGATGCTGAGAAGATGAATACACATTTTATTGAGTCTCAATCTAACTATTCGCATTTTATTCTAACAATATTATGAATCCAAATGGTTCGCAGTTCTCGTTTGGCGAGGTTGAGGAGGGGGAAATAGCTAGAATAATTAAAAAAATCCAAACTAAGGTGGCGGGTCATGATGGCTTTCGATTGAATAAATCATCAGCTTTTAGGCGCTATTTTACATTATGTTGGCATTTCTCAGCAAGCGATTAATTCAGTGGCTGATTACATCGGATCGAGATCTCAGGCCGTTAGAATTGATGGCAAGTTGTCTTCGTTTTCCAGTTTGAGTTGTGGAGTTCCACAAGGATCTATATTAGATCTTCTGTTCATTATTTATATTTCGTGTTTCAGCTCTATATGTATTTCGGTAACATCTTTTATTTATGCAGACGATAGCCAACTTAAATTATCTTTTAAGCCTTGCGAGTCATTACAGGCCATAGTAGCCCTACATTATGATCTTGATAATATCTGGAATTTAAAGAAAGCATTGTCTTCGTTCGAACGCAAATAAATAAGTATGTCAACTTTTTTGTCGTAAAACCGATAGAGTACGTTTTTTGGAGATGTATGGGCGGGATATCACTGTGGATGGCAACAAAATCAGTTTTCTAGAGTTTACAAGAATTTTGGGTCTAACGGTGGATACCGATTTGCATTTCAGTAGGCATATATCCAACTCCTTATGCGAAGCTTATGCAAGTTTGAGGAATATACATCAATACAAAGGTATTCTGAATAAATCCAATAAAATTTTGCTGTGTGAGTCTACGGTACTGTGATTATGAACAATTGTGATGTTGTCTGCGGTCCCTGCTTGACTGCTTTCGATAGAAATAGGATTCAAATACCGCAGAATTATTGTCTAAGATTCATACATAGTCTACGTAAATATGATCCTTCAACTTACACCATAAAAATTACCGGTTGGTTCAGTATGGAGCACAGAAGACGATTCCATTCATATGTTCTCTTCTTTAGAATCATCACTGAAAGATTACCAGTAAACCTCTACAATAAGATCACCTTCCGTTCTGGTGTGCATTTCGTCAATATTTGTTCTAAACGCACCATTTCAATACCGAAGCACCGAACAGACGTGTTCACGAGGTCGTACTCCTATCAAATACCCGATTAAAACAAATTGAAGAAATTATTATGTTTTACTAGCAATAAAAATATATATTACGCATTTTCTTGTGACTCGAGTTTCAGGAAATGAACTATCCCATCATCAGACAACTGAAGACCTAACAGTGGTACAGAGGTATTTAAACAAAAGTGATACATATTTTGAATATCTCAAAAGATTCTAGGTAACACCTAATAGTGGTACAGAGGTTTACAAGCGGAACGTGATAAAAAAAACGGGATAAAAAGAGGGGCCTTCTAACAGATTTTGGAATGTCGGCAATCGACAAAGAAGGTTGTCAAACAAATGGTACCCATTTAAATATCTCAAATAATTTTTGAGGTTACATGAGCTGTGTGACCCCTGAAAAAAAAATTATTTGAGATATTTAAATGGGTACCATCTGTTTAACAACCTTTTTTGTCGATTGCCGACATTCCGATATCTGTTAGAAGGCCCCTCTTTTTTAATCCGGTTTTTTATCACGTTCCGCTTGTAAGCCTCTGTACCACTATAAGGTGTTACCTAGAATCTATTGAAATATTCAAAATATGTATCACTTTTGTTTAAATACCTCTGTACTACTGTTAGGTCGTCAGTTGTCTGATGATGGGATAGTTCATTTCCCGAAACTCTAGTCACAAGAAAATGTGTAATATATATTTTTATTGGTAGTAAAACATAGTAATTTCTACAATTTCTTTTAATTGTATGTTTTCAACTACAAAGCGTTTGTTAAAATCTCCTGGACAGAAATTCATGAGTAGAAAAATATAATAATACTAACGCGCATCTATTCATCTTAAACTGAAATCTTAGAAATTCATTTTTTATCGATTTCACATGAAATCGCCATGAAAGTCAGAGTCTTCATTATGTTTGTTATTATTTTAATGTTTAGTCTAAAACTTTCACCGTTAACATTCTAAGATCTAGGAGTCTAGGATTTTGTGAGGCAAATTCTGATGTTATTTCAGAAAAATTATGCAAATTCATACATGAATAGAGGAAAACGGTATAATTTGAATATGAAATGGTGATTCGGTCATCCATATAGTTCGGATATTTTCAATAAGAAATAATTAAATTTCATGTGAAATTTGCAGCAATTTTAATACTGCTACTTCAAAATGTTACCAAAATTGCAAGCAAGTTTGAAAATGTTCATCATATGAATCCATAAGTTTATTACCAGAGAAAATAAGGAACCAGGATAAACAGTCAGATCAACACAAAAATTACATGTGAATTGATTAAAAATTATTCTATCTATTATATATTGTTTCTTTCAACTTACATGTCAATAAAGTACCGGGAATTATCGATTTAAATCTGGCGGGGCAATGAGGCAGGTAAATTTTTTTTTCCTAGGTTGGTACCACTGTCCTTAATTACTATGCCAAGCTTGAGCGGGATCTGTCAACTAGTGTGTTTGCAACTGCTGATTAAGTCAGTCGATGTCAGAGTGCGTGCCGATTTTTACTATGGTTGATTACGTCGAGCAAAGAATTTGTTTAAAGTTTTGTGTTGCAAATGAATTTTCGTGCGCCGATGCATTGAAAATGTTGCAAAAGGCCTTTGGTGATAATGCTCTATCGAAAACTCGTGCATATCAGTGGTACAGAGCCTTCAAGGACGGTCGTGAAGTGGTCGCCCATCGACGGCTTCGATCGAAGATAACGTCGATAAAATTAAGGAAAGGGTGCTGGAAAACCGTCGTACCAGCTTGAGAGAGATAGCACATGATCTTAAGATATCCCACGAGTCCGCACGTACGATTTTGATTGATATTTTGGGCATGAGAAAGGTGGCCGCACGACTCGTACCGAAAGACCTGAATTTTCTTCAAAAACGTCATCGCGAACAGGTTGCTTCAGACATGCTGGATCGCTGTAATTCCGACTCTACATTCATGGAACGCATTATAACTGGTGATGAGACCTGGGTCTACGAGTACGATATGCAAACAAGCCAGCAATCATCGGAATGGGTGGCAAAAAATGAACCGAAACCGAAAAAACCACGCCAAAGCCGCTCGAAAATGAAGGTGATGCTCATTGTTTTCTTCGATATCCGTGGCGTGGTGCACTACGAATTCGTTCCAGAGGGTCAGACGGTAAACAAGGAGTATTACCTAGGCGTTATGAAACGTTTGCGTGAGCGTATCCGTAAGAAGCGGCCAAATTTGTGGGCGAAGAACTCATGGATTTTGCATGACGATAACGCGCCTTCTCACCGAGCTACGATTGTGACTGACTTTCTCGCCAAAAACTCAACAAACGTGCTTCAGCAACCACCGTATTCGCCGGATTTGGCTCCCTGCGACTTTTTCCTCTTCCCAAAACTAAAATTGCCCCTTCGTGGCACCCGTTTTGAGTCGATTGAAGCCATAAAACAAAATTCGGCGCGAGAGCTAAAGTCCATCCCGGAAAGCGCCTATAAAAAATGTTTCGATAATTGGAAGTGCCGTTGGCATAGATGTATTGGAGCAAATGGAGCCTATTTTGAAGGCGACCCAATAAATTTTGACGATTAAATGTAAAAATGTTGTTTTAATTGAAAATTCCCGGTACTTTCTTGACAGAGTAGTATATAGAGAAAAATTACATGTGAATTGATTAAATTTCTGTTATGTTGTTTCTTTCAACTAATATAGCGAAAAAATTCATTCTCCTATTCCACATGAAATTGAAATTCATTCTGACAGGTGGTCAATGTCAGTTTCTTCAATCCAAATTTATTCTTTTTAAACTGATATGACCATTATAATGAATCGTGAGTGTTTTGTCATTAGTCTTGTAGTAACATTATAGTGGCAAAACAATTAACATTTCTCATCGATGTTAAATTTTGTATTCACATGTAAAATTCGAATATTTATCGGAGGAAATTCTCCGCTTCTCTTGTTTGAAAATTCAATTTGTAAGAACATTAAAATCGGCAGAATTTCAAATCAGTGGTATTCATTACCTATTCAAATGGAAACATTTTGATACTTTAAAATTAATAATAATACATAATTACGAGCACATTCAAACTCAATATCTTTGCGTTGTTGAACGATTTTTGATTTTTGGGAGAAAGCTCCATATAATTACGAAACACTCGAAAAACAAGTTACCTCGTTGGCACATATGTTTCAATTATGAATTTGCAGACTTTCATCTAAATGCCCTCTGATTTGTATTGTTGTTGCGTATTTATAAGGTTCAGGTTTTCATTTATCTATGAAATATCTGGATTGAGCAAACAAGAGAAGAAAAAAAATCAAGTGTCCAGTATGATGTGAAGTATGCTGTGCACAAAAAATCATTAACTAAGATAATTTTCTGTTTACTGCAACATGGAAGTCGAAATTGAACACTATCGCTTTTCACTCGTTTGTAATTGCAGACACCAATTCCACCAAATGACGGATTCTTTAAATTTTTAGCAGCAAGTAATATCAGATTATTATATTAGGAGTACAAATAAGTTTCCGCCGTTTTATTGTAAATGACGCAGCACGGAGTTTCGGTTAGCTTTCGCAGATGATAACCGGCTTAAAAAATAGTTTGGACATTCAAGAACAACATGACCTATTAATATCATTGATTTTATATTGGTAAAATATAATTTTTATAAGTTGAAAATGTCAAAATTTGAGCCAAGTAAGCGTCATTTGCGGGAAATATTAGTTTACTTCTTTAATTTAAAGAAATTTGCTTCTGAGGCGTATCAATTGCTCGTAGAAGCATATGGTGAGGGTGCTTTGATTGAGAGAACGTGTCGAGAGTGGTTTCAAATCTTTAAAAACGGTGATTTCGACGTAGAAGACAAAGATCGCAGTGGAAGGCTAAAAATTTATGAGAATGCAGAATTGCAGGAATTATTGGAGGAAGATTCATCTCAAACACAAAAAAAACTTGTCTAACATTAGAAATCACTCAGCAAGCAGTCTCAAATCATTTAAAATCATTAGGAATGATTCATAAACAAGGAAATTGGGTTCCGTACGGCGGAAACTTATTTGTACTCTTAATATTAAGATGAAAAATCTGGAGATCGAACTGAATTCTCTCGGTGTTTTCTTTTATAACTCGTCAACTTTCGATGAAATGGCTCAAAATTTGTATTGTAGTTGTTAAACCACCTCAATAGAAACATAGAGTTCGTAAATGAACTGAATTTTATTTTCATAATATTCCAAGGAATAAAGTTCCAACCTAATATATTTTGACAGCATTTATAATATTTATCAGTATACTTGTGAATGGAATGAAATGTAATACTTGTAAACAAAAAGATTTTCCTGAAATAAATACTTTTCCTGAATCCTACATCTAGAACCGAAAAGCAAAAAACTATAATCTTATACATATCATTAATATTATAACCAATAGAGATTTTTGAAGATCCAAACATGGCATTACCATACATAAACAGACTTGTGAAATTTCATTATTTAAATATTTTAATATTAGCCTTCTACATATTTAATTTCAAAAAATTATATTTAATGATTATAACTTGTGAAAATAAATTAAAATAATGTCATATAAGTACCACTTATATCAATTGACATATAAAATAAACATTCATTATAAGACATCCGAATGGTATAACAAAATCCAATAAATAAAAATTATTAACCAATATCCTATAAATTAAATATTTTGAATAGACAAAATTTTGTTTCTGCTGATCAATCTTATGAAAACCAATATCTTTCAAAAATATCCACCATAATCTTAAGAATTTCATCATAAAACTATCTTACTTAGACTATTCAATATTATTGGATATCTAACTAAGATATTTTATATAAAAACTCAAGATATGTAAAACATTACTGAAAAACAAGTTTTAAGAGAGACTTTGCTTCTTCAGTATTCAAATAATTCATATTCAATAAATATAATATCAATCAACAACAAATATTTACTCACCCTTCAATCTTCTAGAGAAGACTTCTGCCGAAATCTAACCTTTAAATGTAGAGAGAACGGTTCACTACACACAAAAATATTTCTGTGGTTTACCCTTGATCTAGAAGATTGAAAGACAATTTAACGGCCTCTGCTATAGCACAAGGACTATCTGTATAAAGAATGTTAAGGAAAGCAAATAATTATATATTATGAATAAAATAACATAAATAGAGGTTAATTCTTGATAGAAGGTATATAAAATTATTTAAATATTTTAATATTAGCCTTCTACATATTTAATTTCAAAAAATTATATTTAATGATTATAACTTCTGAAAATAAATTAAAATAATGTCATATAAGTACCACTTATATCAATTGACATATAAAATAAACATTCATTATAAGACATCCGAATGGTATAACAAAATCCAATAAATAAAAATTATTAACCAAAATCCTATAAATTAAATATTTTGAATAGACAAAAATTTGTTTCTGCTGATCAATCTTATGAAAACCAATATCGTTCAAAAATATCCACCATAATCTTAAGAATTTCATCATAAGACTATCTTACTTAGACTATTCAATATTATTGGATATCTAACTAAGGTACTTTATATAAAAACTCAAGATATGTAAAACATTACTGAAAAACAATCGAAGGGTGAGTAAATATTTGTTGTTGATTGATATTATATTTATTGAATATGAATTATTTGAATACTGAAGAAGCAAAGTCTCTCTTAAAACTTGTTTTTCAGTAATGTTTTACATATCTTGAATTTTTATATAAAGTACCCTAGTTAGATATCCAATAATATTGAATAGTCTAAGTAAGATAGTTTTATGATGAAATTCTTAAGATTATGGTAGATATTTTTGAAAGATATTGGTTTTCCTAAGATTGATCAGCAGAAACAAAATTTTGTCTATTCAAAATATTAAATTTATAGGATTTTGGTTAATAATTTTTATTTATTGGATTTTGTTATACCATTCGGATGTCATATAATGAATGTTTATTTTATATGTCAATTGATATAAGTGGTACTTATATGACATTATTTTAATTTATTTTCAGAAGTTATAATCATTAAATATAATTTTTTGAAATTAAATATGTAGAGGTGGTACTTATATGACATTATTTTGATTTATTTTCAGAAGTTATAATCATTAAATATAATTTTTTGAAATTAAATATGTAGAAGGCTTATATTAAAATATTTAAATAATTTTATATACCTTCTATCAAGAATTAACCTCTATTTATGTTATTGTGAAATTTCCCTCTTTTTGAAATTTTTAACAGAATATGGCATTCCTCAAATATATGAAACTATAAAAACTTCATTCATGTTGTACGTCAGATTGAAAATGTACTAACACGACAAAACAACACTGTATAATTTTCATTAATAATAATCCGAATCAATTAAAGCTAGCACCAATCCGCAGTAATGAAAATTCAGAATAAATCAGGATAAATTCATCTCATTCTGAAAATCACATTAATATGAATATATAATCAATGGTTCAATAAGGATATATAAAACATAGATAGAACTTATGGAGAAACAAAACAATAGAATATATAATATAGCAATGGTTAATAAATCTAAGACATTTATGAATTTCATGTTCAAAAATCTCGAGAAGAAACTAATATTACCTCCGTCTTTCACCTTATTTCTTCTTAGATCGGAAAAGTTCTCATTCCGATAGCGTAGTGTAGTACAACTAACACTATCTTTTAATATGTCTAATATTTGTTTTCTTTATCTTTTTCAATGCACTGAAGAAGAACCAACAAGTTCAAAAAGTGCGCATGTCTGTACTTATCTCTACTGAAAATTTGAATATCAAACAGATTTTATTTTATTTTATCTCTACTGATCAACAAAACCTCATCGGGGTAGTTTGAATTTAGAATTATTATACGCATATCTCGATTTGTGGAACACTGTCTCGATTTGTGGAACTTTCTATTACGATAACTCACACTGTTTAATAATGAAAAATTTTTTTTCTACAATTTTAATTAAAAAAAAAATTATATCTTCAAAAAACAATTATAATTCTTATAATCTCTTCATCGGCCCTAAATATCATATTATCAGAATTATAATTGTTTTTTGAAGATATAGTGCATGTTTTGAGAGATTTTTGAATTAACTTATTTGAATATTTAAATATATTAAATATTTGAAATAAATTATATTTTTTGAGAAGTCCTTAATTTATGTTCATGTTTTTGAAAAGCAATTGGTGTTCATAATAGTAAGATCAGAAACAAAATTTTGTCTCCTTTCAATATTTATTTATTAATTTTAATGACTTTTTTTATATCTATTGGTTTATTTATTCCATTTGACATTATATATTGAGTTTTGATTATATACGTCTATTAAATATAAGCGGTGCTTATTGTAGACATTAATTTAATTCTGAAAGTTTCTTGAATAAGAAATTTTTTTTTAAATTAAAATTGTAGAAGACTAACAACAGATTAAATCTGTTTTGATATTCAAATTTTTTTATATTTCTTCTATCAAGTAAAAAGCCTTTTTCTATTTTATTTAAATGCAAAATTTGTGTTTTGTGGGATTTGAATATAATTATTTCTGAAAACTTGTTTTTATTGATGGTATTGTTTATTTTTTCTGATAAAAATATAGCAAAATTTTGAGTCGGATTATTTCTTGACCCAACAGAAGGATTATGTTTTTTTACCCACTTGATCTTTCCAGTTGGATATTTCAGTCTACCCTACGAATTTATTTACTTAGTGCTTATGGGTTGAAAGACAACCAAAATAAAACATTCGGCGGAAAAGTAGGTCTTGTACGATTCTGCTGTACTATTTTCAACTTGAAATTTGAAATTCATGTTGAGGATTGCCGACTGAAAATCAAGCCATTTTCAGAAATGCATCAGTATTCTTGAAAAACGCCCAGAAGGAAGAGACTCTTTTCTGCTATATTCGACCTCACAACTTTCAACCCTAAGCTATGGTTAGTATCACCCCAAAATATCATTAGATATCCAGAAAGATTTAGATTCAGAATTATTTCTGGAATTTTCTATAATAATTATCAAAAATCATATATTGATATATTAATACAGATGAATATCAGAAAGTACATTATATATGGTAAGAATATTATATAATTGATATAATAATTTTAAAAAAATGTATATGAAACAGTAATTTATTTCCACAAAAATGTTTGTACTACTACAACAATTATTTCACCACGATGTGGCTTCTTCAGGTATAACATTGTACTGTCTGATGGTATTCAGTATAACCGAGTTTAAATACATTTTTAGGTACGTGACCAAATAATGGAAGCACAAGTCATAAAAACTCTAGGTGTTTATTGGAGTTTGCCGCTAAAAATGCCATTAAGGAAAAATATTCAGTAATGGAGACTTATCAACATCTGTTTGTTCGTTCAAAAGGATTTTACGGGCATTATACCTGTTGATTTCAAGAAATTCTAAAAGTGTTAATCTAGAACTTTTGCTTTCAACTTGAATAATTTCATAATTATTGTTGAAATTATGCCTGAATTCTTTAAGATCATTAGCATATGTCGAATGTACAGAATTGGATATATAACCCCTTTGGTGTTCTTGGACACGTTTCTTGAATGATCTACCAGTCTGGCCAATAATGTATACTAAAGGGCAATCTTTGGAAATCAACTTGTAGACTCCGGATTTATTTTCTCTATTTGTTCGATCTTTATTGTTTTTTATGTAGGTACTAAGGTTATTAATTGTCTTAAAAGCCGCGTTATAATTGAAACAACTTTTGAAATATTTAGCAATATTTTCAGATAATCCATTGACATAAGATAACGAGAAATATTTCTGTGTATTGTCCCTTTTTATGATTGGATGCACGAGATTTAATGCCATTTTCTTTTGTTTTTTGGATACCATTTTGTCTATAAGACAATTAATAACCAGTTTATTAATGAAATTCGTGAAGATATGTAGTTGTCGGTCGGTGCCTTTGAAACAACAAAAAATATCATCTACATATCTATACCAATAAAGGAAATATTTGCTTATCGGATTCAGGTGTATTTTTGATTCCAGATCGTCCATGAATATTTCAGCTGAAATTGAACTGAGTGGATTTCCCATTATTAAACCGTTGTCAGAAATAAAGACGGTTCCGTTAAATTGAAAATAGTTTTGTTCAAGACATATTTCCAGGCAATTAAGTATATCATTCATTTTGATGGGAATGGTATTATTTTTAGTTAATAGTTTTTTTACAATTTGTATTGTTTCAATTGGAGGTATACTAGGAAATAAATTTTGTACATCAAAAGAAATTAATCTACAATTTTTGGGCAATTGGATGGATTTAATATTGTCTATAACTTGGGTGCTATTTTTAATAGCGTGTTCAACTAAAAAGTTTGTTTCGGTTTGAATAATGGAAATTGAAACTCTAGATAATTTTATGCTTGGTGATGTGACGAATGAAACTACTGGTCTAATTGGATTATTTTCTTTATGGAGTTAATGAATATAATATAATAATAGAATACATTGGCCAGACTGGTAGATCATTCAAGAAACGTGTCCAAGAACACCAAAGGGGCTATATATCCAATTCTGTACATTCGACATATGCTAATCATCTTAAGGAATTCAGGCATAATTTCAACAATAATTATGAAATTATCCTAGTTGAAAGCAAAAGTTCTAGATTAACACTTTTAGAATTTCCTGAAATCAACAGGTATAATGCCCGTAAAATCCTTTTGAACGAACAAACAGATGTTGATAAGTCTCCACTACTGAATATTTTTCCTTAATGGCATTTTTAGCGGCAAACTCCAATAAACACCTAGAGTTTTTATGATGTGTGCTTCCATTATACCTAAAAATGTATTTAAACTCGGTTATACTGAATATCATCAGACAGTACACTGTAATACCTGAAGAAGCCACATCGTGGTGAAACAATTGTTGTAGTAGTACAAACATTTTTGTGAAAATAAATTGTCTCATATACACTTTTTTCAATCAAAATGAGTTTCCACAATGTAAAAACCGAATCAATCAAATAGATATAATAATTTAGTAATTTTTTTAACGTCTATAACAAAACTTTCTTCACTTTCCACATAAAACGTAAATATATACAAATGTATACATTCGACCTTTATATGTACTACTTCAATTAGAATACATACATAGAAAAATCTACCATTCAGAAATTATATACAAATTCCTAAAATAAAGGACAGTTGAACCAGAACTTGAACATATGACAATTGTTTCGATCTTAAAATATTAGAGATTAATTTCATACAGTCAAACTATCTAAAAAAAAATTTCAAATTATGTTTTGTTTTTGACATACTGATTAATGCTCATTTGATCAAAGATGGCTCGGGTAGAATAATATATATTCTGTGTTTTGTGTGTTCGTGAGTACGCGTAGGTATAAATCATTATTACAAGTCATTTAGCTAGAGTCCCAAATACATTAGACATGTGAATTTGGCACATGTCCGATGATACCCGATATAATTGTCATATGATAAGGCAAAACAGAAATGGATGACTTATACTCTTACTGATGGATAAGAGAAGAGGAAACAAAAACCAAAATAGTAAGAAAACAAAACTTCAGAGTTCAAATTTAAGCAATTTTCTGATTATATTCAAAAAAATTACATCCTATCAAAATACGCAGGCTACCTTATAATGTGTTGCCATTTGGCTAACTTTCAAGCCGCCCTACAGAAAGAATCAAGTGATTTCGGCAAGGCGATCACATAAACACATAGAAATGTCCGTTTTACGAATAAATTGGCATCTCGCTAATTAATTATTAGACATCGTCCTTTATTTATTTCTAAACGGTACGATATTTCCAGTTAATTCAGTTTTTGACTAATTCCTACCCATAATAATTTCATTTCCACAATCTTGGACAAGTAGACTAATTGGAATCGAAAACGTACACTTACTCGCTGAGAATCAAATTGCCTAGGAATTAAAGTGCTGGTTTGATTCGAACGCTGATAATTTACAGTTTCTTTGGAAATAAATTAAAATCATTCCGTTATTTTCCCCACACTGACTCGTTCCATAACACCCGCCTTGATTTCATAAACAATTCAATTTCACTTTTTATTTATATTGTTTTAAGTTCCTTCTAATGGTTCACAGTTACACGCATATGGGGGTTCTGCGGAATATAGTCTTTCAAAGTGATGCAATTCTTTGGATCTATATTCGAAATTGAATGAGCAAAAGATAACAATTTATAATCTTCACCCTACATATTAAAAAAGTAAGCGCCATGGCAACGGACCCCAAATCGTCGTGACATCACGTAGTGCAAATTTCCAAACGCAAAGGATGGCGACGGGTGAAGCCCGTCGCCGAAATACCAGCGCGGACCGAAGGTCCGAACGGCTCGCCGCCTAACACAGCCGTTTCGGTTCGCGGATGACTTTCCTTTCCGTCGATACGGGCGGATGAAAGTCGGAAATTTCGGGACTTTTCCCGGGCTCGCCATTTGTAAACAAACAGGCCCCGCCCACCGCGACCTCGTCTGTGGTGTACGTATAGGGGTCGTCCGAAAGTAAAGTACGGCGGTCGTCCAAAAATTTTCATACCGTCGGAAAAAACGGACATATCTCGCGACGGGCGATGCCCATCGCGAAAACACGCATTCGGACCGAAGGTCCGATAGACCCGCTACCAACTAAAGCCCTTATATTTCACGGATGACTTTCCGTCGCTACGATACGAGCGGATGAAAACTGCAATAATTTCCGGACTTTTCCCACGCTTGCTAATTTCAAACGAACAAGCCCCGCCCACCGCGGCACACGCCAAGGGATGACCAAAAGGGGGTGACCAAAGACGGATTTGAACGAAAAGTAGATCCGAACTAAATTATAGAAAATTATTAAAAAATATTGATCAATCGATTCTCCTCGTAAATAATATTAAATAATTACTCTTATATACCACCTACCTGAAGATGCTACTTTGTTAGCGGAACGATCGTTGTATCATAATAATAAGATTTATTATTATGATATATATATTCGGCAAATCTTATGTGGGGGGACTGTTGCTATGGGAAGACGACATATTCAAGGTTTCCAAGTGTCGGGCAGGCGTTTGCTGTCATCGAGTTTGTTGAGGAAGTTTGTTCTCTTCTCGATTTCGAGGGCTTCACGAATAATGCGAATAATTTCTCGATTTCGAGGGCTTCACGAATAATGCGACTACTTAGCAGTTTTTCCGTTGAAATAGTTTTCCAACTACCGAAGTCAATTTTGTGACCTGTATCTGCGTAATGTGAGAATAGGGCAGAGGATGGATCAGCTTTAAGGACAATTCTATTAAAAAAGAGATTTCTATAAAATTTCTAATCTCTTTTTTAATCCGAAAGACAAAGAGAACCGACTGAATAATTCTGGAGTCTATAAATTAAGTTGTCAAGAGTGTAATAGTGTGTATATAGGACAAACGCACCGACCTTTCCATAAAAGGTACAAAGAGCATCAATCTGCTTTTAGGAACCGGAAGAATAATTCCAATTTTGCGAACCATTTCTTCAATACAGATCACACGTTCCCAGAATTGAACAACCTTGTTATATTGCACGTGGAAGCGAAAGGGAAAAACTTGACATTCTGGAATCCATAGAAATTGAAAAATATAAGAGGCACGTACCAATAATAAACCTACATAACGAACAGACGGAACTTTGGAAAACCCCTCTCTTCGAAGCTCTGCCGAAGCCTACAATCAGCATATATAATAGTTGAGATCTAATTTGTTCATTCAGTTCGAAAATGTAGTAAACACTACGAAACTGGAGTCACTGTATATCAGTTATAATTAAAAGTGATAGAAAACAAAGTAATTTTTTATTTCATTCCGATATCAAAGATGTCAGAAGTTCTTCAAATCGAAATTCTTTATGTTGACGCAGAAGCTGTGCTACTGGCATGAATTCTCAATGTAAATAGTGAGGAGTGAAAAGAAAGACACACCTCAAAAGTTAGTGAATTATTACCATACTTTCATAATGGGAATAACACGCCTATATGAAATTGATCCACGTTCGTAAAATTTACCGTTCTTCCTTGCGCTTCAAGAATCGAGTCTGGTGAAGGAATATGTGTTTCCAATTATACATACAATTCATGTGATTATCCAATTTTAAATGTTCTAATTGCAAAAGAAAATTAATAAGTGAGTTTCTCATTTCGTACCATCACTACTTAATTAGACACATTGTTAAAACTTTCACTCTTTTACGATCTTTCAAATACCAAATACCATAAAAATAATTAGTACCTTACTTTCGTTTTTTAATATAGTTTATTTGAAAAAGTGCCAATATCAACTATCATGTCATTTTCGAAATAAGAAATATTTGTGAAGGTGCTTGTATTTTTCCGGTTTTGTCACAAGTAAGAAGATGAGCTGACTCTGTGGTTTGGACTTGGTCTATGCTAACATAGGAGATGGTTATTCATTACTTATTCAGATTCATTCTTTCAACTGCTTTTAAAATAGGAACCTATGAGTGTACAAATATGATATGACAGTCTTATTTTAGATTGGATATTACTAAAGAGTTTTACTAAAATGAATTATATTCATGAAATTTTGGAATTTACAGTTAAAATAAATACTTACACGAATATATTAAGGAAAAGACTCACCGTTGTATAAAAGTTGACTCGTTAGAGCGTAACCAGACCAAAATTAATTGAATAATATCTATTCTGATAGAAATGTTAATTATTAAATTCATAAAAATACTCACAAGCTGAAATTATGAAGAAAAAGCATATTCAGAGTACATACCGACTAGTCGAGTGAAAATTCTTTGAACAGTGATCAAAAATCAGTAATCTTGTTGACAATTCATAAATATAATTCACAGGTAGATCTCAATTCACAATTATTGAATGTAAAAACAGCCAAAGTTACAATAAATAGAAGTTATTTGAATTTAGATATCTAATTTGAAATCGATGAAGAAATTGTTCAAAAAATATTTGTTGCTATCATGAATTATATATAAACTTATTGAAATTATTGTCAAAAAACAATCTTAATTGAATCTAACTTACCAGAATTATGTAAATAGGATAAATTTGATCAAATTTCAATTAATTCAATGAAAGATACTATCTACGTCATATAGTTTAAAATTATTATTGTAAGAGATTTCCTTCGAGATATTTAGGCATCGATAGATTTGTAATAGCATCTGAGCTAAAGAAATTCAATCAATTTCATAAGTTACTACATTTTGATGTATGTTTCATGTTGAACAGAACAGTGAAAGTCTTGCTTTTCATCCGTAAAGTATTTCAAGTGTCAAAATTTATAAAAGTTTAACTTCTAATGCTTATAACTTATGAATTACTTAATATTACTTATGAAATTGATTAAATTTCTTTAGCTTAGACGCTATTACAATTCTATTTATGCCTAAATATCTTGAAGGATATCTCTTACATTAATAATTGCAGAATATCTGACGTAGATGCTATCTTTCATTGAATTAATTGAATTTTGATCAAAATTGTCCTATTTACATCATTCTGGTGAGTTATATTTAATTTAGCTTATTCTTTGTCAATAATTTCACTGTGATTCATGATAGTAACAAATCTATTCAGCAATTTCAAATTAGATATCTAAATACAAATTACTTCTATTTATTGCAACTTTGGCAGTCTGTACATTGAATAATTGTGAATTGAAATCTCCTAGTGAATTCAATTTATAAACTATCATCAAGTTTACTGATTTTTGATTACCGTTCAAAGAATTTTCACTCGACTAGTCGTTATGTACTCTGAATATGTTTTTTCTTCATAATATTAACTTGTGAGTATTTTTATGAATTGAATTATTATTATTTCTATCAGAATGGATATTATTCAATTAATTTTGGTCTGGTTACACTCTAACGCGTCAACTTATATACAAAGGTGAATCTTTTCCTTGCGTTTTAATTTTTCATCTTATGAGTTTTTAATAATGAGTCATTATAACTCGTTTACAAGATTTATTTTATAGAATCCATATATTTATATATATATATATATATATATATATATATATATATAATTGTTAAAAATTCTTGAAATAATTGTTGAAAGGTGTTATCAGACCAAAATCAATTAAATCAGAAAAATTCAGGCAGAAATATCAATAATTCAACTCATAAACATACTCACAAACCAAAATTTCGAAGAAAAAGCATATTTAGAATACATAACCACTAGTTGAGTGAAAATTCTTCAAACGATATTCAAAAATAAATAAATCCTTTTGAAAATTTCAAATAGAACTCACAGGGAGCATTCAATTTATAAATATTGAATGTTTGGGAAAGCCAAAGTTGCAATAAATAGAAGTAATTTTAATTTAAATATCTAGTATAAACTTATGAAGAAAAGTGTTGAAAATATTTGTTACTATCATGAATTATATATAAACTTTTGTGAAATTATGTAGCAAAGAATAAGCTAAATTAAATCTAACCTACCAGAATTATGTAAATAGGACAAAATTGATCTAAATTCAATTAATTAGAGAAAACGTAGTATCTACGTCAGAAATTCTGAAATTATGAATGTAAGAAATATCCTTGAAGATGGTTATGCATCAATAGAGTTGTAATAGCATCTATGCTAAGGAAATTTAATCAATTTCATAAATAGTATTCAGTAATTATTCAGTAAAAAGCATTAGAAGTTGAATTATGTAAACTTTGTGACATTTGGAAAACTCTTCATGTGAATATAAGTATTTAAACTCAACCAATTTTCATAAAACTGACTAAATTATTCACAGAAATTTGTATTAATTAGTTAGAATCATTTTAAACCTGAAAATAGTGTAAAATTAGTAAAATCAGTGAAAGCATAATTTTTTCAATAATTTTGACCAAAGATAGTAAAATTTGAATATCAAAACAAATACAAATATGTTTATCTTCTTCAATTTTAATTTCAAAAAAATTTTATTCAAAAAACTTTTAGAATTAAATTAATGTCTAAAATAAGCACCGCTTACATTTAATAGACGTATATAATCAAAACTCAATATATAATGTCAAATGGAATAAATAAACCAACAGATATACGAAAGTCATCAAAATTAATAAATAAATATTTAAAGGAGAGACAAAATTTTGTTTCTGGTCTTACCTTTAAGAACACCAATTGCCTTTTAAAAACATGAACGCACCTTAATACGTCTATTAAATGTGAGCGGTGCTTATTTTAGACATTAATTTAATTCTAAAAGTTTTTTGAATAAAATTTTTTTGATATTAAAATTGTAGAAGATAAACATATTTTAATTTGTTTTGATATTCAAATTTTGTTATATTTCTTCTATCAAGTAAAAGGCCTTTCTATTTTATTTTAAAAGATAATAAGCTTTGAAATTCCATTTTTCGTGAAAACTATAAAAGGAGAAGGCACGGAAAAAGTGAATGAGTATGAAGATACTCAGGAGAACAACTCTCTGATTAAAGAATTTCTCTGTTCAATAATCCAGTTCCAAAAACTGAAAATAAATTAAAATTATTATTGCAAATGGAAATGTGATCAACAAATACATTACCTGAGTGTTGTGAATGGAAACATCCCACATATGAATCAAGAACTTAACAATTTAAATCCAAAAGAAGCCATCAACGAAGTGGGCTGAGAAATCAGAACATTTCAAAAATTTTCTTCAAGGACCAAAACAAAATCCTGAAATCGAACAAAGCCAACATAAAAGGAACATTGTTAAGGGATGACTAAACTAACCACAGGTAGAAATAAGTTTATTTATGTAAAGTTTTCCAATTTAATTTCAAAAGTAAATCATTGCTTTTTTACCTCAGAATTTTTTTTTCCTTCACGAATGTTAGTAGTATTTAGGCTCAGCAATGTGTGGCACTAACGTGTGCCATTTCATTAACTCCGGAATTGAAAAAAATATATTTTGATGCCGAAGAAGATGTGATGTTTAAGAATGAATATTTACAACTGATTTATTCACCGGCATACGTGAGAACAGTATTCGGACAAGAATCACCAAAACCACAGGATACGGTAGAACTTTCAAGAAAAAGCAAGGATTCCAAGAGGATAAAGGAGGATTTTGTGCTGAATAATTTTGATGGTAAGAGTGTTTCAGTGAATTTATGGTTAAAAAAATTCCAGACGGAATGCACGCGTTGTGAAGTAGAAGAAGATAGAGACAAAATTTTGATTTTACGGTTGTTTCTGGATGGAATAGCGAAAGAATGGTTTGATTCTAAATTAATTACATTAGATTTAGACATTTTCAAATATGGAAAGATAACTACTTAGAGAGTTTTTGTGAAACCAGTTGGCATAAATATAGAGGGCGTATTCATTTAGGGTACATAGGAGGAAGTTTAGTAGACTACGCTTTTAGGAGAGAAAATTTGTTGTTGAATCTCCGGAATAATTTTCCAACTGACATATTAATTGATTTTATTGTGACAAGTAAGCCAAATATTTTACAAGATAGAATTGATCGATCAAATGTTACAACTTTCGAGAAATTATTGGGCGAGTTGCGAAAGCTAGAAAATTCAAAAAAATATGACAACGATCGAAATAAAGAAAATCATAGGATTATTAAATCTGCGGAACAAATTCGTTACTATTCACTAACAGATAAAAAACCAGTTAAGAAGGAACCATGCTCAATTTGTGAAAAGAATGGTTTTTCAGGTTGATTACAACGGAGACTTTATGTCGGCTAAGGAATAAATCCAATAATTTTGAACAAAAGAACATACCCGGTAACATAAAAACTGTAAACAATGTTGGGTTGAAGGATGAATTAAATCAGGCCATTTCAAACCAAAAAAACTAAGACTGCTGCCATTGATAAAATTGAAGGTGTTTATAAATAATAATGAATTATGTGGAATTGATGATTCGGACTCAAATGTTAATGAATTCCAAAGTAACAGAAAAGTTATGTCTACGCATTTAAGATAATAGAAACACATTCAAAACAGTCAGTATATATTACCATCATTAAATGAGATGACCAAAAATATGAAGATCAAGACCAATATCAACATCAAGATTAACAAATGATCTAGAACTCTTATACAAAATGTCGACCAAACACTATTATTTACCATAATAAAATTTCATGATTTAATATGAAGTCTCTTCAATAAATAATTCGAATTATCAGTTCCAGTTAGTCTAAGTTCCAATACTAACGGCCGTTTTCATAAACTAAATTAAAGCCTCCTTTTTCCCAAAAAGTCTCCTTTAATGATGAAACGTGTTTCATAAACAAATTTTGAGGTTAAAAGCGTCCTTTATCTTAAAGTGTGAAAATCGGCACTTTACGGCTGGAAAAGGATCCTTTAACGAGAAGTTTGACACTACGCATGTGCTCGATGAACACGCGAACAGTGGACATAACCTTCCTCTGTCAGATTTGATAATTTAGCGTACTGCGAAATATGTTGCACCAAATTTTAAATGCTGATTCAAGCTCTAGTTCTTCATCAGATGATGAAGAAATAATTGTGAGAAGACCAAAAATTTACAGAAGGAGGGAACAATATTTTTCCACCTTAGATGATTTAGATTTCTTCGATCGTTTTCGCCTGACGAAACCAACAGTTTTATCTTTGCTTCAAGAAATTGCAGATCAATTGTACTTTCCATCTAACAGGTAAACAAATTTCGATTTGTTATTTTGTTGATATAATTTTCTGTATAACAAATCATTAAATCGACAATTTTCAGAGGCAGCTGTATTGAACCAATGCACCAACTACTTTTGACACTGAGGTTCTATGCAACTGGAAATATGCTGATAACAGCCGGAGATTTCATGGGAATTTCTAAACCTTCCGCGTCTAGAATTATTCGAAGAGTTTCTTTCGCAATTACATCCCTTTGTCCACAATATATTAAGATGTGTGAAGGTGATCATGAAATGCAAGCAGCAGCAGAAAAGTTTTATGCAATTGCTAGTTTTCCTCGTGTTATTGGAGCTATAGATTGCACATTAATTAAAATTACTTCTCCTGGTGGTGATGATGCAGAGATCTTTCGATGTCGAAAACATTATTTTGCCCTTAATGTTCAAACTGTGTGTGATTCAGACTTGAGAATAAAAAATATTGTAGCTAGATGGCCTGGCTCAACAAACGACCAAACCATATTTAATAACAGTGTTTTGAAGAGATAATTTGAGAGTGGTCAATTTAGACAGTATTTGTTACTTGGTGATAGGGGTTACAGTTTGCAGCCTTATCTTATGACGAAGTTACCGGAAGCTAGAACTGCAGCCGAAAATCTATATAATGAATCAATTATACGAACTAGAAATGTGGTGGAGAGAAAGTATGGAGTTTGGAAACGTCGTTTTCCTATACTTTCTAAAGAAATGAGTGTAAAGTTAACAACCATAAGGGTGATTATTGTTGCTACAGCTGTATTGCACAATATAGCTTTAGATATGAAAGAAATCTTTCCAAATGAATGGATGAATGATGTGCAAGAGGAAGAGAATGTTCAAATAAATTCAACTAGTGTCAATACAGCTCATCAAGTGAGACAATCAATTATTAATAAACATTTTGCTAATTTATAATTTTAATTTGTGTGATAATTTAAAATAAATTTGCTTGCTGCTTGTGAAACTATTCTTCATATTAAATTTGTGTCATGTAATTCTCATATGATTCTGGAGCAAGGGTGATAGAATTCAAAAGAAAAAAGGATTTAATCATTATTATTTAATTTTCTCTCCATCTCCCTAATTTGTAAATCTAATAATATTTTTAATTGGGAATGCTCCTCTCCTTTTCTTCTAGTTTCTTTCTTGATAGCCTCTATCTGAGCTTCTACTAGAGCTGTTTTTTTTATAATATATCTGCTTCGCTTCGATAAGTGGGTTCGTGACAGTTGGCCTCAACTGTTTAGAAATTGGCTCCTTCAATTTCAGTGGTGTATATGTTGACCATTTACTTTTGGTTTTCTATAACATGTGTAATATTAATTCAATTAAAATGAAAAAGTATCCATCATACCTTAACAGGGGTTGCTGGCACTGATTCTTCGAAATATGAGCATCCTACGTCACTATTTGCCTAAAAATTCAAAAACTTCAATAGGAAGATGGACATCACAAAATATTTATGAATTACCTGAACTTCAATTTCATGAGGAATCTGGCTCTCATTAAGTTTGCTCTCATCAATTACAGAGATAATCTGAAATATAGAAGCCATAAGAACGTTATTCATAATTTTATCGATTTAAATTATAACACACCGGAAAATTGTGCACTTCCACATCCTCGATTGTAGCATATGTGGGCTGCATTGGTTGCGGTTCTGTTGAAATTTCCTACAAAACAAATATGACTGCATTGAGCAGCTACCACCTTCCTTGTTTTAGTTTTTATATTGTCGTATTTTGATTTGAGCTGGTCCCTACTTCTCCAATGGAGAGCTGTTGCATTGAAAGCAGTTGCAATTCTCTGCCAGGCTTTATCCTATAACATTAAAATCATGAATCAGCTGTGCTAGTGCGAAATTATATACTCTTTCGACATACCTTTTCATCATTTGATACTTTATTGGTACTTTTGTTCTCAATTATAAATTTCTCTTTGTCAATTAATTCCAAGAGACGTAGTTCCTCCTCAGGTTTAAAAGTAGTACTTTTTTTCTCTTTTCTTCCATATTCATTCATATGACTCACGTTCACTAAAATTTTAGTAATTCGCATGTAATAATGATATAAATACCATAAATACTGTCTTCTGCACATAACCATGTTTATGCAAGACAGATTTATGCTTCTTTTTCTTTTTACAAGTTCCGAGGCATAACTAACAATTTTTACAGAATATCACCAAAGTTTGAATATTAAAACAAATTGAAATAATCTTCTACAATTTTAATTTCAAAAAAATTTTTATTCAAAAAACTTTTAGAAATAAATTTATGTCTAACAAGCACCGCTTACATTTAATAGACGTATATAATCAAAACTCAATATATAATGTCAAATGGAATAAATAACCCAACAGATATACGAAAGTAATTAAAATTAATAAATAAATATTTAAAGGAGACAAAATTTTGTTTCTGGTCTTACCTTTAAGAACACCTATTGCCTTTTAAAACAAGTTTTTTGAATAAAAATTTTTATTAAATTAAAATTGTAGAAGATAAACATATTTCAATTTGTTTCAATATTCAAATTTTGTTATATTTCTTCTATCAAGTAGAAGGCCTTTCTATTTTATAGAATATCACCAACTATATTCGTAAAATCACTAGTTCTCAGGTTAGCCAACAGTCGGAAACATATGATCGGCGCATTAAAGGAAGCTTTAGGTAAAGGACGGCCGATGTGCGTTTATGAAACAGGAGGTCCCATTTAACGGATCCTTTTTCATAAAGGAGCCTTTTGATGTTGTTTATGAAACTGGCCGTTATTCATGTAGAAATCCACAGTTTTCAGAATCTGCTTGATATTGTTTTCAGATAAAAGGTCAATTACAAATATTTTTCAAGTTGTGATCCACAATCCACAATTGTATTTTACAATGGTTGAATGTTCTTCTGGTTTACATTTTTTCATTTCGAAGTATATCCAGTTTTTTAAATTTTATATTATATAATATTATAGGATGGATGCTAATGTGGGAATTTTTCTAGCGTATACTTCAAATTCTTAATGAAGAAACAAATAGGTAAATTGGGCTACGCTTCGTATCTGCTGGATTTTTATTCAACTATACAAGTAATGAACTTTTAATCAAATTTTGCTTTCAACCTCTGGAGAAGGCCCGTATGGAATGCAATAGAAGTCGTCTTTGAGCAAGGTTCCTTAGCTGACAAGAGCCAGTGATTCACCAGACCCCAAGGTCGTTCATTCTAGTTAAGTCCGGAACGTAAATACTAGGCCGCGTTCTTCAAGATGACTGTTGTGAAACGATATGTTTGTAATTCCCTCCATTTCGTCTTCGTTATTTACCTACTCGTCATGCCGACCTGTGAAAGGACGGCAAAAATAAAAGTGACGTAATGGTTCAGCTGCATACCAGTTTTTTGTGGTAGAAGAACCTGTTGTGATATATTCTACTGAGAGAAATTGGTTGTTTGATTATTGCACTCAAATTAAACAACCGAATGTTTGAACCGTCTATAGAAAATTATGAGGTGCATAGTTGAACTTTGGATAATAATTTGATCATATCAAAAATCATGAAAGTAGGTACTTGGTGCCCGAAACTTAGGTTTACCTCACATTGATATTTCAGTATATTTTACAAATACGGAGCAGCTAAATGTAGTTAAAATTGTTTGTGTGATTATGCTCAAGTTGAGATGACTGATTTGACGTTCGATGTTCAACTATAAAGGATCTCTAGTTTCAGATTCATTAACAAAGAACAACGATTTCAAATATCCCCTCAACAAGACATCAAAAATTCTATAAAGCCAATAAATATTTTGACATCATTCGTAACGTATATGCTCATTTGCGAATAGTCTATTTGCATATACATTCCAAAAATAGATGTCTCAATAACTCTTCGTACATCCAAGGCTTGCTTCACAGAGTGGAAACCAATTATGGAGTAAAATTATTTGTGTCCTTATGTTAGAAAATTATGAAAAACACTGGGACATATCAACTTTTAAATTGCAAAGTGCGTTTTCAAACAAAAATTTAAATATACAGGGTAATTCGCGCTAGTCCAGCATACCCAGTCCTTCCTCTTTATTTTGAATCGAACACCCTGTTTATTTTCATATTTTTCGAAGCTTCCTAATAACCTGATTTCAACGAACTATATTATGTTTATATCAAATGTATATCAGGTATGATCTATTATGAATAATACCGGATAAATTTTCGAAAGTATTCATAATTGGTTTCGTGAAACTGAATGATATGATATATTATATATATATATATATATATATATATATATATATATCATCCAACTCAGGTAATCCTGAGTTGGTAGATAACTACAGACCAATATCACTGATAACACTGATTTTTGAGAAGCTGCTGCGGTCTAGACTTATGACATTTGTTGACAGGTACAATCTTATATCTAATAGGCAATATGGTTTCAGGAGGGGTTTGTCAACAAGTGATGCGATAGCTGCTCTGACTGGCGAACTATATGAACACGTGGATGATAAAAGGCCAGCTATATGTTTATTTTTAGATCTAGCCAAGGCTTTCGATACCGTTGACCACACCCTATTACTAGACGTCCTGAGTTACTCTGGTATTAGAGGTAAACCCCAGAAGCTTTTCGAAAGTTACCTGAAAGACCGTGGACAAGCAAGTGAAAGTTAACAATGTTCTGAGCACAGAATAAAAAGTGAATTATGGTATACCACAAGGTACGGTATTGGGCCTTTTGTTGTTTTCCCTGTATGTGAACGATCTCCTCACCTTAAGGTTTGAAGGGACTGTTTTCAGTTTCGCTGACGACACTGCCTTACTCTTCACAGCAGATGATTGGGGAAGTCTGAAAGTAAAAGTGGAAGATCAGATGAATGTGATTAAAGACTGGTTCGATCACAGATCATTGACAACTAACTTTGCCAAAACCCATTTTATGCCATTTGCGAGTTATGAAAACCGATTGCCAGATTATAATGAATTGCTAATTAATAATTATGGAAAAACAATGAAGATCACCAGAGCAGACAACATTAAGTATCTGGGTGTCACAATAGATCCCCATCTGAGATGGGATGCACATGTTCGGAAGGTTTCGGAAACACTCAGATATAGGTTGTATAAATTTAAATATTTGAGATCTTTTCTCGATACCACTTAGCTCAGAGAGATATACTTCGCCTTGGTCCAGTCTCGACTACAGTATGCCATTCTCAGTTGGGGTGGTTTGCTTGATACTCACCTTAAAAAGATGGAAATATTACATAGGAAAATACTGAAAATTATATACCGCAAAAAAAGAGACTATCCATCAGATTGTATTTATGGGGATTCACAAGTTCTGGACATACGGCAGCTGTACATGTATAATATTGTTTTATTCATATACAAAAATAGAAGAACTTTCCCAGATTTGGAACATGTTTATCATACCAGGAATAAGGCTAAGAGAAATGTACAGGTCACTACTCCAAGGAAGAATATTGGGGAACACATATAAATACCTCAGTAGTAAAATATTCAACTACTTACCTGAGATGTATAAAATGTATATACGACGAATAAACAACATTAACCTTCTAAAGAAAATTTTCAGGAGGTACATGATTGAGCTGGACCGAAATGTTGTTCACAAATTAATTCTCAATGATGATATGTAACCTAGCTCCAGTGTATCTTCCTGTTTCTGGATCGGCCACGAGTGAGTTTGCGAGGGGATTATTTGCTTCTGATCTGTTTTATGGGCTTCGATTTGTCGGATTTGTTTTTAGTGTTAGTATTTATTTAATGTACAATGTACACATATTATTGTAGAATGTTTCAATGGCAGATGAATACCTACGCACAACTTAGGTTTTAGTAGAGAACTCATGTTTATTTGTTAGAGATTTTGTACATATTTGTATTGCTTCATGTATTGTGTATTTATATATATATATATATATATATATATATATACTATATATATATATATATATATATACTATATATATATAATATATATATATATATAATATATATATATATATATATATATAATATATATATATATATATATATATAATATACATACATACACAATACATGAAGCAATACAAATATGTACAAAATCTCTAACAAATAAACATGAGTTCTCTACTAAAACCTAAGTTGTGCGTAGGTATTCATCTGCCATTGAAACATTCTACAATAATATGTGTACATATTATATATATATATATATATATATATATATATATATATATATATACATATTACATTATATATATATATATATATATATATATATATATATATATAAAGATATTCAAAAATAAACATTATTATTATGATCCTGATACTCCCAGATGTTCTGTGAAGATTCTTCAGAAGCTTTTTCAGCTTGTGCGAGTAAGGAATTCAGTTGTGTTCTGGTTAGGCTTTCTTACTGCGATCTTACGCCACTTACGGCCAGTTTCATAAACAACATCAAAAGGCTCCTTTATGATAAAGTCCCTTTATGAAGAAGGATCCTTTAATGGGACCATCAGTTTCATAAACGCACATCGACCGTCCTTTACTTAAAGCTTCCTTTAATGCGCTAGTCATATGTTTCCGACTGTTGCTATCCTGAGAACTAGTGATTTTACGAATGTAGTTGGTGATATTCTGTAAAAATTGTGAGTATTGCGTTGGAACTTGTAAAAAGAAAAAGAGAAGAAGCATAAATCGATCTTTGCATAAACATGGTTATGTGCAGAAGACAGTATATTGAAATTTATATCATTATTACGTGCGAATTGTTATATTTTATTACGTGGGTTATATGAATGTATATGGAAGAAAAGAGAAAAAAATTATTACTTTAAAACCTGAGGAGGAACTACGTATCTTGGAATTGATTGAAAAAGAAAATTTTAATATTATAGGATAAATTCTTGATTGTTTCGGTCTCTACTTTACGGAAATTCATCGTAAATGATTTGAAGTAAAACACTTTATTTCCGCTTATTTTTATTTTTCAACGACAATTGTTTCGTCAATTACATATTGACTTCGTCAGGTGAGTATGGTTACTAACTACTTTACAAAATCTTTCTCCTTAAATACAAGTTTCCCTAAAAATACGTGATAAAATGAAGTTTACAAGGAATTTATTAAAAAAGGTTCAACAACGGAGAACGGTTCACATCTGTTTGGTCGTTCAACAAAATATTCAGTTTATGATGCCGGTTTATTTCCATTGCTTCTAAAAGGTCCAATCTATTGCATTTGTTCTCGAAATGGAGAACTTCAAAGTTATGGTCAAAATCATGTCCGGATTCTTGTAGATGCCTAGCATAAGTGGAGTTTGATTTATTCTTAACGAATGAATTCGGGTGTTCCTGGATCCTACTCTCAAAAGATCTACCCGTTTGGCCAATGTATACATATGGACATGTACCACAATTTAACCTATATACTCCTGATCTCTTGTTCTTATTGACGATATCTTTATTATTTTTTATTGATTTACCTAAAGAATTTATTGTTTTATATGAGATATTGACATTTCGTTTTTTCTTTAAATATCTAGCTATTTGTGCAGATTTTTGTCCTATGTATGGTAAGCAAATAAACTTTTCATTATTTCTGATATGTGGATAAACTAATGACATAGATTGTTTCAGTTTAATTTTATTCAATAGTTGATCAATAATTGATGGGTTATACCCATCATTTACTGTTATTTGTTTTATTATATTCAATTCTATTTCAAAATTCTCTTGTGATATAGGTACATTAACTAGTCTATGCACCATACTATTGTATGCTGCTAATTTATGGGATAAAGGATGATTTGAAGAAGAATGTATTGTGCCGTCTGTATGTGTTGGTTTCCGGTAAATCGAAAAATGAGGTCTATTGTTAATTTTAATTATTTTCAAATCTAAAAAATTTATGCTGTCATTTTGTTCTTCTTCGTGAGTAAATTTTATCGTAGGGTATACCTGGTTGATAAATTCTAAGAATAACGAAAGTTGTCTAGACGTACCGACGAACAAGCAAATAATGTCATCTACAAAATGGTACCAATAAATAAATTGCTTAAAAAGCGGGTGCTCTTGTACTTTGTCTTCTAGGAAATCCATAAATATTTAAGCTAATATAGGACTTAGTGGATTTCCCATCGTGAGACTTTCGTTATCCTCATAAAATATTCCATTAAACAAGAAATAGTTTTGTGCAATACATATGTTGAGAATATCCATTATTTCTTGTTTAATTACCGGGTTTGTATGATTTTTCAATAGTAGCCTTTCTACTAATTTTATTGTTAGTTTTACAAGTACGCTAGGAAACAGGTTTTTTACGTCAAAAGACATTAGTTTAGCATTGTCTGGGATATGAATATTCTTTATTTTATTTATTAGATCATATGAATTTTTTATCGATAATTTTGCCTGAAAATTGGTTTCTTTTTGAATAATTTTAATTAATTCTTTAGACAATTTATATGACGGAGCTGTAACAAAGGAAACTACTGGTTTTATTGGTTTGTTCTCTTTATGTAACTTGATGAGTGAATATAGAATTGGTGGTTGAGGGTTCATTTGCAATAATTTAAAATTTGGAGTTTTTTCAAATAGTGCTGTTGAATGTTTTATTACTGTTTTCACTTGGTTTTGGTATTTTGTAGTAGGATCTTTCTTCATATGAAAAATATTAATATAAATATTATTGAAATAAATAAATATTATTGAAAAATAAAAATAAGCGGAAATAAAGTGTTTTACTTCAAATCATTTATAGGATAAAGTCTGGCAGAGAATATAAACTGCTTTCAATGCAACAGTTCTCCATTGGAGAAATGAGGACCAGCTCAAATCCAAATATGACAATATAAAAATTAAAACTAGAAGGTGGTAGCTGCTCAACGCAGTCATATTGACTGGTGGTGGGGCTCCATTGAAATTGAGGGAGCCAATTTCCAAACAGTTGAGCCCAACTGTTACGAACCCACTTGCCGAAACGAAAGAGATGTATTATAAAAACAACAGCTCTAGTAGAAGCTCAGATAGTGGCTATCAAGGAAGAGAATAGAAGAAAAGAAGAGGAGCATTCGAAGCATAAAATATTAGATTTGCAAATTATGGAGATGAAGAGCAAATTAAATAATAATAATTAAATCTTTTTTATTGTGAATGCACTTTCTGGAAAAAGCGGTATTAGACTATGAAGTCCCCTCAAATTTGAATTAAAAACCGAAATTTCAATAACACATAATATTTTTATTTCCTTATTCTAACTTGACACTTTTTCAGATGTTACCTAAAGTAAAACAATGAATCAGAAATACAAACATAGGAGCCTATCTAAATACATACCTTGTAAAATCTTATAAAAATTATATGAAATCTTAATAACATAAATAGAGGTTAATTCTTGATAGAAGGTATATAAAATTATTTAAATATTTTAATATTAGCCTTCTACATATTTAATTTCAAAAAATTATATTTAGTGATTATAACTTCTGAAAATAAATTAAAATAATGTCATATAAGTACCACTTATATCAACTGACATATAAAATAAACATCCGGATGGTATAACAAAATCCAATAAATAAAAATTATTAACCAAAATCCTATAAATTAAATATTTTGAATACACAAAATTTTGTTTCTGCTGATCAATCTTATGAAAACCAATATCTTTAAAAAATATCCAACATAATCTTAAGAACTTCATCATAAAACTATCTTACTTAGACTATTCAATAAAATTGTATATCTAACTAAGGTACTTTATATAAAAACTCAAGATATGTAAAACATTACTGAAAAACAATCGAAGGGTGAGTAAATATTTGTTGTTGATTGATATTATATTTATTGAATATGAATTATTTGAATACTGAAGAAGCAAAGCCTCTCTTAAAACTTGTTTTTCAGTAATGTTTTACATATCTTGAGTTTTTATATAAAGTACCTTAGTTAGATATCCAATAATATTGAATAGTCTAAGTAAGATAGTTTTATGATGAAATTCTTAAGATTATGTTGGATATTTTTGAAAGATATTGGTTTTCATAAGATTGATCAGCAGAAACAAAATTTTGTCTATTCAAAATATCTAATTTATAGGATTTTGGTTAATAATTTTTATTTATTGGATTTTGTTATACCATTCGGATGTCTTATAATGAATGTTTATTTTATATGTCAATTGATATAAGTAGTACTTATATGACATTATTTTAATTTATTTTCAGAAGTTATAATCATTTAATATAATTTTTTGAAATTAAATATGTAGAAGGCTAATATTAAAATATTTAAATAAAATTATATGAAATCTTGTCATGTTGAAGATACAAATTGAATATGAAGAATAGTTCTACAAGTGACAAGCAAATTTATTTTCAATTATCACACAAATATAAATTTTAAATTAGCATAATGTTTATCAATAATAGACTCGCTTGACGAGCTGCATTAACATTAGTTGAATTTGTTTGAAAGTCCTTTTCCTCCTGCAATCATTCATTTGGAAATATTTCGTTCATATCTACATATTGTGCAAAACAGCGGTAGCAACAATAATTGCCCTTATGGTCGTTAACTTAACACTCATTCCTTTAGAAAGTATAGGAAAATGACGCTTCCAAGCTCCATACTTTCTCTCCACCACATTTTTAGATCGTGTAATAGACTGCTTATATAAATTTTCAGCTGCAGTTATAGCTTCCGGTGACTTTGTCATAAGTTAAGTCTGCAAACTATAACCAGTACCACCAAGTAACAAATACCGTCCTAATTTACCACTCTCAAATTGTCTCTTCAAGACACTGTTATTAAAGATGGTTTGATCATATATTTACAGTTCCATAGAATCTCAATGTCAAAAGTAGTTGGTTCATCGGTTCAATACAGCTGTCTCTGAAAATTGTCAATTTAATGATTTGGTATACATAAAATTATATCAACAAAATAATAAATCGAAATTTGTTCACCTGTTGAATGGGAAGTACAGTTGATCTGCAATTTTTTGAAGCAAAGATTAAACAGTTGGTTTTGTCAGGCAAAAACGATAGAAGAAATCTAGATCATCTAACGTGGAAAAATCTCTCTCCTGTAAATTTTTGGTCTTGTCACAGTTATTTCTTCATCATTTGATGAAGAAGTAGAACTAAAATCAGCATTCAACATTTGGTGAAACATATTTCGTAGTACGCTAAAATTAAATAAAATGGGATGTGACAGAACAAGGGTATGTCCACTGTTTTCGTGTTTATCGAGCACCTGCGCAGTGTCGAGCTTCTCGTTAAAGGATCCTTTTCCAGCCGTAAAGGGCCGATTTTCTCACTTTAAGATAAAGGACGCTTTTAACCTCAAAATTTGTTTATGAAACACGTTTTATCATTAAAGGAGACTTTTTGGGAAAAAAGAGGCTTTAATTTCGTTTATGAAACAGGCCGTTAGAGTCACAGCACTGTTAATTTTCGACCTAACAGTGAAATGGTGGCCGAAACACGTTCAACTAGAAAATTTCTTTCCTACTTGACGAGACCTTTCGGTACCCAGCTAAAGGCCTTAACCACTAAGCTATCGGCACAAATACTTACATTATAGGGTATAATTCATTTTAATACATTACAATAAATAGACACAGACTCCTATTAAACTCGTTCCTAACTTTCTTTGAAGTTTGAGTTGAAATATTTCGGATTTCTGTAGTTATCTTTTCTTGGAGATCTGCGATGCTCGTCGGCTGTGCGGCACGAACTTTGTTCTTGAGATAATCCGACAGAAAAAAATCCAACGGGCGATCAAGCTAGCCACTTAATAGTACCTCTGCGTCTAATCCATTCATTGGGAAGATTGCATTTAAGTAACTTCTGACCATCGTAGCATAATATGGTGGGCTCTATCGTGCTGGAACCATACATTTTTATTCGGTAGGCTTGAATCTACTGCATTAGGAAATAAGTTGACTAACGCAGAAAAACTTTATCTCTAATTAAACTCAAATATTTTTCCGCTGTCAAAGTCCCGTTTATAAAAAAAGGACCAATAATATGGGCATCTTTGGAAGATACTGGGTATGTGTCCCATGCATCCAATGAGGATTCTCCGCTGACCAATATATACAATTTTGTCGGTTTACCTCCCAGTTCATTGTAAATGTTGATTCATCAAAAAAAAAAGGACTATACTAACAGCTATTTCATTTCTGTTCAGATTATTCACAATAATCTCGCAGAAATGCATTCTACGATCTAGATCGTCTTTTGTTAGCAATTTTATATGGATCAAGTCTTTCTTTGTCGAGACACCTTATGACATTTGTATGACCTAAATTATTTTCATGGACAATTTGACGTTTTGTTGTCGTTGGATCCTCTGCAACACCTAACAAAATATCCAATTTCGGAGTATCTTCAGCGAATTGCGGTTTTCTTTTGAATGGTTTGACATGTCCAAATTCTCTGAATGTGTATGAATTTTAAACAGTACCTTGTGAAATATTAGACAACCGAGGATACCTCTAATTAAATAAATTTGCCACTTCAACTTGACTTCTGCAATTATCCCCGTAACCTATCTTCATTAAAATCTCAATTCGTTGAGTCTAAGTTAAATATTTCATTATTACTTCTACAAGAAATACGTTTTCAATTAGGAATTAATTAATTCGATGTAAATCTCAACACCACAATATCTGATGGATAACAATCCCCATTATTTGAAGATATTCTTCAATTATCCGCATATGTAGATAGTTCTTTAGGTGTTTAATTGTTTAATTGAATCTGTCTTCACTTGATGAAAATCCATATTAAATAATATTGAATAAGGTCATTCTGATTTTCGCAAATTCTATTGTTATTATATTACAACAATTGTTTCGCTATCACAGTAGCATCTACAGGTACGTGGTGTCTTACATTTTTGAATAACAGTTATTATTATTATTGTTGTATTATAATAACAATAAAATTTTTAAAAAACAGAATGAACATATTTAATAAAATAATAAGGAACGGTTTTTTACTTGATAGAAGGATCATTACAAAATTTGAATATCAAAACAGATTTAATCTGTTGGTCTGCTACAATTTTAATTTCAAAAAATTTACTTAAGAAACTTTAAGAATTAAATTAATGTCTTTATGAGCACTGCTCATATTTAATAGACGTATAAAATCGAAATTCATCATACAATATCAAATGGAATTAAGAAAAACCAAAGAATATAAATTGTCAATTAAAATTAAAATATAAATAAACAAACCTTTTTTGTTTCGTTCCAGGCATGCGTACTGAACTCTTCGGACAAACGTACGAAGCCCTGTTTGTTACAAAATGTATTGTTTTCTGATCCTTTATTTATGAAAAATAACTTTTTCTCAAAAATATAAATCATAATTTCAAGAACTTCTCAAAAACTAATTTATTTGAAATGAAGTGTTTTAGGAATTCATGACAAAAATGTTAACAAAACCAAGATCCATAAGCGTATCGAGAATTGATTTAAGAAATTTTACCTACTCAGTTGATAGTTAGTTCAGGCATTTATCTGTTCTTAGGTTATTTAAAATATTAGAGTATTTTAGTTTAATTTTCTTTTATCTTTTTATCATAGACTTCCCTCTACTGGGTAAGCGAATTTTGGTTTTACACTGTATGTATAGACTACACTACACTGCTCTATAGAATGAATATTCGTAACCCGCATTTGTGCATGATGTTAATGCATTCTAACCAATCACCGAGCGGACCTCTGATAACAGGAACGAAATAAATTGCTGAAAACTTGGACAAACCTTGTATATTTGATATATTCCGGAGGTTTTTGAGTGAGATTGCATTCACTTTACCTATTATTCACTAGGGTGATTAAAAAAAAATTTTTTTTTTCTTGCAAACAAGCTTAAGAGTTTCAATTCAACGTAAAAAGATGCCAGTAAAAAGTTGAGCGTTTAATATTAATATTAAGGACGTCCGCATCGCACCTTTTCATTTCCCATAAGAGTAACAAAGGAAAATTTCTTTTTGCACATTCTGATTTTTATTGCTAGCCCAAAGTAAATCATGACGAAAATTCCTGCGCATATTTTTCTAGAAAATTGAGCGCTCTACAAAAAAGGTCTCTTATGATTTTTCGTCAAACCTAACCGCTTTCAAGTTATTCAAAGGTTAAGTACAATATGCTGAAAATTTGACCGTTTTTATCGCATTGCAGCGGATTAAATGGTTTTATTGGGATTCCTTATCAGAAAACTTCGTGTTTATTTTAAATTATGGCTTACAGAAAATGTTTATCGTCTATTTTCGCGGCCATTCAAAATAATGGAAAAGTTTCAGAAAATTCATTAATGTAAATTACCAAATTGTTTCATAAAAAAAAATTTTTTCAATTGATTTCGTATGATAGTGTTGTTTCAGCAGTTTCTAAAAAAGCTTGTAGCAAATTGAGTGACCACTTGTGGTACTTAAATGAGGAGTTAGCTGCAATGTCTTTATTTGATACCAATGTTTCCGTAGATATGAAAATAAAGATGATTGAAGCAATTAATTCTCGAGCTGCTTCAAAGACGACGAATCAGCGGTATTGAGTGCTCGAAAATGAGTTAGAATTATTTCTCCAGAAAGATTTAAGTGATTTTGTGTCACAAAAATCATTAGATTTGTTTAACAAATTCGATTTGCCGAGTGATTTTTTAGAAAAAGATGTTTCAACTTGGTCTGATGACGATAGTTACACAGAATGTGCTGAATTTTTTAAAACATTGAAAGTCACAAATGACGTGGCTGAAAGAGGAGTAGCGTTAATCGAAGAATATAACAATTACCTCACTAAAGATGAAGAGCAACTGCAGTACTTGTTACAAGTAGTTCGAGAGCACCACCAACGTTATCCTGACTGTCTGAAAAAAAATCTCCAATAATAATAATTTAGATTTAATCTATGATGCATAATTTGAGAACAATTTTAAAGTATAAATGAAGTGAATATATTCTTTTTTTAAAATCAATCAAACTTCACTTGTTTTTTACCTCTGTCATAAGTATTTGTAATGACTGGAAAAAAAATTTTTTACTTTTAGGTCAAAAAAAAACAGAAAGAAACTATGATTTTAAACCATACTGATACGACAAATTTTCTTGAAGAGTTTAACAGGCAGTAATATTGTGAAAAATTATTGATAAACATTTTCTGCAAGACATGATTTAAAATAAACACGATGTTTTCTGATAGGGAATCCCAATAAAACCATTTAATCCGCCGCAATGCGATAAAAACGTTCGAATTTTCAGCATATTGTACTTAAACTTTGAATAACTTTAAAGCGGTTAGGTTTGACGAAAAATCATAAGAGACCTTTTTTGTAGAGCGTTCAATTTTCTACAAAAATATGCGCAGGAATTTTCTTCATGACTTACTTTGGGCTAGCAATAAAAATCAGAATGTGCAAAAAGAAATTTTCCTATGTTATTCTTATGGAAAATGAAAAGGTGCGATGCGGACGTCCTTAATATTAATATTAATCGCTCAACTTTTTACTGGCATCTTTTAACATTGAATTGAAACTTTTAAGCTTGTTTGCAAGAAAAAAAAATTTTTTTTTGAATCACCCTATTATTCACTCATAGAGAAGTTCAGTGATAAATTTTGAATTCATCTTCAATCTGACTCTTTTTTCTTTTCAGGAGATATAGTGACATCGCTTCTGACTGGGAGCAAATTCAACGTATCATGGCATTTAGGATATCCTCATAAGGTAAGCATTATATGGTTTCGCTAGTTTCGCCATTAAAAGAGATTCTGATTTCGAGAATTCAGATTCTTCTCTTATATCATAACTTTTAAATATCAAAACAGATTTAATCTGTTAGTCTTCTACAATTTTAATTTCAAAAAAATGTTTATTCAAAGAACTTTTAGAATTAAATTAATGTCTCAATAAGCACCGCTTATATTTAATAGACGTATATAATCAAAACTCAATATACAATGTCAAATGGAATAAATAAACCAATCAATATAAAAAAGGCAATTAAAATTAATAAATAGATATTTCAAGGAGACAAAATTTTGTTTCTGATCTTACCATAATGAAACCAATTCCTTTTCAAAAACATAAAACACAACTTAGGAATTTCTCAAAAAATATAATTCATTTGAAATATTTAATATACTTAAATATTCAAATAAGTTAATTCATTCAAAAATCTCTCAAAACATGCACTATATCTTCAAAAAACAATTAGAATTCGGATAATCTCTCCATCGGCCTTAGATAATATCTAAAATATCAAAATCACCTAACAATCAGTATATCATACCTTAGAGTGTAACCGGCACTTGTTTAAAACAGCCTACCTTTAAAAATCCAGGTAGTCAGTTCGTCACAAAATCACAGAAAACTGTAAGGTATTATAAGATTTTCTTTAAACCATTGACATTCCAGAATGAGAAGAGAGAATGAGAAATCTCATTCTGGAATGTCAATGGTTTAAAGAAAACCTTATAATACCTTACAGTTTTCTGTGATTTTGTGACGAACTGACTACCTGGATTTTTAAAGTTAGTCTGTTTTAAACAAATGCCGGTTACACTCTAAGGTATGATATACTGATTGTTAGTAAATTTTGATATTTTAAATATTATCTAGGGCCGATGAAGAGATTATCCGAATTCTAATTGTTTTTTGAAGATATCGTGCATGTTTTGAGAGATTTTTGAATTAGCTTATTTGAATATTTAAATATATTAAATATTTCAAATAAATTATATTTTTTGGGAAATCCCTAAGTTGTGTTTTATGTTTTTGAAAAGGAATTGGTTTCATTATGGTAAAATCAGAAACAAAATTTTGTCTCCTTGAAATATTTATTTATTAATTTTAATTGCCTTTTTTATATTTGTTGGTTTATTTATTCCATTGACATTGTATATTGAGTTTTGATTATATACGTCTATTAAACATAAGCTGTGCTTATTGTAGACATTCATTTAATTCTAAAAGTTTTATGAATAAAATTTTTTTTTTATTAAAATTGTAGAAGACTTACAGATTAAATCTGTTTTGATATTCAAATTTTTTTATATTTCTTCTATCAAGTAAAAAGCCTTTTTCTATTTTATTTCATATCATAACTTTTCATGATGATGGAACTATCACCTATTTAGTATTCAACTGATTCGATCTTTACTAAGCGAAAACCCATTCAAAATGATATTTAAAATAAGTTTATTCTAATTTCCACATATTTATTATGAATAAAACACTTGTTTCGGTTTCACAGTAGCATTCAGTTATTCGAAATGTAAAAAGCTGACGATGCTTCTATTATAGCAGAACAGTTTTTATATTTAATATGAATATATGTATATGAATACCTTTAACTGCTATTCAATAATGTTTATTGCCTTGCACACACATGAAATTTGGATTACTCTTTCTTATTACATAAAATAGTGGAGGACCTTTGAAAAACATAAAGATTGAAAATAGCAAATATAGAAAAACATAAGGTGAGGTTTATGACATAAGATCAATGAGTGTATAATTGAAAGTGATAGTTGATCAAAGAGAAATTGACTGAAACAGGAAACAGACATATCAATCAATTTGGTCGTAAGGCTTTGAGATATGTCTACTATACTATTAAATCCGACCTTTTGATAATAACCAAGAGATAAATGATATAAAATAATACCATAACATTCCGTAGTATTAACTTCAGGATGTAGACTGTAAGTAACATTTGGAATTTATGTATTTAAGATTCTCAAAAAATTTAAGGAAAATGCATTTTGGGGTTATCAGATATGAAGGAAAAGATAATAATTTTCTTAGGTGAGCAGAATATATTGTGTCCTCAGTAGGTATTCCATAAGATGCAAGCAAGATTATTCGAATTGAGAAAGATACTGAATTGTTTCAGCCGTTACTATTTGATAGTTAATCATAATTAAAACAAATTGTAAAAATTACTATGTTTTACTACCAATAAAAATATATATTACACATTTTCTTGTGACTCGAGTTTCGGGAAATCAACTATCCCATCATCAGACAACTGAAGACCTAACACTGGTACAGAGGTATTTAAACAAAAGTGATACATATTTTGAATATTTCAATAGATTCTCGGTAACACCTAATAGTGGTACAGAGGTACCTCATCTTGAAGGAACGTCCTGTTTGTCCTATCTATTTATTACTGCATGTAGAACAAGATAACTCATAAACTCCTGATTTGTGTATGTTTGGAGTAGGGTTCCTTGCGTTAAATAATACCTATGATAATTTGTTTTGCGTTTTGAAGGCAATATTAACATCTGATTTTGAAAAACTATTGGCCACTTTTTGACTTATGCTACCAAAATTCGATAGAGAAATGAATTTACTATTTTCTTCAGTTTTTATGATGAGATAAATGTGGCTCATAGCTATTTTAGATAGTTTCTGTCGAATTAGATTATCTATTATATTATATTGGGGTTGAAACCGTTGTTTGCGGCTATTGATTTTATTGTTTGGACTTCAGCTTCGCGGTCATTTTTTGATAAGGGTAATGCGAAGGCTCTATGGATCATCGATTCATACGCTGACATTTTTTGTGAATATGGGTGATTGGAATCAATAGGAATACATATATCAGTGGATGTGGGTTTTCTGAACACATTGAATTCTATTTTGACGTGACAACGTCTTATAAATTGGTTTGCCGGGTGACACTTCAAGAAACTGCGTTACGCTCCGCTCACGTTATACGCTCACAATGAGAGCGAGTGAGAGGCACGCGTCCCTTCCACTCGGGCATGGTTAGCCCGCCTAAGAGCTAGAGAGACAGACATAAAAAGTGAAAGGCACGCGTCCCTTCCACTCGAGCACAGTTAGCCCGCCTAAGAGCAAGAGAGACAGAGCGAGAGAGAGAGAGAGAGAGAGTGAGAGAGATAGGCATACACACCGGTTCATGTCTTGCGCTTCTATTTCGCTTAGGCGCCTGCATACAAGTTTACACGTTGCCACTTAATTGTAAAACGATTGTGTAGTGATAATGTGAAGGTAGTTTCGTCCATCGCAACAATTCAAACAGCAAAGGTAAATAATTTCAGACTGATAATATAACATGATGAAATAAATGACTAAGACATAAGTGAATAGGTTATGTTGTAGTAATCACAATGTTGTGGTAGTTTTCAATCAAAAAAGTAGTAGAAATCGTTTCTCAACCAATAATAATTTGTTTAACTTGAAAAAATGAGCGCGACTTGCTATGTAAAAAATTGAAATAACAATGTTTAACCTCCAACCTGTCAAATCGAAACTTTCAAACATTCAAACCGAGACGACTAATCACTGCGCAAGGTCGTAAGCGCGCGATTTACAAATTCAAAGATCAAATGTGAATTAGTTTTCTCCTTTTAGAAAATACACTTTGAATTAAAATCGATTGATATTAACAATTAATGTGATTTAAATAAATGTTCTAACTTTCAAATTTAGTTTTTATATTTATAACAATGTAAAACAAGTTAAATTTATTAATAACTTATAACAACTGATTGATAAATAAAATTTTGTTAATATGAAATTCAGTGCGAGATTCTTTGTATAAATTAATGTTTTAAATATAATTCTTTGTATAAATAAATGTTTTAAATTGTTACTATTATTTCATCCTTCTTCCTACTATACGAATGAATATTCACATTAAAATTATTTTACCACTCAAAGTCGTTGTCACGTAAAACTTTCGCCCGTATACCGACTTTACAGGCAACAAATTTTTATCCCTTTTTATATTTGAGTGTGATATCGAGAGGTCTAAAAATGTAATACTGTTCTTCGATTCTTTTTCTAATTTGAATTTAATTTTTGGGTGAATATTATTCAAGAAATTCAAAAATTGACTCAGTTGTCTGGACGTTCCGGAGATACACGTAAGAATATCGTCTACGTATCTGTACCAGAAATGAACATTTACAGGTAGTTTCGAATTGAAGATTTTATTTTGTATTTCTGACATGAATATGTCTGCGAGGAGTGGACTCAGTGGTGAGCCCATAGCTAGGCCGTTTAATTGTTCGTATATTTTATTATTAAATTGAAAATAGTTTTTTAGCAGGCATTGTTCTAAAAGGGCAATGAAATCACCGTGTATTACAGGATTTACATGTGATTTTTCAAGAATTTCTGAAGCTAAATGAATGCTATCATTTCTCGGTATATTTGGAAACATTATCCACATCCAGGCATACTAGGAGGGAATTATTTGGTAAAGAAAAATTTTTTAATTTCGTTGTTAATTCTAAGAAATTTTTTATTGTGTATTTCAGGGTGAAATTAGTAAGTCTCCAAATATTTGAGATATACAACAAAATAATGTGAAAATAATGAATGACTGTACGGAGCTATGTAACCCCAAAAATTATTTGAGGTATTTAAATGGGTACCATCTGCTTAACAACCTTCTTTGTCGATTGCCGACATTCCGATATCTGTTAGAAAGCCCTTTTTTTACCCGGTTTTTTATCACGTTCCGCTTGTAAACCTCTGTACCACTATTAGGTGTTACCTAGAATCTATTGAAATATTCAAATTATGTATCACTTTTGTTTGAATACCTCTGTACCACTGTTAGGTCTTCAGTTGTCTGATGATGGGATAGTTCATTTCCCGAAACTCGAGTCACAAGAAAATGTGTAATATATATTTTTATTGGTAGTAAAACATAGTTATTTTTACAATTTGTTTTAATACGAATTGAGAAATCTAAGAAACAGACGAAGTAGTCGGCGCAAAGTACTGCCGAAAAGCAATCCAACGGTTACTCAACCAGAACTTCAAAGATAATGAGCGTATTAATAAAAACAATAAGGAAACGGCTTACTTCCAGAGAATGTCAGGAGAAGGTACAAGAAAAGCCGAATTGAGAGCTCGCTTCAATTTGTAGACGTATTAGAGAGTTCTCCCTAAAATTGTTCTACGATGCAACTCTGCAGTTTGCGTCAGTTTGTAGGTTAATGTTTGAGAGTAGTGTTGCATTTCTCTTAATTTTGTCGTTTTCAGCCTGAAAAGTCGTTATGCCAAATTGAAAAGAATAATCACCAACTTAATTTTATCGAATGCTTCTATAGCTTCAAAGGAACATGCAATGATGCTTAGAAGTTTTCAAGTATGTGAGGGAATGTGAATGTGGTGAAATCAGTGTTGAAGAAAATTATCGTTCTGAATGACCTTGAACATCTCGAAACAATTGAAATGCAGAAAAAATTGCCAGACTGTTGACTAACATTTTTATTTGTAAGTTTGATGTTTGCTGGAGGACAAGTGAAAAAATAGCCGTGAATTTTGACGATCAGACTAGTTCCCTCTTGAGTCATGTACGACATTTTTCGGTTTCCGAGAATGAGGAAAATTTTAAAGAGTAGAGTTTTGATGCTGCGGAATCGATCAAAAAAGCTCCACGAAGAGCTCTACATGATTTCAAAGTTGAAAAGTGACAGAATGCTTCGTATACTGGGAAAAAAATACATAACAATAATCTTATGGAAAGTACTTTGTTGGCAACTGAAGGAATTTTGTAAAAAGATAAATGAAATTTTTTTTCGAAACCGAAATCCGATTTTTTCGATTCCTTTTCATAAAAAGAACGATTGAGCCATTTTCAACTATCCAGATAATATAAACTCTTTCTATTAGCTTGGTGGTTTTGGTACTAAAACTGTAAAATAGGAATATTGCAAAAATATCTCATTTCAGGTTGAAACTAAGATTAGTCTTACATCCGACGACCAATAAATCCATATTCTGAAAGCCAGCGACTGCTACCCGACCGATTCCGGAATAAAAAAGTCTAATGAACAGTGATGGTTTCAGGACTTAGCATTCTGCGGAAAAGAACACTCGTGCAAAGGAGTTTAAATGGGAAAATTCATATAGATTTATGCTAGATCTCATAATTCAAATTTTGAGATATGTTTTTGTAGAGGCTGTTTTCTATTTCAACAGCACTTTCTATTTCTCTATCGCATATTAGCACAGTCACCATGAATTCCTGGAAAACGAAAGACGTGAAAATAAGGGGGGCGATTTGAAATTTGCGTTTTGACCGACTATAAATAAAAAATGAATGATTATTTTTTCGAAGTTATGAGTTTATTAGAAAAGTCGAACTTTGACATTTACGAATGAAAAACAATATCATTCAAATTACCGCCACGATTGGCCACACTACCCCATCCGATCAACCCAATTTTTTCAGTATATTATCGATTATTAGGGGCTTAATCTCATGAATAGCAACTTCGATTTCGTGTTTCAAGGTTCCGATCGTTTCTGAATGGTTAGAGTAACACTTATCTTTAACGGATCAATCTTATGAAAACAAACATCTTTCAAAAATGTTTAACATAATCTTAAGAATTTCATCATAAAACTATCTTACTTAGAATATTCAATATTATTGGATATCTAACTAAGTTACTTTCTATAAAATCTCAAGATATGTAATTTAATTATTTTAATAGTAGCCTTCTACATATGTAATTTCAAAAAATTATATTTAATGATTATAACTTCTGAAAATAAATTAAAATAATGTCATATAAGTACCACTTATATCAAATGACATATAAAATAGACATTCATTATGAGACATCCAAATGGTATAACAAAATCCAATAAATAGAAATTGTTAACCAAAATTCTATAAATTAAATATTTTCAATAGATAAAATTTTGTTTCTGCTGATCAATCTTATGAAAACAAATATCTTTCAAAAATGTCTAACATAATCTTAGGAATTTCATCATAAAGCTATCTCACTTAGAATATTCAATATTATTGGATATCTAACTAAGTTACTTTATATAAAAACTCAAGATATGTGAAAACATTACTGAAAAACAAGTTTTAAGAGAGACTTTGCTTCGTCAGTATTCAAATAATTCATATTCAATAAATTTAACTAATAATATAATATTTAAATAATTTTATATACCTTCTATCAAGAATTAACCTCTATTTATGTTACTCAAGATATGTAAAAACATTACTGAAAAACAAGTTTTAAGAGAGACTTTGCTTCGTCAGTATTCAAATAATTCATATTCAATAAATTTAACTAATAATATAATATTTAAATAATTTTATATACCTTCTATCAAGAATTAACCTCTATTTATGTTACTCAAGATATGTAAAAACATTACTGAAAAACAAGTTTTAAGAGAGACTTTGCTTCGTCAGTATTCAAATAATTCATATTCAATAAATTTAACTAATAATATAATATTTAAATAATTTTATATACCTTCTATCAAGAATTAACCTCTATTTATGTTACTCAAGATATGTAAAAACATTACTGAAAAACAAGTTTTAAGAGAGACTTTGCTTCGTCAGTATTCAAATAATTCAATATTCAATAAAATATAACATCAATCAACAACAAATATTTACTCACCCTTCAACAATTTAGAAACTTCTGGTAAATGAGTACTGAAAAATTTAAATGTAGTATAAGGTTATCTTACACTCATTTATCAGAAATTTCTAAATTGCTGAAGGGTGAGTAAATATTTGTTGTTGATTGATGTTATATTTTATTGAATATGAATTATTTGAATACTGACGAAGCAAAGTCTCTCTTAAAACTTGTTTTTCAGTAATGTTTTTACATATCTTGAGATTTTATAGAAAGTAACTTAGTTAGATATTCAATAATATTGACTATTCTAAGTGAGATAGCTTTATGATGAAATTCTTAAGATTATGTTAAACATTTTTGAAAGATATTTGTTTTCATAAGATTTTTAAGCAGAAACAAAATTTTGTCTATTCAAAATATTTAATTTATAGAATTTTGGTTAACAATTTTTATTTATTGGATTTTGTTATATCTTTTGGATGTCTTATAATGAATGTTTATTTTATATGTCGTTTGATATAAGTGGTACTTATATGACATTATTTCAATTTAATTCCTGAAGTTATAATTATTAAATATAATTTTTTTTAATTAAATATGTAAAAGGCTAATATTAAAATATTTAAATAATTTTATATACCTTCTATCAAGTATTAACATCTATTTATGTTAGCTGAATAAGTGTCGAGAACTTCTGAGCACCATAAAAAAGGTTAGTTATTTCGGACAAATAATACGAGGCCACAAAATACAAATATCACATCCCTCGCTTGATTATCCAGGGAAAGGTTGAGAGCAGAAGATGGATAGGTCGTAAGAAAATATCGTGGTTGCGGAACATTAGAAATTGGACAGGACTGGGAGTAGAACAACTATTCCGAGCAGCGAAAGATAGAGACCAGTCCAATCAATTTGTAATGGAGATAGCCCACGCCTGAAGACAGGCGTGGCACCGAAAGAAGAAGAATAATAATAATAATAGCAACGGCGTGTGACGAATAATTCTTCTGCGAGTACAATGTAAATACCTGAAGAAGCCACATCGTGGTGAGACAATTGTTGTAGTACAAACATTTTTATGGAAACAAAATACTGTCTCCTATATATTTTTTAATTGATTGATTGATTTCAATCAACGGAAGAGAGAAATTTAATTTGCTTACAAATTATGCAGATGTAGGTGTTAGGTAATAGTTTGAGACAAATTTCAATTCATTATTCTCAAAATATTGGCATCTGGACGAATTGATAGGATCTGATACGAGTATGCAGAAGAATCCACCTTAGAAAATATCTGTAAGTTGCAAAATATTTTCGTGCCCACCTTTGGCAATGAATTCGAAAGCAACGAGCAGAACAATAAATATGACAATTGCGTATATTTATTGCGTAGTTTCTAGCGTTGCTATACATTTTTTATGAATCTTATGTTAATTGTGACATTGAATGAAAAATCTATGTGACGTGATACAATCCAACTTTCTCTACCTATCATGACATAATAGTTTCAATGGATTAAAATTCAAATGACCGTCTACAACGAGTGGGTTATTTGTAATAGTTGTAAATTATGCCAATCTCATCGCGGAATAACATGTCCTTTTTCAAGACGGAAAACAATTTGAATGCGTTAATTCCGTCACAACTGATTGAAGAAAAATATGAAAAATTACTTGCTTGATGTGAATAATTAGTCATTTGGGAGCTTTGGAAAACTCGATCATGTTTAAAACAAATTGTAGAAATTACTATGTTTTACTACCAATAAAAATATATTTTATACATTTTCTTATGACTCGAGTTTCGGGAAATGAACTATCCCATCATCAGACAACTGAAGACCTAACAGTGGTACAGTGGTATTTAAACAAAAGTGATAAATATTTTGAATATTTCAACAGATTCTCAGTAACACCTAATAGTGGTACAGAGGTTTACAATCGGAACGTGATAAAAAACCGGGTTAAAAAAGAGGGGCCTTCTAACAGATATCGGAATGTCGGCAATCGACAAAGAAGGTTGTTAAACAGATTGTACCCATTTAAATATCTCAAATAATTTTTGGGGTTACATAGCTCCGTACAGTCATTCATTATTTTTACATTATTGTTATTGTGAACTAATTTGAAAATTTCAACATATTCTAGATAATCGAGTTTCTTCCCTTTTGATTCTACATGTAAAATTTTAAGATTATCTATTGTGGGAAAGGAATGACCGTTTTCTAGACAATGAGTGGCAAAAGTAGAATTTTGTTTATTTTTCATGAAACTCATTTTATGTTCGTTTCATGAAAAATAAACAAAATTCTACTTTTGCCAGACATTGTCTAGAAAACGGCCATTCCTTTCCCACAATAGATAATCTTAAAATTTTACATGTAGAATCAAAAGGGAAGAAACTCGATTATCTAGAAAATCGAAAATATTTGAGATATTTAAAAAGTAACATCTGTTTAAAACGATCGAAATGAGGCTCTGCACCCTGCTTTCAGCAATCAGAATCCATAGATTAACAATAATATATATATTGCACACTTCCCTACACCCACTTAAAACTAAGTTTTTAGTTGATGCACCAGCCAATAGTGAGCGCTAACCATCAACTTATATTTTTCGATTTCGCCGCTAGCTACCGCTACCATCAGCCGTTAGCCATAGTTGTAATAATGGTCATATATTTTGAAAAGAAGTGGTTTTGTTTACGTTTTGTTATGGCCCAACCTCAGGTACATCTCATATTGGGTTCAATACAGTACTTGAAAATGGGATATACTAAGAAATGTTGTGTACATGGGTGTCAAGATCTAACCAGCTCTAGACATTGTTTACCCAAGAGAGATCCCAAGTTATTTAAGAGGTGGATTGAAATTATACAGCCAACTGATTGGCACAAATTATCAGATGATCAAATATTGAGAGGAATATAATTTCTTCAGGTTGGTTCATTTTAATTTACCATGTAGTCTAGACTATTTTTATGTTTAGTTGGTTAGTTTAGAATATAAATCAATGCTATGTAACACACCAACAAAATGCTCTGGATGAGGTAACTGATATTGAAATGGTATGGGCCAGTTTCTCGATCAGTGCCAAATGTTGATGGGAAAAGAACTTCTTCTTGAGTGCTGCAATTTGAAAGATTATATCAAATGATTTATCTATTAGAAACTGTGCAATCTGTACGATTAATTTACTTGGTAATAGTGAGTTGTTAAAAGATCTAGATTTTATTGAGTGTAGGAAATATCAATTTGGTAATTTGATGTAATCAGGACACTATACTTACTTTTTATTTAATCAGTGTTTTAATTATCTCTTTCATTTCATTCCAAGACTTTGTGAGAGAAGAAAAATCTCAAAATCTCTTGAAAATATCATATTGAAAAATTTAAATTTTCAAATTATAAGGTATGCATCACATAATCTTTATCAAATATTATGCTTGACTAGTCAAGTGTTCTTTATTCTGGTGGTGTAATCAAGTGAATAAAATAGCAACCAGAACTGATTCAAAATTTTTATTCAGTAATCCAGAGAAGGAATTTATTGACCCGATTAAGAAGACCTCATAAATTAATGTTCTCAAGGTTCAATTTTTGCCTTAACACCTAGAAATACTATGAATATGTTAATTTTATCGCTTTTTTTATTTAATAGTTTTTATTTTTTATAGTCAATAAATAATTATTGTTCAAACATATTTCTGTTATTCAAATAGTGTGTTTGAACATTGAAACAAGTTTTTGGAAATTACTATGTTGTACTACAAATAAATTAAACGTAAATATTGTAAATAAATATGTTAATTTCATCTCTTTTTTTATTTAATAGTTTCTATTTTTTATAATGAATAAATAATTATAGTTCAAACATGTATCTGTTATTCAAATAGTAAGTTTGAAGATTGACACGAATATTTGAATCTTCTTTCAGTTTTTCCTAGGGCTAAAATTAAAACAAGTGTTCAGAAATTACTATGTTGTACTACCAAACAATTGAAATGTATTTGTTGTAAAGTTGTGTGAATGTAAGCATTTCAATGTTTTGGTAGTAAAACATAGTATTTTCTGAACACTTGTTTAATTTTAGCCCTAGGAAATACTGAAAGAAGATTGAAATATTTGCGCCAAGCGTCGATAATGCAGTATTCTAAAAGCAGAGGTAATGCAGTTCTCTTGAGAGTTGGTAATACAGTTTTCTCTAGATGAATTTGTTTCATGCACCAGTCGCTACAAAAAAGCGACAAACTTGATTCAGACTTTTTCCAGTGAGTGTCCCATTTATATACTCTTGTTAATCTATGTCAGAATCATTCGCACTTAAAGCGTGACATGCGTTAGTCCATATCGGTTGAAAATAAAGTGAATCGAACTGTTCAGTGTAGAAGAGAAATCATAAAATGGTACTTTGGTGATCAATCAATTCTTGAGAAAATAAGTTCATTTATTTTTTGCCTTTGAAGATAGGCCGATTCCTTCAAGTTCGGCTATTTCTAAAATAATTAAAAAATTAGAGAAATGTTGGTGTTTACGAATGCAGGCGTTGCAAGATTGATAAATCACCAAAAACCATTAGTGAAAATCGTCTGAAAGAAAATAGATGTGTGTGCTACTGTTGAAACCAGTGCACCTTGCTCGAGTAAATAAATTGCTGAACAAGTCGATATGAGCGATACGAGTGTTCCGAATATTTTGAAAAGGAATGGCCCATGAGATCACCAGATTTATCTCCCATTGATTTTTTTCTTTGGGGATATCTGACAAATATGGTTTATGGTCATGAAATTGATACGGCGACGAATATTAAATTAAAGTTCAAAATAATCCAACTTTGTGCCAAAATAGCAACTTTGCCGAATCTACTCAGAGATATAAAATAACCTCTTTATAATATATTTGGCTCAACAAGGTGGATTATTATAACATTCAATTCAAATTTGTCGACCTTCGATTTCGAAATTTGAAAAATTTTTTTTTGTTTTCGAATTTCTTATTTTCATAGAATTTCTTTTATTTTGAAGCCAGTTATGGTGAAAAAAAACTCATTTTCACAGGGGAAATGATTTGTGTCATTAATGGCCGCAAATAAATTTCTTGCGTACAATGGATAAGATTATCGTATTTATTTCAACCGATATGATCTAACGCATCCCACGTTTGAAGTGCGAAAGATTCTGATTGCTGAAAGCAGATTGCTCTTCGATGTTTCGATCGAAACATCCCTCCCACCCGCCACTGCCATTGAGAGAGAACAGTCGTTTATTCGTCATCGCATCGCGCTGAGGTTTTGATTCTTCCACTACTCCACTGGACCCTCGTCGTCCTCTAGATTAACATTGAATTCTCTATGTTTTCGACTGTCTTTTCCTCATCTGTAAAAAGAAACCCTTGTGCAAAATCCTCAATGACTGCATTAAAAAAGCACTTTTCCTGATGACCTGCAAATGGCGTTGATAACACGATTCCTATGAAACGAAACGCCGAGGAAGGCTTAGATTACAGGCCGATATCTATTCTATTCGCCATTTAGTACATTTTTTTTCACTCTTTACTTGATGAAAGTTTTCAATAAGAATTTACATGTGAATAAATGAATCCGGCTGATTATCTTTTTCAACTATGATTAATAAAGAGTATGAGCTGATCTGTATAACAGTTCATAATTCAAATAATCCCGAATAGGTTTTGTTGATCGCTGTGACATAAGCAGTAAACATGCACATGTGTCGAAACTTATTGGTTCTAATCATCAGTGCGCTGTAATCCAACGAATACAAGTAAGTCACGCACCTATATTCGCCTTGCGTAGGAATTCCAATGTCTTTCAAGCACCAGCGCCATCTAATGCACGCAAATATACATACACGATATACATAGATAGTGCTGGTGTTTGATAAAACATTAGTGTGCCTGTGCAGGGCGAATCAAGGTGAGTGGCTGACCTAGCACTTCAGTCAATGAAAACAGAACAAAATCAAGTTATAAGTATCATAATATTAAAATATTTTGATATTACGAATCAAATTATTGAAAATTATAAGCACTATCGATTACTTCAAAATCGACTCCTCATTCTTGTGTAGTTTGAAGAATTAACTATAAATAGAATTCTAACCGAAATTAACACAGCAGTCAGTTTCGCAAGACTTTATCTATTACATGAAAGTAATTTGCCCCAAGACCTATTTCATAAATGTGTAAATTCAATTGATCTCATGAGACATCTCTATTATTTGAAAGATCTTTATTCCATCTGCTTTACTTCCGTAAAATCCAGAAATGAAGATGTGATCTTTATAATTGAAGTAGCTTTGACCTCTTCGAATCTTTTTGACACCTTTTACCTTCACTATGTCTCATACAAAAATGTTACCCTCAATGAACAGCCGAAGTCCTTTTGGCAAAAAAACAATATTTTATGATCCATTGATCAAGAATGCCCAAAAAAGGATTATTGGTGGATCTGCCTTGAGAATTTGCTGCGACCTGTGCCCCATTGCATGGAAGAACTGATTTCACACTAGACAGAAAACTGCAGATAGTCCGGTCAATTTAGACAATTGAAATAAAGAAAATTCCGACATAGCCAAATCTTCGTAGAGACCTTAGGTTTACCACAAAGAATAAAGTGTCAAAAGTCCCAATCAGTCCCATGTGCGCTATGGGACTTACTCGGGGCCCAACGTCAAAATTTTAGGTTTTTTGGATTTTTCTCGAAAACAGTAAGTTTTATCGAAAAAGTACTTTCGAGCAAAGTTGTAGATCTTAAAATTCTCTATAAAAATGGTCCTTATGATTTTTTCTCTAAGACCCACTGTTTTCCAGATATTGCGTTTGTAAGAATCATGTTCTACATAGTATGGACACATATGCCACGTATATACATATTTAGGTACTCAAGCAATCAAAAATGCCTACTCGTGTATCTTTTATGTATACATTATACTATTCTAAGAAAATATACTCTAAAAAGACCGCCGGTCCCTTACCGAATCCCTTCTACTTGAATAACATCTGCCTATTCTTTTTACAGAGAAGCCTGGAAAATTAACATTTATTTGTTTTGTAGACAATTACCAAGACATTTAAAGTCAAGCCTGGTCTGATAACAAAAACTTGAATGAAAAGGAAAACTTTAAAAGCTGCGGCAGAAATTATTCGAGAAGATATTCAATTTTGTGTGTTTGATAATATTATGCACCCGCCACCGGGTAGAATGTTTGAAGATATAAATAACGATATTCCCGAATCATTATCTTTTTTTTTTGAACAAATCATTCTTAAAAACAAGCGTCATAATTTGGATCATTTAAAGTTAGTTTGCACAAATATTAGTCATAGCATAATGACTGCTGTTCGGCCTAGATCCTTCAAGTCTAAATAACAACTGAGTCTTTCAGTTTTTTTCCATCGGCGGTGTAAATTTGCAAATGGAATTTCTGTGTAATCGAAATTGCCTAAAATTTGTCGCTGGTAGAAATATTGGCAGTATATCAAAATAGCCTTCGTATTTCAGAATCAACGTAGGATTTGATTCCCTAAGATATACTCAATATAAGTGGTGTGTGTTTAGAATTGATGTGGAATTATTCTTAGATATAGCTAATAATATAGAGCAACAAAATGAATGAGAGATAAGTGGACTGTATTAGATGAATGAATTAAATGACTGAATCAAATGATTGTATTAAATGTTGAACCTCGTTTCAGGGATTAAAGGAATACTGCAAGTATAGAAAATATATTGAAGTATAAAACATGTGTCATAAAAAGATTAGCTTACTGAACTTCTTCTGCTGGAGCCACCGTCTTCGTCGAACCCTTTGGGAATGCTGCTGCTGGTGTCTGGTTGTCTTCACATCTCTTCTCGAATAGGATCACTGCTTGTTTTCGACTTGGTACGTTAACAGTTACACGAAATTTTGTCTATGGCTCCTATGGTTGTTCTTCTTTCATAGAGAAATTAGGCGCAATCACGGTGTAAAGATTATGCTTCATACAACAATATTGGAACTATAGAATGAACATGCGCAAACCCCTATGCGCATGAGATTTGCGCCTTGACAGGCGGTTTGGTTCAAAACGGCTTATACAAATTTTCTCATCGTTTGGTTTATGCACATCTTACAGTGAAACAATGAACTACGAAGCAGCAGCAGTCTCAACATTTGTTTCGAGTATAATACCAAGTTCAGACATGGCAAGGCAATGAACTGAACTCTGAAGACTGGGGTTGGAAATTGATGAATAATACTTTGGAACCGATTCGAACTTTACTGCCCCCTGCTCCAGAAAAACTTCTTAACACTATTTTTTGCAATTGCAAGAAAGGTTGTAGTGCCAAATGTGGCTGTAAAAAAGTAGGGTTGCAGTGTTCTCCAGCGTGTACCAATTGCCAAGGTGTCTCTTGCTCAAATGTTCAATTAAATACAAGAGAGGAGGATTCATGTGATTTTGATGAAGAGACAACTTATTCATCTTCATTTGAACAATTTCTAAGCATTCATCAACAGGAAGGAGAAGAAAAAATTGAATAAAACGTGATTGTTGAAGTTGAATATGAAGAGTATGAGTCAGATTAAAGTAATAAAAAAAAGTTAGAACGACAGTTAAACTCAGTAATCCATATCAATAATCTTCATACTATTAAATAATTATTGTTCCTGAAAATAACGTCATTAAGGTAAAGGTGGAATAGGCCTACCGGTGATACCACGTTAAAAAAAACGCGCCGAGTACACTACCTCACAGGTGGTGTGGAAATACATTCTGTCAAGAAAGTACCGGGAACTATCGATTTAAATCTGGCGGGGCAATGAGGCAGGTAAAATTTTTTTTTCCTAGGTTGGTACCACTGTCCTTAATTACTATGCCAAGCTTGAGCGGGATCTGTCAACTAGTGTGTTTGCAACAGCTGATTAAGTCAGTCGATGTCAGAGTGCGTGCCGATTTTTACTATGGGTGATTACGTTGAGCAAAGAATTTGTTTAAAGTTTTGTGTTGCAAATGAATTTTCGTGTGCCGATGCATTGAAAATGTTGCAAAAGGCCTTTGGTGATAATGCTCTATCGAAAACTCGTGCATATCAGTGGTACAGAGCCTTCAAGGACGGTCGTGAAGTGGTCGCCCATCGACGGCTTCGATCGAAGATAACGTCGATAAAATTAAGGAAAGGGTGCTGAAAAACCGTCGTACCAGCTTGAGAGAGATAGCACATGATCTTAAGATATCCCACGAGTCCGCACGTAGGATTTTGATTGATATTTTGGGCATGAGAAAGATGGCCGCACGAATCGTACCGAAAGACCTGAATTTTCTTCAAAAACGTCATCGCGAACAGGTTGCTTCAGACATGCTGGATCGCTGTAATTCCGATTCTACATTCATGGAACGCATTATAACTGGTGATGAGACCTGGGTCTACGAGTACGATATGCAAACAAGCCAGCAACCATCGGAATGGGTGGCAAAAAATGAGCCAAAACCGAAAAAACCACGCCAAAGCCGCTCGAAAATGAAGGTGATGCTCATTGTTTTCTTCGATATCCGTGGCGTGGTGCACTACGAATTCGTTCCAGAGGGTCAGACGGTAAACAAGGAGTATTACCTAGGCGTTATGAAACGTTTGCGTGAGCGTATCCGTAAAAGCGGCCAAATTTGTGGGCGAACAACTCATGGATTTTGCATGACGATAACGCGCCTTCTCACCGAGCTACGATTGTGACTGACTTTCTCGCCAAAAACTCAACAAACGTGCTTCAGCAACCACCGTATTCGCCGGATTTGGCTCCCTGCGACTTTTTCCTCTTCCCAAAACTAAAACTGCCCCTTCGTGGCACCCGTTTTGAGTCGATTGAAGCCATAAAACAAAATTCGGCGCGAGAACTAAAGTCCATCCCGGAAAGCGCCTATAAAAAATGTTTCGATAATTGTAAGTGCCGTTGGCATAGATGTATTGGAGCAAATAGAACCTATTTTGAAGGCGACCCAATAAATTTTGACGTTTAAATATAAAAATGTTGTTTTAATTGAAAATTCCCGGTACTTTCTTGACAGAGTAGTATGTGCATATTATGTAGAACGTGATTTTTACAAGCGTTATATCTGGGAAATAGTGGGTCTTAGAGAAAAATCATAGAACCATTTTTATAGAGAATTTTAAGATCTACAACTTTGCTCTGAGGTACTTTATCGATAAAACTTACCGTTTTCGGGAAAAATCCAAAGAACCTAAAATTTTGACCTTGGGCCCCTTAGCGCACATGGGACTGATTGGGACTTTTGACACTTTATTCCTTGTGGTAAACCTAAGGTCTCTACGAAGATTTGGCTCTGTCGGAATTTTCTTTATTTGATCACTATTTTTATGTCTAAATTGACGGGTCTAAGAAGACAACGTGTACAGTGCAGTGATGATATAATGAAGCTATCACCGAAAAAGTTTCTATCGAACATACGGAATACAATAAACTGAAAGGTATCTACCTAATTGAAACTGCATAAAATTCAACAAATAACTTTAACTATTTTTCTGATGATGAAATTTCAACAAAATTTTACATTGTGCCGCTTCCTGATGTTAAATCTGAAACCATTGAACACCTAACCGTACCAAATCCATTATCTGGTAATTTCACTATTCAAGTAATATTAAAATAAATTAGTCCGGCTGATCTGTACCAAAAATCATTAATAAGGAGTATAAGCTATAGTAATAGAAAGTTCTAGAAATCGAGATAGTGTAACATACATCTGTATAATAATTCTATACTCGAACAAACTCGACAATGTCTTCAATCTACAAACGTAGATCACAGAGGCCAATAGCAGACATGCGCACGTTTAAAACTGATTGGTTTTCGTCAGTGCAATGTATGCTAGTGATTCCAAATCTGTCCAGTATCTATATTCGCTATACACAGAGACTCGAAAGATATTACTGATTCACTACCGCCATCTAGAGTATGCAAAATACATACAAGACATACCTTTGCGTGTAAATTCAAGTAAAGAAATGTATTCTAGATATTGAAATATATTAATATTATTCAGATTGTGTGACAACAAAATCTGTCTCTTTCTTCCATTTCATAGGCAATTTTATGATACCACCATTTCATTATTTTCCTACAACTTCTATTTTTTTAGTGCAAAATTATTTGATGTATTTCTCATATTCTTTATTATATTATCAACTGTGATGTGCACATCAGCAGTATACGTATTCCATGGAATACATGATGAACATAAAATTTGCGGCTTTATTTGTACATGAAATTTTCTTCTGGAAATCATTCACAAAACAACACTCACAACTATGAACAGTAATTTAAAGCCCTGAACAAATTAATGAAATATTAAAGCATTTGATTTCGAAAGTTTTATTGTATATTTGCTGTTTCAATTGTGGTTTCAAATTGATGATTTTATTTCAGGGAGGTTTCAAACTGCAGCTCTTAGATCATCTCGAAAGACCTGTGCTTGATTTAACACCCTCGATTCAGAAATCAGAATACATCGCTGATGATGCAACGTAAGTATCAGATTTTGTTATTACGGTTGACCATTGTTGAAATTTTCAAGCATGAAAAAATATTGAAAATTAATGGCTTTTACAAAGAACCGTTTTAAGTATTCAACTTTGTATAATTCCTTCTTCTTTAATGTATGGAAATATTCGTGGGAATGGAATAAGTTTCGAAATGAAAAGCTAAGACAGGAAATATCACTCATTTCTGCACTTCGTGACCAAAACGAAAATATTTTTAACATTAGATCACTGGAGGGACATATAGGGAGACTTCTGTACGTACATTAAAGATTTAAAAATATTTTGGTAGTGCCTTAACTTGGAAGGTGATTAAACAAGTACCAGAGAGGACTTGCGTTAACACATCATTTACTTTGATAGTTCGTTTGAATCTCCGAACTCTAAGAATTGGGAAGCTAGGGGCCATACCCATTGCCATATTGAACAATATCTTCTTCGGTTACCTCTGAGCCAATATCACGAATAATTCCCATGGATGTAACCATGAGAGCTGGAATGTATAGATCACACTCATTTGACGTAAGCTTGTGATTGTCGACAAACAGTTTACCTGTTTTGCTGTAGCAAATTAAATTCCTGAGCGCTAAAGACCTTTCCTACAAAAGTTCTTAATGTTTGCATTATTTGAGAAATATGATCTATAAAGCATCTTACCTACATTCATAGGAAAATTTGAATATTAAAACAAATTGAAATATTCTACAATTTTTATTTCAAAAAAATTTTTATTCAAAAAACTTTTAGAAATAAATTTATGTCTATACAACCACCGCTTACATTTAATAGACGTATATAATCAAAACTCAATATATAATGTCAAATGGAATAAATAACCCAACAGATATACGAAAGTAATTAAAATTAATAAATAAATATTTAAAGGAGACAAAATTTTGTTCCTGGTCTTACCTTTAAGAACACCAATTGCCTTTTGAAAACATGAACACACTTAAAGGACTTCTCAAAGAATATAATTTATTTGAAATATTTAATATATTTAAATATTCGAATAAATTATTTCAAAAATCTCTAAAAAATGTGCACTATATCTTTAAAAAACAAATATAATTCTAGACAATCCCGTCTTCAGTCCTCATTTAATATTCCAAATATCAAAATCAAAAACCTAACCTATATCTCTCACGTGTTAAAAGACTTAAGCTTCGAAATACAGATCAACTATATAATTCAAGATTGATCTATGTTCTAACAAAATCAAAGAACAGTGTGAGTTATTTTAAGGTTTATTTAAATTCATTGACATTCTATAATGAGATTTATTGAAGCCAAAATATAATTATATATTATATACAAAATAAAATAGAAAGGCCTTTTACTTGATAAAAGAAATATAACAAAATTTGAATATTAAAACAAATTGAAATATGTTTATCTTCTACAATTTTAATTTCAAAAAAATTTTTATTCAAAAAACTTTTAGAAATAAATTTATGTCTACACAAGCACCGCTTACATTTAATAGACGTATATAATCAAAAACTTAATTGGTGTTCTTAAAGGTAAGACCAGAAACAAAATTTTGTCTCCTTTAAATATTTATTTATTAATTTTAATTACTTTCGTATATCTGTTGGGTTATTTATTCCATTTGACATTATATATTGAGTTTTGATTATATACGTCTATTAAATGTAAGCGGTGCTTGTGTAGACATAAATTTATTTCTCAAAGTTTTTTGAATGAAAATTTTTTTGAAATTAAAATTGTAGAAGATAAACATATTTCAATTTGTTTTAATATTCAAATTTTGTTAAATTTCTTCTATCAAGTAAAAGGCCTTTCTATTTTATTTTATATTATACATTCATAGGATTAAGATTGGTATTATAATATTGAGGGAGATGGATTCAATGATGACACAAAACGGGCCCTTGTCCGAGAGAGTATATTTAAATGTTCTTTCAGTATTAGTAGCATTTTCTGATTATCTAGGGTTTCTGTGAGAGAATCTAATTGTTGAATCAATTCATTATCAGATGTTTCACACGTTGTCTGTCTGAGGATAGACATTTCTTCTCGCAAGAGGTTAAAATCAATTCTGTTCGATCATTCTAAATCATCAAGAGCATTTGCAGCTCTTGGTGAAAGGAGGAAAGAGATCCGAGGGTCCTCCCCGGGGCTCTCCATAGACAATGGCTTATGTGACAAAGTCAAATATATCAACTACGAAAATAATACATTCAACTTAGGTTTAAAAACATAAGTTACAAGGATATACACAAATCACACCTTAAACGGATGGGATTATTAGGAGGAACACCGAATATATATGAAACTAGCGCATTCGGCCAAATTCAAGCAGTAGATAAATGTTGGGAGATATCCTAGTCTTAATCAAGATTTTTTTGTATAATTTCTTTTCAAGGTTATTTTTTATGAAACAACATGAATATTTTTCAGGGCTCAATCGTTCCCAATACAGTTACCAAGTGATTTCGAATGCGAAGGATGTACAATAAGACTTATCAGGCAAGCGTTGGAATGGGGACCCAATTACCGATTCTGGTCATGTGCCGACGTAGACATAAAGCCACGTAAGTATCTTCATGAACAACAGGACGAATGTCCAAGTGTTGATTTTTCCAATTGCAACCTTTAGGCGCCACCATTTCGTTGAATGTAAACTAGCAAATCCAATGACATAATCTTAGAGTGATGCTTCAGTCCTTTCTTTCAATAGTAAAAATAAATAAATAAATAACTGTATTTAAGGCCATTGACCTAAGTCCTTCAGCCCTTTAGTTTAAAACAATTACAATTGGTTGCAAAAAAAAATTATATATATGTATGTAAATGTTTAAATGTCTACACTTGCTAGCTTCTTAGTTTTTCTAGAAGAGTGCAGGTAGGAAACTTTCTATGTAGGTGTCCCACTGGCTCGTGATGGAATTGTCCAAGAACATCATCTGCACCTCTAATCTCTTCGAGAATCTTCCTCCATTCAATAGTATTTTGCGAGGTATATTGATGTTTGTGTAACAGATATTAGGAACATGTTCAGTGTTTTGTTCCATAAAATTCATTGATAGTTGAACAATATTGTGCAGAAAATTAAAGTTTTAGAAAGAGGATAAAACAATTCCTGAAAAGGTATTTTTCACTCTTATTTATCCATATGACTCTAATACGTAGTTCGGACTACGCTAGTATAGTAGTGAGTGATTTAGTAACTGCACATTTCTGAAAACCAAAAATTTAAAACACTTTTAAGCTATTACTTATGGTTGAAATATATACAGGATGCATCAGAAGTGAATCCTTTCTTCAAGATAAAGTATAATTTATCAAAAATCTCACCAAAAATCGCTTTTATGAAATATTCTCCTCGAGACAAATAATTCGATGTCCTGAAATCTGGTTTTATTACTTCAACATTTTTTCGCTGTATATTGGAGCAAAGTTCACAATTCAAACGTTGAATATCACGAGTTCAGTATTCACTTTGAAGAAAATGATCAGACTTGCGTACGTAATTGTAAGCTTCGTTACTTTCGTGAATTTGTTGAAGAATGCCTATTATTAATTCAAATATTGGACCCTATCTTAAGAGTGCACGTACAATGCAATCATAGAGATTGTACGCGGGAAGATATCTGGTGAGGAATCATCCATATATAAAGTTTTTTATTAATTTAGTGCAGAGGTGTAGATTTCTGAACAACTTCTGTGAATGATTTGGATCATTTTGATATGGTTAGTTAGTTAGGGTTGTATAAGGGTTTGTTTTAACGATAAATTCTTCAATTTCGTCACTGCAAAAGTTTCATTTAAGTAATTTGTGGCGAAACACTTCATTTAAAACAGTTACACTGAAATCAAAAAAGACTCACCTGTAAACATATAAGCATTCTGTATTTGTTAGGAATCTTTTTGGGTTCATTATCAATGACAGCTACAAATCTCGATAAAAGTACATTGAAGTCGTGAATTTTATTTCGATTGAAAACCTATCAATATTTTTCATATTATTCTTATTATATATAGTCGCCGAGTTTTATTGAGTATATATTTAGTTCGCGAAAGTGAAAATCTATATCTACACATAATAAAATAATAATTTAATCATATTTTTCAGGAAGAGAATACAAGGAAACCTGCAGCAGTCATGGAAGAAATATCTTAGGGCGTTGCAAATGTGACAGACTATATTATGGTCCCCATTGTCAGTATAAGGACGAATGTCTAGAGGACATAGATTGTGGGGGACATGGAAAATGTATTGATGTTCAAGCTACCACTGCTCCACGTCAACAGTGCTTCTGTAAACTTGGTTGGTTTGGCCCTGGATGTAATAAAAGTAAGGATTAATTTTCAATATTAAAATAGAGAGATTTATTCATTAGCGTCATTTTAAAGTTGAAACGCCAAAGAAACCAATGAAAAAATTTTTAAGTCATAATAAAATGTTTTTACCACATTTGCCACTAATAACATAAATAGAGGTTAATTCTTGATAGAAGGTATATAAAATTATTGAAATATTTTAATATTAGCCTTCTACATATTTAATTCCAAAAAATTATATTTAATGATTATATATCTGAAAATAAATTAAAATAATGTCATATAAGTACCACTTATATCAATTGACATATAAAGTAAACATTCATTATAAGACATCCGAATGGTAAATAAAATCCAATGAATAAAAATTATTAACCAAAATCCTATAAATTAAATATTTTGAATAGACAAAATTTTGTTTCTGCTGATCAATCTTATGAGAACCAATATCTTTCAAAAATATCCAACATAATCTTAAGAATTTCTTGAAACTTGTTTTTCAGTAATGTTTTACATATCTTGAGTTTTTATATAAAGTACCTTAGTTAGATATCCAATAATATTGAATAGTCTAAGTAAGATAGTTTTATGATGAAATTCTTAAGATTATGTTGGATATTTTTGAAAGATATTGGTTTTCATAAGATTGATCAGCAGAAACAAAATTTTGTCTATTCAAAATATTTAATTTATAGGATTTTGGTTAATAATTTTTATTTATTGGATTTTGTTATACCATTCGGATGTCTTATAATGAATGTTCACTTTATATGTCAATTGATATAAATGGTACTTATATGACATTATTTTAATTTATTTTCAGAAGTTATAATCATTGAATATAATTTTTTGGAATTAAATATGTAGAAGGCTAATATTAAAATATTCAAATAACATTTACCACTAATAAACAATCACTCACCTTAAAGACCTTTCCTGATTCGTTTAAATGATAGTTCTCCAATTGGAAGACTCGTTATCGAATCAGAGTAAGGTTTTCAAATTGCTCATAACTCACTCACCAATTGTTTTATAATTTTTTGAAGACCGAAAGTCTTATTACCATTTAATATATCTGTTGATAAGTTCCCACTTCGAGAAGACTTGACATGATATTATGATATGACATTATCATACTACTCCTAGATAATCTGTGAAGATCCCTCAGAATCTTTTTTCAGCTCGAATTAGAAGTCCAGTTGCGTTATAGTTTGGCTTCGTTACTGTATCTAACTAGAAATTTTCTTTCCTACCTGGATAAAACCTGAACCTGGGACCTTTCGATTCCCAACCTAACAATTTAACCACTGAGCTATTGGAACTCAACTTTTTTTTAACAAATTTGACATTATTCATCAACATAGTCTCCTACAAATATGACACAATCATTCTAGCCTATTGATTCCCTTTTTGAAGAACGATTTATATTTGGTCTCAAAATGGACGTTTGTTTCGGCTATCACCGAACTTAATCTCTTTGCAGCTAGCATTTTTTTTAAACCTTCGAACAAGTAAAAGTTATTGAAAGCCAAATCTGGAGAATTGCTGAATGGATTCAAAGTGATATTTCTGGAATTTTGCCATCGTAGTCAACTTCTTGTTGAAGTCTTGATAAAAGATAACTTTTTCATTCGCATATGGGGCTGTTTCTTCGAAATTTCTTCGTTTAATTGATCCAAGTGAGTCATGTTACAATTGGTTTAGACTATCTTGCTCTTTTTAAAGTATTTGAGGAATAAAATACCGTACACATCCAAAAATATGAAGTCCATGACCTTGCCAATTGTCTGTTGCGCTTTTTGCCGCTTTGGGCGGTTAATAATATTATTGGCATGTTTTTTTCGACATATTCTGAGGGCACTTTGTTGTAGAATATAATTTATCACGGATTCACATTTAATTTGCACTATTCCCACTAAATTCCTAGACAAATTCAATTGTTGAACAACTGATTCAAAACAAGATAATGAAAATAAAAATTCTCTTGCTTATGAAATATATCAAATACCAGTCTGTCAATTCAAATGAAAAAGTAACAAGATGCTCCAACTGGGACATATATATTTTAGAAACAATGAATAAAGAATACATAACGCAAAATAGTGCTTATGTCACCAAGACTTCATCATTGGGTTACACCTCAAGTAATACAATATTTAAATACTAGATTAAGACTACTTGTGGCTTTTTCTCTTTGTTGCTTCCCTAATTTACCCGGAAAATGTATAAAACAGTTATCTATTTTCTTACCTAAACTGTGCGAGCAATATTAGACTTTCATCAAAGGAGGAAGTTAATTGACAAATAATTTTCTGACAGAAAATAACGACGCAGCACATAACGGTATCAAAGGTGGCTTTTACCAAGGTCATAATAGCAGCTGAGGGGTATGTGAAATCTTTTAAGATATCTCCTGTTATACAGAATATAGCAACTTTTTAACTGTGTAAATTATATGCTGATCCCATCTCAAACGAGAATCTATCATGACTCCGAATTATTTGACTTTTGCAGGCGAAATGACAGATTAATTTCCCTCATAATACCCTTGAATAGGCTTAAAGGTGGGTAAATTTTTTTAACAGCTGCAAGGCAGGTATCACGTATTTTCTGGATTTATGGTCAACAAATTATCACAAAATCTTCTTCTACCATTCGCATAAGCTCCGCCCATGTATCCGCAAATCCGACAATTTCACCTCTACTTTTAGGGGAAAACAAGTCATTCACATATATATTAAAAAGCAGGGGTCCAAGTGCCGCACCCTGTAATATTCCGCACCTAGCCAGCAATGGCTCACTGGTAACGTCATTTATTCTTACAGTTTGGTGTCTGTCTGTCAGACATGTAACTGCGAAACAACTCGAGGCATTTACCTCTCACACCAATACTTTCCAATGACTACATCAGTAGTTCGTAGCTGACAGTGTCGAAAGCCTTCGACAGATCGACAAACACAGCAAGACACGGCATACTTTCATCTAATGCACCATAAATCTTTCCAGTCAGATCCAGAATAGCATCCTGTACAAGTAGGTGATCAGGGCGATGGGCCTGTTATTCTCAACAATTCGTTGATCTCCTTTTTTATGAATAGGGACAATAACAAAGCTCTTTAAGATCGTAGGCCATATACCGTTTTCCAGACATTTATGGAATATACCATGGATAATATGGAGATAACTGAGAAAGATGTCAAAGATGTCTTAAAGAAAGCGAACAACTGAACTGCCCGGAATCGGATGGAATACATAACTATTGGTGGAAAAACTTCTGGTCGATACATCGAGAGCTGGCCAAATTGTTTCAGAGAGCATTATCTGGACCCCTTCCTCATACCAGAATGTTACCTTATAACCAAACAAGCAAAAAAGAAACTGAGAAATATATCCATCCCTTGGATAGACTACAAGATGTCGGTTGACTCGGTTCCGCATTCTGAGTTCTGAGACTCAATGGTGTATCTGAGCAGATTGTCAACCTACTGAAGTATATGATGACAACCTGGAGGACAAATTTAACATTCGGTACATACAAGACATCCGAAATAAAAATCATGACAGGTATCTTTCAAGGCGACAAGCTAAGTTCACTATGGTTTTGTTTAGCTCTGAATTTCATAAGCAAGCTACTGAATGACAGCAACTACGGATCGATAAAAGAACGAACATAAGAATAACTCACCAACTGTATATGGATGACCTTAAACTGTACGCTACAAATGAGGAGCAATTAATGAGATTACTCAGAACTGTAATAGCCTTCTCGCAAACAATTGCTATGGAAATGGGTCTGGATAAGTTTACTGTGATACATGTCAAAAGAGGAAAGTTGACAGATGGAGAACAAATGCTTGCACAAGATGACACAGAGGAAAGTCATACTGTGGACAACAAGGCTTGTAAGAATGTTGTTAACGACTACCTGAGAAAGCCTTGGTCATGTTGACAGGACCTTCTGAGTGAGCAAACCCTTGAATGATGAAAAAAAATATATATAAACATATAATATATCTATATATATATATATATATATATATATATATATAAGATATATATATATATATATATATATAAGATATATATATATATATATATATATATATATATATATATCTTGGCATAATGGAAATTCAATTTTTAAGTTCGTAGAATCGTTTCATTTCATTGGAAACGCAATACAGACTGAAAAGAAAATCATTAAAATGTATACTTCAAAAAAAAAATTAATTGAAATATGAGTCAATACTAGATAGAAGTAATAAAATCACTTTATATTCAGAATTATATCTTCTAACTTCTACCATAATATTGAAAATTATATACAAAACCTATCAAAATGATATCCTTATAACCAATATGCAATATTTTTCGATGTCTTGGAAAAAAACTTCTTTACTACCCGACATGAAACGTAATAATACAAAAGTATTAACAAAACTATGTTAGTATGTATATAAACATACAAATGCAGGAAAATTTACTATTCCAGAATTATCTAAACTTCTCAAAAGAAAGGATCACAATAAAAATGAATGAACGAGAACTGCAACATTTTATAAATCGATTTATTTCAGTCTCCAGACTTCATCAGAAATATACTGAATTCAGATTCAAATATATCACAAAATCACAATTTAACTGACCAAAGAAGATGAAACTTGGAACGGATAAACTCAAAGTAAATGTATCTAAAGAAGATACTTTAAAATTTATTTTGAGTTCAATTTTTTTTATTTTGATCCTTTATTTTGAGAATTTTAGATGATTTTGGAATGGTGGATTTTCTTGCATTTGTATTTAAAACAAATTGTAGAATTTACTATGTTTAACTACCAATAATATGTGTAATATATTACACATTTTCTTGTGACTCGAGTTTCGGGAAGTGAACTATCCCATCATCAGAAACTGAAGACCTAACAGTGGTACAGAGGTATTTAAACCAGAGTGATAAATATTTTGAATATTTCAATAGATTCTAGGTAACACTTAGAAGTGGTTTACAAGCGGAAGGTGAAAAAAACCGGGTTACAAAACAGGGGTCTTCTAAAAGATATCGGTATGTCGGCAATCGACAAAGGAGGTTTTTAAACAGATGGTACCCATTTAAATATCTCAAATAATTTTTGGGGTTACATAGCTCCGTACAGTTATTCATTATTTTTACATTATTTTGTTGTATATCTCAAATATTTAGATTTAGAAAGCTCCATACAGTCATTCATTATTTTTTACATTATTTTTATTGTGAACGAATTTGAAAATTTTAATAATCAAGTTTCTTTTCATTTGAATCTACATGTAAAATTTTCTCAAGATTTTCTTTTGTCGAAAGGAATTACTGTTTTCTAAAGAATGAGTGGCAAAAGTTGAATTTTTGTTTACTTTTCATTAAATTCATTTTATGTTCGTTGAAAAAGGTTTTAAACAGATGTTACTTTTTAAATATCTCAAATATTTTCAATTTACATAGCTTCGTACAGTCATTCATTATTTTTACATTATTATTATTGTGAATTAATTTGAAAATTTCAACAGATTCTAGATAATTGAGTGTCATCCCTTTTGATTCTACATGTAAAATTTTAAGATTATCTATTGTGGGAAAGGAATGACCGTTTTCTAGACAATGAGTGGCAAAAGTAGAATTTTGTTTATTTTTCATGAAACTCATTTTATGTTCGTTTCATGAAAGTATAATAGTTTCATGAAAAATAAACAAAATTAATCTTAAAATTTTACATGTAGAATCAAAAGGGAAGAAACTCGATTATCTAGAATCTGTTGAGATTTTGAAATTAGTTCACAATAACAATAATGTAAAAATAATGAATGACCTACTGTACGGAGCTATGTAAATCGAAAATATTTGAGATATTTACAAAGAACATCTGTTTAAACCGTTTTTCAACGAACATAAAATGAATTTAATGAAAAGTAAACAAAAATTCAACTTTTGCCACTCATTCTTTAGAAAACAGTAATTCCTTTCGACAAAAGAAAATCTTAAGAAAATGTTTACATGTATATTCAAATGAAAAGAAATTTGATCATTGAAATTTTCAAATTCGTCCACAATAAAAATAATTTAAAAAATAATGAATGACTGTATGGAACTATGTAAATCCAAATATTTGAGATGACAACAAAATACCGTAAAAATAATGAATGACTGTACAGAGCTAAGTAACCCCAAAAATTATTTGAGATATTCAAATGGGTACCATCTGTTTAACAACCTTCTTTGTCGATTGCCGACATTCCGATATCTTTTAGAAGGCCCCTCTTTTTTAACCCAGTTTTTTATCACGTTCCGCTTGTAAACCTCTATATCAATATTAGGTGTTACCTAGAGTCTATTGAAATATTCCAAATATTTATCACTTTTGTTTAAATACCACTGTACCACTATTAGGTCTTCAGTTGTCTGATGATGGGATAGTTCACTTCCCGAAACTCGAGTTATAAGAAAATGTGTAATATATCTTTTTATTGGTAGTAAAACATAGTAATTTCTACAATTTGTTTTAATTATGATCAACTACCAAATAATAACGGCTGAAACAAATTTTGTATTTGTATATTTATATAGTACTGTTAATACTCTTGTATTATACGTTTCATATCGTGAAGTAAAATAGTAAGATATTTAATATTGAGTATATATAAAGATATCATTTTAATAGTTTTTGTATGTAATTTGCAATACATATTGCTGAAGTTAGAAGATAGAATTCTGAATTTAAAGTTATGTGTATTTTGGACAAAAATGGGCTAAAATGATGATAACTTGCTCTACGATGAACATGAAGATGTTTCTGTAGTTGTTACAGATTTATGTAATTGAAAAATAAATTTGAGATTATATGGAAAATATGCATCCTCGGAAATCATCAATATCCTCAAGTTTTGACAAGCCAATTATATTCCAACTACTTCTTAACTTTTAATTTCAATTTCAGAATCACCAGTTAGGAACTCTGAAATCGATTTCGAACTCTACACGATGAAGGAGTTCAGTGAAAACTTCAAATTTTACTGGAGAATCCTGAAGGAACACAAAGAGATAGAAGCAGTAATGGTTGTAAACGGAACTGGTTACGCAGGAGTAGGCTGGAGACCTCGGTCACTCACCAAAAGTTGTAAAAACTTCCCACTCATCAAAAGTCCTTCTAATCCCTCATTTGAAGATGGAAATACGGAACCTGAACCTACAGGTGAACCTAACGCTGAACCTGAACGTAATGCAGAACCTCATAGCGAACCTGAACCACGGAATGAACCAGAACCTACATCAGAACCCATAAGTGAACCTGAACGTAGCAGTAAACCAGAGCCTACCTCAGAACCAACTACGACTACAGAGAAGTCTAAATATAGGAAAAGTTTATATTCAAGACGATCTGCATCTCCGACGCCTTCTGTTGAATTGCAACCAGATATAGTGAAAACTAGCGTCTCTTTCAAGGTTAGCAGAAAAACAGGTGAGTGGATATATTTGATGGAAAAACTGAATAAAAGTAAGAACAAGTTGGTGTTTCCACGCATTTCTAGATAATTCACAAAATATGTTGATCCCATCTTCAGACAAGTTGTCTGAATATGGGATAGTTAATTCTCGAAACTCGAGTGTTGTAGGTTCAGCTATTTCCTCGGCAATTTCTCTTATGGTTTTACTTTTGATTCGATCTAATGCGGGTGTTTTACTCGATTTCAGAAATTTTATTGTCTCAATAACTTCTTGTTCAGACAGGAAAAAAGGGTTCCAGAGTGAAAATCCCTGGGGAGCTGAATTGAATGAAATATTGATTGAAAGCATTTGCTTCTAAATTATCATCTGTGATTTCCAAACCGTCAACTGTAATTATTTCTGGGATTTTTTTTTGGGTTTCATGTTTTTTATAATATTCCACATTTGAAACAAATTGTAGAAATTACTATGTTTTACTACCAATAAAAATATATTTTACACATTTTCTTGTGACTGGAGTTTCGGGAAATGAACTATCGCATCATCAGACAACTAAAGACCTAACAGTGGTACAGAGGCATTTAAACAAAAGTGATAAATATTTTGAATATTTCAATAGATTCTAGATAACACCTAATAATGGTACAGAGGTTTACAAGCGCAACGTGATAAAAAACCGGGTTAAAAAAGAGGGGCCTTCTAACAGATATCGGAATGTCGGCAATCGACAAGGAAGGTTATTGAACAGATGGTACCCAAATATCTCAAATAATTTTTTGGGGTTACCTAGCAGTTATTCATTATTTTTACGTTATTTCGTTGTACATCTCAAATATTTGGATTTACATAGCTCTCCATACAGTCATTCATTATTTTTTTAATTATTTTCATTGTGAACGAATTTGAATTTTTTTTTTTTTTTTTAATAATCAAGTTTCTTTTCATTTGAATCTACATGTAAAATTTTCTTAAGATTTTCTTTTGTCGAGAGGAATTACTAATTTCTAAAGAATGAGTGGCAAAAGTTGAATTTTTGTCTACTTTTCATTAAATTAATTTTATGTTCGTTGAAAAAGGTTTTAAACAGATGTTACTTTTTGAATATCTCAAATATTTTCGATTTACATTGCTCCGTACAGTCAATCATTATTTTTACATTATTGTTATTGTGAACTAATTTGAAAATTTCAACAGATTCTAGATAATCGAGTTTCTTCCCCTTTGATTCTACATGTAAAATTTAAAGATTATCTATTGTGGGAAAGGAATGACCGTTTTCTAGACAATGAGGGGCAAAAGTAGAATTTTTTTTATTTTTTATGAAAATCATTTTATGTTCGTTGAACCTCGTCTTGAAGGAACGTCCTATTTGTCCTATATATTTATTACTGCACGTAGAACAAGATAACTCATAAACTCCTGATTTGTGTATGTTTTGAGTAGGGTCCTTCGCTTTAAAAAATACCGATGATAACTTGTTTTGCGTTTTGAAGGCAATATTGACATCTGATTTTGAAAAATCAATGTAATGCGAAGGCCCTTCGCCTTCGCATTACCCTTATCAAAAAATGACCGCGAAGCTGAAGTCCAAATTATAAAATCAATAGCCGTGAACAACGGTTTCAACCCCAATATAATAGATAATCTAATTCGACAGAAACTATCTAAAATAGCTATGAGCCAAATTTATCCTATCATAAAAACTGAAGAAAATAAAAAATTCATTTCTCTATCGTACTTTGGTAGCATAAGTCAAAAAGTGGCCAATAGTTTTTCAAAATCAGATGTCAAGATTGCCTTCAAAACGCAAAACAAGTTATCATCGGTATTTTTAACGCACAGGACCCTACTCCAAACATACACAAATCAGGAGTTTATGAGTTATCTTGTTCTACGTGCAGTAATAAATATATAGGACAAACAGGACGTTCCTTCAAGACGAGGTTCAACGAACATAAAATGAGTTTCATAAAAAATAACAGAATTCTACTTTTGCCACTCATTGTCTAGAAAACGGTCATTCCTTTTCCACAATAGATAATCTTAAAATTTCACATGTAGAATCAAAAGGGAAGAAACTCGATTATCTAGAATCAGTTGAAATTTTCAAATTCGTTCACAATAACAATAATGTAAATATAATGAATGACTGTACGGAGCTATGTAAATCGAAAATATTTGAGATATTCAAAAAGTAACATCTGTTTAAAACCTTTTTCAACGAACATAAAATTAATTTAATGAAAAGTAAACAAAAGTTCAACTTTTGCCACTCATTCTTTACAAATTAGTAATTCCTTTCGACAAAAGAAAATCTTAAGAAAATTTTACATGTAGATTCAAATGAAAAGAAACTTGATTATTAAAATTTTCAAATTCGTTCACAATAAAAATAATTTAAAAAATAATGAATGACTGTATGGAGCTATGTAAATCCAAATATTTGAGATATACAACAAAATAACGTAAAAATAATGAATAACTGTACAGAGCTATGTAACCCCAAAAAATTATTTGAGATATTTGGGTACCATCTGTTTAATAACCTTCTTTGTCGATTGCCGACATGCCGATATCTGTTAGAAGACCCTTCTTTTTTAACCGGGTTTTTATCACGTTCCGCTTGTAAACCTCTGTACCACTATTAGGTGTTATCTATTGAAATATTCCAAATATTTATCACTTTTGTTTAAATACCTCTGTACCACTGTTAGGTCTTCAGTTGTCTGATGATGGGATAGTTCATTTCCCGAAACTCCAGTCACAAGAAAATGTGTAAAATATATTTTTATAGGTAGTAAAACATAGTAATTTCTACAATTTGTTTTAATTATGATCAACTACCAAATAGTAACGGCTGAAACAATTCAGTATTCCATATTTGCTTGGAGTTATTCTTGTTCGAGGTTATTTGATTCACGTAATATTCCATTTTAGTTTTTTTTCAATCTATTCAATAAGTTTCTGTATTTTGTATAGGTTTTCCTTTCAGTTTCATTTATCAGGTCATTTTTATATTCTATAAATAACAAATTTTTTGTCATTGTGGAATTTATCAAACCTTTAGTAATATCTATGATTGCTTCGGTCTCTACTTGACGGAAATTCATCTTGAAAATATGAATAAAAAATAATATTCTAATTTCCGCTAATATTTTATCACACTACAATCGTGACGTCATACCATGACTTCTTCAGGTGAGTATTACAAGATACGGAGTATACCATGAACAAGAATTTCATTATATAGTACATGGGCATAACAAAAAATAGAAGGGTTGAAGAGAGTTTTACAATTATTTTGGAATTCTGAAAAATGATTCAAAAAAGATTCAACAAAGAGGAGCTACTTAATTCTGTTTGGTTATTCAATAACATTTTTCTTTTAAGATAGTAATTACTAAAGTTTCTAACAAGTTTAATCTGAAACTTTTGTTTTCTGTGTGTAAAATTTCAAAGTTACTATTAAATCTATGTTCTGTGTCTAAAAGGTGCTCTGCATAGGTTGAATTTCCCTTTTTGTTACAATAACACTTCATGTTCCCTAAGTCTCGTCTGGAACGTTCTTCCTGTCTGACCAACATATACAAAATGGCAATTACCGCAAGTTAACTTATAAACCCTGATTTCTTGTTCTTAGATGTTTTATCTTCATTATTTTTTATTAATTTTCCTAGGGAGTTATTCGTTTTATAAGAAATTTTAAAATTGTGGTTCTTCTTTAAATATCCAGCTACCTTTTCTGTTTTTGGTCCCAAGTATGTTAACGAAATGTATTTACTTTCAATTGAATCATTATTTATGGGATATACTTATTTCAAAGCCAGCCTTAACTGTATTTTTGTAAGAAGATTCTCAATAATCGGGACGTTGAAACCGTTGTTCAACGCAATCTGTTTGATAATGTTATATTCTTTGTCAAAATTCTCACGTGACATGGGTATGTTGGCTAATCTATATAACATACTATTGTATGCTGCTGATTTTTGTAAGGATGGGGGGTTTGACGTGAAGTGAATTGTGCTATCTGTATGGGTTGGTTTCCGGTATATTGAAAAAACATGTTGATTATTAATTTTTGTGATAGTTAAGTCCAAAACATTTATATTATTGTTTTTTTCCAATTCATAAGTGAATTGTATGGTTGGGGATAATTTGTTTATGAAATCCACAAACAAAGAAAATTGTCTATCAGTGCCTTTGAATAAACATAGAACATCATCAACATATCAGTACCAATAAATGAAACATTTAAAATAGGAGCTTTTCATTATGCTAGTTTCTAAGGAATCCATAAAAATTCCGGATAATAACGGACTCAAAGGATTTCCCATAGTGAGACCATCGTTATCTATGTAAATCTTGCCGTTGAACGTGAAATAATTTTGTTGCGAGCAAACTGTCAAACTGTATGTATTCTTTATAGATAATTTTGCTCCAAAATTTGTTTCCGAGAGTATGATTTTAATAAGTGCCTTAGATAATCTATATGATGGCGCTCTAATAAATGACACGACTGGTCTGATGGGACAACTTTCTTTATGTACCTTCATTAAAGAATACATATTTGGTGGTTGAGGATTCATTAAAGTTAAATTAAATAATGGTTTAGTACCGAAAAGGGCCGTAGCGTTTTTTATGGCTATTTTTATTTCATTTTGATATTTATCTGTTGGGTCTTTTTTGATAAAGACCCAACATTTCAACGTCCCGATTATTGAGAATCTTCTTACAAAAATACATTTAAAGCTGGCTTTGAAATTAGCATATCCCATAAATAATGATTCAATTGAAAGTAAATACATTTCGTTGACATACTTGGGACCAAAACAGAAAAGGTAGCTAGATATTTAAAGACGAATCACAATTTTAAAATTTCTTATAAAACGAATAACTCTCTAGGAAAATTAATAAAAAATAATAAAGATAAAACATCTAAGAACAAGAAATCATGTTTATAAGTTAACTTGCGGTACTTGCCATTTTGGATATGTTGGTCAGACAGGAAGACCTTTCAAGACGAGACTTAGGGAACATGAAAAATGAAATTCAACCTACGCAGAGCACCTTCTAGACACAGGACATAGTTTTAATAGTAACTTTGAAATTTTACACACAGAAAACAAAAGTTTCAGATTAAACTTGTTAGAAACTTTAGAAATTAATAGATATCATAAAAGAAAAATATTATTGAATAACCAAACAGAATTAAGTAGCTCCTCTTTGTTGAATCTTTTTTGAATCATTTTTCAGAATTCCAAAATAATTGTAAAACTCTCTTCAACCCCTCTATTTTTTGTTATGTCCATGTACTATATAATGAAATTCTTGTTCATGGTATACTCAGTATCTTGTAATACTCACCTGAAGAAGTCATGGTATGACGTAACGATCGTAGTGTAATAAAATATTAGCGTAAATTAGAATATTGTTTTTTATTCATATTTTCAAGATGAATTTCCGTCAAGTAAAGACCGAAACAATCATAGATATTACTGAAGGTATGATAAATTCCACAATGACAAAAAATTTGTTATTCATAGAATATAAAAATGACCTGATAAATAAATCTGAAAGGAAAACCTATACAAAATACAGAAACTCATTGAATAGATTGAAAAAAAACTAAAATGGAATATTACGTGAATCGAATAACCTCGAACAAGAATAACTCCAAGCAATTATGGATTATTAAAAAAAACATGAAACCCAAAAATTGAAAAAAATCCCAGAAATAATTACAGTTGACGGTTTGGAAATCACAGATGATAATTTAGAAGCAAATGCTTTCAATCAATATTCAGCTCCCCAGGTATTTTCACTCAGGAACCTTCTAGACACAGGACATAGTTTTAATAATAACTCTGAAATTTTACACACAGAAAACAAAAGTTTCAGATTAAACTTGTTAGAAACTTCAGAAATTAATAGATATCATAAAAAAAATATTATTGAATAACTCTCTTCACCCCCTTTATTTTTTGTTATATCCATGTACTATAGAATGAGGTTCTTGTTCGTGGTATACTCAGTATCTTGTAATACTCACCTGAAGAAGTCATGGTATGACGTAACGATCGTAGTGTAATAAAATATTAGCGGAAATTAGAATATTGTTTTTTATTGATACTTTAGTAATATATTCTTTACGTTTAATTTTATTTTTAGTTTGTTTTCTCGTTGTGCTATTTTTTTAATCAGATTATTTATCGTCTCTATGAAGTATTTAGTTTTTTTATTGATATCACTGTAATTATAGTAGGTAGTCCAATCAAAGTCAGATAGGTCGATCTTCAGTGCGTAAATTTTATAGTGCTTCTTTCAGGTTTCCCCGATCGATAACTGTTTTGTGATCCGTTATATTGATATTAAAAACAATTGGTCAACAATTTAATTGACTCTCTCGTAATTTACTCTGTAAAAATATATGATCTATGCAACTGGAGGGATTTTTAACTCTTGTATATTCATTGATTAACGAAAAGAAACCAAATTCACCAAGTACATCCAAATATTCGGAAACTGAATCACTATCACCTAAAATACACAAGTTCATATCGCCAACTAGGAGATGGTTACCTAGAGGTATTTTTTGTTTCTTCCGGGTAGATAGATCGATAAATTTTTTGGGACTAATTTTTCATCCGTAGATGGAGACCTATATATTGTTATCATATTTATCATAGAGTACCTACCTATTCCAGATTTCATTTTTATTTGCAATGCATTGATAATTCTGATCTTAACGATTTCACTCTTGAATATTATCTGATATATCGTGGGAAAATTTGGACATGTCAGACATATCGTGGGAAAATTTATTACACCAAAAAAATGCAGAGGAAGCATTCTCAGTTTTCCATAAGTACATCATGAAGGTGCTAGATCAGAGAATTCCAATAAAAAAGAAGAAGGTGAAAAACTCTTTCGACAGAAAAATGTTATGGAAAACCCAAAAAATCATTGAAATAAAAAGTACCCTTGAAGCCCTAAACTCAGTAACAAAAGTAAAAGGAGACGATTCATCATTTAGAGCTTATCAATCGTATAAAAAACAATATTGTATTGAAATAGAAAAAACAATAAAAGAAAAAAATTAAGACTACTTGAACAAGGCGGAAAATAAGCGGAAAGCACTATGGGAAATTATAAGAAGCAACAACTCGAAAACAACAAAGGAAAATGCAAGCACAGAAGTTCATGCTGATTCAGTAAACGACCATCTTACAAGTGTTGGCCAAAAAATCTGTGAAGAGTTAGGAACTAAAAGTTATGAATCTAGTAAGATAACACAAAATAAATTTTTGAGTAATGAAAAATCGTGCTTTTTCTTTGAGTGCACTGTAAATGAAGTAAAAAAAATAATAACATCTTTTAAACCCAAAACAACAGTTGATATTTACAACATTACCGTAGACATTCTGAAAAATATTAGTGAAGAAATTGGCAATCCCATTTCAATCATAATAAATAAAAGTTTCCGAGAAGGTTATTTTCCAGAAGAACTTAAAAATGCAAAAGTTATTCCAATCTACAAAGGAAAAGTAGACAAAAACGACTGTAATAATTATCGACCCATCGCAATTCTTCCCTGTATATCGAAAATATTTGAGACTGTGATTAAAAACAGAATGTTGAAATGGATGGAGAAGAAAAATATTTTAAACAACTACTGCACTAATGGAATTGTTGAATAATGTGATAGAAGCTATGGATGAAGGAGATTTTGTAGAGATGCCAACTTTTGACTTAAGTAAAGCTTTCGATGCAGTCTCACATGTGACCCTGCTTAAGAAACTGAACGCCTGCAGTTTCAGAGGAAACATCCTAAAACTGTTGGAATCGTACATAGAAAAAAGATTTCAGAAAGTACACTGGAATGGCGTTATGTTAACAGAAAAAGAATTAGGGTATGGAGTACCTCAGGGTTCGATACTAGGACCTGTGTTGTTCTTGGTGTATTTGAATGATATCATTATCGAAAACTGTAACTGTCTATGCTTGTACTGCGATGACGCCTCTATAATAGTAAAATCGGAGGATGGAAAAGATTTCACAGTCAGGTTAAAGCTCGCATTGAAGTTGAAAATTGGTTCTTCTTGAATGGGCTTAAATTGAATACAGAGAAAACAGTTGAGTTAGCATTTGGAAGTAGAGGGAACCCAGCGAACGCCAGATTTTTAGGTGTAATTCTATATAATGAATTGAGTTGGGCCGCTAATATTGATTACACTTGCAACAAATTGTCCAGTGTGCTATATCTTCCTAGGAGATTGAAAAAATATGGTACTCTCGAAATGAGCAGAACTGCATATTTTGGGAACTTCCAAAGTTTGCTATTATATGGGATACTTCTGTGGGGAAACGCGTCTGATGCTACCAGGATTTTTCTTCTACAAAAAAAAGCTCTCTGAATTATTTATGGAATCTTGCAAGCCGACGTTCATGAATAATGGGATACTTACCTTTCCATCCCTTTATATAAAGGAGTGTCTCAAATACGTGCACTACAACAGATCCAACATACCAAAAAATGGGACACATCACTTATTTAACACCAGATATAAGAATGATTTTATTACACCATTGCACAGGAAGAAAAATACGCAAAATTTCCCGCACTACTGGGGTATCAAAATGTTCAATAAATTACCTACAGACGTGAAAGATTTACCAGTTTTTAAAAAGAGGATTCATGATATCTTGCTTAAAATGCATTTTATTCAGTAGCAGAATTTTTGAGTTTTTCACTTTAAATGATTCATTATTGACGAACCATGTAAAATTGATGGCAATAAATTATTATTATTATCTTACTTTTTAGATAGATTATCACACCATCGTGTTTATTTAAATCACCTTCGTTATACAATAGCTAGTAATCTGGCAACTGATACAAGTCATCTGCAAAAGATATTTGTTGATGATGAATGTTCAATTCATCGAAATTTTTGCGATACTTCTTATATTTTTTGGAGTTGCATACCTCAGGAAATCCACCAAGAAAACCATAAAAATCGGTAACACAACCGGCGTGTCTATCTCGAAAGGAACATATTCGATTCATTTCTTTTGTTATTTATAAATTTTTCAAATTTTGTATTATTTTTTTCAACGAATAACGACACTATTTCAACTCAAATTTAGAACATCAGTTTTTCTTCTGGGAATTTTCTCTGGAACTAGTACGCTGGAGAATAGGGTTTGATTTAGCTGGGATTTTTGTAAACCCCAACTGATTGGTAGATTGATTCTGGAGTATTCGTTCCTTGTACTATCCGTCCGTCAAGATCCTGGATGGTAACGAAAATGGACTTATCTTCTAGCTTTGCCTCATCACTAAGAATCAATGGTTGTTCTGAAGGAGTTGATGGAACGCTACTTGGTTTTTTTCTAATATTAATTTTCCTATTGATTAGTTCATGAGAAGTATATTCCATGCCATCCACAATAAGTCTACTTCCCCTAATGAAACAGTCTCTATTTTTAGCTCCTTCTATTGCCAGGAATTTTTTCAAAATTTGATAATCTTGTCGCTGCTTTTTGGTGAGGTCGTGAGAAATTTAAATCTGGGTTCCCTGTAGTTTTTTGCAGTTTGCAATAAGTTCTCTCTTTTTCTGAAATTGAGAAGTTCAACTTTGACTGGGTAATTTATATTTTTCTCTATGCGATAGAAATCATTTATATCTCTTTTATCCACGTGAACCCCTAGAAGTTCATGCAACTTGTTAAAAACTGAATCCACTGACAACTCAACTGACGAAATGTCCCAACTAAAGATTACAATATTTTTCCGTTTTATATTCCGTTGTAGCAATTCGTTTTATTCCTTCAATATTGTATTTTCACGCTCAAGTAGATCCACCTTGTACTTCAATTCTTCAAAATTCAACAAAATATATGCTTCGCTCGCTTTGATATTATTTTTTTATTCTAATTTTATCTTGCTCAATTCCTCCAAAAGTTGTTTTGTATCAGTCATCATCGTTTTTTGATTCATTTAGCGGAATCGGAAATTGAAAAACCAGAGTCTGTTATTCTTCTTATCACATATACAGGTATGAAAAAGACAGTCGGAAACATAGAAAATTCAGTATTAATCAAGAATGCAGTGGAGCAGTGGAAGAATAAAAAACTCAGCACGATGCTATTTGCTGATGACCTGGCAATCAAAGTGAAAAATAAATAGGAGGTGACGATATCGGTCGTTCTTCAAGAGAAACTGAACACTATTGACAAATGGTGTATAGAGGAAGACATGTCTCATAACTTGCAGAAGGTAGTTATAGTACCATTCACTAAAAAACCGAAGTTGAATGGTTTAGAACCGCCGACTATCCGTGGTGAAACAATACAATTCTCATTTGCGGCAAAATACCTGGGAATAGTCCTGGACAAGACCCTCACCTGGAATGCACAACTGGATAAAGTGTGTCATAAAGCCAGAATGAGTTTCTGGACTTGCAGGCGGATCTGTGGTAAAACCTGAGGCGTAAAGCCCAGGCAGATGTACTGGCTATACACTATGGTAATTAGACCACGGATAGTGTATGGCGCTGTAGCGTGGTGGAAGAAAGGCCAACAAACAGTTGGCGAACAAAAGCTCACCCGACTACAGAGACAGGCTTGCCTTGCAGTTACAGGTGCGCTTCGCACCACACCCGCGGCAGCCATGTAGGTCCTACTAAATCTACCACCCCTGCACCTACTAGTGCAGAGGGAGGCGGAACGGACCACATACAAACTATATCAACTGGCGATTGACAGGCCAAAGGCAATAGTGATGGGAGGCTCAGGACTGCTGGACGAGCTTTTAACGAACATTATCCTATCGATGCCCTCGGATCTAATGTCAGAAGTCACGAGCCAGGAACGGAATTCCAATGTAATCGTCCCCAGCCGGGACGAATGGACCCAGCATGCTGAGGTTCTATTGAGAACCGACCTTGGCTTGTTCACAGACTGCTCGCGAACGACGAACGGAACAGGAGCGAGAGTATATGGGAGCTGCGCTGCCTCTGGTAGGACCGGAATCATTCCTGGGAATACCACATGACGTGGCTAACGAGGCGATAACATGCAGAATGAACTCAAGACTAGAGTCTTTCTGGCGGAGCCATTCTGGCCTGAAGCATTCGAAGTTGTTCCTTGGAACAGCTTCGAACAAAAAGATGGCGAACCTAGCGCTAGGTCTGGATAGGGCCAAACTAAGAACACTTGTCGGAATTATGACAGGTCACTGCAGACTGAAAGCGCATTTGCACAAAATCGGTCTGGCTGAAGACGATTAATGCAGGCTGTGTCTTGAGGACACTAAAACAGCCATGCACATCGTCTCAGAGTGCCCAGCGGTGAGTCGCATCAGGTTCGAGGTCTTTGGCCAGGCTTTTATAGCCCACAGCGAACTGAAAAAATTATTCCTGAACAAGATTATCGGTCTTATCCAAAAACTGGATATTGTCGGGGAGATATAAATTAGGGGTGAACCACAAAAGTCCGGGCGGACGCAGTGGTAGGGTGGGCAGACGCCCGCTCGCCATAAATAACATAACGATCCGATGACGAACAAATGACTGATCTCTCTCAATGGTAGTGAGTACAATGGTATATTGTACGATAAGTGACCACACCAAACTATAGTAAATGTTCATGAGGGATTTCATGGGAAGTATATGTTTCACTCTATTGATAACATAATAAGGGGAATTTAATGTCTTGCATAAAACATCAATATGTGTATTCCATTCCAAATTCTTAGTAACGTGAATACCAAGAAATCTAGCAATACCTATGGATGCGGTGACAATATCCAAATGTGGAATGATCAGTTTGCGATCATTAATCCCAATTGGAATGTGGATGCAAATAGTCTTATCAGCATTCAGCATTAGCCTATTTACATGACACCACTTCGCAAAGTTTTGCACCAGGAGTTCACAACGCATTTGAAGCCCATCTAAAGTACTGGTCGCAACCGCCATTGAGGTGTCATCATCAAACAAAACTATTTTACATTTCGGTGACAGAGACTAAAAGTCTAAACCAGTACTAAACTTGAAGAGTATCCTCCGCAAATTTACGGGAAGATCATTAATGAAAAGTAAAAATAGAAGTTGGCCCAGAACCGAACCCTGGGGCACTCCCAAATCTATATTGCGCTCAGCAGACCTTGGCAGTCATAGATCTACCTTCCAGATAACTAAGCAACCAGTCTGAAAATACACCCCTGAAATCCGGGTTTCAGGAGTTTTCGATAATAAACTGAAAAGTTTGGTATCCGAAATAACTGCACTAGTTAATAAAATCCTATCAGAACGTAAGATTCCGGAAGCCTGGAAAACAAGTATAATGATTCTGATGTTCAAGAAAGGAGATAAGAAAGAACCGAAAAATTACAGAGGAATAAACCTACTGGACTCCATGTTCAAACTTGTGACCAAGGTAATTACAACAAAGATCAACTCCATTGTAACACTGGCTGACGAACAACAAGGCTTTAGAGCAGTAAGATCCTGTACAGATGCTGTGTTCGTGATGCGACAGATGGTGGAGAAATCAACGGAATATAATAAGCCCGCTTTCCTATGCTTCGTTGATCTGCATAAGGCCTTTGATAGAGTACGATTAAGGGACGTCTTACACCTACTGAAAAACCGTGGTATACCGACAAATCTGATGGAGACCATTAAGGACATAAATACAGAAAATAACGTACAAGCCCGAATAAATGGCAAACTGTCTAGCAACATACCTGTTACCAGTGGAATCATAATGGATGAAATCATAAAAAAATGAAAACTGGAAGGGGTTACAAAATAGGCGATCGTGAGTTTACGATCCTCTGTTATGCGGATGATGCAGTACTCTTCGCGGAAAGTGAGGACGACCTACAGAGAAGTCTCCAACTCTTCTCCAATGTCGCTAAGCAGTTCAGTATGGATATAGCCACTGAAAAAACTAAGTGCATGACAACAGCAAAAGAACCTCTTCGCTGTAAACTGGAAGTAAACCAGCAAATAGTAGAACAAGTAATGTCGTTCAAATACTTGGGGGTTGAATTATCCAGTTTTGGTTGTATTTAAGATGAGGTAACCCAACAAGTCACTAGGGCCAATAAAATCGCAGGCTGCCTTAACGATACTATATGGAGGAATAAACATCTGAACATAAAAACGAAGGCAAGAATATATAAGGGTACCATAAGACCGATCATGACCTACACGGCTGAAACCAGACCCGAGACTTCTAAGACAAGGCGTATGCTGGAGACAGCGGAAATGAAGATACTCCATAAAATTTCCGGAAGAACTCTGTACGATAGAGAAAGGAGTGATGAAATCAGAAGATTATGTGAAGTGGAAAACATTGGAGAGTGGATAGAGAACAGGAAAAGAGAATGGAACGCGCACATAGAGAGAATGGGGCAGGACAGATTAGTGAAAGGGGCTAGAGATAAATCGCCCCTAGGAAGAAGAAGTATCGGTCGCCCAAGAAAAAGGTGGAGCGATAATTTACGCCCCGAATAAGGATATAAGGATATCATCGATGAAGAACAGGCTTTAAGCCTACATGGAAAAATGAAGAAGAAGAAAGAAGAAACTGAAAAGGTAGACAAATTAATGCCCAGGACAGGTCGAAAAATGAACCGGCGATATATGTGCCGTTATCGAGACAATCATACGCGAACTCTACAAAACTAATGGCTGCCGTTTGAGTCAAACAACTCGATCTGTAGCCATGCTGCGCAGTTTCCAGAATGTTAAACTTGTCAAGGTAGTTTTTCATTCTAGTGAAAATAATTTTCTCAAACACCTTAGAGAAGGAACTTAAAATAGAAATGGGTCTGTAGTTGATTATGTTATGTACATCATCTTTTTTATGTATTGGGGCAAATATAGCCTTTTTGAGTAGAAGGAAACACACCTTAGCTAATAGATAAGGTCAGTGAGAGGCTGTGCAATTTCGGCACCAATTAACTTTAAATTTTTTGAAGAGATGAAATCAGTTCCAATGCTCTTATTATTTTTGAGTAGTTTTATACTCTCCATTACTTCATTCTCAATAACAAGATAAAAGAAAAAATTACTATTTAATATACCACAAGAAGTACACGAGCAAGATAATAAAAGTTTAGTGAGAACTCAGTTATAGTAGAGAAATAATCCGCGAAGGTTTCAACCATCTCACTATCCTCATTAAGGGAAACCTCATCTACCACAAGTGCGATGGATTCATGCTTTTTCCATTCTTTCGGCCAGTCAGAGCATTCACTACAGTCCATACCGTTTTATTTTTATTTTTAGATTGATCAATAAGGTCACCATAAAACTTTTATTTTGTATTTCGAATGAGCGAATAATAGGAGAGTTTGGCTTTTCTGTACATTTCCTGAGTTGACCGACATTTTAAGTTAGATTGTAGCCAGTGAAAATGCATTAAATTACGCTTAGGAACAACAATATCTGATGTGACCCAAGTTTTTCTTCAATTTGGGTAACAGGTGAATTTCACGAGAGGACAACAAAATTGAAATATGTTTCGTATTATACGATTTATATGAATGCTTCAAAGCTTTCATCCAAAATTATCGTAGAAAAGTGGCAGTACAACTAATTAACAATTTTCGGAAATAAATATAAAAAAACATTGCAAAAAAGGGGACACAAATAACCATCATGATTATTATTTGGAAAAATAAAAATGGGAATCTCCATGAAAACACCCTTGTCTAAGAAGAATTTTCCGCTCTTTCCGAAGATATACAATAAATTTTGACTGAGATTATAGTTTGCAAGTTATGCTTTGTCTTTATTGAAAAAAAAAAGTCTTTATTTCCGAAAATTGTAAATTAGTTGTACCACCATTTTTTCCAAGATTTTAGCTATATAAGAAGTGTTGTCTGATGTTTAGAGTTAGTTAAAGATGTAAACTTGACAAAGTCGGCGAAACAAATGTCGTTAATAATAAATTTTGGAAATCATCTATTTCATTCATTCAATAAAAATTAATTTCCATCAAGTAAGGATTGCTCCAATCAAATTCTTGTATATTTGTCAACGTACAACACTAATCACTTATTTAATGACTTTCAGGACGTTCCAGAAGATCTCCAGAAGGTGAGTTTCAGTGGGAATTTATATATAATATATTTATATATGATATATATATATATATATATATATATATATTAGGGTGGGTCAAAAAAATCGACAATTTTTTTACAAGTAACACGATGATGAATATCTTTTGAACGGTTAATTTCATCGCCAAAACATAAGAAACCATTTTTATAGAGCAGTTAATTTCCAACAAAAATTTGTATTGCGCATTTTGTAAAAGTCATTTATTGTCGAGTTATAAAATTCATTAACAAAAATGAAATTTGTCTTAAAATAATCAAAATTAAATCCTTAACATCTTTCAAATGGTGAGGTTTGCGGAAAAAATATAAGATACCTTTTTTGTAGAGCATTAAATTTCCTAAAAAATTCTCTCTTAACATTTTTTTGTTCAATCGATAAGTGATGAGGTATGAATTTTTTTCTATTGGACTGAGAAAAAAATAGAAAACTGCGATGCGGAGAATCTTCCTATTAAAATTAAGAGCTCATGCTTGGTGAGAATTTTTTTAAGGTGTCTAGCAACCCATTTTTCCGTGTCACTTGTAAAAAAAATTATCGATTTTTTTGACCCACCCTAATATATATATATATATATATATATATATATATATATATATATATATTAGGAAACAGGAAATTCAGTGTTAATCAAGAATACAGTGTAGAAGTGGAAGAATCAAAACGATGCGATGACGAATAAATGATTGTTCTTTCTCAATGGCAATGCGCAGAGTTGATGCTTCGATCGAAAGGCTGTGCAGTCTAGTTTCACTCCTCACTACCACTGAGAGACAACAATCGTTTGTTCCTCATCGCATGGCGCTGAGTTTTTCATTCTTCCACTGCTCCACTGCATTCTTGATTAACACTGGATTTCCTATGTTTCCGACTGACTTTTCCATACCTGTATATAGATCATAATGTATTGACAAACATCATCAAAATAATTTGATCACACAAATCGTGATTAAATGCACTGAATCAAGTTCAACAAATTTTTTTAATGATGTTTGTAAATACATTATGAAATTTGTCTCCACAGTATACTAATACCCATCTTGTAGAACCAGAGCTCAAACGAGACGGAGAACCTGAACCTGAGCCTACGTCAGAACCAAACTCTCTACCAGAGCTACGTACAGAACCTGAATCCAAATCAGACCCAACTTCAGAACCTAAATCTGAACCAGAACCGACAGCCGAATTCAAATCGGAAACCGACCCTACAGGGGAACCCCAATTCGAACCCACCTCAGAACCTGAATCTGAACTCGAACCCACCTCTGAACCGAAAACGGAACCAGAAACCTCCGCAGAACCAAAATCCGAACATGAGCCTACTGCTGAACCCAAAAGAGAACCAGAACTCGTTGCAGAACCAGTGTCTGAACTTAAACCCTCCACTGAATCCGAATATGAGCCAGAACCTAATTCCAAACCCGAACCAGAACCATCAACTGGAGTCAAATCTAGTGCTGAATCTAGAACTCATGCTAAGACACAAGTACCACTAAAAGACGAGAAGGGTAGGTAAAGCGTTAAATAATCCCCTGTTATTCTTTTCTAGTGTCACTAATCTCACTTAATACCGAAAGATTTTTTTGATATATAGTAAATAAAACTAAATTTTTCATCCAATAATGTAAACGATTTGAATTATTTTTCCGAAATCTATCTCACATATAATAATTTTTCCTTATCTTGACTAAACTATGCATGAAGAATTAATTTATCAACTTCAATATTGAAATGGTGTGTTCATAACTACCGAGTTCAAGAAGTGTACCACGTACTAGACAGAGTGCCATGCACTTCATCTCAGAGTGCTCAGCGGTGAGACGCATCATATTCGTGGTCTTTGGCCAGGCTTTTATAGCCCAATGCGAACTGAAAAAATTACCCCCGAACAAGATTATCAGTTTTATCCAAAAACTGAATCTCGTCGGGCAGATATAAATTAGGGGTGTACCACAATAGTCCGTGCAGACGAAGTGGTGGGGTGGACAGAAGCCCGCTCGCCATAAATAACTAACTAACTAACTAGACAAAGTTGACACCCATGTTCATACTGCGCTATCCCGTACATTACAGGGTACTCTAAAAGATCTAGGGTGTTACGGAGTACTCTAAGATCTGGGGTTTTACGGAGTACTCTAAAAGATCTAGGGGTTTACGGAGTACTCTTAAAGATCTGGAATTATACGAAGTAATGTAAAGGGCGCTAACCTTTTTATCGTGATCGTCTAGTGGCGGGCGAATAGGACGTTACGTTGTGTAGGCAACCCAAATTACACCTAACGAGAGCAAGGAAACAGTGACGGGAGGTTCAAATATTCGAAACACAATAATACCAGAATAATATATTTTTATTAATAATGTTCAAAAGCAACAACCCTCAATAAATGGAAACACATTCATCAGCCTGTGGTTAAATCTACTCTACGCAGTGGTTCGCAAAGCGGCCCTGTGAAACCAATAGCGCCCCGGGTCTAAATGACTTATTGCTACATATTGTTAGGTCGGTATTCGCTCAAATCAGATATCATTCTTATGCAGCGGAAAGGGTAAAGTTATGCAGGAAATGGGGGATACAGCCAGCATGCGCACCTTCAACTGTACTTCCGGTAATCAGTGCTGAACCTCAATTACAAGGGGTAAGTTCAAATGGACAGTAAGGTAAGGGTAATTGTGGCATTCCCAGGAGATCTCCTTGAAGAGGGGATCTAACCTAATTCGAGTCTACCGGAGAAGTTACTATCAAAGGAACTGTATCTGACCTCCTCGGGCCCAGGAAGGCTCAGATATTACTGAAGAACGAACCGAACACTACCTGAAGGGTCACGTAAACTAATCCTACCCTAAAGAACGCCACTGGTTCACATGGAATACAATCTCTCAAAGTAAGCGGGCACATGCATATGACAAATAGGTAACACAAACTGACCAGGACATTATAAAATAGATACAGTACCCCATTACCCAGGCGTGTTAATGGACGTTACAATAAGAACAAAGAAATGGGTATCCGGGGGATCACACAAGAGTACATACAAATCAGTAACATATCAAGCACCGCAATTAGTAAGAAAAGATAATACAAATCCCTATTGGCAAGTATTACGCAGATAAAGAACCACTATTTACAAATACAGCAAAAAGCAATCAGGCACCGAGAGAAAGTATACAATACAAACAGAAAACTTGTGAGGGTTGCTTAAGTTATGTACAAAGGCAATGCAATTTAGTTAAAACATTCCGGTGGGATTAAATAACGGCAAAGCAAAAATACAAGAATGGAAAGCAAAGTACAATGAACGAGCGTGCAGTCATTAATTTCACATTAACACAAAGGTGGTATTTAAAAATGTAAAGCATGCAATTAATCAGAAGCATTTAAAAGAAGTTTACTTACTAAGAGTTACCAAGGGACACTGTTATAAATACTATTATCTCGAGTAGACTACTAAGTTGCTCAGGAGGTTTATTTCCAAGAACCTTCCTCTCGAATGAATTCAAATACAATGGGGACGCTATAAGGACCTTGATCTCCTTTGTTATTCTCACTAATCATTTACTTGTCAAGTCACCGCAACACAAAGTATTTTGACACAGAAATTAAAGCGGGTAAATACAATGATATAATGGTGGAATTTATATAATCTATCAGGGACTCTGTGACTCGTATGATCCTTAGAGGACCCGGATCTCTTCAATACTTTTTTCGCACCTATCATCAGAAATTAAAATTGTTCTTATCTTTGGTTCACTCTGGTAATCAAGCAGAGTTTAGAGCACTGCGTCATCAGATCAAATATGATATGAGGATACACAAATAAAACCAATAAATTAGGCAAGACTGGTAGACTTCCTTAGGCTCCATTTCATAACACTTGGTAATCAGAGGAAACGAGAAGACGATACACTCGTACGAAAAGGAAGCTTTTGTCTCCTTTGTAGGACCAGAATCATTATGTGGCTTAGTGAAATACGCTTATAAGGATAAGTTCAGAAAAAATGAAAAACTGATAGAGAAGCACGCTGATGGAATCTTTCGGCTTGGAGGATTTCAAAAAATTTTCCCAGAACTTAAAAGGTGAGAAATGAAAAACGTATGTTGATCTCGACGCAAACATGATACATGCTTCTTTAAGCACTATCGCATTAGAAAACCTTAGTAAGAAAGGGTTCGATAGAAAATGACTAAATGACTTTAAATTCAGAATTATATATTCTAACTTCTACATTATATATTGAAACTATATACAAAAACTATCAAATTGATATCCTTATATATAATCAATATAAAATATTTTTGAATGTCTCGGAAAAAACCTTTTTACATTTTACAGTGAATGTACTATCTACATTATTGTGTGCAATGTGAATCGTAAAGTGAATAACGGTGAAAACGCTCATCTAAGGCCTAATATAATACTTCTCTCTTAATCCCCATTTGAAAGTATGCTTATCATAGAATGCATACTAATTACGTTAATCAACTACACCGAAGAATTCAGAAAGGTATCTCTACATACCAAGCAATTCATTCAATGATTAAGGTCTAGTATCATTATCATTACAGCTTTAATGCCAACTAGAAATAATAAAGAGGTGGCCTTCCACATGGATTACTTATTGGGTCCAAGGCTAACTATAGGGCTACTTTGCTTTTCTTATTTGAGAGGCCTGAGGTATATTTTGAACTATAGCTCCCCATTTATTTCAAGAGTTTGGAATGAAATAGCTGAGAAGGCTTTAAGCAGAATATGTCTCCAATTTTTATGATTTCAGGGCTTACACTCTTAAGTTGTTTATTTCCAAATCCGAGATACGTCGTCAAAACATGTTCAGGAGACTGGTACTCTACTACGCAGAACCCGCATTAGTCATTTTCAATTCGAATGTGAGTCAATACTTGATAGAAGTAAAATTTAAATGACTTTAAATTCAGAATTATATATTCTAACTTCTACATTATATATTGAAACTATATAGAAAAACTATCAAATTGATATCCTTATATATAATCAATATAAAATATTTTTCAATGTCTCGGAAAAAACCTTTTTACATCCTGACTTAAAATGTATTAATACAAATGTATTAACAAAAACTATATAAGTATGTATATTAACATACAAATACAAGAAAATCCACTATTCCAAAATTATCTAAAATTATCAAAATAAAGGATCAAATAAACATATTGAACAAGAACTCGAACATTTGATAGCTATTTCGGCCTATATGGCCTCATCAGAAATGTATTGAATTCAGATTCAAATATATAACAAGATCAAAATTCAACTTACCAAAATAAGATAAAATATGGAACGAATAAACTTGAAGTAAGCTTTAAAGTATCCAAAATAAAACAGAAATGATCAACGTATTGTTACGTATAACCTATAACTATTTGTACTCGGAACACAGAAAAACAATAACAAAACTTATTAACTTATTAAACTTATAACTAAGCTATCAAATGTTCGAGTTCTCGTTCAATTATTTTTATTTGATCCTTTATTTTGATAATTTTAGATAATTTTGGAATAGTGGATTTTCTTGTATTTGTATGTTAATATACATACTATATAGTTTTTGTTAATACATTTGTATTAATACATTTCAAGTCAGGATGTAAAAAGGTTTTTTCCGAGACATTCAAAAATATTTTATATTGATTATATATAAGGATATCAATTTGATAGTTTTTGTATATAGTTTCAATATATAATGTAGAAGTTATAATATATAATTCTGAATTTGAAGTCATTTAAATTTTACTTTGGAAATAAACAACTTAAGAGTGTAAGCCCTGAAATCATAAAAATTGGAGACATATTCTGCTTAAAGCCTTCTCAGCTACTTCATTCCAAACTCTTGAAATAAATGGGGAGCTATAGTTCAAAATATACCTCAGGCCTCTCAAATAAGAAAAGCAAAGTAGCCCTATAGTTAGCCTTGGACCCAATAAGTAATCCATGTGGAAGGCCACCTCTTTATTATTTCTAGTTGGCATTAAAGCTGTAATGATAATGATACTAGACCTTAATCATTGAATGAATTGCTTGGTATGTAGAGATACCTTTCTGAATTCTTCGGTGTAGTTGATTAACGTAATTAGTATGCATTCTATGATAAGCATACTTTCAAATGGGGATTAAGAGAGAAGTATTATATTAGGCCTTAGATGAGCGTTTTCACCGTTATTCACTTTACGATTCACATTGCACACAATAATGTAGATAGTACATTCACTTCCAGGCCTTTTAATGCATTCTATGTCAACACGAGAGGCTGTTCCTTGAAAAGTTAATGTGAATGCGAATATAAACTTACTCAAGAGCAGAGAGTGAAAATGTGTGATTATAACTTGAGAGTTGACGCAGAGAGAAAATGTGATTAAAACTGACATCTTCAGAGAGAGAAAATGTACTATTTATGGTATTCCGTCTTGCGATACGCAAACCTTCTTTCTTTTTACATTTTCGAAGAGCATTCACGATTCATCGCAGTTGATAAGCTTCTTAAGGAAACCTGTTTGCTCGTATCTTTGCAGCAATTCGTAGAAAACTTGAATACGATTGGCATTTGTTATTCGTGAGGGACCTTTTTGGTCAATATCCATACTTAGTCAAGTTTTCGGAACGACGCAAGATCTCTGCTTAGTCAACATTGAAGATTCCATCCAGCATTCGAGGTATCAGGCTTTCGTCCTCTTTTACGACCAGTAGATGTCCTTTCAAGCTATTATTACCTGTTGAAAAAATGTATATGAGACAGTAATTTATTTCCACAAGAATGTTTGTACTTCTACTACAATTATTTCACCATGATGTGGCTTTTTCAGGTATTGCATTGTACTGTCTGATGCTATTCAGTGTAACTGAGTTTAAATATATTTTTAGGTACGTGACGAAATAATGGAAGCACAAGTCATAAAAACTCTAGGTGTTTATTGAAGTTTTCCGCTAAAAATGCTATTAGGGAAAAATATTCAGTAATGAAGACTTATCCACATCTGTTTGTTCGTTCAAAAGAATTTTACGGGCATTATACCTGTTGATTTCAAGAAATTCTAAAAGTGTTAATCTATAATAGAACTTTTGCTTTCAACGTGGATAATTTCATAATTATTGTTGAAATTATGCCTGAATTCCTTAAGATCATTAGCATATGTCGAATGTACAGAATTGGATATATAACTCCTTTGGTGTTCTTGGACACGTTTCTTGAATGATCTATCAGTCTGGCTAATGTATACTAAAGGGTAATCTTTGCAAGTCAAATTGTAGGCTCCGGATTTATTTTCTTTATTTGTTCGATCTTTATTGTTTTTTATGTAGGTACTAAGGTTATTAATTTTCTTAAAAGCCGCGTTATAATTGAAACAACTTTTGAAATATTTAGCAATATTTTCAGATAATCCATTAACATAAGATAACGAAAAATATTACTCTGTATTGTCCTCTTTTATGATTGGGTACACGAGATTTAATGCCATTTTCTTTTGTTTCTTGGATACCATTTTGTCTATAAGAAAGGGATTGTAACCGTTGTTTGACGCTATTTGTTTAATAATATTTAATTCTTTCAAAAAGTGTTCTGAATTTAAGGGGACATTCAATAATCTATGAACTATTGTATGCTGACATCTTTTGTACATTTTGTACATCAAAAGAAATTAATCTACAATTTTTGGGCAATTGGATGGATTTAATATTATCTATACAAGTTGGATGCTATTTCGAATAGCGTATTTAGCTAAAATCTAACTTATAGACAATATTAAATCCATCCAATTGCCCAAAAATTGTAGATTAATTTCTTTTGATGTACAAAATTTAGTTCCTAGTATACCTCCAATTGAAACAATAGAAATTGTAAAAAAACTATTAATTAAAAATAATACCAATCTCATCAAAATGAACGATATACTTAATTGCCTGGAAATATGTCTTGAACAAAACTACTTTCAATTTAACGGAACCGTCTATATTTCTGACAATGGTTTAATAATGGGAAATCCACTCAGTTCAATTTTAGCTGAAATATTCATGGACGATCTGGAATGAAAAATACACCTGAATCCGATAAGCAAATATTTTCTTTATTGGTATAGATATGTAGATGACATTTTTTGTTGTTTCAAAGGCACCGACCGACAACTACATATCTTCACGAATTTCATTAATAAACTCCACCCAAAAATCAAATTCACAATCGAAGAAAAAAAGAATCGAAGTATTGATTTTCTTGACTTCACTATAACAAGACTAAATAATTTACATGACTTTAGTATTTTCCACAAACCAACACATACAGACATCACAATACATAAAACTTCAAACCACCCCACCAACCAAAAGATGTCAGCATATAATAGTTTTATTCATAGATTATTGAATGTCCCTTTAAATTCAGAATACCTTTTGAAAGAATTAAATATTATTAAACAAATAGCGTCAAACAACGGTTACAATCCTTTTCTTATAGACAAAATGGTATCCAATAAACAAAAGAAAATGGCATTAAATCTCGTGTATCCAATCATAAAAGAGGACAATACACAGAAATATTTTTCGTTATCTTATGTTAATGGATTATCTGAAAATATTGCTAAATATTTCAAAAGTTGTTTCAATTATAACGCGGCTTTTAAGACAATTAATAACCTTAGTACCTACATAAAAAACAATAAAGATCGAACAAATAAAGAAAACAAATCCGGAGTCTACAAGTTGGCTTGCAAAGATTGCCCTTTAGTATACATTGGCCAGACTGGTAGATCATTCAAGAAACGTGTCCAAGAACACCAAAGGAGTTATATATCCAATTCTGTACATTCGACATATGCTAATCATCTTAAGGAATTCAGGCATAATTTCAACAATATTCATGAAATTATCCACGTTGAAAGCAAAATTTCTATTATAGATTAACACTTTTAGAATTTCTTCAAATCAACAAGTATAATGCCCGTCAAATCCTTTTGAACGAACGAACAGATGTTTATAAGTCTCCATTACTGAATATTTTTCCTTAATGGCATTTTTGGCGGCAAACTCCTAGAGTTTTTATGACTTGTACTTCCATTATTTCGTCACGTACCTAAAAATGTATTTAAACTCGGTTACACTGAATAACATCAGACAGTACAATGTAATACCTGAAGAAGCCACATCGTGGTGAAACAATTGTTGTAGAAGTACAAACATTTTTGTGGAAATAAATTAGTGTCTCATATAAATTTTTTTAATTAAAATGAGTTTCCACCAAGTAAAGACCGAATCAATCAAATATTTATTATTACCTGCTTTGCAACGTAAAAAAGGTCGCTCTGAATCGCGAGATGACAATGCTTTCTTCTGTCTTTTCTCGTATTGTTGCAGCGTTATAAGAATAATATTTTCGATGCGCAGTTTCTGAAAGGAATAAAGTCGAATATTTTCATTTGAAAAAAATACAAACGAAAAACGTACCAATATAAACGGTGAATGATGATGCACCAGGCCAATAAAATAGTGGAATACCGTCTGGCTGAAGCTCCATTCTAATAATAATATGTTGCAAATTATTTGACACAATAATCAAGGAAAGAAATGAAAAACACTTGATTAAATGAACATATTTCACAACTGAAGTAAAATATATTTCTTCTGGTATTTCTTAATTGAATGTATTGTTTCACAGAAATGTTATTGGAACCACTAAACCCTTACACACCAAGACACGACTTCAGTCCCATGGATTGTACAGACATGGTTATAGGTATGGCAAGAGGTACAGCTAGTAGGATTTTCGACTACTACACACGTGACAGGTCAACACCTAGAACAGATACATTCTGGGGAGGTCAAAGCGATCTTACAGGGGCCCTAGGTTTCGAGAAAGATGGAGTGACCACCATTCTGTTCAGGAAAAAGTTAGAGGCTACAGAACCCACAGATCATTCGATAGAGAATGAATTAATGCATGTTATATGGGCGCAGGGACAAGAGAAGGGTAAATATGTTCACGTTCCAAAGTCAGGGGTCGAGACAGCCAAGGCATCTGTCAAAGATTTTTACAAACCAGATGAGCTTAAATATCATGGACATGGAAAACAGAGAGGTGTTACGACAATTAATTTCTTAGGTGAGTTTGTTTTTTATTGATCTTCGGAATACAAATGTTGAACAACGGAAATTTATTGTAACCCAAAACATTTGTGTAGGTATTAATTAAATTATTATAAATCAAGTGCAAAAGAGCTCTGACCACCCATCACATATATTCAGTCTTCTAATCTATAGTAAGTTTCCCTAGGGATACTCCTGTAAAAGTCTCCTTATCTCATATTTCCCATATCTTCGAACCTCAAAGGAAATTCATACGAGGTGTTCTCACGAAAAAAATTGTTCTGTAAGTTAGAACAGAGCCGTTTTTTTTTTTTTTTATACAGGTCGAATCCTCCTTATGGACGAATCCACCCCACTGATAAGGAGTGGAAACAGTGCTGGGTTCACTACATCTCAGTTTCCTGGGCTCTCCCAATCTAGCCCAGTGGGCTAGGTTGCAAAAGCTCAGCAAAAAGAGGGAGTCTACCAGCTAAAAGTCCTGTTTCGAGCTATACGAGTCATAGACTCCTTTAACTCTATCGGGATATGAGAGTGGCAATGATGATGGCTTGGACGTCTGCCTCCTCTGGAGCGATTACCCAGAGTAGGTTTTAAGACTGATGGGGCTGTGGAAGGTGTGTCAACCTTCCAACGATTGGTTGTTTATCGGGCTTTTCTTGGAAGTATTTGCACTATGTGCTGATTTGGGGGAAACACTGGTTTAGTGGTTGTCATTGGGGTTGAGTTGGAGTACAAGCTTGGGACGCCTGTATCTGGACGATGAGTTATCATAGTCGACGGCTTGTCTGACTAGTGGATTGGTATGGCTCGCTGCTTTAGCAAGTGTTTTCAGGGCGGTTTCATGGAGAAATTCTTTTAACGGTGGTAGGTTCGCCTCGCGATGGAGTTGGGAATTGCGAACACACCAGGGTACGTTGAATATGGTCCTGAGTATTTTGTTTTGGAAAACTTGTAACAGTTGGAGCTTCGACGCAGAGGGTCCGTGGATCCAGCATGCGGAAGCGTAAGTTACTGTGGGTCGGATAATTGTTTTATAGAGGGTCAGTTTATTGGGGATGGACATTTTGCTGCGACGGCAAAGCAGCGGAGATAGTTTTGATAGCACCATTTTTCCCTTTCGGACGACGTGGTCCAGGTGCTGATTGAATGAGAGTCGTTTGTCAAGAATGACACCTAAGTATTTGACTTGCGACTCCCAGGGGATATTTTCGCCGAACATTTCGACGTGTCCTGACGGTGGTGCTGTTCTGCGTGCCATGAGCATAGCGGAACTCTTTTCGGGGTTGACTTTGATAAGCCATTTACAGCACCATTCTTCCAGTTTGTCAACGACTTCCTGGAGATATTTGGTAGCTAGCTCTGGCTTTTTGGATCGAACAAGTATTGCTGTGTCGTCTGCGAAGACGGCCAGCGAAGAGTGGTCAGTTTTGGGAATATCCGCTGTGTAAAGAGCGTATAGAAGTGGGGAGAGAACACTGCCCTGGGGCACCCCGGCTTCGAGATCTCTAGGTTGTGAGATCGCGTTGGAAATTGTCGCTTGGAAGGAGCGATTTTGTAGATACGAATGGATGAGTTGACACAGCTGATTTGGTACTTTCGCTTCGTGGAGTTTGAAGACGAGGCCGTCGTGCCAAACTGTGTCGAACGCTTTCGAGATATCGAGAAATACTGCACCGGTTACTTGTTTCCATTCGAAACTAGTTTGAGCATGTTCTACGACTCTGAGTAGTTGTAAGGTGGTGGAATGTCGAGGTCGAAACCCGAATTGTTCATCGGGAAGAATATTGTTATTGATGGCGAAGTCAGATAAGCGGGAATGGATGAGTCTTTCGACAATTTTCCCTATAGACGACAGTAGACTAATGGGTCGATGATTTTGGGGGAATTTTAGATCTTTACCTGGTTTTGGAATGAAGATCACGGTCGCTTGCTTCCATCTGGCAGGGAAATGGCGTAGTTTAAATACTGCATTACAGATGTCTGTCAGGGCGGATACTGCGTTTTCCGGTAAATTCTTCAGCATCTTGTTAGAGATACAATCAGGTCCTGGGGCCTTCCTCAACTTGAAGCTGGAAATTATCTGGTAGATTTCCGACGATGTAATCGTCTCGGTGGAATCTACATCTGCTGGTTCGGATTCGATAATTTCGCTCACAGCTTCTTCGACTCTTTCCATATGGTCCAAATCGGCGTCACTTATGTTGTATCTACATTGGAGTTGTAGGTTGTTGGCAAATTCTTCAGCTTTTTCCTCTTCCGTATACACTATTTGACCAGCTGAACCGTGTATGGGTGGGATTGGCTTTCGTTCGGATTTCAGGACTTTTGACATCTTCCACAATGAGTTGTCCACAGTGTGGAGATCCTGAAGTTTTAGCTGCCACTGTTCTTCCCTGAACGTTTGCAGTGCTTTTCGTACTTCCCATTGGAGTTTGTTGGCAATCGTTTTATCGGACTGGAGACCATACCGGTGGAACTTTCTTCTCGCTCGGTTTTTCTCCCTGATTAAATTCACGATCTCTTGTGGTATCGTGCGTCTTCTGAACGGTTTGTTCTGGTTCAGTTTCTTAGTTGCGTCCGCAACTGAGTCCCTGAGTTTCTCCTCGAATCTTGCGACTGCTCGTTCGAGTTCGTCTTCGTTGTTGATGTCAAAAGTCCTCTGGAATTTTTTCTCAACAATGCTTGAGAATTTGTTCCAGTTTATGTGGTCGTGTCGCTTTGCTTCTATATTCAAAGCGTTGTCTCCTACTTGCATAAGTACAGGTTGATGGTCTGAACTTAGTGCGTTGATTGTCGTTAATCGAACATCTCGATTGATGTTCTTCATGATGGCGATGTCCAGAGTATCTGGACAGCCGGTCGAGTAGTTGTGGTAGGTTGGCTCGACCGGAGCCATAACTACTACGTCTGGATTTTGATGGGTGAAAGCCTCCAGTATACGGCCGTTTTGGTTCCTCCTTCTACTGTTCCATTCAGTGCTTTTTGCATTGAAATCGCCGGCCGCGATTGTGGGAACAGAGTCGGTGAAAATTGCTTGAAGATCCGTTTCAAGCGGTGATCTGTTGTTAGGTTTGTTGTAGCACGAGAAGATCCTAAGAGGTCCGTTCTTCGTGGAAACAATTATTCCGCTAGCTTCAAGCTGTTGGAGAGTCGGTGTTGGGATGGCGTGGTGACTGATTGTATCTCGGATATAGATAGCTGTTCCTCCGCCAGGACCGTTGATGCGGTCAGATCTGTACATAATGTAGCCCTGGATGCGTGGGTCTGGGGTGGAAGGATTGAGTTTGGTCTCACTAACCAGGATGACATCTAGATCCTCGTTGTAAGTGAATTGTTCCAGTTCGTTCCTGCCTGCCCTTAGTCCGTTTGCATTCCAGAAGGCGATCTGTAAGTGTACAATTTTTGTTAATGCTGTACTAGACATTACTTACCAGTTGGGTGGCTTATGAATAGATGTCAGCGAAGATTTTCAGCATCTTCGCTATCTCACTTGCTGACGAACAGTTCTTCATCCCCTGGGTCACTCTTTTCATGATGTCCTCCTTGGTTTTGCTGGTCGGGTCTGGTCTGTCCTTCTTGGCCTTCTTTGCCTTCTTCTGAGACTTTCTGGCGGAGGATTCACCGGCTTTTTTTCCCGGAAGCCTTCTTGGGGGTGGGTTCTGGCTTCTTAGGGGCTGGGCTTGGCTTCTTCTTTTGTAATTGGGGTTTCCAATTTGTCTTCGGTTTCGGGAACTTCGGGCATCCCCTATAGTTTGCTGTATGTGCCCCCTCGCAGTTGGCACATTTTCCTGGTGTGGTTGCTGGTTTCTTGCACTCGTTTGCGCTGTGATTTTCGCCGCACTTGACGCATCGTGGGGTAACATGGCAGTTGCTCTGTCCGTGTCTGAATCCTTGGCATCTGTGGCACTGGGGTACTTCTGTGGGTTTATTGGCAGGTGCCATAATCACCTCTAGGCCGCACACCTTGGTGATCTGGAACGCCTTGTCTGCCTGGGTCTTGGGCACCAGTATTAGAGCCAGAGGTAGTTGCCTCCCTCTTCTGGTCATCCTTGACACCTGTCTCACTGTGATTCCCTGTCTCTTCAAGTCCTGCTCGATTTCGGCCGGCTCGTAGAAAGTGGGAATTCCCCTGATAACCACCCTTTCAGGTGTGTCTTCTGGGAGGTTGTGGTGGAAGAAGTCCACCTCCATCTGCTCCAGCAGCTTGACCACTGCTCGGTACTTCTCAGCAGAATCGACGTTGATCTGTATCCTACAGTTCTTCGTCAGCTTGGATTTTGCCTGCAGATTTCTCACCTGCATTTCCTGCTGTACTTGCTTCCATTTTTCGGTCCCCACAAGTACGATTCTGGGTATACGGATTTTCGGAACCTTCGGTCCTGCTGCTGACGTGGAAGATTCATTAATGTCCATGGGTACATCCGATGCGGTGGACTTCTGGGTTTTCGGTTGGGTGTTACCCCAGTCAGAACTTGGCAGTGGAGTGTGTAGTGCAGCATCACTGTCTTGGTCGGTGACGGCCTGATGGCTGGCTTCGGGGGTAGCTTCTCGGCGGGGTCTTCTCTTCTCAGAGTTGTCCCTGCTCGGTACCCTCTGTCGTTTGCGCTGCTTCTGCTCGCTTTCCTGTTGACGGTCCAGCTTGAACTCGTTGAACTGGTCCTGGAGTCCCTTAACCGCCAAACATATTGTCTCCATGTTGTCCTGGAGTGTCCTCACTGTTTGTTGGAAGGCGGCAATGCAGGCTTCAACGGTTTGTGCCATCTTTCTTAGATCGGTGCTTCGGATACTGTAAGAAAATATGTGGTAAAAACCACAAATTAGACCTGCTTTGGCGTTATTAACTTTTTCCCGTGGAAAATGCGGTAAAAACCACAAATTTAGCGGTAAAAACCACAGTTTTTCTACGATGACTTCTTTAATTCAACCGGTGACGGCTGAATTTTACGCTCCAAGTCGACGGAACGCTAATTGGCCTGGGGCTGTATGGATCTTCAACCTGGTACGGTTGAAATTCGGCTCAAGTCGACGGAACGGTTGAGAACAGGTAGTAGGCGGGGCTTAGTGCTTGGAGCTGCTCTGGTAGAAGTCTTCGTGTCGGTAGTCGGAGAGAATGATGATGATGATGAACCTCAAAGGAAATTCATACGAGGTGTTCTCACGAAAAAAATTGTTCTGTAAGTTAGAACAGAGCCGTGAACACAAACAACAACCCTACGTCAATGAGAACGTCGACCGTTCCTCCTCACGAACGTAGACGATCCACAATATCAACGTACGATCGTTGTATACATATCGGTTACCATTGAATTAAATTCTTGATTGTTTCGGTCTCTACTTGACGGAAATTCGTGGTATGAATGATTTGAAGTAAAACACTTTCAGTTACCATGCTCACCTGACGAAGTCGATATGTAATTGGCGAAACAATTGTCGTTGAAAAATAAAAATAAGTGGAAATGAAGTGTTCTACTTCAAATTATTTACCATTGAATTGATTGCTAGTGATAATGTCAAATGGGGTTTTATTCCATTTGACATTATATATTGACTTTTGATTATATACGTCTATTAAATATAAACGGTGCTTATTATAGACATTAATTTAATTCTAAAAGTTTTTTGAATAAAAATTTTTCTGAAATCAAAATTATAGAAGACTAACAGATTAAATCTGTTTCAATTAAAACAAATTGTAGAAATTACTATGTTTTACTACCAAAAAATATATATTACACATTTTCTTGTGACTCGAGTTTCGGGAAATGAACTATCCCATCATCAGACAACTGAAGACCTAACAGTGTTACAGTGGTATTTAAACAAAAGTGATAAATATTTTGAATATTTCAACAGATTCTCGGTAACACCTAATAGTGGTACAGAGGTTTACAATCGGAACGTGATAAAAAACCCGGTTAAAAAAGAGGGGCCTTCTAACAGATATCGGAATGTCGGCAATCGACAAAGAAGGTTGTTAAGGCTGTTTAACCACTACAAATCATTTATATAATCCTTAATTCTTTTTAAATTCTTCAAACACAATAGTTACGAAATGATATGACAACTTTACACATAATTCTTAGTTTTTTAGCTCAACCTCGTTTAGATAATTTCAACCTGAATAATATACAAAATTCTTACCCCTAGACTCCAAGTCCATAAAGACAAACCAAAACAGGGCACACGCGATTCTCTAGGAGAAACGGCCTCTTTTTCACACGGACAACAGTACAACGAACGACTACCGGTACTCTAAATTCCTTGGTCCCGGAACTTAGCACTATCTGTTCAATTCTTTGACTTCCAAAAAAAAAATTTACTAATATGTCTCAAAATAATGATAATAATGGTAAATTCTGAGACTAATTCAAGCCCCGCTCCACGATCTTTTCTCGAGTATCATTAGTTTTTCCGGCGTGTCGAGACTCCCCGACAAACTCTCTTTTGGACCTTTAAATACCTCGAACGAGTCGGTTTTCTCCTTTAAAATTTTTGAGTTCGTTCACACGCTCAAAATTTCTACTTGGCAATTTTCGAACGCTTCAGTCTTCGGTCAGACCACACGTGTCTATTCAGACGTCAGCGTTCGCCCACTCAAACCAATATAGTTTCAGGTCAATAACTCATTCTGAAGGAATTTATTTACATTTTGTGTAATCAACTCTTGTCAACTTTTTAATCTGTACCTTATTATTACAATATATAAGCCAGAGTAAAAGAATATCCTTTCATGGAACCGTTCGTTCGTACCTCGAAAGCGAATTCCTAAGTTCAATAGTAACTGGTCTGGAGATAGGAATCAACTAATTAATTCAGAAGCATTGAACCTCGCTTTAAATTTGCTTTTGTCCACTCTATCAACCCCTGTATGTTACATCTCTTTCATGAATTATCTTGTTGAATTACCACATATTTACACGGTGCAAGATCTGGAGAACTCAGAGGAAGAAACTTAAACAAATAGTGCTGCAAATAATCCTACAATCACGGATTGTGGTGGTGTTGCCACAGGAAATGAGCTTGACACTATCGTGTTGAAACTAAAGCCAGAACCAAGGGACAGCTGAAAAACGGCCAGAACAATTCAGCAATTGGCAACCAGTGCCTGACCATTTATAAGCTCATTCGCCTCGCATACTATAAATTTTCCTTCTATTTCCGATTTAAATTTCACCTGTATTAACGCTTCCGTACGTGCCGGAATCTCAACTTTTCTTTCTGAGAGCACATATATCTCCCAGTTATGCTGTGGATTATGTTTCACTTGCTGGCATTCTTGTGTTTGGTTTAACGACCTGTTCCTCGACCTTGGCCCTTCAGTGTTTTGTTTACATTTGACGTTATCCCGTATTGTGTTTATATATCCCGATTTTTGTCCTGTGATCTTCGACTTCTGCATAGTCCTTTTTCCTTCAATTTCTCCATTTTCCACATGATTTAGGACCTCTTTTTCGCTAATTACTTCCTCGTTATGTGATCGTTCCATACTATCTACCGTTTGTGAGAATTTATTCTCAAATTTACGTTCATTCGCTTTTCTATTTATTCCTGCTGAATGACTGCGTCTTTATCGTAGTTGTACTCAATGTTTATACCAATGTAATTCTTTACTATTTCTAGGTCTTTCATTCTAAATTTATCACATAATACGATTTTAATATCATCAATAATGTTTTTGTTACTACCACAGATCAAAAGATCATCAACGAACAATAAAATGTAAACAACTATGCCATTCTCCTTTTTCAAATACAGTCATCATATTTACATCTTTCAAAATCTAATTCGGTCAGAAATTCATTGAAACATTCATATCAAGCACGTGGGCTTTCTTTTAAACCGTACATTGACTTATTTAACTTATAAACCTTTTCAGTGCCATTTTCATAGCTGATTGGCTGTTTCACGTATACTTCAGTTAAAATTCCACCATTAAGAAACGCTGTTTCTACATCAATTTGATGGATTTGCAAAGAATTTTGACAACAATAGGATAACAACAGTTTTAAAGTTGGCATTCTAGCTACTGGAGAATAGGTATCATCAATAGAATCAGTTTATTGGTAACCTCTAATCACTAACCTGGCTTTATATTCACTTTCACTCTTTCTCTTGTAGATCCACTTCACATCAATCACTTTTTTGTTTATTGGTGGCTAGTCGACAAGTGTCCATATTCGATTATTCACTAGGCTTTCCATTTCATGGTCCATAGCTTCCTTCCATTTATTTGAATCATCACATGTTATGGCTTTCTGATAATTTTCTGGGATCACAGTATCACTATAGTTAACATTCATACAATAATAACCAAACTCTCCATCGAATCGTAGTGGTGGCTTGAATTTTCTTTTTGGTTTCTCCTACTCCTTTTCATCTAGTTCATTACTATTAGTGCTATCCACCTTTTCTTTAGTATTCTCCCCTTTTCCTTCTTCAATGTGTCCATTTTTATCATCGTCAAATCCTCATAATATAACGTATTCTTCTATAACATCACAATGTCTGGCTATTATTACTTTGTTGTTAATCAGTACCAGTGTCACTATAACCTAGTGAGATTCCTGTTTCTGCCTCAACGTCCCATTTTGATTTTATTCTCTCTTCTAGTATTCGTACAAAGACCTTACTGCCATAAATTTTTAGATACTTGAATGTTGGTTTCCTTTCAAAAAATATTTCTTATGGAGTTTTTCTTCCGATCGTATTTGTTAAGGATCTATTTTTAATATATGCAGCAGCTTTAATTATTTCTGACCAGTACTTTCTTGCAACTTTGCCTCTGATTTCCCCATGATTTCCTGCTGTTTAAGCCGGTTATCATCTGCGAAAGCTAACCGAAACTCCGTGCCGCGCCATCTACAATAAAACGGCGGAAACTTATTTGTACTCTTAATATAAAATTTGTTTCAAAATTCTTCACTAAACGTTAAACTGTTCTTTTATCCGGACGATAAAAAATTGGAGTTAAAGCACGTAAAGTTAGTGTAACAGATCGCGACTTTTGGAGTGTGTACCTTTCCATGATTAAATGGTAGACATTTACAAATACAACTGTCAATTTAACAGATAAACAATGGCTGCTATGCGTGAGAAATGTCAAATTAAAAATGGGGTGTTCCCATTGCAACCTTTAGAAAAAAATATTGAGAACATAAGAATCGAACAGAAAAAAAAATTCAGTCTACTACTTTAAACTGGAAATAATAAATGCAAAATTTTGTGAGATATAACTTATAGACCAAATTATTCAATTCGTTGCACGAAAATATATATTATTTAGAATCAAATTAATACTTTTGGCCTAGTGATTATAATTCTTTCGAAGAACTTCAACTTCGAATATTTCACAATGTTCATGCATTAATATTTCAGTAAGGTAACTAACCTCGAGTTTCTATAGTTTCAACTCTCAGGTGAAAAAAAAACGATTTTCCTACAAGCGGAAAACTCAAAAAGTAGGAACAGTGTGAAGTAAATACGCAGAACATTCAATCTCCAAATGGTTTTGGCCTGTAGAACATAAACGGAGAAACGTTTTAACGTTATAGGGTCACATGATTTTAGAGTGCATTCAAACCCCTTACTTGCTTTTGGCACATTTTTACCGAACCATTCAGAGGACTATCGAAAATTTTACTTATCATAACCGTACATCCAACTTTTTTCACCAGTTAGAATTCGTTTCAAGAATATTGTATCTTGAGATTTGCCTGTGCATGATAGAACTTTCAAAGATAATTGATCTCTATTTTGAACAAACCGTGAAACGGCAAATAGTACGAACATCGTACGAACTAAAACGGCCAGTTTCATAAACGAAATTAAAGCCTCCTTTTTCCCAAAAAGTCTCCTTTAATGATAAAACGTGTTTCATGAGCAAATTTTAAGGTTAAAGGGAACTTAAAAGCGTCCTTTATCTTAAAGTGAGAAAATCGGCCCTTTACGGCTGGAAAAGGATCCTTTAACGAGAAGCTCGACACTGCGCAGGTGCTCGATAAACACGAAAACAGTGGACATAACCTTCATCTGTCACATTTGCCCATTTTGTTTAATTTTAGCGTACTACAAAATATTTTAACGTTCAAACCGTATGTAATTCAGACTTGAGAATCAGGGTTATTGTAGCTAGAAGACCTGGCTCAACACATGATCAAACCATATTTAATAACAGTGTCTTGAAGACACAAATTGAGAATGGTAAATTTGGACGGTATTTGTTGCTTGGTGATAGTGGTTATAGTTTGCAGACTTATCTTATGACAAAGTTACCGGAAGCTATAACTGCACCTGAAAATTTATATAAGCAGCCAATTATACGAACTAGCAATGTGGTGGAGAGAAAGTATGGAGTTTGGAAACGTCGTTTCCTATCCTTTCTAAAGGAATGAGTGTTAAGTTAACGACCATAAGGGCAATTATTGTTGCTACCGCTTTTTTGCACAATATAACTGTAGATATGAACGAAATATTTCAAATGAATGATTGCAGGAGGAAGAGGACTTTCAAACAAATGCAACTATTGTTAATAAAGCTCGTCAAGTGAGAGAGTCTATTATTAATGAACATTTTGCTAATTTACAATTTATATTTGTGTGATAATTGAAAATAAATTTGCTTGTCACTGGTGAAATTGTTTATCATATTCAATTTGTGTCTTCAACATGACAAGATTTCATATAATTTCTATAATATTTTACAAGGTATATATTTAGATAGGTTTTTATGTTTGTATTTCTGATTCATTGTTTTACTTTAGGTAACATCTGAAAAAGTTTCAAGTGAGAATAAAGAAATAAAAATATTATGTGTTATTGAAATTTCTGTTTTTAATTCAAATTTGAGGGGATTTCATAGTCTGCAGCAAGGCTGATAGAATTATAATACCGTTTTTTCCAGAAAGTGCATTCAAAATAAAAAAGATTTAATTATGATTATTTAATTTTCTCTTCATCTCCATAATTTGCAAATCTAATATGTTAAGCTTCGAATGCTCCTCTTCTTTTCTTCTATTTTCTTCCTTGATAGCCACTATCTGAATTTCTACTAGAGCTGTTTTTTTTATAATACATCTCTTACGCTTCGGCAAGTGGTTTCGTAACAGTTGGGCTCAACTGTTTGGAAATTGGCTCCCTCAATTTCAATGGAGCCCCACCACCTATCCCTTTAAATGACTGCGTTGAGCAGCTACCACCTTTCTAGTTTAAGTTTTTATATTGTCATATTTGGATTTCAGCTGGTTCCCATCTCTCCAAATAAGAACTGTTGCATTGAAAGCATTTGCTTTTCTATGCTAGACTTTATCCTATAACATTAAAATTCTCTTCTTCAATCAATTCCAAGAGACGTAGTTCCTCCTCTGGTTTTAAAGTAATACTTTTTTTTCTTTTCTTCCATATTCATTCATATAACTCACGTTTACTAAAATATAGCAATTCGCACGTAATAATGATATAAATTCCAATATACCGTCTTCTGCACATAACCATGTTTATGCAAAGATCAATTTATGCTTCTTTTCTTTATCTTTTTACAAGTTCCGACGCATAACTCACAATTTTTACAGAATATCACCAACTATATTCGTAAAATCACTAGTTCTCAGGATAGCCAACAGTCGGAAACATATGACCAGAGCATTAAAGGACGCTTTAAGTAAAGGACCGTCGATGTGCGTTTATGAAACTGACGGTACCAAATAAAGGATCCTTTTTCATAAAGGGACTTTATCATAAAGGAGCCTTTTGATGTTGTTCATGAAACTGGCCGTAATTCATGAGAGAAATTTGTGAAAATCAGAATAACCTTATTTCAAATTATTTAATATGGATTTTCACCAAGTAAGGATACAATTCAATATTCATGAGAGAAGTTGAGGATCAGTGTTATCGCTCTCACACTTTTTAATCAGAGTTTTATTCGCTGCGTGGATATTCACTCCGCTGATAGTAATTGAAAGCAACTCAGACTAAAGTATGTTTTCGACATATTTACCTCTATGAAACCTAAATGATAAATATAAGTTAGTGATATTCTCTTCCACCAACCACCGTAGGGATCTTGTAATAATTAATTCATACATATCTATTTCAGAAGATGAAATTAAAGAAATCGTTCCAGTCGGTGTAGCAGCAACTAGTGATACTGCCGAAAATACTCACTGTGGAGGTGAATGGAAAACTCCACGCGATTGTGTTCCTGCTAACTTCACCTGCGAATACTCCGCTAAATGGGAATATTTACCCAGAAGCGACGAAATCAAATTCACGATCACAACGTCACATATCGATAAATGGACAGGCATTGGTTTTTCTGACAACGAAAGAATGGTAAGAACAAAAATTTTTAAGCTATTAAACTTTTGCTCTCACTTAATTTTCGAGGACTATCAAGTATAACAATAATAAGGAAACATTTGGAGAAATATAACATCATACCCAGTATGCAGTTCGGATTCCGAAGGGGAAGTCTACTTCTGATGCTATATCTTGCCTTACTTATGCAGTTTATAGAGCTTTGGATGCGAAATCAGGTTGCTCTGTGTATCTTTTCGGACCTTTCCAAGGCCATTGACACTGTCAACCATGATTTGCTGTGGGGTGTTTTGGAGAGTTATCTGAAAGGCAGAACCCAGATTGTGCGGATTGATGATACACTCAGTGATCCATTAAATATCCAGTGTGGAGTACCGAAGGGTTACATGTTTTGTTTTCTAAGCCAAATACTGAATGAAAAGTATTTGAAAGTTCTATACTATGCACTGATGGAATCTCGTTTGAGGTATGGTATTCTGGCTTGGTCTATATGATTCACACTTGAGCAGTTTGCAAGTGGTTCAAAATTCTTTTTCAAGGATAATTTTAAAAAAGGAAAGGTTATATCCTACGGGTAACTTTGTTTATTGACTTAAACTGTATGAAGCTTAATTTCTTGTGTTTATTTTGATTTTGTTGTATCCTAATCACCGGGCTTTTTAAATTTTTTAACATGTATCCGTTTTATCGATGTGGTCTCTATACGCGACAAAACATTTTTAATTCACATAATGCATACTAATTAATAATAATAATTAATAACTTCATCATTATTTTATACCTGAATCGGTTATTACTTCATAATTTTCAAATCAAAATATTCCGAAAACGGTACACTCTATCGAGTTTTACCAAGAGTACCTTTTGGGTGTAAAATTTAATGATGTTTAAGTTCCCCTTGAAGTTTTGATCAATAAATCTAACCTTTTAAAAAAGTTATGTTCAATACTACTATACGCTGCCGGCTTCTCTCGCTGAGGCTGTCGCTGCGAGAAGAATTGACCCACTAATCTGTAGATGGATACAGGCAATGCTATGCGGCAGAACAATAACGACCTCATACCAGGATGAGGTCTTCGAGTTCAAGGCTGCGAAGGGCTGTCCGCAGGGAGGTATTCTCTCACCCTTACTGTGGACCCTTCTCGTTGATGACCTGCTAGCGATCATTTCGCTGTGGGGAGTCGACGTTCAAGCATTTGCTGATGACCTGGCAATCATAGCGAAAGGTAAATCGGAGGTGACGTCCTTCAAGATATACTGAATACTATTGACAAATGGTGTATAAGTGAAGACATGTCTCTTAACCCGCAAAAGGTAGTTATAGTACCATCAACTAAAAAACGGAAGTTGAATGGTTTAGAACCGCCGACTATTCGTGGTGAAATAATACAATTCTCATTTGAGGCAAAATACCTGGGAATAGTCCTGTGTGTCATAAAGCCAGAATGGGTTTCTGGACTTGCAGGCGGATCTGTGATCAAACCTGGGGCCTAAAGCCCAGGCAGATGTACTGGCTATACACTATGGTAATTAGACCACGGATAGTGTATGGCGCTGTAGCGTAGTGGAAGTAAGGCCAACAAACAGTTGGCGAACAGAAGCTCACCCGACTACAGAGACAGGCTTGCCTTGCAATTACAGGTGCGTTTCGCACCACACCCACGGCAGCCATGGAGGTCCTACTAAATCTACCACCCTTGCACCTACTTGTGCAGAGGGAGGCGGAACGGACCACATACAAACTATATCAACTGGCGATTGACAGGCCAAAGGCAATAGTAATGAGAGGCTCAGGACTGCTGGACGAGCTTTTAACGAACACTATCCTATCGATGCCCTCGGATCTAATGTAAAAAATCACGTGCCAGGAACGGAATTTCAATGTAATCGTCCCCAGCCGGGACGAATGGACCCAGCATGCTGAGGTTCTATTGAGAACCGACCTTGGCTTGTTCACAGACGGCTCGCGAACGACGAACGGAACAGGAGCGGGAGTATATGGGAGCAAACCGAGAATTAACATCTCATTGGGTCTCGATCAAAACGCAAACATATTCCAGGCAGAAATATTTGCCATTGAGACCGCGGCGGAACTGCTGATAAAACGGCAAATCCACCACGGTAAAATCAAAATATTTACTGATAGTCAGTCAGTATTAAAAGCTCTGGAATCCAGCTGTTTTACATCCAAAACAGTCTGGAGTTGCCGCACGGCTTTAAACAGGTTCGGTATGTATAACGCAGTCACTCTGGTTTTGATACCGAGCCACTCAAACTATTTGGGTAACGAGGAGGCAGATCGGCTGGCATTTTCTGGAGCTGCGCTGCCTCTGGTAGGACCGGAACCATTCCTGTGAATACCACATGACGTGGCTAACGAGGCGATAACAGGCAGAACGAACTCAAGGCTAGAGTCTTTCTGACGGAGCCATTCTGGCCTGAAACATTCGAAGTTGTTCCTTGGAACAGTTTCGAACAAAAAGATGGCGAACCTAGCGCTAGGTCTGGATAGGGCCAAACTAAGAACACTTGTCGGAGTTATGACAGGTCACTGCAGACTGAAAGCGCATTTGCACAAAATCGGTCTGGCTGAGGACAATGAATGCAGGCTGTCTCTTGAGGACGCTGAAACAGCCATGCACATCGTCTCAGAGTGCCCAGCGGTGAGTCGCATCAGATTCGAGGTCTTTGGACAGGCTTTTATAGCCCACAGCGAACTGAAAAAACTACCCCCGAACAAGATTATCGGTTTTATCCAAAAACTGGATCTCGTCGGGGAGATATAAATTAGGGGTGAACCACAATAGTCCGTGCGGACGAAGTGGTAGGGTGGACAAACGCCCGCTCGCCATAAATAACATAACCTAACTAGGTACGAACCGTGTAACTAGCTCCCCCTATGAGAGTCAGATATAAAAACAAATTCATGGGATGTATCAGCTTCCAAAACATATTCGTATGAAATTCTATTACAATGTTGCCATTAGTTACTACTACCTACCTTTTTTTAAAACATCCTGTATAGCATACATCGACCGAAGCCCGATAATGTTCGTCCAACTTGAATAGATTGTGGCTGGGGTAGTTTCCCTAGAATATCCACTTTGTTGATGATAGGCACATCAATAACTACAGATTTGAAAGCGTTGTTATCATGATCAATCCTTGTATTTCATATTCGTTTTCTGGCAGGACTTGCAAAGTTTTGCCGGCATATTTATAAGTATAAGTCAGTTGCATGACACTAAAATATAATTACCAACACCCAAATCTTCCGAAGAAAAAATAATTTGTATTTCATCTTGTTGTTCAATTTCATATCCAATGTCACCTTCCACTTTCTTCCATTTTTCTTCCTCTATTTGTTTGTTTTTCGAACATTTAATGGCATAGATCTCTATTTGTTCCGTTTTCCTTCTGATCAGATCTACGTTATTTTTTTTTTTGTTTTTTTAAATATTTCCATACCGTTTCATTTTTTTTCGTAATTTTCTTTTTTGCGAATCTTTCAATTTCTGTTATTTCACCTTTTCTTCAGTCTCCAATTTATGATACTGCAGTCAATGGTGCTAAAATCCGTTCAACAAGTTACGGGTACAGCAAACTACCCAATTGCATTGACTGAAAATAAAGTACTTATATTCTTAATTGAATAATAAACGTATACAGGGTATTCCATAATTGGATGCTGAACTTTAAATGTATAAATCCTTGGATGATTGTAAGATGAAAAGTTTAAATCAACATATGTCCTAAATCTCTTAACTTTTGAGCTACAGGGTGTTAAAGTGTTAAGTCATTACAATATCTGGGCATTATGTATATTTTTTTTAATATTATCTTCTGTGAAGATCCCTTAGAAGATTTTTCAGCTTGTGTGAGTTTGGAGTTCAGCGATGTTCTGGGTAGGCTTTGTTACTGCGATCTTGCGCCGTTTTAGGTCACAGCACCGTTAATTTTTGACCCAACAGTGAAATGGTGGCCGACACCCATCCAACCAGAAAATTTATTCTTCACCTGAACAGAATCTGAACCCGGACCTTCCGATCACGAGCCCTATGCTCTACCACTGAGCTGTCCGCACTCGCTACATGATTGCTGGGCAATTTGATAATTTGAGCATAAGCGTTCACGGGTTATTCAAAGTTCGATACTGAGCACCGCCAAAAAGGGATAAATGGTTAGGTTGGGTAACATTTTATTTTCCTACCCAATAGGTGAAAGACATTATTATTAATGCAATTTGATTATTTCGATATTGACCCTTCAAGAAGAGAAGTCATTGTTTTTAAAATTTCAAACGCTTAATCTATAAAAGGGTTTTAATAATAATAATAATACTTCTTTATTTCAAATAAGGTTTACAGATAAGACGCTCACCTGAAGTGAAATAGTGTCTAAATAAAATTAATAGGTTAGCTCTCTAATGTGACATTAAAAAAAATCTCCTAGCTCATAAGGCCCAAGTTTTATAATCAAAGATTTTACTCTGTTTTTGAAGATTCTTAAATTATTTATGTTCTTAATGTTATTTGGCAAATGATTAAATATTCTTATACAACTATATGTCGGGTGTTTTTCGCTTAAAGTCAATCTATGAATTGGAAAATTTAAATTTTGTGTTCTTGTGTTGTAACTATTACTGTGATTATATTGAATGAATTTTTCTTTGTTCTTATGTAAGAATACAGCACATTCGTAAATGTATAAACCATAGACTGTGAAGATGTTATTTTGCTCCAACAATTATCTACAAGTTTCATTATATTTCAGCTTAAAAACTACCCTTATTGTTCTTTTTTGTATTTTAAACATTTCTTCTGAATTTCTTTTAGTTCCCCAAAAAATAATTCCATATCTAAGTCTAGATTCAAAATTTGCATAATATAAAATTTTCATTGATTTATCATTCAGGTATTTTCTAGATATTTTAATTGCAAAATTAATCTGAATCAATTTCTGACTTAAATTTTCCACATGTGCTCTAAAATTCATGAACGAGTCCATGAAGACACCCAAAAATTTAGTACTGTCTACAATATTTATAACCTTATTTTCTAAAGTAATGCTGCTTTACTTTTATTACTTCTGTTAGTACTGAAAACTGTAAGGTTGCTTTTTGAAACATTAAGGGTCAATTCGTTCTTCTGTAGCCATTCATGTGTCCTATTGAAGAAGTTGGTACCTGCACGAATCAATGTATACTCATCTTTTGCTCCTACCAATAGGTTGGTGTCGTCCACATAATTGATTAATTTTTCATCTTCCTCTTCTATATCTTCCAAATCATTCAGTAATATTAGGAATAGAAGTGGTCCCAATACACCTCCTTGTACTATCCCTCTTTTATTTATCAGCTCAGTGGATTCAGCATTTTCTTCTTCCTTGATGATTTTCACTTTTTCTTTTCGTTTGCATAGATATGATTCAATCCACTTGTATGCATTTCCTCTTATTCCATAAGCCTGAAGTTTCTTAAGCAGGTGTTTCTGGTTTATTGAATCATATGCTTTTGACATATCCAAAAATTGGGTCAGTGCTAAGTTGTCTCCTTCCAACAGTTCCAATATGTTCTTTGTTAATTCAAATATGGCTGTTTGGGTAGATTTTCCTTTCAGAAATCTGTGTTGTATGTTACTGAAAAAATCACAACTATTCAGGAATTCTGTGATTCTGGAGCACAACATTATCAGTTCGAATATTTTTGAAAAACTTGGCAGAATACTGATAGGTCTGTAGTTTCCTAGCTCTTGAGGATTTCCTTTTTTTAATATGGGTTTGATGATCGCTGTTTTCAATTGTTCCGGGAACTTGCCTTGTTTGAACGACTGGTTTACCAGGTGTGCTAGGACGCCATTTATTTCAGGTAGGACTAGTTTAATAAGACTTGTGGGTATTTCGTCTATTCCACTGGTGTGTTTATTCTTGAGTTTTTCCCTATTTCCAAAATCTCTGTAGGATTTGTTATTTTAAGATAGATAGATCTGTAGTTTGGTGTAAGGTTGCTTTCATTGACGTATATGTTAATATTGATGGCAATAAGCCATTATTAGGCATTATGAATAACGTCTTATTAATAACTCGGTCATTAACATATATATTATATGTGCATGAAAGTCTATATTTTAGAAGAATTGTAGCAAACATTATACTTATTCTGTGTATTATTTCTAGTTCCACTGAATTATCTTACACCAAAGCAAACGGTTATGTCGATTCTCAGCTGTGAGAGGTGAAAAGATAGGGAAAAGACGAGACTTTCGTATTTGGCAATAAACCAAGTGCATATCAACACACATGCTTATTTAATAGTTATTTGCTAAATCTGTCCCTAGGAGCCATAAGTCTCAATCGGCGATTGGCTCTGTGTAGTTAATCTGGAACATCTTTCGCTATCTGTGCTTGACTTCTTCTCTCCATTCTCGTTCGCAGTGCAGTATAGTACGTAAAGATTTATTACTTGCTAGAAACTCCTCTTATCGACAGACCGTTTTCACATAACCCTAAAATTGGATGCCCCTAAAAGCCATTACGCTCGGAAACCTGACGAATTCTACGCACTGTAGGCAGTTTCATTAATTCAAAAAAATACTTGGTAACAAGCTATAGGTACATAGATTGCCGTTTAAACGTGACTGTACATTCTAGACAATTAAATGCTCCTCTGCAGTCACTTCGAAAATTAAACAGATGAAATTAAAAAATCAATCATTTGTTATACATAATAAGATACCTCGACATGTGAAAACATATTCAAATCGGATGAACATATATGGTTGTTCATATTTTCTGTCATTCAGAATAGTTTTTATGATATACAAAACATTTTCATTGAAATGAATGAAAATTGAATTAATGATCATTTTTCTTCAACTGTGCAGTCCCAGACAGATGCTATTTTGGGTTGGGTTGAAAAAACAGGACGCTCTTTCTTGATGGATACTTGGATCGTCGGTTACTCTATGCCTTCAGTAGACCCATCACAGAATATCGGCAATAAAGAAGGAAAAATAGAGAATGGTGTGACGATTCTTTCTTTTACAAGGAAACGAAATACAGGAGATTCTAAGGTAAATTATGAATGCCAGAACCTTTTGCATTGAAATCGAGATACTATATAATACAAATAAAAATATTGATCCTTGAAAATACAAGATCAAAATAAGTAGATGAATATAAGGATAGGCTCTGACTCTTCTTTAATTTTTCAAAGTTAAATTATTGAAACATATAATATAAAAGAAAATATTGATCCTTGAAAATAGAAGATCAAAATAAGTAGATCAATATAAGAATAGGCTCTGACTCTTCTTTAATTTTTCAAAGTTTAATTATTGAAACATATAATATAATTAAAAATATTGATCCTTGAAAATACAAGATCAAAATAAGTAGATCAATATAAGGATAGGCTCTGACTCTTCTTCAATTTTTCAAAGTTAAATTATTGAAACATATAATATAAATAAAAATATTGATCCTTGAAAATACAAGATCAAAATAAGTAGATCAATATAAGGATAGGCTCTGACTCTTCTTTAATTTTTTAAAGTTAAACTATTGAAACATATAATATAAATAAAAATATTGATCCTTGAAAATACAAGATCAAAATAAGTAGATCAATATAAGGATAGGCTCTGACTCTTCTTTAATTTTTCAAAGTTAAACTAGTGAAACATATAATATAAATAAAATATTGATCCTTGAAAATACAAGATCAAATAAGTAAATCAATATAAGGATAGGCTCTGACTCTCCTTTAATTTTCCAAAGTTTAATTATTGAAACATATAATATAAATAAAAATATTGATCCTTGAAAATACAAGATCAAAATAAGTAGATCAATATAAGGATAGGCTCTGACTCTTCTTCAATTTTTCAAAGTTAAATTATTGAAACATATAATATAAATAAAAATATTGATCCTTGAAAATACAAGATCAAAATAAGTAGATCAATATAAGGATAGGCTCTGACTCTTCTTTAATTTTTTAAAGTTAAACTATTGAAACATATAATATAAATAAAAATATTGATCCTTGAAAATACAAGATCAAAATAAGTAGATCAATATAAGAATAGGCTCTGACTCTTCTTTAATTTTTCAAAGTTTAATTATTGAAACATATAATATAAATAAAAATATTGATCCTTGAAAATACAAGATCAAAATAAGTAGATCAATATAAGGATAGGCTCTGACTCTTCTTCAATTTTTCAAAGTTTAATTATTGAAACATATAATATAAATAAAAATATTGATCCTTGAAAATACAAGATCAAAATAAGTAGATCAATATAAGGATAGGCTCTGACTCTTCTTTAATTTTTCAAAGTTAAACTAGTGAAACATATAATATAAATAAAATATTGATCCTTGAAAATACAAGATCAAAATAAGTAAATCAATATAAGGATAGGCTCTGACTCTCCTTTAATTTTTCAAAGTTTAATTATTGAAACATATAATATAAATGAAAATATTGATCCTTGAAAATACAAGATCAAAATAAGTAGATCAATATAAGGATAGGCTCTGACTCTTCTTCAATTTTTCAAAGTTAAATTATTGAAACATATAATATAAATAAAAATATTGATCCTTGAAAATACAAGATCAAAATAAGTAGATCAATATAAGAATAGGCTCTGACTCTTCTTTAATTTTTCAAAGTTTAATTATTGAAACATATAATATAAATAAAAATATTGATCCTTGAAAATACAAGATCAAAATAAGTAGATCAATATAAGGATAGGCTCTGACTCTTCTTTAATTTTTCAAAGTTAAACTAGTGAAACATATAATATAAATAAAATATTGATCCTTGAAAATACAAGATCAAAATAAGTAAATCAATATAAGGATAGGCTCTGACTCTCCTTTAATTTTTCAAAGTTAAACTAGTGAAACATATAATATAAATAAAATATTGATCCTTGAAAATACAAGATCAAAATAAGTAAATCAATATAAGAATAGGCTCTGACTCTCCTTTAATTTTCCAAAGTTTAATTATTGAAACATATAATATAAATAAAAATATTGATCCTTGAAAATACAAGATCAAAATAAGTAGATCAATATAAGGATAGGCTCTGACTCTTCTTCAATTTTTCAAAGTTAAATTATTGAAACATATAATATAAATAAAAATATTGATCCTTGAAAATACAAGATCAAAATAAGTAGATCAATATAAGGATAGGCTCTGACTCTTCTTTAATTTTTTAAAGTTAAACTATTGAAACATATAATATAAATAAAAATATTGATCCTTGAAAATACAAGATCAAAATAAGTAGATCAATATAAGAATAGGCTCTGACTCTTCTTTAATTTTTCAAAGTTTAATTATTGAAACATATAATATAAATAAAAATATTGATCCTTGAAAATACAAGATCAAAATAAGTAGATCAATATAAGGATAGGCTCTGACTCTTCTTTAATTTTTCAAAGTTAAACTAGTGAAACATATAATATAAATAAAATATTGATCCTTGAAAATACAAGATCAAAATAAGTAAATCAATATAAGGATAGGCTCTGACTCTCCTTTAATTTTTCAAAGTTGAATTATTGAAACATATAATATAAATAAAAATATTGATCCTTGAAAATACAAGATTAAAATAAGTAGATCAATATAAGGATAGGCTCTGACTCTTCTTTAATTTTTCAAAGTTAAACTAGTGAAACATATAATATAAATAAAATATTGATCCTTGAAAATACAAGATCAAAATAAGTAAATCAATATAAGGATAGGCTCTGACTCTCCTTTAATTTTTCAAAGTTTAATTATTGAAACATATAATATAAATGAAAATATTGATCCTTGAAAATACAAGATCAAAATAAGTAGATCAATATAAGGATAGGCTCTGACTCTTCTTCAATTTTTCAAAGTTAAATTATTGAAACATATAATATAAATAAAAATATTGATCCTTGAAAATACAAGATCAAAATAAGTAGATCAATATAAGAATAGGCTCTGACTCTTCTTTAATTTTTCAAAGTTTAATTATTGAAACATATAATATAAATAAAAATATTGATCCTTGAAAATACAAGATCAAAATAAGTAGATCAATATAAGGATAGGCTCTGACTCTTCTTTAATTTTTCAAAGTTAAACTAGTGAAACATATAATATAAATAAAATATTGATCCTTGAAAATACAAGATCAAAATAAGTAAATCAATATAAGGATAGGCTCTGACTCTCCTTTAATTTTTCAAAGTTTAATTATTGAAACATATAATATAAATAAAAATATTGATCCTTGAAAATACAAGATCAAAATAAGTAGATCAATATAAGGATAGGCTCTGACTCTTCTTCAATTTTTCAAAGTTAAATTATTGAAACATATAATATAAATAAAAATATTGATCCTTGAAAATACAAGATCAAAATAAGTAGATCAATATAAGGATAGGCTCTGACTCTTCTTTAATTTTTCAAAGTTAAATTATTGAAACATATAATATAAAAGAAAATATTGATCCTTGAAAATACAAGATCAAAATAAGTAGATCAATATAAGAATAGGCTCTGACTCTTCTTTAATTTTTCAAAGTTTAATTATTGAAACATATAATATAAATAAAAATATTGATCCTTGAAAATACAAGATCAAAATAAGTAGATCAATATAAGGATAGGCTCTGACTCTTCTTTAATTTTTCAAAGTTGAATTATTGAAACATATAATATAAATAAAAATATTGATCCTTGAAAATACAAGATTAAAATAAGTAGATCAATATAAGGATAGGCTCTGACTCTTCTTTAATTTTTCAAAGTTAAACTAGTGAAACATATAATATAAATAAAATATTGATCCTTGAAAATACAAGATCAAAATAAGTAAATCAATATAAGGATAGGCTCTGACTCTTCTTTAATTTTTCAAAGTTTAATTATTGAAACATATAATATAAATAAAAATATTGATCCTTGAAAATACAAGATCAAAATAAGTAGATCAATATAAGGATAGGCTCTGACTCTTCTTTATTTTTTCAAAGTTAAATTATCGAAATATAACAAACTGTCAGAAATAATTTTGTTGTACTTGGTACCAAAAACATTTCTGTGACTGCAGTTTCTAGGTGTTACCTCATCATCAGATAACTGAAACTTAACAATAGGTACAAGGTATTATGGTAAGGTACGAATAATTTTACGTAGGTACGGAAAATGCTAACAAAAATACAAGTAATATTAAACAAGGTTATTTTGATTTTCACAACTTCTATTGTTATTTAATATAACAATTGTTTCGCTATTACAGTAACATCCTCAGGCAGGTTTACATTTTGAATAACTAAGCTTGTTTCCGAAATCCGTTGCTATTTATATTACAGTAGGTACAAAAAATTTTTATTGAGCACTGAAATCCAAAAAAGTCTCTGCAAATTCCAGCATATCTGAAGATATTTAACAGTGGTGAGTCATTTAAATCTAATTGTTCGTTAAGTAATATTACAAGTTCATTGTGTTTAAGGCATAACTTTTACTTTCTATATGTAGAATTACAAAATTATGGTTGAAAATATGTCCTGTATTTAACAAATGGTTAGAATATGGGGAATTACTTTTATTAGTAGCATTATTATCCTACGTTGATAGAAAAGTTGTTGATGAACAAAAATAACAATAAAGCTTGGAATGTAGTATTACCTAATATAAAAGAAAATTTCAAATACATTTCCTTGAATTACACTACAGGTATTTCTGAGAAAATTGCTACATACCTTAAAAATAAATAAGATTCTAGAACTTCATTTAAAACCTATTCAAACCAGAGTAAATTCATTAAAAATAATAAAGACTGTACACATAAAGATGATAAATCGGGGATTTATAAGTTAACCTGCAGTAATTGCCCAAGAAGTTTACATAGAACAGACTGGAAGAACTTTCCAACATAGAATTTGTGAATATTTGAAGAGTTTCCTCAATAATAAAAGTAATTCCACATATTCTAACCATTTATCAGAAACTGAACATACTTTCAACCATAATTTTGAAATTCTACATATAGAAAGTAAAAGTTAGGCTTTATATTAACTGAAAACGTAAAAATTGATATCAAGTGTGGGGTTTTTGTGTTTTCGCACTGACTGTTGATTAAATTGTGGACATTTTTGCGGATTAATTGGAAAGCGAAAAACGAAATCACAGTCAGAAAAAATGTATCAGAGAACCTTGGAATTTTTCAAATAAGCCTTTAAACAGCTGTCTCTGAAAATGGAAAATAAATTTGAGGAGAACAGTCAGTTCATGGGGGAAAACAGGAAGTTAATGGAAAATGCATTAGAGGAGAATAAAATAGGAAATAAATTGGAAAAATAGTATATCCACGAAAAATTGGCGGGAAATATTGAGTCATTGAAAGTTGATTAGAAAGAACAAATTCAGAATAATTTATTGAAAATGGAAAAAAAAAATGTACGACGTAATATTAAGGCTAGAAGATAGAATCGAGAGTATAGAAGACGGATTGCATGAGAAATTTAAAAAAATATTCGATAACCATGGAAAAAAGACTAACTTACCTGATGAACAGGAAAATCGTGAACAGAATAATTCTCATTATTCTCTGAAAATAGATAATAATCACGTATTAGCACGGATGCAGATTACACCGCCCACATTTGATAGAAAGACACCGTGGTCAACCTATCAAAAACAATTTGAGACAGCAGCTGATTCGAATTGAAGGAGCGAGGAATATAAGGCCACGGCCTTGACCATTTCGTTAAGAGGAGAAGTCCTGACCTTCAAACAATACCGGTAGGCCAGCAAAGAACCTATGAAGCATTGAGAACTAGGCTTCAAATAAGATATGGTGATGCATATCTCCAACAAGTGTATCACCTGCAGATTAATAGATGGGTTTACACTTCTAAAGAAACCCTGCAAGAGTTCGAGGCATGCTTGGTAAGATTGGCTTATCCTACTGCACCAGACAATTTTCTGGAGCAACTTGTTGTGCAAACCTTTGTAGATGGATTGTTGGATATTGATACTCAGCAAACACCACGCTTGGCTTGACCTAGGACTTTAGGCGATGCTATAGCTCATGCACTGAAGTTTGAAGCAACGAAACAAGCGTCACAAAATAACTACATTAAGGTCCAACGCACTGCTGGTGAGCCAGTGACGACTGACAGTATCGAAGAAATGATTCATTCATATTCTCTTTTATGGTCACTAATTTTGGTATTCTCCAATCAATCTTTCATTCTCATTCATTCATGGATTTTGGGCAATTTTTATTATTATACGATTCACTAATATATCATCACTGAACGCACACAAACACACCCGTGGGCGCAGCGGTATTCGAACCGGCAATCTCTGATACCATAGCTCACATCCATGCTGACGATGTCACTGAGATCCCCTAAAAATGATTCCTTGAATGTTTAAGGAACATCGATCCTAAGATCAACGCTCCAAGGGACCTAGGTACTGGAATTGTGGCGAATTAGAGCATGTTCGAAGCCGGCCAAAAATGACAGACCCGATAAGGAAAACTAAAACGAGCCCAAGGACTATCAACCTAGACACACTTTCTGGCTCGAAATGGTTTTCTACCCTGGATTTGAAAAGCGAAAGCAGGTGGAATTAGATTCTAAAGATAGAGAGAATACGGCCTTTACTTTTGGCTCGGGATTATGGCATTTCACCGTAATGTCATTCTGACTTCGTAACGCATCTGTCACTTCAGAGCGGTTAATAGAAACTATTTTACGAAGATTATCATGAAAGACGTGTCTAGTTTATCTGTACGACATAATTCTTAACGGGAAGCCATTCTACGAGCACCTGAAAAACCTGAGAGATGTGTTCGAGGTATTTCGAACTGTTAACATCAACTAAAGCCCTTAAAAGTGTAATGTATTCAAGAAAGAAGTAGAGTATTCAGATTATGTTGTATCTCAAAGCAGCATCAGTGCTAATCGAGACAAGATAAAGTAGTTCAGGAATGACCGGATCCGCAAGATGAGCAACATTTGTTGCGAAGCTTTCTTGAATTATGCACTTATTATCCTGAGTTCTTTCTAGAGATTGCTAATAGTGCTAAATAACTAACCAGATTGACAGAAAAAGTAAAAGACTCTGGGATGAGGAATGAACGACAGCTTTCTATATCTCGAAACGGGCATAAGTTATACTCGGCAGATGGAATGTTTATATTGGACACAGACTGAATTAATACGGCCATAGATGGTGCACCGTCGCAAATTCAGGACAAACAGGAAAAAGTGATAGAATACTGCAGCAAGTGCTGTCAAAAGCTGTCACATGAAGAGAACTCCTTGCTGTCATGAAGTTCATGCAACATTTTCACAAATACCTGTATGGACTTCATTTTTTACTGAAGACAGATCATGCTACTTTGAAGTGACTCCTACCTTTCAAAAGTCCAGAAGGTTAAGTGGCGTGATGGATAGAGAGGTTACTGGAATACGATTTTAATGATGACCATCGTGACGGGAAAATCTATAAAAATTCTCAGAATGCTCTATGCTTATGCATAGAGCAGTTAGGTTATAACCATGCAGCCGGGATTATTTTCTAAATTGCTTTCAACGGTGGAACATGTGAGTATAAAATTTGATGCAATAGTCATAGTGTAGATTGGATATTTCTGAAGGTTTTCAAATAAAACGAAATATGGAAATATAAAATATTTTATTTGGATTATGTGTGTTATGTTGAATAACTTCTCCGACTTTTTAATTTTTATTTTTATGGCAAATTTCTGGGTTATCGTTGATTGAAATTGTTTCTCTTCAACTGAATTGTCTATAATGAATATGCTACAAAAGTTTCTGAATATGAATGGTTGAAATTTCAAATTTCATAGAAATTCATTCTAAAACCGTTACTAGAATTATCATTAATAATTATTAACAATGTCTAAGAAACACGGTTTTTATTTTATGATATTATATATATATATATATATATATATATATATATATATATATATATATATACATATATATATATATATATATATACACAGGCTTTCAGGGCAGATGCGGGATATTTTGGTGAGTCTGAATCAATGCTCGAAATATGTTCAAAGGTTTAAGAGATACAGGCTCTTTTATGTATTTTATCAAAAACTTTCAATCGGCATAACTCTTGAACGCCTGCATGGATCTTCATAAAAATGAAGGAATGAGTATAAGCCAATGCCTAATATTTGCACCTAATCATTTGTCGATAGCGCAGGTCCGGACTGAGAAAATTATATTCTTTATCCCACATCTTCTAAAACCCCTATACATCGAATTTTTGAGAAGTGAAATTCTCCTCAAAATCTACAATGAATACTCTTTCAAACAAGCTCATTTGAAGTTAGGGCACACCTCGCATCAATATTTTATGAGCTATTGAATATCTGGAAGTTTCGATTCATAGACACACGCATACAAAACGAATTACTTTTCGACATCTCGTTTACACTTTCACAAATAAATTCTTTTATGCCCCTTCCCCCATCAATTTTCGTATGTAATTTGTTCTCGAAAATTTCCCTATTTCTTTTTAACACCTGCTAGCTCTTGTATTGAATGTCCTGCAGCTTTCATAAGCCTTTCTTTCAGGTCCACTATTTATCTTCTCACATGCTGCTTGAATCGATCTGAAGCTTAAGATATCATTTATTTTCAATGCTATGTGAAAGATCACAGAATAAATTCCTTTACTCTGAATTCAACCCATTTCAAAATCTAAGTGGCTCATGCTAAGAATTTTGACATTTCAAACCATTGTCGGGTAATTATTGAAATAGAAATATACGCAAGTAGTAGATTTTTGTGTTTTCAAGAAATTTTCATTTAGAGAATTATCGAAATGCCGTCATTTACCAATACTGAGTATACTGATATGTTGTTAGTTTATGGATTGTGTAAGTGCAATGGTCGTGAAGCTGCTACCGAAACCATGAAGAGATAATAGAAGCTGTCCAAGAAAATCCCTCAACCAGCACTCGGCGTCTTGGTTCAGTTTTGGGTTTGCCACATTGTTAGGTCTGGCGAGTTCTGCACCGTGAAAAGTGGCATCCATTTCATTTACAATCCGTCCAAACCTTGGAGCCAGGCGATGAACTACCGAGGATGCGATTTTGCAGATGGGTTTTGCGGAACTAGCAAGCTATCTTCAGAACGCTTTTTACTGATGAAGCGACCTTCACAAAAGATGGCATTCTGAATGTTCGCAATGCACATATTTGGTCAAGAGTAAATCCGAAAGTTACTAGGTAACGCAACTCACAACATCGTTTTTCAGTCGATTTTTGGTGTGGAATTTACAATCATCGCCTAATTAGACCATATATTCCTCCACACAGGCTGAATGGAGTGACATATCTACAATTTTTAATCGGGAATTTGCCAGGGCTCTTCAATGATGGAAGCAATATTCCAAGAGGAATGTCTTTTCAATATGATGGAGCTCCGGCACATTTTACCCGTGAAATTGTAGCGCATTTGAATGAAGTTTATCCAGATCATTGGTTTGGTAGAGAGAGATCTCATGACTGGCCTGCAAGATTCCCAGATCTTACATGCTTGGATTATTTTCTCTATGGGCACTTAAAAATGAAGTTTACTCTGAAGAAATCATAGACAGGGAGCATCTGATTAATCGTATTCAAGCTGCATGTGAAGCAATACAAAATCGACCGGAAATTTTGAAGAATGCTGTAGCTCATTTGATCACAAGAGCTAGAAAATGTTTAAAAGAGAGAGGGGGTATTTTCGAAAACAAGTTATAATTTTTTCTCTTATTTATCATCATTTTTTTTCAGTTCCACACATATTTATAAGATACATTTTATATTTTTATTATTAAGTCCATTTTATAACAGTCCAATTTCATGTTCAATGTTAATTCGAGTTTTCGGTTAAATTTAGTTCTGCAAAAAATATTTAATGTTGCCCCTACATTCATGAATTGGATGGAATAAGATGAAGCACAATACCTGTTATGTTACTGAGAATTTCAATCGATTTAATATGAATAGACACATTATTTGGAGATTCACAGGCCCGTGCTTACTATAAATTGAAAATTCTTAATACTCAATGGTTCATAAATTGATGATGCGAAGTGTGCCATTGATTCTAATAGGCTTGTTTGAAAGAGTATTTACTGTAGATTCTGAAGATAAATTCGGTTTTTGAAAATTGGATGTACAGGGTGTTTTACAAGATGTGGGATAAAGAATGTAATTTTCTTAGTCCGGACCTATGCTATCGATAAGTCATTATGGCCAAATGTTTAGCATTGGCCTATACTCATTCCCTCAAGTTTTCATGAAGATCCATGCAGGCGTTTTTGATAAAATATATAAAACATCCTATAACTCTCAAACGAATATGATTAGGAAATATTTTAATCACTGATTCAGACTCACCAAAATGTCCTGCATCTGCCCTGAAAGCCACAATCATTCGTGAAACATCCTGTATATAGGACATTGTATATCCTACAGAAACAATTTAAATCAATTATACCATCTCAAAAAATTTTAAAAGAAACAAAACTATTATTTTATTGTCATACTTGTGTGATACAATTGTAAAAGTAGATAATAGTCTTTCAATATTATATATTAAAATAGCGTTTTAACCGTAGAACAAACTATCATCTTTATTATTTAATGCGAAAGACCCATACTCAAATATATTTATATCGGGAGTTCATGAGATAAAATGTTCAACTTGCAATAGTAAATATATGGGTTAGATCCATAAGTATTATTAGGATAATAAGTATAGGGTTAGATCAGACCTTCAATCAACATCGTGAACATAAAATAAATTTCACGAAGAACAAGAAAATTTCCACATTTACAATCTATTGAATAGAAACTGGTTATTATCCTTTTTAACATCTATTGGCCCTTTTTCTGTACTGTGTCGATATTTTATAACACTCAAATAACCTGTACCTACCGTTAAATTTTCAGGTGTCTGATGATAAGGTAATACCTCGAAACTGTAGTTACAAAAATGTGTAAGCTTTGAAAATTTTGATAGCAAACATGCTAATTTATAAAAACTCGTTTTCATAATAATCCACTATCAAATAGTAATGAACGAAACAGTTCAAATTAGTAAATGTGCCGAATAAATTGTTACTGAATACAATAGCATAATAGATATTTAATGAAAAAGTTATCTTTTTAGTTAGTTATATCACAATCCAGATATTGAATGAATTTATGTACATCTGCATGTGTTGAATATTTAATAATATGAAAACAATAATTGTTGATTTACTCTTTTTTATTGAGCAACTTATGACGCGTTTCGTTTACAATGTAACTTCTTCAGATCACTCAGTCTGAATGATTTGAAGAAGTTACAATGTAAACGAAACGCGTCATCAGTTACTTAATAAAAAAGTGTAAATCAACAATTATTCATTTGATATGTATTTACATCAAGTAAAAGCCACTAACATTCAATTTTTGTTTAATATTTGTTAATATGGGCTAAGTTGAAACTGTTTTATTATGTCCTCGATTCAAAATAATTGGTAATAATGTTTATAATTCACTTTAATTTAAATTCGTCACTGATAAAATTTGTTTTGCAATATCCCACGCATCTAACATTCAAATCACGTAAAATATCTACATAATGTAAAATATTTTGTATCTATCAACTGGATACTGAATGTAGATTATACGATATCGTGAAATGAATTGAAAACTAAATATGATATCTGCAATTGGTTCACTCTAAAAACAAATATGAAAATAAAGAATATATTTTCTCTTACATCTATATTTTGCTTAAATATCAAAATATGACCAACTTCTGTAATCACTACAATTAGTTGATTTTTCAGGATCTTGCCTTTACAGATGATAAATGTTTGTTCATGATGTTCCCCATAATAGGAGGAGAATTCCATTCCGTAAATAAAAAAACCAAGAAACACGAAGTCGTACCTGTCATTTCTTCACAAAGAATATGTATCAAATCTTGTGGAAATGGTGAGTTTTTATTGACAATATATATGCTATTGTGTTTTTATCACAATTTTAATTCTATATATATAGTTGCGGCGTGAATCTTTTTATGATAATTTTTCAATGCTCACTGAACAGAAATGTCAAAACAACATGGCTTCTACCTTCTGTCAAATCACAGTTATCTCCCTATCGATATATATATATATATATATATATATATATATATATGTGTCTTCCTTGTCATCGTTGATGACGTATGCTGGCTTCAATCTGTCAATCCATACGGTGGACTCCTTTCCGTTCAAGTTGATGGTGAAAGTCTTTTCATTACGTTTTATCACCCACAAGGGTCCGTCGTATGGTAGTTGGAGACAATATTTTGGGCCGTCATGCCGGACAAAAACATAGTCCGTGGATCTTAGCTCTTTGAAGACGAAATTTGTTCGCTCTCCATGACGTGTGCCATTGGTTCTGCTTATCTCTTCTCTCCCTGATAGAAATTCGCCAGATAGTCGAAACGGCTCTCCGTAAACTAGTTCTGCGGAGGTAGTTTTCAGATCTTCGCGTCATGCTGCTCGGATTCCTAGGAGGACTTTCGGAAGTGTCTCTGTCCATCGGCTGTTTTGATGGCATTTGATCGCTGCCTTCAGTTGCCGATGACTGCGTTCCACCATTCCGTTGACGGCTGGATGATACGCGGTTGTTCGGAGGTGTTTGGTACCTGTTAACTTGCCAAGTACGTTAAACAGACACCATTCGAACTGTCTTCTTCGGTCTGTGGTGACGCGTAGCGGAGTACCAAATCGAGATATCTAATGTCTATAGAATTCTCGGGTTACGGTTTCTGCTTCTTGATCTTGCAGCGGGATTGCCTCTGGCCATCGTATGTATCGGTCGACACATGTGAGACAATATCGGAAACCTTTCGAATGTGGCATTACTATTATGTCGAGGCGTACATGTTCAAATCTTCTCGATGGTTGGGTGAATGAATCTAAGAGTGCGACTACATGTCGAGTAACTTTGGCTCGTTGGCATTCAGGCAGCTTCGTGTCCATTTTCTGAAATCGGCTTTGATAGAAGGCCATACGAATCTTTGTTTGGTTAGTTTGACAGGTGAATTCTACCAGAATAGTTATTGGTATTTGAGGAATGCCTCTTATCCAAGTGACTACCAAGCAGTCTCCACAGTCCACCCCTAGAGGTAGAAAGTGTGATAAGGATTACGCCATATCATCGCGCGTGGCGAGAACCCCTCCGAAGAGATGAACCCGCCAGCTTCCAGTTTGAGCCCCGACTCGAAAGCCAGAACCGTCTGACTGGTAGCAGCGAAAGCACTATCCAACCTCTACTGGCTCAGCAGGTCAGTACCCGAGTTGTTTGAGACGCAATTACCCGCCGGAGGGAATTCTTATCCATCCACCCGAACGCAGTCCCATGAACTAAGATAAACTCAAGATTGACGACTACAATTGATCCTGGTACGAGCACCGTCTAGCGGACTATACGTCCTGACCCACCGAACCCATGTGAAGTCATTTGATTGATCCTGGCGTCAAGCACTAATGGCGGAGCCATTTCGTCGAGATCCACAAACCCTAAATTGTTACGCACAGATCCAGGGGCCAGGACAGGCCGGTCGAACCGTCAAGTCCCGTTAAACCCCGAGTCGTTTCATGAGAATATCCCGAAAATGGGGGTCTGCGAACAGATAAATGAAATACCCCCCTAGTCCAGCATGCGGACTTTCAACCGCTGCCCCCTCGAGTCCAACACTAATTGGGGTGGCCAGGTGGTACAAGTAACACTTGAGGGCAAGACCACCCCCCCGAGGTAACGCAGTATGCTACATAACGCACTCGGCCATTACACAGAATCCGGAGATTTATACTGCGATAGGGTAGAGTACGCCAGTTTTAAGGGAGAAGCCCTGTGCTGTGACAGACTCCCTTGTCACTGAGTTAATCAACCGGCTCAGCCCTCCATTTCACCTGAGTAAAACTAGGGCCCCATTCGGAGATCTTCCACCATACAGGTCCAGTGACTGGCGCGAAATGGCATTACGTTAGACACCAAGACTTAACCCTCCAATTCGCCGGGACGAATCTAGGGTCCTAGTCAAGAGAGCGCCCCCATCACGTCAAGATCTAATGCCTGGGGGGCGTGGTTAGTTTGACAGGTGAATTCTACCAGAATAGTTATTGGCTATTTGAGGCATGGCCTCTTTTCCAAGTGACTACCAAGCAGTCTCCACAGTCCACCCAGAGGTAGAAAGTGTGATAAGGATTACGCCATATCATCGCGCGTGGCGAGAACCCCTCCGAGGAGATGAACCCACCAGCTTCCAGTTTGGGCCCCGACTCGAAAGCCAGAACCGTCTGACTGGTAGCAGCGAAAGCACTATCCAACCTCTACTGGCTCTGCAGGTCAGTACCCGAGTTGTTTGAGACGCAACTCACCCGCCGGAGGGAATTCTTATCCATCCACCCGAACGCAGTCCCAAGAACTAAGATAAACTCAAGATTGACGACTACAATTGATCCTGGTACGAGCACCGTCTAGCGGACTATACGTCCTGACCCACCGAACCCATGTGAAGTCATTTGATTGATCCTGGCGTCAAGCACTAATGGCGGAGCCATTTCGTCGAGATCCACAAACCCTAAATAGTTACGCACAGATCCAGGGGCCAGGACAGGCCGGTCGAACCGTCAAGTCCCGTTAAACCCCGAGTCGTTTCATGAGAATATCCCGAAAATGGGGGTCTGCGAACAGATAAATGAAATACCCCCCTAGTCCAGCATGCGGACTTTCAACCACTGCCCCCTCGAGTCCAACACCAAGTGGGGTGGCCAGGTGGTACAAGTAACACCTGAGGGCAAGTCCACCCCCCCGAGGTAACGCAGTATGCTACATAACGCACTCGGCCATTACACAGAATCCGGAGATTTATACTGCGATAGGGTAGAGTACGCCAGTTTTAAGGGAGAAGCCCTGTGCTGCGACAGACTCCCTTGTCACTGAGTTAATCAACCGGCTCAGCCCTCCATTTCACCTGAGTAAAACTAGGGCCCCATTCGGAGATCTTCCACCATACAGGTCCAGTGACTGGCGCGAATTGGCATTACGTTAGACACCAAGACTTAACCCTCCAATTCGTCGGGACGAATTTAGGGTCCTAGTCAGGAGAGCGCCCCCATCACGTCAAGATCTAATGCCTGGGGGGCGGGTTAGTTTGACAGTCGCATTGGTGCCTGGGTGAGAAAGTCGATGGACGGTGTGAAATGCTGCTTTCCGGAAGTGTTTAGTGATGTTGGAGAACTCGGCCATTAGATCGTGGTATATCGACAAGCCCGTGATGGTCTTGATCACGGGAATTGTACACTCTGTCACCTCTCCTCGCGTGGTGAGTTGGGTGATTCCGTCCAGGAGTCATCGGTTTATGACGTCCACGATGAGGTTGTAATGGCTTAGGAGGTATACTCCAATGATTAGCTTAGAGACATCGACGATGACGAATCTCCAAGCGAAGGCACACCGTAGACCCAGGTTGAGCGTCAAGGTGATAACTGTAGGTAGCGATGTCGGTTCCATTGGCCGCTGACAGGACGTAGTCTGACTCTTCTTGTCTACCCTGAGTTGCACTGCGGGGGAACACGCATAGGTACGCACCAGTTTCTATCAGGAACTGGATCTTTGACGGTTATGAATAGGCGGCGTGGTGGGCTGGGGTCACTAGTTGCCATTAGTGACCGCCCTTCTCATTTCCCTGCTCGTCGAATTGTCCCCAAACTCCCAATGGTACCAGCAGAGGTCCTTTCTCTTTTCTCTACTGTAGTCCCTTGTCCGAGATTGTAATCGTTGTTGTAGGTTCCGCCCATGTCTCTTGTTAAATGCCGCTATCTCAACACGCAGCACGGCTACTTCTTGCTTCAAAGCTACCGTCGTGGTTAAGGTGTCTGCTACCTGTGCAACCGCTGTTCTGGAAACCTCAGCGATATGATCTGCGTGTCTGGCTAGATCCTCGAGGCTTCGGTCTCTTATAATCGCCAGAGATGTCTGGATACGTCGGGGAAGTCGGCTCATCCACAACGTTTCAATAACGGCTTCCGGGATTGTGGGATCTGCCAGATTTTGTAGATATCTCGCAAATTGTGAGGGCCTACGGTCTCCTATTTCTTCTTAATCAAATAGGCGGCGAGTCTTTTCCTCCTACGAAGTGCCTAATCTTTGTATCAGCTCTGTCCTTAATTTGAGGTAGGCCTCGACTGCCGGGGGCTTCAAAATGACGTCCCTCACCTCGGCTGCGTACCTGGGGATAAAGCTCCCACGGTGTAACCAAACTTCGTCTTATCCTGCGTTATGCCAGCACTTTCGAAACTTCCTCCGACCATGGGGAACCATAGTTCCGGGTCTGCGGCTACAAATTCAGGCATGCGGACGACTGCTTTATATACCAGGCATTCTTGTTCCATCTCGGCGGCTTCTTTTTCGCAGAATACGTCAGGTCCCCGAATAACTTCGGTTCTTTGGGTCTTGTCGGCTCTCCGTATCACCTCGGGATCACCAATGAAGCTCTCGGGTGAAATGCGCTGTTGAGAAGGAGCTTCCACCTCTTAATTCGGGAGATGGCATTTCGTTCGGAGTCTGCGCATCTGAAACTCATCAGACAGGCGTGATGCGCAACTCTGTCTGTGACGCAAGTGACCATATGTTCCACTTGGAACGGTGGTCGTCAAACGCTGTATGCCTTGCTCCATGTTAACTCGGTGGGGACGATTAGTCATGAATCTTTAGACTGGTCGGGTCCTCCATTGATACGCCGGTCAAGCTGCGACAGAGCAAGGCAGATTTCTGGACGAGGAGCGAAGAAGTTGTTCGCTACACACTCCCCCGCCGTGAGATCACGGAATAGGGCGTTGGGAATCAGGCAAGGAGACTGTCCGCCGCTGGGCTGGTCGCGGTACCATCTCCAGTGGGGATCTGAGGAACGAACGGAAAGGCTGTATCGGAGCGATGGATAGGGAGCAATTAGGGCCTCCAAATGACTGGGTTGGTTCGCTCTTAAAGCAAGCCCCCCAAATCATGTCGGGGTCAAGAAATTGTGGGTGGTGTTGTGAAAGAAGTGAACTTCTTACGTCTTTCAACCACCCAACAATACACTTAATTAGAAACACAATATATACGATATAACAAATAAATAACAAGGACAGTAACAATTTGTAACACAATCTATATCGCGACTTAAATAGCATGCATAAAGATGTACTACAAGAGCAGTGCTGTACCGTCTCTAGCTTCTTCCTAGGTTTTAGCTCCACCCGGGAGTTTGAGTTCGGTTGTTTGTATTTAGTGCTGTCATCTGTTGGTCGCTTGCGTTTTTACCCCGGGGTATCTCTTCAGATGATTCCTACCCTATGCTTGCAAATTTGGTGGTGCCACCTGTTGGCGTTTCAGTTCCCTACTTCCTCTATAACTTTGATACTGCCCTTTATGTGACGCCATTTCTTGGCGGAATTGGATACCGTTTGGGCTGCCGCTACACTACAATCATATCATTAATAATACATGGATGGCATCATAATTTGCAACAAAAAAAATAACCATCTTTCTATATTTTTTCTTTTCTATAATCATATCATTTCCTTCATAAAAAATCAAATGAACATATTTTCGAGACCAATAAATAGCCCATACAAAATTTTCTGCAACTTTTACGTATCTGCCTAATATTTCTGGAAAGTTGTCATACTAACAAAAACACCGACAAAATTGATTTGTCACATCTTTTTAATCCCTAAGTCTATTATAAACATTTGCGAACATCCAGAAGATAATAATTTCACATAAAAATATTTTTTTTTAATATTAACATAGATCAATCTTGAATTATATAGTTGATCTGTGCTTCGAAGCTTTAGTCTTTTAACACGTGGAGAGATATAGGTTAGTTTTTTGATTTTGATATTTGGAATATTAAATGAGGGCTGAAGACGGGATTGCTTAGAATTATATTTGTTTTTTGAAGATATAGTGCATATTTTTTTAGAGATTTTTGAATTAACTTATTCGAATATTTAAATATATTAAATATTTCAAATAAATTATATTCTTTGAGAAGTCCTTTAAGTGTGTTCATGTTTTTAAAAGGCAATTGCTGTTCTTAAAGGTAAGACCAGAAACAAAATTTTGTCTCCTTTGAATATTTATTTATTAATTTTAATTACTTTCGTATATCTGTTGGGTTATTTATTCCATTTGACATTATATATTGAGTTTTGATTATATACGTCTATTAAATGTAAGCGGTGCTTATTTTGAGACAAATTTAATTCTAAAAGTTTTTTGAATAAAAAATTTTTTGAAATAAAAATTGTAGAAGATAAACATATTTCAATTTGTTTTAATATTCAAATTTTGTTATATTTCTTCTATCAAGTAAAAGGTCTTTCTATTTTATTTAATATTTTTTTTATTATTTCAGATGAAATACACGATATTGTTGCAACAACAGAACCTCCTGGTCTCGGATACAACATCGAATTTAAAATCTTGGATTTGGGTGAAAATTACCTTATTCCAAAACCGGGATCCATACAATATTCAGATTTATCAAATTCAATACAAGAGAATTTCAATCCTATCTTCAGGAAGCTACCAGGTTACCGAAGAGCGTCAATAATAGGTTTGAGAGAGTAAGGAATCCTTCAATTCTTAATTTACATATTTGCTATTGTAAATTTGATTGAAAAACGCTACAAATTTTGATTTAAGAAAAAATCATAACATTCATCTGCTACGAGGAGAGGATTTTCATTTTTAATACTTATCTATTTTACCATATTCACATTGGCGATTTCTCGTATAACAATAACTACAATACTATAATAATAAGTATATAAAAAATAGTATTTCGCTGGTGTTATACATAATAGTCCATGCATTAGTTGAAATCAGGTTGTAACGGAGCTTTAAAAAATATAAAAATTTAAAATAAAGAGGACGGGCTGTACTGGACTTGCGCGAAGCACCCTGTATATTTAAATTTATGCTTAAAAAGCGCACCATTGAATTTGGAAGTAGAAGAGTCCTAGTGTTTTTCATAATTTTCTAACATAAGGACGCAAAAAATTGTATTCCATAAGTGGTTTCTACACTGTATACAGCGTGTCCCAGAGCGAATGGACAATCCTGAAATATAGAAGAGCTTTTGGGCGCTTTGAAAAAAAAACGAAACAAAATCTATCTATCTAGAAATATCTATATATCGTAACTTCAGGCCACTCAAAAAATGGGATTTTGTAGCTGTAGTTCATGTTTTTCATTTCAGAGCCCCGATGAAGATTTTGTGATAAAATCGAAACTAGTTGGCCTTTTTCTTGAAAAGTTGGTGTTACTATAACCCTGGATGTAGAACCTGTTAAAGAATTATTGAATTGTTGTATACAGAGGTCTTATCTTAATTAATTATAACACGATAACGTTCGAACAAAAATACCTAGAGCTTTGAAACATTCAGAGAAGGTTAAGGATCTAACTGCCGCGGCTAAGGTCGTTTATGGGGAAAATCGGTTCAATAGTTTCGCAGTTATTCACGGTTAAAATTTTTCATAAGATAAATCTATGACTTTGGTGGTAAAATGATAGGAAAATCAAAAGATCTGAGTAAACAAATCTAGAATAGAATTTTGGGATTATTAATAAAACATATGTGTAAAATTTCAAGCATTTTTAAGCAATACGTATTTTTTCCATCTCACTAGAGTGCTATGAAATGTTTTTTGAATTCACCATTTTATTCAACAGAGAGAATAAACAACTGGTAGCAGCTATGAATGTTCAACTAGATAAAGCAGCTGTGGAAAAAGGCAGAGCACTCTCCGATGATACTCAAGGAAATGATGGTAACGTTTATAAAATTCTACAAGAAAGTGTTCAAAGCGGTAAAATTGGAAATCTCAAAGTAGACCCCAAATATTTGGTCTTCGAGCCAGTAAGCGGTAAGTAAATTCGACTACTGGTCACATTTTTCAGATATATTGAATTTGCAATTCACAATATGTTTCACCGGAAAACTGATCAATTATCGAATCACACAATGTCTGTTTCGGATAATTGTATTAGTTTCTAATTTTACCTTAAGGGGCCACTTAATTATGCCACTACCTTAATGAATGAGTGCTAAATGGGTTTTATTTTTTTTTTGTTAAGTTCTCGGTTTAATAAGTTGTCTAATCCACTTCACTAATTTATTTCACACTATACTAATTCATTTGCCACTATACAACAGATATATTGAGTTGAATTATTTAAACAGAATTTATTCCTATTGAACTATTTGGTACGATGCTTCACGATTACTAATCTCAACTACTCACCATCGTGTCTCTCAGTCCGCTTATATACATAAATACATTCTCGAACTTTCTCAAATATCCAGTAATCTCGACCGTTCTAGAACGAGGGACGGGAAAAAGCAATGGCGTAGAGAACTTGATCGTTCACTATCCCCTACCCAGGCTGTTATATATTTATTAGGATGGGTAAATCTACAAGATTCTCCGTTTCTGTGATTTCCTGTTAGAAATAACACCCAACATACTTTTTTCGGTTCAGGACTTTTCCTGGATTATTACTGCATAATAGGATCTGCACCCCAGTTCCTGAAAAATAACTTCAACCATATCACAGATAATTATCCAGTTGAGTTGATCCATCCAACAACCTAACTTTTGTTGGGCCAATTTCTTGACTCGGTACTTCATTATCTCTCTCCTCAAACACAACAAAGCTGACCATAGGTCTTGATAGCTCGGCTACTCACGTGAAAGTTTCTTAGTTATCAAATAGAATAGGCGCCGTTGATAATTGGCTAGCTTCAAAGTCTTCCCGAGTTGAGGTTGCTGTCTGACTAACTCGTTTACATGACTAAACTTTTTCCTGAAGACGACGGCTTTCCTTCTGGTCATACGCAGATCTTCTGCTACACAGTGGACTAGTCAATAATTTCCTGGCATTAAATAAAGGTCTTGCTGCTCCTCCATGGTAATCCCAAATCGTGCTTTGCCAGTACTGCCATAGTTGGAAATAAAGATATCGCAACTTATGTTATCACGTTCACTTCTCACTATTGGCTCTTTTTATTCGGATATCGTCTTGGATATCGTATTCAGCTTCGTACAGCGCTGAACGGTTTACATGGACTATCCTCTTTTTACCTCTGGGAAGTTTCCGGATACGATACATAACAACGTTTATTTTCTTTACCACCTTATACGGGCCTTCCCAATCTCCTTCAACTTAGGTGATAATCCTCGCTTCCTCTGGGGGTGACTAAGTCACCGGTGTTAAAACCCATTCCAATGCTCTGGTATCGTAACGGGTCTTCATGCGATCACTCGCCATCTGGATACTCTGTATAACTGTCTTATGAATATAATGTAATTTTTTCGTTGTCCTGGTCTGATGTATCCTTGATAATTTGCAGACACTTTGGAATAGGTTGGATTCAAAGTTTCGCCCTGGTCAGAGAGTAGCTCTAATGAGACTCCAAATCGACTACACATCTCTTTTATCAGCACATTTGTAACTGTGGTACCTTCCTGATTTTGACCCATTTAGTGAATTAATCCGTTAACATCAAAATGTATTTGTTCTCTTCCTCAGTTTTTGGGAATAGGCCAACAATATCCACCAGTTCTAAGGGACTACCTACGTTATATTTCCTCATAGGTGCTCTACAACTCCCTCTAATTCCATTGGTTGAAGAACATCACTTGCACTTCCAGCACTTTACGTCATCGCTATAATAAACCCAGAGGAAGCGTTTTCTGACCCTTTAGAATGTCTTTTTAATACCAAAGTGTCTACCAAATATTCCATCGAGTAACTTCTGGTACTTGGCTTCTTGGAACAATCAGTTGAAGTCTAGTTTCAGTACCATCATCGCTTTCCCGAAAACTCTTCAGAAGATCGTCGTCTAACACTACAAAAACCGATTATGCTCAGTAGGACTTGAATTTAGAATTAAGATGATTCAGTCTTTACCAGCTTCACCTTCATCCTTCTTTTTTTTATTCCATGAGTAGTTTCAACCACGGGTAATTTTTTTGGTATCCCTAAAGCCTTTTCAGCTACCAATCGGTATTCACGATCGTTGTCCTCAATCAATGCACCTTTTCTTTATCGGATTTGTCCTCTTTACTGGCTTTTTGCAACGTCGGCGAATGTACTTTAATCTACCACAATTCCAACACTTACGTCCATTGGAGCGTTAATTTTTGAATCGATTTCTTCGATACCCTTAGTCGTCACTGGCTCGTCATCAGTACGTCGGACCTCATATTTTGTCTCACTTGTTTTGCCGCTTCAAACTCCAGTGCATGGGCCGGAGCATCGTCCAAAGTCATGCCAAGCGTAGTGCTTTCTGAGTATCAGTTTCCTTCAATCCATCTACAAAGTTCTGCACAGCATGTTGTTCTAGAAAACTGCCCGTTACTGTAGCAAATGTTACCAAAAATGCTATATCGGCCTCTAACCCCTGCAGGGTTTCTTTGAATGTCTGAATCTGGCTCTTAATCTACGCTTGATACACTTGTTGAAGGTCTGCATCACCATATCTCATCTGAACCCTAGTTTTTAATGCCTTATAACTTCATTGCTGGCTTACCGGCATTTTTAAAGGACATTCAGAGCTTCTCCCCTTAACTAAACTATCAAGGCCGTGGCCTTATCTTCCTCGCTACATCCTTTCGAATTAGCTGCTGTCTCGAATTGTTTTTGATAGATTGACCACGGTGTCTTTCCATCAAATGTGGGCGGTGTAATCTTCACACATGCTAATTCGCCATTATTATCTATTTTCAGAAGGTAATCTTTCGAAAGTCGTAGGAACATTACAACTAAGAACAGGTGAGGCCCAAAGACTATCAGATGGTTCTATCACCCCTTGATATTGCATAACTTCGATGATCCCTTCCACTTCTTCGTGCTTGGTAAGTGGAAGTCTTCTTGGATGCTTTCGCATCGAATGAGAGTTTTTCGTATTGATGGGATGTTTCACAATTTTTGTTTTTCCCATTTGAGCTTCGTAAGTGGCGAACACATAACTATACTGGTGTGGCAGTTTCTTCACTTGTATCATCTGTTTTGAATCTAGTAACTACGCATGATTATGTCAAATAGTTCCCACGAACACATAGCTTCCGTGGTTACTTCTTTTTTCGTTTCACCAATTTGTCGTATACGATGCTGCACTACTTTTTCCCAGAATTGTGTTTATCTTCAGAGTTACTGGATAACTTGGCATTCAGTATTCTCACACCTACTTCGTTTTCTGTTTTGACAGGGGTTTTCCTTACCAGAAGTCTTTTTTCGGGGTTATTGTCGCATTGAACAAGGTTCAATGAGCTAAATACACCATTCTGGAGTTCTCCGCCCAGATATCCCTTCACTAAACTTTCTGCTCACCCAGGTAGGTTTATATCTGAGGTTAAAAAGACCTTAATTGTGGCTTCTTCACATGTGAGAAATCGAATCGCTACTCTCTACCAGTTCTTATGACATCATTTTTCTTATATATCTGTAAACCGTAGTTCTTTATTACATCCTTTCCCAAGATTATTCTTCTGTGATATCTGCCAACACCACTTGATGTTCAAATGACATTCATCCAATTTCTATAATTATTTTCATTCTTCCGTGTATTGGAACACCTTCGCCTGTTGCCGACTGTAATCGTACAATCGCAGTTAGGGTCCCCCCTTTCCTCCTACTACGTTAGATCTCACTGTGGTTCTGGTTGCACCTGTATCTACCAGAAATTTCACTAGACGCCCGTTGATTTTACAGTCGACATATATACGAGGACTTCATGACTGCATGAATTGTTACTTTTGGGGCACTATGGTAGCCCAATCTAATTTAGTTTTCCTTATCGGGTTTGACTTATTTGGCTGACTTCATACAACGTCGGCGAATATGTCCAAATTCACCTTTGGACGCATTCCTCTTTGGACCGATGGTCCCCAACCATTCGACGAACCATTTCTTCGATAACCTCAGCTATTACTGTCTGATCAACAGTGCGTCGGACCCTATATATGCTATAATTGTAATATATGTATATGAGATGAATTGAACGCTGGATCCACCCTTGGTAGAACAACGCTAGTTTTATGGGTGAGCGTCTTGTGTTGCAACGCCCACCCCAGCCGGAGAATCAAGGATTGGAAAAGCGTTCATATCCCCTCTGCAAATAAATTGAATGGGATAGTCGGTGGTCACCAATGAATGGAATCGTTGCGTCTTCAGATCACGTCGGGATAACCAATGAAGCTCGTTAGGGTGCGGTCTTATTAGGGAGCTTCTGACCTCTTAGTTCCGTGAGGTCAGCGTTTCGTTCCAACTTGCAGCCCCTAAATTCATCAGATTGGCAATGGGCTGCAAATCTGCCAACGACACCTGTGACCTTGTTCCACGTCGGAATATCGGTTGTCTGCTCTACTTGAAACCGGCGAGTACGGTGCCCTAAGTATTATCGGAAAGCGGTCGTGCCCTCTATATTATACACCGGGAGTCTGTAGCAGAGCAGAGCGGAATTCTGGGCAAGAACCGGGTAGATCGCCTCATATTCAACATGACCAAATACTTGTTTCAGCAACGTTTGTGATTGTACAAAAAGTTTATTGAAGTAATAGATTTTTATTCACTTGCGTGATCTTCGTTGAGGCTTTGAGCTACATTGTCGTATTCTATACTAACTATTCATCGAATTGTTGAAAACTTCAAAACAAATTTCACATCATATGTGAAATAATACATAATGTGAAATATGTAAGAACGTAAGAAACCACGAATATTGACGTTGTAAGTGCCAATACTACAAATGATGCAGATCGATGAACTTTTCAATGATTCCAAGAAGCTTTGGACATCAGAACATCTTTTTTTTTATTGTCTCGGTCTTTACTTGACGGAAATTCATCTTCAATATAAGAAAAACAAATGTTAACTTCCGCTATTTTATTGATTTTCACAACAATTGTTTCGTCATACCATGACTTCATCAGGTGAGTATTTAAACTGAGGTATACAATGCAAAACATGACCTTAAATACACAGCTCTGGTACAAAAAATAGAAACCAAATTTATTTCATTAACTTACATAGGCCAAAAATCTGAAAAGATTGCTAGATATTTAAAGAAAAAAGAAAAATATAACATCTCTTTTAAAATTATTAATTCTTTAGGCAGCTTAATAAAAAATAATAAAGACGTCATTCCTAAAATCAAAAAATCAGGAGTTTACAAGTTAACATGTAGTGATTGCCCATGTGTATATGTGGGACAGACAAGGATACGAGAACATGAAAAATGTTACATTAATAATAAACCGAATTCAACTTATGCCAACCATTTGTTAAAGACTGGCCATAATTTTAATATGAACTATGAAATATTACATATTGAAAACGAAAGTCAGAAACTAAATCTGTTAGAAACTTTAGAAATCGATAGATATAATAAAAGACAAATTTTATTGAATGATCAAATAGATTTAAATAGATCCCCCCTACTTAATATTTTTCATTAATTGTATACCTCTCTTTCTACCCCTCTATTTTTTGTACCTGAGCTGTGTATTTAAGGTCATGTTTTGCATTGTATACCTCAGTTTAAATACTCACCTGATGAAGTCATGGTATGACGAAACAATTGTTGTAAAAATCAATAAAATAGCGGAAGTTAACATTTGTTTTTCTTATATATCAGAACATCATTGAGTTCAGGATAATATAAATAAATACAAGATAAAAAAAGGTGAGGTAGAAAATTGGCATCTATAAAAAAATTTGTTTCAATATTAAATTATTATTTATTAAATTTTTTTTAATTTTTAATAATTAGAAGGTCAGACGTGAACACCATGTATGAATCTATGTTTCTCTTTATTCTAGTTACCTCAAATATCATACCTGAAGCAGTGGAGACCAAAGATTCCTTCTTCAATTTCACAGAAACCAAATTGTACATCGTATTGGGTTGCATCGCCGCACTACTTCTAGTAGCTATAGTACAAGCAAGTTGCACGATCTACAAAACAAGTGGTAGCTCCCCCAAAAGTCACAAGGTAACTTCACTGTGAATGAAAAACCTCTGCCATCATTCCTCATTATCTTCAGAATGCGAAAACCCAAGTATGTTTCTTGATAAGATTTTTTCAAGCTTTTGACGGAAGTAGTAGGTGCTTGGAAAATAACAATAGCGGCTGAAGATAGACAAGTTCACTACAATTTTCACTAAAAAAAATGTGACGAATAATTCAGCTCATCAAAATGAACCTCTAGTATTCAATATATGCATTAATGACACGTGGAATAATATCATAAAATAGAAAAATACGTAATAAGTATTTCAAGAATTCAAAAAACTACTCTTCTCAAAATAATAATCATAGCAATTCCACAAATTTTCTTTAGTTCGATAAAATTTATTGAATGAACTCTCAACTGGGACATGGAATTCATATTTTGGGTTATTTCTATTGAAGAAATTCCTTAACGATTGAAATTTAGCAATAATGCACAATACGTATTCACGTTCATAATATAGGATTATTGAATTGTATCAGTCCTTACTTGGTGAAAATCCATATTAAATAATATTGAAATAAGGTTATTCTGATTTTCACAAATTTTTATTCTTATATTCACAACAATTGTTTCGCTATCACAGTAGCATCATCAGGCAAGATCACATTTTGAATAACTAAGCTTGTTTCCGAAATCTGTTGCTATTTATATCACAGTAAGTACAATAAATTTTTATTGAGCACTAAAACCCAAAAAAGGTCCCTGCAAATTCCAGCTTATCTGAATATATTTAACAGAGGTGAGTTATTTCAATCTATTTGTTCGTTAAGTAATATTCCAATTTTATTATGTTTATTTATCTCTAGGGATTCTAACAGATTTAAGGCATAACTTTTGCTTCCTATATGTAGAATTTCAAAGTTATGGTTGAAAGTATGTCCTGTTTCTAACATATGATTGGAATATGTAGAATTGCTTTTATTATTGAGGAAACTCTTCAAATGTTCACACATTCTATGACGGAAAGTTCTTCCAGTCTGACCTATGTAAACTTTAGGGCAATCACCGCAGGTTAACTTATAAACCCCAGATTTATCATCTTTATGTGTGCAGTCTTTATTGTTTTTAATAAATTTACTCAATTTTGAATTAGTTTCAAATGAAGTACTTAAATTATATTTATTTTTGAGGTATGTAGCAATTTTCTCAGAAATACCTGTAGTGTATTTTAAGGAAATGTATTTAATTTTTTTTTTTTATATTAGGAAACACCATATTTAAAGCTATTTTATTATTTTTATTCATCAATAATTTGTCTATCAACTTTGGATCATAGTCATTATTAATAGCTATTTGTTTAATTATGTTAAGTTCTGAAATATAATTTTCTCGATTCATGGGAATATTAACTAATCTATGGATCATACAATTAAATGCTGATAATTTTTGATTTAGAGGATGATTTGATTTCTTGTGTATAATAGAATCCGTATAGATTGGTTTGTGAAATATTGAAAAATCATGTATGTGAATTATTTATTCGAGTAACAGTTAAATCAAGAAAATTAATAGAATTATTATGTTCGGTATCCATAGTGAATTTTATTGAAGAATGTATTTCATTGCTGAATAAAAAGAATTTTTTTAAAAGTCTGTCTGTACCTGTGAAGCAACAGAAAATATCGTCTACATATCTATACCAATATAAAAAAGACGATATTTTCTGTTGCTTCACAGGTACAGACAGACTTTTGAAAAAATTCTTTTTATCCATCAATGAAATACATCATTCACTTAAATTCACTATGGAAACCGAACTTAATAATTCTATTAATTTTCTTGATTTAACTGTTACTCGAATAAATAATTCACATGATTTTTCAATATTTCAAAAACCAACCTATACGGATTCTATTATACACAATAAATCAAATCATCCTCTAAATCAAAAATTATCAGCATTTAATTGTATGATCCATAGATTAGTTAATATTCCCATGAATCGAGAAAATTATATTTCAGAATTTAACATAATTAAACAAATAGCTATTAATAATGACTATGATCCAAAGTTGATAGACAAATTATTGATGAATAAAAATAATAAAATAGCTTTAAATATGGTGTTTCCTAATATAAAAGAAAATTTTAAATACATTTCCTTGAAATACACTAAAGGTATTTCTGAGGAAATTGCTACATACCTCAAAAATAAATATAATTTGAGAACTTCATTTAAAACTAATTCAAACTTGGGTAAATTTATTAAAAATAATAAAGACTGCACACATAAAGATGATAAATCTGGGGTTTATAAGTTAACCTGCGGTGATTGCCCTAAAGTTTACATAGGTCAGACTGGAAGAACTTTCCGTCATAGAATGTGTGAACATTTGAAGAGTTTCCTCAATAATAAAAGCAATTCTACATATTCCAACCATTTGTTAGAAACAGGACATACTTTCAACCATAACTTTGAAATACTACATATAGAAAGCAAAAGTTATGCCTTAAATCTGTTAGAATCCCTAGAGATAAATAAACATAATAAAATTGGAATATTACTTAACAAACAAATAGATTGAAATAACTCACCTCTGTTAAATATATTCAGATAAGCTGGAATTTGCAGGGACCTTTTTTGGGTTTTAGTGCTCAATAAAAATTTATTGTACTTACTGTAATATAAATAGCAACGGACTTCGGAAACAAGCTTAGTTATTCAAAATGTGATCTTGCCTGATGATGCTGCTGTGATAGCGAAACAATTGTTGTGAATATAACAATAAAAATTTGTGAAAATCAGAATAACCTTATTTCAATATTATTTAATATAGGATTTGCTATTTTGTGTGTCGAGAGATTTTAATTTCACTCTTTTCAGGTTATTTCGGGAATGGAATCTTATGTATAGTCTACATATCTTACTATAGAAAAATCCCATTGAAAAAGATTTTCCAAATGATATCTATGCTTTACTTGGAGATTCAATTAAATAAGTAATAATGACATTAAATCCGTGTTGATTAACTAAAACAAAACTATTATAGGATATTCAAATAAATAAATTCGGCTGATCTGTACCAAAAATCACTAATGAGATATGGTACTAGAAATAAAGACAGTGTAACGTACATCTGTATAACAATTCTATACTCAACCAAACTCACTGTCTCGATTTCTACAACTTTATATTACCATAGCTTATACTCCTTATTATAGGATAATGTTTTTTCGGATAACTAAAACTTTAACGTGGAAGATTAGTTTGTTCTTCAATGTTTTTAAGAAATTTTGATTCGATGAATTCAATTCAAGTTTTCAACGCTTAGAATGAATTGATCTGGCTAGAAAGCTGTATGTGGGTAATGGGTGATAATGAAGTGTAACAAATTTCACTTTCTATAATCATTTATGCTTAATTTAATTATTAACAGGATTGATTCATTCTGCCACCTTAAAAGAGCACATGTTAGGAATAAAGAGTGTTAGTGCAAACCGCGACCTAATGGTCTTTTGTACCTCGAAACAGCATATGCCGTTAGTTATCGAATTTGGAGACGCACAAATTGTAATATCACTATAGATATGTTTTGCACTCAAATTAGATTCACAAAAGCTCATACAAAATAGATTGATCAATTTCAGATTATTTTAGAAAATTACTGTTACTCACAAGTACAATTTTTTAGGATCACCTTATTCCTAACTCGGCTTGGAAAGATTATTCAGCCAACACAAACTACGCTTTCGATGTTTACGAAGCAGAAGAGAAAAAACAAGTGCCACAACTCAACGGAAAATCCCGACCAGAAAACGCAACCAACACTCAAAAATCTGCTCATAGGATTCAGCGGCCACAAGGGCGACCTCCCAGCGTGCCCAACCAACCCCCAAATATGGACCACACCAGGTCCCTTCAAAGGCCTGCACGAGGGTCTTACCCACAAGCCAATCAACCTGATAGAAGCACTTTTTCTCTGCCTAGAACCGCATATGACAGGCATAGAACAACTCCAAACGATATGCAGCCGGACTTCTACTTCATGCCTAGTCAGAGGAAGTACTCCGGTGAGGTAGTGAGGGTGTACGTTGATTACAATAATCAGCCTAAGTGAAAGTGGGGATTATTTAACCTAATGGAATTGGTTCTAAACATATAATAATAGAGAACATTTTTTCTGAGTGCTTCTTGTCAGCTCCAGGTGACTTATTATTTACATTAGCAACTATTGAATGAATAACACAATACTAAGCCATTACTAAGACTCAATTCAGCTGTGCAGTTATAAAAAGTGTAGGGCAAATTCAATGAAGCTAGTAACAGCAATTAACAGTCCACAATAAGGCCAGCTCTTATGAATTTATATAACCCTAAGGTTTCAAGAAAGCAAAAGATAACCATTAAGCAAAGTTTGCTACAGTGAATTTAATACATTCTATCCGTGGATAAATCTGTTGAGAAAGGTAATAAATTTGATTGAAAGCTCTCCTTCTATAAATAAATTTTATTTTTATCTTTTATTATAAAATAAAATTATTTCTATTTCTATAAAAAATTGTTTCAAGTTATGCTGAACTTTCAAATAGTGATTAAAATTATTTTAATGGCAAAGTAATTTGATTATTTTGATTTCGGATCTTCCATTACACAATGTACCTTAGTGTGGACGAAACCTAAAAAAAACTTCCAAGAAGATGAAAGAATAGGATAAAAATTTCGAAATGGAATACAAATTTTGTTATAAAAAGTAAAAAATGTTGGAATATATCCTCAAACAGAAATAATTATTATATATTGAATCTGACCACAGAATTTAATTGCAAAATTTTTTAAATAAATAACATTAATATGAAATGTTAAAATATGTCCTGAAACAGAAACGATAATTATTATAGATTGAATCTGAAATAAGGACAGTATCAATAATGATTAATATATTGAGGTAACTTCCGTAATAGAAATTGTCAAAAAAAATATTGTTTCAGGACGTTTTACTCAGTAAGGTATCTGTGGTAGTTTTCAGGTGAATACTGTTTTGAAGTGAATACTGAGAACGTTCTGAAATGTTTTAATAACTTGGTGAAACGCAGATTAAAATTTTTTATTTACAATTTTTAATACTAAATAACCTCAATATCTTAGTTACCAATAATATTCTGGTTTCAGATTCAATCCACGATTCAGATTCAATTGTTTGTTTCTAGAATTTTATAATTTAAATTATATTTCGTGATTTTCATCCTAATTTTGAATTTCCTTTTAAGTTTTTTATTATAGATTACAAGGGTATATGTAGCAAAATTCAGGCAATGGATCGAAGTAACTTTCCTAAGCCAGGAACCAAAGTTAGAAATCATTTTTTTCTTTGAAGGATCGATAATTCCTTCTATGAAATAATTTCTAGCCATTTGTTCAATGGTACTCAATTCTCTTTTTTATGATATTTTCTAGTGAAATTGAAAGCTCTAGTTATCATCAATCATCAATATAAGCAGCATGTCGGGAAATTTAATTTCTACCACAGTCTAAGCTGTAAGTGAACCAGTTTATATTATCAAATCATTTCATGACATAAAGAAATCAGTTATATTCAAGAATGGTAAACGTTGGTCTTGGGTTGGTATGGAGTTCATGTGTTTGTTCTTTTAATACTTCCTATTGAAATCATTTCAATCATTTGCATTAAAAATTACTACTTGGTACTATAACTGCTTTGATTAATCACTTTAGAGTAATGAACCAAATTTCGAATCATGCAGCAACATTTTTGCAGACATCTTTCAACATATGCCACTTATGTGATGTTATACGTCAATGTTCACCTTCAATAACCAGGTTTTAAGCATAATCAATGTTTCAAGTAAATACTGGCTTAATTTTATATTCATTAGAGGTGAATAAATCGTTTTGCTAATAATATGACTTAAAGAAACTAGTAAATATTTATAACCTTTGAAATTGAGACAAAGACAAACTTCTATATAAAGCTTAAATACAAACATTTTCAAGATCCAATAAATCAAACTTTTGACTTCAGTTGTTAATAATTATCTAAAAAATGATAGGTCAAAGGGTCACGAAAATGTATTTTTAGAACCAGTTCTATAGGTAAAATTATGTAAATAATATTGAAAGATACTGCTACAGACTATTTTATATGAAACTGGGAAGTGCGTCTGAAAAATATACAAACATTTTCTTGTTATATAGATAGTATTGCTTGTTTCTGTTAGAGGATGCAATAATTGATAACACATTTTATTTTTTTGTTATATTTATTAAGTTAATGTTAAAATTTATAAAATGTTTACTTACAATACATATAAGAAAAGTGAATCAAAATTTTTTCATTGAATGAAAAAATCATGTAATGAAATAAATATATTTTAAAACTATATACATATTTTATCCTTCCTGATTAACCATGAGTCCTAATGTTACCTGAAAATAGATGTTTTATTGAATATTGAAAGAAATAGCATCAGAATTATTCTTGCTATTCAATTCAGCATGACATGACTTCATATATATGTCGTATGATTTTTATTATGTATCTTACAGGAGAATTCTTTAATTTTTTCAAGTACTATCATTAAAACCAATCAAATCCTATCATAGTAGGCAAGAAATATTACTTGCAAAAGTTCACTTCTGTAGACAACTGCAAAATGAATTTATTATTCCTCCATTACACTACTCTGTCAATAAAGTACCGGGAATTTTCAATTAAAACAACATTTTAACATTTAATCGTTAAATCGTTAAATTTATTGGGTCGCCTTCAAAATAGGCTCCATTTGCTCCAATACATATATGCCAACGGCACTTCCAATTATCGAAACATTTTTTATAGGCGCTTTCCGGGATATACTTCAGCTCTCGCGCCGAATTTTGTTTTATGGCTTCAATCGACTCAAAACGGGTGCCACGAAGGGGCAATTTTAGTTTTGGGAAGAGGAAAAAGTCGCAGGGAGCCAAATCCGGCGAATAAGGTGGTTGCTGAAGCACGTTTGTTGAGTTTTTGGCGAGAAAGTCGGTCACAATCGTAGCTCGGAGAGAAGGCGCGTTATCGTCATGCAAAATCCATGAGTTGTTCGCCCACAAATTCCGCTTCTTACGGATACCCTCACGTTTCATAACGCCTAGGTAATACTCCTTGTTTACCGTCTGACCCTCTGGAACGAATTCGTAGTGCACCACGCAACGGATATCGAAGAAAACAATGAGCATCACCTTCATTTTCGAGCGGCGTGGTTTTTTCGGTTTCGGCTCATTATTTGCTACCCATTCCGATGATTGCTGGCTTGTTTGCATATCGTACTCGTAGACCCAGGTGTCATCACCAGTTATAATGCGTTCCATGAATGTAGAATCGGAATTACAGCGATCCAGCATGTCTGAAGCAACCTGTTCGCGATGACGTTTTTGAAGAAAATTCAGGTCTTTCGGTACGAGTCGTGCGGCCACCTTTCTCATGCCCAAAATATCAATCAAACGTACGGACTCGTGGGATATCTTAAGATCATGTGCTATCTCTCTCAAGCAGGTACGACGGTTTTCCAGCACCCTTTCCTTAATTTTATCGACGTTATCTTCGATCGAAGCCGTCGATGGGCGACCACTTCACGACCGTCCTTGAAGGCTCTGTACCACTGATATGCACGAGTTTTCGATAGAGCATTATCACCAAAGGCCTTTTGCAACATTTTCAATGCATCGGCACACGAAAATTCATTTGCAACACAAAACTTCAAACAAATTCTTTGCTCAACGTAATCACCCATAGTAAAAATCGGCACGCACTCTGACATCGACTGACTGACAGCTGTTGCAAACACACTAGTTGACAGATCCCGCTCAAGCTTGGCATAGTAATTAAGGACAGTGGTACCAACCTAGGAAAAAAAATTTTACCTGCCTCATTGCCCCGCCAGATTTAAATCGATAATTCCCGGTACTTTCTTGACAGAATGTATATAACCTGAAACAGAATTTTTATTAAATTTTCTCACAGAAATCAACACAAAGCTGATAGATAAATTGAAATTTGTGTTTTTTAGCTAATTAGTTAAATATTCAGTGAAGTCTATTTCAATGATTTTCGTATATTTTTTCAGACTGACTAAAAAATATCTTCAGATTTGTATCAGAAGACCGTCGTCATTTATCATCATAAAGAAAAATACACAATATTCTTTAAATAGTAATATTAAACTCTCATATAATTAATCAAAACAAATATAATGGGAAAATTAAAATGAGTGTTTTAATAACTAGTGAAGTTGATTCAAAGTTTTTAAAAAATTCTAATAAAAAAATTTCAGGCTGAAAAGGTATCTTTTCAGGTTTGTATCAGAAGGCAGTCATCATGAAGATATAGAAGAATCCTTAATTTAGTTATATATATATAATATTATCAAACTAATCAAATTGTCTTATAAACAGTAGACAAAAAAATAAATCACATTTACAAAGTTCACTTTTGTAAACAGATGCAAAATGAATGAACTTCTATATAACCCTGAAAAAGTATGACATGACTTCATATATGTCGTATGATTGTCTTTATTATCTTACAGGAGAATTCTTTAATTTTTTAAGTACTATCATTAAATCAACCTAATCCTATCATAGTAGGCAAGAAATATTACTTACAAAAGTTCACTTCTGTAGACAACTGCAAAATGAATTTATTATTCCTCCATTAGACATCAACCTGAAAAAAAAATTTTATTAAATTTTCTCACAGAAATCAACGCAAAGGTGATAGAAAAATTGAAATTTGTGTTTTTTAGCTAATTAGTGAAATATTCAGTGAAGTCAATTTCAACGATTTTCGTAAATTTTTTCAGACTGACTGAAAGATATCTTCAGATTTGTATCAGAAGACCGTCGTCATTTATCATCATAAAGAAAAATACACAATATTCTTTAAATAGTAATATTAAACTCTCATATAATTAATCAAAACAAAGATAATGGGAAAATTAAAATGAGTGTTTCAATAACTAGTGAAGTTGATTCAAAGTTTTTAAAAAATTCTAATAAAAAAATTTCAGACTGAAAAGGTATCTTTTCAGGTTTGTATCAGAAGGCAGTCATCATGTATCAGCATATAAAGGAATCTTTAATAAAGTTCAAATATTATCAAACTAATCAAGTTGTCTTATGAACAGTAGACAAAAAAATAAATCACATTTACAAAGTTCACTTTTGTAAACAGGTGCAAAATGTATGTGAACTTCTATATAAACCTGAAAAAGAATGACTTCATGTATGTCGTATGATTGTCGTTATGTATCTTACAGGAGAATTATTTAATTTTTCAAGTACTATCATTAAAACCAACCTAATCCTATCATAGTAAGCAAGAAATATTACTTACAAAAGTTCACTTCTGTAGACAACTGCAAAATGAATTTATTATTCCTCCATTAGATATAAACCTGAAACACAATTTTCATTAAATTTTCTCACACAAATAAACGTAAAGCTGATAGAAAAATTGAAATTTGTGTTATTTAGCTAATTAGTAAAATATTCAGTGAAGTCTATTTCAATGGTTTTCGTATATTTTTTCAGACTGACTAATAGATATCTTCAGATTTGTATCAGAAGACCGTCGTCATTTATCATCATAAAGAAAAATACACAATATTCTTCAAACAGTAATATTAAACTAATCTCCAATAGTCTTATGAATAGAAAATAAATTGCTTACAAAGTTTGCTTCTGTAGACAGCTCCAAAATTGATGTATTCCTCTATATAAATCTGAAAAACATAAATATCAAGTTAAGATAACCTATTCAATTCAATTTTCTCATATAATTGATCAAAACAAAGATAACGGAAAAATTAAAACGAGTGTTTTAATAACTAGTGAAGAAGTTTTTAAAAACTTCTAATAAAAAAATTTCAGACTGAAAAGCTATCTTTTCAGGTTTGTATCAGAAGGCAGTCGTCATGTATCAGCATATACAAGAATCCATAATAATGTTCAAATATTATCAAACTAATCAAATTGTCCTCGAGATTTTGTGCAAGTTTATATTAATTCGTAGCAAAGTGAAATTCAAGATTTTGTTGAATCACTGATGGCTTTATTATCTTGAAATATTTATAGAAGCACCTTTTGGTGAACAATCTAGGATCTGCTTAAAAAATTTCAAAAAAACCTCAAGTTTTGCGATTTTTTTTTTGTAAAATCATTTCATTTTGGAAAGTTTCCGTTTCAAAAAAATATTACGAGTACCACTATATACATTGAGGAATCACTCGTGCAAACATATCACATAAAAATTGTATTATATTTCGTATCAACTAATTGAAAATAGATAAATATGTCAACCAATACAAATTCCATAATGAAATTTTCCTGATTATTTAAAACTGTAAAGAAATTGAAATAAGCGATAGAAAAAATTTTCAGATTGACTAAATGGTTATCTTCAAATTGGTACCGTCGTCAATTATTATCATTAAAATATTCTGAAATTTTTTAAAATAATCAACTGTTTCCGATGATGACATGTTTTTGCAATAATTTACTTACATTTTTACAGAAAAATCAATGGGAATAATTAAAGACTTTTTTCTGGATAATCAAATGATGAAGTGATTAAAAAATAAGTTTCGAGTTTCAGAGTTTTTAAAATATAACTTACCTCAATATTCAATAAGGCAGATTAGGTAACATCTGTTCCTATAGTTTCTGAAAAAAGAATTGATAGCTTCAGTAAACTTCAATAGCAAAAATTTAAATTATATCACATGAAATTGATCAGTTGGCCGTTCTTTTGTCATCAATTATTATTTATCAGAACAGGTCTGTGAGAACAATCATCATGAAAACGAGAAATGGAAAGAATAGAGATCCGCAAATTTGAATTTTTTAAAAGTTCTAAATGTTTTAGAATAATTGAAGACTTTCTGGATAATGAAATGGTAAAGTGATTAAAAAATAATAGTTTTTAAAATATAACTTACCTCATTACTCAATAAAAGGCAGACTAGGTAACAACTGTTCTTTTAGTTTCTGAAAATAGAATTAATAGCTTCAGTAAACTTCAATAGCAAAAATTTAAATTTTATCACATGAAATTCATCAGTTGGCCGTTCTTTTGTCATCAATTTTTATTTATCAGAACAGGTCTGTGAGAACAATCATCATGTAATTGAAAATGGGAAACTAACGAATAAAAATCCTCAATTTGAAATATTATACTATAATTCAGTTTTTTTGCGGAATTTTATAGAATATTCCAAGACATTCTGGATAATCAAATGGTGTAGTGATTAAAAATAGTTGTGAGTTTCAGAGTTTTTAAAATATAACTTACCTCATTATTCAATAAGGCAGATTAGGTAACATCTGTTCCTATAGTTTCTGAAAAAAGAATTGATAGCTTCAGTAAACTTCAATACCAAAAATTTAAATTATATCACATGAAATTAATCAGTTGGCCGTTCTTTTGTCATCAATTTTTATTTATCAGAACAGGTCTGTGAGAACAATCATCATGAAATTGAAAATGGGAAACTAACGAATAAAAATCCTCAATTTGAAATATTATACTATAATTCAGTTTTTTTGCGGAATTTTATAGAATATTCCAAGACATTCTGGATAATCAAATGGTGTAGTGATTAAAAATAGTTGTGTTTCAGAGTTTTTAAAATATAACTTACCTCATTATTCAATACAAGGCAGACTAGGTAACATCTGTTCCTATAGTTTCTGAAAATAGAATTGATAGCTTCAGTAAACTTCAATAGCAAATTTAAATGATATCAAATGAAATCAATCAGTTGGCCGTTCTTTTGTCATCAATTATTATTTATCAGAACAGGTCTGTGAGATGGAAAGAATAGAGATCCGCAAATTTGAATATTTTAAAAGTTCTAAATCTTTTAGAATAATTGAAGACTTTGTGGATAATCAAATGGTGAAGTGATTAAAAAATAATAATTTTGAGTTTCAGAGTTTTTAAAATATAACTTACCTCATTATTCAATAAAAGGCAGACTAGGTAACATCTGTTCCTATAGTTTCTGAAAATAGAATTAATAGCTTCAGTAAACTTCAATAGCAAAAATTTAAATTTTATCACATGAAATTAATCAGTTGGCCGTTCTTTTGTCATCAATTATTGTTTATCAGAACAGGTCTGTGAGAACAATCATCATGAAAACGAGAAATGGAAAGAATAGAGATCCTCTAAATGTTTTATAATAATTGAAAACTTTCTGGATAATGAAATGGTAAAGTGATTAAAAAATAATAGTTTTGACTTTCAGAGTTTTTAAAATATAACTTACCTCATTACTCAATAAAAGGCAGACTAGGTAACATCTGTTCTTTCAGTTTCTGAAAATAGAGTTAATAGTTTCAGTAAACTTTATTAGCAAAAATTTAAATTATATCACATGAAATTAATCAGTTGGCCGTTCTTTTGTCATCAATTTCAAACTATCAGAACAGGTCTGTGAGAACAATCATCATGAAATTGAAAATGGGAAACTAATGAATAAATTCACAATTCAAAGTTTTTTACTATAATTCAGTTTTTTTTGCGGAATTTTATAGAATAATCCAAGACTTTCTGGATAATCAAATGCTGAAGTGATTAAAAAATAATAGTTTTGAGTTTCGGTGGTTTTAAAATATAACTTACCTCATTATTCAATACAAGGCAGACTAGGTAACAACTGTTCTTTTAGTTTCTGAAAATAGAATTAATAGCTTCAGTAAACTTCAATAGCAAAAATTTAAATTTTATCACATGAAATTCATCAGTTGGCCGTTCTTTTGTCATCAATTATTGTTTATCAGAACAGGTCTGTGAGAACAATCATCATGAAAACGAGAAATGGAAAGAATAGAGATCCGCAAATTTGAATTTTTTAAAAGTTCTAAATGTTTTAGAATAATTGAAGACTTTCTGGATAATCAAATGGTAAAGTGATTAAAAAATAAGTTTGTAAAATGTAACTTATCTCATTATTCAATAGAAGGCCGACTATTTTTATTTATCAGTACAGGTTTTTATTTATCAGAAATCTCTAAAAACATGCACTATATCTTCAAAAAACAAATATAATTTTAAGCAATTCCTTCTTCAGTCCCCAATAATATTCCAAATATCAAAATCAAAAAACTAACCTTTATCCAAACCCTCACCACATGTAAAGGATTAATGCTTCGAAACACAGATCAACTTAATAATTCAAGATTGATCTATGTTCTAACAAAATCAAAGAACAGTGCGAGTTATTTTTAAGGCTTATTTAAATTCCATAACGAGATTTATTGAAGCCAAAATATAATTATATATCATATATAAAATAAAATAGAAAGGCCTTTTACTTGATAGAAGAAATATAACAAAATTTGAATATTAAAACAAATTGAAATATGTTTATCTTCTACAATTTTAATTTCAAAAAAAATTTTATTCAAAAAAACTTTAGAATTAATGTCTAAAACAAGCACCGCTTACATTTAATAGACGTATATAATCAAAACTCAATATATAATGTCAAATGGAATAAACCAACAGATATACAGAAGTCATTAAAATTAATAAATAGGTATTTAAAAGAACATTCGTTATTGAATCTGAAAGAAAATTATCACTTTTACATTCAATAATTCAAACATTCTTCAGACTGAGAATTTCAATAACTTCAGACCTGTTGAGCATAATTTGAAGCCAAAAATATTATAGAAATTAAAAATTCATCATGATAACCAAGGAAAAATTGAAAGAAAAGTCTACTAACCATTATAAAAGCGAAGAACTCCACTATTAGTAGCTGTCATCTTCTCCTGAAAATGAAAATAAAATTTATAAAAACGAATTTTTTTTTAATTTGCTAAAATATTAATCAGACCTGTTGAGCTTTTTTTTCTATCCTTCATTAAATAATCTGGAGAAAACTTGCAGTGTAGTACCAATATCAAGAAAAAAGTTTAGAAAATCTCACCTTTCTTTGTCCCAGGTCTCACGGTGGAAGGGTTAACCCGCACCCATTAGTTTTCTGTAAAAATTAAATATATAAGCAACAGAAAGTAACTAATCATTAATAATTATGTTCCAATAAATAATCAGACCTGTTGAGCATAATTGTTCCATCACAAAAATATGGAGGTAAAAGATATCATCATTAATTGAAACGCAACACCAATAAAATAGCGGAAGTTAACATTTGTTTTTTTTGTATTGTTTGTATCTCCATAAATAAATAAAAAGAAATGAAGATCAAGATTGTAGATAAATTTCAATATGAAGTTAGATAATATGATTAAAACCAAACTCACACTGTAATTGTAGTCTTCGTTCAAAATTGGCACTTTTCACTTTTATTATCATCTGCCTTCTTAGACTCCTGAAAATAAAAAGAAAAATTATTAAGATGAAATAAAACTAAATTGTTTAAAAAGTGTCTACCATATTAATCAGACCTGTTGAGCTTTTTTTCTACCCTTCATTATATAATCTGGAGAAATCTTAATATCATCACAATAAATACGAATAGCAAGAATATTAAAAAAAATTGAGAAAACTCACATTTCAGCATCTCACAATGGAAGAATAAGCATGCATCTATTGGCCTCCTGTAAAAAAAATATTTAAATAACAGAAAATAAACCTAATCATTCGAAAATGTTTAAATTAAATTAATTTATCAGACCTGTTGAGCATATTTACCAATCACGAAAATATGGAGATAAAAAATTTCATCATCAATTTAATTTTCTTAACAATTACACATATTAGTTTAATTCTAAATATTCATTACTTCAAAGTTATATAGGAATAGATGTTATCTTGCAATATGACGACAATCAAGCATTTATCAACAATTTTCTGAAAATATTTTGTTCAATCTTCAAATTACATTAGATCAACAAAGAATTCACCAAATAGCAAGAATATTAAAAAAATTGAGAAAACTCACATTTCAGCATCTCACAATGGAAGAATAAGCATGCATCTATTGGCCTCCTGTAAAAAAAATATTTAAATAACAGAAAATAAACCTAATCATTCGAAAATGTTTAAATTAAATTAATTTATCAGACCTGTTGAGCATATTTACCAATCACGAAAATATGGAGATAAAAAATTTCATCATCAATTGAATTTCTAAACAATTACACATATTAGTTTAATTCTAAATATTCATTACTTCAAAGTTATATAGGAATAGATGTTATCTTGCAATATGGTGATGACAATCAAGCATTTATCAACAATTTTCTGAAAATATTTTGTTCAATCTTCAAATTACATTAGATCAACAAAGAATTCACCAAAAGGAAGTTTTTCAAAAACAAAACAATGTCAATAACAAAAAACATTCTCAAAAAAGCTCAACTTACCCAAGTTGAATTGAATTTTTTCATCAGGTGGAAATTCAAGAACCTGAAATAAAACAATTGTCATAAGAGTTGTTTAACATTAATCAACATTTGCTGTGGCCGATAAACCACAGCAAGTTTCATACCAATGAATCCCTATCCTTGACACCAAATCCTCCATACACCATTGAACATAGAGTCTGTATTCACTTGATTTTTAATTTTAATTGAAGTAAATAATAGTTTTAAGTAAATAATTATTTATTTAAAAAAAAATGTCTGGAATTTAATATTGAATAACTCTTTCTCCTCTTGTTTTCAAGGAAATACACCTTGAAAATTTATAAAATAAGAAAAAATTATATTTTTAAATTAGAGTAGCACAAATTTCTTCTTGTTCAAATCTCATTAATGCACAATGCAGTCTGTCAAAGTTCAAAATTAACAACTACATGTGAACTCAGTTAATTTTCTTGACCCTATAATGCCCATAGAATATTTCATCAACCATTTTTCTCCTCAATCTAAATAATGGAATCCAATTTGAATGATTTTGGCAGCATTCTATTCCCCATTAAAAAAGAAAAGCTACCGCTGACAGCACAGTAAATCCGTTAATTAATGCAGATATTAAACCAAATTCAAAATGAAAAAACATATCATAAAAATTATTTTATTATAAGATTCTATTCAAGGACAAAGCCTCAAAATGTTCACAATTCAATCACTATGAGTGTAAACAAAATAAAAATTAATGTTTGTCACAATATATTACCAACAAAGTAACCATTGGAGAAAATTATTGTAAAAAAGATAACAACCTTACCTATAAACCAGAAATATAGGATCAGATGTTTTCCTGGCTTAGCATATTGCATTAAAAATTTTGTGATATATAATCACCCTGCCATTAATAGATTTTGATGAATCAAATACAAAACAATTTTTAGTGTATATTTAAATTTTCTTAAATAATTTGTACAGAACCTAAAATACCAGATGTTTACAATTTATCCAGGTATTGGGCAAGGTCTGGAAGTCCTTCTTTCAGACCCTTCCTCTTTCTTGTGTCCTGAAAAGAAATTAAACATTCACAGAAATGAAAATAAACATGCTTATGTAAATATTATCCTGATGAAATGACAGATAAGTCATTGGCGACGTCAATGCTATGCTACTAAACGCTATTAAACGATGGATAACAGTTTCGTGTGTAACACTACTTCAATAGGAAAAAAGTACCGTTCAGCAGGAAAGGCTTGAACTACGAGAAATCAAAAACGACCATTTTCCGATGGTATGCAGGACGGAAAAAAATGGAGAGGGCTCAGGTCATCCAGTTGAGGCAGCCCAAAATCATACAAAAAATTTTGAAAATTGTTGTGTCCGATCCTTTGATGAAGTTGAAAGATATAGCTGTCATCGTAAGATCAAAAAGTACCGTATTCAAAATAATGTTGATTTATCAACATAGTATACGTAATATTGCGGAGAAAAATGTGTTTTTAAATTGTTAATAAAATTCACATCATAATAACAATAAATACTTCATAAATGATTTGAAGTAAAACACTTTATTTCCGCTTATTTTTATTTTTCAACGACAATTGTTTCGTCAATTACATATTGACTTCGTCAGGTGAGTATGGTAACTGAGTGTTTTACTTCAAATCATTTACGATGAACTTCCGTCAAGTAGAGAGCGAAACAATCAAGAAATAAATACTTCATATTGTAAAACTGTAACCACTGAGTAAATGTAATATAACAAAATGCAGTATCATTGAACCAAAACTTATGGAAAAGAAATAATAAAAAATAAAATTTAGTTTGGAATAATCGACACAAAATTTGTAATCATAATTGTGTTTTGAATTATATTGCACGCACATTTTTAAACTTCATGTCAAGAATGATTTAGATACTGAATTGTTTCAGCCGTTACTATTTGGTAGTTGATCATAACTAAAACAAATTGTAGAAATTCCCATGTTTTACTACCAAAAAATATATATATTACACATTTTCTTGTGACCCGACTTTCGGGAAATGAACTATCCCATCATCAGACAACTGAAGACCTAACAGTGGTACAGAGGTATTTAAACAAAAGTGATAAATATTTTGAATATTTCAACAGATTCTCGGTAACACCTAATAGTGGTACAGAGGTTTACAACCGGAACGTGATAAAAAACCGGGTTAAAAAAGAGGGACCTTCTAACAGATATCGGAATGTCGGTAATCGACAAAGAAGGTTGTTAAACAGATGATACCCATTTAAATATCTCAAAATAATTTTTGGGGTTACATAGCTCCGTACAGTCATTCATTATTTTTACATTATTTTGTTGTATATCTCAAATATTTGTATCTACAAAGCTCCATACAGTCATTCATTATTTTTCACATTATTTTTATTGTGAACTAATTTGAAAATTTCAATAATCAAGTTTCTTGTTTTTTGAATCTACTTTTGTCGAAAGGAATTACTGTTTTCTAAAGAATGAGTGGCTAAAGTTGAATTTTTGTTTGCTTTTCATTAAATTCATTTTATGTTCGTTGGAAACGGTTTTAAATAGATGTTACTTTCCGATATCTGTTAGAAGGTCCTCTTTTTTAACCCGGTTTTTTATCATGTTCCGCTTGTAAACCTCTGTACCACTATTAGGTGTTACCTAGAATCTATTGACATATTTTATGTATGTATCACTTTTGTTTAAATACCTCTGTACCACTGTTAGGTCTTCAGTTGTCTGATGATAGGATAGTTCATTTCCCGAAACTCGAGTCACAAGAAAATGTGTAATATTATATTTTTATTGGTAGTAAAAATAGTAAGTAGTAAGATAGTAATTTCTACAATTTGTTTTATTTTAAGAATGATTTAGTTATCCCTTCAATTAAAATAAGACTCCAGAATTGTGTTCAGATCAAATCAATATAAACCATATCAATCCTTCGATCTATCTATTCATTATTGATACGACAGTAATACCTAAATGTGGCCGTTATGATTATTTACTAGAATTCGGATTTCTGCAGCTTTCCAGAAAAACTGAGGAAGATATTTCAATCTTTCTTATACATAAAAAAAGATTTATGTTCCAGTAACAAATCATTACTTACTAGCGACCCGCCCCGGCTTCGCACGGCTATCGATGAGCTATTTATAGACAAACGGCACTCCCCGCGCCCGCCGACCGCAGCCAATCGGAATGCCAGCCGCTGTGTCTCCGCTTTATAGTTCTGATATCTTCTAAGATATACATTTTAATGAAATGCTGTTAAGAGCAGTTTTATATACATGAAATGTAAAACGTACGTAATGTATTTAATTGGATAATAATAGCTTTGTGAATAACACAATATGTAAAAGATGAAAATGTTATCCTTCGCAGATTAATTTATACTATCGCTGCCTTTTTTATCCATTTTTCAGATATACAATTCCGTAGTACATTAATTTCTTCTATCTCGTAAGGTTTAACCAGCTTCTGCGCACAAAAATGAGATCACATTACAAATCTTTGAATTTTTCGGCTCTTATTTGCTCTAATATGTATGTATTATACATATAATCCTTCCCCTTGAACCACCTGCTGAATCTAAGCGAACAGACAGCGGAAGAGACTACTATGTAAAGATTATCACACTAGTATGAAATGGTGCTAAGGAGTGCTAATATTCTTACCTGTACGATTCCATAGGGTTTGGTGCCAGGTTCCATTGGATCACCAGGTAAGATTTGCCAGTGATCAAACACGCACTGTGGGAAGGCCTGTCCACCAGTGTTAGAACGCAAGTCAGCAGTGAAACCAAACGACTCGTTTACAGGCAAGTAAGCCTTGATGACAAACATAGGTGTACCAGCAACTTGTTGTTCTTCAAATACATGACCACGTCTTCTATTCAATACACCATAGATACCCCCAATGGCCACTTCTGGACACTGAAAGAAGAGATTTTTTGCATGAAACAATTAAATCCAATGTGTTATTCATTTCTGAAACCTTCAAGAAAATACAGAGATATAAGAATGTCGCAATTTCATATGATTTCAAAATAACTAATTTCATTTAATTCAACTTCCAAGATGTCTATTTCTTGCTTTTCATGATGTAATAAAAGTTACATGAACTTTTTCCTACTTCATTCTTCTTCTCAGTTCATTATTAAAAAACTTTTACCAAAGTGCATTTCCAACATTCATAATTATAATGCTTTAAAGGTTGTGTGTAGGAATATTGACATTAAGGAACACATAATGCATGTAATCCCATCTTAAAGTCAAAATATCATATAATGTTCCACCATGTACGAACCTTTCATTTATTGAAATGACAATGAAATGCTGTCTATGGGTGGCAGTGTTAAGGGATTATTCAATTATGTCAAACTATTCATTAATAGCAAACTCATAGATGTTAAAAAATAACTACATATAGCTAAAACAACACAATTTTTTAAATGAAACATGAAAAATGACTAAAAAGGGACTAATACAATAATGGTTTCCAAAGTAGATAATCAAAGCGATTGTGATTAAACAATAAAGTCAAAACATTCATTTTTTTAAATAAATGTTTAGACAATTAGCATTTTTTTATGGCTTTCTTGATTTTATGTAAATTATTGCAGAATTATGAACTTGTGGATAAACTAGCAATAATTCTGTAAGCTTATCCGGCATCACCCTCGAATAATTTTGTTGTGTTATTTATTTCTAAAACCTTCAAGAAATTACAGAGATATAAGATGTCGCAATTTCATATGATTTCAAAATAACTTATTTCATTCATTTCAACATCCAAGATGTCTATTTCTTGCTTTTTTCATGATGTAATAAAAGTTACATGAACTTTTTCCTACTTCATTCTTCTCCCCAGTTCATTATTAAAAAACTTTTGCCAAAGTGCATTTCCAACATTCATAATTATAATGCTTTAAAGATTGTGTGTAGGAATATTGACATTAAGGGACACATAATGCATGTAATCCCATCTTAAGTCAAAATATCATATAATGTTCCACCATGTACGAACCTTTCATTTATTGAAATGACAATGAAATGCTGTCTATGGGTGGCAGTGTTAAGGGATTATTCAATTATGTCAAACTATTCATTAATAGCAAACTCATAGATGTTAAAAAATAACTATATATAGCAAAAACAGCACAATTTTTTAAATGAAACATGAAAAATGACTAAAAAGAGACTAATACAATAATGGTTTCCAAAGTAGATAATCAAAGAGATTGTGATTAAACAATCAAGTCAAATCATTCATTTTTTTTAATAAACGTTCAGACAATTAGCAACTTTTATGGCTTTCTGGATTTTATCTCAATTATTTTTGGATAAACTAGCAATAATTCTTTAAGCTTATCTAGCATTACCATCGAATAATTTTTTTTAAACATACCTACTGGAGATTATTAAAAAATTGTCTTAGTATAAAGTGGTCTTGGCACAATGGTTAACCTAATTTCAAGTGTTTTCATTTAGATCTTTAGATATATATTAGAATAAATAAAAAAAAAAGTTGAAACTTCACTTGAAATTAGGTTAACCATTGTGCATGGCCATGTTGAATGCATTTATACTAAGACAAATTTTTTAATAATCTTCAATAGGTATTTGAATATCAAAACAGATTTAATCTGTTAGTCTTCTACATTTTTAATTTCAAAAATTTTTTTGAAGAAACTTCAAGAATTAAATTAGTGTCTTTATAAGCACTGCTCATATTTAATAGACGTATAAAATCAAAATTCATCATACAATATCAAATGGAAATAAGAAAAACCAACGAATATAAATTGTCAATTAAAATATAAATAAACAAACATTTTTTGTTTCGTTCCAGGCATGCGTACTGAACTCTTCAGACAAACGTACGAAGCCCTGTTTGTTACAAAATGTATTGTTTTCTGATCCTATATTTATGAAAAATAACTTCCTCAAAAATTTTTATTCAATTAAAAAGTAGACTAACAGATTAAATCTGTTTTGATATTCAAATTTTGTAATAATCCTTCCTTCAAGTGAAAAACCGTTTCAAGAACTTCTCAAAAACTAATTGGAAATATTCAATATATTTAAATAAATTACTTCAAAAAATCTCAAAACATTAGTACATCCTCAAAAAATTATTATAATTACGATAAGATAAGTTCAACTTTACATATAAAAAATAATAAAATCAATTAAACAATAAATAGATCTACCGAATGCAATCTTCAGAAATATATGATCTTGAGAAACATGCACAGAGGTACATTTAATATTCAAGGTACTCTATGTCCTATGTTCACAAAAACTCATACAAAGCTTACAAGGCACTTTAATGGTTAGTTAAAACCTGATATAATTATATATTATATATAAAATAAAATAAAGAACGGTTTTTCACTTGATAGAAGGATTATTACAAAATTTGAATATCAAAACAGATTTAATCTGTTAGTCTACTTTTTAATTTCAAAAAATTTTTGAGGAAGTTATTTTTCATAAATATAGGATCAGAAAACATTTTGTAACAAACAGGGCTTCGTACGTTTGTCTGAAGAGTTCAGTATGCATGCCTGGAACGAATCAAAAAAATGTTTGTTTATTTATATTTTAATTTTGATTGACAATTCCATTTGATATTGTATGATGAATTTTGATTTTATCCGTCTATTAAATATGAGCAGTGCTTATAAAGACACTAATTTAATTTAGTTTCTTCAAAAAATTTTTTGAAATTAAAATTGTAGAAGACACAGATTAAATCTGTTTGGATATTCAAATACCTATTGAAGATTATTAAAAAATTTGTCTTAGTATAAATGCATTCAACGTGGCCAATGGTTAACCTAATTTCAAGTGTTTACTTTTTTTTATTTATTCTAATATATATATCTAAAGATCTAAATGGAAACACTTGAAATTAGGTTAACCATTGTGCCAAGACCCCTTTATACTAAGACAAATTTTTAATAATCTCCAGTAGGTATGTTTGAAAAAAATTATTCGATGGTAATGCTAGATAAGCTTAAAGAATTATTGCTAGTTTATCCAAAAATAATTTAAATAAAATCCAGAAAGCCATAAAAGTTGCTAATTGTCTAAACGTTTATTAAAAAAATGAATGATTTGACTTAATTGTTTAATCACAATCCCTTCGATTATCTACTTTGGAAACCATTATTGTATTAGTCTCTTTTTAGTCATTTTTCATGTTTCATTTAAAAAATTGTGCTGTTGTTGCTATATATAGTTATTTTTTAACATCTATGAGTTTGCTATTAATGAATAGTATTGTTTAATTGATTTCATTATTTTTTATATGTAAAGTTGAACTGATCTTATCGTAATTTCAATTATTTTTTGAGGATGTACTACATGTTTAGAGATTTTTTGAAGTAATCTATTTAAATATATTGAATATTTCAAAAATTTCACAAAAAGGTAATATCATCCATAATCATTCAAGCATCAGAAAGATAGCTAATTTTGAGAAATAAGAATAAGATAATTATGAAATCAGAAAGGCAAAACTGGAAATCTTGGAGAGACCACCTTGAAGTACCACAAAATCCCTACATTGAACCTCTTAAATGAACAGTCGCACTTAAATATATAAAATACTTTGAAATACACCTGTTATATACAGTATCTATAAAATGTAGTAGACTAGTTACGTAAGTGATGTATTATTTGTTCCATTTTTAAAATGAACGTGCCGGACTACTACAATAATATATAATCTACTCAAAGTTGTGAGGGAGCATGAAAGTAATTTCTAAATTTTAGCAAATAGCTGAAATCAGTACTTCTCTTAACCTAGTAAAATAATGAAAACTGTTATTTCAGTTCAGTGAGAATTCAAAGGAGGTACTAAGTAATAAAATGCCATAACTATGAGATCTGGCAAAACTGAGTGAAAGCTAATGAAAGAAAAATTTACCTGAATTTCACAAAGATATACGGGTTCCATAAGCCTAGGAGAGGCAGTCAATAGACAAGCATAGAGACAACGTCTTGTAGTTGGAATGATTTGGCCACCACCACGATGGATGGCGTCAGCATGCAATGTGACATCGTAGATGTTGAAACGAACACCTCTCAAATTTTCCTCAGAAAGTACACCTTCTTTGGTGGCCCATTGGAAACCAGCAACAACGGAATCCTTAATTTCGTTAAGATATTGTACTCCCTTGGTACAGTCTACCAAGATATTTGGACCTGGAAAAATTTATAATGAACAAAAATATAATGTCGATATGCTGTGGAAGGACTGTAGTATCATAAGTAACACACAAATTCGTTATTTGGGAATAATAGATAGAGAAAACCTTACCTGTTCCATCAGGACCAAAACACCAGATCTTCCTGGCTTCAGTTACATCATATTCATACTTTTCACTCAGATAACGGGCACGGACTTTGAAGTCATCTCTGGGGTTGACATCACCATTATCAATGTCTTCGGGAAGACCATCAGGCATAGGACAAGCCTTCATGAACAGCCTGTTGTGTTTGTTTGGAGATTTCGACAGGCACATCTGGTCAGATTCTTCACTGACGGTTTCACGATAAGATACTACAGGATCGGATTTTTTGATAGGAATGCAGGCGTGGTCATCTTCCAAATCCTTGAGACAAATTTCAAGATGAAGCTCACCGGCACCAGCGATGATATGTTCCCCAGATTCTTCAATGATACACTGAACCATAGGATCGGATTTAGCCAAGCGTTTCAAACCTAAAAATTAACTTATATAGTTGATATTTTTACGTCCTATATTTTAACATAGGAAAACTGTGTTAGGAGGATCCATTGTTTTATGGTTAGACTTTGTTGCTATCCTTACACCACCTCAGACTCTGTACTGTCGATATTTGTACTATCGTCATTCAGAGGATTTTTTGGATTAAATGTCAACTGAGAAAGCAAATAAATCATATTATCCTTTTATTGGCCAAATATTCACTTTTGGGCACATTCATGGAAATTGTTCTATATTCTAAGTTTAATATTTAAATAAGGTTATTCTGATTTTCGCAAATTTTTATTGTTATGTTTAAAACAATCGTTTCGCTATCAAAGTAACATCATCAGGCAGGTAGTCAATTTAAATTAACTATGTCGTGATAGTTGTTGAAACCTCTATATCCTAATCAAATAAATTAATTCGGCTTCTCTGTACCATAAATCATTAACAAGGAGTATGAGCTATGGTAATAGAAAGTTCTAGAAATCGAGACAGTGTAACATACCCTGACGAAAACCAATAATTAAAACAAATTGTAGAAATTACTATGTTTTACTACCAATAAAAATATATATTACTCATTTTCTTGTGACTCAAGTTTCGGGAAATGAACTATCCCATCATCAGACAACTGAAGATCTAACAGTGGTACAGAGGTATTTAACCAAAAGTGATAAATATTTTGAATATTTCAATAGATTCTAGATAACACCTAATAGTAGCACAGAGGTTTATAAGCGGAACGTGATAAAAAACCAGGTTAAAAAAAAAGAGGGGCCTTCGAACAGATATCGGAATGTCGGCAATCAACAAACCAATAAGTTTGAAACATGTGCATGTCTGCAATTTGCTTCTGTGATCAACAAAACCTTGTTGAGTATAGAATGGTTATACAGATGTATTACACTGTCTCGTATAGAATTGTTATACAGATGTATGTTACACTCTCTCGATTTCTAGAACTTTCTATTACCATAGCTCATACTCCTTATTAATGACTATATTCTTGCTAAAGCTTTTTTCTCTCACTTCATCTGATCAACAGTTTTATCTTCTTTGAGATATTCAATCGCCTCAACAATCATCCAGTTCTTATTCATACACATAAATCACAGATCACGAAAGTGAAATTAAGTGCTATTGAAAGAGAACCATCTTCAGAAGATCGACAACTACAGTGTAAGGAAGCAGCAACCCAATTCCCGATCATATTCGCCTAACAACCTTCATCATCTCAAATTACTTCTAGATTGATAATAACGGAGTAATCATCCCTAGTCAGCGAAATACCCGGTTGAAAGGATCAGGCAAATTATTAGGAGTACAAATAAGTTTCCGCCGTTTTTTAACACATATTAAATATTTATTATAGAAGAACGATGTGAGACTGCTGAGTGACTTCTAATGTTAGAGCAAGTTCTTTTTGTGTTTGAGATGAATCTTCCTCCAATAATTCCTCCAATTCTGCATCCTCGTAAATTTTTGGCCTTCCACTGCGATCTTTGTCTTCTACGTCGAAATCACCGTTTTTAAACTTTTGAAACCACTCTCGACACGTTCTCTCACTCAAAGCACCCTCACCATATGCTTCTACAAACAATTGGTGCGCCTCAGCAGCAGATTTCTTTAAATTAAAGAAGTAAACTAATATTTCCCGCAAATGATGCTCACTTGGCTCAAATTTTGACATTTTCAACTTATAAAAATTATATTTTACCAATATAAAATCAATGATATTAATATGTTATGTTGTTCTTGAATGTCCAAACTATTTTTTAAGCCGGTTATCAACTGCGAAAGCTAACCGAAACTCCGTGACGCGCCATTTACAGTAAAACGGCGGAAACTTATTTGTTACTCCTAATGAATTAAACTTTTTTGATCTGCGAATATAAAATGTTTTCTATCCTCTTTTGAAAATTCATTACGAATTTTCATAGCGGGTAGATAAACTTTTACTTCAAGAGAAAGTTTCTGTGATCTCTGGAAATCAGGCAAAGTTGAGAAATGTTAAATCTTATTTTGTTCATAACAAATAAAGGTAAGATTCGAAAGGAAAGAAAACGCATTTATATTTTTGACTTTAGACTCACTCACTTTTTTTGGAGTGCCCTGCCAGAAAAAAGCTTTTCAACTCACAAAGTCACATTTTTATGACACTTACTGCTTCAATTACATATACACATTAACGATGATGACAAATTGTTACTATGTGCTATGCAACTTATGAACTTGCTCAAAATCGTGCCGAGTGTGTTGAAAACGTGTAAAGATATTGGGAGAAAAAGCAAATATTCTAGAAATACGACTGACCTTACTGGAAAAACATTTTTCAGTTCATACATAACTAAACTTTAATTACCTTCCACTAATTTGGGCAAGTCAGCAGGGTTTTTGGGTTCTACAGCAACACGCACAACAGGAGACACTGAGAACTTCATAACCTTAAGATTATGCGCATCCTTGTAGGTGCTGATGGTACCAGTCTTAACCAAAAACTGATCTACACCTACAAGACCGCAGATGTTTCCTGATGGAACATCTTCAATAGCTTCAACATAACGACCCATCATTAGGACAGTGCGCTGAATAGCCTTTTCATAAAGATCTTCTTTCTTTCCAGGAGTATAGTTCGGTCCCATAATTCTAGCCTTCATTCCTGTCGCTACCTTGCCAGAGAAGACACGACCAAAGGCATAGAAACGACCTTTATCTGAGGTTGGTACCATTTTTGATACGTACATCATGAGGGGACCTTTAGGGTCGCAATTTTTGATAGCTAAAAGGGAAAAATTATTGAATAAAATATATAACATTGCATGAAGGGAGTCTTCATATGTATGGTATGAAGCAATTATCAAGATTTTCACTTAGAAAATTTAGTTTTTATATTTCAGTTTATTCAGAATCCTGACAGAAAAAGTAACTGAATTCCTTTTTTGTACTCATTTGAAGATGGTCGAATAACCGAAACACGTGTCGGGATTCTGAATAAACCGAGACAAAAACTGCTAATTTTTAAATAAATAAATAAAAGTGTTATAATCCTTCAACCGCATACATTTCACTAATCATTACGATATCAGTTTTGCTAAACAGGAAATAATTAAATTGCAGAAATGAAATATTAAAGAATAACTGAAAGTTAATGGATAACTTGAAATAGATGTTCAGGAAGGCTCAAAAAATCTCCACTTAAGAGTAACATTTTAACCACTACGTCCATCGTCCTTGAAAGTTTTTGAGCGAATTTCTCAAATGTCTCACTTAAGGGAAACCAATTCAGAATACTTTCAAATTGCTGAATGGGGCAAATTGTGAGCTTTTATTTACGAATCTGTTATATCAGTTCAATATTGAATACTGGACAGAAATGAGATTCGATGTGAAAAATATCTACCAAAAACTATTACAAATCATTGAATTATCAGTCCTTACTTGGTGAAAATCCATATTAAATAATTTGAAATAAGGTTATTCTGATTTTCACAAATTTTTATTGTATTATACTTTTATTGTATTATATTTTTATTGAATGGTAGGAAATTTAAACATCTTATTAATTAAAATTCGTTCAGAAACACAACCACATAATGCACTTCCATCTAGCAGTGCAAAACCTTCAAAATGAATAATATTTAAATGAGGTTATTCTGATTTTCACAAATTTTTATTGCAATGTTCACATCAATTGTTTCGCTATCACAGTAGCATCATCAGGCAAGATCACATTTTGAATTTATTCAAAATGTGATCTTGCCTGATGATGCTACTGCGATAGCGAAACAATTGTGAGTTTAACAATAAAAATTTGTGAAAATCAGAATAACCTTATTTCAAATTATTACAAATCAGTTGTATAAGCTGTATAAGGTGGAAAATATGTTGAAATAAATGATATTATACTTGATAAGAGGTTCATATTCAACTGGTATATAAATACAGGACACTATTACTTTCGTATCAAAAAATATTGAAAAATGAAGAATGTTCAGTTTTAATATTTAAATTAGATATGCTTAGAAATGAAACAATGAATCAGGTGACAGTACAAGAAGGTAATAAACAAGTTACATACCGACAGCAGCTTCATCATCATGAGGTCCTTCATAGAGCATTTCCATACGGTATTTTTGGGCAGTTACAGGTGAAGGTAGATGGATGGCAATCATCTGAAGAAGGGCTTCTCCAGCAGGCAACCAACTACGCATGACAACCTTGAGGAGCTGTTTACCATCCTTATCTTTATCTTCGTGTTTCAACTGAACACCAAGTTTGGGCAACAAGCTTTCATATTCTTCTTTTCTGCGAGTAAAATTTAATTTTCATATAAAAGATATTTTATTCGTAACTTGATAAACCCAAATTTTCGAAAAAACTAGATTCAACCGAATTTTAATGTCTCACTCAAGGGAAACCAAATCAGAACATTGCTAGTCCTGAATGGGGCAAATTGTGATATATTTTTTTACGAACCTATGGATCGATTCAGCATCAAGGTCTGAATCGAAATGAGAGATTCGATATAATCATAAATTGTCGAATGCTTGGTAGGTAGAGCATTGGGCTCGGAAACAAAAGATCCCAGGTTCAATTCCTGTTCAGGTGGGAAAGTAATTTTCTAGCCGGACGGGTTTCGACTGTTGTTGGAATCAGGATATAAACAACAAAAAACTCACCTGTAGTTCATAATGCTGTCAAAGACTTTGTAAATGGGATCAAGGATGTACATAACAAAGGAACGCTTGTTTCCATCTTCTTTCTGCTTTGACCATTTCTTTGTTTTAGGATTGAAAAAGTTTTCACCCCAGAGACGATTCATAAGTTTGTTCACATCAATTTTAAATTTGTCAGCATACATTTCCGCAAATTGTTTAAGGGTAAATGCCCAACCATGGAGACCAGATCCAAAACCTACACTACCTTTGCTGGGGTCAACCTATGAAGAGAAGAATGTATTATAAAACAACATGATCCCAAACTGTAAACGATATTTATATAAATACTTCAAAATTTTGAAACAATATAATAATGTTCATGTTCATGTTTTGATGTCCAAAAAGAGTTTTGGACATCAAAAATACTCACACGGACTTCACCCATAGGACCACTGTCATCATTGTAGGTTGCAATTATCACGTTTACATTTTCAACAATACGTTGGAACGTCTGATACAAATCCTCTGCATCCAACTGCAACTCAAGGAGGGCACGGTCCATCTTGTTCATCATAAGAATTGGTCTTATAAATTCGGCAATACCTTGCCTTAATACAGTTTCAGTCTGTACACATACACCTGAAAGATTTTTTTTATTTTTGCATTTTAACTGGCACATTGATCAAATATCAGTATGTTATAATAGATTCATATTTATCAAAAGAATAAAGAATTATAATTCCTCATTGCTTAAGCTCTACAAAAGGATTTCTATTTTTTTGTTTTCTGCTATAAACCTAGATCTGAATCAATTCTGATTAAAAAGTATTAGCAGTTTTCAGAATTGTCATCATGAAAGTTCAATATTAGTCACTTAAAACAATTGAAATTAAAAGATTACGATTAGTCATTAAAATTGATATAAACTTCCGCATTTCACATTGGCATAAAACAATATTTCTAAAATTGACCTGTCAAATAAAAGGAAAATGAAATGTAGATATTGGATGTAATAGTCCATTACTTTGTGATAGTTCATTTTAATTGGAATGAAATGTAGATATTTTGGAAAATTATATCTACTTTATCATTTGATTCATAACACGGCATTCCCTTTCAATTTGGAAATTATAGCCCCACCCCACAAGACCTAAGAGTGTGCTTTCTCTGTATAACGTTTAACATTATAAAATAAATCTCTGAGCCTTCATACAACAATGCAGCATTTTCTTGTAAAAATCATAAACGATTAATGAAAATTTATAATTTCAGCTATCAAGGTTTGTGTAGACTACACAAAATCGAAAAATGTTTTGAATGAAATATTGTGAAAAAGCAGAATGAAGATTAGTGAATAACATTCTATTTTTTTATGGTGGGAAAACTAACCTGAAAAGGAGACAATAAAAAAATAAATACATCAGTATAAACTACTGACAGTGGTAAAGAAATTGAGCAATGTATTCTAGACAGAAATTTGTTAGAATGTGTTTAGCTTAGTAAAACAAAAATAATTACCTGAAACACAATCTACAACTACAAGGGCTCCATCTGTTACACGAAGTGCAGCTGTTACTTCTGATGAGAAATCAACGTGTCCAGGTGAATCAATCAAATTGATCAAAAAACCTTTCTCTCCTTTTTCACGCTGGTCTGGATTGGTAATAAATACGAGATCTTTCTCTTCCAGTTCAAAATACATAGAAATGGCACTAGAAATGATAAATTCACAACAGATACCCAAAGGAAATATCTCCTTTACTCACGTTGATTTAATTGTAATACAACGATCTTGTTCATCTTTTCTGGTGTCTGTAAATCTAGTTTCTCCAGCTTTAGCACCAGCAATGATACCAGCTTTAGAAACCAAGGAATCTGTTAAAGTGGATTTTCCATGATCTACATGGGCAATGACGGACATATTACGAATATTTCGCTTTTTGTCCATCATGGCCCTAATCTCATCAACTGTGAAGTTAACCTAGAAAAAAGAAATCAGATCAGTAAACAACATATGGATAAACATATCTACTGAGTAGCCTAGAATGATTTACCATGAGTAACACTATTTTTTCATGGATATGAAGAGATCAAATTTTCAATTTCATTAATTCATAATCCTAACAAAAGTTTGACGTGTCAATAACCCTAAAGAAAACAGGAAATGCACAGCATGATCAAACTTTTGATACCAATTGACTAAGTTAAAAATGAGACTATTAAGAAATTGAAGGATAACAAAATAGACCCGGACCAACAGACAGATTCCAAAATGTTGTGCAATATTTCAACCACAAACTGTGTTATTAAAATTGTGCTTTAGCAGAAATATACAACGAAAAACAAATATATTCTACTTTCATTGTAAGTAATATGATTAAAAACTAAAAATTTTTAACTCACCATATTGGATGTTTTAAGATTAACGCTTAAGCCTCGATACAACTATTCGTCAACGATGGTGCACCTCTGTGGAAAGGAAGATGGGATCCTTTCACTATGACGGGTTAGAGTACGACATATAGACTACAGAAAAAAATCAAATTGCTTCATCTTCTTTTTTCAGCTTCGACGTCGTTTCTCTGTTTCTCTGTTTATATATATACATTTTTTGTTATTTGAATATAAGGGTTATACGACTCGTTTTACTGGAAGAAAATATATATTATATACAAATAAAAAAATATATATGTTAATATTGAAGAGATCCAGGTCCTCTAAGGATCATACGAGTCACAGAGTCCCTCATAGAAAATATAAATTCCACCATTATTTCATTGAATTTACTGTGTCACAATACTGTGGCGCTGTAACTTGACACGTAAATGTGACAATAACAAAGGAGAAAAATGTCCTTATAGCGTCCCCATTGTGTTTTAAAGCATTCAAAAGAAAAGTTCATGAAAATAAATGTCCTGAGCAACTTAGTAACATACTCGAGATAATGGTACCACTTGGTAACTCTTAGTAAGTTAACTTCTTTTAAGTGCTTCTGTTAATTGCATGCTTTACATTTTTGAATACCACCTTATTGTTAATGTGAAATCAGTGATTGCACGCTCGTTCTATGTACTTTCATTCATCGCTTTTCCCTCTTGTATTTTTGCTTCACTGTTATTTAATCCGACCGGAATGTTTTAACTAAATTGCATTGCCTTCTTATATAACTAAAGCTGCACGACCCTCAAGTTTTCTGATTATATTGTATACTTTCTCTCGGTGCCTGGTTGCTTTTTGCTGTATTTGTAAATAGTGGTTCTTTATGTGCGTAATACTTGCTAATAGAGGTTTTTATTATCTGTTCTTACTAATTGCAGTGCTTGATATGTAACTGATTTGCATGTATTCTTATGTGTCCTAGTCAGTTCGTGTTACATATTTGTCATATTGGGTTCACTGGAGCGCTTTGCGAACCACTGCGTAGAGTAGATTTAACCACAGGCTGATAAATGTGTTTCCATTTATTGAGGGTTGTTGCTTTTAAATATTACTAATAGAAATATATTATTCTGGTATTATTGTGTTTCGAATATTTGAAACTCCCGTCACTGTTTCCTTGCTATCGTTAGGTGTAATTTGACACTAGACACCACGATAAAAAGGTTAGCGCTCTTCAGAGTACTCCATATAATTCCAGATCTTTTAGAGTACTCCGTATATAACGAGATAGCTCAATATAATAAAATATATATATATATATATAAAATTTGATATGAATATAAGGGTTATTGGACTCGTTTTACTGGGAGAATTCAAGTAATACTCTTTATTGTTTGCCGAATTTATTTATTTAATTCTTCTTCAGAGCTTCTGAAATATAATACAAATTTTGAACATTCACTTTTGGTAATTTACTTACTGAATCTGAGGTTATTCGAGAAGTTCAGCTTAGCTTTTATACAAAACATCGTCTAGGAATTTAAAACAAATAATTTATATGGGACGTATCGCTCTTGAACAAACTACTTAAAAACATTCATAATAAATAGTTTGCTAGTAGAATGTAGATTTCTGACGAAGCCAAATCGTGATGAAACAATTGTTTTATTGAACATTTTTGTGCAAATTAAAATACTGCCTCTTATATATTTTTCAATTAAAATGAGTTTCCACCAAGTAAAGACCGAATCAATCAAACATATAATTTTTGTTTTTCTTAGGATATTGGATTAAAAAACACAACAGACAAATACTATTTACATTAAGAAGACTTTTCGTTCTAGGTTGAGGACATTCTTAATTTTATTATCCATCAAATTAAAATGTTCTCGGTAATATAACTCTGTAAAGAGATATTACAAAAACATATAAAACAGAACCAAACACTGGCCTTTGATTTTATTTGACATAAGCAGAATATTAGTATATCAGAACTGAGAAGTGAGGCCATTATTTATGTTTTCGTTAAATGTTTCGTCTATGTTCGTCAGATAGTTGTATACTAATGACGCAGTCTGACGTGGACGGTGTTTCGAATCTTGTCGTTAGATGTCTCCGTGCTACCATAAAAAAAATCTTTCTGCAGTTATAGAGGCAGGTTCATAGATTAACATTAATATATAGATTGGACACTTCCCTACCCCCACCTAAAACTAAGTTTTTAGTTGATGCACCAGTCAATAGTTAGCGATAACCATCAACTTATACTTTTTGATTTCGCCGCTAGGTACCGCTACGATCTGCCGTTACCCATAGTTGTAATAATGATCATATATTTTGAAAAGAAGTGGTGGTTTTGTTTACGTTTTGTTATGGCCAAACTTCCGGTACATCTCATATTTTTTTCATTAAACTTCGTGAGAGTGAGTTCAAAACAGTTTAGTGCATCTAAACTAGTGTATTTTCTTAAATATTGAATTGTATCAGTCCTTACTTGGTGAAAATCCATATTAAATAATTTGAAATAAGGTTATCCTGATTTTCACAAATTTTTATTGTTAAACTCACAACAATTGTTTCGCTATCACAGTAGCATCATCAGGTAAGATTTACATAGGTCAAACTGGAAGAACGTTCCGTCATAGGATGTGTGAACATTTGAAGAGTTTCCTCAACAATAAAAGCAATTCCACATATTCCAACCATTTGTTAGAAACAGGACATAATTTCAACCATAACTTTGAAATTCTACATATAGAAAGCAAAAGTTATGCCTTAAATCTGTTAGAATCCCTAGAGATAAATAAACATAATAAAATTGGAATATTACTTAACGAACAAATAGATTTAAATAGCTCACCTCTGTTAAATATATTCAGAAAAGCTGGAATTTGCAGGGACCCTTTTTTGGGTTTTAGTGCCTAATAAAAATTTATTGTAGTTACTGTAATATAAATAGCCACGGATTTCGGAAACAAGCTTAGTTATTCAAAATGTGATCTTACCTGATGATGCTACTGTGATAGCGAAACAATTGTTGTGAGTTTAACAATAAAAATTTGTGAAAATCAGAATAACCTTATTTCAAATTATTAGTGTATTTTCAAATATTGAGTTCAATATCACCAACTATATTCGTAAAATCACTAGTTCTCAGGATAGCCAACAGTGGGTAACATAAGACCGGCGCATTAAAGGAAGCTTAAGAAAAGGATGGTCGATGTGCGTTTATGAAACTGATGGTCCCATTTAAAGGATCCTTTTTCATAAAGGGACTTTATCATAAAGGAGCCTTTTGAGGTTGTTTATGAAACTGGCCGTAACTGGAAAAGTCTTAATCAAGTTTGTCGCTTTTTTTATAGCGACTGGTACATGAAACAAATTCAACTAGAGAAAACTGTATTACCAACTCTCAAGAGGACTGCATTGCCTATGCTTTTAGAATACTGCATTATCAACGCTTGGCGCGAATATTTGAATCTTCTTTCAGTTTTTCCTAGGGCTAAAATTAAACAAGTGTTCAGAAATTACTATGTTTTACTACCAAAACATTGAAATGCTTACATTCACACAACTTTACAACAAATACATTTAAATTTTTTAGTAGTAAAACACTGGTTTTAATTTTAGCCCTAGGAAAAACTGAAAGAAGATTCAAATATTCGTTTCAATATTCAAACTCACTATTTGAATAACAGATACATGTTTGAACTAAAATTATTTATTCATTAAAAAAAATAGAAACTGTTAAATAAAAAACAAGATGAAATTAACATATGCATTTACAATATTTACATTTAATTTTTTTGTAGTACAACATAGTAATTTCCAAAAACTTGTTTCAATGTTCAAATTCACTATTTGAATAACAGAAATATGTTTGAACAATAATTATTTATTGGTTATAAAAACTATAAATAAGAAAAAGAGATAAAATTAACGTATTTACAGTATTCCTACGTGTTAAGACAAAAATTGAACCTTGGAACATTAATTTATGAGATCTTCTTTAAGACTCAAAATGTCTTTCAGCTTGGACCTTCATCGGGCCAATAAATTTCTTCTGTGGATTACGAATAAAAATTTTTAATCAATTCTGGTTGCTTTTTTATTCACTTGCTTTCACCACCAGAATAAAGAACACCTGACAAGTCAAGCATAATATTTCATAAAGATTATGTGATGCACACTTCATAATTTGAAAATTTAAATTCTTCAATATGAAACTTTCAAGACATTTTGAGATTTTTCTTCTCTCACAATGTCTTGGAATGAAATGGAAGAGATAATTAAAACTCTGGTGTTTTTGTATTCCTTGTCAATCGGATTTGACTGATTTGGCCTAAACAACTATGTCCAACAATTAAATTCAACTTTCCTGCAGTTAAATCTCTACAATTATTCTGAACCTATCAATGATTCTTAAACTTCCAGTTCCTCCTTCGTTCAAATATCCTGGTCATGCGGCAACAACTTAGCTATTCCTTAGTTTACAGAGTACTCTAAAATATCCAGTGTTATACGGAGTACTCTAAAATATCCAGTGTTGTACGGAGTACTCTAACGAACGCTTACCCTTTTATCGTAATCATCTAGTGGCGGGAGAATAGGACATTACATTGTGTAGACAACCTAAGTTACACTTGAACGAGAACGAAGAAACAGTAACGGGAAGTTATTATTATTATTATCCTGACACTCCTAGATCTTCTGTGAAGATCCCTCAGAGGCTTTTTCAGCTTGTGCGAGTTAGGAGTTCAGTTGTGTTCTGTGTTGGTTTTATTATTGCGATCTTGCGCCACTTTAGATCACAGCACTGTTCATTTCTGACCCAACAGTGAAATGGTCGCCGACCCCCGTCCAACTAGAAAATTTATTTTCCACCTGAACAGGATTAGAACCCGGATCTTCCGGTCACGAGCCCGATGCTCTACCACTGAGCCGTCTGCGCTCAGTTCAGAATGCAAAGATAAGTAAAAATACAATATTTGGTTGTGGAAGGTAAGGTCCCACACCTAACTCTATGTATGAGAGCGAGGTTGTACTTTAGGACAAAAAGAGTCGGGGATAAAAACCTTGACTCCTTCTTAGCTCACATACATTCTTCAACCCTGTCCTTCCTTTTATTCATAAAATTAAGGTTTCAGAGATCGACAACCTTCCTAATATCCTAAAACATAGTGTGCAAGCAAAGGTAAATACAGCAATCAATTGAGTGAACACACAGATAACATGGCCATAGGAACATGTAACAAAGATCTTCGAGGCAGTTTAACAATGACCCTTTGATCAGGAATTCCCCATTCACACACCTACTATCTAATTAGATTATTATAATCTGGACACAAAATATCGTTGTTCAGGAATGTCTTGTTGCGGTATTCTGAAGACACAGGGTTGTTGTGTCAATATCTATTTGTGGATCCACATTTCATTCACTCTAAACACTCTGAATTCTCAAACAAAGTGTTAACCACTTCTAGATTCAAATAATATGTTAAATTCTCAATTCAGATTGAAGTAAACAGGTCATCCCTAGCTGGAGCATCAATACAGTAAAATCCACCCATGAATAAAGAATACATGTTACAAATAACACTTACGTTGTCCTCAGGTAGTTCAATACAATACAATAACTTTACATGTGACAGCAGCTTAGTCGACTTCCCTTAACTTTTAATCAACAATGGATAATGATACCCTATTTCTAACAAAGGAACACTGGACGAGCATAAGCCGGCATTCAGTCGATGAAGATTATCAGTATCACCACCATTCTGGAGAGAAGAGATGCTCCTCTTTCGGGGTTATGCTGAAGCTCTCGAAGGAAATGCGAGTTGCGAGGAAGCTTCCACCTCTTGATTCGGGAGACGGCGTTTCGTTTCCGAGTCTGCGCACCTGAAACTCATCAGACAGGCGTAATGCACAGCTCTGCCTGTAACGCCGGTGACCAGGTGTTCCTCTTGGAACGCTGATCGTCAAACGCTATATGCTTTACTCTATTTGAAGTCGGCGGGGACGGTTAGTCACGAATCTTTAGACTGGTCGGGTCCTCTATTGGTACGCCGGTCAAGCTACGACAGAGCAAGGCTGGTTTCTGGACGAGGAGCGAAGAAGTTGTTCGCTACAATGCTTACACACACGCGGAAGTCTACGGAGAGACCATAGACTCTTACTCCTAGCATCAACAGTGACAACTAGGCATAAAATTCCCTAGGTGGTTCTTCCCGCTTAGTTTTCCTTTATAAGAATATGTGGATCTCTTCAAGTTTAACAGTCGAACAGAATATCAGGGCAGTTTGTATCACTAATAACTATAATACACTAGTAATTCACTAGTAAGCTATCCCGTACTTTACGGAGTACTCTAAAATATTCGGGATTTTACGGAGTACTCTAAGATATCTAGGATTATACGGAGTACTCTGAAGGACGCTAACCTTTTCATCATCTAGTGGCGGGAGAATAGGACGTTACGTTGTGTAGATAACCCAAGTTACACTTGAACGAGAACGAGGTAACAGTGACGGGAAGTTCAGAATACAACGTTAAGTAAAAATACAATATTTGTTTGCGGAAGGCAGGGTCCCGCACCTGACTCGATGTATTAGAGCGAGGTTATACTTTTGTACAAAAAAAGAGTCAAGGATAAAAACCTTGACCTCTCTTCAGCTTCCATACATTCTTCAACCCTGTCCTTCCCTTTATTCATAAAATTAAATAACACACAGATAACATGACCATAAGAACATGTAATAATGATCTTCGAGGTAGTTCAACAATAAGCCTTTTGGTCACACACCTACTATCTAATTAGATTATTATGATCTGGACGCAAAATATCGTTTTTCAGGAATGTCTTGTTGTGGCATTCTGAAGACACAGAGGTTGTGGTGTCTGTTATTTAACTACCTATTTATTATAATATTTATATCTAAAATATAATTGCTCAGGAAGGCCTTGTTGTGGCCTTCTAAAGACACAGGGTTGTTGTGTCAGTATCTAATTTTGGATCCACATTTCTTTCACTCTAAATACTCTGAATTCACAAAGTACCATTGTTAACCACGTCTAAATTCAAATGAATGAAATGAAGATAAAGACGCTTACTTGTATGAAATGTCTTACATGGTCAATTCAGTTGAAAGTAAACAGGTCGCCCCTAGCTGGAGCATCAATACAGTAAAATCCAACGATGAAGAAAGAATACATGATACAAATAACACTCACGTTTACTTCAGGTAATACAATACAATAACTTTACATGTGAGAACAGCTTAGTCAACTTCCCTTTGTGTCTATCCTTCACTTTTAATGAACAATGGACAATGGCGTTCTATTTCTAACAAAGGAAAACTTGGACCCTCTGAAGCCGGTGTTCAGTCGCCAAAAATTACCACAACTATTCTGGAGAGAACAGACGCTTCTCCCTCTGGGTTATGTTTACATTTACACACAAAGTTTGCCATGTTGCTTCATTGAAAATACCCGAGATGATACCCAATATTCCTCAAAAATAGGGTATTTTCAAAAAAATCCTCCAGATTTTTATTTGTTTATATATAATTATAAGAATAATCAATTGTCGATGATTATAAAAGAAAGATTTTTTTTATTTCTTGAAAATCAATATTGATGAACTTAATCTGAAAGAAAATCTGAAACATTCTCTTTGTCTTCATAAATAAATACACAGAATATAATATAATGAATGTTTAATCACTCTTAATACAAAAAACATGCCTAAATATATGTTTATGGAAAATAACTTTTAGATTTTAAAAACAATGAAATTTGTTGGTCAGTATCTGAAAAATTTCTAGGGCTTCGGTGAGCTTAAAGGCGGCACATCTGATTTTCATTAAATGAAATCGAACTCTCAAAATTGCTTCTGCGCTTGAAATTGACAATCGATTTCTTAATTAATACACTCCAGAATTATTCAGCCGGTTGTTTTTGTCTAATTCTGGAGCCTATAAATTAAATTGTCAACACTGCAGTAGTGTATATATAGGACAAACGAGAGATCTTCCCACAAAAAGTACAAAGAACATCAATCTTCATTTAGGAATCGGAAAAATATAATTTTGCGAAACATTTTTTCGAAACCAATCATATCTTCCCAGAATTGGACAATCATGAAATATTGCACCTGGAAGCGAAAGGAAAAAAATAGGCATCCTGGAATCCATCGCAATATTTAAACACAGAAAGCACGTTTTGACAATAAAACTATTAATTGAGCAGACGGACCTTTGGCACGCCCCACTTTTCGAAGTTTTGCCGATGTATTCAATAATATATATAATAGTTGAGATAAAATTTGTTTTATTCAGTTTGAAAATGTAGTAAACACTACGAAATTCGAGTCACTGTATATTCAGTTGATAAAAAGTGATAGAAAACAAAGTATTTTCTTATTTTATTTCAAGTAAATTCTAAATTTGAGCTGCCTTAGGAAAATATATAAGATATTGAATTTGAATATTTTTACCCCAAAAAAACCTCAGTAGAAAAACTGAAACCCCCAAAAAATACCCCATGTAAAATTTTCCCCAGTACCCAAAAATCCCCCAATTTTCGGGGAAAATATCCTAACTTGCCAACCCTGTTACATACGCGCGCAAGTCTACGAAGCGACCATAGACTGTTCTCCTGGAATCGATAGTGACTAGTGCACATTCTTCTTCTTCTGGTCCTTTATATGTGCTAGGCTTCGAAACCATCTACACAGTGTAAGTTTTCTGTTGGTTCCGTCTTGGACGGGTCATGATGTAATCAATAACCAACAGGGTTTGAGGAAAATTCCGGTTTCATCTTTGTGTGATTCGAATTTTGTGGTGAGAGGTTTAAATATCCCGCTGGGAGACTCTCGATAATTACAGGTAGGAGAGGACAACAACCACATAGACTCTTTCACAATAGGATGATCAGGTAGGAAGTTAGCAACTGAAACAGTAAAACGTTGGTGAAACATATACTTTCCGCAAACAATTAAACATTTACCCACTACAGTTTAATGTTTGAGATACTTAGAAAATTTACTAGAACCTTTATTAGATCCCTGTTGTTGATGAATATTATGTATTCCAAAGATAATGGAAGGGATATTTTGCTCTTCAGAATTTCTATGATGTCAGAATATAATTTCCTTATATTGATGCAATTGTCCGGACAACACAAAAAGACATGTACAAGATCTCCTCTTTCCCCACAACTGCAGGTATCTTCATCAACGACTCCCATCCTCCTCAGATGGGAAGGAGAGCAACAATGACCCAATCGAATTCTGTTCATTGTGGTTATATATTTTCTCGGAAGTGAGACATCATGAAACCATGTTTTGGTTCCAAGTGATTCAGGGTTAATCATCTGGAAGAAGGTGCGTCCCTTCTGAAGACCAATCTCTGCACACTCCCTTCTCCATCTCTCCCAAATGATTCTCCTGAAGTGAGGCCAGAACTCACTGACATCTCCTTTAATGGAGATTGAGGGGGTTCTGAGGGAGCCCTCTCTTGCCAGTGAGTCTGCCCTGTGATTACCTGCTATCTGAGTGTGACCGGGTACCCAGACCAGAGATATTACAAATCCTCTGTGTCTGAGAGATATTATGCTCTGTCTTGTATCTAAACAGATATGATCGTTTGACGAGTGAATCCGCCAGTTGGTCAATTTTTCTAGGGCGCTGAGGGAATCAGTTATAATTATCACCTTGTTAAGATTTTTTGCTTCACTGAGGGAAACTGCCTTTCGAATGGCTAATAATTCAGCCGTACATATATTGAAAAACCCAGGAAGGGGTTCAGAGAGGGAAATGAGGGAGGGGGAATATACACCAATGCCTACTCCGGATTCAGACTTGGAAGCATCCGTGAAGATCCTCACATAGTCCGGGAACTTTTCCTGACGCTTTGAATAAAACAGGGATGAGTTATCTGGGGAATCCTTTTTTAGACCAAGTTTATAGAATTTGATCTTCTCTGTATGCGCTTGTATGTTCGTGTTATGACAAGGAAGGGAAAGGTCTGAGTGAATGTTGCTGGGATCGCCTATAACTGTTAAAGCATCAAGTATTGGCAAATTTATGGAATCCCCGAATACATTGCACCAGTGTTGCAGGGAAACTAAGGAGTCCATGATGGGATTTTTTTTCAGCCTGTATTGCTTCGAAATAAACTTCGTAGCGAGCCAGAGCCGTCGGGATTTGAGAGGCAACTCATTCGAAAGGGCCAAAATTACATTTATTGGGGTGGATTTCATGAGACCCAAACATGCTCGTAATGCTGAATACTGCGTTTTGTCAAGTAAGTACAAGGTTTTCTTAGGGACTCCCCCATAAAAAAGGGATCCGTAGTCTAGATGTGGACGTACTATGGACTTGTACAATATTAACATAGTTGAGGGTTGGGAACCCCACCACGTTCTTGATAGGGACCTAATAATGTTTATGCCATGGAATGCTTTGTTGCAAGCCTCCTCAATGTGTAGAGACCATTTAAGATTACATTGGAGGGTAACCCCCAGATATTTAGTGGATTCCTTCCAGGGTATGTTCTGACCATAAAGGGAGAGAGGGGGAAGGTTGCTAAAACGTCTGTTTCTGTGAAAATAAATGGCACTTGATTTTTCGGCAGATATTTGGAGGCTTTTAGATTCCGCCCATTTCTGAAATTTTCCCAACGCAGAAGTCATGGACTTAAATGCAGACTTGAAATTAGCTCCAGATACAATTAAGGTGGTATCATCCGCATATTTAATAATTCTTACCTCTGGGGCGGATATGAAAGCGGCTATATCCTTGACGTAGAAATTAAATAAGATGGGGCTCATGGGGGAACCCTGAGCAAGACCTAGGTTTGCCTGTTTTGGGCCTATGAGTTCTTTGGTGTAGGGGTCTATGAGATAGGTGTTCCTGCTATGTATAAGTGCTTTGAGCAAGGATATAATCTCAGGAGGTATTCCCTCCAATAAAAGGGATTGTTGGAGAAAATGAAAGCGTACGGAATCATACGCTTGTTTTATGTCCAAAAACACAGCCAAAACGACCTCATGTTTCGTAAAAGAGGTGAGGATGTTGGTAATCAGATAGGTGAGAGAATCCGCTACGGATCTTCCTTTCCTAAAGCCGAATTGAAGTTCGGCCTCTGGGATATTTGATTCATATATACGTTCCAATCTTGTGACTAACAGTGATTCCAGAGTTTTTGTCAGACAGGAAGTTAGGGCAATCGGTCGGTAGCTGTGGGGGTCATCCGGAGATTTCCCTGACTTGAGAAAGGGGACAAATATCGTTTCTCTAACCGATTGGGAGATATCAGGGTTTCTTAGATTGGAGTTGAAAATACGAACCAGGAGAGTGATTGCCTCCATTGGAAGGTTCTGAAGCATGCTATATGTGATTCCATCTTTACCCGGGGAGGAATCCTTTTTCGATTTTAAACTCTGGAGGAGCTCATCTAGGGTTATGGGTGCAAATGGTATGGAATCCCGTGCGACACATGTAGAAAGGGAAGGGGGGTCGGTAGAACATAGTCGAGACAATATTGAGGGTCCTATGGGGAAGGAAGGTTTTGGTGAGGGAGTAAGAGAGATACCCCTACGAAATCTATTTACACTGGACCACAGGTTCCTACCATTCTGGTGATCTAGTCCCTCGCAAAATGTTCGGAATGAGTCTGTTTTTTTTTGTCTTATGTTTCTCCTGGCCAGGGCCTGAGCCTGTTTCGCTTTGATAAAATTTTCCATTGTTGGAGACGAGAGATATCCTCTGAAGGACATGGATCTTTTTTTTGTGAGTTCGGTGAGAGTTTCGTCCCACCACACCTGAGAGTGTGAGCAGGAGAGACGGGATCTAACTTTCCTGAGGGGGATCGTAGCTTCAGCTGATGAGACAATCATGTTTTGATAGGATTCAAGGTCCTGAACTTGTTGTGATCTCAAACAATGGAGGATGTTGTTTCGAAAGTTCTCCCAATTTGCCTTGGAGATGCAGAACTTGGAGATTGAATAGGGTGTTGGTGCTGGGGATGGGGAATCCTCTATTCCCTCTATTATGATGGGAAAATGGTCACTATTGCCGGGATCATCATCTATAGACCAGCTTAGAGAAAGTAATAGATCGCTAGATGTCAGGGAGATGTCAGGTGCGCTCATGCTCTGGCCAGGAGGTGTCACTCGGGTTGGGGATCCAGTGTTAAGAAGACAAATATCATGGTCCAGCATTGTTGCCTGTAAAGAAGACCCGTTAAAATTGGAAAAAGAAGATCCCCATAGAGGGCTTTGGGCATTTAGATCCCCTGCTATTATGAAAGGGGGGGAAATTTGACGAAGGATAGAATTCCACATTAAGCTTTCAAATTTGGTCTGTGGTGGACAATAAATGTTGACTACGGTAAGGTTGGTCACCTGAATGATCTGAACCTGAAAATCTGCCGGTGGGTTTGTGAGGTGAAAAGGAAGTGTACGAAAATTCAGATCTTTCCTGACGAGAATGGCAATACCACCCCCTCTTGATTGTCTGTCCTCTCGTGTTATATTATAATTTGTGATTTTGAGGTTAAAACTTGGATTCAACCAAGTTTCGGTTAACAAAACCAGAGATGGACGAAGTTCATGGATTTTGTTCCTTAGGATGTCAAGATTTGCCTTGATCGACCGAATATTCCATTGTAAAATTATCATTGTTTTCTCTTTTTTTTTTTTTTTTTTTTTTTTTTTTTTTTTTTTTTTTTTTTTTTCAAGTGTAAATGTAAATAAACAATAAAGTTAATTTGCGTTTGGATTTGGAATAGAATTTAACTGATGTGCTTCTTGAGCAATTTGGGGTGAACTTGACTGTATGTTTACTGGAAGACTCTGGGTAACTAATTTCTGTAGATATGTAATGATATCTGGTAAGGAGATCTGATTTTCAATTGCCTTGGGAGATGAGAAGGAATAGTTAGTGGAAGAAGTAATGGGAGAGAGGGGATGATTGGGGTTGTTATGTATTAGCTGTTGGCGATGCGCTGCTTTATCATATCCTTCTTGGACGGGGTTGGGGAGTTTTCTTTTTTTTGTTATTTCGGAGTAGGAGGAAAGGTTTTTTGGGGGGTTAATTAAAGTTCTTCTGTCATGAACATTGATTAAATTTGGTTTTGTTGAAGAATTAGGGTGAGTTCGAATAGATGGGAATTTTTGAGGAGTATTTGAAAGATTGATTGGATCTGTATTGGGAGAGAGGGATGGGGAAGAGTATGTTTTCGGGACAAGTTTTACCGCTTCGTAATAGGAAATATTTTCTACGGCTATTAAAGTGTTTATTTCTTTTTGACGTGAGAACTCCGGGCATATTCTATCAGTTGAAGAGTGTTTTTGCGAACAAAAAACACAGTTCAAAAGATCCTTTTCGCGATTAGGACATTCGTCTTCCTCATGAGAGAGACCTCAATTTCTGCACCGCTTCTGACCATTACAATTAGTCAAGGTATGTCCATACCTCAAGCATTTATAACATTGAATGACTGGAGTAATGTATAAGGAAACTCTCCTAATACATCCCCATATAGAAATGTATTCAGGTAATATCTTTCCCTCAAATGTAACCACCCAACTGTTCGAAGGAATGTATTTAACTACTCCTTCGTTCACTGTTCTCCTGTTAAGACGTCTCGCGCTAAGAATTTTTATTCTAGAATCTGTATTTATAAGATCTTCCTCTGTCATTTCCGTGCCTACATTGCTGATTACTCCCCTACACGTTACCATACGTGATGGAATGTATACATCAATGTCTTCTTGGGATGAAAATGGATTTTTTTTTAAGAATGAATTTGCGCTGATCGGGTTTGAGAATTCAATTGAAATTCGATTTTTTCCTTTTTTTGATATATTCTTTATGTTATTTATTCCTTCATTAATAAGTTTTTTACCTAGGTTCATCGGATGAATGTTACCTATATGGTCGTTATTTTTTGATTCGATTATGACTATGAATGGACCCAAGGAGCTGATAGGATAGTTTAAATTAATTTTAGGTTTTGGATTGGAGGATGGGTTTTGCAATTTCATGGGATTTGTTAGCATGCCTTGAATATTTTGAGACAAATTTTCTGCTTCGTTTATTAGATCTGTATCATCACTAAATTGTAATTTTATGGTTTCTATCTCTCTCATAAGAAGGGTCACATTAGCTGGGGAAAAAGAGGAGTCGTCTTTGTCTTGATTATTCATAATTGAAGAAAAGGTTTTTTTTGATTTGGGAGTTAGATGAGAAAAAAGTTGTTTATCCGAACGAGCAGACGGGGAGCAGCTGCGCTCCCCGTCTATATCCCAATCCATCTCTCTTCCACTTACAGAAGGTTGATAATTATGAAATGTTTAATTCTCAAACAATATTAAACTGTTCTCTATCACAATTACAGGAAAAACTTACCAATATACGCGTTACAACACTTATTAGTAAATAAGAATGTTATTAACACTTATAATTAGGAAGGAACACTCTCCTCAAACAAAGATACTAGTGCACATAAAATTCCCTAGGTGGTTTTTCCCGCCTAATGTTCCCCTATAAAAATATGTGGATCTCTTCAAAAGATATACTTTTGGTAGCTTGAACGCTGATCTATCTGCCCTTTGTCTAAAGCAGAAGTGAACGTACCACTACTAGTACTAACATTCTAATAATTGATTGAAAAATATAGATTGGTGGCTGGCTGCATAACCTGATAGTTGAGGCCATAAAATAGAATATAATAAATGAGATAACCACAGATTATTTGTGAGATAACGTAAGTTAACCTCAAATTTCTAGTTTAAATTTATTGTGAAAGTGTTGGATGGATTACTCCTTTACTTTGTGATAGTTCATTTTAATTGGAATGAAATGAGAAATTACTTTTCTATCACTTTATTGTATAAGGCCATACAGTTTTGAACAGATTAATTTGAAACATACTTTACAAATTGATTCATATCGTGAAGAAAAGACCTAATTGAACTCAATACGACCATGGATCTCTTTTATGTTAAAAGGTAAGAAACTATTTCATCATGGATTTATAGTGAACTAGGAATATATATAATATTTTTAGGTATGAGGGAGAAGAAGAGATTACTAAAGATGAAGAGGACATTAAACTAAACAAACTGTTTCAAAAGATTGAAAAAAAAAAGCTTCAAAGAAAAAAAGTTTTTGAAAATGATTTAACTGAGACTATAAAAACTCCGATTCAGGAAAATGGAAAAGAAGGAAAATATCAAAATGAAAATGATATAATAGAATCTAAAGAAGTCAACCTAAAAAGAAAAGCTGAGGACTCTAGTGAGCCAACCCAAAAAATAAAAAGAATTAAAAATGAGCTTCCAATAAATATTGAAGGCTTTACAGTGCTTGGTGCTGAAAATACTTCGAGAAAAGGAAAAGTGAAAAGAGTATTACCAAAATGGCTTGCAGAACCGACAATTATTTCAATAGACTTGAAAGAATTACGTATGAAAGTTTCTTCAATGAAGGTAATTGATAAGGATTTAAGAAAGAAACTTAAGGTAAACGGTGTACAATTTTTATTCCCTGTACAAGCTGAAGTAATTCCTTGGTTATTACAAGAGAGTAGTCATTCATCAGCAATTCGGCCAAGAGATATTTGTGTTTCTGCCCCAACAGGTAGTGGAAAAACCTTGGCATTTGTGTTACCAGTAATCCAAGCTTTAAAAAGACATTTTTCCAAGAAGATAAGAGCATTAGTGGTATTACCTACACAGGATTTGGCCTTTCAAGTATTTAAAACATTCAAAATATACTGTGAAAACACAAATGTGGATGTATGCTTCATTACCAGGGAAAATACATTTGCTTCAGAACAAAAATTATTGATAAGTAAGTAATATATTTTTTGTTTACCTGAAGTTTGAAAGCATATCAGTAAATTATTGAGAATACAGAGTGTTTTCAAAGGTGAGATTTTTTTTTATTAGAAGATAGAACTTATCAAAATGAACCATTATAACAAAAACCACATTTATAAAATATTCAAGGGAATAAAGATATAAGCCCTTTAAATCGAATTTGGTTCCATGAAATTCAAGTCAGGTTCTGTTCTGGTGAGGCCAGTATCTGACGTCAACAACATGTGACAATTCAAACATTGAATCAAGATTATGATTTAAACGTAAACATTCATTGACCGGTTCAGCCTCCTAGGTTTTTTTACTTTCTTTATTTGTCAAGAGACATATATTTAAATCCAGGAAGGCTATAAATTTGTCCACCTAAAATTGGAATAACATATTTCACTCAGAGATAAGCCTGCATTCATCGTCTTCAGCCAGATCGATTTTGTTCAAATGTGCTTTCAGCCTGAAGTGACCAGTTTAATTCCGACAAGTGTTCTTAGTTTGGCCCTATTCAGACCTAGTGCTAGTTCCGCCATCTTTTTGTACGAAGCTGTTCCAAGGAACATCTTCGAATGTTACAGGCCAGAAAGACTGTAGTCTTGAGCTCATTCTGCCTGTTATCGTCTGCTTAGCAACGTCATGTGGTATTCCTAGGAATGGTTACGGTCCTACCAGAGGCAACACAAATCCAGCAAATGCCAACCGTTCTGCCTCTTCGTTACCCAAATAGTTTGAGTAGCTGGGTATCCAAACAAGAGTGATTCTGTTATACATACCGAGCCTGTTTAAAGCTGTGCATCAACTACAGACTGTTTTTGATGTACAATAGCTGGATTCCAGAGCTTCTAGTACTGACTATTAAAATGTTTTGATTTTTCCGTGGCGGATTTGCCGTTTTATCAGCAGATCTGCGGCGGTCTCGATGGCAAATAGTTCTGCCTGGAATATGGTTGCCTTTTGACTCAGACTCAATAAGATGTTGATTCTTGGTTGGCTCCCGTAGACTCCCGTTCCATTCGTCGTTTTCGAGCCGTCTGTGAATAAGCTAAGGTCGGTCCTCAATAAAACCTCAGCATGCTGGACCATTCGTCCTGTCTGGGGACGATTACATTGAAATGCCATTCTTGGCTCGTAATTTTTTACATTAGACCCAAGGGCATTGATAAGGTGCTGTTCGTTGAAAGCTTGTCCAGCAGTCCTGAGCCTACCATCACTATTGCCTCTGGCCTGTCGATCGCCAGTTGATATAGTTTGTACGTGGTCTGTTCTGCCTCCCTCTGCATGAGTAGGTGCAGGGGTGGTAAATTTAGTAGGACCTCCATGGCTGCCTTGGGTGTGGTGCAAAATGCACCTGTGATTAGGAATAAAATTAGTGTATAATTTGATTATGCAAATCTTTGTTATCTTATAAATAACTCTTATAAGGTGACTTCTTCTGAAATGTCGTATTCAGATAAGTTATGCATTCTGACATGAAAAGAGTAACCTTTGAAAATACCTGTATGTAAAATTGAAAATAATTGAGTTGAAAACTCACCAATAAAATGAATCCAAATTATTTACATGAGATTTACATATCGATGAGAACAATCCAAACATTCAGGAAATCTGCTGAAAATTTGTTCTTCTTACAGTGGTTTTCAGTTGAATATGGATGTTCTGAACATTATCTATTCCATTTCTTGTGAGTGCAGCTTCCTTGGTGAACAAAATAGACGTCAGATTTGTATTACTCAAGAGCCACAGACAAAAGTCTCTTCTCGGAGAATAATCTTGCAACTTATACGCTTATACTCTTGGAAAATTTTGGTTCCTTATTATCTTCCACACTTTGCTGTGGCTTACTTCTACACTTCTACTTCTGCTATAGGTATTGTACTTGAAGTTGAATCATTCTAGACATTTTCAGAATTTTTTCTTCGATTTCTGCCATTCAAGTTGTTACAAGTCTGCCGACGTATCTGTCCTGGACTACTTTCAAACTCTCTACACTAAAGTCATTCACAGATGTTATTATTATTGGTTAAAACAGTAGACAGTACAACTGATGGACTGTTATATAAAAAGATCACAGAATTTTGTCCAATCTATTCTTGAAAGAGTTTACTGAGGGCTTGTCGACTACTTCTACACTAAGACCATCCCACTTCTGTACTACTGGATTTGTGAAAAAGCCACATGCATGTACTAGTTTGTTTACTCTATAAGCGATGTTTGTGGCTTCTCAAATGATTATTGTGGTTTTGAACCAACTAATTCATATCACAGTTGTAGTGGTTATCAAGGATTTTGTATGTTTTATAGATGATCAAAAACATAGGTTCACTAACTTTCTTGAATGCTCTTCTGATGAGATACATTTTTAAGTTGGCTGTCTTCATTATTCTTTCTACTTGTAAATCCCATTTCAGAATAGTATGCATCATCGCTCCAGGATCAGCCTGATTTTCAGGTTCAATCGCAGATTATTGCAAGTGGTACGATAGACAGGGATTGTTGTAACATGCAACGTTTTATATTTTTTGGTGTTTAATTTAAGGAGTCACTTTTTTTGTGCAGATCTCCAGCCTGGTGACATCTTCTATCAGGTCTCCATATTGGGCTGTTGGATAAGCATATATTTTTCTGTCATCTGCAAAATGACTAACTGCACAGGATATGTTCTCTAAAGATCCAATATGTAAATAATAAACAGCAGAACGGATCCATGGGGGACTCCTTGTGGCTCCATGAATATGCACCATTAATTCGCACTTGGAAATGATTGACGAGGTAGTTAGTGATCCATTTCAACAGCTAACCCTGTATGCCTATTTGTTCCAATTTTAGAAGAAGGCCTCTAAATGGAACCTTGTAAAAGGCTTTTCCAAAATCATAGGTGGACCATCTAGAGTTTGTATTTTGAAGTAGTGGTTATTTAGAGTCTGGCAACACTGTCATTTGTGTTCTGACAGAAAGTTAGTTTAGTATTTAACTTATGCTCGAACAAAACTGGAAAATATTCAAAACTTATTTCCAAAGTGGTGAATCTTCTATCAAACTATTGAGAATTTATGTGGAAAATTCAATAGAAATGGAATGCAACAATTTGTGCATTCGTTATTTGATAAAACTTCTGGATAATTTCAATATACATACTTTCAGTCAGTTTCATTCAAATATATCCAATATTTTATTTTTAATGTTTATATTTTTTGTAGATGAGTCAGTGGAAGGACTGAGTAGAGCAGATATAGTAGTCTGTACTGCAGGAAGATTGGTAGATCATCTCAAACATACAGAAAAATTAGACTTGCGAGATCTTGAATTTCTTATTATTGATGAAGCAGATAGAGTCCTAGATACTATTCAACATGACTGGCTTTATCACCTGGAAAATCATTTACATCAAGGAAGTAAGTATATTTATAGGTTTATTAGAATCATCAACTTAGCAAAACACAATAACGTAATTTATTTATTTCTCAAAAAAAAGAATTTTCGTTCCCAGTAATGATGCGCTTCAAAAATGGATCATTTTCTTGACGTTTGAGAAGAGAATAATAGACGTCAACGCGACGGCACAAATTTCTCTCCGTGAGAATACGGGGAACCCATATGTTGAGCTTTGAGGTTAAACCCAGGCCTTTCAAGTGGTCAAACAGTTGAATTCGATTAATTTAACCTCTCACGTGTTGTTATTCACCGATTTGCATCAATTGATGCTTTTATCGTGTCTTTATCAGTTTCAATCGGCTTTCCGGAACGTGGTGCATCTTCGACATCAAAATTGCCGGATCGAAATTTTGCACTGGCTTACTGTCAACACATCTTTTCCATACACATCTGATTATGCGGCTTAAGTATGAAGTTGGGTTCGAAATACTCTGTCAGGCAAAAACGAAATTACTTTCCAAACAACTTTATAACTCGGTATGTTAATGTGTGATTTCTGTGTAAAATGGGTTTCACTTATCAGGAGGATATGCAGTTCTGATGGAGGAAATATTCAACTTCGTTTTTATGTTGCGAATGTCCATTGGAATTTTTATAAGTGGGCAAGTTTTCAAATTGAGCAGAACCGTACATTTTTCGATTTTCTTTTATTCAGCGATGAATCAACTTTTCACAATTCTGGTTTTGGTCATTAAATGTCTGGGCAGCAGTTATCGGCAATCATGCGAAAGGTCGTCATTTTTTCGAAGGAAATCTTGACGGTGCTACATATTTTAATTTCCTTCAGAACATTCTTCCTGGATTATTAGCAGTGTTACCTACGCACATAAGAAACGAAATGTGGTTTCATCATGATAGACCACCCGTTCATTATTCTCGTCCTGTGAGATATTTTTTGAATCACCAGTTTTTAATTAGATGGTTTAAGAGTGGACTGACAAGATGGCTTGCTAAATCACCGAATCTCAACAAAGCAATTTTTTTTTGTGAGGTCGCATAAAGGGAATTCTGTGTGACGAAATTCCATTAACAGCTCTCAGTATGCGGGAGAGAATAGCGAATTCCACACTGACCAAGCTTACTATGTCATTCCACAATCAGATTACTTTGTGTTCGAGAAACGCACTTTGAACATCTCGTAGATCATTAAAATCAAGAAATAGGTACCGAATATTACCTGAATAATTTGTACCGCAGCTTTCAACTATTTTTAATATCGGTTAGTTATTATGTTCATTATTGAAATAAAATTTTCAGTTGTGAAGCATTTTTCGTATCTTCTGATCGTAGGAGTGAAAATTACTTCTGAGAAAATGTGAGGCACTCAATTCTCTACATTATGGTGGAAAAATACAAGATGTTGTTTCATTCGAAAAAATCGAGGAATAAAAATTTTTGAAGTTCTTCATGTTTGGCCATTAATAATGGACATTCTATATATGACAGGTTGATCATTTAGGAATGATGACTAGGCAAATCTTTCAGTTAAAAAAATTCTGATCAAATTTGTGTTAGAATTGCTTCTGGCATTTGTTAGAGAACTACTGTTTCCTCAACTGCAATTTTTTTTGAATTAGACAGACTACACTGGTGGAAAAAATATCTCTAACATTTTGAGTCATGATAGAGATATTGTAGGTCGTTGACAATAGGTGAAAATATACTGAGTGATCCATTCAAAAAATCGAGTGATCCATTAAAAAAAAAATTGTTGAAACTTTGTTTAGAGAACACCCTGCATATTAGAAAATAATTTTCTTAGATGCAGTAATGAAAATACAAGGAACCTGCCTTCAAACGAAATTCTGTAGTTTTTATTATATCAAACCTTACATATAATAAATTCAATAATTAAGTTTTGTTGCCTTAGTTGTTCATTGATAACTTGGATATTTTCAAGTTGTATTAACTGTATAAAAAAATTTAAACTTTGTTTCTCCAATCTCATATCAAATAAGTAAAATCAGTATACTGAATTGTTTCAGCCGTTACTATTTGGTAGTTGATCATAATTAAAACAAATTGTTTTAATGTTACTATGTTTTAGTACCATTACTATGTTTTAGTACCAAAAAAATATATATTACACATTTTCTTGTGACTCGAGTTTCGGGAAATGAACTATCCCATCATCAGACAACTGAAGATCTAACAGCGGTACAGTGGTATTTAAGCAAAAGTGATAAATATTTTGAATATTTCAACGGATTCTCGGTAAAACCTAATAGTGGTACAGAGGTTTACAATCGGAACGTGATAAAAAACTGGGTTAAAAAAAAGGAGGGGCCTTCTAACAGATATCGGAATGTCGGCAATCGACAAAGAAGGTTGTTAAACAGATGGTACCCATTTAAATATCTCAAATAATTTTTGGGGTTACATAGCTCCGTACAGTTAAAATTATTTTGTTGTATATGTCAAATATTTGGATTTACAAAGCTCCATACAGTCATTCATTATTTTTTACATTATTTTTATTGTGAACGAATTTGAAAATTTCAATAATCAAGTTCTGTTCTTTTGAATCTACATGTAAAATTTTCTTTTGTCGAAAGGAATTACTGTTTTCTAAAGAATGAGTGGCAAAGTTGAATTTTTGTTTACTTTTCATTAAATTCATTTTATATTCGTTGAAAAAGGTTTTAAACAGATGTTACTTTTTAAATATCTCAAATATTTTCGATTTACATAGCTCCGTACAGTCATTCATTATTTTTACATTATTGTTATTGTGAACTAATTTAAAAATTTCAACAGATTCTAGATAATTGAGTTTCTTCCTTTTTGATTCTACATGTAAAATTTTAAGATTATCTATTGTGGGAAAGGAATGACCGTTTTCTAGACAATGAGTAGCAAAAGTAGAATTTTGTTTATTTTTCCTGAAACTCGTTTTATGTTCGTTGAACCTCGTCTTGAAGGAACGTCCTGTTTGTCCTATATATTTATTACTGCACGTAGAACAAGATAACTCATAAACTCCTGATTTGTGTATGTTTGGAGTAGGGTCCTTTGCGTTAAAAAATACCGATGATAATTTGTTTTGCGTTTTGAATGCAATATTGACATCTGATTTTGAAAAACTATTGGCCACTTTTTGACTTATGCTACCAAAGTACGACAGAGAAATGAATTTTTTATTTTCTTCGGTTTTATGATGGGATAAATTTGGCTCATAGCTATTTTAGATAGTTTCTGTCGAATTAGATTATCTATTATATTGGGGTTGAAACCGTTGTTCGCGGCTATTGATTTTATAGTTTGGACTTCAGCTTCGCGGTCATTTTTTGATAAGGGTAATGCGAAGGCTCTATGGATCATCGATTGATAGGCTGACATTTTTTGTGAATATGGGTGATTGGAATCAATAGCAATACATATATCAGTGGATGTGGGTTTTCTGAATAAGTTGAAATCTATTTTTCTTTTTGAGTGTGATATCGAGAGGTCTAAAAATGTAATACTGTTCTTCGATTCTTTTTCTAATTTGAATTCAATTTTTGGGTGGATATTATTCAAGAAATTCAAAAATTGACTCAGTTGTCTGGATGTTCCGGAGATACAAGTAAGAATATCGTCTACGTATCTGTACCAGAAATGAACATTTACAGGTAGTTTCGAATTGAAGATTTTATTTTCTATTTCCGACATGAATATGTCTGCAAGGAGCGGACTCAGTGGTGAGCCCATAGCTAGTAAATTTTCAAAACACATATTTTACCCTAAATTCAAAAATCTTTCCGGAACAGAATTTAATCTTTTGAACAAAGGATTCAAATATAATATTAATTCAAATAACAAAAAAGACATTTCATTCCTGAAACTCGAGTCACAAGAAAATGTGTAAATATATTTTTTTGGTAGTAAAAATAGTAATTTCTACAATTTGTTTTAATTAAAATCAGTATTATCAATTTTTGAATAACATACACAAACAGGGACATTTGCTCACATGACAGATCACTACAGTTTCAGATGGCATATTCTTTTAATCATACATATATTTCAACTAATGTATCATTTTTGGGATGAAAAAATATTTCAACTATGATATCCGAATGGTGAAATTATAAAAAAACAAAATTGTGTTAATTCCTTTTCATTAATAAAGTTCAATTTTATTTCATCTTCTTCAAAATCATCCATCTGAAATGACACACTTATGTTAATGCTTGATCCAATCATCCTTGCACTTCTGATATGCCTCCGAAGGAATGGCCTTCAGTTACTTCGTCGCATTCTGTTTAATGGCTTGTAATTATTCAAATTTCCTTTATGAAAGGTCAACATGAGCTGGGGGAACAAAAAAATAAGTCACATGTTGCTTAATCTGACGAATACGGCGCTTGTTCGAGGAAATGGCCGTGTTTCATCAAATAATTCAACAAAAGTTTCGGTTTGTGGCATTTCCCACGCACAGCATTTCTGGAATGCTTTATAAGAATAAGACAATGGTTTGACCCGCTGGCAAGTACTCATAATGCATGACACCACGATAATCAAAGAAAAAATTTCCCGAATTTTTTTATCATAGCCATGATACAGTTTTATTGTTGAAATAAATTTTAAATGTCATTTTTTATTCAAACAGTTGATTTCAATTATATAGATAATTTGTCAAAATGGTCTGACAGCAAAGAGTTGATGAAATTTATTTTTTGGGTGCTTGTTATGTACCTTGTGATTTTTTTCATTACTTATATAATTGTTGTTGGTGTTCTGATTTATATAGAACAGTATTTAGAAGAAAATAATATGGGATATTGAAGTACTAGTAGATAGAAATAAGTATGTTATCTATAGATTATTTGATTTTGGCCATGGTACACATATAGCTTTACTATATGAAAAGCTCATTTTATTTCTAGTTGTATATTGAATTATCTACATAATAAATCATTCATTAATTTCAGAACAAATAACAAATGAAGTGTTTTTTATGCAAAATAAAATCTATGTTTCATTGTAAATAATATTTTCTACATATCCTGTAATTTAGAAATTAATTTACAATATCGGTCCATGATCACATCTCTTTACTTTTCAACACTCAAGATTATAATAGTGGATACAACCATTCATGATGAATCAGTACTCATGAAATGGAAATTCCCGATATAATAAAAAACTTCTGTTATAATTCTTATAAATTTAATAACATCTTCCTTATAAATTCATTACAATTTTGCTGTTTTGCCTACTTCATAGTCAAGTGAGTGGGTGAAACCAATTTTTTAATATTCTTATACACTTTTTCAGATACTGATGCTTCAAGAATCAACAGTATATTGAATGTACGAAAAAAGAAAACTGCACAAAAACTATTATTCTCTGCCACTTTATCTCAGGACCCAGAAAAACTTCAAAAAATTTCTCTGTTTGAGCCAAAACTCTTCACATCTGTAGTTGAAGGAACAACAGAATCAATTCATTCAGAGGAGAAAGCGGGAGATGGTTTTATTGGAAAATACACAACACCAAAAGAATTAACAGAGAAGTATATTACCTGTTCCATAGATATCAAACCACTAGTGCTTTATAAGTACATCAAAGTCCAAAAACTGACCAGAACTCTGATTTTCACTAATTCAATCAATGAGGCACATAGATTGTGCATTTTATTGAGGGAGTTATTCAAAGATAAGATGAAAATTGTAGAAATGAACTCACATTTACTTATCAAAAGCCGCAAGGAACTGATATCAGAGTTTTCAAAAGGAAATATTGATATGTAAGTACCACATTATGTTTAGTAAAAAAAAAATTTGTTTAAGTTGAACTGTTGATTTTTATTTTCTATTGAAAAGTAAAAATGCCTCTTGCCTGCGTCATTAAGTCTCAGAACTAATCAGTAGAAACACATTTTTTTTGCAAAACTACTTTATTCATCGACATAGTCACCTTCCCCAGGGGTACAATAATTTCAACGTTTATCTAAACTTACGATGCCCTTCTTTTAGAATAATTTGTCTTTGGCCTCAAAATAGTCTTCAGTTGAGGCTATATACACTTTTGAGTTTGATTCTTTCATCCTGTTTACATTTCAGCATAAGTAATTCATCATACTAAACAAATACTGAATTGTTTCAGCCGTTACTATTTGGTAGTTGATCATAATTAAAACAAATTGTAGAAATTACTATGTTTACTGCCAAAAAATATATATTACACATTTTCTTGTGACTCGAGTTTCGGGAAATGAACTATCCCATCATCAAACAACTGAAGACCTAACAGTGGTACAGTGGTATTTAAACAAAGGTGATAAAATTTATATTAAAAATAACACTCGGTTTATATTTCACAGTTTATTCAGAAATCTGACACGTGTTTCGGTATTTCAACCATCTTCAGAGGAGTACAAAAAGTAACTTTTTGTACTCCTCTGAAGATGGTTGAAATACCGAAACACGTGTCAGATTTCTGAATAAACTGTGAAATATAAACCGAGTGTTATTTTTAATATAAATATTATAATGTTTCACCTAGAACCAACCGCAAACTCAATTCTTCTTATTAAAGGTGATAAATATTTTGATTCAGATTCAGAACAGATTCTCGGTAACACCTAATAGTGGTACAGAGGTTTACAATCGGAACGTGATAAAAAACCAGGTTAAAAAAGGGGGGCCTTCTAACAGATATCGGAATATCGGCAATCGACGGAGCTATGTAACCCCAAAAATTATTTGAAATATTTAAATGGGTACCATCTGTTTAACAACCTTCTTTGTCGATTGCCGACATTCCGATATCTGTTAGAAGGCCCCTCTTTTTTAACCCGGTTTTTTATCATGTTCCGATTGTAAACCTCTGTACCACTATTACCGTTACTGTTACCCAGAATCTGTTGAAATATTCAAAATATTTATCACTTTTGTTTAAATACCACTGTACCACTGTTAGGTCTTCAGTTGTCTGATGATGGGATAGTTCAAACTCGAGTCACAAGAAAATGTGTAATATATATTTTTTTGTAATAAAACATAGTAATTTCTACAATTTGTTTTTATAGTAAACAAAATCCAATTCACATAATTGGCAATGATTATAATTATAGTTAACTATGAACCTTTGCAAGTGGTTCAGCTGCAGTTCTATCAAATTATTTAGAAAAACTGCGAACAAAATTAAAATTGCCAGTATGATTTCCAATCTCCTTAGGAGCGGAACCTGAAGAAGATAAACAAAGTAATAAATAAATTTTAAAAAAATTATGACAAAGATCCAAAGGAAACCTAGTAGTGTATTTATTACTGAATACCATCATTCTTTCTTTCTTCTGAATGTGAAATAAGAAGGACTTGAATATTCACAGTAACTTGAAATCTTATGGTTCTTGAAAACAAAAAGAAAATGTACCTTCTTGTCAAAATGTTTAATTATTTTCCACTCCTAGTGCACTGTTTTTGGTTGAATGCAGTAGTTAGTAATAGTCACTTTCTTCTGTTTTAATCTCCTCTGAATATGTTATTTGTTCCTCTTTAAATTCATTGTACCAACTGTTGTTATTGCCTGCTGTTATTTTGCTGAAGTGTTGATCATTGTTATATGTGAATATTGACACACTCAGTTTTCATTTGTAACATATTATCATTTGGTTTTAAGGGAGTGCATAAAATACTTTACAAACTTTGTGTAGTTTCTGTGGCGAACATAGAATACGTAGGATTTTTGAAAGTTCACTTCATTCTAGTGTTTGTCCAGATATCGGCATTCAGTTGGTATGGTAAGATATATTTTGTCAATTACTTTTATTTTTTAAATGTGAAGTAGTGCTGATGAGTTTCCGTTGTAATAATTCTTAATAGCCTTTTGAAGATGTTCTGCATGTTTTGGGAATTTTTTTGAAGGAACTCATTTTGGGCAAGTTGTTTTTGAAAATATTCTTGAGGTTATGTTCCGCATTTTTGGAAAGGAATTTGTTTTTAATAAAACAAGGAACGAAACAAATTTTGTCCCCTTCAAGTATTTATTTAGTAGATTTAATTGAAAATTTATATTTCTTTGAATTCTTTTATTCCCTTTGGGGATAACTGTTTAATTCTATATGTCTACTAAATTGACACAGTGTAGTATTCTTAGACATTTATTTTATTTTTTTTTAATTAAAATTTGTAGGAGCTTAACAGAATAAATCTGAATTGTTTCAGCCGTTACTATTTGGTAGTTGATCATAATTAAAACAAATTATGGAAATTACTATGTTTTACTACCAATAAAAATATATATTACACATTTTCTTGTGACTCGAGTTTCGGGAAATGAACTATCCCATCATCAGACAACTGAGACCTAACAGTGGTACAGAGGTATTTAAACAAAAGTGATAAATATTGTGAATATTTCAACAGATTCTCGGTAACACCTAATAGTGGTACAGAGGTTTACAAGCGGAACGTGATAAAAAACCGGGTTAAAAAAGGGGGGCCTTCTAACAGATATCGGAATGTCGGCATTCGCAAAGAAAGGTTGTTAAACAGGTACCCATTTAAATATCTCAAATAATTTTTGGGGTTCATAGCTTCGTACAGTCATTCATTATTTTTACGTTATTTTGTTGTACATCTCAAATATTTGGATTTACATAGCTCCATACAGTCATTCATTATTTTTTAAATTGTTTTTATTGTGAAGGAATTTAAAAATTTCAATAATCAAGTTTCTTTCCATTTGAATCTGCATGTAAAATTTTTCTTAAAAAAATTTTCTTTTGTCGAAAGGAATTACTGTTTTCTTAAGAAAAATTTTACATGTAGATTCAAATGAAAAGAAACTTGATTATTGAAATTTTCAAATTCGTTCACAATAAAAATAATTTAAAAAATAATGAATGACTGTATGGAGCTATGTAAATCCAAATATTTGAGATGTACAACAAAATAACGTAAAAGTAATGAATAACCGTACGGAGCTATGTAACCCCAAAAAATTATTTGAGATATTTGGGTACCATCTATTTAATAACCTTCTTTGTCGATTGCCGACATTCTGATATCTGTTAGAAGGCCCCTCTTTTTTAACCCGGTTTTTTATCACGTTCCGCTTGTAAACCTCTGTACCTCTATTAGGTGTTATCTAGAATCTATTGAAATATTCTAAATATTTATCACTTTTGTTTAAATACCTCTGTACCACTGTTAGGTCTTCAGTTGTCTGATGATGGGATAGTTCATTTCCCGAAACTCGAGTCACAAGAAAATGTGTAATATATATTTTTATTGGTAGTAAAATATAGTAATTTCTACAATTTGTTTTAATCAGAATAAATCTGTGATATTTAAAATTTTTTTTCTTATGATCTCATTCTTTTGGAAATGAGTTGAACAAACAGTTGTATCTTGTCGAGGGATTCAGTTTTTGTGGAGTATTGAAGAGACCCATTTAATTTTTAAATTAAGGTTTTATGTAAATTCAAGAATTAATACATACCCATTAGGTGAGTCATAATTCGATTTAGAACATCGAACCTTCTTTGTCGATTGCCGACATTCTGATATCTGTTAGAAGGCCCCTCTTTTTTAACCCGGTTTTTTATCACGTTCCGCTTGTAAACCTCTGTACCTCTATTAGGTGTTATCTAGAATCTATTGAAATATTCTAAATATTTATCACTTTTGTTTAAATACCTCTGTACCACTGTTAGGTCTTCAGTTGTCTGATGATGGGATAGTTCATTTCCCGAAACTCGAGTCACAAGAAAATGTGTAATATATATTTTTATTGGTAGTAAAACATAGTAATTTCTACAATTTGTTTTAATCAGAATAAATCTGTGATATTTAAAATTTTTTTTCTTATGATCTCATTCTTTTGGAAATGATTTGAACAAACAGTTGTATCTTGTCGAGGGATTCAGTTTTTGTGGAGTATTGAAGAGACCCATTTAATTTTTAAATTAAGGTTTTATGTAAATTCAAGAATTAATACATACCCATTAGGTGAGTCATAATTCGATTTAGAACATCGTTGAGGCATTTTAAATGTATTAAAATGATGGGACAGCAAGTAATTTTCTTACCATACCTAGACACGCTTATTCACCGAATTTCCTCTGAATTAATGAATAATACTGAAAAACCGATCATTTTTACACTCTAAAATCGAATTGGCATTTGTTTAACACCTCACAATAAACGATACACATGAAAATTCTTCTATTGTATAACATCTTATACACTTCTGTCGCAGCACATAGAACTTCCTGACCTTGTTGCCAGTTTTCTTGTATATTGCTTGTGTTTGAGAAGTCTATGTTACTGATTTACGTTTCATTCTTACCGGCGGACTTCATGAGCATATATATGCAGTTGAATTTATAGTTTTTGAAAAAGATATATACAAATGTTTCTCTAATAGTTTTGAGACGAAAAATGAAATACAGAAGTTCCATTAATTATTTTACACACTTTTAAATATTACCTTCAGAATCATGTTCCAACGTATCCTCCAAAATATTGAAAAGGCAGGTGTAATAAAATTCCTTTCATTATTTAAAAGGTTACTTTTATGTCTATTGATTTCATATATGTATTTCCCGTTAATTAAATTTCGGACCTTTTATAAACAAAATATCAATATCATTTGAAAAAGAATGATTATTATCTGGAAGGTGTTTTGAGTAATGAGTCAGTCTTATTTTTATCATAATTTTTTTATATTCAGATGAACGAATTTTAAAATTTCTACCTGTTCTACCCATATAAAACTTTGAACCATCCAAGTGAGTGACTATAGATTCCTGATAATTTAAGTTCTTGTTCTTAGTATTACTATTATTATTTTACTCAAGCATACAATAAGAAACTCTATTCTTGGAAGATAATATCAAAGTTGCCTTCAAGATGAATACTATGATTAGTAGTTTCATAAAATATAATAACAAAATGGATTAAATTCGTAAATAGAGGTTAATTCTTGATAGAAGGTATATAAAATTATTTACATATTTCAATATTAAAATAAATTAATATTAAATATAATAATATTAAAATATTTAAATAATTTTATATACCTTCTATCAAGAATTAACCTCTATTTATGTTATTTTATTCATAATATATAATTATTTGGTTTCCTTAACATTCTTTATACAGATAGTCCTTGTGCTATAACAGAGGCCGTTAAATTGTCTTTTAATCTTTTAGATCAAGGGTAAACCACCGATATATATTTTTATATATAGTGAACCGTTCTCATTACATTTAAAGATTTTTCAGTTCGACAGAAGTCTTTCTAAAAGATTGAGGGGTAAGTAAATATTTGTTGTTGATTGATGTTATATTTATTGAATATGAATTATTTGAAGACTGACAAAGCAAAGTCCTTCTTAAAACTTGTTTTTCAGTAATGTTTTACATATCTTGAGTTTTTTATATAAAGTACCTTAGTTAGATATCCAATAATATTGAATAGTCTAAGTAAGATAGTTTTATGATGAAATTCTTAAGATTATGTTAGATATTTTTGAAAGATATTGGTTTTCATAAGATTGATCAGCAGAAACAAAATTTTGTCTATTCAAAATATTTAATTTATAGGATTTTGGTTAATGATTTTTATTTATTGGATTTTGTTATACCATTCGGATGTCTTATAATGAATGTTTATTTTATATGTCAATTGATATAAGTGGTACTTATATGACATTATTTTAATTTATTTTCAGAAGTTATAATCATTAAATATAATTTTTTGGAATTAAATATGTAGAAGGCTAATATTTAAATATTTAAATAATGGATTAAATTCGATTATCATGAATCTATAAGCTTATTTGCTCAGACTGGTATGCTTGGTAGAAAAAATAGAAATATAAAAATTTATTTATCTGAACATTAAGAAAGTTTTGATGAAAATAAGATGAAACTGTCAGACCAAAGTCCTTCAGCATACAATTAATTCAGATTACATTTGGTTATATAAAAATAATTAAATTTTTGGAAGTTTTATAGTTTCTCAGTTTCTGTAGTAATGTGCAAGTTTGGAATTTTCTGTGTGGTTGTTCTACTGGTTCGTTGTGCATGAGATCACTTATATCTTCCAATTCATCCAGCCTCTGTATGAAAATCATACTCTTATCAAAATTTTAAGGCATTCGTTTGAATGTGATTCTGAGGGTAGAATACTTAAGAGATTATAAATGAATTAGTGGAAAATCTGTATATATATATATATATATTTTAAAACTGTTAGAGGAGTATATGTACATTTCTTTTTTGAAAACTATAAATTCAATACAAACTGCATATTTTTTACTCTGATGAAGTCAACCACAATGGAAGAAACATTCATCAATACCAATAAAATATAGTACCTGCTACAAGTAGAAACATCGGTTTTATTTATAATGCCAATTTTCCTCCCTAAAAGAGTTTAAGAAGAATTATCTGAGTATATTGGAGTTATCTGTATATGCATAATGAAAATATTTTATTTATTTCATGAAAAACTGTTTCAGCATTATATGTACAGATTCATTAGCAAGAGGAATAGATTTGCCGGAAGTTCAGTGTGTCATATCTTACACAGCACCCAAACACCTGAAAACCTATATACACAGAGCTGGAAGAACTGCAAGAGCGGGGTCACTTGGAATTGCTGTTACCCTGCTTCATACAACGCAAGTTGCCCGATTCAAATCTTTACTGGAACATGCCAAAAAAAATAATGTTGAGGAGGTATGTATTGACATTTTTTATTTAAATTAAAATTCATTTATTAGCAATCAGACTATATACATTATATATATTTGCATCTTTACCTGGTTTAGGTAAAAGTAAAATCTCGGCTGCTTTCAGTTGTTCTGGCAAATTTCACTTTTAGTATGTCTTTGAATATATAAGTAATTATCAACAATCCTTTCTTTGGTAATTTTTGTTATTATTGTATCATTTCCTGCAGTTTTTATAATATTGCAGTATTTTATTTGGTTTGTTTTTGCTTCATAATGACTTTCCTTATAGGTATGTTACTTGCAGAAATTTCTAGCTGTTCTTTTTCCAGATCATTGTCAGTTATGTCATTATTTCTGAAACATTGAGTATTCTCTTCATTTCTTTGGTCTTTGGAGTAGCTTATTCAATAGCTTGTTTGAGAATTCTTTTCAAATCGTTCATGCTTCATTCACTTCTTCTGTAAACAGTAGGTTGATATTGATGTTTATCAGTTCCTCGACTATATTCATATATTTATCCCAGCTTGTCTTTCGATTATGCAGTTTAGGAGTAGGTTTTTGTATATTACAACACTACTTATTGCTGCTATGATAGGAGAGTGGTCGGAAGACGGATCATAATTGGGAAAATATCCATATAAATGGTAGATACGCCATTTGTGTTGTGGATGTTGTATTATTATTATTTATGGCGAGCGGGCGTCTGTCCACCCTACCACTGCGTCCGCACGGACTATTGTGGTTCACCCCTAATTTATATCTCCCTGACAAGATCCAGTTTTTGGATAAAACCGATAATCTTGTTCAGGGGTAATTTTTTCAATTCGCTGTGGGCTATAAAAGCCTGGCCAAAGACCTCGAATCTGATGCGACTCACCGCTGGGCGCTCTGAGACGATGTGCATGGCTGTTTCAGTGTCCTCAAGAAACAGCCTGCATTCATCGTCTTCAGCCAGACCGATTTTGTGCAAATGCTGCTTTCAGTCTGCAGTGACCTGTCATAATTCCAACAAGTGTTCTTAGTTTGGCCCTATCCAGACCTAGCGCTAGGTTCGCCATCTTTTTGTTCGAAGCTGTTCCAAGGAACAACTTTGAATGTTTCAGGCCAGAATGGCTCCGCCAGAAGGACTCTAGCCTTGAGTTCATTCTGCCTGTTATCGCCTCGTTAGCCACTTCATGTGGTATTCCCAGGAATGGTTCCGGTCCTACCAGAGGCAGCGCAGCTCCAGCAAATGCCAGCCGATCCGCCTCCTCGTTACCCAAATAGTTTGGGTGGCTCGGTATCCAAACCAGAGTGACTCCGTTATACATACCGAGCCTGTATTTAGATGTAAAATAACGACGCAAAGGCTAATGCAAAATTTTGTAAGAATTGTATAAGTAGAAGATTAAAAAAATATATTTTGTGAGCAGCATTAAGCGTTACCGGAACCATGGTAAGGGTCCCCCGATCGAGTTTAAATTCAACTTTTAAAGGTAAAATAATAAATCTAATGGAAAATTTTGCGAGGATCGTGGGTGATATGAACAAGCGTGCAAAAGCTACTTACTTTACGCTTGTGCTTTTCGCCATTTTTATGATACAAGAATAACTGATATTTTTTTCCTATTAGGTAATGTGAATGATAAAGAATTTTTTTTTAGCTTAATCTACCAACAGATGATCTGGAATCATTAGGAAAAACTTATAAAATAGCACTACAGGAATTGAAAAGAATTCTTACTAAGGAAGGAGTGGAGAATTTGAAAAAAATAAAAAGTACTAAACAACTTAAACCTAAGTTCAAAAGGAAAGAGACCAATTCTAACATTTCAAATTGATTAAGAATCATTGTTGCTTTTTATAGTCTTCTAATAAAGGTATGTTTAAATAATTAATATCCCAGAAATGACCTTGTAGATAGATTATGAAATACAATTTAAACTCAAAACTCTAAAAGTAATGTTATTCTTTTGTTTCTTACTTCTATTCTAAATTTCAGAAAGACGATGTTATGTCAAGAGTTGACTGTTAGTCAGAGTTTTAAAGCAAGGAAACGAGTCTAAATATTTTACATATTTATTTCCAAAGGAGATTCAGCAAACGTAACAATTTCAGTACTCTCACGACTTAAAATTTATAAAACGCATTGTAACTGGTGATGAGAGATGGGTGTACTCAAATTACCACATCGAGGCACCTGTTTTCAATTGTGAGAACACAAAAGATATCAATTCCTGAAAATTTCTTTAAAAATGTTTGTATGGTTGGATTATTTGCTGGCCTTGTATATTATAATATTATATCTGAAGTGATACAATAAATTTAGATGAACAATACATCATTTGCGTTTCATTGACTGATTTTTTGTATACATTCTGTCAAGAAAGTACCGGGAATTATCGATTTAAATCTGGCGGGGCAATGAGGCAGGTAAAAATTGACTGACTTTCTCGCCAAAAACTCAACAAACGTGCTTCAGCAACCACCGTATTCGCCGGATTTGGCTCCCTGCGACTTTTTCCTCTTCCCAAAACTAAAATTGCCCCTTCGTGGCACCCGTTTTGAGTCGATTGAAGCCATAAAACAAAATTCGGCGCGAGAGCTAAAGTCCATCCCGGAAAGCGCCTATAAAAAATGTTTCGATAATTGGAAGTGCCATTGGCATAGATGTATTGGAGCAAATGGAGCCTATTTTGAAGGCGACTCAATAAATTTTGACGATTAAATGTAAAAATGTTGTTTTAATTGAAAATTTCCGGTACTTTCTTGACAGAGTAGTATATATATATTATATATTGATTGATATATATATATATATATATATTGATATTGATCAATATATATATATATATATTGATTGATATATATATATATATATTGATTGTGAGTGCATGAGTGCAGGTCGCGTTGCTTATTGTTGTGTTAAATCGGATGTTCAGAAGGTAGAAATTTGCAGAAAATTTGTGAGTCGAGATATCGTTGCTTACAGGATTCACGTGAGCCCAATTTTCTTAAGTTGAATTTCACTGAAATAGACTTGAGTGCAGCTGAAATTGTTTGTAGTTCGTAAACAAATAAATTCTAAACCATAAAAGTTGCACGTGTACACATATTGTCGGCTGAAAATTAATATCTTTTCTTTTGATTATCATTATTTTATTATCGGCTGCTTGTTCATGTGTGAGAGTTGCGGTCACGGTTGTTTTCCTGTATGCGTATTGTGAAAACTATCGCTTGTTAAATTGTTCACATCCTGATTCTTCTTAACCCGATCAATTTTCCGATCAATCCGTGGCCCTCCATATTCATCGAGAAGCCTTCATTACTGGCCCATTGGAGTGAAGAGCGTAGAACCCTTTCCTATCCTCATATTTTCCGTTCATTACTGAGCAATGTCCGAGTCTGAGATCACTCTAAAGAGTCTGCATGATGAAATATTAAAAAGTAGAGATGAATTGAAGCGTGGAATGCAAGCGGTTGAGGCGAATATCATATTAGAAGTAGAGACTCTCAGAAAAAAGATTTCAATTTTGGAAGAGGAAAACGCTGATCTCAGGGGGGCTGTTTAAATTTTGGAGGGTAGAGTGAGGAAGAATAACCTTGTAATATATGGCCTTAACTCAGACGTACCAGAGACACTGAGTGCAAACTCTATCTGCCACGAAATAAATAAACTGTTGGGGCTCAAACTCGTTGAATCAGATATCAATGATGTTTACCACCTAGGAAGATCGAAAAACAGCCCAATTAAAGTTGAGTTCTTATCATACCGGATAAAAAGGGAAATATTTCAAAATCTGCGAATGCTTAAGGGAAAAGAAGTATACTTCGCTCACGATTTGACGAAACATCAGCGTGAGGAGTACAATCAGCTTCGGGGTTATCTTTCTAATCTGAGGGACCAAAATATATCAAATTGTCAGATTAGAGGAAATAGACTGTATATAGAAAACACAGCTTATACTCTGGAAGAACTCAGCGAACTACAAGAGGTTCCTTTTAAACGCACAAATAGCGCTCCACCCACTCCCAACGTTGAAGAATATCAGGAGCGGACACAGAAAACTCCAAACGAACAGCGTGCACTCCAGCAGGATAGCCAACTGGTTTCAAAATCTGTCCAGGGCAAGAATAAGGCAGTATTGAGAGCAGCTGCAGGACCGACAGATAAGGGTCGACAAGAGTCCTTCTCAGCGGGGACTTCGGAGACTCAACTGCGAGGTTCTTTACCATATATCGCTAGGGAGAAGATGAAGACGCGCTCGAAAAAATAAATAAAAGCGTACTCTTATTGTTGTTTCTTTTCTTGTTTCTTTTTTTTTCTTGTTGGGTTGTCGTCACACTGTGTGTTGGTCCACTGTTTCCTCATTGTTTTCTTTTTGTTGTTGTTTTGAATTTCACTAATTGGATGGATCCTAGTATAAGAGATGTCCATTTTTCGCCTACAGCTACAGTTGAGTGTCTTGATGTTGATCAATACAGGTGGTCTCAGCGCTCGGGTAAAGTTACCTTCAAAATACTGCATCAGAACATTAGGAGTCTCCATAAGAATTTTGATGAATTGATGATACTCCTCAGGAAACTTGATACTCTGCCAGATTGCTTGATTTTAACAGAAACCTTCAATTTGTTAGATGAAGAGAGCTTTGGTATTGCGGGGTATGATATGGTTTATAATCAGGGCGAGATAAATAAGAACGATGGAGTAATTGTTTATTTGAAGACATGTTACACCTTCCAGCACGATATTGTACATATTAAACCAGTGAAGGTACTTGAGGTCACGATCACTCTTCCACAAGGTAGGAAATTACTCGTCACTGGTGTTTATGGACCTCCATCAACAGATGTTGATGATTTCATTGTGTCACTCGAGAAATATCTGAAACAGAAAAAGTCCGCAGTGGTTGAAAGTCATGTAATCGTGGGAGATTTAAATATCAATATTTTGAATGAATCTAATGAAATAGTATCAAATGATATGAACGTCATGAGTGAATACGATTATAGGTCTATGATAAACAAGGAAACACGAAACAGATCTTGCTTAATCATATATTTCTGAGAAGTGGGTCTCCGGATGACGAGTCTTTGGTTTGGGCGGCAACAGTGCAGACATACATAACAGACCATCGTGCTACAGCCATAAACCTCCCCATGAAAAGAGGGGGGAAAAACCATAGGAAGCAGAGATACCATTGTATTATAGACTATGATACTCTCAAATCTGAGATGTCGAAGTTTGAATGGGGGTGTCTGTACTCGTTGGGGACCGCTCAGTTGAAGACAACGTATTTTCTTCAGACGATAATGGACATGGTAGAGAGGAATACTAGGAGGATTAAGATGGGGAGGAGGAATACGGGGAGAAGGGACTGGATAACTGCGGGTGTTGTTGAATCTGTAAATCATAAAAACGAGCTCTATAAGAAATACATTAGAGAACCAGACAAATATAGAGAGGAATTTGTCAGATATCGAAACCACCTAAACCGAATAATTAGGGCAGCCAAGTGCAGCTATTACAGCGAGAAGATAGAGAAGAATGGGGGTAGCTCAAGGAATTTATGGAGTATACTAAAGGAGAAATATAAGTGTGGAAACCAGGTCGGAGTGAAGGGGATTCGAGGAGGAGATGGTTCGAGAACAGAGGATGAAAGGGAGGTTGCTGATATCTTTAATGGCTATTTTATAAATGCTGCATCGGACCTTGCAAGTAACCTAACTGTTGCAGACACAAAACCATTCAAGCCGGGAAAAATTCAGCATTCTTTTTTTCTTAACCCAACGACCCCAGCAGAAGTTGAGCCAACGATTAATAACTTAAAGAGGAATAAATCTCCGGGATACGATGGCATTACAGGTGAAACCTTGGGGAAAATTAAAGACGAAATATCTGTCCCGTTGGCGCATATACTAAATGATGTGTTGCAGTCTGGTTGTTGTCCCAAGGAATTTAAATTATCAATTGTGAGACCAATATATAAGAAGGGAACAGGGGAATCACCTTCAAATTATAGGCCTATATCGCTGATTACCTCTTTTGCCAAGGTATTTGAGAAGATTGTCGGAACGAGGTTGAACAGCTACCTGGAAAAATATGAGATCATATCACATAATCAGTTTGGCTTTCGTGAGGGGAAGTCTGCGACGGATGCTGTATCGTACCTGTCTGATATGGTGTATAGGATCTTGGACGCTGATGAGGCGGCAGTGTGTGTGTTCTTGGACCTCTCAAAGGCATTTGACACGGTAAATCATAATGAGATGCTGAATGTCTTGGAAAATATTGGAGTGCGTGGAATACCCCTTCAACTATTTAGTACGTATTTAAAAAATAGGTCACAGAGGGTGCAGGTTGGTGAAGTGTTGAGTGATGTGTTGGAAATACAGTGTGGGGTGCCTCAAGGCACGTTACTGGGACCTGTTTTATTCACGTTGTATATAAATGACATACTAGGTATTAATTGTATGGGAAAGATAATCTGTTTCGCAGATGATATAGCCATTCTCTATAAGGACTTGAAATGGAGTAGTTTAAAGGTGCTAGTCGAGAAAGACATGAAAAATGTTTTGAATGCTATTAAATGCAGATACTTGACAGTAAATGAAGAAAAAACTAAATACTTACCTTTTTCACTTTGCGCAAGTGGGCTACCACGTTTTGATGATCTATTGATATGTGACGGAGAAACAACATTCAGAATTGGCCAAGTGAGTTCCATTAGGTACTTAGGTATACATATCGACCGGCATCTCCGGTGGGATGTTCACTGCCGTAATGTAATAAATACACTGCGACGATTTCTCCATCGATTTCGCTCTCTTAACCAAATATTGGGATTCAAGCAGATGAAAATATTATACCATGCACTCGTAGAATCCCGGCTTCAATATGGTATTCTGGCCTGGGGTGGCCTGTATGATACACATCTAAAAGGATTACAGGTTCTACAGAATTACTTCTTGAGAATCATGCTACGTAGGGAGAGATTGTATCCAACAGATAATCTTTTTTTGGAAGCAAAAGTTCTTGATATGAGAGGGATGTACTTCCACACCCTACTTATGCAAAACTTTAAAAATCGAAATTCGATGGAGTACCTCAATCACGGATATAATACTCGTAGAACAGAAAAGCCGAAAGTACAGACCCATAGAACTAAGAAGACTGTAGGACAACGTACATATACTTACATCATGCCACGTATTTTCAACTTGCTGGAGGGTGAACTGAGAACTAAATTTTATTCACTAAACTCCTGCAAATTATTCAGCAAGTATATTAAAAACTATTTGGTACAAATTGGTGGAGCTAAAGTAGCAGACATGATCAATCAGAGATAGCGATGTCCAACGTCTAAAGTCGTACCTTGCTCATAAAACTGCTCCAATGCCATGGTCACAAAACAGATGCATATATTGAGAAGAGATTTATCCTCCGTGCAACCTTCGGTTTTTGGAGGAAATCTATGTTTATTCAGCAACAGTCTTTTTTTTGTGTTGTATTGGCTTATTATTTTGTTCAGTTTTCCAGTATGTACATTACTTTTTTGTCAAAAGCTATCAATGTAAACTTAATTGTGAATAAACCATATTATTATATATATATATATTATATAAATATATTAAGAAAAAGACTCACCGCTGTATATAAGTTAACTCGTTAGAGCATAACAAGAGCAAAATCAATTAAATAATATCCATTCTGACAGAAATATTAATAATTCAATTCATGAAAATACTCACAAGCTCATTTTATGAAGAAAAAGCATATTCAGGATACATAACGACTAGTCAAATGAAAATTCTTTGAACAGTAATCAAAAAACAGAAATCTTGTTGACAGTATATAAATAGAATTCACAGGGAGATTTCAATTCACAATTATCCCATGTAAAAACAGCCAAAGTTGCAATAAATAGAAGTAATTTGAATTTAGATATCCAATTTGAAATTGATGAAGAATTTGTTGAAAAGATTTGTTATTATAATGAATCGCATATAAACTTTAGTGAAATTATTGACAAAGAATAAGCTAAATTAAATATAACTCACCAGAATTATGTAAATAGGACAAATTTGATCAAAAATCAATTAATTCAATGAAAGATAGCATCTACGTCAGATATTTTGAAATTATTAATGTAAGAGATATACTTCAAAATGTTTAGGCATCAATAGAATTGTAATAGCATCTAAGCTAAAGAAATTTAATCAATTTCATAAGTAATTTTAAATAATAAGTTATAAGCATTAGAAGTTAAATTTTGACACTTGAAATACTGTACGGATGAGAAGCAAGACTTTCACTGTTCAGTTTAACATGAAACATACATCAAAATGTAGTTTAAAAAATAAGCTAATTTTCAACAGTAATTTCAAACCAAGAAATATTGTAAATTTTGTAAAATCATCAAAAGCATCATTTTTCAATAATTTTGACAGAAGCTAGTAAGCTTTGAAATTCAATTTTTCTTGAAAACTATAAATAGGGCAGACACAGAAAAAGTCGGCAGTTTCCAATTAAATGCAGAGTAGAATCCTTGTCGGTCCATAATTAAAAAAGTTCCAAACAGTATCATCATATAAAAAAAAAAGATTATTTGGTTATTGTGAATGGAAATTGAATCCAGAACATACATTACCTGAATGTGAATGGAAAAATCCCATATAGAAACCAAGTTTCAAACGAATTGGATATACTGAAGAATATCAATAAAGTAGCCTGTGAATTTCAGAACGTTCTAGAAGTGTTGTTTCCAACGGAACCAGTATTATTCCTGAAACGAAGAAGGGACAATAAAAAGGAACAATCATAAATTGATGAACAAACTTACCAAAGGTAGTAAAAATTCAATCCTGGTAATCTTTCCAGAAAGAAATTTAGAAATAACAATCATTGTTTACATTAGAATTACGTTAGGATATTTAGATAGGGTTAGGTTAACATAGAATTAGAATTTATCATTATAAAATAAAACACTTGTTTACATTTTCTACTTTATTTTTGGTATTGACGTACGTTTCGTCTTTGCTAGAAAGACTTCATCAGAATACGAAGTAACAGTTGTTGTACAATGAATTTATAAGATTTTTTACAGAAGGTGTACATGTGTTTTTAATTGTTCGTCGGGTTGGTTTTCTCAAAGAATATTCCCTTCAGAATCGTGTTCACTCGATCCCTTGTAAATATTGAATAGAGGGGTGTAATAAAAATCTATTTGTTCATTTACTAGGTTATTGCTGTTTTTATGTTTATTTATTTCGTAAATTTCCCATAAGTTCAATTTTAGACCTCTATTTTCAACATGTAGAATTTCTATTTCTTTTGTGAAAGAATGGTTATTTTCAAGAAGGTGTTTAGCATAATGTGAATCTTTTTTATTTTTATCGAAACTTCTTTTATGTTCGGTTAGGCGTGTACCGAAATTTCTACCTGTTCTACCAATATAAATCTTTGGGCAATCTGGGCAAGTGAGTTTGTATACACCTGATAATTGAAGTTTATCCATACTGTTTTTATTGTTTTTGATGTATTTCAAAAAATACATCCTTTATTGGTGTATTTCAAAAAATACATCCTTTATTGGTATAGGTATGTGGATGATATAATTGCATGTTTCGTAGGTACTAACAGACAAATATCAACATTTGAGAATTTTATAAATAATCTCCACCCAAAAATAGTTTTCACTTCAGAAATAGAACATAATGAATCCATCAACTTTCTTGACCTCACGATAACTAGAGAAAACAATAAACATAACTTCGCAATTTATCATAAACCATCACAAACAGATACCATTATACACCGTAATTCTTTTCATCCATTCCAACACAAACTAGCAGCTCTCCATAGTATGATATACCGTTTATTGAACATTCCACTAAACCAAGTCAATTTCCAAAAAGAAAAATGTATAATTAAACAAATAGCTTACAACAATGGATATAATACATCTCTAATAGATAATTTAATTAACCAACGTATACACAAAAACACAATAAAAGAAATTTATCCAGTAACATCTGATCTATCTGAACACAAATACGTTAGCCTCACATATCTCGGAAACATTAGTATTCAACTAAAAAACCTACTCAAAAAAGAAAATATTAAAGTCTCTTTCAAGACAAACAATCCTATTAGCAAATACATCAAAAACAATAAAAACAGTATGGATAAACTTCAATTATCAGGTGTATACAAACTCACTTGCCCAGATTGCCCAAAGATTTATATTGGTAGAACAGGTAGAAATTTCGGTACACGCCTAACCGAACATAAAAGAAGTTTCGATAAAAATAAAAAAGATTCACATTATGCTAAACACCTTCTTGAAAATAACCATTCTTTCACAAAAGAAATAGAAATTCTACATGTTGAAAATAGAGGTCTAAAATTGAACTTATGGGAAATTTACGAAATAAATAAACATAAAAACAGCAATAACCTAGTAAATGAACAAATAGATTTTTATTACACCCCTCTATTCAATATTTACAAGGGATCGAGTGAACACGATTCTGAAGGGAATATTCTTTGAGAAAACCAACCCGACCAACAATTAAAAACACATGTACACCTTCTGTAAAAAATCTTATAAATTCATTGTACAACAACTGTTACTTCGTATTCTGATGAAGTCTTTCTAGCAAAGACGAAACGTACGTCAATACCAAAAATAAAGTAGAAAATGTAAACAAGTGTTTTATTTTATAATGACAATTACAACTGATTTCTACCAAGCAACGGCCCAATCTATCATAAATTAGAATTTAGGTTATTAATCACTGATTATAATATTTTAAATTACTTTCATATAATATAATTTAAAAATTCAACCTTCTAAAAATTCAAATTGTACCCTCCCTAAAAGACCAAATCAAATTTGATAATATTTAAATTTCAATTATTCAAAATTATAATCATATGAGTCATATGAATTGTAACTAATCAAAGTAAGAAAATTTCTCGCTCACTCAAAGTAAAGTGTCACTATCACAAAATATAAAAAAAGAGCACTATACTTGGAATGTCACTATCACGAAGGATCACCAAGGTAAAGAAAGTTCTCACGCACTCATATATCGTAACACAATATCTTCTTCTTCTTTATCCTTTACTATATGCTGGGTATCTATGACCATCTACACAGGAGTTTTCTTGTTTGTAAAGTTAAATCTTTGTATAGATATTGCATTTTGTGGAGAGTATACTTCACTAACGTGCTTTGTTAGGATTGTGGGAAGGAACATTGGGTGGACATTGATAAAGAAATTAGACATCACACTAGGATGTTAGTACACCACATATACATCGTCGTCACATACACTTTCCTACGGGCTACGGGACAAACCACACATTCTCATTTGAATAATTATCAAAGTCAATTTGAATTACTTCTCAGAGTTTAATTCCTGAAACAGATAGAAAGTTTACTATGATTTTGATCACTTGAATTTCACTCATAAACAGGACTTCCGAAAAATTTATTGGGAATGACAACCTATTTGCCAATAAACGGGTCAGGTCGGTGTGTAAATTAGCAATATTTTGTTCATTGTTGATACAATCATGGAATATATGAAAAATATCTCCCTTCTCTCCACAGTTACATAAGGGTGACTGATACACTCCTATCTTATGAAGATGAGCGGGGCTACTGCAATGAGAAGATCGCAATCTGATAATAGTAGACATATATATTCTAGGTAAAGAGATTGTGTTGAACCATGGACTGATAGGTAATTTCCTATTAAGGAATTCTACATATATTTTTCCCTTTTGAAGACCCATTCTCAACCACTGATCTTTCCATCTTTCCCAAATTACTCTTCGGAATTTAGGCCAAAATTATATACTTTAAGGCTAGCCAGATTCTTCTGAGACCAAGAGGAAGTTCGCATGATTCCGCCAAAATTACGTTGGTTGGAGTTGATCTCATCACCCCCAACACAGATCTTAAAGCCGAGAATTGAGTGGTATCAAGTTTTTTTAATACTTTCTTGGAGCATCTCCCCAGAAAAATACCGCCGAAATCTAGATGAGAACGTACAATGGAATTGTATAGAATCATCAAGGTTGATGGATGAGAGCCCCACCAAGTTCTGCACAATGATCTTATTATGTTGATCCCCTGAAAGGCTTTAGTACACATATTGTCGATGTGTTCTGTCCATTTCAAGTTTCGCTGTACAGTAACACCCAAGTACCTGACCGAATCTACCCATCGAATGTCATTATTAAAAAGTTTTAATGAAGGGAGATTAGTCCACTGTTTAGACCTGTGGCAGCACATTGCCTTGGATTTTTCTGAGGATATCTGCAGTCCCTTTTTCTGAGACCATAGTTCTAGCTGAGTTAACGCGGAGGACATCAGGTTGAAGGCTGTTATAAAATTGGGAGCTGATACTAACAATGTCATGTCATCTGCATATTTGAGTACTTTAACTCCATTACCTCTTATGAATGAACCGATATCTTTTACATATATGTTAAATAATACTGGACTGTAAGGAGATCCCTGTTCCAGCCCAAGACTTGCCTGGCTTGGACCTAAGAGTACTCTAGTAAGGGGGTCAATTATGAAGATTGATCTATTTAACGTTAGAGACTCCAATATTTGTATAATTCCCTCGGGAATCCCCTCCCTTACTAACAGTTCCCTCAATATGTGGAAATTGACCGAATCATATGCGTGTTTAATGTCCAGGAACACAGCTAAGGTTACCTCTTTTTTGGCAAAGGATGTGTAAATGAATGATGTTAGATAAGTGATTGCGTCCTCTACTGACTTACCCTTTCTAAAGCCAAATTGAAGTTCCTCTTTTGAGGAGTTTTTTATATAAATTCTCTCGAGTCTAGTGGACAGAATAGAACCTAAGATTTTAATCAGACAGGAGCTCAAGGCAATTGGTCTGTAACTTCGAGAGTCATTGGGGGGTTTGCCCGGTTTACATATTGGAACTATAACCGTTTCTTTGAGGGAAGGGGGAATGTTCGGAGAGTGGATATTTGAATTAACTATATCAAGTAAGATAATTTTTGCGTTCAGGGGTAGATTCTTTAGCATACTATAGGTGATTCCGTCTTTACCCGGAGCTGAGTCTCCTTTCTGTTCAAGCACACAAAGGAGTTCATCCAATGATATGTCAGGAAAGGAGGACGTCTCTACTGAAACTTGGGGTAAGGCAGTGGGAGCTGGCAAGGGAGAACAAAGCCGATTCAAAATTTCTCTTCCGCATGTTACTGATGGGAACTGAGAGGAGCTAGAACTGACACCGAATTTAAATCTCTTAATGTCTTTCCACAATTGCGCACCATTCTTATGTGGGAGGTTTTCACAGAAGGTCCTGAAAGATGACTTTTTGGCTTGTTTAATTTTGCGTTTGGCACTCGATTGAGACCTCTTCGCGAGCAGAAAAGATTCTATTGATGGGTTGGACAAATAATTCGCGAATGCCGCCGATCTTTCCTTTACCGCTTGGGTTAGAGTATCATCCCACCAACATATTGAGTACTTTGATCCCAAACCAGTAGTTTTGATCTTTTTTCGAGGAATTGATTCATCTGCCGCGGATATTACCATCTGTTGGAATGACTCGAAATTAGGGGGAGAATGGCTTGTAATTGAGCCTTCAATCTTATCTTGAAATGATTCCCAGTTCGCTTTTTTGATATTGTATTTGAATGAAAAGTATCGATTCGAATTGGGAGATGAGCAGGGTATGTTGATGTTTTCTATGATTATTGGATAATGATCACTATTACCTGGGTCTGTTTTGACTGACCACGTAAGAGCAAGTTTGATATCTTTTGAGCAGATAGAAAGATCGGGAGCACTCACACCATCCACACATGAAGAAACTCTAGTGCCTGAGCCATCGTTTAACAAACATATATCATTCTCCAGGAGAACCTTTTGAAGGGTCAATCCATTTGAATTTGACGTAGTGGATCCCCAGATGGGATTCTGGGCGTTTAGATCGCCACAAATTAGAAAGGGAGGAAGGAGGTTCAGCCTCCCATATTTTTTTGGTGAGACGTGTTTGCGGGGGACAGTAAATATTTACTATAGAGTATTTGGCAATTCTTACCGCTTGGATTTGTAGTTCTTCGGGGATGGTTAGGTTGGAAAAGGACAGCGGATAGTGCTTAATGCCATTCCTTATGAGCGTTGCTATTCCACCTCCCCTTGAGGGTCGGTCGTCACGGATAATTGAGAAACCTGACAGACGAAAAGAGCTGTCTGGGGTTAGCCATATTTCCGAAAGAAGGACAACAGATGGATTGTCCTCGTCTATTCTTATTTTTAAATTTTCAATATTGGATCTGAGGGATCTTATATTCCATTGTAGAATACTGTTCATTAATTGGGGAGAATGATTACTGAGACTAAGAAAAATAAAGTAAAATTTGGAATTTAGGTTTTGGAATAGACGAAGTACGACAAATAGTATAAGAATTAGTTAATGTGAATTAGAATCTGCTATAGTAGAATTGGTTTTATGTAGTATAGAATTTATTGAGGTTATAACCTCATTTAGATTTTTAATTAATTCAATATAGTTGCCTGACGAAAGACTCTGAACTATCATTTTCTGTATCTGTTCCGCTTGTGGGAGTTCTGGAGAAAGGGGTAAATAATTTAATGAAGGGGGTGAAGAATTTCTGATGATGGGGAGCTTCGGATCCGAGCTGTAGGAGATAAGCTGTTGTTGATGAGCAATTCTATCATAACCAGGAGGTGATGGGAGTCTCCTCTTTTTAGTAATTTCTGAATATTGGGTTTTGTTTTTTGGATCATCAAGGAGGGATCTCCGATTATGAACTGATATTATGTTCGCCTGCTTTGGTGAATTTAAAGGAGGAGAGGATTGCAGATGGGGAAATTCCTGTGGGGATCTTGAAGGGCTGGGAGTTGATGTTGAGTTAAGGGAGGTTGAGGGGCCGTAGGTTTTGGGCATTAATTTTACTGCGTCAAAGTAGGAAATGTTTTCGCAGGCTATTATATTATTTATTTGTTTTTGTCTTGAGAATTCTGGACAGTTGCGATCAGTTGATGCGTGTTTTCCCTCACAAAAAACACATTTATTAAGTTCTGGAGATTGATTAGAACACTCCTCTTCGTTGTGCTCTTCGCCGCAATTTCTGCACCTTTTCTTTCCGTTACAATTAGATAATGTGTGACCGTATCTTAAGCAGTTATAACATTGGATGACTGGTCCAACATAAAGTGATATACGCCTAATACATCCCCAGATAGAAATGAATTCAGGGAGATTTTTTCCTTCAAATGTTAGAACCCATGTATTAGAGGGAACATATTTAATGCCCTCGTCGGTTTTTGTTCTTCTATTGAGTTTTTTGGCGGAAATTATTTTAATTCGGGAGTCAGCGTAATTTAATACATCTTCAACTGTTATTTCATCACCTATATTTTTTATAACTCCTCTACAAGTTACCATTCTTGATGGTATGTAGACGTCTATGTTCTGATCAGTTGAGAATGGGTTGTTGGTTAAGAAAGAATTTGCGCTGGGAGCACTAGAGAATTCTAGGCTGATTCTGTTTTTACCTTTTTTTGAAATATTCTTTATTCCGGATGTACCTTCTTTTACTAACTTTTTTCCCAGATTCATTGGATGAATATTTCCAATATGATTATTAAATTTTGATTCGATAATAATAATATAGGGACCTACTGAAGAGATTGGATATTTAAATTTAGTTTTAGTAGCCTGAGGCCTGTGTGAGATTTGTGATAATTTAGATTTTTCTTGTACATCAATTAATTTTTGAGATAAGGAATTTGCCTCATTTATTATTTCAATATCTTCACTAAATTGTGCTTTTATTAATTCTATTTCTCTGGAGAGAAGAGATATATTTGCAGGTGAATATTGAGATTCATCATCGTCAGATCTGTTTTGAATTTTGGAGAAAATTCGTTTACAAGTTGGAGTTAAATGGTTGTAGATAGAGATATCTGAGTGAATGGACGAGGAACCATCAGGTTCCTCGTCAATTTGCCAGTCCATCCCTCTACTGATAACAGTAGGGGAGGAGACTGCCCTTCTTCAATGTAACTATAAAAGGATTTCCAAATAGACTTGACTGTACAACGAATAACTTACCCCTAACAGTCACTAGTACATACCCTAGTTAGTTAGAAAAAAGGAACGAACTAAATATTAATTATTATAATAATAACAAAAATAAAAATAAACTTCTAATCCTGGATACACGAAACCTCCGTTAGATCAAGGAAATATAAGAAATTCAAGGAAAATCGGAAAGACGTATAGCACGTGAAACGGTTAACCTCTCGTCTTATTTCCGTAACACAATATCGTAATACTTTTTTCTGTGTTCTGAAGTGCGACAGGATGGATTGATATATTAGTTGGTTGTCAAATCTAATGTCAAATATTATGGTTGCCTTCAGAAATTTAATTTGTGACAAAACTTAATTTTTTTTAATCTAAAAGAAAATAATCTGATAGATTAACAACTGAAGTTAGATGAAATGAAAGCAATAATTGTTTAATTCATACTTTTATTGAGTAACTGATGACGCGTTCGTTACATTATAACTTCTTCAGATCATACAGACTACTGATTTCTAAACAAACTGTCTTGCCTTTCAATACATTTATCAACTTATTATCAAGTATTTGAACAAAAGAGGAGAATTTTTGAAATTACAAAACTATTACTTTATCATTTAAATGTAATTGATAACTTATTATAAGATGTTTCTTATCTCATCAATTACCAACTAAAGTAATTAGTTCTTTTTTTAAAGAAAGTTATCGTCCTTGAGACCAGCCCGTCAGACAGAATTGAATTCGACCACGAATTCTTTATCAGTATGTCCAACTCAGACGTTTGAAGCCAGTCTCGGCGCAAAATTATAGAATTACAGGTATTTGGACGAATCGACAACGGGTTTTGTTCTTAGAAAAAGAGAGCAAAAAATATTGAAATCGATTCAGAGAGAGTTTTGAATATGAGGATATGGAAAAACGTATTAAGAAATAGATTAGATTAAACTGTATGATGAAATTCTAAAAAAATATCAATATATTCACGAGAAATTCAACTGATCAATAATTCACAATAATGAACCAACAAAAATCGCTTACCGTATGACTTATCCGAAGCAACATAATATCAGCGAACCATGTAAAAATCCCCTTCATGCTTGCAATCGTTCGGTGTAATATTATACGGTTATAAGACATATATTCCATTTAGAATAAAGTGGAAGCACTATACCGGACTTGCGCGAACCACGCTGTATATTTGAATTTATATTTAAAATGCCCACTATTAAATTTAAAAATTGACATGTCCCTTTACTTTTTATAATGTTCTAACATAGGACAAATCATTTTATTCCAAGTGGTTTCCACAGTGTATAATAAACATATGTTTCTTACTTTGAGCTTGGGAGTTACTCCGGTAGTTCGGTGTACAAAACAATGGCGTTGATGCGTTCTCTTTGGATGAGTCTGATTCATCTGAGCTAAATTATCTTGCACAAACAAGTGCAACGTTGATAAGTCAGAACAGTGGCAGGGAAATATTAGGGAATAATAAAAATATTCTTATATATAGTGATATAAAGAACCATTTCAACAAAATTTAAATATACGATACTAATGAATTTTGGTTTGATTTGGAAAATTTTCTTCTGAAAATATTCCTCCAAGTGAGATAACTTCAGTTTGGACATATGATCCAACAACTTGTCTTATGAAATTAATGGCAACATATAATGAGTTTAAAGAGAAAAAACATTTTAGAACATGTTGCGATGATTCGATTAGTGCCTAAAATAGCCCAAAAATATCTTAAACTAAGAATTGGTCATTCGAATTAAAACGATCAAGCCCTTTCGTCACTGCTTTTCCCGACGCTCATTCATTTTACCGTCGACATAAATACTGGAGGACTCCACGACTGCGTGAATAGTTACTTCTGGGGCATTGTGGCAGCCGATCGGTTTATGCCCCTTCTTACCAACCCGTTTTAGTGTTCCTTATCTTATCTGGCTGGTTTTTTGCAATGTCGGCGAATATCCCCTAATTCGCCACAATTTCAGCACTTTGAAGCGTTGATCTTTGGATCGATGTTCCTCATCTATTCGACGAACCATTTCTTCAATACGCAGTGCAGCCGTCACTGGCTCGTCATTAGTACGTCAGACCTTAGTTTAATTCTTTTGCGACGTCTGCTTCGCTGCTTCAAACTCCAATGTACGAACCAGAGCATAGTTCAAAGTCGTAGGTGGAGCCAAGCGTAGTGTTTGCTGAGTATCACTATTTCTTAATCCATCTACAAAGGTCTGCACAGCAAGTTATTCTAGAAAACTCTTTGTTGCGATAAGATGAGCCAATCTTATCTTCGATTCCTGCAGGGTTTCTTTAGATATCTGAACTCGGCTCTTAATCTGCGCGTGATACACTTGTCGGAGGTGTGAATCACCATATCTCATCTGAAGCCTATTTATCAATGTTTATAGCTTCCTTGCTGGCTTGCCGGTATTGTTTGAAGAACATTAAGAATTTATCCTCTTAATGAAACGATCAAGGCCGTGGCCTTATCTTTCTAGCTTCATCCATACAAATTAGCTACTGCCTCGAATTGTTTTTGATAGGTTGACCAGAGTGTCCAAATGTGTCCGTTCAATTCGCCATTATTATGAATTTTGAGAGGATAATGGGTATTTACACTGTTCTCGAATTTTTTGTCTAGTTTAGCTAGTATTTATTCTGTAGCGAACGACTTCTTCGCTTCCCGTCCAGAAACCTGCCTTGCTCTGTCGTAGTTTGACCGGCGTACCGATCGAGGACCCGACTAGTCAACAGATTCGTGACTAACCGTCCCCGCCAGGTTCAAATAGAGTAAGGCATTGCGTTTGAAAATCAGCGTTCCAAGCGGACGCATGGTCACTGGCGACACAGGCAGAGCCTGCGCATCAAGCTCCCTCGGAACATCCACATTCATTCGAGAGCTTCACTTCCATGGTTATCAAATGTTTTTTTAGTTTCTCATTCAATCCGTCTTCTATATTCTCGATTCGATCTTCTAATCTAAATATTTTGTCACCCATTTCTTTTTCAACTTTTAAATAATTATCTTGATGTGTTCTTTCAAATCAACTTTCAATAACTCAATATTTTCCTTTATAGACTTACTACTTTCCTCCAATTTATTTTTATGATCAGTTGTTCCAAAGCTTGTTTGATGAATTCCTAGTTTGCCTAATTTATTGTTTTTTGACTCTGATCTCGTTATTGACAATCGAATTTGTCCGCAACAATATCAACGATAATGTCCACAATTTAATTAACACTCAGTTCGAAAATACACCAAAATCCCACTTCTGACACCAATTTTTACGTTCTCGGTTAATTAAATTGTCTAATTCCTACTATACTATTTTATTTTCCTCTATACGGCAGATATATTTACAAAGTTAAATTATTTACACATAATTTATTTCTACTGCGCTATTTGGTACGACGCTGTTCGGTGAATTATCTACTACTACACCCTCATTGTGTCTCTCCATCCGCTTATATACCTGAATATATTGAATTTAATCAGTCCTTACTTGATGAAAATCCATATTACATAATATTTAAATAAGGTTATTCTGATTTTCACAAATTTTTATTGTTATGTTTACAACAATCGTTATTCAAAATGTAAACCCGCCAGATGATGCTGCTGTGATAGCGAAACGATTGTTGTAAACATAACAAAATTTGTGAAAATCAGAATAACTTTATTTAAAATTTACCTGAATATATTTTCTCGAACTTCTAGTAATATCCTGAACGTTCTCGTACGAGCGTCAGGAAAAAGAAGTGGCCTGGAGTGCTTGATCGTTTCAAAATGAAAAAACCAATTTGACATTCAATTGTTGCGTTTATTCGGTTTATTTGAATGCAAAATATCAGATTGTGCCTAAGGCATGCATTTGCGTGCTTTTCATGTTATTTATTACGATATTATTGAACAAAAAACTCTAGTTCAACTCTGTAAAATGTAGTAGAAAACGGTATATCAATAAAAATATTAATTTCGAGAATTGCAAAAGTAAGGTACAGAAAAAATTACTTTTTCCCTTGAAGGAATTTCTGAAAACTCCATACCTTTAATCGTATATATTTTATCGTGATGGTCTAGTTGGCGGAGAATAGGCATTACGTTGTGTAGACAATCCATGTTACACTTAAACGAGAAAAAGGGAACGGTGACGGGAAGTTCAAAATGCAAGGTTGTAACGTTAAAAAACGCTCCGCTGTTGATTTAAATTTCAATCGCTAAAAAATGCTCCAATAATGTGATTAAACTAAGACCATTAAGAAGTTTGGAGTTTCGGCAATGAAAGTCGACACTGTTATCGCATGCGCTGTAGAGTTTTCAAGAAGCGTAGAATTTCCCAGATTTCTTTCTTTCGTATTGTGCATAGATTAACAAAAATATATATAGTCTTGTTGATCTATGGTATTGTGAGGTTACACGAAGACACCCCTTTTGGTATTTTTATCGAATTAACGTAACTACGAATCCATGAAATCGTAGAAAATTGAATTTTTATTGTTTCTTATAAGACGTCTAATCAGAAGAACTATTCTTGGAGAAAGCACTATCATTCCGACACCTTGGAGAACAATATTCCAGAATAACCTCATAGATAAGTCCTTATATAAATCTCGGACGTCAAGCTAACTGTAAAATTGTATTATATTGTAAATAAGAGTCACTTTTTTGATTGTAAAGTTGAAATAAATAGATAGGAGTAAGAGCATTTTCGCTATCAGGTTGACAATTTGGGATTCATTCAGGAAAGACAAGTTTTATTTATCTTTTCATTGACGCACTACGAGGCATTTTACGAAGTAGGATGTCTCATGTGCAGACGGGCAAAATCGCTAGTGCGAATTAGACACATTCTTCAACATCCAATCTCAAGCGAAAGATACTGGTGGACGAAATAGGGTGGTTACCGCGGAAAAGCCAGATGCTATCATCGGGGGTCACCAATGAAGCTATTGCGCGATGGAGAGTTTTGAGGTAGGTAAGCGTTTCGTTTCAGCTTGCTAGCTGCTGAACTCATCAGACTGGCAATAGGGTTCAAGCCTGCCTGTGACCTTGTTACGGCCAGAACGCCGAAGTCGGACGCTCGCACTTTACTCTACTTGAAGCAGGGAAGGACTGAGGATTGGAGAAGCGGTCGCGTGCTCTCTGCGAAACGTGGGTGAGCTGTAGTAGAATTTGGGCCCAGCGCCACAAGTATTTAGACGTGCAATAAAGACACAAAGGCGCATGCATAATTTGTTGAAGATAAATTACGAAATTTGTTTGAATTTTTTTCCTATCTTATTTGGGCAGAAAGTATGAAAAGTATATGGAGTTTTGTTCAATTCATTCTTTTTCTTCGCCTTGCCAATATGTAACGATGCAGATCAACTGTAGAGCATTTTAAGCATGTATTTTTCATGTTTATGAGATTTGCCGTTTCTTCAGATGAATAGTTCTAAAATTGCAATAAATTACGTTTAATTGACTTTTGGATGACAGAACATAGAATACTGTGTTTATATTCATCAAGTGTAGCTTCTTTAACAATTATAATAATTCACAAATTTTCCAGCAAAATAGAACAAGCGCTCGAAAGCTTCTGACTTCATGTCAGTGCTTTTCACAATTTTTAACTCAAACGCGTCCAATAAAGGCGTAATTGCACTAAAGGGCAATTCCTAATGGAGTTTCGAAGAGAAAACAAAAAAATTGCTATTTGCGAAATTTCTTGTCATGTAGCGAATTTTTGGATTTCTTGGCGAATTTGTCATCGATGCAGCAGTCTAAATAATTGAAAATCTTTATACAGTGGACGAAAGTATCTTTTTCTATAAGTGTGCGCGCTCAACCCTTTTTCCACACGCATTTCAACTCACAAAGAGTCACTTTCCCACACGGTGCATGTATTGGCATGCGGTAAAGAAATAACAGGGGTTTTTCCCGCACGCAAATTATAAAGAATAAATTGTGCCTAATTGTCATAGACACCAATGATGAGGTTACTATGGCTACGACAGGCAGTATTATGTCTGTCATTCATGTGTATATGAATCAATCAAACTAAAATAAGTACCTACAGTTTTCTTACCTATTATTAGTAATATTTATCGTAAGCGTACAGTTGGGGGCGTTATGCAAGTTAATCGCCGAAACCAAAGTGTTGGTTAGAGTCAACTGCTCCTTGGAGGAAGATAATGGCTCTGAATTGCAGTTTGAAGATGACGGAGCATTCACATTGAGAATTTTGTTGGCCCTTTCTTTATTTCTGAACATTTGAGTTTCAATTTTTTATTTGCTTGTAGAAAAAATGTTGTTCCTAACTCTTGCGGAAAGTGCCTTTCCCACACTCAAGTGCTTACTTGAACTCCGCTTTGCGTCATTCGGGCAACGGAGGTTTCGTGCGAGAAAGTATCACTTTCCGCACTTGTTAGGAAATAATATATTGTGCAACTAGTGCGAGAAGTTGTCGATTGCCCACGAGAGTGAAGTTGAGCGCACAAGCGAAGCGAGTGCGCTCATTCGCTCGAGTGGGCAATGGACAACCTCGCACGAGTTCCACATACTATTTTTTATTACGAATGCGGGAATAATGGGAGTATAAAATATTTCTATTTAAATGCCAACCTTACTTATTTAATACTGACAGTTCGACTGTCTTTTAATTTTGTCAATTTGCGTATGCCAATGAAAATTTGCGTGCGAGAAGTTTACTTGTCGCACTCAAATCGACATTAAATTTACTCAAAATTCGTGTGGTAATTGTGAAGTGGGCAATTAGCGTCTTTTCGGCCCCAAAAGCACTTTCCCCGCATGAGTAATAAAAATAACTCTTTAAGATATGGAATGTAATTCCGTAGGAATCTGATTAAATATTTTTTAATTCGAAAAATATATGTTATCCTCTATTAATCATTCTTGAGTTTCGGCTCGTTTCTGAAATTTATTGCATTATTACCTCCCACCGCTTGAAAATTATTTTGGTTTCCTATTTTCAACTGTTCAAAATAAACCCATGATAATTGATTGAGCAGCACATCCAAATGATAAAACTTTATTATCAAAATTAATGTTCCTTAATGCAAATGTTACTACCGTGCACTAAAATGTGCAGGAGAACCTGAGGCAGTGAATCCTTCGCCGTGCACAATAACTCGGTCTTTCGAAGAATTGAACATGGCGTCGGAACGTGGGCCTACATTCGTACAAGATTCAACTGCCCCAGGAGCTCAAAGATAATGACCGTAAACTACACCCCTTGTTCATAGACTGGGCTCCAGATAGTATGCATGAGTACACCCATTTTAGCCGAAAAATCAGTTTTTCTGAAGAGGCACCTTGTAATCTACCTGAAGAAGCTGCTGTGCTAGCGACACAATTGTATTATAATAACAATAAACATTTGTGAAAATTAGAACAATCTTATTAATATTATTTGATATGGATTTTCATCAAGTAAAGACTAATTCAATTAAACATTATAATTCTGTCAAGAAAGTACCGGGAATTATCGATTTAAATCTGGCGGGGCAATGAGGCAGGTAAAAATTTTTTTCCTAGGTTGGTACCACTATCTTTAATTACTATGCCAAGCTTGAGCGGGATCTGTCAACTAGTGTGTTTGCAACAGCTGATTAAGTCAGTCGATGTCAGAGTGCGTGCCGATTTTTACTATGGGTGATTACGTACGCGCCTTCTCACCAAGCTACGATTGTGACTGACTTTCTCGCCAAAAACTCAACAAACGTGCTTCAGCAACCACCGTATTCGCCGGATTTGGCTCCCTGCGACTTTTTCCTCTTCCCAAAACTAAAATTGTCCCTTCGTGGCACCCGTTTTGAGTCGATTGAAGCCATAAAACAAAATTCGGCGCGAGAGCTAAAGTCCATCCCGGAAAGCGCCTATAAAAAATGTTTCGATAATTGGAAGTGCCGTTGGCATAGATGTATTGGAGCAAATGGAGCTTATTCTGAAGGCGACCCAATAAATTTTGACGATTGAAAATTCCCGGTACTTTCTTGACAGAGTAGTATATATTTTGTTATTCTGATAAAGCAATTTAAATTTATATTCAAAGGTGGTAATAATTTATTATTTCAAGAACAATTCATACAAAACTTGTCCTGACATTACTAAACACACAAGAAGTCCTATAATCGTTATTTGAAATAAAATCTTGTCTTTCAAACCCCCTTTCAGCCAAACTGGTAATCCATCATCCACCTATAAAGAAATAATTTTAATTATAATAAGTTACAACTATATTTCAGTTTTTCAGTCTTACTTGGAATTTTTTTTGGTTTTCTTTCAGTCGTTTGAATTTTGAGCGTACAATTATTTTTTGATAATCTTCGCTATTAGGAGATGGAGGACACGGATTTTTTATTACATGACATTTGCTTGTGATGAAGATATTTCTTCTCAAAAATTGTGAGATAAGTGAGGATCTCTTAAAAAAATTAATTAAAATATACTCAATAACAATGCACCTTCTTACCTTCATGAAATTCATTTCAAAATATTGTAATGATTTTGACAGATTCTACTGTCAACACTCATTTGTTTGAAAATAATTAATTTGGAATAATTTTGGTTTGGTAGAATCAAAGTGTGGATGCATCTTCTTCTTTCCTTCACAATGTGCTCGGTTGAACACCATCTACACATCAAATAAACAGCCTTCCCAGTTCAGGGACTGGTGAAATAAAACATCACCTCGGCTCAGGAATGTATTCTAAATATTATATCACAATACAATCGTTTTGCGCTTTAGACTTTCAACCGATAACTGTTAGGAGGGGGATGAATTGTGATAATCCAGTGGACAATAGCAACTTAAAAGAAAAAATGGTTGATAAAGGTGAAGAGATCCGTATTCTTTAAGGATCATACCTATGACAGTATCCCTCATAGATTATATAAATTACATCACTACATCACGGTACTTACCAGCATATTTCTGTAACTTGACGCATGTGCTCGGTGACAATAACAAAGTCACGCCCTTATGGCTGGCGTCTCCATTGTATTTTGAAGCGGCAAAGAGGAAGGTGATTAAATCATATTTGAATAAGGTTATTGTTATTTATGGCGAGCGGGCGTCTGTCCACCCTACCACTGCGTCCGCACGGACTATTGTAGTTCACCCCTAATTTATATCTGCCCGAAGAGATCCAGTTTTTGGATAAAACCGATAATCTTGTTCAGGGGTAATTTTTTCAGTTCGCTGTGGGCTATAAAAGCCTGGCCAAAGACCTCAAATCTGATGCGACTCACCGCTGGGCACTCTGAGACGATGTGCATGGCTGTTTCAGTGTCCTCAAGGCACAGCCTGCATTCATCGTCTTCAGCCAGACCGATTTTGTGCAAATGCGCTTTCAGTCTGCAGTGACCTGTCATAATTCCGACAAGTGTTCTTAGTTTGGCCCTATCCAGACCTAGCGCTAGGTTCCCCATCTTTTTGTTCGAAGCTGTTCCAAGGAACAACTTCGGATGAATCAGGCCAGAATGGCTCCGCCAGAAAGACTCTAGCCTTGAGTTCATTCTTCCTGTTATCGCCTCGTTAGCCACGTCATGTGGTATTCCCAGGAATGGTTTTGGTCCTACCAGAGGCAGCGCAGCTCCAGCAAATGCCAGCCGATCCGCCTCCTCGTTACCCAAATAGTTTGAGTGGCTCGGTATCCAAACTAGAGTGACTCCGTTATACATACCGAGCCTGTTTAAAGCCGTGCGGCAACTCCAGACTGTTTTGGATGTAAAACAGCTGGGTTCCAGAGCTTTTAGTACTGACTGACTATCAGTAAATATTTTGATTTTACCGTGGTGGATTTGCCATTTTATCAGCAAATATTTCTGCCTGGAATATGGTTACGTTTTGACCGAGACTTAATGAGATGTTAATTCTCGGACTCCCGCTCCGGTTCCGTTCGTCGTTCTCGAGCCGTCTGTGAACAAGCCAAGGTCGGTTCTCAATAGAACCTCAGCATGCTGGGTCCATTCGTCCCGGCTGGGGACGATTACATTGAAATTCCGTTCCTGGCTCGTGATTTTTGACATTAGATCCGAGGGCATCGATAGGATAGTGTTCGTTAAAAGCTCGTCCAGCAGTCCTGAGCCTCCCATCACTATTGCCTCTGGCCTGCCAATCGCCAGTTGATATAGTTTGTATGTGGTCCCCTCCGCCTCCCTCTGCACGAGTAGGTGCAGGGGTGGTAGATTTAGTAGGACCTCCATGGCTGCCGTGGGTGTGGTGCGAAATGCACCTGTAATTGCAAGGCAAGCCTGTCTCTGTAGTCGGGTGAGCTTTTGTTCGCCAACCGTTTGTTGGCCTTTCTTCCACCACGCTACGACGCCATACATTATCCGTGGTCTAATTACCATAGTGTATAGCCAGTACATCTGCCTGGGCTTTAGGCCCCAGGTTTTACCACAGATCCGCCTGCAAGTCCAGAAACCCATTCTGGCTTTATGACACACTTTGTCCAGGTGTGCATTCCAGGTGAGGGTCTTGTCCAGGACAATACCAGGTATTTTGCCTCAAATGAGAATTGTATTATTTCACCACTGATAGTCAGCGGTTCTAAACCATTCAACTTCCGTTTTTTAGTGAATGGTACTATAACTACCTTTTGCGGGTAAGAGACATGTCTTCCCTTATACACTATTTGTCAATAGTGTTCGGTATCTCTTGAAGGACGGCCGATATCGTCACCTCCGATTTACCTTTCACTATGATTGCCAGGTCATCAGCAAATGCTTGAACGTCGACTCCCCACAGCGAAATGATCGCTAGCAGGTCATCAACGAGAAGGGTCCACAGTAAGGTTGAGAGAATACCTCCCTGCGGACAGCCCTTCGCAGCCTTGAACTCGAAGACCTCATCCTGGTATGAGATCGTTATTGTTCTGCCTCATAGCATTGCCTGTATCCATCTACAGATTAGTGGGTCGATTCTTCTCGCAGTGATAGCCTCAGCGAGAGAAGCCGGCAGCGTATTGTCAAAAGCACCTTCAATGTCTAGAAACGCTGTTACTGCTCGTTAAGTAATATTTCAATTTTTCGTTAAGTAATATTCCAATTTTATTATGTTTATTTATCTCTAGGGATTCTAACAGATTTAAGGCATAACTTTCACTTTCTATATGTAGAATTTCAAAATTATGGTTGAAAGTATGTCCTGTTTCTAACAAATGGTTGGAATATGTAGAAATATTATACTTTTATTATTGAGGAAACTCTTCAAATGTTCACAAATTCTATAATATGTCGGAAAGTTCTTTCGGTCTGTCCTATTTAAACTTTAGGGCAATCACTCCAGGTTAACTTATAAACCCCCGATTTATCATCTTTATGTGTGCAGTCTTTATTATTTTTAATAAATTTACTCAAGTATTATAAGTTAACCTGCGGTGATTGCCCTAAAGTTTACACAGGACAGACTAAGAAGGTTCTTGGAAATAAACCTCCTGAGTGACTTACAAACATACTTTAGATAAGAGTACTTATAACAATCCTTTGGTAACTCTTAGTAAGTAAACTTCTTTTAAATGCTTCTTATTAAATGCTTGCTTTACATTTTTTAATACCACCTTTATGTTAATGTAGAGGAGCATAGAGGAGCAGATAGGCATTGCACTAATTTAGGAACCCTGGATATCATCCTCGGGTAAGGTAAGTGGACTCGGAGGAATTCCAGGAACTATTGTAACCGGAGTCTCAGTTGGGATGCTGAGATCCTGTATAGTTGTAAGGAAAAAGATAAGTTATTTCGTTCTTTCAGAGTTCTGCACAGGGGACATGACATCCGTTCATGCCCGCTGCCAGGGGGTAACGAATGCGACGGAGTTTATCGTCTATTCTGCGTACTTTCCTGGAAACAGAGCTACCGAAAGACCTCCACCAACAGCCGTGCGGGATTTAGTCCGTCACTGTAGAAAGAAAAATATCCAGGTGATAATTGGATGTGATGCCAATTTTTACCACACAGTTTGGGGCAGCACGGACATCAACCATAAAGGTGAATCACTTCTAGATTACTTACTTCAAGAGGGCTTAACAGTAGTAAATAAAGGTAACAAACCAACTTTTGTTACCCCTTATAGACAGGAGGTTTTAGACCTCACTATAAGTACTAATTTTATTAACAATAAGATTTCCGATTGGACGGTATCTACTGAACCATCATGTTCAGACCATAAGCATATACTCTTCAGTATAAAAACAGGTCCTAGACCATTAGAATACTGCAGAAATGCTGAGGAAACAGACTGGATTGGTTATGTAGAAACCCTCCGGGCTAACCTTAGCACATTTACATCTAAAATATTCAAACAGAATCACTTGGAGGTCCTAGCGGAGCAAATTAAAACCCCCACGGACTCCGCTTATCACGAAAACTGCCCACTAAGATGTAAAAAGGATAACCGAAATTCATCTTGGTGGAATAACAACCTAAATAAACAGAGAAAGGGGGTTCGGAGATTTTTCAACCGAGCCAAAGTGACCGGCCAATGGCACAAATACAAGGAAGCTCTAACCTTCTACAATAAGAGCATTAGGAAGGTCAAGAGGGACTTGTGGGGCAAGTTTCGTGAGGGTATAAATGATGCCCCCGGAACTGCCAGAATACACAAGATTCTCTCCAGAGAGCCAGTGAGAACAACCGGTTCGCTCAAACGACCGAAGGGTGGTTTCACTGGTTCCAGAAAAGAAACATGGGAGCTCCTTGCGAACAAACACTTCCCTGGATATCAAACCTTGGAAGATACAAACGCCAGATCCAACCCTGACCATTCAATCTGGCCTGGGAGGGGCAACTGGCGAGTATCCAAAAACAAGCGAGAGGAATCGACCCGCTAATTTGTAGATGGATACAGGCAATGCTATGCGGCAGAATAATAACGACGTCGTACCAGGATGAGGTCTTAGAGTTCAAGGGCTGTCCGCAGGGAGCTATTCTCTCACCTGTACTGTGGACCCTTCTCGTTGATGATCTGCTAGCGATCATTTTGCTGTGGGGAGTCGACGTTCAAGCATTTGCTGATGACCTGGCAATCATAGTGAAAGGTAAATCGAAGGTATCGATATCGGCTGTTCTTCAAGAGATACTGAGCACTATTGACAAATGGTGTATAAGGGAAGACATGTCTCTTAACCCACAAAAGGTGTAGTACCATTCACTAAAAATGTGAAATGCGGTTTAGAACCGCCGACTATTTGTGGTGAAATAATAAAATTCTTATTTGTGGCAAAATATCTGGGAATAGACCTGGACAAAACCCTAAGTTGGAATGCATACCTAAATAAAGTGTATCATAAAGCCAGAATGGGTTTCTGGACTTGCAGGCGGATCTGTGGTAAAACCTGGGGCTTAAAGCCCAGGCAGATGTACTGGCTATACACTATGGTAATTAAACCACGGATAATGTATGGCGCTGTAGCGTGGTGGAAGAAAGGCTAACAAAGGCTCACCCAACATAAGCTCACCTGACTACAGAGATAGGCTTGCCTTGCAATTACAGGTGCGTTTCGCACCATTCCCACGGCAGCCAGGTCCTACTAAATCCACCATCCCTGCGCCTACTTGTGCAGAGGTCGGCGGAACGGACCACATAAAAAATATATCAACTGGTGATCGAATGGCCAAAGGCAATAGTGATGGGAGGCTCAGGACTGCTGGACGAGCTTTTAACGAACAGCACCCTATCGATGCCCTCGGATCTAATGTCAAAAGTCATGAGCCAAGAACTTCAATGTAATCGTCCCCAGCCGGGACAAATGGACCCAGCATGTTGAGGTTCTATTGAGGACCGACCTTGGCTTATTCACAGACGGCTCGCGAACGACGAACGGAACGGGAGCGGGAGTCTATGGGAGCAACCCGAAAATTAACATCTCATTGAGTCTCGGTCAAAACGCAACCATATTCCAGGCAGAACTGCTGATGAAACGGCAAATCCACCACAGTAAAATCAAAATATTTACTGATAGGCAGTCGGTACTAAAAGCTCTGGAATCCAGGTCTAGTACCTCGAGAACAGTCTGGAGTTGCTGCACGGCTTTAAGCAGGCTCGGTATGTATAACAGAGTCACTCTGGTATGGATACCGAGCCACTCAAACTATTTGGGTAACGAGAAGGCAGATCGGCTGGCGCTTGCTGAAACTGCGCTGCCTCTGGTAGGACCGGAACCATTTCTGGGAATACCACATGACGTGGCTGAGCAGCATGAACTCAAGGCTAGAGTCTTTCTGGTGGAGCCATTCTGGCCTGAAACATTCGATGTTCCTTGGAACAGCTTTGAACAAAAATATGGCAAACCTAGCGCTAGGTCTGGATAAGGCCAAACTAAGAACACTTGTCGGAATAATGACAGGTCACTACAGACTGAAAGCGCATTTGCACAAAATCGGTCTGGCTGAAGACGATGAATGCAGGCTTTGTCTTGAGGACGCTGAAACAGCCATGAACATTGTCTCAGAGTGCTCAGGGATGAGTCGAATCAGATTCGAGGTCTTTGGTCAGGCTTTTATAGCCCACTGCGAACTGAAAAATTACTCCTGAATAAGATTATCGGTTTTATCCAAAAACTGAATCTCGTCGAGGATATATAAATTAGGGGTGAACCACAATAGTCCGTGCAGACGCAGTGGTAGGGTGGACAGACGCCCACTCGCCATAAAAATAATAATTATAATAATGTTAATGTGAAATCAGTGGTTGCACACTCGTTCCTCGTACTTCCATTAATCGCTTTCCATTCTTGTATTTTTGCTTGAGTGTTATTCAATCCGACCGGAATGTTTTAACTAAAACGCATTGCCTTTGTACGAGTATGTAACTAAGGCGGCACGACCCCCACAAGTTATCTATTTGTATTGTATAATCTCTCTCTCGATGCCTGGTTGCTGTATTTGTAAATAGTTGTTCTTTATCTCGTGATTTTTATTATCTGTTCTTACTAATTGCAGTACTTGATATGTAACTGATTTGCATGTACTCTTGTGTGGTCCCCCTGTTACCTATTTCTTTGTTTGTTCTCATTCTAACGTTCATTAACACGCCTAGGTGATGGGGTGCTGTATCTATTTTATAAGGTCCTAGTCAGTTTGCGTTACATATTTGCCACATGCACGTGCCCTCTTACTTTGAGAGATTGTATTCCTTGTGAACCAGTGATGTTATTTAGGGAAAATCGCTGAGTAGTCCTGGAGGAGGATGACATATCGTATAGAGACAGTAAATAGCTACGGATATCCAACGCTATTGTGAGAATGTGTTGTGGGGCATAGTGCTATGCCAACAACTTTTTTTGCTACCTTTTTTATTTTACGATGTAGTAACTCAGCTTCGTTCAATTTCTTCCACTTACCATAAGTTACTAAGGGGCGACTGAAGGATCATACGAGTCACAGAGTCCCTCATAAATTATATAAATTCCACCATTATGTCATTGTATTTACCCGCGTTATTTCTGTGTCAAAATACTCTGTGGCGCTGTAACTTGACACATAGGTGATTGATGACAATAACAAAGGAGAAAAATGTCCTTATAGCGTCCCCATTGTATTTTAAAGCATTCAAGAGGGTTCTTGGAAATAAACCTCCTGAGCAACTTAGTAACATACTCGAGATAATGGTACTTATAACAGCCACCCTTGCTACTCTTAGTGGAAAAGGTTAAAGTTATGCAGGAAAGGGGGATACAGCCAGCATTCGCACCTTCAACTGTACTTCCGGTAACCAGTGCTGAACCTTCCATTACAAGGGGTAAGTTTAAATGGACAGTAAGGTAAGGGTAATTGTGGTATGCCCAGGAGATATTCTTGAAGAGGGGATCTAACATAATTCGGGTCGACCGGAAAAGTTCCTATCAAATGGACTGTATCTGTCCTCCTCGGGGTGGTCAAGGACCAGGAAGGCCAAGAAATATCTTATACTGAAGAACGAACCGAACGCTACCTAAAGAGTCACGCAAACTAATCCCTGGGTATATCACAATAACTCGGAACAATGATCTAGCAATCACTCACACATTCTCATAATAGCGTTGGATATCCGGAGCTACTTACTGTTATTTACAATATGTCTTCCTCTACCAGGACTACTGAGTAATTTATCCTAAAGAACGCCACTGGTTCACAAGGAATACCATCCCTCAAAGTAAGCGTACACGTTCATATAACAAATATGTAACACAAACTGATTAGGACATTATAAAACAGATACAGTACCGCATCACCTAGGAGTGTTAATGAACGTTACTATAAGAACAAAGAAATGTGTAATAATGGAGGGGGGATCACACAAGAGTACATACAAATCAGTTACATATCAAGCACCGCAATTAGTAAGAACAGATAATACAAAATCCCTATTAGCAAGTATTACGCAGATAACGAACCACTATTTACAAATAGAGCAAAAACCAACCAGTAACCGTGAGAAAGTATACAATACAAACATATAACTTGTGAGGGTCGTGCCGCTTCAGTTTAATACAAATACAATGCATTTTAGTTAAAACATTCCGGTCGGATTAAATAACACTGGGGCAAAAATACAAGAATGAAAAGCGATGAATGGAAGGAAGTACAATGAACGGGCGTGCAATCACTAATTTTACATTAACACTAAGGTGGTATCGAAAAATGTAAATCATGCAATTAATCAGAAGCATTTAAAGGAAGTTTACTTACTAAGAGTTACCAAGGGGACTGTTATAAGTACTATTATCTCGATTGTGTTACTAAGTTGCTCAGGAGGTTTTTTTCCAGGAACTTTTCTCTCGAATGCTTCAAAGTACAATGGTAATGGTGTAAGGACATTATTCTCCTTTTTAATTATCACCAATCGCATACGTGTGAAGTTACAGTGCCATAGGGTATATTTGACACATAAATAACGCGGTTAAATACAATGACATAATGGTGGAATTTATATAATCTATGAGGGACTCTGTGACTCGTACTATCCTTACGGAGGATACGGATCTCTTCAATAGGTAGAAAACGTGAACTGTTGCACACAATAAAACGCAGGAAAACATCGTACCTGGGACATGTGATACTCAATGAGAGGTACCACTTGCTCCAGCTATTAATAGAAGGAAAGATAGAAGGAAGAAGGGGAATGGGCAGAAAGAGGATGTCGTGGCTCCGAAATATTAAATATTGGACAGGGATAAAAATCACAGGACAATTAATTCATACCATTGGAGACAGGGCAAAGTGATCAGAACTGATCGCAAACATCCAATAATGGATGGCAACAAGAGAAAATGAAGAAGATTGTTAATTGTCTTATATTAAAGTTGAAATGTTCACGGTTTGTTAATTTTCAATTGATAAATAATAGTTATTATTTGTTAATAATGAAGAGATCCACAAATTTTTATAAAGGAAGATTAGGGTGGAAGAACTACCTAGGGAATGTTATGCCTACTTGTTACTGTCGATGCCAGGAGTAAGAGTCTATGGTCGCTTCGTAGACTTGCGCGCGCGTATGAAAATGTAAACATTACCCTGGGAGTTCTCCAGAAGATTGGTGGTAATTTTCCGCGACTGAACGCCGGTTTCAGAGAGTCCAGTTTTCCTTTGTTAGAAATAGAACGCCATTATACATTGTTTATTAAAAGTGAAGGTTAGACACAAAGGGAAGTCGACTGAGCTGCCCTAACATGTAAAGTTATTGTATTGTATTGAATTACCTGAGGTCGACATGAGTGTTATTTGTATCATGTATTCTTTATCCATTGGTGGATTTTACTATATTGATGCTCCAGCTAGGGGTGACCTGTTTGTTTTAATCTGAATTGACCATTTAGCATATTTCATACATGTAAGCGTCTTTAGCTTCATTTCATTTATTAGGATCTAAGAGGTGGTTAACAATGGCACTTTGTTTGAGAATTTAGAGTATTTAGTGTGAATGAAATGTGGATCCACAATTAGATACTGACACAACAACCTTGTGTCTTTCAGAAATGGCCACAACAAGGCCTTCCTGAATAACTATTATTAGACTTAAATATTATAATGAATAGGTAGTTAAATAAAAGACACCACAACCTCTGTGTCTTCAGAATTTCGCAACAACACATTCGTGAATAACGATATTATTCGCCCAAATTATAATAATCTAATTAGATAGTAGGAGTGTGAATGGGGAATTCCTGACCAAAGGGTTATTGTTAAACTACCTCGAATAACTTTGTCACAGGTTCCTATTGCCAGGTTATCTGTGTGTTCACTCAATTGATGGCTGTATTTACCTTTGCATGCACACTAATTATGTTTTAGGGTATTAGAAAGGTTGTCGATCTCTGGAACCTTGATTTTATGAATAAAGGGAAGGACAAGGTTGAAGAATGTATGGGAGCTGAGGTTTTTTATCCCTGACCCTTTTTTTTTTGTTCAAAAGTATAACCTCGCTCTCATACACCGAGTCAGATGCGAGACCCTGCCTTCCGCAAACAAATATTGTATTTTTACTTATCATTGCATTCTGAACTTCCGGTCACTGTTTTCTCGTTCTCGTTCAAGTGTAACTTGGGTTGTCTACAGAATGTAACGTCCTATTCTTCCGCCACTAGATCACGATAAAAAGGTTGGCGTTCCTAAGAGTAATCCGTAAAATCTCAGATATCTAAGAGTACTCCGTAAAATCCCGAATATCTTAGAGTACACTTTGAAGGTTGGGATAGCTCAATAACTACTGTACAAATGAACATTAATTAACATGCCCACCTTGGTGTCACTCACCCAACAGTAATCAAGGCAAGCACAATATTTCAAGTATCATCTTTATAGAAAAGAAGAATCAAGCGCAATATAATTTATGAACACGGCCCTTAATCACAGAGTCTAAATGACTTTTCAACGAATAATGTCATGAACGCTGTTGACATATATTAAAAAAGGAAGAAAATGGCTGGTATGCATTTTGATTATTCATGAAACTTGTGAGAAAACTTCAAAATGATTATTTTTCAGATGTTTTTGCAAAGGTTTCATGCACATATTGTCAAGATGAGATAAATGGGGTCAGGGTTCAATGCTGTGAATGCAGGGATTTCGATATATGTTTGCAGGTAAATAGAAAGAATGACAATCACCACAATGTCAAAATGAAAATGGCTTTCAATCTTCTATGTCAAATTTGAATTTAACCGCTTTAGGAATGGAAATCAATAGTTTTATTTTTTCTTTAATTATAATTCTTTTTTTCTCATACTCGCCAAATTCTTACCACTTTGTTACATAATTTTCAGTGCTTTGCCAGTGGTGCAGAAATAGGTTCTCACAAAAATGATCATTCATATAGGTTTGTTGTGAGTATATTCCTAGAAATATTTTGCAACTATGCCATCATAATGACTTTTTTAGGATCATTGTGCTTTAGCTCTCGGAGGTAGAGGAAACTGGACAGGCAGAGAGGAACTACTTCTGTTAGATGGAGTAGAACTATATGGATTTGGTAATTGGGACCTTGTTAGTCAACACATCAAAACAAGGACATCAGAAGGTTACTAAAAAATCCGTATTACTGTTGACCATTCTTTCTTTGTTAGAAATCGTAGTAATGTTTGAAATAATCCCATGCAAATTGCTCCTGAAACTTTTTTTTGATAATCTCAATTTCAATCTCAAATATTGTTATTTTAGAGGTGAAAGAAGAATATATCAGTAGGTATCTTGATGGTAATGTGGGAAAAATGACATGGGGAGATATTGAGCAACGAAGGCCAGTATTAATAGATAATGTACCTGAAGACAAGGGCCCTCTAGCCCCTGCAGTCACTTCTAAATTACCTCCTTTAGATATAACTCCAGAAGAAGCCATTCTATTAGGGTATAAACCTCATAGAGATGATTATGAAAGGGTTGGTTTTAAAATATTTTCTTAACTTCCAAATTTTTCACATATATTCTTTATTTTAGGAATATGATATGCCAGCAGAACAGATTGTTTCTTCATTGCAATTGGACACTACTCAGGATTCAAAAGTTGAAATATTAATGAAATTAGCAATGGTTGATATGTACATAAGAAAATTAAGAGAACGTACTAGGAGAAAACGGGTAGTTAGAGATTATCAACTTGTTTCAAAGTTTTTCTCAAAAGATAAAAAGGATCCTAACAAAAAACCATTAACCAAAGAACAGAAGTGAGTGACAATTTTATCTAATTATCTACTTTGTACTTTGAGAATTCTAAATTTTGTAAAGATTTTCTTGAGCAGTGTGTGTATATAACCATACTGTGAAGAGACTTCGGTACTTGTCAGGGATTATGTACTGAGTTAGTATTTTTTTGAACTCAGAGATTCTGTTCAAATTTTCCCATCATGAATAAAATAGCTGATGATATTGGTACTATTAAGTCAACACAACTTGAATAGTCTGCATGAACTTCTTATGAAAAATTGTGAATTTTTGCCTAACATCAAAGCACTTTTGAACACTAACCAATATAGTATTGATAGGATAGGATAGATGCATCACAGTTAACTATATCTGTCAGCATTATTGAGGTGAAACACTTGGTCAAAGATGTTGAGGTGGTTCCTGAATCCCTTAAATATGTTGTGGATTAGTCCTGGTGGTGAGATGTCTTCCCTTTGAATAATCTGCTAATATTTTTCTGTGAATTTGTAATTTTCGGGATTTTTCCGCTGTCCTTCGTGTCGTCATGTTCTCACATAATATTCCACAGCTGCTTGGCTTTATTTTTGTTGGAGTTGACTTGATCGGAATAATATTTCATTGTGGCCGTCCTTATCAAACCATTCAATAAATTTCTGTACCTAATATAGACTTCTCTTTTACCTTCGTTATAGGGATCCTTTTTGTACTCGATGAATAATACATTTTTTCTGACAGTAGATTTAACAAGGCCGTCAGTAATCCATTTTTCCGTTTAATTTCTTTCCTGTATTGCTCTTTCGTAGTTGTATTCTTATCGATCAAAGAATTTATCGTCGCTATGAAGTATTTTGTTTTTTCATTGATGTTATCAATATTATAGTAGGTCGTCCAGTCAATATTGGCCACATCTGCTTTTAATCTTTTATAGTTTGTGACCTTAACATTTTTCTTCACATGTTGCTTGGTATACCTTTGCAGGGGAATACTTGCCATGACTGCTTTGTGATCCGTGATGTTGGTATCAAATATTATCGATTTACATTCTGTCTCTATCACTAATTTTACTCCGGAAAAATATGTGGTTTATGCAGCTTTTGAAATTTTTTAGAAGTTCTCATGAAGTCATTTATAAGTGAGAAAAAACCATATTGACCAAGAGTATTTAAATATTCGGACACATCATCATCTTCACTGAGAATACACAAGTTCATATCTCCAATTAGGATATGATTGCCCAGAGATAGCCCCTGGGCCCGATCAAGGTAGACTGCCAAGTTTTCCGTGAACAATCTCGCTTCTGTAGATGGTAATCTATATACAGCGGTTATCCTAGTGCATTTGTTTTATTCAGATTTAAAATTTATTTGCAATGCCTTAAGACTTCCGATCTCGATGATTTCACTATCAAAAATCAAGTTCTTTTTTAAGTAAACTATGACTCCATCGTTTTTATTAAATTTACCCTCGTTACACAGAAGCCATATGCTGATAACTGATATAAGTTTGGATCAAGGTCACTGAAGGTTTCGGTTAATATAATGCAATCATATGTGAAAGCCAACCGATGTGAGTAAATTTTCAGTTCATCAAAAATTTTCGCGGTGCTTCTGATATTCTGGTGGAATATCAGCATGAAAAATGTCATCGATTTCAGCCACAGAATCCGCCACCACTTTCTCAAAAGGGACCATACTCAACATCCCTGATATACTGATCCATTCGTTTTGAAAAGCTTCAGTTATTCACCCAACAGAAAAAAGAACACAGTATTCACTAGAAAATCAAGCAAAATCTTCTTTTTCCTTTGGGAGTTTATCCTGGACCTCCGGCTGTAGTAGCTGGTCCGATCCAGATCTTCCCCTGGTATCTCCAGGAGACACCCGACCGGCTGATACCTTTGAGTTGGTCTCCACTCGCAGGACAGCTTCTCCTGGTTTCAAGTCAGGTCGAACAGTGAATTCACCTTTAGGTTCCTCCGAAACAAAAGCTCTTGAGTAGGAGTGGATGGAACACTGTTTGGCGTTCTTACAAAGTTTGATTCTCTACTTAATAACTCAGATGGAGTGTACCTCTTACCATTCACAACAAGTTTATTCCCCCTGATGAAGCAATCAGTACCCTTCTGTCTCTCCACTGCCAAGAATTTCCTCAAAATTTTATGATCTCCTCTCTGATTTCTGGTAAGATCGTGAGAATTTTGTCCCCTTTAGGTTTCTGCGTTTTGCAATAAGTTCCCTCTTCCTGCAGTGGTTTAGAAGTCCTATTTTGATAGGGCTGTTCGAGTTTCTAACAAGATGATAAAAATCGTTTATCTCTCTTACCTCCAGTCACACCTCAAGAAGCTTGTGTAATTTACCACAAATCGATCCGACCGACAACCTATCCGTTGGAACCTCCCAACTGAAGAGTATAATATTGTTTTGGTTCACTCTCCTCTTCAGTAGTTCGTTTTCCTCCCTCAATGTACTATTCGCAGGCTCCAGAGTATCCACCTTGCACCTAATTTCTCCAAGTTTCAGCAATATGTTTGCTTCACTTGCTTTTATAGTATTCTTCAATTCTGTTTTGATTCTAATCAGTTCTTCCAGAAGCCTCTCTGAATCAACCATAATTCAATTGTTTATTTGTTAGTTCGATTTTGCAAATTGAACAAGCGAGCAGTAAATGATAAGGTTAAGGTAAACACACTTCACTCTCTTGGGCCTATAAGACACAGAAGGTAGGCCGCGGTTTAAAAGGAACGAAATAATCTGGAAAAACAATCGACACGAGAAAAGTTTATGCTGACTAGTATAGAATCCCAGCGCGAAAGAATCAAGGGAGATCACGATATACAGAAGAAGCTGGTTCACGTCGAGTTGTGTAGCGTCCGCTCTAGGAACTCCCTCGTGATAACGAGCTACCCGACGTAAACAAATCGTGAACAAAAACTGTTGTTTCTAAACTAAAACTGAAAAAACAGGAAGGGCCTACCTTGATCTGCAGGTAAATGAAAGATGGACTTATATTCAAATCAACCTTCACGATTAAAGCAAAAAAAAATAAGAGCACTGATAAATACATGTTCGCAGTTTGAATTTCTTAATGTTAATTAATACCTTTTGACAACTTTTGTAACATGAAGGCTGAGTGTTGTTATGCAAAAGAATAACCTTATCATATCTGTCCTTATATTCCGGCCGTTTTCCTCGTAATGCACGGTTTAAACGAACTAATTGCAGTCTGTACCACTAGGTTTTAGCAGCTCGTAGTACACAACGTTCCCTTGGTCCCACTAGATACACAGCATAACTTTCGAACCATGAATGTTCGGCTTTGGTGTTGATGTTGCGGTTAATGACACTGATCTCTTGGCCAGAGGTTTCAAACTTACAGTCTCTTTCTGATCTCTTGATCATAGATTTCAAACTTACAAGACACTGCTTCTTAAGTCACCCCCCAACATAAGTGCAAACTCATTAGACTCTGATTTTTATCGAGTAATGTCGGTAAATCATCGTCTTCGAATTTATTTGGCTGTCTCGGGCGAGGTATATTTTCAAGCTCTGAAATCACCACTTTTGAAGCACTGAAACCAAAATTCTCTTGTGTCATAGGTATGTTGATTAATCTAAATATCATGCTATTATAAGCTGCTAGTTTTTGAGAATGTGAAATTTTCAAATCATGATTTAAAAATTTCAAAAATTAACACTAAACATGACTTTTCAAGTTTCCGGAAACCCACTCATACAGATAATACGATCCACTCAAATTCTAATCACCCATATTCTCAAAAACTAGCAGCTTATAATAACATGATATTTAGATTAATCAACATACCTATGACACAAGAGAATTTTGATAGAGAACTGAATATAATAAAACAGATTGCATTTAACAATGGTTTCAATCCATTCATTATAAATAAAATATTGAAACAAATTCAATTTAAACAGTCAATATCACTTGTATATCCAACAATAGCTATTGATACAAAATATATTTCTTTAACGTACATAAACAAAAAGTCCGAAAAAATAGCAAGATATATAAAGAAAAAGAGTAAATGTAACATTTCATTCAAAACAAGAAACACGTTAGGAAATTTAATAAAAAATAATAAAGATTTGATCCATAAAAACAAAAAGTCTGCAGTATATATTGGTACTTACCTATCTGTATATGTGGGTCAGACAGGTAGATCTTTCGGCACTCTTTCGGATACGTGAACACGAAAAAGCTTATCTTGGAAAAAACGGAAAATCAACATATGCTGACCATCTTTTGGAGACAGGACATGATTTTGACAATAACTTCAAAATCTTACACCTAGAAAAAAAGAACCTCAGGTTGAACTACCTAGAAGCCCTCGAAATCAACAGATACAATAAAAAACGGATTCTCCTAAACGACCAGTTGGACTTCAATAAATCCCCCTTACTTAACATTTTCTGAAACTTTGTGTAATAATAAAAAAAACAAATTACTGTAAATTCCCACTGCCTTCTTTTCTGTACAATTTGAATATTTAAAGAACTCAATCTCAATTATGTAGTTAGTACCATACTCACCTGACGAAGTCATGTTGTCATGACGAAACAATTGTTGTGAAATTAAATAAATTAGCGGAAATTAAGTTGTTTTACTTTAATCATCGTTGAATTGATAGGCCAAAGAGCGGCCTTTCTTTGTAATGGAATCCGTCAATTTTTTAAAATAAAATAATTCCATTTTTTAATTCAACATATTTCCAAACAAACTCAACACTGAGATGATAATCAATAATAACTAAGTTAATGATAATAATAATATAAATCTGTATAACAATTCCATACTCAAACAAACTCGTTTCAAACTTGGTTGGTTTTTTTGTTTGGGTATGGAATTGTTATACAGATGTATGTTACACCGTCTCGATTTGTAGAACTTTCTATTACCATAGCTGACATTCCTTATTGATGATATATGGTTTCAGATCAGCCGAATTAATTTATTTAAATATGAATATGCTAATTATGAGCATTACAGAATGTTATGGTCTGTTTTGAGCATGAGGAAAGTTTTTTCTGCGTCTGTAACGTGAAAATATCTAAAATACATTTCTTTACTTCAATTAGCTCGCAAAGGCATGTCTTGTATGTATATTTTCATACTAGTGTATGATTAATATCTTAGTGTCTCTGTGTATAGTGAATATAGGTACTTGACAAATTTGTAGTCACTGGCATACATTGTACTGATGAAAACCAACCAAGTTTGAAACGTACGCATGTCTGCAATTTGCCCCTGTGATCAACAAAACCTTATCGAGTTTGTTTTAGTGTGGAATTGTTTTACAGACGTATGTTACACTGTCTCAATATGTTTCTATTACCATAGCTCACAATCCTTATTGATGATATTTGGTAGAGATCAGCCGAATTCGTTTATTTGAATTTAAATAGAGTTATTCTGATTTTCACAAATTTTTATTAGGAGTACAAATAAGTTTACGCCGTTTTATTGTAGATGGTGCGGCACGGAGTTTCGGTTAGTTTTCGCAGATGATAACCGTCTTAAAAAATAGTTTGGACATTCAAGAACAACATAACTTATTAATATCATTGATTTTATATTAGTAAAATTTAATTTTTATAAGTTGAAAATGTCAAAATTTGAGCCAAGTAAGCGTCATTTGCGGGAAATATTAGTTTACTTCTTTAATTTAAAGAAATCTGCTGCTGAGGCGCATCAATTGCTCGTAGAAGCATATGGTGAGGGTGCTTTGAGTGAGAGAACGTGTCGAGAGTGGTTTCAAAAGTTTAAAAACGGTGATTTCACGTAGAAGACAAAGATCGCAGTGGAAGGCCAAAAATTTACTAGGATGCAGAATTGGAGGAATTATTGGAGAAAGATTCATCTCAAACACAAAAAGAACTTGCTCTAACATTAGAAGTCACTCAGCAAGCAGTCTCACATCGTTTAAAATCATTAGGAATGATTCATAAGCAAGGAAATTGGGTTCCGTACGGCAGAAACTTATTTGTACTCCTAATATTATTATTATTATGATTAATAGTTAGCGAAACAATTGTTGTATTATTTTTTAATAACTTCAAAAATGTAAGATACCATCTATCTGAAGATGCTACTGTGTTAGCAAAACAATTGTTGTTTTATATCAATAAAAATCAGAATAACCTTATTTAATACCATCTTTTGTACTTCCAATAAGTTCTCTATTACAAATCAAATAGTCAAGTTTTCCTTGTTTCTTCTAGCTCTCGAGAGCAATGAAACATATTTGTCTCATTCTGTTTCATAGAAGAATTAGGCCAGAACACAGTCTCGGCATAGACATTTTCGTGAATTCGTATCACAACCTACATGAAGGTCATTCTGTTTTATCCCTCACTAAGATGTGCTAGATAAAATGACAAATTTTTCCTAAGATTCTTTTCTAACCATTCACAAGAAATTATTATGGGGATAAGTTATTCAAAAGTATTTTATTTTTGCTGGACACTGCCACTGCACACAAATCGCATGTGGCCATGCAATCAATTTGATATTTAGAGTTTAAATTACTGGAACATTCCCTTTTTTCACTGTCTGATCGGGCTCTGTCCGCCTATTATCTCTTTCCTTAACTGAAAAAAAAATTGAAATAGTCGTAAATTTTCTTCCAACGAAGAGGTGATAGCAGCTATGAAGACCTAGTCTACAGACCAATTAGAACAAATTGTAGAAATTACTATGTTTTACTACCAATAAAAATATATTTTACACATTTTCTTGTGACTCGAGTTTCGGGAAATGAACTATCCCATCATCAGACAACTGTTCAAGTTGTCTATCTATCCCAGTAAAAACACATTTTTTTTTGCAAAACTCTACTTTATTCATCGACATAGTCACCTTCCCCAGGGATACAATAATTTCAACGTTTATCTAAACTTACGATGCCCTTCTTTTAGAATGATTTGTCTTTGGCTTCAAAATAGTCTTCAGTTGAGGCTATATACACTTCTGAGTTTGATTCTTTCATCCTGTTTACATTTCAGCATAAGTAATTCATCATAGTAAACAAATACTGAATTGTTTCAGCCGTTACAATTTGGTAGTTGATCATAATTAAAACAAATTGTAGAAATTACTATGTTTTACTACCAATAAAAATATATATTACCCATTTTCTTGTGACTCGAAGTTCGGGAAATGAACTATCCCATCATCAGACAACTGATGACCTAACAGTGGTACATAGGTATTTAAACAAAAGTGATAAATATTTTGAATATTTCAGTAGATTCTAGATAACACCTAATAGTGGTAAAGAGGTTTACAAGCGGAACGTGATAAAAAACCGGGTTAAAAAAAAGACGATATCTAACAGATATCGGAATGTCGGCAATCGACAAAGAAAGTTGTTAAACAGATGGTACCCAGCTTGAACAGTTGTCTGATGATGGGATATTTCATTTCCCGAATCTCGAGTCACAAGAAAATGTGTAATATATATTTTTTGGTAGTAAAACATAGTAATTTCTACAATTTGTTTTGATTATGATCAACTATCAAATAGTAACGGCTGAAACAATTCAGTATCTACAGACCAAGATAAAAATTTGTTTTTGATAGGTCTAGAAGCATTACAGGCTTGTTATGATGAATGTATGTAATTAAGAGGAGATTATGTTGAATAATAAATTTTTGTTTTATTAAGAGTTTTTCAATACATCCTCATACACATATCTTCACAACAATTCTTTTACAATAATTTCATTTCGTGATATGGATAATGAAGCAATTCTTTTTTTCTTTTTCAACATAATTCATCAATGAAATTAAAACAAATTGTAGAAATTACTATGTTTTACTACCAATAAAAATATATTTTACACATTTTCTTGTGACTCGAGTTTCGGGAAATGAACTATCCCATCATCAGACAACTGAGAAAATGTGTAATATATCTTTTTATTGGTAGTAAAACATAGGAATATCTACAATTTGTTTTAATTATGATCAACTACCAAATAGTAACGGCTGAAACAATTCAGTATAATTCATAAATTTCGTTAATTCTCTATACTCAGATACATCCTTATGATCATTCCATAAGTTGCCTCGGCTATTTTAATTCAAGCTTAACTTAATCATGAGAGTGTGACATTTATGCTCGATTTTTTCTAAGTCTGATGCTTCTCCACTAAGTGTACTTTAAAGAGACCCGCAAATTCTGTTGCGTATTTTTTTCTTTATAGGTTGTAATCTGCACGTTCCATAGATTTATTCTTGGGTCATTTTGGTGTTTATGAATTTCCAAGCTTAAAAAATATTCATTTCATTACCCTTTGTCGCAAGATGTAGAATTTCCATATCTTCAAGTTGAGGGAATGTATGATTTATTTCAAAGAAATGGCTAGGAAAATTTGGACTTGTCTCTCCTGTAATTAAATGCGCCTAGGTGTTCTTTGTATCTGGTTTCGATACTTTTTTAAAGAAATTACTTACAATATTGAAACTTGTGAAATTTATTGTTAATTTATTGTCGATCGAAATTATCGAATAATCGTACTCGGTTATTTTCATAGTAAAACAGAAAAATAATACTACTAATATATCGAATTTTTCATAAAATAATCGAAAAATATCGTCGATATTTTCAATTCCGATACTATCGAAATTCGATATTTTCAATACCAATACCCTGGATAGACGATATTCGATAGTTATTTTTAGAGTATCAAATTCGAGGTTTTTTTGTATTTAGCATAATGGTTTCGACTACTCGAAACATATTATACTCTAGTGTATTATTCTGACAATACTACATGATTAGCCACTTAGAGAAAAGGAAGGAGATGAGGGGGTTTTCTTTGACCTTTTAAATTTGAGAATTGACTGTGGGGATCTGAAGCTAAAACATCACTTGGATAGATATCGGAAAAATGCAATCTACACTTCACCAAAAATTCAGAGTGAAATGATAGGATTATGTGGTGAAGTTGTCAAAGAAAGAATTATTGATGACTGTAAACAAGCAAAAGCCTACGCCGTAATGTTTTGTAATTAACTAAAAAAAAAAGAGGGTTTAGTTTTTTGTGAATATCTCAAAAACTAATAGAGATGATAACGGCTCTCAATAATAGCATGCCGTTAAATCTAAAGTGATTTATTACTTTGGGATATGTATATTATTAGTACTATCTGAAATTTAAGAAATATGTGATGTCTAAACTAGTATTTTGTGAATATTTAAAACCCTATCTTGTTTCACTGCAATAGTAAATATTTATTTCACATTTTAGAGAACATAGAGATCAAATGAGAGTTTTCAGTCAGTTTCAAACTTCAGCAGAACATGAGAGACTGATAGCTAACATTGAAAGAGAACGAGAACTAAGGCACAGGTTAAATGAACTCCTGAAGTACCATAATCTAGGAATAACTTCACAAGAAGAAGCAATTCACTATGAACAACATGCCGCCTTTCAAAAACAGCAGCTTAAATCAAAAACGGTAAGCTTGATGTTCTATATCATTTAGTTTTAAATGTGTTCTGTGGGAATATTGATATATATACAAATTAAGGTTCTGTAATTGAATCTGTCAAATAACCAATTTGTAACACGGAAATAATTAATTGGGTATTGATGAAAAACAATACACATTATGTGTTATCATGTAATGGGTTGAGAGCAAATTAATTGCTGATTTTTATATATAAATGATATATGATATAAATATATATAAATGATATATGTCCAGAACTATAGCAACAGACCCATGATTGAGTTTAAATTCACCAGTTAGATGTAAAGTAACAACAAGAAAGCTAATGAAAACTTCTGTGATGATCATAGGTGATATGAACAAGCATGAAAAAACTCTTGACTTGACGGTGTTTTTTTCCGATACTTATAATTATTAAATCTCATTCAATAATGTGGATCTATTTCAATTACCTTTTTCCATCTTTTTGTCGATTTCATTATTCCCAGCTTATAGAATTTTTGGTCTATATCAGCAAAAAAGTGTAATTTCAGTGCTATCGTCATTGAAAGTTTTAATATTAAGGGAATTGTAATCCAGTGGTACTAAATCAGGGCTTTATGATGGATGCGATGATGTGTATGGCTTAACATTGTCATAGTAGAATACAATACTTTCACAATTCACTGATCATTTTTCTTGAATTATAAAGTTTATTTGTCCAATTGGGGACAATGTGCATCTGAATTCATAGTTTGGTTCCTGTGAAAGAGCCCAAAATATACAGTATCTTTCGCATCCCACCAAACTGATGGTATAATCTTTTTTTAGTATTTTTCAGCTTTTGATGTTATTTGCATGTTGTCGATTCTTTAGAACAAGATCCCTTTTCTTCTATGTTATGACAAATTAGTCATTTTTCATGAGCAATGATTATCTATTTTAAAGAAGGTTTGATTTCATTTAAGATGCAAATCGCAGATGTTAAAAATGAATTTCCTTTAACTCATAAAAAACCTCAGTATCAAATTTTTTTATGCATCCCATATGTTTTAAATGATTTTCAATTGTTTTGGGCGATATTATTTAACCTTTAGTGATCTGAATTGTTTCAGCCGTTACTATTTGGTAGTTGATCATAATTAAAACAAATTGTAGAAATTACTATGTTTTACTACCAATAAAAATATATATTTTACATTTTCTTGTGACTCGAGTTTCGGGAAATGAACTATCCCATCATCAGACAACTGAAGACCTAACAGTGGTACAGAGGTATTTAACAAAAGTGATAAATATTTTGAATATTTCAATAGATTCTAGATAACACCTAATAGTGGTACAGAGGTTTACAAGCGGAACGTGATAAAAAACCGGGTTAAAAAAAACAGAGGAGCCTTCTAACAGATATCGGAATGTCGGCAATCGACAAAGAAAGTTGTTTAACAGATGGTACCCATTTAAATATCTCAAATAATTTTTGTAACCCCAAAAATTATTTGAGATATCTTGTAGAAGGCCCCTCTTTTTTAACCCGGTTTTTTATCACGTTCCGATGTACCACTATTAGGTGTTACCGAGAATCTGTTGAAATATCCAAAATATTTATCACTTTTGTTTAAATACCTCTGTATCACTGTTAGGTCTTCAGTTGTCTGATGATGGGATAGTTCATTTCCCGAAACTCGAGTCGCAAGAAAATGTGTAATATATATTTTTATTGGTAGTAAAACATAGTAATTTCTACAATTTGTTTTAACTTTAGTGATCTCTTGTACAGGATGATGATTTATATGAATTATAGTTTTGATTTGATCATCTGCAACTTCATTAGGCCTACCAGATTTTGATTCATTTCTGACTTAAAACACTAGAACGTAGTTTATCAAACCAATTTTGATACTGTGCATTCTTGCATAATCATAACTTAACTTCCTAGCAGCTTGTGCTGCGTTCTTTCCTTCTTGGAACTAATAAGTAAAATATGACAAAAGTGAACATAGTTAAATCTCATGCTTAATGTACTCAATTTGGTTTTCGACTAAGCTAAAATTCACATTTCATAAATGCTGAACCTATATAATTGTAACATTGGCAGAAGTCATTCAAAAGATACACTTTTTTATCGGCAATTACTTTATCAACCTCGTTTATCCATTTTAATTGTTTTTTTTTGTGACAAAATAGATAAAATTATGATTGATAACTTCACAAAGGATACTTATTATTGAAAGAAGACTTCCCTCAAGGATTTAGTGATGGCAACTCCAATTTCAGAGTTTTAAAACTACTATTTCTTATACTGTAATATTGTGAAAAAATTACTAAGAGTTTATAATAAATTCAAAGGAAAGTAAAGTTCCTAGAAATATGTTGATATAAACCTATAAATATCTGCAGTTAAACTTAATATTGATATTCCTGCATTTTTAAACGAAAACTCATTGTCCAATATATCTTTATCCCTCTTTGAAAATTGTTGATATAGCTTCTTAAGTTGCTTTTGCATGATGCTATTAATTGCTTGCTGTTAAATTGTATTTTTTCGAACCCAACTTCACAGTTTAGCCGCATAATCATTATATGTTTTGAGAGCCGTAGACAGCTAAGATAATTATGCTTATTTCATTATACTGAAATGGACCACTTTTTCATTCTAATTTTTCTATTTTTTTAGTTCATTTTTCATATTGCCTCATTTTATTTATGGTAAAGAGGAGAGTTCCAAAAGAGTTGAATACAGTTTAGTATCTACCCGACACCTTACGTGATTTTCTGTCCTTATCACTGAATGTGGATGTGAAATGAAAAACTTCCACAAAAATCCATACATTGTTTCCTCCCAAAGTGTTCTTATACTGTTTTTTTGCAAACCCGGTCAAAAAAAAAGGGATTCCCAGCTTCTCATAAATTTCTTGAGCAGATTCTTCAATTTTTTACCAATTTATACCAAATTTCGCCTTGTGAATAGATGTTATGGCAGTTATGGCATGAGAAGGTCATCTTCTCTTTTGAAGCTTGCGCTGAGTTAGTCAGCTTTGACTGCTCATAGGTACCTGACAGAGGTTCTAGAAGACCATCTTGTAGCATTCATGGTTATTCTTGGAGAAGGGGTAACCTTTATCTAACCCATACGGCTTGGACAGTTACTGCTCCTCTGGACGAATTTGAAATTACGAGATTTGTTCGGCCTGCTTGAAGTCCATATTCAAATCCGTGAAATGAATGAATGATCAAACTGATCTATGTAATTACCCAAATTTTTTGATTTTTTTCTAACATCTGGTCGAGACGAAATTCCTGTTAATTCTCACTTTTTTATTATCACTTCGTTGTACCTGAATCTACATAAAATACCCTGTACCATGTGCTTAGGGGACAGTTGCCTAAAGATGAACGAAAGTTCGAAACTAGTTGCAAAAATGTAAACCTTACATATCGTAAAACATCTAAAAATTTTTAATTTTTTTTTTAATTATGATCAAATACCAAATAGTAACGGCTGGGTTCAAAACAACAAGAGTTTTTTTATCGTGCTTGTTTGAGGGAACAGCGTGCTAACTCTAAATGTCTATAATTTTCGAATTTTGAGCCAATAATGGTTGACTATGTTGAATTCACTGATGAAAAATTCGAGGTCAAAATTAATACTGCCCAGCCGGTCAGACTATAAACACACTACCTCTGAGCAGAAAGCGCTAGAAATAAAAAATTTTTAAGATTTCAGTCATAATTTCATGAAAATAAATTTCGAGAATTTTTTTAACTTTCAAATCTTTAAGAATGGACGTTTGCAACCGGCAAATATAAATAACTATGAAAAAACTAACAGGTATCTAGGTGGTTAACGCGTTGTACTTCGAAATTTCAAACCATTGTTCGAATCCAGGCGCACCGTGATTTTTGCAAAAGAAATTCTTATCTGATTTCAGCAAAAAATGAATGAAGCTTTATTCAATATATTTTTTTTCCACTCTTTCTTAGCGATATGTAAAAAATGCAGATTGAAGAGAGAAGAAGACTTTTAATAATGTATTTTTCATTCCATGACATTTTCCGTTTCTTCAGTGGGAATATTTCTAAAATTGCAAAAATGTTGTTTGTTCAACTTTCCAGTGACAATACAGAATTCTGTAATTTGATTTATTTGTTTATACATCCAACAGGCCAAGGTCCAATTATAGGAGTACATAATCTAATTTACAAAATATGATATGCATAAATTAAAATTATACTGTACAAATAATGATAAAAATAAATAAAATTGAATTATCTAAATGATAATAATAAAATTAGAACTTGGATATAATTAATACCTAATTACACATGGCCTGAATACACATACCGGGTGTCCCAACAGTGCGCATTTCCTCGATATATCGATAAGGCTGATTCATATGAAAATGAAAACTTGTTTTTCAGTAATGTTTTTACATATCTTGAGTTTTTATATAAAGTAACTTAGTTAGATATCCAATAATATTGAATATTCTAAGTAAGATAGTTTTATGATGAAATTCTTAAGATTATGTTGGACATTTTTGAAAGATATTTGTTTTCATAAGATTGATCAGCAGAAACAAAATTTTGTCTATTCAAAATTTTTAATTTATAGGATTTTGGTTAACAATTTTTATTTATTGGATTTTGTTATACAATTTGGATGTTTTATAATGAGTTTATCTTATATGTCATTTGATATAAGTGGTACTTATATGACATTATTTTAATTTATTTTCAGAAGTTATAATCTTAAATATAATTTTTTGAAATTATTATAAATATGTAGAAGGCTAATATTAAAATATTTAAATAGATCATATAACAAAATATGGGGATATTTTGTACAATTGTAAATCAAGAATTATTAAAGTAATTGTACTTTAGTATTTTTCATCACCTTGCCAATAACTTTTACACTCTAAAATAAATCCATCCTTGATTCATTGATTTTTGAGTTATAATTTCAAAATGGAAATAACTATTGTTTTTTTTTTTTTTCAAGAGGATCTGTGCTGTATTTGATATAACATGTTGAAGATTGATTGTAAGCTTAATGCATGAAATTAATGATAAATACTCTAGCGAAATAGAAATTGACGAAGAGGAAATTTAATATTTAAGGAAGGTTTAGTATTTATGATAGATTGGGCCGTTGCTTGGTAGAAATCAGTTGTAATTGTCATTATAAAATAAAACACTTGTTTACATTTTCTACTTTATTTTTGGTATTGACGTACGTTTCGTCTTTGCTTGAAAGACTTCATCAGAATACGAAGTAACAGTTGTTGTACAATGAATTTATAAGATTTTTTACAGAAGGTGTACATGTGTTTTTAATTGTTCGTCGGGTTGGTTTTCTCAAAGAATATTCCCTTCAGAATCGTGTTCACTCGATCCCTTGTAAATATTGAATAGAGGGGTGTAATAAAAATCTATTTGTTCATTTACTAGGTTTTTGCTGTTTTTATGTTTATTTATTTCGTAAATTTCCCATAAGTTCAATTTTAGACCTCTATTTTCAACATGTAGAATTTCTATGTCTTTTGTGAAAGAATGGTTATTTTCAAGAAGGTGTTTAGCATAATGTGAATTGTTTGTCTTGAAAGAGACTCTAATATTTTCTTTTTTGAGTAGGTTTTTTAGTTGAATACTAATGTTTCCGAGATATGTGAGGCTAACGTATTTGTGTTCAGATAGATCAGATGTTACTGGATAAATTTCTTTTATTGTGTTTTTGTGTATACGTTGGTTAATTACAACAATGGATATAATACATCTCTAATAGATAATTTAATTAATTTTTTTTTTTTTTTTTTTTTTTTTTTTAAACCAGTTTTTTAGTCCTATGGTATTATAAGCTCCTAATAAGGTGCAATATTAATACACAAAACATTTGGTTCTATACCAAATGTTTGAAACTAAGTGTGTTCCCGAAATACATAACATTAAGAACGAAGAATAAAAGTACTACCGCTGACAAGGGACGAATATATGGAATGAAGATCTGGTTAAAAGGAGACATGAAGAGAGAATATGCCAAACGAGATGCCCACAACGTATATCTTAAGGTAATACACTCAGAATTAACTTATAGACTCCATAATATCATCTTTGATTCTATAGATCAAAACGCAAGAGAAAAAGTCGCTAATATTATATATAAAAAATTCTTGACTCAGAAGAAGAAAATAACCAAATTAGTATCAGATAAAATTCATAAAAACAAAAAAATTTCAACAAAATCAAAAAAATTTTCAAAACACATATTTTACCCTAGATTCAAAAATCTTTCCGGAACAGAATTTAATGAAACAGAAATTAATCTTTTGAATAAAGGATTCAAATATAATATTAATTCAAATAACAAAAAAGACTTAGAATATGTAGCAATAGGTTCAGAACTAGCACTTAAAAATTACAAGAACACAAATATCGACAAACATATTATTACCAATATGATTACAAACCATCATAAATTACCCAATAGAAATTCCAGAATGAAAGAAGAATATAAAACTATTAAAACTATAAATCAGAAAATCACGGAAAATAATTTAATTTTCACCCGAGCCGATAAAGGTAACACTATTATTGCTTTAACAGAAAGTGACTATATTAGCAAATCAGTTACTTTCCTAGAATTAAATAATTTTCAATTAATCAAACACAATCCAACGACAATTTTCCAAAAACAAATTAAATCCCTAATAACCCCGGAATCCAGTCTTTTTCGGAATACCCCAAAAAATAAATTAATTTTAATGAATCCACAACCTCCAAAAATGTATTCTTTGATTAAATTACACAAGGAAGATTATCCTATTAGACCGGTTGTTTCTTTCGTTAGTGCACCTTCATTTAAACTTTCGAAAGAACTTATTCAGATTATTTTAAAAGAAACTAAATTCCAAGCTAAATACTCGATAAAAAATTCACTACAGCTAATAAACAAAATAAAGAATATCCACTTACCTCATAATGCTAAATTCATTTCATTTGACGTACAAAATTTATTTCCAAGTATACCACCAAACGAAACAATTAAACTAGTAGATAATCTATTAATCAACAATAGATGCAATACAATTATCAAAGAAGATATTTTAGAATGTCTAGATATTTGCACTAGACAAAATTATTTTCAATTTAAAAATAAAATTTATAAATCCGAAAACGGTTTGATTATGGGAAATCCCTTAAGTCCTTTATTAGCAGAAATATTCATGGACAATATTGAAACTAAAATTCACCAAAATCCCCTTAAGAAGTATTTTTTATATTGGTATAGATATGTAGATGATATTTTCTGTTGCTTCACAGGTACAGACAGACTTTTGAAAAAATTCTTTTTATTCATCAATGAAATACATCCTTCAATTAAATTCACTATGGAAACCGAACTTAATAACTCTATTAATTTTCTTGATTTAACTGTTACTCGAATAAATAGTTCACATGATTTTTCAATATTCCACAAACCAACCTATACGGATTCTATTATACACAATAAATCAAATCATCCTCTAAATCAAAAATTATCAGCATTTAATTGTATGATCCATAGATTAGTTAATATTCCCATGAATCGAGAAAATTATATTTCAGAACTTAACATAATTAAACAAATAGCTTTTAATAATGAATATGATCCAAAGTTGATAGACAAATTATTGATGAAGAAAAATAATAAAATAGCTTTAAATATGGTGTTTCCTAATATAAAAGAAAATTTTAAATACATTTCCTTAAATTACACTAAAGGTATTTCTGAGAAAATTGCTACATACCTCAAAAATAAATATAATTTGAGAACTTCATTCAAAACTAATTTAAACTTGAGTAAATTTATCAAAAATAATAAAGACTACACACATAAGGATGATAAATCTGGGGTTTATAAGTTAACCTGCGGTGATTGCCCTAAAATTTACATAGGTCAAACTGGAAGAACGTTCCGTCATAGGATGTGTGAACATTTGAAGAGTTTCCTCAACAATAAAAGCAATTCCACATATTCCAACCATTTGTTAGAAACAGGACATAATTTCAACCATAACTTTGAAATTCTACATATAGAAAGCAAAAGTTATGCCTTAAATCTGTTAGAATCCCTAGAGATAAATAAACATAATAAAATTGGAATATTACTTAACGAACAAATAGATTTAAATAGCTCACCTCTGTTAAATATATTCAGATAAGCTGGAATTTGCAGGGACCCTTTTTTGGGTTTTAGTGCCTAATAAAAATTTATTGTAGTTACTGTAATATAAATAGCCACGGATTTCGGAAACAAGCTTAGTTATTCAAAATGTGATCTTACCTGATGATGCTACTGTGATAGCGAAACAATTGTTGTGAGTTTAACAATAAAAATTTGTGAAAATCAGAATAACCTTATTTCAAATTATTTAATATGGATTTTCACCAAGTAAGGACTGATACAATTCAATATGATAATTTAATTAACCAACGTATACACAAAAACCCAATAAAAGAAATTTATCCAGTAACATCTGATCTATCTGAACACAAATACTTTAGCCTCACATATCTCGGAAACATTAGTATTCAACTAAAAAACCTACTCAAAAAAGAAAATATTAAAGTCTCTTTCAAGACAAACAATCCTATTAGCAAATACATCAAAAACAATAAAAACAGTATGGATAAACTTCAATTATCAGGTGTATACAAACTCACATGCCCAGATTGCCCAAAGATTTATATTGGTAGAACAGGTGGAAATTTCGGTACACGCCTAACAGAACATAAAAGAAGTTTCGATAAAAATAAAAAAGATTCACATTATGCTAAACACCTTCTTGAAAATAACCATTCTTTCACAAAAGACATAGAAATTCTACATGTTGAAAATAGAGGTCTAAAATTGAACTTATGGGAAATTTACGAAATAAATAAACATAAAAACAGCAAAAACCTAGAAAATGAACAAATAGATTTTTATTACACCCCTCTATTCAATATTTACAAGGGATCGAGTGAACACGATTCTGAAGGGAATATTCTTTGAGAAAACCAACCCGACGAACAATTAAAAACACATGTACACCTTCTGTAAAAAAATCTTATAAATTCATTGTACAACATAAAATAAAATAAAATAGAAAGGCCTTTTACTTGATAGAAGAAATATAACAAAATTTGAATATTAAAACAAATTCTACAATTTTAATTTCAAAAAAATTTTATTCAAAAAACTTTTAGAAATAAATTTGTCTAACAAGCACCGCTTACATTTAATAGACGTATATAATCAAAACTCAATATATGTACAACAACTGTTACTTCGTATTCTGATGAAGTCTTTCAAGCAAAGACGAAACGTACGTCAATACCAAAAATAAAGTAGAAAATGTAAACAAGTGTTTTATTTTATAATGACAAGGTTTAGTATATTATTCATACTTGAAATCGGAAAATGATATATTAGTAGTTGAAAAAAAAATTAATTGAATGGGTTCTACTTGATGGAAATTCATTTTAATTAAATAAAATATTTCCACGAATTGTGGTTAACTTAATAAATTGTGAAAATAATCTATATTATTTTATTTAATATATTAGCAATTCTTTACAGGACATAATTCATTTATTTAAAACGTTTTTTGATTAAACTTTATCAGTAAACATTTTGAAAAGGTAGAGATAGCCGAAATAAGTTCCATAAAAGAAAGCAACTTTTTTCTGTATATGTGTTTTTAAATATTAGTTTTGGGGTGCAGAATTTATTAAAATGAACCTTGTAGGTTCTTCTCGACAATTCCATTTTTTTTTATCAATTAACAAGTATTCAGAGGATCTTGAAGAAACATAATTTCCATCTCTATAAGATTCACTTTGTCTAAGAACTTAATTGAGACAATCCTCATCAGCGATTACCAAACTGTGAACAGATAAGTGAAAAGATTTCAAATAATCCTGATTTTTTATATTCAGTATGCTTCTGGGTGAATGCATATATTCTCTGAATGATAATGATAATATATTTATTTGTTTTTTGTGTGTTTTCTTTTTTTTTATAATTAAGACATAATACACTGGCGAGGAGAAAAAACGGGTCACTTGATCATTGCTGTTCAAATACCTTTCTTAGTCGAAATTTTTGGCGTATCTTTATCCTGGGCATTTATAAACGCGTCTACGACCATCAGCTCCTCGAATGCTGATTCATCAGAGAAAAGTACCTGGGCCCACTAAGATTTTAACCAGTTAACGTGATCTCGTGCAAATTGAAGACGAGCAATTCGATGCTCTCTGAGAAGTTCTGGAGCTGTCGCAGGTCTGTATGGCTGTATGATTGTTAATTCGCTTCTGAAAGACGTCGTCTCACGGTCCATTTACTTAGGCCAGGAATATAGTGAAGCGATCAAGAGGTGCGAAGAGGATAGTGGTAAATGCAAGCAAATATATTCTAGTAGGGCAGTACATAGTGCGGCGGTAACGGGAGGTGTTTAAGCGAGGATAGCGACGCGATCGGGGGATGAATAAAAATGGATATTGAAGCGTTCATAAGTTCGATCAGGCGGGAGCAAAGAGGTGTTCAACATCATAATAGATATATTTTGGACAAGTTATGGGATTTTGTTGAATAAAAATATAAGGAATATGTGTTTACTCACCTCGAAGTCACCACTAGACGTTCTGAGGGAGTGAAAGGGTCGCGAATGAAATTGGTCCAGTTTTTCATTAATCTAGATTCAATTTTTTTCAAAATGTAGTCGAACGTTGCAATATTCATACGGAAATATGAATGAAATTTCTCTGTATGCTCGCGTAATTCTTTATACAAATGATGAAATTCACCATGATCGTGATCAGTTTGAGAGTATGGTATAGTTTTATAAAAACATCAGTATTAGATATTCCATGATGTACAAAGAAGAGACAACCAATTCACTATTCACTCCAAAAAATCCTCTTCATCATTCAGAAGGACAGCAGAAAAGGGGGGCGCTAAAGAAAGAAAACAAAAGTTCAACAGTCGTCTAGAAAATATCAAATAATAAAGGATCTCTTATATATTGAGGTTTATATTTTCTGATGTTGCTCACATTTTTCAGATGTGCGGGAAGCAGGTTGTAGATTTTTGGACCAAAATAAAAAAGGAAACGCTTAACTGTATTAATGATGTATTGTTTATATTCGTGAACATCCATACCAGGCATTGGTATGGTTGTTCACGATGTGTTCATGTATGATATATAGATCGCACATTGAGTATCTCTGTCACCAAATACAGTTGGTCATTAGAAAAAGCCTTTCTTTCCTATATATTATTTTCATTTTTTAATTCTGGGTAGTTTGAAAATATCCTAATGAATTGTTGAAGTACCACACCACAATGCAATATCGTATAATTGACTCAGCCAATGATTTGTATACAATCAATAAGTTTTTCCTAAAAAGAATATCTTTTATCTAATAGAATTTGTAGAAGAGAAGTCGTAATATCTGAACAACACTGGAAGTCTGTTTATCCCACCGCAAGTGCTGATCAATCAAAATTCCCAGATACTTGGTAGTTTCAGCTTTTTCTATAGAAGGACAGGGGCAATTTCTGTTATTGTTATTGCAGCTTTGTTTATTTATACGGAATTTGATCTCAGTAGGCTGCTCGCTAGATATTAGAGAAAATGTCATGAACTTTGTTTTATACACATTCAAGCTCAACAGACTATTATTCATCCAGCATTGTAATTTCTGCATATCAGTCTCTGCAGTATTGCGAACTTCACTCCAAGATCTGTGTCATCTGCATAACACACAATATGTCCTTGGAAATTCATTATCTGTCTGACTATTGATGTAAACCAGAAATAAGATGGGACCTAAAATCGATCCCTGCAGTACTCCAGCGGTGACAAACTATGGTGTGCTGAATTGATCGCCAATATTCACCCTTTGCTTTCTTCGGGACACGTGAATTCTACCAGAATAGTTATTGGCTATTTGAGGATACCTATTTTCCAAGTGACTACACAGCAGTCTCCACAGTCCACCCCCAGAGGTAGAAAGTGTGATAAAGATTACGCCATATCATCGCACGTGGCGAGAACCCCTCCGAAGAGATGAACCCACCAGCTTCCAGTTTGGGCCCCGACTCGAAAGCCAGAACCGTCTGACTGGTAGCAGCGAAGCACTATCCAACCCCTACTGGCTCAGCAGGTTTGAGACGGTTGAGTTGGTTTGAGACGTAACTCACTCGCCGGAGGGAATTCTTATCCATCCACCCGAACGCAGTCCCATGAACTAAGATAAACTCAAGATTGACGACTACAATTGATCCTGGTACGAGCACCGTCTAGCGGCCTGTACGTCCTGACTAACCGAACCCATGTGAGATCATTTGATTGATCCTGGCGTCAAGCACTAATGGCGGAGCCATTTCGTCGAGATCCACAAACCCTAAATCGTTACACATTGATCCAGGGGCCAGGACAGGCCGGTCGAACCGTCAAGTCCTGCTAAACCCCGAGTCGTTTCATGACAATATCCCGAACATGGGGGTCTGCGAACAGATAAATGAAATACCCCCCTAGTCCAGCATGCGGACTTTCAACCACTGCCCCCTCGAGTCCAACACCAATGGGGTAGCCAGGTGGTACAAGTAACACCTGTGGGCAAACCACCCCCCGGAGGTAACGCAGTATGCTACATAACGCACTCGGCCATTACAAAGAATCCGGAAATTTATACTGCGATAGGGTAGAGTACGCCAGTTTTAAGGGAGAAGCCCTGTGCTGCGACAGACTCCCTTGTCACTGAGTTAATTAACCGGCTCAGCCCTCCAAGCGGCAAAAGTAGGGCCCCATTCGGAGATCTTCCACCATACAGGTCCAGTGACTGGCGCGAAATGGCATTACGTTAGACACCAAGACTTAACCCTCCATTTCGCCGGGACGAAACTAGGGCCCTAGTCATGACAAGCGCCCCCATCACGTCAAGATCTAATACCTGGGGGGCGCTTTCTTCGGGACAAATAATCCTAAACAGCCCAATGTATGACTCCTTACACCACAGTCAGAAAGTTTATTCAATAGGAGATACTGTGTCGATGACCCTCGCCAAGTCAACGAAAACAGCCAAGCACTTCGACGACTCATCCAAAGCATCAACAGTATGTTTTATGAAATCTATAACAGTATCTTCCGCACTGAAGCCATTGACAAATCTAAACTGCTGCGGAGTGATTACATGATGTTATCAAGAAACTCTATCAATCTCACTTTGATGTAATGGTCCAATTAATTGGCCTCCAAGATCATTCGACATAACTCCACTGGATTATTTTCTTTGGGGTTATTTCAAGTCATTGGTTTATGCTGATAAACCAGAAACAATAGACGCTTTGGAAGCCAGCATATCTCGTGTTATTGATGAAATAGGGCCTGAATTACTCGAAAAAGTGGTCCAAAATTGGTCTGGTCGAATACGCTTCCTCAGAGCTAGTCGTGGTGGACATTAGCCGGAAATTATTTTTAAAACATAAAAGTCATAATTTTATGACTTTCAAATAATTGTCTTCAATCTTAATTTAAATGTGTTTTATTTCAATTTAAAGTTGTATCACTCTAAAAAAACACCCGATAGTTATTTTTTGTCAACTTAATTAGACTATTAAGTTTATTCCTATATTTCTTATACCCCATCTAAAGCCCATGTGTAGGAGATCTAAGAAGTTTTCTTTTCAGCTGATCCCTGATATGAATCGATTTCACCAAACCCTCTGTTATCCACGGCTCCAGCTTAGATTTACTTTTCTTGTGTAGCTTTGTTTCAGTGGACTCAGCAATATGATTCCCCAACTTGTCAACAAAGATATAACTCTTCTGTGTCTCCTTACCCAATAAAATTTCGCTCTACCTTTCCATTTCCAAAATTGATTTTAGTTTATTATAATTGATTTTACTGTATTTCCGTTTTATATTAGGTGCAAGGTTAGTATTTCTTAATCGTGATAGCATAATGAGTATTGAGTACTGATGTGTTATACTACTATGAACAACGAGTGGGTCGAGTTAAACTTTTTTCAGCAGATAGTTAGCTTGTCTAATATAAATATTTAAAACAAATTGTAGAAATTACTATGTTTTACTACCAAAAAATATATACATATATAAATATGACTCTGTCAAGAAAGTACCGGGAATTTTCAATTAAAACAACATTTTTACATTTAATCGTCAAAATTTATTGGGTCGCCTTCAAAATAGGCTCCATTTGCTCCAATACATCTATGCCAACGGCACTTCCAATTATCGAAACATTTTTTATAGGCGCTTTCCGGGATGGACTTTAGCTCTCGCGCCGAATTTTGTTTTATGGCTTCAATCGACTCAAAACGGGTGCCACGAAGGGGCAATTTTAGTTTTGGGAAGAGGAAAAAGTCGCAGGGAGCCAAATCCGGCGAATACGGTGGTTGCTGAAGCACGTTTGTTGAGTTTTTGGCGAGAAAGTCGGTCACAATCGTAGCTCGGTGAGAAGGCGCGTTATCGTCATGCAAAATCCATGAGTTGTTCGCCCACAAATTTGGCCGCTTCTTACGGATACGCTCACGCAAACAGTTCATAACGCCTAGGTAATACTCCTTGTTTACCGTCTGACCCTCTGGAACGAATTCGTAGTGCACCACGCCACGGATATCGAAGAAAACAATGAGCATCACCTTCATTTTCGAGCGGCTTTGGCGTGGTTTTTTCGGTTTCGGCTCATTTTTTGCCACCCATTCCGATGATTGCTGGCTTGTTTGCATATCGTACTCGTAGACCCAGGTCTCATCACCAGTTATAATGCGTTCCATGAATGTAGAATCGAAATTACAGCGATCCAGCATGTCTGAAGCAACCTGTTTGCGATGACGTTTTTGAAAAAAATTCAGGTCTTTCGGTACGAGTCGTGCGGCCACCTTTCTCATGCTCAAAATATCAATCAAAATCGTACGTGCGGACTCGTGGGATATCTTAAGATCATGTGCTATCTCTCTCAAGCTGGTACGACGGTTTTCCAGCACCCTTTCCTTAATTTTATCGACGTTATCTTCGATCGAAGCCGTCGATGGGCGACCACTTTACGACCGTCCTTGAAGGCTCTGTACCACTGATATGCACGAGTTTTCGATAGAGCATTATCACCAAAGGCCTTTTGCAACATTTTCAATGCATCGGCACACGAAAATTCATTTGCAACACAAAACTTTAAACAAATTCTTTGCTCAACGTAATCACCCATAGTAAAAATCGGCACGCACTCTGACATCGACTGACTTAATCAGCTGTTGCAAACACACTAGTTGACAGATCCCGCTCAAGCTTGGCATAGTAATTAAGGACAGTGGTACCAACCTAGGAAAAAAAAATTTACCTGCCTCATTGCCCCGCCAGATTTAAATCGATAATTCCCGGTACTTTCTTGACAGAATGTATATCCCAAATATTTGGATTTACAAAGTTCCATACAGTCATTCATTATTTATTACATTATTTTTATTGTGAACGAATTTGAAAATTTCCATAATCAAGTTTCTTTTCTTTTGAATCTACATATAAAATTTTCTTAAGATTTTCTTTTGTCGAAAGGAATTACTGTTTTCTAAAGAATGAGTGGCAAAGTTGAATTTTTGTTTACTTTTCATTAAATTTATTTTATGTTCGTTTAAACATATGTTAGTTTTCAAATATCTCGAATATTTCATTTTTTTTGTAAATCGAAAATATTTGAGATATTTAAAAAATAACATCTGTTTAAAACCTTTTTCAACGAACATAAAAAGAATTTAATGAAAAGTAAACAAAAATTCAACTTTGCCACTCATTCTTTAGAAAACAGTAATTCCTTTCGACAAAAGAAAATTTTACATGTAGATTCAAAAGAAAAGAAACTTGATTATTGAAATTTTTAAATTCGTTCACAATAAAAATAATGTAAAAAATAATGAATGACTGTATGGAGCTTTGTAAATCCAAATATTTGAGATATACAACAAAATAATGTAAAAATAATGAATGACTGTACAGAGCTATGTAACCCCAAAAATTATTTGAGATATTTAAATGGGTACCATCTGTTGGAAGGCCCCTCTTTTTTAACCGGTTTTTTTATCACGTTCCGATTGTGAACCTCTGTACCACTAGTAGGTGTTACCGAGAATCTGTTGGAATATTCAAAATATTTATCACTTTTGTTTAAATACCACTGTACCACTATTAGGTCTTCAGTTGTCTGATGATGGGATAGTTCATTTCCCGAAACTCGAGTCACAAGAAAATGTGTAATATATATTTTTTGGTAGTAAAACATAGTAATTTCTACAATTTGTTTTAATTATGATCAACTACCAAATAGTAACGGCTGAAACAATTCAGTATCTAATATAAATATTATCAATTATTGGAACCGAGTCGCGCATTTCCCTCGTTGGTTTATTAATGGTTGAAATAAGTCCATTTTTGCCCATTACTTTTTGATAATTATGTGTATTCATAGAATATTTGTCTAGTAAATTTATATTTATGTCTCCCACAAACAACTCCAACGGTCTTCATTGTAAGTAAAGAAATATCTATCTAAATCATCTATTTAGGTGAAGATACAAACCTACTTAGGTTTGTACATCAATTGATGGGGGGCGATAAGATGCTATAACTGAACAAGACCATCATTCTGATATGTCTTCGATTCTTTGTAATAAATCGTGTAGTTTGGTATTATGAACTCACTGAATCTAGATTCCACGTTTCCGATAAGACAATGACATCCAATTTATCAAAATGTTTCCTCAGACTGCGAATATTAAAATGTATGATACCTAATTCACCCACCAGCTTGCCGTCTCTTCCCGTTTAAACTATTACTTGTCTTCGTTCTTATTCCCTCATAGCTATCCAACGTTTCCAAAATGTCCAACTTCCCTCAGAGGAAAAGAAAATTAGGGGGAAAAAGAGAACAAAAAATTACAATCTTTTTTCTACTTACAAGAAAGTTCTAAGTTGAGAAATTACAGAAAGTTCATTAACTTTTGATGTAACCATGTATAACTTATTATCCCTATTTATAAGAATCCTTCCAGAATCAGTCCAAACATTTCGCATACCGTATTTTTCAATAGCCATGCCCAGCAGTTCCATTCTCGTACTTGATAAATCCTCCCTTATGACGATTCCTGTCCCGATGAGTAAAACAACTTTATTTCCGCTAATTTATTTAATTTCACAACAATTGTTTCGTCATGACAACATGACTTCGTCAGGTGAGTATGGTACTAACTACATAATTGAGATTGAGTTCTTTAAATACCCAAAATGTACAGAAAAGAAGGTAGTGGGAATTTACAGTAATTTGTTTTTTTATTATTACACAAAGTTTCAGAAAAGGTTAAGTAAGAGGGATTTATTGAGGTCCGTCTGGTCGTTTGGGAGAATCTGTTTTTTATGGTATCTGTTGATTTCGAGGGCTTCTAAGTAGTTCAACCTGAGGTTCTTTTTTTCTAGGTGTAAGATTTTGAAGTTATTGTCAGAATCATGTCCCGTCTCCGAAAGATGGTCAGCATATGTTGAATTTCCGTTTTTTCCAAGATAAGCTTTCTCGTGTTCACGTATCCTAGTGCCGAAAGATCTACCTGTCTGGCCCACATATACAGATGGGCAAGTACCGCAGTTTAACCTATAGACTCCAGACTTTTTGTTTTTATGGGTCAAATCTTTATTATTTTTTATTAAATTTCCTAACGTGTTTCTTGTTTTAAATGAAATGTTGCAGTTACTCTTTTTCTTTAAATATCTTGCTATTTTTTCTGACTTTTTGTTTATGTACGTTAAAGAAATATATTTTGTATCGATAGCTATTGTTGGATATACAAGTGATATTGACTGTTTAAATTGCATTCGTTTCAATATTTTATTTATGATGAACGGATTGAAAGCATTGTTGAATGCAATCTGTTTTATTATATTCAGTTCTCTATCAAAATTCTCTTATGTCATAGGTATGTTGATTAATCTAAATATCATGCTATTAGGAGTACAAATAAGTTTCCGCCGTTTTTTAAACACAAATTTAATATTTATTATAGAAGGACGGTAATATAATGCTTGCTGAGTGACTTCTAATGTTAGAGCAAGTGCTTTTTGTGTTTGAGATGAATCTTCCTCCAATAATTCCTCCAATTCTGCATCCTCGTAAATTTTTGGCCTTCCACTGCGATCTTTGTCTTCTACGTCGAAATCACCGTTTTTAAACTTTTGAAACCACTCTCGACACGTTCTCTCACTCAGCACCCTCACCATATGCTTCTACGAGCAATTGATGCGCCTTAGCAGCAGATTCCTTTAAATTTAAGAAGTAAACTAATATTTCCCGCAAATGACGCTTACTTGGCTCAAATTTTGACATTTTCAACTTATAAAAATTATATTTTACCAATATAAAATCAATGATATTAATAGGTTATGTTGTTCTTGAATGTCCAAACTATTTTTTAAGCCGGTTATCATCTGCGAAAGCTAACCGAAACTCCGTGCCGCGCCATCTACAATAAAACGGCGGAAACTTATTTGTACTCCTAATATTATAAACTGCTAGTTTTTGAGAATGTGGGTATCGTATTATCTATATGAGTGGATTTCCGGAAAATTGAAAAGTCATGTTTATTGTTAATTTTTGAAATTTTTAAATCAAAAAAATTGATGCTGTTATTTTGTTCTATTTCATTGGTGAATTTTATTGTAGGAGATAATGTATGTATAAATTCTAAAAACATCGCAAGTTGTCTACTGGTACCGGTGAATAGAGATAAAATATCATCCACGTAACGATACCAATAAATGAAATATTTGAAGAAGGCGCTCCCTTGGATTTTGTTTTCCAGGAAGTCCATAAATATTTCGGATAATATCGGACTAATATTCCATTAAATAAAAAATAGTTTTGGTCCAAACAAACCTTTAAGATTTCGATGATCTCTTGTTTTAAACCGGATTAGTTCTATTTTTTACTAATAGCATTTCTATCAGATTTTTTGATTCTTTAACTGGTATGCAAGGGAACAAATTTTGCACGTCGAAAGAAATGAGTTTAGCATTATTCAGAATATATATATTTTTTATTTTCTCTATCAGGTTATATGAGTTTTTAATGGCAAATTTTGGTTGAAAGTTTGTTTCTTTCTGAATAATTTTAATTAGTTCTTTCGATAGTTTATATGAAGGTGCTGTGATGAATGAAACTACTGGTCTAATAGGTTTATTGTCTTTATGTAATTTTATAAGGGAATACATTATGTAATTTTATAAGGGTTCATTAATACCCCAATTTATAAACTAACGTTAATGAACCCACACCCATCAATTATGTATTCCCTTATAAAATTACATAAAGTCAATAAACCTATTAGACCAGTAGTTTCATTCATCACAGCACCTTGATATAAACTATCGAAAGAACTAATCAAAATTATTCAGAAAGAAACAAACTTTCAACCAAAATTTGCCTTAAAAACTCATATAACCTGATAGAGAAAATAAAAAATATATATATTCCGAATAATGCTAAACTCATTTCTTTCGACGTGCAAAATTTGTTCCCTTGCACACCAGTTAAAGAATCAAAAAATCTACCTTCTTTTCTGTACATTTTGAATATTTAAAGAACTCAATCTCAATTATGTAGTTAGTACCATACTCACCTGACGAAGTCATGTTGTCATGACGAAACAATTGTTGTGAAATTAAATAAATTAGCGGAAATTAAGTTGTTTTACTTTAATCATCAAGATATATTTCCGTCAAGTAGAGACCGATACAATCAACATTTGATTCCTGTCCCCATTAGCATTCTCTTCTTGTTGTAAATTTTCTGCTTAACCATATAGTCATGTAGTTTAATGAAAACTCCTCATGGGTTTACTTCATTTTTCTTTCCCACTCTGTAACATATATCGATGTATTTATGGGTTAAATTGGTGGTCAATTTCGCATTCATAAACATTATTACTTCATTCCTGATTTGTTCCTTCGGATTTAAGTCAAAATTCGTAGGTTTGACCTCCTTGCGAATTGACCAGTTTGATCAAACTTCTTTTGTGAAGAATTTTTTTCCGACTTGAGTTTCAGTTCTTAATTCAGAAATTTTTAGATTGTATTTCCGTTTTACATTCGACAATTCACCTTGTAGGGCATTGACAGTTTCTTCCATTTCAGCTAACTTTGTTTTCATTATCGCTTCGGACACGTTGTTCTCAACAGTTTTTATGACTGCGTCACTGCTAAGACATTTATGGATTGCATTATTCACAGCTGTTTCTATTTCATCCTTCATTTCCTTTGTAATAACCATTTTCGGGAGTGTTTGAGAAAAATAAATTCAGTATTAAATCGATGATAATTTTCACCTCTGAGTTGTCTGTAATAGTAAAGTTCTGGCAATTTATCCGGAGCTCAGACTTCGCACGGTTACTCGCCACACATACGTAAATATTAGGAGTACAAATAAGTTTCCGCCGTTTTATTGTAGATGGCGCGGCACGGAGTTTCGGTTAGCTTTCGCAGATGATAACCGGCTTAAAAAACAGTTTGGACATTCAATAACATAACCTATTAATATCATTGATTTTATATTGGTAAAATATAATTTTTATAAGTTGAAAATGTCAAAATGACTTCACATCATTGCTTCCCGCGATTTTTTTTACAGAGATTGTTTTGAAAACTTTTTTAAATATCTGTCAAGTACTTTCAGTGAAAAGCTTCACACTGTATCTGTAAATACTGAAGTGATTCCAATCCTAGAATTCTGAGGGAACAGCGCACATAGTACAGAATGTAAGAAACTGAATGGTAGGAAATTTAAACATCTTATTAATTAAAATTCGTTCAGAAACTCAACCACTTAATGCACTTCCATCTAGTTTTCTAAATAGCAGTGCAAAACCTTCAAAATGAATAATATTTAAATAAGGTTATTCTGATTTTCACAAATTTTTATTGCAATGTTCACAACAATTGTTTCGCTATCACAGTAGCATCATCAGGCATTATCACATTTTGAATAACTAAGCTTGTTTCCGAAATCCGTTGCTATTTATATTACTGTAAGTACAATAAATTTTTATTGAGCACTAAAACCCAAAAAAGGGTCTCTGTAAATTCCAGCTTATCTGAATATATTTAACAGAGGTGAGTTATTTAAATCTATTTGTTCGTTAATTAATATTCCAATTTTATTATGTTTATTTATCTCTAGGGATTCTAACAGATTTAAGGCGTAACTTTTGCTTTCTATATGTAGAATTACTTTCATTATTGAGGAAACTCTTCAAATGTTCACAAATTCTATGACGGAAAGTTCTTCCAGTCTGTCCTATGTAAACTTTAGGGCAATCACCGCAGGTTAACTTATAAACCCCCGATTTATCATCTTTATGTGTACAGTCTTTATTATTTTTAATAAATTTACTCAAGTTTGAATTCGTTTTAAATAAAGTCCTCAAATTATATTTATTTTTGAGGTATGTAGCAATTTTCTCAGAAATACCTTTAGTGTATTATAGGAAAATGTATTTAAAATTTTCTTTTATATTAGGAAACACCATATTTAAAGCTATTTTATTATTTTTATTCATCAACAATTTGTCTATCAACTTAGGATCATAGTCATTATTAATAGCTATTTGTTTAATTCTGTTAAGTTCTGAAATATAATTTTCTCGATTCATGGGAATATTAACTAATCTATGGATCATACAATTAAATGCTGATAATTTTTTATTTAGAGGATGATTTGATTTATTGTGTATAATAGAATCCGTATAGGTTGGTTTGTGAAATATTGAAAAATCATGGGAATTATTTATTCGAGTTACAGTTAAATCAAGAAAATTAATAGAATTATTATGTTCGGTTTCCATAGTGAATTTAATTGAAGGATGTATTTCATTGATGAATAAAAAGAATTTTTTCAAAAGTCTGTCTGTACCTGTGAAGCAACAGAAAATATCGTCTACATATCTATACCAATATAAAAAGTATTTCTTAAGGGGATTTTGGTGAATTTTAGTTTCAATATTGTCCATGAATATTTCTGCTAATAAAGGACTCAAGGGATTTCCCATAATCAAACCGTTTTCAGATTTATAAATTTTATTTTTGAATTTAAAATAATTTTGTTTAGTGCAAATATCTACACATTCTTAAATATCTTCTTTGATAATTGTATTGCATCTGTTGTTGATTAATAGATTATCTACTAGTTTAATTGTTTCGTTTGGTGATATACTTGGAAATGAATTTTGTACGTCAAATGAAATGAATTTAGCATTATGTGGTAAGTGGATATTCTTTATTTTATCGGGGGTTTATAAGTTAACCTGCGGTGATTGCCCTAAAGTTTACATAGGACAGACTGGAAGAACTTTCCGTCATAGAATTTGTGAACATTCGAAGAGTTTCCTCAATAATAAAAGTAATTCTACATATTCCAACAATTTGTTAGAAACAGGAAATACTTTCAACCATAACTTTGAAATTCTACATATAGAAAGCAAAATTTATGCCTTAAATCTATTAGAATCCCTAGAGATAAATAAACATAATAAAATTGGAATATTACTTAACGAACAAATAGATTTAAATAACTCACCTCTGTTAAATATATTCAGATAAGCTGGAATTTGCAGAGACCCTTTTTTTGGGTTTTAGTGCTCAATAAAAATTTATTGTACTTACTGTAATATAAATAGCAACGGATTTCGGAAACAAGCTAAGTTATTCAAAATGTGATCTTGCCTGTTGATGCTACTGTGATAGTGAAACAATTGTTGTGAAATAAAATAGAAAGGCCTTTTACTTGATAGAAGAAATATAACAAAATTTGAATATTAAAACAAATTGAAATATGTTTATCTTCTACAATTTTAATTTCAAAAAAATTTTTTATTCAAAAAACTTTTAGAATTAAATTAATGTCTAAAACAAGCACCGCTTACATTTAATAGACGTATGTATCAAAACACAATATATAATGTCAAATGGAATAAATAAACCAACAGATATACGAAAGTCATTAAAATTAATAAATAGATATTTAAAGGAGACAAAATTTTGTTTCTGGTCTTACCTTTAAGAACACCAATTGCCTTTTAAAAACATGAACACACTTAAAGGACTTCTCAAAGAATATAATTTATTTGAAATATTTAATATATTTAAATATTCGAATAAGTTAACTCAGAAATCTCTAAAAAAATGCACTATATCTTCAAAAAACAAATATAATTCTAAGCAATTCCGTCTTCAGTCCTCAATAATATTCCAAATATCAAAATCAAAAAACTAACCTTTATCCAAACACTCAGCACGTGTAAAAGGACAAATGCTTCGAAACACAGATCAACTTTATAATTCAAGATTGATCTATGTTCTAACAAAATCAAAGAACAGTGTGAGTTATTTTTAAGGCTTGTTTAAATTCATTGACATTCCATAATGAGATTTGTTGAAGCCAAAATATAATTATATATTATATATAAAATAAAATAGAAAGGCCTTTTACTTGATAGAAGAAATATAACAAAATTTGAATATTAAAACAAATCGAAATATGTTTATCTTCTACAATTTTAATTTCAAAAAAATTTTTTATTCAAAAAACTTTTAGAATTAAATTAATGTCTAAAACAAGCGCCGCTTACATTTAATAGACGTATATAATCAAAACTCAATATATAATGTCAAATGGAATAAATAAACCAACAGATATACGAAAGTCATTAAAATTAATAAATAAATATTTAAAGGAGACAAAAATTGTTGTGAACATTACAATAAAAATTTGTGAAAATCAGAATAACCTTATTTAAATATTATTTAATATGGATTTTCACCAAGTAAGGACTGATACAATTCAATACTTCAAAATGAACCCCCATTGTCATTTAAGACTTTTGAGGGGGGTTGCCACATCACTTAGGGAAATAATCGTACACCCACGAATTTGCAATCAAATGTCCCTCTCTAAATAAAAATTGATCTGTCTCGTTTTCCGGAAAAACTCATACTTAAGGAAATATTTGGCTGAACTCTTTTATGTGAAAAACCCTTTGCAAATTGAGGAACTATAAAGAATAAAAGTCTGTCTATGAATCACTAGATGAACTTGATTAGCCAAAATTTATCAGTACTAGGTGTTTATTGCATAATATTTTTTTCTGAGAACAAGTCATTTTTGTGGATGCTCTCAAATTATATAGATATAGATTTTTCGATTCACCATATGTCAAAAAATTTATTTGTGTTTCTGAAAATCGACATTTTCTAGTCGCAATATTTTTATTAAAAGGTTAAATTTCCATTCATTTATCAGCATTCATATTATAACTACTCTATTCCAGAAAAAAAGAAAAAAGACCAAATTTGCAAGAAAAAAGCTCCATGTGGCAATTACCAAACGAGCAAGAGAAGCACAAATACGACAAATGGAACAGATGGAACAATTACAACTCTAACCTAGTACCAGGAATTGTACAGAAAACAAATATCAGTTCAACATGAAATACAGGTGAGCGTTACAATAAACAGAACATTTAGTCTAGTCAACAAGTGCCTTTTGGGTCAACTTTTTTCAGCAGTCTCCGAAAATTATGATCAAGGTGTCATTCGATTCGGAATGGCATCTTGATGATTTTTGAAAAAAATGAAGTTCCGCTTGCAAAAATTGCAAAAGTTATTAAAAATTAACTAAAAAAAGGTTTAGTTTTTTGTAAATATCTCAAAAACTAATGAAGATTTTTTAAATTAAAAAAAGATTCAAAAAGAGGAGGAAACCTAAAAAAAAAAAGTGTCGACTCCCGGAATTGTAGTCCCAATATTAATAATTTTCCCAGAGGGATGAAAATACGGCCGAAAACGGGTACTCTGGCTTTCGTAAGCGACGCCTACTTTGGATACTTAGTTGCAAAATTAAAAACTTAGATTAATTATCGAAAAAAAAATTTTTTTCAAAATATTATTAATGGTCCGTTTTTATGTTGTAGGAAGCTACATAGAAATTTTTTTTTTTCATTTTTATCTCTTATTGTTTAAAAAATTGTTATAAACAAATGCGTTGTTCATAAAATAATTGAAAATTTTTTTAAGGAATATCAATCTTTGATGCAAATAATGATTTAAAAAAAAATTTCCTTAAAAAAATTTTTTTATTGCTTAAAAACGCATTTGTTAATTAACAATCGTTTTCTTCCACTTCTAACTAATATTAAGGAAACATTTTTTTCTTTAAAAATCATGATTTACTTTTCTTTTCCATATAAAAAAAAATTTCGTTTTGTTTAATTTTTCATTGTTTATATAATGAACAATTTGTTATAAACAAATAAATTTTTACTTTATATTTTTTCCCTATTCTTCTTACTGCCACAAATAAAGACATGATTTTTTTTTATTAATTTTTTTTTTTTTTTTAATATAAGTTCTCTTTCATTTCGTCATCCTTACCTGGTTTTTCCTCTTTAAGGTTATTATAATTTATAAACTAATGGAGATACGATGAAAAAACTCAAGACTTATTTACTCTCCATTAGTTAAAGAATAAAGAAGAATCAACATCTTAAAGATATACTATTCGTTCATGCTTTTACGGGTTGTGATACAGTGAGCTCGGTATAGGGAAGAAGAAATTATTAGATTTGATCATAAAAAACGATGGAATGAAGCAGTATGTGGAAAGATTTTATGATCCCAGTGCATCCACTGAAGAAATTAAGGAAGCTGGAGAAAGATTGATGCTGTCTTTGTATGGAGAATTAAAAACCAACGTTTTGATTACATGCGTCTATTAAATGTAAGCGGTGCTTGTTTTAGACATTAATTTAATTCTAAAAGTTTTTTGAATAAAAAATTTTTTTGAAATTAAAATTGTAGAAGATAAACATATTTCAATTTGTTTTAATATTCAAAAAACCAACGTGACTGCGAGTCAATGCCGTGTTTCCAAGTTTATGGAACTTTTGAAAAAAACCCAAAAAATCAATTTAGCGACTCTACCACCTACGTCAACAGCATTGAGTTATCATTCATACCGAGTGAATTACCAAGTTCAATATTGGCTCGGTAACGAACTTAATCCGGAAAATTGGGGCTGGGTAAAGACAGAAACGATGTTTCTGCCAGTTCGAACAACCGAAAAATTGGCTCCTGATGAACTTGAATTAGTTCACTGCAATTGCCTCAAGAACTGATCGACGAGATGCGGATGCAAAAAAGCTGGTCTTCCATGTTCGTCTCTTTGCAAGCATTGCAAAGGAGAGAGTTGCGATAATTGCAAAAAGATAGCGATGAAAGATGACAACAATGAATTCGACGATGTGGATGAAGGGAACAATCTACAAGATGAGAATGGAGACGATAGTGCCTGTACTGATTATGACGTCTCTATTGGACATCTGGTTGAAACCTTGCTAGGGGACGAAGAGAACGATGAAAATATAAGCCAAGAAGAAACTGAAGATTATGAGCCACCATCGAAGAAACGTTCCAAAAAATAAAGTAGTGTTCAATAAAATGAAAATATAAATATTATAATTTGTTAATAACTACTTATAAATAAATTTTGTTAAATTTAACACAATCTAAAGATCATTCTCCCTTCATAATACACTTAGGTTAATGAACTCGGCATAAATTTTTGTTTACATAGTGATATTCAGAACTCGGAGTATAATAAACTGAGATTAGACTGTAAAAGGTAGAAATGTTTAGTAATGAACAATTAATGACAAGATACTTGAATGAAGTAATCATATTTTTAATAGTTAAATGAGATTTTTAAGCATTAGAGCAAAAAAAAAATTTTTGCCGAAGTATTTTTCATAAACAATCGCTATAAATTCAATAAATAAATTAATAACAACTAAACTTTTTAGCTATAGTTATTCTCTAACTAATGGAGAATAAATAAGTCTCAAGTTTTTTCATCGTATCTAGTGTATAAATTATAATAATCTTAAAGATGAAAAACCAGGTAAGGATGACTTATATTTAAAAATAATAAAAAAATTAATAAAAAAAATCATGTCTGTATTTGTGGCAGTAAGAAGAATAGGGAAAAAAAGATTAAGTAAAAATTTATTTGTGTATAACAAATTGTTTATTATGTAAACATTTGTTTATAACAATTTTTTAAACAATAAGAGATAAAAATTTTAAAAAATATTTCTATGTAGCTTTCTGCAACATAAAAACGGACCATAAATAATATTTTGAAAAAAAAATTTTTTTCGATAATTAATCTAAGTTTTTAATTTTGCAACAACGAAAATTGTTAATAAAAAACTGAAAAATAAACATTTTTAAATTTTTCCAACGGGGATCTGTTCTGAAGTCTTCCAAAAATTGCTCCAAGAGAGGAAAAAAATCTGAAGTTAATAGTTTAATGATTATCACACTTGCAATGTTCATGTCCAAGCAGAAAAAAATTATTAATTAACTATTTCATAACCAATTGAAAAATTGAGATGAAAGTTTTTTTTAGCGGATTATTATTCATTCATCTATCCAGTATACCCCTGAATTTTTTCATTTATTAAATTTCATATTTAATCTGTTAAAATAATTTTTATTAATAAAGTATCCAAAGTAGGCGTGGCTTACGAAAGCCAGAGTACCCGTTTTCGGCCGTATTTTCATGAATATCAAAACAGATTAAATCTGTTAGTCTTCTAATCTGTTTTGATATTCAAATTTTGTTATATTTCTTCAAGTAAAAAGCCTTTTTCTATTTTATTAATATTGGGACTATGATTCCGGGAGTCGACACTTTTTTTAGGAAATTTCCTCCTCTTTTTGAATCTTTTTTTTTTTATTTCAAAAATCTTTATTAGTTTATGAGATATTTACAAAAAACTAAACCCTCTTTTTTTTAGTTAATTGTTAATAACTTTTGCAATTTGTGCAAGCGGAACTTCATTTTTTTCAAAAATCATCTAGATGCCATTCCGAATCGAATGACACCTTGATCATAATTTTCGGAGATTGCTGAAAAAAGTTGACCCAAAAGGCACTTGTTGACTAGACTAATTATCATTAAAATTTTGATATTATCTATATATTATATACTTTTTATTGATTCATCCATTACTCTTTGGTAATGTTGATCATAATTGATCAACGTTACACAAGTTTGGTGGAAATTACTATGTATTTACCACAAAAAGTATTACTGATTGATGTTACTGCATTTTCGAACTCTCGTTCATAGACTGACGAAGTGAAATCTTTTTAAGGCTAGTTCTGCCACTGGCCTACTGTCAACACGTCTTCTCCATACACATCGGTTAATTTCTTTCTGGCTTGAACAGCACTTTTAACTTTTCTATAACAGCTTTCAAAAGATATAATGATTACGGGGCTTAAGTGTGAAGTTGGGTTCGAAAAAAAAATTAGCTGTATTGCAATTACTTAAGTGGATGATTCAAGGCTATAATAGTCTATTGGTTCGCAGAAATACAACGTTAAAAAACTACTGAGTCGCTTTTTTTCCACAGTTGTTCCAAGAATCAGCAGCGCTCATCCTCATCTATTCACAAGGCGAAATTTGGTTACATTGTTAAAAAATCGAAGAATCTGCTCAAGAAATGTATGAGAAGCCGGGAATCCCTTTTTTCTTCACCGGGTTTGCGAAAAAACAGTATAAGAACACTTTGTGAGGAAACTATGTATGAATTTTTGTGGGAAGTTTTTCCTTTAGCATCCAAATTTAGTGATAACGGCAGGAAATCACGTAGGGTATCGAGTAGCTACTAAACTGTATTCAACTCTTTTAAACTCAGGTTTTTATATTCCTTAAATAAAATGAGGCAATATAAAAAAATTAACTAAAAAATCGAAAAATCGGAAATTATGTTCTTCTCAAACAGATTATCAGATTGAAAAAGTGATGGAAAGCCAGCTTGATCTTTTTTCCATTGCAGTATAATGAAATAAGCATAATCATCTTAGCTTTTTTTTCTTGGTTTCTTTCTATTTGCACGCTATCATTCTGCCCAAACGAAAGAGAATATCAAAAGGATCGCATATAAACAGAAAGGGGAAAAGTTTGAGTTAAGAAAGATTAAGGCCATTGAAGACAAATTCATTATTGAAAGAGAGGAATGAAATTCTAAGAAACAAAAAATGCTATGGTAGTTAATTTCCTTTTTTGCGCGCTTGTTCTAAAAAACAGCGTGCTATCGTTTCGCTCAAATGTCTGTACTTTTTTTTAATTTTTAGCCCAAAATGACCTTAAACGTCTAGGTTGTGTACTCACTGATGAAGGGTCCGAGCTCAAGAAATTCTCTGTTCAGACGACGGCTCATATTCGAACGGAAAAAGCCTTGAAACTTAGGGGAAATTTTAGGATCTAAATGCCGCCGTTCAGTTGGTTAATGGCAAAATCCGTTCAATAGTTCCGCAGTTTGAAAATTTTTTATGTGTTTCCAATATTTTCGAAACTACAGATTCGGTTCATCTGAAATTCAGCATTTAGAAAAAGAATAACAACGCACATATTCGTGCAAAACTTCCTGAGGATCGTATAATTAGAAAACAAAAAAATATTTTGAGAGAACCGTAAGCGTAAAAGCTCCTGACTTTGTAATACATTCGGGATTTCTCAATTTCATATTCATAATTCAGATCATAATACTCCGTAATGCTCATAATTAGCATATTCATACTAAAATAAATTAATTCGGCTGATCTGTACCAAATATCATTAGTAAGTAAGTATGAGCAATGTAATAGAAAGTTCTACAAATGAAGACAATGATTTGAGTTTAGAATTGTTATACAGATGTATGTTTAACTGTTTCGATTTGTAGAACTTTCTATTAGCATCATAGTTCACACTTCTTACTATTGATATTTTTTAATACTAGTAATAGTAATTTATTGATTTGCCATATATGCGTAAGTAGAAATGAAAACAGGTCATGAAAAACTAAGAAAAAAAGCAAATTTCAAGCATTGAGTACACAGTCCCTGCATGAACTATAAAATTCCTCAAAATTATATGGCTCAAGCTGTAAAAGAAAATGATGAAGGACCTTCCCGAAAGACACATGACTATATAACTTCCAAATGTCAACTGGTAAACTGTTAAACAGTTTGATACCCATATACACAAAGCCCTTTTCAAATAAAGACAAAGAATGAACTGAAAAAACAAATGGATGCATTCTTCTAGTATTATTTACTTTTAAATGTTTACATAAATAATGCTCGTTTTTATGCATGAATATCAAAATTTTATAAATGTACTACCCATAACCTGTCAAAATGTCATTTTGCTTGAATATACCATGACTCGATATTTTGAAGCCTATACGGAATATTACTCTCAAGGCCAACTTTTGTGTTCTCATGATCTGATGAGACCCTGAACTGCTTCCCCAAAAAATGATACCATAATTCAATAGTGAGTGAAATATAGCATAATATACCATTTTTAATACATCTACATCGACTTGATCTCTAAGAACTCTCAATGCATAAATAACCGATTTTAATTTCTTATTAATTTCACCGACATCGACTTTCTTTCAACAAAGGAGAGCTACTTAATTCTGTTTGGTTATTCAATAATATTTTTCTTTTATGATATCTATTGATTTCTAAAGTTTCTAACAAGTTAAATCTGAAACTTTTGTTTTCTGTGTGTAAAATTTCAAAGTTACTACTAAAAATATGTCCTGTATCTAGAAGGTGTTTTGCATAAGTTGAATTTCTGTATCTATCTGTATGGGTTGGTTTCTGGTATATTGAAAAACGTGTTTACTATTAATTTTTGTGATAGTGAAGTCCAAAAAATTCATACTATTGTTTTTTTTCCAATTCATAAGTGAATTGTATGGTTGGGGATAATTTGTTTAGGAAATCCACAAACAAAGAAAATTGTCTGTCAGTGCCATTGAATTTGATGTTTATATTTGAAATTTATAAGTTAACTTGCGGTACTTGCCATTTTGTATATGTTGGTCAGACAGGAAGACCGTTCCAGACGAAACTTGGGGAACATGAAAAATGTTATTGCAACAAAAAAAGAAATTCAACTGATGCAGAACACCTTCTAGATAAAGGACATATTTTTAATAGTAACTTTGAAATTTTACACACAGAAAACAAAAGTTTCAGATTGAACTTGTTAGAAACTTTAGAAATCAATAGATATCATAAAAGAAAAATATTATTGAATAACCAAACAGAATTAAGTAACTCCCCTTTGTTGAATCTTTTTTGAATCATTTATCAGAATTCCAAAAGAATTTTAAAACTCTCTTCACCCCCTCTATTTTTTGTTATGTACATGTACTATATAATGAAATTCTTGTTCATGGTATATTCAGTATCGAGTAATACTCACCTGGAGAAGTCATGGTATGACATAACAATTGTAGTGAAATAAAATATATTAGCGGAAATTAGAACATTGTTTTTATTCATATTATCAAGATGAATTTCCGTCAAGTCAAGACTGAAATAATCATAGAAACAATAATTAATCAAGTTAGAAATGATATAATATTTATTTTATTTTTCAGGAAGATGGGGCTGCGACCACAAAGTTCAATATTAATAGAAATTCAGTTGTTAAGAATTCAACAAAAACCGCAGTTCAGTAACTTGAAGATTCAATTCAAATTGGGTACCCTATATGGACTCTTCATGATTGCTTATTACTCAATTTTTATGTGTGATGTTGCCCTAATATCTGTAAGGAAAATCAATATCACATATGTAATTTTGATGTGTACATAATGTTTTATAATTCCCTAGTCACAGTAGCTTCTCAATTCCTTTATAAATCTCAAAACTTTTGGTTTAGACTATATCGTTTTTTTTATGTGATTTCAATACTCTCACTGTATTTCAGTTGTAATCAGATTTTATTGATCTAAGTTAATGCTTTTTCTACGTGAGTATATAAGACTGTATATATAGTTATTTGTATGATAAGAAAATATATTTAATGAATCATTTCCTTTGAAGGTCATTTAAATCTTCCAATTTCAAAATCAAAGGTAGTATCAAGACAAAGATTCCTCAACTTTTCCTTTCTTCTCTCTCAATTCACGACAATTTTTCCCCTTTCATTTTTTATGTTTTTTTAAATATATGTAAGATTTAACTGAGACCACTCTCATACTCTTATTTATGTCTTTATGTCACTTTTTCCCATTTCCCTTTTTTTTTCCTTTTCTAAATTTCTTACTACATTCTCTTAATTTTTTAGTTCTTATTTAAAACTCAATGTTGTTTTATCTCTGTTATTCTTATACTTTTTCATATTCTATTTTTCCGTTTGTTCTCTTTTTCTTTCTTTAGTTTTCTATTTTCTTATTTCTTGTTCCTTACTTCTAGATATTTCCGTTTTTGTACACATTTCACTTGCGTCCATTATGTTGTCACAATATCGGTATTCGAGTCGAAACTACTCTTAAATAACAATGCACTTAACTTAAATACTCGGAATTAGCAGAATTAATTTTGAACCAAAATAGAAAAATTAAGTTCGTGAATGGGAAAAATATGTCCATAAGAAATTTTGTTGGGATAAAATATAAAAATCCAAAAAATTTGAAGTTTTATTTCTGATACTGAATCGTTTCAGCCGTTACTATTTGGTATGTAGCGAACAACTTCTTCGCTCCTCATCCAGAAACCTGCCTTGCTCTATCGTAGTTTAACCGGCGTACCGATAGAGGACCCGACCAGTCAACAGATTCGTGACTAACAGTCCCCGCCAGGTTCAAATAGAGCAAGGCATTGCGTTTGAAGATCAGCGTTCCAAGCGGACGCATGGTCACGCCTTGTCTGTGATGCGTTTCAGATGCGCATGCTCGGAAAAGAAACGCCGTCTCCCGAAGTAAGAGGTGGAAGCTCCCTCGCAATATCCATTATCCACACGAGAGCTTCATTGGTGACCCCGACGTGATTGGGAGGGTTTGATTTAAGAGCGAACCACCCCATTCATTAGGTGGCCCTAATTGCCCCCTATCCATATTTCCGAGATGGCCCTTTACTTTCGTTCCACAGATCCCCGCTGGAGATGGCACCGCGACCAGACCGGCGGCGGACTGTATCCTTGCCTGCACCCAACGCCCGATTCCGTGACCTTATCGACGCTCACTGGAGGGGGAGTGTGTAGCGAACAACTCCTTCGCTCCTCGTCCAGAAACCTGCCTTGCTCTGTCGTAGTTTGACCGGCGTACCGATAGAGGACCCGACCAGTCAACAAATTCGTGACTAACCGTCCCCGTCAGGTTCAAATAGAGCAAAGGCACCGCGTTCCAAGCGGACGCATGGTCACCGGCGTCACAGGCAGAGCCTGCGCATCAAGCCTGTCTGATGAGTTTCAGATGCGCATGCTCGGAAACGAAACGCCGTCTCCCGAACTAAGAGGTGGAAGCTCCCTCGCAACATCCATTATCCACACGAGAGCTTCAGGTACTCGATCATAATTAAAACAAATTGTAGAAATTACTATGTTTTACTACCAATAAAAATATGTATTACACATTTTCTTGTGACTCGAGTTTCGGGAAATGGACTATCACATCATCAGACAACTGATAGTTTTATTTCTGTTTCAAATAATAAATAAATTGATCAAAAAAATTTCTAGTTTGGAGTCATTTGTAGAACCGATGTCATCCATTTAGAAAGAATTTTTCTAGATTCATCAACATCCTAACTCTAGAACTGGATAGTTTTAATTCAATGCTATATAGATAGAGCTTCTTGAACCAATAAATGGAGAGAGTGTAATTAAAATGCTTTAAAAACCACTTCTAAATTCTTCAAGCTCTACATAAAGACCTGAAATATGGTATTTTTCTTAGAGAGTTTGTTACTCTAAGCGACGTTCGTTATAATTATACTTTATTGGACTCTGATCACAATTTTAGTTACTCAATTCTTTGACAATTGGAATTTTCTGAAAGCCAAAATTGTATTGCCAAAATCAAATCTGAATAATTTACAAGATAGCGACAAATTTTCTCAAATATATAAAATTTTAAAGTAGTTTATCATTCACTTCATCAGAAATTCTTACAGACAGATTATTTTGTATGAAACTAATTGTCTTCTATTAATCTCTGGTTAAGTATTTAATGTGGCAACCCACGGCCAAATTCTGCTAGGCGCTGTCATTCTCCAACAACTCTGTTTTTACTTTAACTTTCAGGTATCCCACACAGAAGACGCAACCGCCCTACAATGTCACTCAATATACCATCCTCTTCGGCTTCAAGTAGAGCAGCCTCCTAGCGTTCGATACTTCCGTTCCAGTTCCAACATGAACAAGGTCATCAGGCGTTATTGGCAGGTTTCAACCAATAGTCATTCTGAACAGTCTATGAATGCAGGTTGGGACGAAAGGCTTCAATTGAATGAAATTCGAAAGTATTTCAGTCACATTCAGAATGGAACAAAATAAATATACATAGAAACAATCAAGAAATGTTGTATTGGATAAGAGAGGAAATGTTAGTGCCAAAGATTATTTCAAATTTAACATCTGTTAAGTTCGTTCCAAGATTAGTGTTCTGACAAAAAACAGTCCATTTCGAGTCTATGAATTAATTCTTTAATAAGCTGCATATGATTAATAAAAGCACAAAATTCGTTTTTTTTGTCATCCGAAAGTCAAATAAAAGTCATGTTTTGCAATTTTATAATTATTCTCCTGAAGAAACAGAAAATTTTATGAAAATTATGCATGTTTGAAGGCTCCATCCTTCAATCTGTATCATAACATATTAAAATTTTCATAATTCATCTTCATATAATGATGCATGAGCCTTCGTATCGTTATTTTAATTCTGAATACTAAATTTGAAGTCGATCAGATTTGTACTTTCGAAAATATTTGAAAAATGAAATTCCGAATAAGAATAACTCGGGAATCATTGAGCCGATTCTGTCCATTTTGAACATAACTGATATATTTCTACTCTGAAACCTTCCTGGAAACTTCTAGGTCTTTTCATTCGTAAATTAGCATTTTTACCTTCAGTCATCTGCCCGCACGGTCCATTCCAGCGAAATTTGACACAAATCTTCTTGTTATACACCTGAATACCAAATTTGATTCCGATCTGATCAGCAGTTTCAGAAGTAATAAAAAAATAAGAAAAGTTTCAAATATAATCAACTGCGGAACCGGTTCAGGTATTTTGCCCATTAATGATCTAAACCGAGATATTTAGGACAAAACTACTTTTCACTCTGGATTCTTCATCAGTGAGTCCAATCTAGTCAGTTGAGATCGTTTTCAGCTCAAAATTCTAAAATTACAGATATTTTAGCAAACTGATAGTTCGCTGTTCCCTAGAACAAGTGCTCAAAAATAGTGAAAGTGCCAACAAATTCAAAGGATGAAAAAAACATCACATTATTTCTAATACCGATTTTTGCTTCGTTAGATTCGAGATGATGTTAAACATGACATCATTGCCACTTACTTGCCAATCTAATTACAGAATGAACAGCGACAAAACTAATGACTGATGAGAAGGTTATGTTTTTCTTAATATTCATCTCAGAATATTGGACGCGTTAAAAAAAAAAAAATTGAAGAGCGAATGGATCTATATATCTTCAGGTCGTGGGCATAGGTATCTATAAATAATGATTTTTGAACAGAAAGTAATAATTTCACTGTGAGGTAAAAGATTAACAGTGCTGTGCCTAAGGTGGCGTAAGGACACAGCAACAAAGCTTAGACGACACAACTGTACTCCTAACTCGCACACGCTATATAAAGTATTGGAGCATAGACAAACTATTAATATATGTATGTAGTTAATTTATGCATCGGAGGAATCTTCACAGATGATTCAGTAGTATCAGGATAACATCAGCTAGAGACCACCTAAAGAGATGTCTAGGTGGTATTGAATTAACTCGCTTCAACAGAACCCCACCACAAGGAAAATTTGCCAGTTTCAGTGATGAAGTTTATTGAACGATTTTACAATTTCCATATACACTATGCTTCAATCTGCAAAACTTTATCAAAATTTTTGCCATTTGCATTACATCTCCAAGTAACGTCACCCAGATTGAACTCTCCTACCAACAGATAATTATCACCATTGCCAGTTTTCACAACAGATATATCGAAATAAAAAAAATAAGTTATCGGTTTTGATGCTGGTGAAAAATATCAAACTCTAAAAAAGCTTGTTAAGGGAAGCGTGCTATTCTTTCACCCCAATGTCTGTAATTTTCGAATTTTGAGCCGAAAATGGTCTTAAACGACTAGGTTGGACTCACCGATGAAGAATCCGAGGTCGAAAGTAATTCTATCCGGCCGTCCGTAAGCATGCTAACTTTCGAATGGAAAGCACTACGACCTTGAAAATTTCAGGAAAGGTTCGTGGTCTAAATGCCACGGCTAAGTTCGTTAATAGGCAAAATCGGTTCAACAGTTTCGCAGTTTTCATATTTTCGAAACCACAGATTCGATCGATCTGAAAGTCAGCATTTAGAAGTAGAATAAGAACGCACATGTTCGTGCAAAATTATGTGAGGATCCTATGATTAGAAAGAATATATTTTGTGAGCGAATTAGCGTTGAGAGCTACCTTAAACACTATAATTTTCGAACGGAATGAGATTTGAAACTTTCGGGGTAGCTTTAAAATGCTTCGGTCAAGTTAGTTGTTAGACAAAATCAGTCCAATGGTTTTTCAGTTATTTACATTTGACATTTTCTATTATTTTTATTAGTATTTTCAAAACAACAAATCCGATTGATCTGAAATTTGCGGTTTAGAAGGAGTCCCAATCACAAGACCAGCTAGACCACCTGTCTGAAAACACAATAAAGTATGCTGAAAAATGCTTTAAAGCTGAATTTTGATAAAACACAAAATATGAAATTCAAAAAAAAAAAAGGTTCACTTTACATCTACTAGTAATTAGCATTTCAAAAGATCTCAAATGGAAGGAGCACAACAGGGTTTCAGTGGCGGCTTTTCCTACGAGGGAGGTGAGGTAGTGCCTCACCAAATAAGTTCTGGAAATTACACCTATTAATCGAATATTTTATTCATCCATTTCATCCTCTTTTCACCACATCATACGGTACGGCACTTGGTTTCATAATATCTATGCTCGGTCTCAACGATTCTTGTATATTCATTTCACTTCCTCTTTAAGAAGTAAATGGTTTGAGGCATGCCTCACGCGCTTTAGCTTCTAAAGTTAGATTTGAGGCATGCTCTACATAGGGCGAACCGCAATTATTCTGCACTATTCCGGTTAATCGGGAAATCTAGTTAGTTTTGCTTTGTTGTGATTTGCTGGTAGCGTTTGCTGTGTCTCGACATTCTCGTCCGTTTTTCTCCGTGTTCGTGTGAACTTTTTTCGAAAAGACTTTTCATTTTGTTAATAGACTTAATTACTACCAGAAGGCGAAATGTATTTAGCGGGACCGAGTGAGTCGCCTCAAATTCCCAAGGTATGAATGAAGTTTTTCTTATTTGTACAAATAATATTAATATTATTTATACAAATAATATTATTAATATTTATATTATTTATACAAATAATATTAATATTATTTGTATAAGAAAAACTTAGGTTCACTCTTAGTCAAGAGCAAAGACTGTCGTGAAACGTGTGAAAAAAGCTGTATATACAAATTATATTGTAATGAATGCCCTGCATTTTACATAGGTCCGACAGGATAATCTATAAACATAAGGGTAGAAGAACATAGAAAAAATATATCACATAATAAAATAACATCTGGTTTTCCGGAACATTCTATAAATAACAACCATTTCATATTTTCAGTAGAACTGAGAATTTACACATAGGTAATAAAAGCAGAAGAATGGACCTTTTAGAAAGTTTGGAAATTTGTTTAGCACAAGGTAAGAAGCTACCAATCACAAATGAACAACTTCAATTTAATTTATCATTGCTCCTATCTGTAAAAGATTAGGACCGAACTAACACCATATTTTTACACTTCAAAATTGTACCTGTGATCTACCCTACCATTATAAATAGGATTTTAAGTTTTGAAAATGAGTTAAAAACCCGAAACATATAAGTCAACAGACATCAAATAAACAGTGAAACTTAAGCCAAGTTGTTTTTATTGACTTTATTAATTTAAAAATGTTTCACCAAGTGATATGCGATAAATCAATATCACTTACAGATCTGGTTATTTGAATGTATTCTGCTTGAGTTACCCTTCTGATAATGTTCAATATCAAAATGCTTAAAAAAAAATCATCGAATTTGAAAATTTCAACTAGGATCTTTAGAGAACAAAAAAGCTTATAAAACACATCCGCCATCTCTTTCCTATTAAAAAAAAATTGGGGGTTGTTGCCTGTTTAGAGAACAGAAAAAACTTCTCAACTAAACCACATCCAACATCTCCCTATTCAAAAAATGTTGGGGGTTGTTGCCATCCTCAGGTGGTTTTTTCGGAACAATATCATAAGAATTCTCCCCAAAAAAGAACTTGAAAACCACTTTTGGATTCTTCAAAGCTCTTAGGTTCTTGAGTTTGGGCGGTTCAACTGTCTGTTCAGCTTTTGACGGTAAGTTCAATATTACATTATTTTGTGAATAGTGAACCGATTTCGAAAATTTTAACTGGGTTGTCCACAGAACATAAATAACTTTCAAACTAACCAACATTCAACATCTCTTCCCTAACAACAGAAGTTGCCCTTTTTTAAATAATCGAAAATTCTTAGTAACTGAGTTCTGGAGGGGCCAAATTTTCATTGGGACACCCTATATGATGAAGATGAAAGATGTTGCATTAAAGGAAATATGTAAGGCTGTTTATTACTCAAACTTTCACTCCATTGCTAGTTATCGCATTGCCCTGTGGGGAAATAGTACCGACATCGAAAGAATCCTCCTTAAACAAAAGCAAGCCATCAGAATCATTTCGGGCATATTGAGAACAAGTTGCTGCGATTTTTTTTAAAGACACACTATTTACCATCGCATCGGTATACATCTTGGCATGCCTGAAGTTCGCGCACGGTTCCTTTTTGTACTCCTTTGAAGATGGTCGAAAGATGGAAACGCGTCAGGATTCTGAATAAATTGTGAAACATAAAAACTGTGTGAATTATTTAAATTAAAAAATATCCATAATCTAAGAGTCCTATGATCGAGTTTAAATTTAGCATTTAGATGAAAAATGGGACAAGAAGGCTAATGCAAAATTTTCCGAGGATCGTGGGCGATATAAACAAGCACACAAAAGCATCCTACTTCAACTCGCCGGGTTTCACCATTCTTGATAGTAATTTTATTTTCATTCAGTTTATCAACTGAATAGAAGGTAGGGTTCAGTTATTTTCAGTAGAAATACGAAATATTTTACAACTTTATGTCCACAAATTTTTATAGTAATTAGATTTACAAAATGACGTTCACAATTAAAAAATATTTCAATTGCCAAATTTTTAAAAATTATTTTTGTAAATTCCAGTCATTTTCAATAAACAAATTTTATATATATATATATAACATTTTTTGAATACTGGTTATTTAACTCTTTCGGTTGGTAATATTTGGTAGTTAATTATAATTAAAACAAGTTTTCAGAAATTACTGTTTTACTATAAAGTTCAAAAACATAGTTTTATGGTACCCCAGCTTCAGCTTCTGAAAATGGGGTAAAAACCTAGAAACTGCTGTTCCGAAAAACGTGAATACTTCGAACTTTTGATATCAAAGCAGTAAGATCTAAAAATTTGATTTAATTATGATTAACTACCATCAACTTGATATATCTTAAAAACTATACTTTTTCACAACAATCCTCCATGATCTTACCTCGATAAATTGTTAATCCTGGATCACCATGGGATAATGGAAAAATATTAAATTATTGTATTGTAATTGGTCCTTGAAAAGTGTGCAAAGTTTTAATTTAATCAGACTACTCAATGCCAAAAAAATTGTTATTCAAAGATTTTATTATTCAAGGTTAATTATGTTAAAAAAACCCGCCATAATCGAATCTGTGCTAACTTCAGGGTTCTATCAAACACACAAGATAGCTGTTTGGTGACGATTGTTCCATAAATGTCTCAATATCATATGCACAATACACTCAACCAATGATTTTGATTATCAAACTTTAGATACAAAAAACAGATATCTTCCAATCAAAATTTAATGATAGGGAAATACCACAAATTGATCGAATAGTGAATTAGTAATATGCGTAGTTTAATTAAACTTTCTGTACTATGTCCAAACCTAATAAAAAATTTCCAAATAGATTTTGGTTCAGTAAAAGAAACTCTAGATAAATTCATTAATATGTGTATATTATAATCACTGACAATATGAAAGATTCATTTAATAAAAAAAATACAGCCTGATGCTTTGCATACTTCGGATAAAGTAAATACAGATAATTTATGCAATATATTCAATGTCCTCCACGGAGACGCAAAACCAAGTGCAGAGTAGATTCTTTTTGAATATTGTAGTCTGAAAGAGTGCGACCATCTTCTAACTGTTTACCAGCGAAGATCAATCTCTGTTGATCTGGAGGGATTCCTTCCTTGTCCTGAATTTTAGCCTTCACATTTTCAATCGTGTCTGAAGGTTCTACTTCTAAAGTGATAGTTTTGCCAGTCAAAGTTTTCACAAATATTTGCATACCACCACGTAGACGAAGTACCAAGTGAAGAGTAGATTCTTTTTGAATATTGTAATCTGAGAGGGTACGACCATCTTCTAACTGCTTTCCGGCGAAGATCAATCTCTGCTGATCTGGTGGAATTCCTTCTTTATCTTGAATTTTAGCCTTTACGTTTTCAATGGTATCAGAGGGCTCAACCTCCAAAGTAATTGTTTTTCCAGTCAGTGTCTTGACGAAAATTTGCATACCACCACGAAGGCGGAGTACCAAATGGAGGGTGGATTCCTTCTGTATATTGTAGTCAGAGAGGGTACGGCCATCCTCAAGTTGTTTGCCAGCGAATATCAATCTTTGTTGATCTGGTGGGATTCCTTCTTTATCCTGAATTTTAGCCTTCACATTTTCAATGGTATCAGAAGGCTCAACCTCTAAAGTGATGGTCTTTCCGGTCAAAGTCTTGACAAAAATTTGCATACCACCACGTAGACGAAGTACCAAGTGAAGAGTAGATTCTTTTTGAATATTGTAATCTGAGAGGGTACGACCATCTTCTAACTGCTTTCCGGCGAAGATCAATCTCTGCTGGTCTGGTGGAATTCCTTCTTTATCTTGAATTTTAGCCTTCACATTTTCAATAGTATCAGAAGGCTCAACCTCCAAAGTAATTGTTTTTCCAGTCAGTGTCTTAACAAATATTTGCATACCGCCACGAAGACGGAGTACTAAATGGAGGGTAGATTCTTTTTGGATATTATAATCAGAGAGTGTACGACCATCTTCCAATTGTTTTCCGGCGAAGATCAATCTCTGCTGATCTGGTGGAATTCCTTCTTTATCTTGAATTTTAGCCTTCACATTTTCAATAGTATCAGAAGGCTCAACCTCCAAAGTAATTGTTTTTCCAGTCAGTGTCTTAACAAATATTTGCATACCGCCACGAAGACGGAGTACTAAATGGAGGGTAGATTCTTTTTGGATATTATAATCAGAGAGTGTACGACCATCTTCCAATTGTTTTCCGGCGAAGATCAATCTCTGCTGATCTGGTGGAATTCCTTCTTTATCTTGAATTTTAGCCTTCACATTTTCAATAGTATCAGAAGGCTCAACCTCCAATGTAATTGTTTTTCCAGTCAGTGTCTTAACAAATATTTGCATACCACCACGAAGACGAAGTACCAAATGAAGGGTGGATTCTTTTTGAATGTTGTAGTCAGAGAGAGTACGACCATCTTCAAGTTGTTTTCCAGCGAATATCAATCTTTGTTGATCTGGTGGGATTCCTTCTTTGTCTTGAATTTTAGCTTTCACATTTTCAATTGTATCAGAGGGCTCAACCTCTAAAGTGATAGTCTTACCAGTCAAAGTCTTGACAAATATTTGCATACCACCACGAAGGCGGAGTACCAAGTGAAGGGTAGATTCTTTCTGAATATTGTAGTCAGAGAGGGTACGACCATCTTCCAATTGTTTTCCGGCGAAGATTAATCTCTGCTGATCTGGTGGGATTCCTTCTTTATCCTGGATTTTGGCCTTTACATTTTCGATAGTATCAGAAGGTTCAACTTCTAAAGTGATGGTTTTTCCAGTCAGCGTCTTGACAAAGATTTGCATACCACCACGAAGACGGAGTACTAAGTGTAGAGTGGATTCTTTTTGAATGTTGTAGTCAGAGAGGGTACGACCATCTTCAAGTTGTTTGCCAGCGAAGATCAATCTCTGCTGATCTGGTGGAATTCCTTCTTTATCTTGAATTTTAGCCTTGACATTTTCAATGGTATCAGAAGGTTCAACTTCCAAGGTAATGGTCTTTCCAGTCAATGTCTTGACAAAGATTTGCATACCACCACGAAGACGGAGTACTAAGTGAAGAGTGGATTCTTTTTGAATGTTGTAGTCGGAGAGGGTACGACCATCTTCAAGTTGTTTTCCAGCGAATATCAACCTTTGTTGATCTGGTGGGATTCCTTCTTTGTCTTGAATTTTAGCCTTCACATTTTCAATGGTATCAGACGGCTCAACCTCTAAAGTGATGGTCTTTCCAGTCAAAGTCTTGACAAAAATTTGCATACCGCCACGAAGACGGAGTACCAAATGGAGGGTAGATTCTTTTTGGATATTATAATCAGAGAGAGTACGACCATCTTCTAATTGCTTTCCGGCAAAGATCAATCTCTGCTGATCTGGTGGAATTCCTTCTTTATCCTGAATTTTAGCTTTCACGTTTTCAATTGTATCAGAGGGTTCAACCTCTAAAGTGATAGTCTTACCAGTCAAAGTCTTGACAAATATTTGCATACCACCACGAAGACGGAGTACCAAGTGAAGGGTAGATTCTTTCTGAATATTATAGTCGGAGAGGGTACGACCATCTTCCAATTGTTTTCCGGCGAAGATCAATCTCTGCTGGTCTGGTGGAATTCCTTCTTTATCCTGGATTTTGGCCTTTACATTTTCAATAGTATCAGAAGGTTCAACTTCTAAAGTGATGGTTTTTCCAGTCAGTGTCTTGACAAAGATTTGCATACCACCACGAAGACGGAGTACTAAGTGAAGAGTGGATTCTTTTTGAATGTTGTAGTCAGAGAGGGTACGACCATCTTCAAGTTGTTTGCCAGCGAAGATCAATCTCTGCTGATCTGGTGGAATTCCTTCTTTATCTTGAATTTTAGCCTTTACATTTTCGATGGTATCAGAAGGTTCAACTTCCAAGGTAATGGTTTTTCCGGTCAAAGTTTTAACAAAGATCTGCATGCTGTAATCAAATTATTTGTATCAGGTAAAAGTATATTATTTTGACTTTTAATTTCTACTTTGACAATATTTTGTTTTGTGAAAAACAAAGAAAATGAAATGTAGCACACTTTTACATAAAGTAGAGATAAATTCTTGGCAGTCGCAGTACAGACCAATTAGATCAATAGACTTAAAATATAGATCCGGCGATAAGATATTGAAAAGCAATGAAATGACAGCATCGATGAATTTCTTAATGGAAATTCAAGAAGATCTTTTCTATAATTCTAAAATTCAAAAAGAATAATTTCAGTATATAAATGCAAGAAAAGATTTTAAGAAACAACGCAGCAAACTCTTATATAGAAGTATTTTCATGACGTCAAAGTTGCGCCATTTTGATTACAGAGAACAAAGGAAAATACATTGCATTTCAAATAGTGAGTTGAATGAAAATACTGTATTCTCAAACCATGGTTAGAAAGAATAATTGAACACAACATCAAAAATGTTGATTTTGAGCAAGATGAATGAAATTTCAAGAAAAATCAGAAATATCACAAAAAAGTGAAACTTATTAAATTATTAAATATGTCAAGTGGCAATACGTTAGAAAACATAAAAAATGATTTTCAAAAATCTATACCTGATCTATTTATTTCACCTCACAAAACTCTAAATTCACTCACTATATTCTTTCTCAAAATCGTTTGTATTTTGAGGCGTATTGTTATAGAAAGTCGTATTTATATCCTTCCTATCTCCCACCTACTTTAATCTCGAACCCAATGATCATTCCAGTTATTCTAGAATCAATAAAATTTTAAATATCATTACGTTCAGCACTTATTAGAAATTTTCTGCCGCAACTAGAATGAACTATAATTATTAACATTAACTATGTATGAATTGCGTTATTAGTTCATTCAAACCAAAATTATTGTAGAAATAGAGCAGATCTACTTTTCGAAAGAGTGACGTCATTCAAGCAGTGACACCTCGGGGTTTTTGTTATTGAATCAGCTGAGGTACCACTAGGGCGTCTCACTACTACGGGATACGGGTAAAATTACTTATGAATAATGATAGACTTCTCAACTCCCATATTGTGTTATTTTTTCAGATTCTTCAGATATGTTTCGAATTTTTAACTCTGCATTTCGTTATATTTGACTAATTAGCAAGCCAGCTATAATAAAATTCAATTAATGAATAAGAAAAAGATAAAACAGGTGAATCATAGGTTTGTTGATCGTCGTTGAACGGTAATGCAGTTATTTCTTGAATTAGCTTGATGCTAATGTATGTGCATTCGCGTGCATTAGATGGCGTTATTATTTGGTAAAATTTTAGTGTCCCTATGCGAGGTGAATATAGATGCGTAGCTGTGTTGCATTAGTTTAGAATTAGAACATTGCACTGATGAGATACCAACAAGCATTGCAATATGCATGTCTACTACTTAGGCCCCGACGATCAACAAAATCTATTCGGTTGTATTTCAGTTTTGAACCGTTACACAGAAGCAGAAAGAATTTGTTAAAAACGCAATAATAAAAAGTAAGAGAATCTCAAGTTACTACGTAAAGTGACTATTAGATAGTTTTCCTTCTATTTGTTTTCTGCCACACTCTGATTGTTGGAGGGCAAAATTTTGGAATGATGGAACCATTTTTATCCATTGGCAAGATTTATGTATATATCTGCCACTCCAAGTCACATAAAAATTCTTAAAATAAAGAATAGAATGAAAATACATAGTTACATATGTATCCGTTTTATGCTTAGAAGTGAAATAGTACATTACGTAACGAATAAAGAATGATGCAATAGTTTGAAAGTTTGCGACTCGAGCGGAAGGCAAGTGTTGCAATCCAAAATGAGTGCAAAATTGCTATTTTGTAACCATTTTATAAACACATAAAAGTAAATATACAAATATTTTATTTATTACTTTGGATCCATAAAAATGTCAAACTGATGAAATTTGTCGTTCAGCATCCTATCACAGAACGGTGTTCTGTGGTCCTATTCTATAAGCTAGCCCAGTTTTGTTATCCAAAATAACAGATCGATTACGAAATATTTCATTTCGCATTTGTTTCCTAGCAAACCAGTGCAAAATTAAATTCGGTACAAAATGTTGCTTATTATGATTCAATATACACTCTCGATATGAACATTTTTCGATGCTGGCGTAGAAAAAATGTTTTTTTTTACTTATGGCATCGACTGCTGCGGTCATTAGCCATACCCCACCACCTGACGTACACAAATACACCCATGGCCGGGATTCGAACCTGCAATCCCTGGCACCATCTATGCTCACCTGTCACCGAGATCTCCAAAAATGTTTTTTCAAGACAAGGAGTACAAATAAGTTTCCGCCGTTTTATTGTAGATGGCGCGGCACGGAGTTTCGGTTAGCTTTCGCAGATGATAACCGGCTTAAAAAATAGTTTGGACATTCAACAACATAACCTATTAATATCATTGATTTTATATTGGTAAAATATAATTTTTATAAGTTGAAAATGTCAAAATTTGAGCCAAGTAAGCGTCATTTGCGGGAAGTATTAGTTTACTTCTTTAATTTAAAGAAATCTGCTGCTGAGGCGCATCAATTGCTTGTAGAAGCATATGGTGAGGGTGCTTTGAGTGAGAGAACGTGTCGAGAGTGGTTTCAAAAGTTTAAAAATGGTGATTTCGACGTAGAAGACAAAGATCGCAGTGGAAGGCCAAAAATTTACGAGGATGCAGAATTGGAGGAATTATTGGAGGAAGATTCATCTCAAACACAAAAAGAACTTGCTCTAACATTAGAAGTCACTCAGCAAGCAGTCTCATATCGTTTAAAATCATCTTCTATAATAAATATTTAGTTTGTTTTAAAAAACGGCGGAAACTTATTTGTACTCCTAATATTTTTGAAGAAAAAATTCTGAATTCGTCATAGGTTGGGGTTCGGATTTAACTATTTTTATTCTATCCTTTGTTTTAAAAATTTGTATGTGATTTTGGAGTGGTGGATTATATACACCCAGAAATAGTTCAGTTATCATCAATTATTATTTACGGCTGTTGCTTGCTAAACGTAGAATTTATAAGTGAAATTGAATTATTTTTCGACAATAATTCCACGCATTGCATCATTCAATTTATCAGTAAACCTTTAGTTATTTTGATACTATTCTACGCCAAATCCAGAACCTCTCATGTATTGAATTTAGTTTGACCTTGGACTCTTGATTTCCAAAAAAATCAGAAATCATGATACGCCTTTTCTATTTGAATTTCAGAATCTTTTCACCAATTTCCATTGTTTAATGAGTCACTATTTATGGTTTGGAACAATCTTCATGCATTAGTCATCACATAACTCGTGCTAGACGTAGGCCAAAAAATATTAATTTATTTCAAACATTCACATGGTTTCCACAACTTACAATTATATAAACCATTTCAAAATATTCTCAAAGTTGAAAAATCATAAATAAAATCAATGAAATCCTATAGGTATAAATCGACGAATAATCAATTTTCCACATTCCTTCATTATGGATCAGACTACCAACCATAAACTCTTAAATTATTAATTTCGTAAATAGTCAAAACGTCGTGGAATAATAACATCCATGCCGTTCTTTGAAATTTTAATTTTAGAATTTTCAGGAAAAATAGATTATGCAGCTTTTCAAAGGAAATCAAAATAAACAGCAGAGACCTTGGTCGTTGACATAGGACACCCAGTGGCGTATCACTTAAAGTTTGAGAATCACTTTGATGAGGAAAAATTTCATTATTACAAGTAGCGAGAATTGATCTTTTGAATGCCCTATTGAAGGCATTGTGGAAATGATTCCTTTCACTAAGTTGACGTTATTTATCATTTAGTTTGTTCACACCATTTTGTCAGTCTATCTGGAGTGTGTTTTGCGATTTGTACAATAAAAAAATATCCAAGAATCGGTCTTATAAACTTCATTGCCAACAGAATTTCAAATGTGGAAGCAGTGAAAATATTACATAAAGGTGAATTGACTTTATCATAAATAAATACATGCCGAACAAAAAGATATGTCGACGTGTACGTGTTCTTTCCACTATATTCAGTCAAAATCAATGTTCCTAAATCAAAATAAATTGTGTGAAAAGTGAAAACAGTTTGTTAATGGGAGCAAACCGAGAATCAACATCTCATTGAGTCTTGGTCAAAACGCAACCATATTCCAGGCAGAACTATTTGCCATTGAGACCGCGACAGATCTCCTGATTATTATTATTATCCTGATACTCCTAGTACTTCTGTGAATATTCCTCAGAAGCTTTTTCAGCTTGTGCGAGTTAGGATGAAACGGCAAATCCACCCCGGTAAAATAAAAATATTTACTTATAGTAAGTCAGTACTCAAAGCTCTGGAATCCAGCTGTTATACATCAAAAACAGTCAGGAGTTGCCGTACGGCTTTAAACAGGCTCAGTATGTATAACAGAAACACTTTTGTTCGTATACCGAGCCTCTCAAACTATTTGTGTAACGAAGAGGCAGATCTGCTGGCGTTTACTGGAGCTGCGCTGCCTCTGGTAGGCGCTGAACCATTCCTCGGAATACCACATGACGTGGGTAAGTTGACGATAACAGGCAGAATAAACTCAAGACTAGAATCTTTCTGGGTGAGCCATCCTGGCCTAAAACATTCGGAGGTGTTCCTTGGAACAGCTTCGAACCAAAAGATGGCGGATCTAGCACTAGGTCTGGATAGGGCAAAACTAAGAACACTTGTCAGAATTATGACAGGTCACTTCAGGCTGAAAGCGCATTTGCACAAAATCGGTCTGGCTGAAGACGATCAATGCAGGCTCTGTCTTGAGGACAGCCATGCACTTTGTCTCAGAGAGCCCAGCGGTGAGTCGCATCAGATTAGAGGTCTTTGAACAGGCTTTAATAGCCCACTGCGAATTGAAAAAATTACCCCCGAACAAGATTATCGGTTTTAACCAAAAACTCCATCTCGTCGAGGAAATATAAATTGGGGGTGAACCACAATAGTCCGTGCGGACGCAGTGGTAGGGTGGACAGACGCCCGCTCACAATAAAATTATAATAATATGATAGCCGAACAAATATTAGAAGAAATCAGGAATAGTAAGATAGAGGTGAAAAACAGTATCGAAGCTAGTGAAGCTAATATTTTATTGAAAGTGGAGGACCTGAAATTCAAGATAAACCACCTTGGAATATTCTACTGAGGTAAAAAGTTGAGAAACACGAGAGAGAACAAGAAACAAAATAATATCATTGTTTTTAGATGGGCTGCTACAAACGAGGACATAACCTCAGAATTTATCTGTACTGAGCTCAATAGTCTGCTGAATGTGGTTGTAAATGAATCAGATATAAATAATTCATACTGCCTTGGAAAAAATATTAATCGACCAGTCAAAGTAGGGTTTGTATCATATTTGAAAATAAGGAAATCTTGAAGATACTGAACTGTTTCAGCCGTTAATATTTGGTTGTTGATCATAATTAAAACAAGTTGTACTACCAATAAATTGTTATTTTACACATTTTAATTGTGGGTTGAGTTTCGTGAATTAACGATCCCATCTTCAGACAACTGAAAACTTAACAAACAGGATAGGGTATTTATGCATACAGGTAGAAGAGGTGATAAAAACAGGTTAAAAAAGAGAGGGCGTTTAACAACTATTAGAATGTCGGCACGCCAAAGAAGATTGATAAACAGATGTTACTTATTTAAATATCTCAAATATTTTGGATTTACATAGATCCGTCCAGTCATTCATTATTTTTAAATTATTTTCATTGTGAACTAATTTGAAAATTTCAACAGATTCTAAACAATCAACTTTCTTTTCTTTTGATTCTACATGTAAAAGTTTAATATTACCTATTGTCGGAAAAAGATGGCCGTTTTCTAAACAATGAGTGGCAAAAGTAGAAATTTGTTTGTTTCATGAAATTCATTTTATGTTCGTTGAACCTCGTCGAACAACGGACAGACGGAACTTTGGAAAACCCCTCTCTTCGAAGCTCTGCCGAAGCCTACAATCAGCATATATAATAGCTGAGATCTAATTTGTTCATTCAGTTTGAAAATGTAGTAAACACTACGAAACTCGAGTCCTGTATATCAGTTATAATTAAAAGTGATAGAAAACAAAGTAATTTCTTATTTCATTCCATTAAAATGAACGATCACACTCCATCCAATATAAGATAACTCATAAACTGCCGATTTGTGTATGTTTGGAGTTGGGTCCTTTGCGTTAAATAAAATGGATGATAATTTGTTTTGTGTTTTGAAAGCAATATTAATATCTAATATTGAAAAACTATTGGCCACTTTTTGACTTATGCTACAGAAGTATGATAGAGAAATGAATTTTTTGTTTTCTTTAGTATTTATGATGGGATAAATTTGGTTTATAGCTATTTTAGATTCTTTCTGTCGAATTGAATTATCTATTATATTGGGGTTGAAACCATTGTTCGGGGCAATTGAAAAAACTTACATGTAGAATCAAAAGAAAAGAAACTTGATTATTAAGAATCTGTTGAAATTTTCAAATTAGTCACAATAAAAATAATGAATGACTACGGATCTATGAAAATCCAAAATATTTGAGATATTTAAATAAGTAACGTGTCTTTACCAATCTTCTTTGGCGTGCCGACATTCTAATACTTGTTAGGCGCCCTCTTTTTTTAACCTGTTTTCATCACCTCTTCTACCTGTATAGGCATAAATACCCTATCCTGCTTGTTAAGTTTTCAGTTGTCTGAAGATGGGATAGTTGATTTGCGAAACTCCAGTCTCCATTAAAATGTGTAAAATTTCAATTTATGGGTAGTAAAACATATTAACTTCTTTTAGTTATGATCAACTATTAGGAATACAAATAAGTTTCCGCCGTTTTATTGTAGATGGCGCGGCACGGAGTTTCGGTTAGCTTTCGCAGGTGATAACCGGCTTAAAAAATAGTTTCAAGAACAACAAACCTATTAATATCATTGATTTTATATTGGTAAAATATAGTTTTTATAAGTTGAAAATGTCAAAAATTGAGCCAAGTAAGCGTCATTTGCGGAAAATATTAGTTTACTTCTTTAATTTAAAGAAATCTGCCGCTGAGGCGCATCAATTGCTCGTAGAAGCATATGGTGAGGGTGCTTTGAGTGAGAGAACGTGTCGAGAGTGGTTTCAAAAGTTTAAAAACGGTGATTTCGACGTAGAAGACAAAGATCGCAGTGGAAGGCCAAAAATTTACGAGGATGCAGAATTGGAGGAATTATTGGAGGAAGATTCATCTAAAACACAAAAAGAACTTGCTCTAACATTAGAAGTCACTCAGCAAGCAGTCTCACATCGTTTAAAATCATCAAAATTATTCTTCTGCATGACAATGCTCGTCCACATGTTGCGGCTCCCGTGAAAAAGTACTTGGAAACACTTGATTGGGAAGTGTTACCCCACCCGCCGTATTCACCAGACATTGCATCGTCCGATTATCACCTGTTCCGGTTCATGGCACATGCTCTGACGGCGCAGCGGTTCACATCTTATGAGGATACCAAAAATTGGGTTGATTCGTGGATAGCCTCAAAAGACAAGGAGTTCTTCATACGTGAGATTCGAATGCTGCCTGAGAGATGGGAAAAAGTGGTTGCAAGTGATGGGCAATATTTTAAATAAATTTATGTTACCGTTCTTCTATAATAAATATTTAATTTGTGTAAAAAAACGGCGGAATCTTATTTGTACTCCTAATACTAAATAGTAACGACTGAAACAGTTCAATATCTGAAAAGTGCTAGTGTAACCAAACAAGCAGATTTATATAGAAGACTTGGCACAAAATACAGTGTATGCTGTAAGAACATCTGGCTTAACCAAGAGTGCTTAAGAAGAAAAGTGATTCCTAATTACGTACAAGTAGAAACGAGATCCCGTTCCCATTCAGCGAAAACTGCAACAAGATGGGCAGAAAATATCTGGATCGCGGAAAAAATTAAATCAATCTACCGGAAGCGAGATACTGTACAACATTATTGTTGTTGATTCAAGTAAAATAGGAATTTGTACTAGTTGGATACGAAATAAACGTTACACTTGTTTACGCTACAATATTGAAGAGATCCGGATCCTCTAAGGATCATACTAGTCACAGAGTCCCTCATAGATTATATAAATTCCACCATTATGTCATTGTATTTACCCGCGTTATGTCTGTGTCAAAATACTCTGTGTTGCGGTGACTTGACAAGTAAGTGATTAGTAAGAATAACAAAGGAGAACAAGGTCCTTATAGCATCCCCATTGTATTTTAATTCATTCGAGAGGAAGGTTCTTGGAAATAAACCTCCTAAGCAACTTAGTAACATATTCGAGGTAATAGTAATTATGACAGTGTCCCTTGGTAACTCTTAATAAGTAAACTTCTTTTAAATGCTTCTGATTAATTGCATGCTTTACATTTTTAAATACCACCTTTGTGTTAATGTGAAATTAATGACTGCACGCTCGTTCATTGTACTTCGCTTTCCATTCTTGTATTTTTGCTTCACTGTTATTTAATTCGACTGGAATGTTTTAACTAAATTGCATTGCCTTTGTACATAACTAAAGCGACCCTCACAAGTTTTCTGTTTGTAATGTATGCTTTCTCTCGGTGCCTGATTGCTTTTGCTGTATTTGTAAATAATGGTTCGTTATCTGCGTAATACTTGCTAATAGTTGTATTATCTTGTAGCGAACAACTTCTTCGCTCCCCGTCCAGAAACCTGCCCGGCTCTATCGTAGTTTGACCGGCGTACCGATAGAGGACCCGACCAGTCATAAGAATCGTGACTAACCGTCCTCGCTAGGTTCAAATAGAGCAGGGCAATGCGTTTGAAAATCAGCGTTCCAAGCGGACACATGGTCACCGGCGTAACAGGCAGAGCCTGCGCATCAAGCCTGTCTGATGAGTTTCAGATGCGCATGCTCGGAAACGAAACGCCGCCTCCCTAACTAAGAGGTGGAAGCTCCCTCGCAAAATCCGCATTCACTCGAGAGCTTCAATCTATTCTTAATAATTGCGGTGCTTCGTATGTAACTGCTTTGCATGTACTCTGATGTGATCCCCCGGCTACCCATTTCTTTGTTCTTATTGTAATGTTCATTAACGCACCTAGGTGATGGGATACTGTATCTATTTTATAATATCCTAGTCAGTTCATGTTACATATTTGTCATATGCATGTGCCCGCTTACCTTGAAAGATTGTATTCCTTGTGAACCAGTGGCGTTATTTAGGGTAAACCGCAGAGTAGTCCTGGTAGGGGACGACATATCGTATAGAGACAGTAAATAGCTCCAGATATCCAACGTTATTGTGAGAATGTGTGAGTGATTGCTAGATATTTGTTCCGGGTACTGTGATATCTCCAGGGATTAGTTTGCGTGCCCCTTCTGGTAGTGTTCGGTCCGTTCCTCAGTAAGAGTTAAGCCTTCCTGGGCCTTTGTCACCCCGAGGTGGCTAGATATAGTCCATTTTTGATAGTAACTTTTCCGGTCGACTTGAGTTATGTTAGATCCCCTCTTCAAGGAGATCTCCTGGGCATACCACAGTTACCCTTACCTTACTGTCCGTTAAACTTACCCCTTGTAATTGAGGTTCAGCACTGATTACCGGAAGTACAGTCGAAGGTGCGCATGCTGGCTGTATCCCCCATTTCCTGCATAACTTTACCCTTTTCCGCTGCGCAAGAATGATATCTGATTTGAGCGAATACCGACCTAACAATATGTAGTAATAAGTCATTTAGATCCGGGGCGCTATTGGTTTCACTGGAGCGCTTTGCGAACCACTGCGTAGAGTAGATTTAACCACAGGCTGATGAATGTGTTTCCATTTATTGAGGGGTTGTTGCTTTTGAACATTATTAATGAAAATATATTATTCTGGTATTATTGTATTTCGAATATTTGAACCTCCCGTCACTGTTTCCTTGCTCTCCTTAGGGTAATTTCGGTTGCCTACACAACGTAAAGTCCTATTCGCCCGCCACTAGACGATCACGATAAAAAGGTTAGCGCTATTTAGATTACTTCGTATAATTCCAGATCTTTAAGAGTACTCCGTAAAACCCCAGATCTTAGAGTACTTCGTAAAACCCCAGGTCTTAGAGTAGTCCGTAACACCCTAGATCTTTTAGAGTACTCTGTAATGTACGGGATAGTTCAATATATTTATTTAACTGACTTCGACACTTTGTCAATACATTACTTGCCGGTAACAGGCTTAAGAACGAACAGAACACAAAATAGCTGTTAACAGTGACATAGAAAAATAACCATAGAGTCTACTACCAACACAAGAATGCCACATATGGACCTTTGTTATTGAATTAGCAGTTGCCACTAATGTATTTTCTGGATTATAAATTTTGCATCCGCTCTCATTAAAGCAAACCTTATTTCCTTTTTTAATCAAATGACTCACATATATTAAACTTGTGGTCAAACCTGGTACAAATTGCACCCCTTTTAACAATATTTGTTGTTTTCTATCTATCGCTGTTTTGAACTCTACATCGCTAGCACATTCCACACCGATCTTCGATCTATTAGCTACCACAATTTCCGATAAATCTGGGCTACTTGTATTCCGCAACAAATCCTTTTTCGCGGTCAAAAGAACACTGGCTCCACTGTCAACATACCAGTCAGTGTCTTTAAAATCTTCAGTTGTAAATACCTCCCTTAGATTTATTATTGGGGCATTTCGACATGAAATGACCGTTTTTCTTACATTTGTAGCATATTATGTAACTCAAATCCTTTTTGAAATTGTTAGGTTGACAACTAGTCTCTGTCTTTGACGTTGACGCTTGGCAATTTCCAGATTTACCTCTGAAGTTAGGCGTAGTACCGCCATCTTCAGGCATTTTTCGGTAACCCGACGTCGTATTTCTGTTGGCGACGAAGGCACCATTATTTCCACTGCTACCGCCATCTTTTTGCATATCAAGTAGATTTGTTTTGATCGAGTCTGTGGTGATGATTATTCCAGAATGTTCCACCGCCATAATCATTGGGGCATATTTTTCTGGAAGACCAGCCAATAACAATGATCCGACCCATTCTTCATCTATTTTGAATCCAGTTCGTCGTAATTTTTGAGCAGTCTCGACGGTCTGGTTTATGTACGACTCCATATTGTCGTGGTTTTCTAATATCGCCGATATTAACCTGCGTAAAAGGCCTATCTCACGCATAAAACCACTGTCATCATTCAACCTTTTCAAACTATTCCACTCATTTTTGGTAGTTTTCGCATCCTTCACATGCGGAAACAAAGGTGGATCTATTGTCAATGCTAACTTAGCCTTTGCTTTCATGATGTTACGTCAGTTTTGGCACTGTCGAGCATTTGTTCAAGCCATGCAGAACAAATACATTTTCCACTGCGAAAGCCCACTCATCATAGTTTTCACGACCTAAAAGCCTCGGAACACTTGCCAGATAATTGACGGCCATCTTGCTTTTCGAGAAAACACGTGCGACACAACACAACGCTTTATTTCACTGATCATTTAAATTCCTTTTTATCACACTACACCACCCACAGTTGTCCTGGGCTCATAACCTGTTGCTGATTCAAGTAAAATAGGAATTTGTACTGGTTGGATACGAAATAAACGTTACACTTGTTGACGCTACAGGTCGGTAAATAGCTCAAATCTGATATCATTCTTATGCAGCAGCACCTACAACTGCACTTCCGGTAAGCAGTGCTGAACTTCCCGTTACAAGGGGTAAGTTTAAATGGACCGTAGGATGGTGTGCCCAGGAGACCTCCTTGAAGAGGGGATCTAACATAACTCGAGTCGACCGGAAAACTTGACGAAGGCCCAAGAAGGCTCAGATATTACTGAAGAACGAACCGAACACTACCTGAAGGGTCATGCAAACTAACCCCTGGGGATATCACAATACCTCGGAACAATGATCTAGCAATCACTCGCACATTCTCACAGTAGCGTTGGATATCCGGAGCTATTTACTGTCTCTATACGATATGTCGTCCTCTACCAGGACTACTCAGCAATTTACCCTAAAGAACGCCACTGGTTCACAAGGAATACAATCTCTCGAAGTAACTGGACCAGTGCATATGGCGAATATGTAACAAACTGGCTAGGACATTATAAAATATATACAGTAACATCACCTTGGCAGTATTACGCAGATAAAGAACCACTATTTACAAATACAGCAAAAAACAACCAGGCACTGAGAGAAAGTATACAATACAAACAGATAACTTGTGAGGGTCGTGCCGCTTTAGTTGTATACAAAGGCAATGCATTTAAGTTAAAACATTCCGGTAGGATTAAATAACACTGAAGCAAAAAAACAAGAATGAAAAGCGATGAATGGGAGTACAATGAACGAGCGTGCAATCATTAATTTCATATTAACTCTAAGATGGTATTAAAAAATGTAAAGCATGCAATTAATCAGAAGCATTTAAAAGATGTTTACTTACTAAAAGAACCAAGGGGGGCTGTTATAAGTACTATTATCTTGAGTATGTTACTAAGTTGCTCAGGAGGTTTATTTCCAAGAACCTTCCTCTCGAATGTTTCAAAATACAATACAATGAGAATGCTATAAGGACATTGTTCTCCGTTGTTGTTGTCACTTATTCCATACGTGTCAAGTACAGCGCCACACAGTACTTGACACAGAGGTAACGCGGGTGTCTACAATGACGTAATGGAGGAATTTATATAATCTATGAGAAGCTCTGTGACTCGTATGATCCTTAGAGGATACGGATCTCTTCAAAACTTCTATTTTTGCCACTAATTGTTTAGAAAACGGCCAGACTTTTTCGACAATAGATAATCTTAAAATTTTACATGTGGAATCAAAAGAAAATAAACTTCAAGTAGTGAATTGCTTCAGCCGTTACTATTTGGTAGTTGATCATAATTGAAACACAATAGATTGGAGTTACTATGTATTTACTACCAAGGTTTTTTATTATTTTTGGTTCACATGTTACCGCGGTTTCGAACGATGACCGTTCATCTTCAGACGTAACAGAGGACTGTCCTCTGTTACGTCTGAAGATGAACGGTCATCGTTCGAAACCGCGGTAACATGTGAACCAAAAATAATAAAAAACCTTGGTAGTAAATACATAGTAACTCCAATCTATTGTGTTTCGAAAATAAACTTGTGAATAGATCCGGATTCTCTAAGTATCATACGAGTCACAGAGTCCCTGATAGATTATATAAATTCCACCATTATGTCATTGTATTTTCCCGCTTTAATTTCTGTGTAAAAATACTCTGTGTTGCGGTGACTTGGCAAGTAAATGATTAGTGAGAATAACAAAGGAGAACAAGGTCCTTATAGCGTCCCCATTGTATTTGAATGCATTCGAGAGGAAGGTTCTTGGAAATAAACCTCCTGAACAACTTAGTAGTCTACTCGAGATAATAGTATTTATAACAGTGTCCCTTGGTAACTCTTAGTAAGTAAACTTCTTTTAAATGCTTCTGATTAATTGCATGCTTTACATTTTTAAATACCACCTTTATGTTAATGTGAAATTAATGACTGCACGCTCGTTCATTGTACTTCGCTTCCATTCTTGTATTTTTGCTTTGCCGTTATTTAATCCAACCGGAATGTTTTAACTAAATTGCATTGCCTTTGTACATAACTTAAGCAACCCTCACCAGTTTTCTGTTTGTATTGTATACTTTCTCTCGGTGCCTGATTGCTTTTTGCTGTATTTGTAAATAGTGGTTCTTTATCTGCGTAATACTTGACAATAGGGATTTGTATTATCTTTTCTTACTAATTGCGGGGCTTGATATGTAACTGATTTGTATGTACTCTTGTGTCATCCCCCGGATACCCATTCCTTTGTTCTTATTGTAACGTTCCTAGGTGATGCGGTACTGTATCTATTTTATAATATCCTAGTCAGTTCATGTTACATATTTGTGATATGCATGTGCCCGCTTACCTTGAAAGATTGTATTCCTTGTGAACCAGTGGCGTTCTTTAGGGTAAACCGCAGAGTAGTCCTGGTAGAGGACGACATATCGTATAGAGACAGTAAATAGCTCCAGATATCCAACGTTATTGTGAGAATATGTGAGTGATTGCTAGATATTTGTTCCGGGTACTGTGATATCTCCAGGGATTGCGTGAGCCTTCTGGTAGTTTCCGGTCCGTTCCTCAGTAAGAGTAAGCCTTCCTGGGCCTTGAATTATGTTAGATCCCCTCTTCAAGGAGATCTCCTGGGCATACCACAGTTACCTTTACCTTACTGTCCGTTAAACTTACCCCTTGTAACGGGAGGTTCAGCACTGGTTACCGGAAGTGCAGTTGAAGGTGCAGGCTGGCTATATCCCCTTTTCCTGCATAACTTTACCCTTTCCGCTGCATAAGAATGATAGCTGATTTGAGCGAATACCGACCAAACAATATTTAGTAATAAGTCATTTAGACCCGGGGCGCTTTGCGAACCACTGCGTAGAGTAGATTTAACCACAGGCTGATGAATGTGTTTCCATTTATTGAGGGTTGTTGCTTTTGAACATTATTAATAAAAATCTATTATTCTTGTATTATTGTGTTTGAATATTTGAACCTCCCGTCACTGTTTCCTTGCTCTCGTTTAGGTGTAATTTGGGTTGCCTACACAACGTAACGTCCTATTCGCTCGCCACTAGACGATCACGATAAAAAGGTTAGCGCTCTTTAGATTACTTCGTATAATTCCAGATCTTTAAGAGTACTCCGTAAACCCCTAGATCTTTTAGAGTACTCCGTAAACCCCCAGATCTTATAGTACTACGTAACATCCCGGATCTTTTAGAGTACCCTGTAATGTACGGGATAGCTCAGTACAAATAATGAATTACTGTACCGATCTATATAATTCCAAAATATTTGAGATATTTAAATAAGAAGCATCTGTTTACTAATCTTCTTTGGCGTGCCGACATTCTAATAGTTGTTAGACGCCTCTTTTATCACCTCTTTTACCTGTATATGCATAAATAGCCTGTCCTGCTTGTTGAGTTTTCAGTTGTCTGAAGATGGTATAGTTAATTCCCGAAACTCGAGTCACAATAAAATGTGTAAAACATCAATTTATTGGTACTAAAACATAGTAATTTCTGCAACTTGTTTTAAATCTTGAAGATCTGTAAAAAAATTTAAATCAAGCAGTATATCAATATCTCACAATCTAACGACGGAGCAACAACGCTGCGAATGTCAAAACTTACGAAAATTCTTACTACGAGAGAGACAGCAGAATTAAAACAGTTATGTTAAGGGTAATACACTCGATGTAGAAAGTAAAGAATTTTCCATTGAAGACTTTGAGCTATCCCGTACATTACAGAGTACTCTAAAAGATCCGGGGTGTTACGAAGTACTCTAAAAGATCTAGGGGTTTACGGAGTACTCTAAATGGTCTAGGGGTTTACGGAGTACTCTTAAGATCTGGGGTTTTACGGAGTACTCTTAAAGATCTGGAATTATACGAAGTAATTTAAATAGCGCTAACCTTTTTATCGTGATCGTCTAGTGGCGGGCGAATAGGACTTTACGTTGTGTAGGCAACCCAAATTACACCTAACGAGAGCAAGGAAACAGTGACGGGAGGTTCAAATATTCAATATTTTATTAATAATGTTCAAAAGCAACAATCCCTCAATAAATGGAAACACATTCATCAGCCTGTGGTTAAATCTACTCTACGCAGTGGTTCGCAAAGCGCCCCAGTGAAACCAATAGCCCCCCGGGTCTAAATGACTTATTACTACATATTGTTAGGTCGGTATTCGCTCAAATCAGATATCATTCTTATGCAGCGGAAAGGGTAAAGTTATGCAGGAAAAAGGGGATACAGCCAGCATGCGCACCTTCAACTGTACTTCCGGTAATCAGTGCTGAACCTCAATTACAAGGGGTAAGTTTAAATGGACAGTAAGGTAAGGGTAATTGTGGCATGCCCAGGAGATCTCCTTGAAGAGGGGACCTAACCTAATTCGAGTCGACCGGAGAAGTTACTATCAAGGGAACTGTATCTGACCTCCTCAGGCCCAGGAAGGCTCAGATATTACTGAAGAACGAACCGAACACTACCTGAAGGGTCACGTAAACTAATCCCTGGGGACATCACAATACCTCGGAACAATTATCTAGCAATCACTCACACATTCTCACAGTAGCGTTGGATATCTGGAGTTATTTACTTTCTCTATACGATATGTTGTCCTCGACCAGGACTACCCAGCAATTTACCCTAAAGAACGCCACTGGTTCACATGGAATACAATCTCTCAAAGTAAGCGGGCACATGCATATGACAAATATGTAACACAAAGTGACTAGGACATAATAAAATAGATACAGTACCCCATCACCTAGGCGTGTTAATGGACGTTACATTAAGAACAAACAAAGAAATGGGTATCCAGGGTATCACACAAGAGTACATACAAATCAGTTACATATCAGGCACCGCAATTAGTAAGAAAAGATAATACAAATCCCTATTGGCAAGTATTACGCAGATAAAGAACCACTATTTACAAATACAGCAAAAGCAATCAGGCACCGAGAGAAAGTATACAATACAAACAGATAACTTGTGAGGGTCGCTTTAGTTATGTACAAAGGCAATGCAATTTAGTTAAAAACATTCCAGTCGGATTAAATAACAGTTAAGCAAAAATACAAGATTGAAAAGCGAAGTACAATGAACGAGAGTGCAGTCATTAATTTCACATTAACACAAAAGTGGTATTCAAAAATGTAAAGCATGCAATTAATCAGAAGCATTTAAAAGAAGTTTACTTACTAAGAGTTCCCAAGGTACACTGTTATAATTACTATTATCTCGAATATGTTACTAAGTTGCTCAGGAGGTTTATTTTCCAAGAACCTTCCTCTCGAATGAATTCAAATACAATGGGGACGCTATAAGGACCTTGTTCTCCTTTGTTATTCTCACTAATCACGTACGTGTCAAGTTACAGCGCCACAGAGTATTTTGACACAGAAAATAACGCGGGTAAATATAATGACATAATGGTGGAATTTATATAATCTATCAGGCACTCTGTGACTCTTATGATCCTTAGAGGATCCGGATCTCTTCAACTTATACGGAATAGACAACTAGGTAGACAAGAAAGCAAGTATTACCCCGGCCACCCCAACAGTCACAAACTCGAAACCTTGAATATAATAAGAGAAAAATCAGGAAACTCGAGGACAATTTAATCCGCCGGAAAACATCCAACAGAATCAATATATCAATCAGGTTGAACATTTTCCCAAGATTAGGGGAGCCTCAAAAAAACCACTGAAGCCAGCCAACCGAGTTCTGGAAAAACTCACCAGATCCCGAACAAATTCTCAAAAATGATCTCTATCTTTTTTTCCAACAACAAGACAGCCCCTATCTAAGTTGGAAAATGGTTGGATTGTAAGATTTTTTTTGTGCTCATAGATTTTTGTCTATCGTATATTTCATGGTTCACTGATATCAGTTTTTTTTTGTTGTTTTAATTATCGAAAATCATTATAGGAAAAATGGATACATATATTAGAGATTTTAAGGTGGAACAAATGGAAACCTATACTCTGCAAAATACACGAGAGTTTGATGAGGTCTTAAAGGTCAATAATTCGAAAAATTACACATTTTCAAATCTTAACAACAATATTTGTAGCATAAACAAAAACTTCGATGAATTTAAAGTATTTTTTAGCGGAATAAATTCTGACATGGATGTTGTGATCCTTTCGGAGACCTGGCAAATAGCTGATCAGGGCTTTTTTGGTTTGGAAGGATACAATACCGCCTAGAACCAGGAAACATTCAATCAGAATGATGGCGTTGTAAAATCAAACTTAGGCTTCACTTATTCAAAATCTAAATTTGGTTTTACAAGTATGCTTCAAATAAGAATCAAACTTGCTAGTAGTAACATAATAGTTTTAGCAATGTTTGTTAGGGATATCAATATCGATATATTGAAAGATGATGAATATACACTCGAGTACAAAAGTGCAATACAAAAGCATGGGTTAATCTCTACCATAAATGGTTGTACAAGACTGAGTGCATGCTTGGACCATTCTTGAAATCAACCTTCACGACAATTTCTGAAGCTAAATGAATGCTATCATTTCTCGGTATATTTGGAAACATATTATCGTCATCCAGACATAATAGGTAGGAATTATTTGGTAAAGTAAAATTTTTTTATTTCGTTGTTAATAATATGGAATTTTGTATTGTGTATTTCGGAGTGAAATTAGTGATTTTTTTAAAATTTCCATTTAATTTTTTTCTTTTTTTTATAGGTAGGACTACTAATAAAGGAAACAACTAGGCGAATTGGTGCATATTCTTTGTGAATTTTTATTAGGCCGTAGAGTTTTGGTGGGATAGGATTCATATTTATGAAATGATGATTTCATTTGAATGAAGAGATTTCTTACAAAGTTTTTCTCAATGACAATATAAGTTAATTCATTTTTCTTAAATATGTTAAATATTTAAAACAAACTAAATTCAGTAGAAAAGAACTCAAAAACCCCAATCTATTAAAAGAAGAGAAAATATAATATATAAATCATTAACATGTCAGAAACTCAATTTTCAAATAACGAACTGAACCAGTTAAAGGTCATGAATTTGCCCCAAAGATTGAAAATAAAAAAGTAAAAGTAATGCTTACTGTAGAGTCCACAATTGCACTTAAATATTCGGATGATGTGGATAAAATTATCCCAAAAATTTCAAAAACCCTTGGAAACAATAGAAATACAATTAACAATAATAGTTTGAATACAATTAAATCTATATAAGAAAAAATTCAATCTGACGATCTTACTGTCACCAAAGCAGATAAATCAGATGCCACAGTTATCCTTTCTAGATCGAAGTATGCAATAAGCAGAATAAAAACGGTACAAGGTGAAAAAATCTTACGATAAAAAGCATAAACCCGCACATAAATATAAGGCAGGTGATAAGATATAATTTTTATTAAGGAAGATTAGGCGGGAAGAACGACCTAGGGAATTTTATGCCTACTTGTCACTGTCGATGCCAGGAGTAAGAGTCTATGGTCGCTTCATAGACTTGCGCGTGCATCTGAAAATGTAAACACAACCCCGGGAGATGTTCCTTTTGTTCTGGAGAAGATTAGTGGTATTCATTGTAGACTGAACGCAGGTTTCAGAGGGTCCACTTTTCCTTTGTTAGAAATAGAACGCCATTGTCCATTGTTCCTTGAAAGTGAAGGTTAAACACAAAGGGAAATTGACTGAGCTGCCCTAACATGTAAAGTTATTGTATTGTTTTGAATTACCTGAGGTCAACGTGAGTGTTATTTGTATCATGTATTCTTTATCCGTTGGTGGATTTTACTGTATTGATCCAAATAGGGGGCGACCTGTTTGCTTTAATCTGAATTGACCATTTAACATATTTCATACCTGTAAATGTCTTTATATTCATTTCATTTATTGGGATCTAGGAGGTGGTTAACAATGGTACTTTGTTCGGGAATTCAGAGTGTTTAGAGTGAATGAAATGTGGATCCGCAATTAGATACTGACACCACAACCATGTGTCTTCAGAAAGAGCCGCAACAAGGCCTTCTTGAACAACTATTATTAGATATAAATATTATAATGAATAGGTAGTTAAATAAAAGACACCCCAACCTCTGTGTCTTCAGAATGTCGCAATAAGACATCCCTGAACAACGATATTATGCGCCCAGATTACAGTAATCGAATTGGATAGTAGGTGTGTGAATGGGGAATTCCTGACCAAAGGGTTATTGTTAAACTACCTCGAAGATCTTTGTTACATGTTTCTATTGCCAGGTTATCTGTGTGTTCACTCAATTGATTGCTGCATTTATCTTTACATGCAAACTAATTATGTTTTAGGCTATTAGAAAGGTTGTCGATCTCAGGAACCTTGATTTTATGAATAAAGGAAAGGACAGGGTTGAAGAATGTATGGGAGCTGGAGACAGGTCAAGGTTTTTTATCCCTGACTCTTTTTTTGTCCCAAAGTATACCCTCGCTCCCATACACCGAGTCAGATGCGGGACCCTGCCTTCCGCAAACAAATATTGTATTTTTACTTATCCTTGCATTCTGAACTTCCCATCACTGTTTCCTCGTTCTCGTTCAAGTGTAACTTGGGTTGTCTACACAACATAACGTCCTATTCTCCCGCCACTAGATGATCACGATAAAAAGGTTAGAGTTCCTAAGAGTAATCCGTAAAATCACAGATATCTAAGAGTACTCCGTAAAATCCCGGATATATTAGAGTACTCTTAAAAGGTCGGGATAGCTCACAGGAGATCATGTAATGATAAAAAATTTAAGTTACTCCAGATATCAATAAAAAATTATTATCACGTTATAAAGTTAAAAAAGTTCTTACGAACGACATATATAATTTCAGATATTCCGGGATTTCAGTTAACACAATGTATATATGAAAGAACAGTTGAAGCGGGTAAAATGAAACTGGATAAATAATAATGACTCAATTAATATTAATGATAACAATGAGAATGATGATAATAACTCTAATGATATACATTCTGTCAAGAAAGTACCGGGAATTATCGATTTAAATCTGGCGGGGCAATGAGGCAGGTAAATTTTTTTTTCCTAGGTTGGTACCACTGTCCTTAATTACTATGCCAAGCTTGAGCGGGATCTGTCAACTAGTGTGTTTGCAACAGCTGATTAAGTCAGTCGATGTCAGAGTGCGTGCCGATTTTTACTATGGGTGATTACGTTGAGCAAAGAATTTGTTTAAAGTTTTGTGTTGCAAATGAATTTTCGTGTGCCGATGCATTGAAAATGTTGCAAAAGGTCTTTGGTGATAATGCTCTATCGAAAACTCATGCATATCAGTGGTACAGAGCCTTCAAGGACGGTCGTGAAGTGGTCGAAGACTTGCCTCGTTCCGGACGCTCATCGACGGCTTCGATCGAAGATAACGTCGATAAAATTAAGGAAAGGGTGCTGGAAAACCGTCGTACCAACTTGAGAGAGATAGCACATGATCTTAAGATATCCCACGAGTCCCCACGTACGATTTTGATTGATATTTTGGGCATGAGAAAGGTGGCCGCACGACTCGTACCGAAAGACCTGAATTTTCTTCAAAAACGACATGCTGGATCGCTGTAATTCCGATTCTACATTCATGGAACGCATTATAACTGGTGATGAGACCTGGGTCTACGAGTACGATATGCAAACAAGCCAGCAATCATCGGAATGGGTGGCAAAAAATGAGCCGAAACCGAAAAAACCACGCCAAAGCCGCTCGAAAATGAAGGTGATGCTCATTGTTTTCTTCGATATCTGTGGCGTGGTGCACTACGAATTCGTTCCAGAGGGTCAGACGGTAAACAAGGAGTATTACCTAGACGTTATGAAACGTTTGCGTGAGCGTATCCGTAAGAAGCGGCCAAATTTGTGGGCGAACAACTCATGGATTTTGCATGACGATAACGCGCCTTCTCACCGAGCTACGATTGTGACTGACTTTCTCGCCAAAAACTCAACAAACGTGCTTCAGCAACCACCGTATTCGCCGGATTTGGCTCCCTGCGACTTTTTCCTCTTCCCAAAACTAAAATTGCCCCTTCGTGGCACCCGTTTTGAGTCGATTGAAGCCATAAAACAAAATTCGGCGCGAGAGCTAAAGTCCATCCCGGAAAGCGCCTATAAAAAATGTTTCGATAATTGGAAGTGCCGTTGGCATAGATGTATTGGAGCAAATGGAGCCTATTTTGAAGGCGACCCAATAAATTTTGACGATTAAATGTAAAAATGTTGATTTAATTGAAAATTCCCGGTACTTTCTTGACAGAGTAGTATACTACTCTGTCAAGAAAGTACCGGGAATTTTGACAAAGTAGTATACTACTCTGTCAAGAAAGTGCTCCATTTGCTCCAATATATCTATGCCAACGGCACTTCCAATTATCGAAACATTTTTTATAGGCGCTTTCCGGGATGGACTTTAGCTCTCGCGCCGAATTTTGTTTTATGGCTTCAATCGACTCAAAACGGGTGCCACGAAGGGGCAATTTTAGTTTTGGGAAGTGGAAAAAGTCGCAGGGAGCAAATCTGGCGAATATGGTGGTTGCTGAAGCACGTTTTTTGAGTTTTTGGCGAGAAAGTCAGTCACAATCGTAGCTCGGTGAGAAGGCGCGTTATCGTCATGTAAAATCCATGAATTGTTCGCCCACAAATTTGGCCGCTTCTTACGGATACGCTCACGCAAACGTTTCATAACGCCTAGGTAATACTCCTTGTTTACCGTCTGACCCTCTGGAACGAATTCGTAGTGCACCACGCCACGGATATCGAAGAAAACAATGAGCATCACCTTCACTTTCGAGCGGCTTTGGCTTGGTTTTTTCGGTTTCGGCTCATTTTTTGCCACCCATTCCGATGATTGCTGGCTTGTTTGCATATCGTACTCGTAGACCCAGGTCTCATCACCAGTTATAATGCGTTCCATGAATGTAGAATCGGAATTACAGCGATCCAGCATGTCTGAAGCAACCTGTTCGCGATGACGTTTTTGAAGAAAATTCAGGTCTTTCGGTACGAGTCGTGCGGCCACCTTTCTCATGCCCAAAATATCAATCAAAATCGTACGTGCGGACTCGTGGGATATCTTAAGATTATGTGCTATCTCTCTCAAGCTGGTGCGACGGTTTTCCAGCACCCTTTCCTTAATTTTATCGACGTTATCTTCGATCGAAGCCGTCGATGAGCGTCCGGAACGAGGCAAGTCTTCGACCACTTCACGACCGTCCTTGAAGGCTCTGTACCACTGATATGCATGAGTTTTCGATAGAGCATTATCACCAAAGACCTTTTGCAACATTTTCAATGCATCGGCACACGAAAATTCATTTGCAACACAAAACTTTAAACAAATTCTTTGCTCAACGTAATCACCCATAGTAAAAATCGGCACGCACTCTGACATCGACTGACTCAATCAGCTGTCGCAAACACACTAGTTGACAGATCCCGCTCAAGCTTGGCATAGTAATTAAGGACAGTGGTACCAACCTAGGAAAAAAAAATTTTACCTGCCTCATTGCCCCGCCAGATTTAAATCGATAATTCCCGGTACTTTCTTGACAGAATGTAATATGAATATATTGAAGAGATCCGGATCCTCTAAGGATCATACGAGTCACAGAGTCCCTGATAGATTATATAAATTCCACCATTATGTCATTGTATTTCCCCGCTTTAATTTCGGTGTCAAAATACTCTGTCGCGGTGACTTGACAAGTAAATGATTAGTGAGCATAACAAAGGAGAACAAGGTCCTTATAGCGTCCCTATGGTATTTGAATTCATTCCAGAGGAAGGTTCTTGGAAATAAACCCCCTGAGCAACTTAGTAACATATTCGAGATAATAGTAATTAAAACAGTGTCCCTGGGTAACTCTTAGTAAGTAAACTTCTTTTAAATGCTTCTGATTAATTGCATGCTTTACATTTTTAAATACCACCTTTGTGTTAATGTGAAATTAATGACTGCACGGTCGTTCATTTTACTTCGCTTTTCATTCTTGTATTTTTGCTCTGCCGTTATTTAATCCCACCGGAATGTTTTAACTAAATTGCATTGCCTTTGTACATAACTTAAGCAACCCTCACAAGTTTTCTGTTTGTATTGTATACTTTCTCTCGGTGCCTGATTGCTTTTTGCTGTATTTGTAAATAGTGGTTCTTTATCTGCGTAATATTTGCCAATAGGGATTTGTATTATCTTTTCTTACTAATTGCGGTGCTTGATATGTAACTAGTTTGTATGTACTCTTGTGTGATCCCCCGGATACCCATTTCTTTGTTCTTATTGTAACGTCCATTAACACGCCTGGGTAATGGGGTACTGTATCTATTTTATAATGTCCTGGTCAGTTTGTGTTACCTATTTGTCATATGCATGTGCCCGCTTACTTAGAGATTGTATTCCATGTGAACCAGTGGCGTTCTTTAGGGTAAATTGCTGGGGAGTCCTGGTAGAGAACCACATATCGTATAGAGAAAGTAAATAACTCCAGATATCCTGATTGCTAGATAATTGTTCCGAGGTATTGTGATATCCCCAGGGATTAGTTCACGTGACCCTTCTCCGGTCGACTCGAATTAGGTTAGATCCCCTCTTCAAGGAGATCTCCTGGGAATGCCACAATTACCCTTACCTTACTGTCCATTTAAACTTACCCCTTGTAATTGAGGTTCAGCACTGATTACCGGAAGTACAGTCGAAGGTGCGCATGCTGGCTGTATCCCCCATTTCCTGCATAACTTTACCCTTTTCCGTTGCGCAAGAATGATATCTGATTTGAGCGAATACCGACCTAACAATATGTAGTAATAAGTCATTTAGATCCGGGGCGTTATTGGTTTCACAGGGCCGCTTTGCGAACCACTGCGTAGAGTAGATTTAACCACAGGCAGATGAATGTGTTTCCATTTATTGAGGGTTGTTGCTTTTGAACATTATTAATAAAAATATATTATTCTGGTATTATTGTGTTTCGAATATTTGGACCTCCCGTCACTGTTTCCTTGCTCTCGTTAGGTGTAATTTGGGTTGCCTACACAACGTAACGTCCTATTCGCCCGCCACTAGACAATCACGATAAAAAGGTTAGCGCTCTTTGGATTACTTCGTATAATTCCAGATCCTTAAGAGTACTCCGTAAACCCCTAGATCTTTTAGAGTACTCCGTAAAACCCCAGATCTTAGAGTACTCCGTAACACCCTAGATCTTTTAGAGTACCCTGTAATGTACGGGATAGCTCAATATTGATGAAAACAATTGTAATGAAATAGAATATGAATGTATTGGTTAAAATGATGTTGAAAATAACTGTATGTAACTAATGATGTTAAATATGAATATGTTAGCGAAAATCATTTTGGATAATATTAGTATAGACATTTTGGATTTATTGTTGAATCAAGATATTTTTATATTTTAAGTTACATTGTAACAGAAAAATTATTATTTTTTAAATGTTAGGGAACTATTTAAGTTGACTGAGGTCAATCGAAAGTCAGGATGGCCGAGCTGTAGTAGACATAAATATAGTAGTTTATATGAATGAAAGTTATGTCATATAGACCAGAGAGGGTCTAAGAGCGGGAGGATTCTGCGAGCTATTTTGACGAAGGAACTTGTATGTTGTTATATATATATATTATATATATATATATATATATATATATATATATATATATATATATATATATATATATATAAATATGAGGCACTGGCACACCAAATGAAAGAAATATGGAAACTGAAGGTGGTGTCTATAATGCCCCTAATAATAAGTGTAAACGGTCTCGTACATCGAAGGACGACACAGCACCTAAAGGAACTGGATTTGCCAAATAATACCAGCACATGGATGCAGAAAGCAGTCTTGTTGGGAACGGTCAGCATTATACGGAAAATTATATATCCCCACTAGCACCGGAGTTGCTCTTGGCGCACGCGCCCGGGTAACACGAATACCACAAGAAGTGTGAATTAAAAAAAAAAAAAAAAAAAAAAAAAAAAAAAAAAAAAAAAAATCTATCAAGATTATATACATTCCACCATTATGTCATTGTAATTACCCGCGTTATTTCGGTGTCAAAATACTCTGTGTTGCGGTAACTTGACAAGTAAGTGATTAGTGCGAATAACAAAGGAGAAAAAGGTTCTTATAGCGTCCCCATTGTATTTTGATTCATTCGAGAGGAAGGTTCTTGGAAATAAACCTCCTGAGCAACTTAGTAGCCTATTCGAGATAATAGTAATTATAACAGTCCCCCTTGATAACTCTTAGTAAGTATACTCCTTTTAAATTCTTCTGATTAATTGCATGCTTTACATTTTTGAATACCACCTTTGTCTTAATGTGAAATTAATGACAGCACGCTCGTTCATTGTACTTCGCTTTTCATTCTTGTATTTTTGCTTCACTGTTATTTAATCCGACCGGAATGTTTTAACCAAATTGCATGGCCTTTGTACGTAACTAAAGCCACCCTCACAAGTTTTCTGTTTGTATTGGATACTTTCTCTCGGTGCCGGATTGCTTTTTGTTGTATTGGTAAATAGTGGTTATTTACCTGCGTAATACTTGCTAATAGAGATTTTATATTATCTCTTCTTAATAATTGCGGTGCTTGGTATGTAACTGCTCTGCATGTACTCTTGTGTGATCCCCGGCTACCTATTTCTTTGTTCTTATTGTAACGTTCATTAACGCACCTAGGTGATGGGGTACTGTATCTATTTTATAATGTCCTAGTCAGTTCATATTACATATTTGTCATATGCATGTGCCCGCTTATCTAGAAAGATTGTATTCCTTGTGAACCAGTGGCGTTCTTTAGGGTAAACCACTGAGTAGTCCTGGTAGAGGACGACATATCGTATAGAGACAGTAAATAGCTCCGGATATCTAACGTTATTGTGAGAATGTGTGAGTGATTGCTAGATATTTGTTCCGGGTACTGTGATATCTCCAGGGATTAGTTTACGTGACCCTTCAGGTAGTGTTGGGTTCGTTCATCAGTAAGAGCTAAGCCTTCCTGGGCCTTTGTCAGCGAGGTGGCTAGATATAGTCCATTTTGATAGTAACTTTTCCGGTCGACTTGAATTATGTTAGATACCCTCTTCAAGGAGATCTCCTGGGCATACCACAGTTACCCTTACCTTACTGTCCGTTAAACTTACCCCTTGTAACGGAAGGTTCAGTACTGGTTACCGGAAGTGCAGTTGAAGATGCAGGCTGGCTGTATCCCCCTTTCCTGCATAACTTTACCCTTTCCGCTGCATAAGAATGATATCTGATTTGAGCGAGTACCGACCTAACAATAGTAGTAATAAGTCATTTAGACCCGGGGCGCTATTGGTTTCACTGGGGCGCTTTGCGAACCACTGCGTAGAGTAGATTTAACCACAGGCTGATGAATGTGTTTCCATTTATTGAGGGTTGTTGTTTGTGAACATTATTAATAAAAGTATATTATTCTGGTATTATTGTGTTTCGAATATTTGAACCTCCCGTCACCGTTTCCTTGCTCTCGTTAGGTGTAATTTGGGTTGCCTACACAACGTAACGTCCTATTCGCCCGCCACTAGACGATCACGATAAAAAAGGTTAGCGCTCTTTAAATTACTTCGTATACTCCCAGATCTTTTAGAGTATTCCGTAATGTACGGGATAGCTCACTATCAACAGTATATTTTATTACTAAGTTAGTTTAAGTTATTAGCGATACAAAATTCCCTGCTGTTCTATTCGATTATTAAACTGACTGTGAGACTGTAAAAATATGTGTTAAAAACCAGGTGTTATCAGTAAAGATCCTTACATATGTGTTACTCTTATGTTATGTGAGATTGTGAGAATAACCCTGGAAAATTAAGAACTGTGTTATTACGTGTGTGCAATCATGTATAATAAATACTATACTACATGTTATATTATGAATATCGATCGTGGATATCTTCTTCTTTTAAATGTTCACGGCGTCTAAGAATATTAATACAAGCTTTCAAGATATGCCAACTGTGTCGGTCTGGACAAATTTTGGGAGATCCATTACTTAATTGGATGTGATAGATCACGAACATGCGATCGAAATGATACAACCAACTATATTAAAATTAGGATAAAAAAAATGATGTATCGTTATCTTCATCAGAGATATTTCTTCAACAATGTGCTATTGCAAACTATTCTACAATAAAACGAATCGAAAATGTTTATTACTCAGAGTTTCAATGACAAATCTAATTAATTATGTCAATGTTCTTGTAACTAAGCACGTATAAAAAGGAAGAAGAAAAAGAACATGCCTATCATAGATAAACTATATTTTATATATATATATATATATATGTTTCTATATTCTAACCTTACTAATTCAAGTCTATAGATTTTAAAGGCATGAATTTTAAAGTTTCAAATTTTTGTAAATTTCATATAGATAGAAGATTTATATATTAAGGAAGTTAATTCAAATTGAAATAGTATTGTGTATTACTACTTGTGAAATGGTGGCGAACCATGGTAAGACACAACTTAAAATGTGACGTGTGCCTATAACTTTTAATAAATGTTGTTTTTGTCTGCAGAAATAAATGATTCAATCATGAATGGAATAAAAAGGAAATTGGATGAGGTATCGCCGGAACACTCCTCTCCCAAGTATAGAAAAATCAATTCTGATAAAGAAAATAGCAGAGACACTAGTTTCCAGTATTTATTGAAGCAACATAATATATTTCTGGAAGAAACGGGGATTTTATATGGGAATATTGATAGTTTTTTGAAGGTGAGTTTTTTTCACGATTTCGTGATGTTCATGAAATTTATTTTTTCAACATTTTTATTATTTCGTTGTTTTAGGATTTAATTGAAAGATGGTCCAAGGAAATATCAAATGATGAACTGAAATCAATAGTCTATTACGATTTAAACAAAATATTACAACATGTATCCTTCAAACAGTATTTTCGATACAATCTGGAAATGTACTGTAATTTTTTAACACTTCTTTTAACCAAGATGGACTCACCACAGTTGATTATACTTTTTCTTCAAAATGACTTCGTGTTTTATCGAACAATTATAAGTGAGAAAGAATTTTGTAAACACTTTGTGGAAACAATTTTTCCACAACTTGTGAAGAGTTTATATAAATATGAAAATCAGCAGCTTTACTTCGAAGTTTGTGTAATTTTCAAGAAGGTAAGTACTATATTATAATTCTTATCGAAATATTATTCACAATTTCATATTAATTAGAAGATATATCCAACTAAACATATATAGCTATTCATGTGTAAAGTCAAGATTATTATTTCAACACTAAAATTCAACATATTTGTGAATTTTATGACTTTGGTTGATTTGTCGAAAGATGCCGCACAATTATTTAAATAGAGAAAGGTAATACAATCCTATATGCATATTATTGGATAGAGTAACAATAGAGTTTCCTTCGTTGGCCTAAGTCATTATCAAACTATTATTTTCTCTTGTTGAAAAAGAAAATTTCATTAAATCTTGTGTACCCAATCTTAAAAGAGGACAATACACAGAAACGTTTTTCGTTCTTATGTTAATGGATTATCTGAAAATATTGCTAAATATTTCAACCATAATTTCAATTACAACGCAATTTTTAAAACCATTAATAATCTTGGTACCTATATAAAAAACAATAAGGATCGAACAAATAAAGAAAATGAATCTGGAGTCTACAAATTGACTTGAAACGATTGCCCTTTAGTATACATTGGCCAGACAGGTAGATCATTCAAGAAAAAAATCCAAGAATACCAAAGGAGTTATATATTAGATTACCTACATTCGACATATGCTAATCATCTTAAGGAATTCAGGCATAATTTCAACAATAACTATGAAATTATCCACGTCAAAAGCAAAAGTTCTAGATTAACACTTTTAGAATTTCTTGAAATCAACCGGTACAATGCCTGTAAAATCCTTTTGAACAAACAAACAGATGTTGACAAGTCTCCATTACTGAATACGTTCCCTAATGGCATTATTTAGCAGTAAACTCCAATAAACACCTTGAGTTTTTATGACTTGTTCTTCCATTATTTTGTCACGTAACTCACAATGTATTTAAACTCTGTTACACTGGACACCATCAGCCAGTAGAATGTAGATACCTGAAGAAGCCACATCATGGTGAAACATATGTTGTATTATAAAAATTTTTTTGGAAATTAAAATACTGTCTCTTATATATTTTATAATTAAAATGAATTTCCATCAAGTAATGACCGAATCAATCAAACAGAGACTACTCATATATTTTCCCACAGTTCTATTCATTCTTTCAACCATGCCATCTGACTGTGGATGGAGAGCCGTTGTCCTGGTCTTACAGATGCCTTATAATTTGCATACACTTTGGAATATGTTAAATTCGAAGTTTCGTCCCTGATTAGAGTGTAGTTCCAGGGGATTCCAAAATGGCTTCTTGATTTTGGATGGCATAGGCTTTGACCCATTTAGTGAAGTAGTCCATCGCCACCAATATGTATTTACTTCCTTCCTCAGTTTCTGGGAATGGGCCCACATATCAATAGCCACCCATTTTAAGGAACTGACCACCTATGTTATATTTTCTCACAGGTGCTTCACAACTTCCTCTTGATCCGTTAGCTAAAGCACATAACTTGCACTTCTGGCACTATTCCGTACAATTTATCCAGAAGAAATGTTCTCTTTGCTTTCACAATGTCTTTGATACCAAAATGTCCGCCAGAAGTTTCATCATGTACTCTTTTCTTGGGACTATCAACTGAAGTTTCGTTTCAGTGCCATCATCGCTTTCCAGAGATCTCTTCAGAAGATTATCATCTAACACTAAGGAATCAGACTGTGTCTAGTAGGACTTGATTTTAGGGTTAAGATGACTCTTTCCCAACTTGGCCTTTGTTCTCTTTTTTCCATTCCATGAGAAGTTTTAACTCTGGGTCATTTTCTTGGTCTTCCTTAAACCTTTCCAGTTACCAATCGGTATTCATGATCATAATCCTCAAGCATAGCTTCTTTTCCCTATCGGGTTTGTCTTCTTTGGCTGGATTCTTCAAACATCAGCGAATATACCCCAATCCACCAGAATTCCAACACCTAGGTCCTTTGGATCAATGTTTCACAACTATTCGTCAAACCATTTCTTAGATACATTCAGTCGTCACTGACTTGTCAACAGCGCATCAGACCTTATGATGCTTGCTTCAATGCATGAGCCAGAGTATTGTCCGAAGTCTTAGGTCGAGTCAAGTGTAGTGTTTGCTGAGTATTAGTATCCTTTAATTCATCTACAAAGGTCTGCACAGCAAATTGTTCTAGAAACTGTCCGATGCTGTAGGATAAGCCAATCTTACTGAACGTGTTATATTGGCCTCAGACTCCTGGGGTTTCTTTAGATGTCTGAAACGGCTCTTAATCTGCGCGTGACACACTTGTTCGAGGTGTGCATCACTATATCTCACCTGAAGCCTATTTATTAATGTTTTATAGCTTCCTTGCTGGTTTACGGGCATTGTTTGAAGATCATTCAGAACTTCTCCTCTTAACGAAACTATCAAGGCTGAGGCCTTATCTTCCTCGCTTTATCCATTCAAATTAGCTTCTATATTCTCGATTCTATCTTCTAACTTTAATATTTTGTCATCTATTTCTTTTTTCATTTTCAATAAATTATCTTGAATTTGTTCTTTCAAATCAGCTTTCAATAACACAATAGTCACCTTCATGGACTTACTATTTTACACAAATTTATTTTCCATGGACTTACTATTCTCAAATTTATTTTCCATGGACTTTTCATTTTCATAGTCAGTTTTTCAAAAGCTCTTTTGAAAAATTCCACGTTTGCCTGATCCATTTTATCTTATTGTGATCTCGTTATTGGCATTCGAATATGTTCACAACAATGCCATCTAATTAACACTCACTTAAAAAAAAACACACAAAAATCCTCCTCCACTTCTGACACCAATTGTTACGTTCTCGGTTAATTAAATAGTCTAATTTTCACACGTGTTTAGCAAGTTTTGCATTTGGCGGGCTCATTGCAGTTTCGCATCAAGTGAAAACTCAAAATAATTTCGCCTACCGCAGAGTTTACTTCCATAAGTTCAAAAGGGAAAGAAACTTATTATGGCTTCTTCAAGCGATGGACAATATTCTGAAATGGAAATAGATGACAATGGCACATTTATAAAAGTCCGTCACAAGAGAAAGAGAGATAAAAATCCCAATTCACCAACACAACAAATACCCAAAAAAATTACACCTCCATCTGCAAACAGCAAGGAATCAACACCTGGTACTTATCAGATAGAAACGGACGGGAATTCCAATGACGCACATGTTTCCCCGAAAATAAATAAAAATATAAACACCGCTTCAAAAGGAAATTACAAAGATGAAAATGAATTTTTCAGGGGATTTCCAGCGCCCCAAAAATACACCCAAAAAGACCAAGCAACCAAACAACAAAATCTAACACTAAATAAAGAAAATACACCAACAGGATTAACGCAAAATCACACATTCACTCCAAACAAACAATTTAAAAACAAATATCATGTTAAAGCCCCTGCAGTCACATCAAGAATTCAACTTGTGGATGCTTGGATGCATTTGTTTGAAATGACAAAAGACATAATTATTGGGACAAAACATGGTTTTATCATTAAGTCCAATAACTCGGCAGAAAATCTGAAATTAGCACTCAACTACCTGAAGAAAACAAATTTAATAGATTCCTATAACGAAACACAAGATAACTTTACCAATAACCCAAGTCAACCGAGACTACACAAGGAGTCATACTCCGCCGTTATATCTTATGTTGATATGGAAATTAAGGAAGAGGAAATCAGTCAAGCGTTAACATCCTACAATATTACTCATAGATTCTGTAAACGCATCGTTTCAAGAAAAACAAATAAACCATCTCTTTTTGTTCGGATAATAACTGGTGAACTTAAGGCATATGAGAGATTAATTAACGAAGGGTTATTCTACAAATGCAAGCATTTTGAAGCTAAACCAAGTTATCCCCCTGAGCCACTACCTGTACCATGTGCAAAATGCTCACAGTTCACACACACCACAGACAAATGTGAAACACCACCTAGATGCTCAAGGTGTAATGGCCCCCACAAAGATAATCAATGCAGCAGCAATTTGCCGGCCAAATGTACAGGATGTGGAGCTACAGACCACGTGGCATGGTCTACTAAATGCCCTAATAGGCCACTAAAACCTATTGAGGGTATACCTAATGTCAAGATAAGATCCATAAACAGAAAATCACAGGAAATAAAACAGACCAAAACCAAAAACAGTAAAATACACGCCAATATCACTGTACATGACCATATTATCAATACATATGTACATAAAATAAATAAACCAGGTAATATTGACCGACAAGCTCTTATAATAAAACTACAGAAACGCTTTATCGAATTATTCAGAATAAATACTGTGCCAACATTCATTGGAAATCGCCTTTACATCATGATGTTCCACTTCGATGATGAGAACAAGACAATCGAAACAGAGCCTTCGGAGGGGCTTCAAATACACAGGGACATTCACAGCTAGATTTATTTGTGCAAACATCAATAGTTACAACAATAAAAAAGAACTAGTGCAGCGGTACATTGAAAACAGGAATATTAACTGTGCTTTGTTTGTGGAAACAAAATCAAAAGAATCACACAACATTCAGTATAAAAACTGGAAAACCATTGCTAGGATGGGTAATATACTCAATACAAATGTGAGGGGTGGAAGCATCATACAAGCCGAACAATGGATGAAACTAACAAAGAATAATCCTCCTCATGTTAACAACCCTTGGAATGAAGTCTTGCATTCGACAATCCCATTCAAGGATGACAAACTTCATATATTTTTAACTTATATACACCACACAAGTCGGAAAATTGAAGAAAACCTATTGATTAAGGCTGCACAATACAAATATTCTATCATTATAGGTGACCTTAATAATAACGCTGTAAAGAGAAAACAAATCAATCAGTTCATTAAAAATTCAGACTTTGTTCAACTACATACTCCACCCACATTTATTATGATAGGCAACCCAAGTAGTACTCCTGATGTTATACTTTACACAAAAAACTTACAACCAAACATCAAATATGTGCAACTGACACCTGACCTAGGCTCGGATCACCTGGCTATTGAATTCACCCTGGACCTTGACGCAGACCCGATCGAATATCCACAAGAGATGATTTCTTTGTATGACAAATGCAACATAGAAAGGGTTAATGATAAAATGAGCCACTGGATTGAAATGAGAAGAGACGATGAAATTAACCCAGAGTTTATCACCTGGTTTATGAACAAACTTCAGAATACAATTCAATCTGAAACACCTGTGATCAAGAAACAATACCACAAGCCAACATTGCCGCCGTTTATACTGAAACTAATTAAGAAGAAGAAACATATGTACAGAGAAATCAAACGGTGCGAGGACGATGAACAAAAGAGGAAATACAATCAGCTAAATAAAGACATACACAGACTCATAATGCATCATCGTTCATCAAAATATCTCGAAGCATGCAAATCTATAGAAAATTTACAAGGGCGGAACTACTGGAATACCATCAAAAAACTAACTAAATACAGAAAACATGGAAATACAGAAACCATTAATATAAGTGGGAAGGACTTAACAACAGATGATGAGGTTGCCAATGCATTTGCTGCACACTTTGAGAAAATCTATAACTTTGACCGTGACATAACATTCGATGAAGAACACAAGAAAACTGTTGAAGCATGGCATAATGGTGTGTTCTCCTTATCAAGGAGTACACACGATCTGGATAACATTGATGAGGAAGAATACTTTCGAGTCTTGAATGGTGGTAAAAACTCAGCTCCTGGGTATGACAAAATACCAAGAAAAATTTTGCGCAGGCTGGACCTCACTATTCACAGAAAAATTATAGAAATTTATAATTATTGCTTGAAACAAGGACATTTCCCTGAAGTGTGGAGAAAGGGAGTTATAGTGACCATTCCTAAAACAAAAACGGACCGCTCTAAGATTTCGAACTATAGACCCATCACTCTCTTGCCAGTATGTGGAAAAAATTTCGAAAAGATTATCAAAACAAGAATGGAAAAACGCGTGGGTCATTTAATTCCAGAATATCAGTTCGGTTTCAGACCAAAGTCATCAACAATTCATCCCCTAATAATTCTAACAACAAACGTGCAAACAAAATATAAGGAAGGTAAACACTCTGCCGCATTGTTCATGGATATACAGAAGGCATTTGATAGTGTATGGCACGTAGGATTACTGTATAAATTACATATGCTCGGGTGTCCAATGTATCTGCTGAGGGTTATCAAAGGGTTTCTGTATGGCCGTAGTATCCAGGTCAAAATTAGAAATACAAGCTCACGAAGCTTCACACCAGAACAAGGATTGCCCCAAGGATCCCCACTTTCACCACTACTCTATAATATATACTGCTCTGATATCTATAGCCACCACTCACCCATAGTGAATAAAGATGCGTATATACTGCAGTTTGCAGACGACACGGTGATCGTCTCTCATGGGAATTCCTTAAATGAAACAGTACATGGATTGCAGGACATAACAAACAAAACATCAACTTGGATGAAAAAGTGGAGAATTAAACAGAACCCACAAAAATCAGATTTTATGCTGTTCCATCATAAACTGAAAAGCACTTCACCAAAATTCCAGTTTGACAATGTCCAAATTCCCCCTGCCAATTCCGTTAAATATTTAGGAATAATAATGGATTCTAAATTAAGCTTCAAACAGCATATAGCATCTGCAAAAAAAAACGCCATAGCTAGAGCCAAGCACTTCCGCTCCATCACGTATAAGGACGAAGGTATCAGCACCAAGACAGCAAGTAGAATTTATAAGATGATATGCAGACCCATCCTTGAATATGGCCACCAATTATACGAGACTTGCTGCAGGACTGCATTCAAGGGTATTATGATTGCGGAGAGAACTTGTCTGAGAAAAATAACTAAAATTAGACATCCTGATAACCCTCTGCACAACCCATCAAATGAGAAGCTTTACCAAAGAACTCAGGTTGAACCAATTGAATGTCGGATCAAAAGACTTAATGAAAGGTTTCTAAAGAGTACTCATAATGTGGAGATTATTACTCCATTGCTCCTGGAGTTTAATGAAGATCAAGCCAGAAAGAGGAAAAATCCTGCCAAACCACTGTACTATTCCTTGGAAATTATTTGAAAATTGAATAATGTATATATGTTTTTTTTTTTTTTTTTTTTTTTGGATTGTTAAGGTGAAGTTTTGTGAAGTATTATATATCAAAGGAATATGTTTACATTAAGCATTATTCAACAGGCTGGAAGACCTCGGTCGTTGGCCATTTGGATAAGATCCAATAAAGTTTGTTGAATAATAATAATAATAATAGTCTAATTTTTACTATACTAACTTATTTTGCACTATACAACGGATATGTTTCCATATAATTTGTCTCTACACAGAATTAATATCTACTGTACTATTTGGTACGATACTGCTCAGTGACTAATCTCTACTACCTTCTCATCGTGTCTCTCCGTCCTCTTATATACATGAATACAATTTCACGAATTTCCAGTAATATCCTGACTGTTCTAGAACGAGGGCCAGGAAAAAGCAGTGGCGAAGAGAACTTGATCCTAACAATAATAACAAATTATTTAAAAAAATAAATGTTATGATGTGTATGAGTGTTTGAAGGTATCCTACTTGGCTAAGTTTTAAGCGCAATTTTTTCAAGGAACATATATGTATTTTTGCAAATTATGTTTAGTAATGTATTGAGTTCCTTTTTTTGCTGTATAGTAAAGAAATAATTTTCGGTAATTACAAATAGTTCCTAACTATTAGTTTCAAAAATATAAAAACCTTACATGTGATGATTCGTTGGAATGAATTGACATTTTTTATCTGCAATAGTTTAATTCGGACTCACTACATATTATACATATGTATTTGTTTTTTAATTAAAAAATATATGAAAGACAATATTTTAATTTCCACAAAAATGTTCATAGTACAACAATTGTTTCACCACGATGAGGCTTCATCAGGTATCCACATTCTACTGGCTGATGGTGTCCAGTGTAATAGAGTTTAAATACAGTTAAGTACATGATGAGTGTGTGACCTTGGCTTGTTCACAGACGGCTCGCGAACGACGAACGGAACAGGAGCGGGAGTCTATGGAAGCAACCCGAAAATGAACATCTCATTGAGTCTCGGTCAAAACGCATTCCTGGCAGAACTATTTGCCATTGAGACCACGGCAGAACTGCTGATGAAACGGCAAATCCACCACGGTAAAATCAAAATATTTACTGATAGTCAGTCAGTACTAAAAGCTTTGGAATCCAGCTCTTGTACCTCGAGAACAGTCTGGAGTTGCCGCACGGCTTTAAACAGGCTCGGTATGTATAACTGAGTCACTCTGGTTTGGATACCGAGCCACTCAAACTATTTGGGTAATGAGGAGGCAGATCGGCTGGCGTTTGCTGGAGCTGCGTTGCCTCTGGTAGGACCGGAAACCATTCCTGGGAATACCACATGACATGACTAACGAGGCGATAACAGGCAGAATGAACTCAAGGCTAGAGTCTTTCTGGCGGAGCCATTCTGGCCTGAAACCTTCGAAGTTGTTCCTTGGAACAGCTTCGAACAAAAGGATGGCGAACCTAGCGCTAGGTCTGGATAGGGCCAAACTAAGAACACTTGTCGGAATTATGACAGGTCACTGCAGACTGAGAGCGCATTTGCACAAAATCGATCTGGCTGAAGACGATGAATGCAGACTGTGTCTTGAGGACACTGAAACAGCCATGCACATCGTCTCAGAGTGCCCAGCAGTGAGTCGCATCAGATTTGAGGTCTTTGGCCAGGCTTTTATAAGCCACTGCGAACTGAAAAAATTACCCCTGAGCAAAATTATCGGTTTTATCTAAGAACTGGATCTCGTCGGGAGATATAAATTAGGGGTAAACCACAATAGTCTGTGCGGACGCAGTGGTAGGGTGGACAGACGCCCGCTCGCCATCAATAACATAACATGATAAATAATGGAAAAACAAGTCATATCATTTGTCACGTACATAACTGTGTTTAAACTCTGTCACACTGGACATCATCAGCCAGTAGAATGTGGATACCTGAAGAAGCCACATCGTGGTGAAACAATTGTTTTATTATAAACATTTTTGTGGAATTTAAAATACTGTCTCTTTTATATTTTTCAATTAAAATGAGTTTCCACCAAGTTAAGACCGAATCAATCAAACATTTATATGTTTTTTGACTATTTGTGTTGTGTACTGAGCTGTATTACATAGTTGGTTAGAATTTGAAGCTTTTTGAGGTATGCTGAGAAAGAATCACTACAAAATATTCATAATAAATTATTATCTATCTTAATAGAGGTATTAATTCATATTTGGTTATTTTCAGATCATACTGGATAAGAATTTTGGAGAGTTTCGAAACTATCTGAAACATGTGCTCAAACTAACAGAAAATAAGATTAATGAAAAATTTGACATTCCCAAGGTTGTGCTGAAAACTCTAGGAAAAACCTATAATTCTCATATAGAATCCTATTCAGCATCTAAAATAATTTTTCAATCCATAATTAATGCTTACAAAGATTTCAGAGTAATTTATAAATTTTCTATAGTTATAATTGATCTATTAGGTTTTGATTTGAGTCCTGACTTTAATTGTAAGAAGATAATGAAGTTTGGTTCTTCAGATGCAAAACTTTCAAAATCATTAACTGTTTTATCAGATATCTTAGAAATAATCAAAACTAGTAAAATTGATTTGAATTGTTCAGTCGTAATTAGTTTCTCTCAATTCATAGAGAATATTGTGAAATCTATTCTCAATATAACCAAAATTCCTAACAAAGATTGTTATAAAATATTGGAACATTCAATTGAAATTCATCCTCTGTTGGTTGAAAAATATTTGAACAATCTTATTTCTTTTTCTATGTTTGCTGATAACAATGATTGTGAAGAAAGCTATCAGTCATTTCTGCTGAAAATTTTTGAAACTTACTCAAAGTTGCATAGAATTCAAAATTTGATCTCAAAAATGTTACCAATATTGAAATCAATTGAGGACAATAAACATTTTGAAGAGCATTATACCTTTAGAGGAAATGATGACTTACAAGGAATATTGAAACGTCATTTGGATGCTGAAAAGGTGCTGCCAGATAAAGTTTTGTATTATTTTTCCCAATGTACAATACAAATGGCAAGCTGGCAATATATGAATTTGTTTAAAACTTTTATATTTCATTTAGATACAACTATTAATGCTTTTATTGAATCTAATGAAGGTAAGTTATTATTTTTCTTTTGCTAATGACTAATTTGCGTATTTAGTGTTATTTTTCTATTGGAGATTTGTCTGATATCTTTTCTTCCAAGGGAAATATGAACAAAAAATGAAAATAATGTAGAATCTAGAAATTTAAGAGTAATAAAGGAAAGTGATTAGTATGAGTTTGGACTGGATTCTTTTATTAGAAATCCATATTAGAATAGCACTAAAGTAAATGATAAATGGTATCTAGTCAGGATAAACCCAGTTTGTAATATTCCAATGATATCGATTTCCATTTGGTTGCAATAGGATCATGTCTCTTTTAATTTGAATTTGATGGCCACTATCGATAATGTAAAGCGATCCATCATTAATCTGAATATTTCGCGCGTTCTAATATCACATCAAATAATGATATTAATACACAAGACAAATCTGGCATGTCATATTTCTTGTTTTGGTTTTTATTTAGATCATACAATGTAAGCCTTTAGAACATTATTATGTTTACAATTACCTAATCCTTTTAGTAGTGTTAAACAATATGTTACCCAAATTCTGCTAAAAAGGCGTATGTTGCCATCAAAGTCATTGTCTTCAGATATACAGTTCACAAATACTACATTCTAAAGTAATAAATATTTCAAAACTTTCCTATAGAACAACATGTATTATTTCAAAGAAATTCAGTAGAAGTAGAAGAGTGCCTAGTAAGGCATTCTTCTCACACAACACCCTTAAATTATTTCTTACTGGTTCATTTGCACTTCAAACATCATTTGCACTTCAAACGTGGGATGCGTTAGACCATATCGGTTGAAAATAAATAGTACAATCATATTCCATTGTATGCGAGGAATTTATTTGCCACGATTAATTGCACAAATAATTTCCTCTATGAAAATGAGTACTTAGGTTCTTTTCCGCCATAACTGGCTTGAAAATAAGATAAATTCTACGAAAATAAGAAATTCGAATACAAAAACAAATTTTAAAAAATGCGAAATCGACAAATTTAAAACAAATGCTCTAATAATCCACCTTGTTAAGCTAAACAGTTACCAAATCTATTATAAATCTCATATCTCTGAGCAGATTCGGCATAGTTGCTATTTTGGCACAAAGTTGGATTATTTTGAACCGTAATTCATTAATATATTCGTTGCTCTATCAATTTTATGTCCATAAACTAAATTTTTCAGATATCCTCAAAGAAAAAATCATTGGGAGATAAAACTGGTCATTTGATCGTGCCATTTGTAGTAATGACATGGTGCAAAAAAGTCGTCCTGAGATATTATGTGACTACTCTTGCGTTGTGACGTGGTCAGCCATCCTGTTGAAACCAGACATCATCGAAATTAATTGGTAGCTGTCGAACTGTCGGAAGAATTTGATTCTCTAAAAGCTCCAGATATTTAGCAGCGTTTAGGTTACCATCAATAAAATTGGCCCTATGACGTAATTCCCCAGTGTTCCTGTCCAAACATTAAGTTTTTGTGGAACTGGGTACGCACAGGAATACTTGGATGCTTATTCTTCCTAGACCAATATTTTGCTACTGATGGGATGTTTTCTTTTCAAGGAAAACGATGACTCTTTAGTGAATAAGATACTGTTAAGGAATGAACTGTTTTCATTTACTTTTTCCAGCATTGTTTCACAAAATTCCATTCCTATGTTATGATCTTTTGGAAAATTTCTTGGTGAACCTTATAACATCGGGAACCATTCCTTTTTAAAATATTCTGAACACTTCTATCGCTGATATCGACTTGTTCAGCAATTTATTTACTCACACAAGGTGCACTGGTTTCAACAGCAGCACACACATCTACTTCTTTTTGCAGATGATTTTCACTAATGGTTTTTGGTGGTTTATCAATCTTGCAATGCCTGCATGTTCGTTAACACTCACATTCTCGAATTTTTTAATTATTTTAAAAATAGCCGAACTTGAAGGAATCGGCATATCTTCAGAGGCAACAATAAATGAATTTATTGTCTCTTGAATTGATTGACCACCAAAGTACCATTTTATGATTTGAATTTTTTCTTCTACTCTGAACATGTCGATTTACTTTATTTTCAACTGATTAGGATTAAAGCATCTCACGTTTGAAGTGTGAATGATTTTGATTGATGACAGCAGGGTGCAGAGCCTGCGACCGAAGCATCCCCTCCACTCGCCACTGCCATTGAGAGATACAGTCGTTTATTCGTTATCGCATCGCTCCGAGGTTTTGATTCTTCCACTGCTCCACTGGACCCTAGATTAACATTGAATTTGCTGTTTCCGACTCTTTTCCATACCTGTATTATTCATACACATAACTATTTCATAGATGAAATAATATAATATTCCATTAATTCCATTTACATTTATACTTTTTATTAATCAAGAGAAATACAACAGTAATTTATTGTTATTTTCAGATACCCACAACAGTTTTATTGAATTATTATGCAAATTTACATCATGGTTGTTGCGGATAAACAGAATGGATAAAAATACTACCACACCTAAAATAATGGAAAATTTTAACACCAGTATGAGTGAAGTGAAAGCTATTTTGAATAAATTGGGAGGCACTCTTCTTGAAAGAGAACATGTAAGTATATTTATTTCAGGAAATATCATATATGTTAGACTGGGCCAAAAAACGTCAACTTTTTTTTTAACGATACTGTGAAAATATCATTCATGATGATAAAAAAAAATTATCGTGAAAGTTTGAGTTCTTAACAATAGTATTAAGGGGTGTATCGTTACGATTATTGGTTTTTAACAGTAATCGCATTTTTTTACTTAAAACTCGTCAATTATTGATCTGAAAAATTCGAGCGATGCGTATTCTTAAAGGAAATTAAATTCCCTAGAAAAAAGCTTTAGGAATTTATGTAAAACTAGCCGTTTGCTTGTAATCGTGCCTTAAACATTGATTTATTTTTTCAATTTTGCGTTTCGATTTAGCATTTTTGTAACTACCAGAAATATCAATATTTTTATGGTTCAAAATACTTATTTTTAAAGGAAATTTAATACTCTACAAAAAAAGTTTCTTAACATTTTTCATTAATTTCACTCTTTCCAAAGTTATTCGACGTTGAAGGTAAATTCAAAAGTAATTTATCGTTTTTTTTTCGCGTTACATATGATTTTTTCCACTTGATCGAAAAATGTATCACTTAAATATTGAGAATAACTTCATTTTGTTGGACTACTTAACTTTTTTTTATAAAATCATAATTTATCAATGTATTATTTTGCTTTTTAACTATTAGTTATCTATGTAGTTATCTACATTGTAGATAACTAATCGTTAAAAAGCAAAATAATACATTGATAAATTATGATTTTATAAAAAAAAGTTAAGTAGTCCAACAAAATGAAGTTATTCTCAATATTTAAGTGATACATTTTTCGATCAAGTGGAAAAAATCATGTGTAACGCGAAAAAAAACGATAAATTACTTTTGAATTTACCTTCAATGTCGAATAACTTTGGAAGGAGTAAACTTAATTAAAAATGTTAAGAAACTTTTTTTGTAGAGTATTGAATTTCCTTTAAGAGTAAGTATTTTGAACCATAAAAATATTGATATTTCTGGTAGTTACAAAAATGCAAAATCGAAACGCAAAATTGAAAAAATAAATCAATGTTTAAGGCACGAGTACCAGCAAACGGCTAGTCTTACATAAATTCACAAAGCTTTTTTCTAGGGAATTTAATTTCCTTTAAGACTTAAGCGGAAGTTAGATGACATATCCGTAGATTGAACGTAAGAGTTTGGGGAAAAATAAATCCATTATTTTTTCGGGAGATGGCTGTAGAGATCGATATCTTGTAAAGTACTGACCAAATAATTTCAGACTCATGCTTGTTGTCAAGGTGACATTTCACACCAAAAATATTATTTTATTGTTTTTTTTTTTGGCTAATTAAGTTGTGAGTCACAGGGTGTTGAAAATGAAAGCCAACAAACAGAAAATTCGGTACATTTTATAGTTTTTCCTGGATAAAGGCGAAAATGCAGGCCAGAAAACTGAAATTGTTTTAAAACGTCTTTCGTCGTTGTCCGATGCCTAATTTCCATGATCTCCTGTCACTCCACTGGTTTTCTGCCAGGTTCCTTGAGCTCATCGCTTTAGAAACCCCCTCCATCCAAGTTTTTCTCGTTCTTCCTCGTTTTCTACGATGTGATGGTGTCCACTCCATCATCTGCTTTGGTAGTCTAGCATCATCCATCCTCTGTGCATGTCCATACCAAACAAGTTGCCTGCGTTCAACGTCTGTCATGAGCGATTCTTCTATTCCCATTCTCATTCGAACATCTTCATTCTGTATTCGGTCCCTTCTAGTTATCCCTAATGTTCATCTAAACACATCCATTTCTGTGGCCTCCAGTTTCCTTTTGTAATTCTCTGTGATTCGCCACGTTTCCGATCCATACAATAATGAGCTCTTAATCATTGTTTCATAGATGTTGTATTTTCGCTTTTTTCCTATTTCATTACTCCAAAAGACTCCGTTTAAACATGAGATAAGACCCCTGGCTTGGTTTATCCGTTTCTGAATTTCCCGATCGTCCTTGCCTGTAATATCAAATTCAACCCCCAAGTATGTGTAGCTAGTGCAGGAAGCGATTTCTTCTGTATCGAGTTGAATGTTTGCTAATTTCCCGCCGATGGGAAGATATTTGGTCTTTTCGGTGTTAAGTTCTAGGCCCCATTGTTTATACTCTTCCTGCAACTTTCGGGTCATATATTCCAAGTCATCCTTTTCACTAGCAATTATGACTTGGTCATCAGCGAACTGGAGCGTAAAAAGACAAGTGTTGCCCAGGTCTATTCCCATTCCCCTACATTTTCTCTTCCAAAGAGCAAGAGCTCTGGCAACATAGATTTTGAAGAGCGTGGTTGATACACAGCAGCCTTGACGCAATCCTCTGCTGACCGGAAAACTTCTTGATATTCTATTACCTACTTTTATTCTTGATTCTGAATTCTCATAAAGATTTTGTAGGGCCTTAATTAGAGTGTGATTAATATTCGACTCCTGTAATACATTCCATAGTTTTTTAACGGGTACTGTATCATACACTTTGTGAAGGTCTATGAACATAAGATGCGTTTCTTGGTTTGTGCTCAGTCGTTTCTCTACCAGTTGTTTCAAGCAGAAAACGTTATCCGTGCATGTTCTACCAGCTCTGAACCCAGACTGTTCCTCTTTGTCTCGACAGCTGTATTCGGATTCTATAAGATCTCTGAGAATCCTTCCATAGAGGCGACTCATCGTGCTTGTCACTGAAATGCCCCTATAATTAGCACAATTTTGTTTAGTCCCTTTTTTATGGATTGAGGAAATGTAGGCTACTTTCCATTGTTTCGGTACTGGAGCGCCATTGATGAACTTATTCATGCACCAGGTCAGAGCCTCGAAGAGTTTTCTTGTTCCACATTTTATCAATTCCGCTGGTATTCCTTCTGGACCTGTCGCTCTGCCATTTTTCAACTTTGTGACAGCTCTTTCAAGTGTGGCAAGGTTGATGTTTATTTCCTCTCCTTCAATCAGTATTTCTGAGGGTGTAATCGAGGAATATTCTGTCCTGTTTTCTGTTAGCAGTTGTTCGTAATGGCCTATCCATGTTTTTATGGGTATCATCTCTATGCATGCATGATTTCTTCCACTAGATTTAACCTTTTTAATGAATTTCCATGCCTCAGAACACTTAGTTCCCCCCAGGTGTGCATTGATTTCCATGCATTTTTTATCCCACATTAGCCTTTTTGCGGCTGATATGGTTCGCCTAGTTGATCTTTTCACTTCCATATATGCTCTTTTATCCTCTTCGGATTTTGTACTCATCCATTTTTGGTACAGTTGCTTCTTCTCTGTTACCAGTTCTTCCATTTGATCATTCCACCAAGGTTTATCATTTTGAAATCTAGTCTTAACACCAAGAGATTCCTCCGCTGCTGTTTGTATACTATTTATTATGTTCTCGTATACTTCATTCACAATTTCTCAGCTGGATCTTCAAGTTTCTGGTTCAATCTCTGTTGGTATAGTGTTCGTATGCTGTCGTGTATCAGGCTTTCTGTATTATATTTTTTCGTCGTTATTTTTTCTGTCTCCTCAGTTATCAGTGTTTTATTAGGATTCGTATGTATTGAAAAAACATTTTGGCCCTGACTAGGTAGTGATCTGACCCACATGTAACACCTCTGTACGCCCTGACATCGTTCACTTGTACTCCACTGTTCTGTTTTATTATTATATAGTCAATTATAGATCTTAAATTCCTCGTATGTTGTACCCAAGTATACGTGTGAATGTCTTTGTGTTTGAAAAATCCATTGAGTATTTTCAGTTGGTGACTCTCGCATATATCTATTAGCCTTTCTCCATTATCATTCTGAGTTCTTTCCCCATATGGACCAACTACTTTGTCCTGTATTTTTCGTCCTACTCTACTATTCAGGTCTCCAAGTATAATGACTTCTCTGGTTTTTCCTATCTTATATATTTCATCATTCAGCGTTTCGAAAAATTCTTCTTTAATATTCGAGAACTCGTCATTGGATACTGCATTTACGCCTAATATTGTCACTGGAGTCTGAAACAGGTGCATATTGACTCGAATGATATTCTCACTTACCGGATCAAAATCTGTTATTTTATGTTTTTTATGAATCAATAGTGAAACTCCTCTTTTGGCTCTTTGGTCCTTGGACACACCACTGAATATGTGTACATAGTTATTCATCATTTCTGAACCTGTTCCTTTCTTCTTCGTCACCGTCAAGGCAGCAATGTCGATCTTCAGACTGTCACATTCTCGGGAGATTTCAACCACCTTATCTTTCATTCCTTGTACATTCCACGTTCCAATATTCAAAGTCCTTTTCCGTAGCTGTTTTCGTTTACCAGTAAATCCATCCGAAATTCCGAGGCATGTATTAGGCTTTGTGGTATTATAAATGTTTTACAAGTGACAGGGAACCAACCTGGGGGACCAGGTGATTTTTATTCAAGGTTGTCTTCCTTTAGATTGGTTGTCTTTCTGGACTTTAGAGACCAATCCTCCCTTCTTCTGGTTCATCCGCTGTTCAAAAAACCTTTCTGACCACCGTTGACCATATCTTCACCTGTATCTTAGGCAGGAGCCCTTACAGGGTGCTATCATCTGGGCCAGATGAACCCTGGTTTTTTAACGAGGTTGATACTCCTCCCCCTCACCCTTTTTCAACCTGGCTTGGGACAGGCTTCGGCGGGTTTTTCATTTTAATTACTTTCCAATTTTTTAAGAGTCTTGATGATTGCAGACCATTGTTCTTGCAAAGTTTTTAAAGCTGCATGTCTAGCAGACCACCTTGGTCAGATGGTCTGTTGTGAGTTTTATATTTTTACACTCTCTCAACACAGCCAATGTGGAAATTTAAAGAAAGAACTCTTAGCAAAGTGAATAATAGTATGGCTTCTATGCACCTTCCCGCTGCGTAACTAACTATATTAAGGGTATAAGCTGCACCTGGTACATATGATGCAATAATACTTACTTCAAGATTTCGAGCACTCAGCCCATACTAAATCTCAGATTTATTTGATACATTGGCATAAGATTGTAAACAACACTTTTGAAGGTCATATTTGGATAGTTGTAGGGTGTAAGCAGTTATAGCAGTAAACATATCAAGAACCATGTGTCTAACATTCGGTAAAAGTTGAAAATTTTCTGAACAGACTATCCATTACGTTTGACACAGTGTGTATAATAATAACTTCATTAGTCCTTCAAGATATATGAATTGCTACTTATAATATAAAATTTGTATTCTTCAATTTTAAAACAGTTATGAAGAATAGTATTCATTTTCAATCATCCATCTTTTTACTATTCATTTCCTATTTAATAATTATTTTTAATTTTTCAGGATCAATTACTCGTCAGAGTTTTCCTCAATGTCTCTTATGATTGGGCTGAAAGGTACATAACATTCCATCATTACAATGATGGTTATTCAAATGATAAAGGAATCTTTTTTGATATAAATCATCCTAACTACCTGTATTCTTTCCTTACTAATGAACAGTGGATTTTGCTGTCCCAAAGGATAATGAATTTTGGTGAGTCCAATTCTAAACATCTTATGGTAAGTTTTCTCCTTATTAAAATAATATAATTGTCTGTATACATTTTTATATGAAAATTTAGAGATTTCAAATTCAAAGCTTAAAATATCAAAGGATATTTTTATCACCCTTACGTATGTTCTGTTGAGTATTTAGAAACTACAATTTTTTTTTTATTATTAGTTATCTAATTGTAACTCAAGAAGCAATTCTTGTTCTTTGTATTGCTGTAACTTTTCTTCTGTTCTTCTAATTTTCCATTTCTGTAAAAACATCCCTGTAGCAACTTCTTACGTTGAATTCTATGTTGTTAATTGAATTTTCTGCAAACTGATATTTTATGCGATATCGCTATGAAAATATTTTTTTCAAATGGGATACTCCATTTATTTCCAGAGAGCTTTAAATTACCGTTCCAAAAATATAGCATACTTGATATTTTTCTGAAGTCATGTTCGAGATATTGAATTTTCAAATTTTATCTCTTGGATAAGTAGGCTTTGGACTGTGCGGCGGTGAAAATAAAATAATGCAAACATTGATTGTTGGCTGTCAAAGTTCGATTCAAACAGTTAATAGTTTGAAGAAAACCCATAGTCTTTTTAAAAACCATAACAATTGAAACTTTATTTAAAAATAACAATAAACGAAGAATTTCATCAAATGAAGTGTCGACCATTTTCGTTCAAGCTCATGCGGCACCTACACACATGAGCTTCATCTGTCCAAATACAATTGATTGGGAAATCAGGGGTCTGGTTATATTTATCCAAGAACCACCCTATACGGCGTTCGAAATCTCCAGGCATGAGGTGATGAACTCTTTTGGCTCTATAAGGTTTGAATTTATGTTTTTTCAGAATCCTTCTGATCTTCGCTCTTGGTACTCCTGTAAATTGTTCTATAATGCGTGTTGATGTTCTAGGATTGATTTCAACAGCTCCTATTACGACAACTTCTTTTAAATCTGTATTCTTAAGATATCTCTTCAGTCTTTTCTTTTCAAAATGACCTTCATTTATTAAATTGTGACATATGACAACTAACATCATGGTTTCATTCATCATCGCATCCTCCAAAGCCTACTTATCCAAGAGATAAAATTGGAAAATTCAATATGTCGAACATGACTTCAGAAAAATATCATTTTTGGAATGTTAATTTCAAGCCGTATCGAAATATGTAGAAATATACGAGGTGTTCCTTTAAAAAAAAATATTCTCATAGCGATATCTCATAAAATATCAGTTTGCAGAAAATTCAATTAATTAACATATTCGAGAAACACCTTGTAACAAAATAACGGTGATAGCTATCGACATGCCGTTTACACCAATGAGTTTCTCATGAAAATTGGCCCTCAGACACCGACATCAGTTTCAGTCTATCTAGTATAGGAATAGGACTTCCCCTTCATAAGTGTCAAATTTGGCCCAACCTGTACATTATAAAAAAGACATTACTGAGTATTCATAAGTTGAATATAAAAATTTAAACTGATTTTCTTGTGAAAAAATTGTCAGTGAGCATATTTTTCCCTAAGTACTATATTCCAATCAGCTCTCATAATGAAACATCGAAATTTGCCTACCTTTTATGAGACTACGTAGAATTTAAAAAAATTAAAAATAATTCATTCACTAAAACCTAGGTTTTAAGTCTCAATCCAGATTAATTGCTAACATTTACAAATATAAAAACTATAATTATAAGACAAATCGATATATTAGATAAGGAGGTAAAGGATGCAACCTAGAGACCAGATGATACAATTTCTATCATCAATTACATTTGTGAAATGTCAGCGAAAGTATATCCTCTTCCCCATTTCTACAACTGATAGTAATCCTTATAAAAGGCTGCTAGATTACCTTCATTTTATCAATATTTCCGAATATTTTATTCAACTGGTCAAGAGAGCTTATGTAAAATTTAATTTTATTCTGTTACAGCTGTTACTGGTAATACAAAAACTGAATGCAATGCATATTTTTGGGGATAAAATGGACGAGAATTCTCAGCGTGAAGCTATTCTTCAAATATCATCCAATGTAGAAGGTGCTTGTGAATACATAGTAAATGAGAAGTTTATAAATGAGCATCTTATAGATAAATTAGACTTGGATGTAATTCTGAAGATATGTGATGGGCTATTGAATATAGTTGATAATACACCTCATATTTTGAAAGAAATTGCCGATTCCAAAATATTAAATAATGCCTTGGGCTTTGTCTTGCTCAAAAAAATTTCGAAGGTATTATCTAAAGCTAAATCATCATCTTTATTGAAGAAACTTTTGTCGATTAGTGATAAAGAAACGATTATTTTGAATTCTGAAGATGATGAGAAATATTTTGGGATGCTGAAAGAGATGTATGAGAACCATATTTGGACAGATGTTGAAAAAGAAAATAAAGACTGTGAAGATAAAATAGAATTATATTCGACTTTGTTAATGAAGCTACCAATTCCTAATTTATCTCCTAAAGTCAAGTCAGTGGTCTTACTAGGATTGTTTTCATTACATAAACTTTTTTGGGGAGTGGAAACAGAATATAAAAATATTTTAGAAATCTGGATAAAAAGTGAGTTTTTTTTTTTTTTTAATAATATTGATAATAAATATATTGCTTTCAGATTTAATTAGTGAAGTGAAAATTGATTTGCTGCAACTATTTGAACCTGTATCTTTGGTCAAGAATTTGAAATCAAATTTCAAAAGGAAAGAAGAATTTGCATCAGTTTTATCTGAGAATTTATTTAAAAACGAAAAATCTTTTGGAGATTTTGTGCCTGCTATTGATTATTTATTAGAAAATTCTGATAATGCTGAAAATTTACAATATTCACTATTCTTTCTGAAGGATCTAAAAAAGGTAAGTAAGATTTGTTAATATTGATATTTGAGATACTGAATTGTTTCAGCCGTTACTATTTGGTAGTTGATCATAATTAAAACAAAATTGTAGAAATTACTATGTTTTACTACCAATAAAAATATATATTACACTTGATTATCTAGAATCTGTTGAAATTTTCAAATTAGTTCACAATAATAATAATGTAAAAATAATGAATGACTGTACGGAGCTATGTAAATCGAAAATTTTTGATATATTCAAAAAGTAACATCTGTTTAAAACTTTTTTCAACGAACATAAAATGAATTTAATGAAAAGTAAACAAAAATTCAACTTTTGCCACTCATTCTTTAGAAAACAGTAATTCCTTTCGACAAAAAAATCTTAAGAAAATTTTACATGTAGATTCAAATGAAAAGTGATGAAACTTGATTATTGAAATTTTCAAATTCGTTCACAATAAAAATAATTTAAAAAATAATGAATGACTGTATGGAGCTATGTAAATCCAAATATTTGAGATGTACAACAAAATAACGTAAAAATAATGAATGACTGTACGGAGCTATGTAACCCCAAAAATTATTTGAGATATTTAAATGGGTACCATCTGATACTGAATTGTTTCAGCCGTTACTAATTGGTAATTTATCATAATATTTGATCATAATTAAAACAAATTGTAGAAATTACTATGTTTTACTACCAATAAAAATATATTTTACACATTTTCTTGTGACTCGAGTTTCGGGAAATGAACTATCCCATCATCAGACAACTCTGATTGTCTGATTGTCAGTTGTCTGATGATGGGATAGTTCATTTCCCGAAACTCGAGTCACAAGAAAATGTGTAAAATATATTTTTATTGGTAGTAAAACATAGTAATTTCTACAATTTGTTTTAATTAGGATACCATCTGTTTAACAACCTTCTTTGTCGATTGCCGACATTCCGATATCTGTTAGAAGGCCCCACTTTTTTAACACGGTTTTTTATCACGTTCCGCTTGTAAACCTCTGTACCACTATTAGGTGTTACCTAGAATCTATTGAAATATTCAAAATATTTATCACTTTTGTTTAAATACCTCTGTACCACTGTTAGGTCTTCAGTTGTCTGATGATGGGATAGTTCATTTCCCGAAACTCGAGTCACAAGAAAATGTGTAATAAATATTTTTATTGGTAGTAAAACATAGTTTTATATATATATATATATATATATATATATTATGTTTTAATTGATATTTGAGCTTCTATTTCTTGAGTACAATATTTTGTTTGATTAATTTTGAGAATAAGGATGGATTAATATAATTATTTAGACAATATATATGTATACTACTCTGTCAAGAAAGTACCGGGAATTTTCAATTAAAACAACATTTTAACATTTAATCGTCAAAATTTATTGGGTCGCCTTCAAAATAGGCTCCATTTGCTCCAATACATCTATGCCAACGGCACTTCCAATTATCGAAACATTTTTTATAGGCGCTTTCCGGGATGGACTTTAGCTCTCGCGCCGAATTTTGGTTTATGGCTTCAATCGACTCAAAACGGGTGCCACGAAGGCGCAATTTTAGTTTTGGGAAGAGGAAAAAGTCGCAGGGAGCCAAATCCGACGAATACGGTGGTCGCTGAAGCACGTTTGTTGAGTTTTTGGCGAGAAAGTCAGTCACAATCGTAGCTCGGTGAGAAGGCGCGTTATCGTCATGCAAAATCCATGAGTTGTTCGCCCACAAATTTGACCGCTTCTTACGGATACGCTCACGCAAACGTTTCATAACGCCTAGGTAATACTCCTTGTTTACCGTCTGACCCTCTGGAACGAATTCGTAGTGCACCACGCCACGGATATCGAAGAAAACAATGAGCATCACCTTCATTTTCGAGCGGCTTTGGCGTGGATTTTTCGGTTTCGGCTCATTTTTTGCCACCCATTCCGATGATTGCTGGCTTGTTGGCATATCGTACTCGTAGACCCAGGTCTCATCACCAGTTATAATGCGTTCCATGAATGTAGAATCGGAATTACAGCGATCCAGCATGTCTGAAGCAACCTGTTCGCGATGACGTTTTTGAAGAAAATTCAGGTCTTTCGGTACGAGTCGTGCGGCCACCTTTCTCATGCCCAAAATATCAATCAAAATCGTACGTACGGACTCGTGGGATATCTTAAGATCATGTGCTATCTCTCTCAAGCAGGTACGACGGTTTTCCAGCACCCTTTCCTTAATTTTATCGACGTTATCTTCGATCGAAGCCGTCGATGGGCGACCACTTCACGACCGTCCTTGAAGGCTCTGTACCACTGATATGCACGAGTTTTCGATAGAGCATTATCACCAAAGGCCTTTTGCAACATTTTCAATGCATCGGCACACGAAAATTCATTTGCAACACAAAACTTTAAACAAATTCTTTGCTCAACGTAATCACCCATAGTAAAAATCGGCACGCACTCTGACATCGACTGACTTAATCAGCTGTTGCAAACACACTAGTTGACAGATCCCGCTCAAGCTTGGCATAGTAATTAAGGACAGTGGTACCAACCTAGGAAAAAAAAATGTTACCTGCCTCATTGCCCCGCCAGATTTAAATCGATAATTCCCGGTACTTTCTTGACAGAATGTATATATATATATACGTTGCTCAAGATGCCTGGTGCGATTTCACGGCATTCATTAATGATGGAGTTCGCAAATCATCCAGTGTCTCAGGCTGGGTAGCGCAAATCTTGGATATTAGGTGACCTCATAGAAAAAAGTCCAGTGGAGCCAGATCAGGTGATCTGGGTGGCCACTCAATATGTCCCGTTCTTCCAATCCAGGCATTTGAACGAAATGAGGTGGTACGCCATCTTGTTGGAAAATGATCGTTTGATGGTCTTCTGCATTCTCGAATACTTGCACGAGGGCCGGATAAAAAGCGTTCTCCAATAGATCTAAATTAATTTGGCCAGTGAGATTACCTGGTATAAAAAAGAGCCGATTATATGATTTCTCTAAATATCCGCCCAAACTTTTGATTTTTGGAGACGCTGAGTATGCACCTCACGAAATAATCCTGGATTTTTTATATGACTACCACCGACAGTTATGCCGGTTTACAATGCCGTTAAGGTAAAATGAACATTCGTCCGAAAAACAGATATCGAACATGTAGTTTTGATTACCGTTAATCATTTCACTGACCAATTCACAGAACTGGAGTCGGCGATCGGGATCATCCTCATTCAGTTCTTTATAAAGATGGAATTTCAATAATTTTACCGTTTTAATTATACTACAAATTTACAATCGCTTTGACACACCTGTAACGTTCTTAAAAATTCACGATAGACTAAGGTAAATCAAAAACATGGTGCGTCTACTTTTTTGGACAAAAAATTAACAACATAACTACTAAATACCTCTGAAATGTGTCGGATACGAATAATATTCTCGAGATAAATTCCACACTGCCTCTTCCACTATTTTCGCTGTTATTTAATTACCGATGGATATTTTGAAGCGAAATTTTAGGGTCAGATAGTACTCGATACGATCTTCAAAATTAGTTATCGTAACATTGGCAATGTGCAGTGTTGATGCTTGGATTTCGATAGAAAGGCTGTGCAGTCTGTTTTCACTCCCCACTAACATTGAAAGAGAACAGTCATTTATTCGTCATCGCATCGCGCTGAGTTTTTGATTCTTCCACTGCATTCTTGATTTACACTGCCGTTTTGGAGATATAAGCGATTTTCGGTTTTCAAATTAAACTATTAGCGCAACCAAATACAATATTCGATTCTTTTTCATCATTCAGATGTTTTGTTTACTGAACTTAAAATTAGAATGTTTTTCAGTCGGTTCATTAAAAAAAATCACAGCTGGCATCAAACATTTGGTTTTCATATGTCATTTACGTACTTTTATTGAGTATTTTGCATCCGATTCGAGTTGTTTACTTTCTTTCACTTTGTCCTTAAGAAAAAGTTATTATTCCCGAATTTGAAATGCGTTATTCTAATTTTGAAATGAGTGATATGTGGTTTTCATGTATGACTGTGCCAACCGAAGTGGTCCTGAAGCACGTCGCCTTTACGCAGAGGCTTATCCCGATCGTCAATTTCCTTCTCATGTGAAGTTCAAGTAAGTTTTTAGACGATTGGGGGAAACTGGTACCTTAAAAAAAACGCTCGTGATACTGGACGTCCAAGATGTGTAAGTACTCCAGAATTTTAAGTATTGTGACTGAAAATCCTGGTACAAGTATAAGAAGAATTTCAGCGGAAGTAGGAATAAGTGGCCCCCTTGTCTAGAGAACTATGCATCAACAACTTCTCTATTCATTCCATTTTCCACGCGGGCAAGCTCTTAATCCTCCTGATCATCAAGCCAGGACATTCCTTCAATGGGTTTTAACAAAGATCGCTGAACTTCTAATATCCTTTTCACTGATGAAGCCGGCTTTACCAAAGGTGGAATTTTTAACTTTCGTAATAGCCATATTTGGGCAGATGAAAATCCACACGCCATTCATGAATCCATACATCAATAGCGTTTCAGCATGAATATCTGGCTAGATATTTTAGGAGATCGTTTGTTAGGACCAGTTGTTTTACCACGGAATTTAACAGGAGCCGCATACCTTAACTTTCTTCAAAATACCTTAATTAACTGTGACCTAAAGTGGCTTAAGATCGCAGTAACAAAGCCTACCCAGAACGCAACTAAACTCCTAACTCGCACAGCTGAAAAAGCTTCTGAGAGATCTTCACAGAAGATCTAGGAGAGCAGGATAATATAAATAAAGAAAAATTTAATGTTATCCAAGGACATCATTTATTCAATTAAATTGTATAAACATAATTCTACTCTTCAAATGTGGGTGTACTTTCAAAAAAGATTGCTATCAATGGCAATAATAATAGATATAATATTTTTCCTTCGTGTCTGTATCTTACAATGGGTATAAGTTTTAAATCAATTGTATCACATATCTGAAATACTTTTATTCATAGATTATTTAGTAGTCCCTTTATTATTTTTTCAGGTGAAGAAATCTAAAAGCTCTGATGAATTCAAGGAATTTTGTTCAGAACTTAAGAACAAGATTATTAATGTAAACTTTGAGGTGGTAACCTCAAAAGAAGCCAATTTATCATTGATTCCATCATATGCATGCTGTTTAAAGCACTGGATAGTCCTTAAAGAAAATGAAAAAATTGAAAATCTGATAAACAACATTGAAAGCTATTTGAGTATAATTTTTGAAATGGACACTTCTGTACTCCCCAATGGAAGTACATTATTATTTTCAACGGTGTTGTCGCATAAACAAGTTCTTAAAATGTCTTTGGAGTTGCCATTGAAGATATGGATGTATTGTAAGGAGAAGACAGCGCATCCTAATGAGATAAAAGACTTCCCGCAACTGCTATGTTTAATTTTTGAACATATTTCAAATGACAAATTTGAAACAATATCATCTGATATTTTCAATATGATGGTAAGTAAAGTAGTATCATAATAGGAAGTGTTTTATGACAGTTTATTTTGAATTGCAGGTGGAATCAATAAACACCAAAAGTTATTCACAACTGTGTGAACATCTTCAAACTGGAATCTACTTATTGAATTCTTCTCTCAATCCAGTCAAATTTGAAATATGGCAAAAAACATTAGAGAGGTTAATGTTTGAGCTACATAATCTGAAAGAAAATATAACTTTTGATCAGAAAGTTTTCAGTGAAATAATACTGTTTGAAGTTGCTATCATCAGTCGGAAACTTGTAAGTACTTAAGTGATTATTACAATTTTATTCTTGAGTCTTAAAAAGTTCATTTGATAGTATTAATTTAAATAATATTGCTCATATTCATTATTAATCAGGCACTAAAATCCTATACCATATCAAGTATTGATGGGGAATGCGACACCAATGAACATCTTAGTAGTTGCATGGGAGTTCACTGTTTTAAGTTATTTACTTGCAATTTAGAAACAATCACAAAAACAGTGAGGAAGTAGGAAAAACTTGAACAGACTTTCAATAAAACAAAAAGGTTTTGATCTTTTAATGGATTAAAACACTCTTCTGGTTAGTAGGTTTCTTAGTTTCCCCCAATTCGAAAGATCAGAGACCTTTCGATATCTTTTTTGGAATTATTGTATCGCTCTTGAAGGAGACTATGTTGATGAATGAAGTCCGATTTGATCTTCATTGAACTAGGAAGAGGTGTGATAACAGTAATGATTTCTAATGCCCCGATTGGATATGTTGCCATAGATCTCCTCTTAGTCTTTACCATAAATCTCTTCTAGGCTTCTTCTTGTGCACCTTGTTGTTATCTTGATATGCTAAGCTACTGTTTCATAGTTATGACATACATCTATTGCAATATTTTTAGGTTACAGTCCCAAGTTCTACCTACGAGATTTTTGCACAACATGGAAGTTTCAATTGCCTTATTGATAGTTATCGTGACCTGTTTACTATTGATTATATCAAGGTATTTAACTGCTAACTTTAATTCTGCGATGTCCTCCCTCTTCTAGGGGAGTTTCATATTTGGAAGTTTATTTTTCCATTATTATTAATCAATGTGGGTTTTATTTGGTTCATTATCAATTCCAAGGATGAAAATCATTGCATAATAATTCTGAGGTTATTTTGTGTTAGGATACACATGACATTTTCACATTTTTCTGACGATGTTATGACTATGTCATCCGCATATCATATATATTCGAAACTAAGCTGCATTACCCTTTGTTCATTACTGCCATGCTCCACATAAGAGATGTTACTTTCCCTTGACCACAAGTAGTTTTGATGGTTAATAGTCCACTGTTGTCTCAGCTGTCCTGGCGAGCATCTCATATATCTATTTAACAATGGTCTTATTGACTCCTCTCCTCTAGAGCTTCACTGAAAAACACATGGATTGTGTTATCAAAAGCTCCCAATGTATAAGAGCCGTTTGTTTTCTAGTGCTATTTATCTCAATACCTTTTCACTGAGCTGATAGAGAGCACTCTCTGTTGATTTTCTGTCACTGTATGCATGTGTAAAGTTGGCACGTTCTTAGTTCATTACATTCTCTAATTTTTTCTTAAAAAAATATGTGAGTCAGGGCGAAAAGATTTAGGGTATGTTCCATCTTTTTTTACCTAATTTCGGTGAAAAAGGAAGTTGTGCTCTTTGTTATCTAGAGATTATAGATAGAGTAGGATTTACCCTGTGAATACAGGAAAAATACCATCTAGCTGCAGATGATTTATGCTTTTCGAAGGTTGTTATCCTTCATATATATATATATATTATCAACAATTGATGTCCATTTTATAAAGAACAATTTCATCAGGTCTCTTGATTAAGAAAAACATAATGCAGAAAGAATACCATTCCTAAAATGAAATTGCAAAACTGGTTAAGACCAGTTTTGCACTGACGTGTTTCAAAAAATCTATATTAAAAACTTGTCGAAAGATACAAGACATTCCATACGAAGAATGGTTCGATAATCAAACTTGAGAAATTTCATTCCAGGATTGCTAGAGTGCTTAAAAAAGTTATTCTGTATTATTATCTAAAATTATTATCATTGGGTATTATTTTCATTGATACGGTTAGTATAAAAATGTTATTATAGCCATATTTCATCCAATATCTTAATATTACTTAGAATTTGGGTCCTGCATTTTTGAATGATCATACAATTTTTAAACTTGTTAGAGATATGATCCCTTCTGCCTATCACTAGTATTTTATATTGTTAGATTATTTTTTTCAATAGATTTTAAAATTTTTCAATGTTTTTCTGTTTACAGCTGATACTATCTCCTTCCATAATGAGCATGTTTTTAATGAGTCCATATACTTTGATGAAGAAAGAATCAGACTTCTACCAGAATTTCAGAATATGTACGAATTATATGGAGAGTTTATTAAAACATCGAAGCTCGATGATAATGGATAGGATTTCGACATATTTAAAAGTGGTCAGGAGTCTATTATTTTCTTTGTGTAAAAAATGCGAAGAGTTGGGAAGAAATAACGATTTTGGTGAATTAGAAAGAATCGCTGATTGTGCTCATCAAATGGAGAAGTTATTGGGATATTTAGTTATATTCAAAAAGGACATGGCAAGAATTGCTCCTCATCTTATTGGAGATATTCTTCATCAGTACGAGACATATACTTTATTCCCTAAAGTCAAGGTATTGATTCATTTTTCTTAGTATCTAAGATTTTGTCGTGTTCTAACTTCAACTTTTCCAAATTCTATAATATAAGCAGCCAAATGTTTCTCTTGAGACTTGCTTCATGTTGATTCCATTTTAATCAAGAAAAAATCCTAATTTTAATTATACTGATTATATAACACTAAAAAATGAGGTACAAATTTCCTAAGCAAATTGAAATGAACAAAATTCATCAATTGAGATTGTCATAAATTTCAGTATTAATCATTATAGTCTTTCAGCATAAAATTATAATTGAAATAACTAACAGCACATATTTATAACCTTAAGTATGATTTAAATATGAGCAATTATTTTTGTCTTCCCTGATTTCCCTTGTTCTAAATCTTCAAATGAAAAATATTAATTTTATTTCTGATATTAGAATGAATATTTGAGACAGTATATTTAAGAAACTTTTGGTTGAAACCCTTCTGGTGACATTTTTTTACATTGATTGACATCAATTATAAGAAGAATATCAAAAATTGAATTTATTAAAATCAATCTCAATACTTTGACAAATATTTGTACATTTCGGAATTGGAGAATTTTAAAAATTTTTTATAATAAGATCCGTGTTATACTATGAATATCACACATACAATGTGCCAAAAGAGTTATTGGGTAAATGGAACTTTGTGTTTCATTGAGCAATGTGTATTATTCATCCAAATTTATTGTATTGCGTTCAAGTAGGGTCCTTCAAATATAATACTGTTACTACTATTTACTTAATGCATTTTCAGGAATCAACTTTATTCTTGAATTAATTTTCTTTTAGTCTTCTCTCAACTAAAAATGAGTACCTCAAAGTGGTCATTTGAGTAAATCAATGTCTTACCGGTTTTATGCATGTGGGGTCGGAATTGCCTGTCTTTACGTGATTGAGTTTGTGCGGAAAATTAATTTCTTTTCGTAACAATGCATTTCATGATCAAACAATTGTTCAAAATGATAGAGAGTGATTTGAGAGACATAGAAATTTGGTTGCTATCTCTCTGGGACTCGAAAGAGGATTTTCAGTCACCATTTCTCTTACTTTTACACAAGGCTTACGTTGAATTGACTTTATCAGAAATATATGTTATATTTTACATGACTAATGTAGAATCCCACCTTCATGTTCAAGTCATACCCTATTACACTGTAATTCCAGTTAGAATTTATTATTATTATCCTGATACTCCTAGATCTTCTGTGAAGATTCCTCAGAAGCTTTTTCAGTTTGTGCAAGTTAGGAGTTCAGTTGTGTTCTGAATAAACTAATTATAGGCGGATATTCGTTTGCTAACAAGTAATTGGGAATATAGTTCATCGCTTGAAATAGCTTGGTGTTGTATGTTGAGTATGTATATTTGCTTGCATTAAATGGCACTAGTATTTAGTAAAACTTCTTATGTGGGGCGAATATAAGTGCATTAGTTGTGTTGCATTCCTTGGGAAAGGTATGCCAACTTTGCACAAAAACAATTTCTATAATTCCTTGAGCGAGCTTTTTCAAATAATAAATTCCGGGTATTTTCTTGACTTAATGTAGACAAACTGTGGATAGTCCAGTGGGAGAGCATCGGACTCGTGACCGGGAGGTCCGGGTTCGAATCCTGTTCAGGTGGAAAAGAAATTTTCCAGTTCGACAGGTGTCTGCCACCATTTCAGGGTTGGATCAAAAATTAACAGTGCTGTGGCCTAAAGTGGCGCAAGATCGCAGTAACAAAGCCTACACAGAACACAATTGAACTCCTAACTCGCACAAGCTGAAAAAAGCTTCCGAGGGATCTTCACAGAAGATCTAGGAGTATCAGGATAATAATAATAATAATAACAATGTTTTTGTCGCACAACATTTGTTTCAAAGCTCCAAGATCAAAGTGGTGTGAATGAATCATAAATGAAACATTTATACGCACTCCCTAAAATACACAAGGAGAATTGCCCCATGAGGCCTATTGTTTCATATACTCATGCACCAGCATCAAAACTCTGTAAACATCTTAATTCCATTTTACCAAGTATGATTCAACATAATCCGATTTATTCCATCAAAAATACCATCCAGTTAACAGAAGAATTGAAAACCTTCAGAATTCCCCCAAATGCCAGATTAATTTCTTTCGATGTAGTTAATTTATTTCCATCCATACCAACTAAAGAAATAAAACATCTGGTCAACGAACAACTTCATGACAATCTTTCACTCCCTACGGATATAATAGAAGAAACATTGAAACTGCTAGAAATATGTCTCGGACAGAGTTATTTTAAGTTTAATGGTAAATTTTATCAACAACTAGAAGGTCTGCCAATGGGTTCCCCATCCTCCACCCCTTTCAGTGAAATTTTCATGACACATTTGGAGAAGAAAATATTCTCGCCAGTAAACATTAATCTGACTGTATATGTACTATATTGGAAACGCTATGTAGATGACGTATTTTGTGTTTGGACTGGCTCAAATTTAGAACTAGAGTCGTTTTTGAAACTAATTAATTCATTTTACGAATCCGTTCAGTTCACTTTGGAAGTAGAGAATGTAAACCATTCACTCAATTTTTTGGATATTCAGATAAAGAGGGTAAATGACCATCTTGAATTCGATATATTCAGAAAACCCACTTTTTCGGACGTTCTTATTCATAACAGCAGTTCCCACCCATATAGAATTAAAATGTCAGCGTTCCACTCTCTTGTACAACGATCAATTTCAATTCCACTGTCAGAAAATAACTTCAAAAAAGAAATCGAAATGTTAAAATTACTATCCAATAACAACGGCTACTCTCCTGACATGATAGATAGGTTGATTTTCAAAAAGCAATATTCTAAACTGTTAACATGTATCTATCCACCTCAACCTAAAGACCAGAAAAAATTTGTCTACATTAACTACATCCCAAAATTAAGCGACAAAATTTGTAGTAGATTAAGACAGAATAAAATTGAAGTAATATGCACAAATAAGAAGAACTTAAGATCAATGTTTCTAAACGGCAAGGACCGATTAACTGATTCGGAAAAGAGTGGGGTTTATAAACTGTACTGTAATGAATGTCCTGCATTCTACATAGGCCAGACTGGTCGTAATCTAAAGATTAGGGTTGATGAACATAGAAAGTCGATATTACAGAACAAAGCGACTACTGGATTTTCTGCTCATTGTATCAATTGCAATCACTTTATAGATTTCGGTAAAACAAAAATTTTACACGAGGGGGAAAAAAGTAAACGATTGGACTTTTTAGAATTTTTAGAAATATCCTCAGCACATAAACGCCAATTACCGATTGTGAACGATCAGCTGGAGTTCCGCTCATCTCCAATTTTAACAGCTGTCATTTGATTATAATTATGTATTATTGTGTGTTTTCTTGTCAGTTTTGAGAATGGGATAAAACCCGAAACATGCATGTAAACTGAATGTTTTGTTTTATTTTAATAAATTCGTGCGAACTTAGTCCAGTGTTATTTTTGTATTTTATGTTGAAACATTTCTATGAAAATAAGTGCTTATCCTTTTAAGGCAAATTTATCTTTGGTTTCGGTCTCTATGAATTTATTAACTATGCTATGATTTATTTATCAAGGTTACATTTTGTTATAGGTTCATCTGAATAACTGCATGTATAGCCTGGTATCTGTATGTGATAAGCATGCAGTTTCTTATCTTCTAAGGAGTTTAAGCAGTGCATCAACAGAACTGTTCAAGATTGTGTTAGATGAATACAAGAAGTTCCATAGATTCACAGGAAAAGTTTGAGAAGTATTGTATTTGATATTGCTATCAATTTTTTAATTTGTTTGAACTTTTGTAAATATTGATGTAAATAAATTTCATAAAATTTTCAGATTTTGTTTTGTATGTTGAGAAAGTTACACTTGCCAGAGACTTTCAGGGTTTCAGTATTATAATCTAAGTAATCTTAGATCAAATTTCTATCAAGAAATATCCATTCAGTAATTACTTCAAAACATCTAATAAACTGGTCATTTCTATTCACATATTGTATTGACTAGATGCTAGTTTATTCTGAGTTACTGAATAAAATTTTCAGCTTAGAGTTTGAAATATGTATTTTTCAAATCTGTAACCTATATTTCATCATTGCTTTTGGCATAAGTCTGTTGCTTTGAGGATTTGATCACTTGTGTTAAACATTACAAATTATGTGATTTATAGCGATATTCAATGCATCATTCAATGGAAAGGTTTATTAAATACACGATTTTGTTTGCTAACACATTCAATTAATCCTTTATGCAGATTAACGTGATCTCTGTAGTTTGATTTCAGGAAAGAAATGCTGAATCGCGGAATAAAACCTTATTTTTTCAAAAAAACATAGATTTACTAAATGATATTGAATCAGTGCCAGGTAAGTTGATTTATGTTTGAACAAGAAATCGATTCTTCGAGTCTTGCCTCGTTAGAGTCATATGAATATATTAGTGCACGGTATATATATATATATATATATATATATATATATATATATATATATATATATCATTTAATAATCCTTATTTTTTCAAAAAAACATGTTTTTTTTGAAAAAATAAGGATTTATTCCGCGATTCAGCATTTCTTTCCTGAAATCAAACTACAGAGATCACATTAATTCTGCATCAAGGCTTAATTGAATGTGTTAGCAAACAAAGTCGTATATTTAATAAACCTTTCCATTGAAGAAATTGTTGAAAAGATTTGTTATTATCATGAATTATATATTAACTTTAGTGAAATTATTGGCAAAGAATAAGCTAAATTGAATCTAACTTACCGGAATTATGTAACTAAGAGAAAAAACATCAAAATTCAATTAATTGAGGAAAACATAGTGTCTTCGTCAGATATTCTGAAAGTATTAATTTAAGTGATATCCTTCAAGATGTTTAGGCATCAATAGAATTGTAATAACATCTAAGCTAAAGAAATTCAATCAATTTTATAAGTAATATTCAGTAAAAAGCATTAGAAGTTAAATTATGTAAACGAGTATCATGTTGAATACAGACGTGTCCACATCGGCTCCTGTGATAACAAATTATATCCTCACAAAAAGTGTGTTACCAGCAATCAGCCAACGACTCCGGGCATAAAAACCCGGATTGATCGAGCTATTGTTGAAAAAACTTGCCAAATCATCTCAAGATCGGGAATATTCAATATATTTAATATTAATATATTATTGCAATATTTCCGCGTTTACGCGGAAACAAAAACACTGAAAAAATAATAACTTATCGCGAAGTGCAAGCAACATCTGGAGCCAGAAAAGATTCGCTAATGTTCTAAAGGGGTCCACACACAGGGAATACTTATGTCCTGTGACAAAAATGGATCTCCGACAACAAATGTAACTATCCACCAGAATCAACAAAGCTTCCTTGGCTTTCCATCACATGAAAAAACCGAAGCCGCACACAACCTCACAAAGATCATGAACACAATAAACAATGCCTTCCCGCACCAGGATGAAGAAATGGAATTGACAACTAAACATACTTGGCAGAGCGTGAAAAAACGGAAAAGATCACCTACGGAAACCTTCAGCCCACCTGTAACACCTACAAAAAATAGATTTTCACCACTACAGACCTTGTCAACTACAGAGCAAAGAGAGAATACGAAAGAAAATGTTGAAAAAGACCCAAGACCACCCGTAATATACATATATGGTGTAACTGATTTTCAAGCAATGATCAACAGCTTTGGTGAAGTAATCGAGAAAAACTCTTTTTACGCTAAAGTAATGGCAAATGACAAAATTAAAATAAATGCACTCACAGTGGATGCTTACAGAAAATTGTCTAAATACCTAATCAAGGAAAATATAATCCACCACACTTATCAAATTAGAGAAGAACGAGCATATAGAGTAGTAATAAAAAATCTACACCACTCAGTTCCCATCGATTATATAAAAGGTGAACTTTCAGACAAAGGTCATGTAGTTAGAAACATTTTGAACGTCCAGCATAGAGTGACTAAGCAACCCCTCCCTATGTTCTTCGTTGATCTCGAGCCACAATCCAACAACAAGAGTGTTTACGAGATTCAATACATTTACAATACTAAAGTTACCATAGAACCTCCCAGAAAAAAGAGAGGAATAGTACAATGCATGAGGTGTCAGGAATATGGCCATTCCAAGACCTACTGCTACAGACCCTACAATTGTGTTAAGTGCGGTCAACAACATGACTCAAGGACGTGCCAAAAGCCCAAAAATGTACCAGCAAAATGTGCTTTGTGCGAAGGCAATCACCCAGCCAGCTACAAGGGATGTCAAGTCTATAAAGACCTTGTGCTGAAAAGGCAACCGAAAACTTCAAGTCGTCCAACTAACACCAACATTTCTAATCCTCCAGTGGATTCAGCAACTGAAAATCGGCCACAACAACCAAACCACCCATCATCTAGAACCTACGCAGAAGCAATAAGAAACACAAACCAAGAACAAGTATCATCCCAACTAAGCCAGCAATTAACAACATTCCTAGAAGAATTTAAAAACATGTTTTCGCAATTGCTACATCAAAACACCATGATCCTGAATCTACTCACCACTGTCATGAGTAAACTTTCCTAATGGCCAACAAGATTTTAAGGATTGGAACTTGGAATGCTAACGGTTTAACAAACCACAAAGAAGAAATTCGTACATTCTTAGACATGAACAAAATAGATGTACTTCTCATTTCGGAAACACATTTCACCAACAGAACAGTGTTTACAATTCCACAATACTCCATTTACCATACCATCCATCCTGATGGAACAGCTCATGGTGGATCTGCTGTTATCATTAAAAGTTCCATTTCTCACCACGAAGAAGAAAAATATCAAACAAATGCTATACAAGCAACTACTGTCAAAATCAACACCAGCAATGGACCTACATGCATAACATCTATATATTGTCCACCAAGACATGTAATTGCAACCGACACTTACAAAGAGTTTTTTGCCACTTTAGGGCACAGATTCATTGCTGGAGGCGACTGGAACGCGAAACATACCCAATGGGGCTCCAGATTGATCACAACCAAAGGTCGAAACCTGCTACACGCCCTGACTGAGAAAAACTATAAACACGTCTCGAATGGGGAGCCCACGTACTGGCCAACAGACCCAAGGAAAATCCCTGACCTTCTGGACTTCTTTATAGTGAATGGTATTGCCACACAGAACTGCCTGCTAGAGTCCAGTTACGACCTGACATCGGATCACTCTCCTGTTATAATGAGTTTGACAAATACACCTGTAAAAACAGAGACTGCTCCAAAATTATCCACAGTACATACCAGGTGGGAGGACTTCAAGGACTATATAAACAGAAATTTGACCAACTTCAGCATGAAAGAAACATCAGAAATTGACGAAACTGTTCAACACTTCACAGAAACCATCCAACAAGCAGCTTGGCATGCAACTCCTTTAATCGAGAGAGAAATCCCCTATATTAAGAGTACTCCCCTGTACATACGGCAAATCATTGCTGAAAAAAGGAGAGCCCGAGGTAAATGGCAGCGAACACGTAACCTGAATGATCTCCGTCATTACAGAAGACTGTCACGAAACTTATCAAGAACCTTGAAAGAAGAACAAAATACCTCCTTCGAACGTTACACCGAAGAACTGACATCTGAAGACCACAGTATCTGGAGAGCTACCAGAAAATTCAAGAGGCCAACACCATCTATTGCTCCAATCAGAATACCTAACGGCTGGGCTCGATCGAACGAGGAAAAAGCAGAGGCATTCGCATCGCATCTATCAAGGGTATTTACAGAGCCTGAGCCAACACCAGGATTTGAAAACGATGTTGAGACATACTTGGATTCACCATGTCAGTTGTCACCACCTATAAAACCAATCACTCCTAAAGAAGCCAAAAGCGAAATCCGAAAACTCAAAAACAAGAAATCTCCTGGTCCGGATTTGATCACTGCAGAGATTCTCAAGAGACTTCCAAGAAAAGCAATTGTGTTCTTGACAACAATTTACAACCGCATGCTGAATTTATGCTACTATCCTGTATTATGGAAACACGCACATGTGATAATGATCCATAAAATCGGTAAAACACCAAATGACCCATCATCATACAGGCCCATAAGTCTTCTTACAATCCCAGGAAAAATTTTCGAGAGAATCCTTCTAAGAAGAATCCAAGACGATCACGAAACATCAGAAATACTTCCCGATTATCAATTTGGTTTTCGCCAAAGGATGTCAACATCACATCAAACGCACAGAATAGTCAACATCATCGCACATTCTCTCGAAAAAAAACAATTCTGTAATGGCGTGTTCCTGGACATCTCCCAGGCATTCGACAAAGTCTGGCACAAAGGTCTGCTATATAAAATAAAGGAAAACCTTAACAATAACTACTTTCTGCTTTTCAAATCCTATCTTTCTGACAGAAATATATCAGTTAAGTACAACAACACATTCTCAAGATACCTTTCCATTAAATCTGGTGTACCACAAGGAAGTGTACTGGGACCATTCCTATATTTGCTCTATACTGCTGATTTGCCTGAAACATCTAAAACCACTATTGCTGCATTTGCTGACGACGTCGCAATACTGTCTTCCGATGACGATGCCTCGGTCTCATCCAGAAATATTCAGGAACACCTGAACCAATTGAACCACTGGTATAAGAAGTGGAGGATGACTCTTAACCAGACCAAATCCTCACAAATAGTCTTCACTACACGTACCAACACCTGTCCCAAACTAACTCTGAATGGAATGACTCTGCCCACAAAGACAAGCATTAAGTACCTTGGCATTCATCTAGACCAACGACTAACATGGCGTAATCACATAGAAGCCAAAAGAAGGCAATTGGACTTGAAACTTCGACAAATGCATTGGCTAATAGGAGGAAAATCAAAACTTACGATGCAAAACAAACTGCTCGTATACAAAACAATACTTAAACCTGTCTGGACCTATGGCATTCAATTGTGGGGCTGCGCAAAACCATCAAGAATAAAAACGATCCAAAGGTTTCAGTCAAAAACGTTACGGCAAATAGCCAAAGCACCCTGGTACGTCACTAACCAGAGACTCCATGAAGACCTACAAATTCCGTATATAACAGATGTTATAAAATCCTCCTCTGCTGAATACCGACAGCGACTACAAGGGAACTCAAACAATCTTATACATAACCTGTACCAGGAAGGTCCAAACATACGAAGATTAAAGAAGACCTGGCCGGAAGATCTTACTGAAATAGTAAACGAGTAGAAGAGTCACTGGATTCTTTCCTCCCATGTCTCTTTCTTTTGTTTTTCTTTTCATTACACTCCATCAAAATTACTTAATACTTGTTCAAGTAGATTGTACATTAAGCAATAAACGCCTTAAAAAAAAAAAAAAAAAAAAAAATTATGTAAACTTTTTGACATTTGGAAAACTCTTTGTATGAAAATAAGTATTTAAACTCAACCAATTTTCATAAAACTGATACCAACTTATTCACAGAAATTTGGATTAATTATTTAAAATAATTTTAATCCTAGAAATAGTGTAAATTTTGTAAAATCATCGAAAGCATTATTTTTCAATAATTTTGACAGAATAAAATAAATGGAGGTTTATACTTGATAAAAGGTATATAAAATTTTTTATATATTTTAATATTTACAGATATCTCCTGTTAGCCTTGTACATATTTAATTTAAAAAAATTATATTTTATATTATTACTTATATCAAACGACATATAAAATAAACATTCATTAAAAGACATGCAAATGAGATAACAAAATCCAATAAATTATATTCCTTGGATTTTGTTATCATGTCTTATAATGAATGTTTATTTTATGTCGTTTGATATAAGCTTAAATGACATTAATTTAATTCCTGAAGTTATAATATTAAATATAATTTTTTGAAATCAAATATGTAGAAGGTTAACAGAATAATATATCTGTAAATATTAAAATATTTAAAAAATTCTGACAGAAGCTAGTAAGCTTTGAAATTAAATTTTTCCTGAAAAATATAAAAAGGGAAGGCACGGAAAAACTGGATCAGTCTGAAAATTTTGATAGCAGAGTTCACGTCTCAAAATAGAACATTTCTCTCTTCAATAATCCAGTTCCAAATCCTAAAAAAAATTAACATTATTATTATTTTGAATGAAAATGTGATAAAAAATTGCGTTACCTGAGTGTTGTGAATGTAAAAACCCACATGGAAATCAAGTATAAAACAAATTGGATGTTAAGGAGACATCAACTAGGTTGGCTGTGATCTTGGAACATTCCAGAAATATCATTCTCTAATCAAACACATTCCTCAAACGGAGGAAGGACATTAAAAGGAACATAAAAAAATCGATGACCAAACTTACCAAAGGTAAAATTAAGTTTATTTCTGTAAAAATTTGCCAATTCAAATCAAAACATTTCTTGTTAACGTTAGAGTTACGATTTTTAGAATTAAGGTTAGGTTAGAAGAGCTACATGTGGAAATTGAAGTTGAAATTTGAATCTTTAAAAGACTTTGAATTCGGTGTTTTTCCTAATAATCCCATCCTTTAAAGGTGTGATTTGTATGTATCCTGGTAAGTGGTGCCTCTGAACCTAAGCTGAGTGAATTATTTACTTAGTTGAGGTATCGGACTTTGTCCCATAAGCCAGCACATTCAAGGTAAAATGTCTATTGAGAGACCCGGGGTGCACCCCGGGACTTCCCTTCTTTCGCCAAGAGCTGCTAATACTCTTGATAATATAGAACCATCCTCAGAAAGACAACGTGTGAAACATCTGATAATGAATTGATTCAACAATTAGATTCTCTCACTGAAACCATAGATAATCAGAAAAATGCTACTAATATTAAAGGAACATTTAAATATACTCTCTCTGACAAGGGCCCGTTTTGTGTCGTCATTGAATCCATCTCTCTCAATATTAGCAATCTTAATTCTATGAATGTAGGTAAGATGCTTTATAAAACATATTTCTCTAATAATGTAAGCATTAAGAACATTTGTAGGAAAGGCTTTAAGCACTCAGGAATTTATTTTGCTACAGCAGAACAGGCAAACTGGTTTGTCGATAATCACAATCTTCCGTCAAATGAGTATGAAGTGTACATTCCAGCTCGCATGGTTACATCCATGGGAATTGTTCGTGATATTGGCTCAGAGGTAACCGAAGAAGACATTGTTCAATATGGCATGGGTATGGCCCCTAGCTCCCCAATTATTAGAGTTCGCAGATTCAAACGAACTATCAAAGTAAATGATGTGTCAACGCAAGTTCCTTCTGGTACCTGTTTAATCACCTTCCAAGGTACGTCATTACCCAAATATTTTGAAATCTTTAATATACGTACAGAAGTCTCCCTATATGTCTTCCCAGTGATCCAATGTCGAAAATGTTTACGATTTGGCCACATTCAGTCGCAATGTAGAGGGAACTACAGGTGTGCAACGTGTGGTGACTATCACGACCCTTCTATTAATTGCAATTCATCACCTAAATGCGTATTCTGCAAAGACCCTCACTCCTCTAATGATAAATCCTGTTCCGAATACCTAAGACAAGTTAAGATTAGAGAATTGATGGCTCTTCATAACTTATTACTATATGAAGCAAATCAGGCAACCAGAAAACAGCAGGCCCTTCAGAGTTCCCATTACCTCCTACTCGAATCACTCAAAATTACTCGTCTTCCTCCTTCTCTACTCAAACCCGTAGGCTCTCTCCCCGCACAATTAGTAAAACAACACCTTTGAAGAGGAAAGAAAGATCATCTGGTTATGATAAGGAGGTTCATGCCCAAGCTCTCTTTACATATTCTCCAACTGATACTGTCTTATCACTGACCCATCCTCATCTCCCACCCTTCCTCCCCAAAAGTTTGTAATCACTGACTCAATTCTTCAAACACCCCTTCCCCCTATTCTCTAACGACGAAGATTCTGTTCTTAATACTTCACTAAATTCTAATGTTTATAGTGAACAGTCGTCTACAATGCTTGATTGGAGTATGGAGGTTTCACCTCCTGGTTCCAATTGAAGCTGTCAAAATTTTTTATTTTTTTGTTTATTTTTTTTTAATGCAACGCCCTATTCCGTGACCCTATCGACGTTCACTGGAGGGATAGTGTGTAGCGACCTTCTTCATCCGAAATCCTGCTCTGCTGTACTCTTTTTGTGGTTCGGTGTCACGAAAAAGGTAGGATTGTTTTTGTAACCTCACTAATATCTTTTTATTGGTATTGAATATAAATTGTTTAGAAGCGAGAACGAAAGTATGACTTATTAAAATTGACAGTCCAGGGTAGATTATCGTTTTACATCAATTGCTTTTCAAAAGACTGTGAAAAATTGTAAATATTGAAATTTCTATTAATTGACACTAAAATAGTTCATTATATGTGATATCCCATTTAAATGTGTTATTTTTTTTGCTCTATCCATCTCCTCAGAAAATACTTTTGAAACAAAAGACTTGTCCTTTGTACGACTAAGTTCTTTCCAAAAGTAGTTTCGCAAAAGGTATATAATTTGATATATTTTCGAGTTAGAAACTAGATACAGGAATTATGAGTAGAATGAAGTAAATGGTGACAGTGGTAAGTAAGGGTTAATAGAAAAAGGTTTATATTGGGTATTATTTCGTTTTTTCTTGTTTCATTATTTGAAAAGTTAAATTAACTATTTTTTTTCTTTAAGTAGGAAATATAAAAAGTTTCACACAGTTACCTTTTTTTAGAATGAGATAAACATCTTTTATATCAAGGGAAACGACCCTGAGTGTGTTATATAATAGATAAAGTGGTGTATTACAATATAACAAATTTCTTGAAAACGGACATCTCCCAAGCTCTAAATATTCTGGTTCATGGACCATTGGAAAATGTACCCAGAAGTCTGGAGTCTTCTTTTCCTGATGATGATTCTCTTTCTAACTATTTTTCAATTTTTTCTTAATTAATTTATGCTTATTTATGTTAGAGATTCCATCATGAACTCGCCAAGTTGGGTCAATTAAAAGAAAGGATTAGATCAATATTGACCAAAACAATTTTATTCAGGAATCAATAGTTTGAGAAGTAGTTACTTGATAAAATTTTGATACTATTTGTTGGGTGGAGATGTTTTTTTTTGTTTTTTTCTTATTAATTTTGTGTGGTTTAGGTGAAAGAGTAGACTATTTTTCAGAGAGAACTGATCTCGCCCTTAAAATTTTCAAGAATTGTAAATGGTAGTCAATTTTTTTCAATAAGGACGTTAATTATTATTGCATATTCTTTTTTATTTTTTTTTCTTGATAGTATGTTTTTATAGTGACTGGTAAATATATCCATGGTATGATAATCCATAAAAAACATTCTGAATTATATTCTATTATTATATTTCAGTTTGAAATGGTTCCTTCAGACTTTTGTACAAATCATGAACCTGATTTCGATAGGGTTTAAGTAATATTAATAAAATTATTGCTATTAATTTTAATAAGATAAATATGAAAATTTTAATATTTTTGAATTTATCTCTCTAAGTGATGGAGAAATCTAAAAAGGATCAACTGTGATAATCCAATGCCTTAAAGTAATGGCTTATGTTTTATTCAATAATTTTCACTTTACAAGTGCTTTTAAAATAAACACAGAAGCATTGTTCATTCATAACTATTAGCATTAAAGTGAGCAAAAGTACATGTGTTGTTAGTATTCAAGTAGCATTTGTATAATTTTGAGATGCAAAATAAAACGAGAGGAAACCAAATTCTCTTGACGCTACAACAATTTCGATTTTCCAGATTCCTTGCTTATTTTCATGTGCACCTCATATTTCTATTAGACTTTTACCCACTATATGTTACGTCTCTGAAGTTTATTTTGATCAGCACTCGAACTGTCAAATTTCGTATCACATGTTGAGTATAGCAATCGCCCTCCAAATATAACGTATGCTCTATCCTTGTTTATTACTGTGCGAGTCATAGATTAACAATATTATAGTCTTGTTGATCTATGGTGCGAGTCGATCTATAAAGATACGTTTTTACGTTAGCTTCCGCCATATTGTGACATAAACTGAAAGGAGGACTGCTAGATTTGAATTTGTTTGAGAAATATTTACTCAGTTTTTCACTGAAAATGAATGTTGTTAAGGTATGTTTTCATCCTAAAAAAATGAATTGAATTTTTTCTTTAGTCTCAATATAAATGTTTCACGCAAAATTGATTATGTAATTTTTGTAATTTCAGACAGTAGTACCTTTTTCACGAGCATTTGTGAGACAATTCCACAAATCAAATCCAGTATGTGCTACTGAAGAACAAATGATTGCCAAAAGACAAAAACTTAAGAAGTTGCAAGAGAGATTCCAGGTATGCTCCCATTTGATGGTCCTATCATAATAATTATTATGATGTAACTCATTAGATTTAAAAATTGTTATTATCAAAAAATTACCTAAAAATAGAATTTTTAATACACGAATTGAAAAATATTTCTATGAATTTTCGAAGTTTCTGTTTCGATGTATTAAGAATTCAAATATAACATCAGATTGTTGGAATATTTTTTAGTTTTATGAATTTTGGAGAATTTTTTGCATTGATTTTGCAGTATATACAGTATGCAGTGTATACATATTTCCAAAGCCGTTTCTCATTTCAACTGAAGCTCGTCACAATGAACCAATTAACATAAAATCTCTTAAATAAAAGTAAAACGAAAATATTCAGCCAATCAAAATTACAATAATTAGAATATTTGAAGATTGGAATTATGAGTGGTCACATATGTGATAGTATTAGTGTAAAACACATTTATTCTTCTTCCGTGTTCATATATTTTTTTTTATGAAACTAAAATAGTGTTATCCAAAAAATGAGTTCTGAGCTCATTTGTTTAAAAATTAAACTTTTATTTAAAACATTCTGTACCTACAAAACATATTTAGTTTTAAGCATTTGTTTGGTAGAGGTTTACAGTTTTCAAAAATTACAATAAATTTAGAAACCCAACTTTTTGTATAGTTTCTAACTAATTACTTATTTCAGATTACTAATTGCAAATTAAAAATCATTTACAATATAGAACATGTTAAAAACCCTGCATTCATAGAGAATAGACCTCTTCAATGCCATCAAACTTATCTCTAATATTTTCGCTGCAGCAACTTGATATCTTTCCTCAATTTGGCATTACATGTTGCCTATTCATTCAGCAATCCCAATAATAAAAATTCAGAATATTTAAGTCAGTGGAACAAAGGGGCCTCAATATTTAATTTCCTCTCTGGATCCACTGATCAGGGAAAGCTTGATTTATATGTGCAGTTCGATTAATATCTTGAAATAAAAACATATTTTTGAAATTTTTATATACAAGGTAATATGTTAAAACTTTCAGGAATAATATAAAATGAGAATTGATCTTATGGATTCTTTGAATAAACATTGTCTGAACTGAAATACAGCTATGGAAAAGACAGTCTGAAACATAGGGAATTCAATGAAAATCAAGATATTCAGTGGAGCAGTGGAAGAATCAAAACCTCAGCGTGATGAGATAACAAATAAAAAACTGTTCTTTCTCAATGGTAGTGGGGACTGAAAACAGACTGCAGAGCCTTTCCATCGAAGCATCAAAACTGCACAGTGCCATTTAGATAGGTGTGGGGTAGGACTTCCCATTTGAGCGTTTCTAAGTTCGATCCAACACGTGGCCGTGCATTGTCAATAACTTTATCTGTTGGCGTATTGCGGCCGTTTTTCTCGCAATGCTCGGCTCAAAAGCATCAATTCTCGTCGGTAGACCTCTCCTGTGATGCTTTCGTTTGATTGTAGTGGCTCATTATACTCCACACCCAGCTGGTCCCACCAAATACAATGATCTTCTGGCCATGAAAATTCGGCTGGACAGTTGATGAGGTATCCATCCATACGTAGCCTGACGTTTTGAATTATCGTAATGGAGCCTCTTTTCATCGCCAGTCACAATTCGATGCTAAAACCCTTTTCTTTTTTGCAGTAGGAGCAGTTGTTTTCACGTGAAAAACGACATTCGACGTCTCTGGGCTTCAGTTCATACGGCACCCAATTTCCTACCTTTCAGATCATTCCCATTACTTTTAAACGATGGAAAATGGCTAGTTCAGTGACTCCAAGTGTTTTTGCGTTTGTAATGGATGTTCATTAAGCCTTGCCTCTAATTCTACATCCTTAAACTTTGGAGGCGGGTCGTTCGTAGTATTCCAAATCAAAATGACCACTTTTAAATCGGGCAAACCGTTTCTGACATTTTCGTTCAGCTAGAGCTGGACATCTACTAAAATTTGATAACTCTCGGCAGCCTTTTTCTTCATATTGAAGTAATGCAATAACATGTTATTGGGTACAAAAATTGACATTTTCAGAGCAAGGGGAAACTATGTTGTTTAGTTCAGCGAAATGGCAGATACTGAAAATAAAGCATAATGATGACACCTCGAAATGAATGTGTTGCCAGATGAAATATTGAAATAATAAACTAGTAGCCACATATATTATCAAAACCAAAAGAACTTATTTTTACTCCTCATATGTATTACTTCATTTTTTTATATGGGGCATTAAGTGAATCATTCCTGATGATGATATTAAGTGGTAGCTTTTTTTGACGAAATTAGTGATCTCGATTAGAAAGTATGATGAGGCTTATGTTTCAACAGTAAAGAAGAATTAAAAACAATTCAACATAAAAAGAGTAAATTTAAAGTCATGGCCTCTTGAAACTTCTATGCCTTTTCTAATTCTTGTAATAAAATTACAGATAATAGCTGGAGTATTTCTGCAAAACCTCTACAGATTTAATCTAAATAAATCTATTGAAATAATTATATTTTATAACATGCCTTAGATAACTCCATATCACTTTATATATATATACCTAATACAATTGTTTTTCGTGGATATATATATATATATATATATATTAGTTAATTTTCACCACATGTGCTGATACTATATATGTCTATAAAGTGATACGGTGTTATCTGAGGCATGTTATAAAATTTAATTCTAAATGTTTTCAAGAGATTTATTTAGATTAAATCTGTAGAGGTTTCAGAGAATTGATCCAGATATTATCTGTAATATTAAAAAAAACTCTTAGTAAAATTTCAATATCATCATCTCAGTCTTTCTACCCTCCAGAGGCTGTAGTGATATTTAAGTATGTGTTCAAATTGTTTGTTTCCATGGTTCCTATCTTGTGCCATATGTATAGCTTCCTGTATTGTGTGTTCAGTCATTTCTTTCAACCTGTCACTCAATCTCACTGGAGACCTTCCTCTGGGTCTCGTCCCCTCAACCACGCGGTTTTCCATCTCCCCTGATCTTCTAGCAATGTGTCCAAAGTAACCGAGATATGCTTTATTAATTTGATCTAGTAGATGCTTCCTCATCGGTAGTTCTTGCAGAAAAGAAGCTTTCGTTCTGTGTTCCATCCATAACACTCTCAGGATTCGTCTGTACACCGTAGTTCGAATGCCTCAATTTTTTTCCTATCTATTTTTTTTTTAAGTCCATGTTTCAGAGGAATATACTGCAATAGGGAAGATCAAGGAATTAGCCAGAATTGCTTTTTTGTAATTGTTTGATTTCTCCATATTTTTGTGAGCTTAGTTGTGGCAGTCCTGACCATAGCCAATCTTCTCTGTATCTCCTCTTAACAGCCTCCATCATTAGTAATCAGAGATACCAGGTACACAAACTTATCGACCACTTTATATTTTGCTACATGTTGAATATTAGTTGTTTCGTTAGATCCATCAATGATCATTACTTTGGTTTTGGTTTCATTGATTTTTAAACCAAATTCTCTACTTCTCTAGTTTGTTCATTATGTATATGAGTTCCTCTTCATCTGAAGGAATAATCAAGGTGTCATCAGCATATCTGAGGTTACTTATTTTTTCCATCAATGATCATTACTTTGGTTTCACTGATTTTTAAACCAAATTCTCTAGTTTGTTCATTATGTATATGAGTTCCTCTTCATCTGAAGCAATAATCAAGGTGTCATCAGCATATCTAAGGTTACTTATTTTTCTTCCTCCAACTGATATTCCCCCCTTCCAGTCCTTGAATACTTTCCTCATGATGTATTCGCTATATATGTTGTAAAGAAGGGGTGAGAGTATACATCCCTGTCTGACACCGGCTTCTACTCGAAATTCTAGACATCCTTTGGCCTGCTCTGACTTAGGCGTTATTGTATTGGTAGAGCCTATGTGTCAGAAATATCAGATGCCTAGGAACACACAGTTCTCCCAACACCTTCCACAGAAGTATCAAGTTCATGGAGTCGCAGGCTTTTGTATAGTCCACAAAACACAAATTTATCGCTTCTTCCATGAATTGTCGGACATCAAGTGCCTGTCTCGGGTGCCTTTATCTGGTACGAAACCCCTATGTTCATCAAATATTTGTGGAAGTAAGAATGGTCTCAAATGTTCGTTAATAATATGGAGTAATACTTTGCTGGCATGTGGAATTAAACTTACTGTTCTATAATTGTTGCCATCCGTTGGTAAACCTTTTTTATGAATGGGAATGAATACAGATTCGGAGCATTCCGTCGGCCATTCTCGTGTGTATATATATATATATATATATTTGACATTTTCATCTTATAAAAATTATATTTTACCAATATAAAATCAATGATATTTATAGGTTATGTTGTTCTTGAATGTCCAAACTATTTTTTAAGCCGGTTATCATCTGCGAAAGCTAACCGAAACTCCGTGCCGCGCCATCTACAATAAAACGGCGGAAACTTATTTGTACTCCTAATATTAGCAAAACAAAATTCAAATTTAACGCCTACATTAGCAATATTTTATTGAGGCTTATTTGGTCTAATCCTCATATTTAAGTAGAAATAATCTTTTTTTTAGCCTATGTTCCAATAGTTCCCTTTTATATTTTCCTCCTAAAATATTAAAGAAACATAATTCTAGAGATCCTGAGGTTACCCTTAATTTCTGTATCCCTAGATACTGATAAATATATGTCATCTTCAACAACATTAATAAAACAAAAAACAATTTTTAAGTAGTAGGAAATCCATCTGGATCTTCTCATCTATCTGATATACCAGATAAATGGAATTAGCTAGTTTTGCGAGTGAAATTATATATGATGGCTACTGATTAGCGGTTATCACAGTTGGAAATAAGTAAGAGCCTAGGTCAGATAATCCGATTTGTATTTCCAAACAGTGAGTGAAACATATTAATATTAAATTTTTTTCAGATTGATGATGGTACTCCAGTTTATTTGAAAGGTGGACTAACTGATCGGCTTCTTTTCGGGGCAACCTGTTTTTTGTTATTGATTTCAATGGGAATGTCTGCAGATACTTTGTATACTCTCTATAAAAAGTAAATCATAATATTAATAAGAAAGTGGTAGGTATATAGTCAAAACATGTAAATTGATTTTAAACAATAAAATTATTCATAAAGTTATTTTATTATTAATAACTAAAATTAATAATCTAGTTACACATGTGATGGGTAAAGAATCAATGATAGATTTTTTTATTTGTCTTATAGGGTGTTTTAATTTTTTTTAAGTTATCAGAAAAATTTGTTTGAAGAGTATACCTTTTCGCCTTTTATTCCATATACCAAGGAATAAAAATATCAAAAATTGAATATTCATACTAAATGTGATGAAATGCACTAATATAAATATTGTTAGATAACCTATTATAAATGGAAAGTACATTTAATTATTTTCCAGTTTGTAAATGGATTTGAATAGAAAAAGTTATAAAGATGATAATTTAAATATTGCAAACTACATATTTTTGAATTTTCACAGATTTATTCAAATAGAATATATAAACACACCTATTTATGATACCTTACATTTTCATCCAATTTGCTCGTGTATGTATTCTTGAATAAATCTGAAAATTTTATCACGCATAGTTTTTATTTCAATATTCAAAATTGATTTTCATCAAATAAAACTCTTCAATATTATCTATATTTTAAATTAAAAATTTGGTGACCATTAAAATCATAACATTTTGAAGCTACTCTCTAGTTTAAACATCATATGATGGAAAATCTATTGTCTGCTGTTTTTACTGAGCCATCATAAAAATAGTCATATGACTAACGAGTGAGTTAGCTATTTGCTACTCTCTATGTTCTTAACAAATTGATATTTTGAATAAGTAAAATGAATTCAAACAAATTGTAGAAATTACTGTTTTACTACCAATAAAAATATATTTTACACATTTTCTTGTGACTCGAGTTTCGGGAAATGAACTATCCCATCATCAGACAATTGAAGACCTAACAGTGGTACCGAGGTATTTAAACAAAAGTGATAAATATTTTGAATATTTCAATAGATTCTAACACCTAATAGTGGTACAGAAGTTTAAAAGTGGAACGTGATAAAAACCCGGTTAAAAAAGAAGATATCGGAATGTCGACAATCGACAAAGAAGGTTGTTAAACAGATGGTACCCATTCAAAATATTTAATTTATAGAATTTTGGTTAACAATTTTCATTTATTGGATTTTGTTATATCATTTGGATGTCTTTAATGAATGTTTATTTTATATGTCGTTTGATATAAGTGGTACTTATATGACATTATTTCAATTTAATTCCTGAAGTTATAATTATTAAATATAATTTTTTGAAATTAAATATGTAGAAGGCTAATATTAAAACATTTAAATAATTTTATATACCTTCTGTCAAGAATTAACCTCTATTTATGAGATTTTCACAATGTCATTTTGTTTATAAACATGGCATTTCTATTGATATATACCCATAGACGTATTAAAAGAGACCCAATTGTTTACAAACGGTAGTGAGGCCAACATTAAATCACTCATTATTCAACTAGTCCACTGCAAAATGAATCCAGTCCGCTCTTGCCAAATTTCTTATTTGAGAATATGTTTCCTTTTAAAACGTAGTTATCATTCAAGTCTCACATTATTATTAATCATTTATATTTTTATTTATTCATGAGTTTCTCTCAGTTGTAGCTTCATATTGATATTTTATAAAAGTAGGTACCGTAAAATGGCCAATAACAGATAATTTACATTTTTCTTTTATGGTAATACCATGCACAATATTCTTTTTTTTAACATTGGCAACACTGCATTTGAAATTAGCCAATGACGTCAAATTGTTTCCCTCCATCCCTCCTTCAAATGTATAACCGCAAGATTGCACACGGGGAACTGTTTTTTATAGTGGAATATCAGTAAGGAATTTACTGACCTTAAATAATTATTTAGTGTTTTGAGCTATTTGGAGTGAATTTGGTTATAATTTGTGGACAACATGGTTAGTCAATGTGGAAAAAAGGGGAATTTCCATCCTCATTTATCGTTTCACAGGTAAAACACATTTCATATTTCAGTGGCGTAGGTATATCCAGAATGAATATAAATTTTAAAGTTTTCCATAATTTTTGAAACATCAAATTTCAAGTCTCCATAGAATTACTATCATCGTTATTTTGTAATGCGAATATTTATTCCAGATTTCCAAGTAATACCAAAATCAAAGGGATTTGAGCTTTGCTTCTTGGGTTTGAAAGTGTTGATTTCTCGAAAGAGTATGTTTTCATATGTTCAAACCATTTCGATTCAAATGACATTGGAACAAGGGCTAATGGAATAAAATACCTTAAATAAAATGTTATTCCTCTACTTGATCAATCTGCATTCGAGATACCATGTGACAGGTAAAATGATATCTGAGAAATATGTTATATTTGTAATCCAATTGATAACTTAAGATGAATTTCTTCAAATATTCCACATTTAAAAAATAACTTCAATTCATTTAATTACATAAAGAGGTCCTATTTGGGTGACATGTCAAGTAGTGATTTCTCCACATCAGATAAAGGAAGGAAATGTTATCACAATGTGAAGAAGGTGATTACAAAACAAAAAGAAAAATTCATACTCTTCAAAATAAAGTTCCTCGACAAAAGCTTCGAATCACATCATTGAAGAGTTTACTATCATTTTTGACTGAAAATTTTTGTTTCTCAGAGGAATCAGAACACACAATATTGCTAAGTACCTATGGAAGAAATACATCAACCAACTAGCCCATAGTTTTATTACCAATAATTAACACTTTATAAATACCCTAATATTTCTGCAATATCTGTAAATTGTTTATTCTGCTTGAGAAAACTAATAGTTCAGTAGAAATACAGTAGAGGGTTCAAAATAATTGGAGGACATGGATGTTCGGAAAAATGATCTTGTTCGGACAATCGAATTGAAAATCCTGAATAACTGTTTCAAATTGTGAATCTTTTATTTCATTAATTGTCTGTGAATGTTACATTATCTAAAATGTCTAATTTTGTGAAAAATAAAGTTGTTTGTGATATTAGATTTTTTTTATGTCGAATAATGTATTCTCCATCAATTATAGACAGTATTATTGCGAGAAAACTATAGAAATGCTATTTAGAAATATACCGAATAATTTATTCCCCATCATCACCAGAAAACAGTATAAAAATGCTATTCATGAAATATACCTATTCCAACTTACAAACTGACAAAACATTCAATTCTCTCAGCTACTATGATATACCATCTCTGCAAATAAAGAAGCTCCTTCATATCCTTCTGATGCAACAACTTGCGAAAAAATTGAAAAATACCAAACCTAAAATAAATCATGTTAAGGTGTTTACCAATTATCATGTGTTATTTGCCCAAAAACTCATATTGGACAAACTGGAAGGCCCTGTAGTAATAGAATAAATTAATTTTTTTGTTATAATGTTTCACCTAGAGCCAACCGCATACTCCATTCATTTAATAAATAAACTTGGCGATTAATCTTCAATAATAAGTTGGATACTATGTATGCAGAACATTTAGTAACAGAAAAGCATGATTTTGATGAAAAAAGATTTTTGCATAAGGAAAATAATGGCCTGATGCTGAAAGCTTGGAGATAAACGGATTAAGACATTTTGTGGATTTACGAAATGACCAGATATAGTTATTGAGGTCGCCTCTATTGGTACTATTCTCGTAGGAATTTGGTGGTTTGTCCAAAAGTACTAAAAATTTTATTATACCACTATATCAAAACTCTGAATTCATTTAAATATAATATAATACCAAATCTTTGACTAACTGTTTAAAAGCATTTGAAGTAGCTATGCCTAATATTTGAATTTTGGTGAATCAATAATAAATACTATACAATTGGCATCAGAAAGAATATCTTGTTCCGAATTCGATAAATCCGGAAATATAAAATCGTACGCCCATGGTGTTGAGTTTGAAGATTGTTTTATTCCTTACAGTGTTGCCTGCTATGAGCGGCCAGGTTTGTTCATCCTTATCGCACTCGTTAGTTCTGCTATCTTCGTCTTTATCAAAACAGTTCCAATGTTGGCTTCACAACAAATAAGATTTCAATAGAGGGATGTTCCGTCTCCTTAGGATAATAAAAGTCTATGTATATACCTAATGAAGTTTTGGTTTATATGCATATAATATGAATAATCGCTTTTTATGTAAATTTGCTAATTGAAGTCATAATTTGGATTCTTGTTTATCCCCATAATAATATATGCTATACGGAAACATCAGAAATTGAATGTCACTTGTCACCTAATTTCATTGATGTTTATCATTTTGTTTACTGTTGATGACATTTATGCGAAATGGTAATTTTTAGTTTTGAGGAATATGTCTTGTATAATTTATGGTTGATAATTCATAAAGATTGGAACACAGTGGTATTCGTCCTGTTTTTTTTCTGTTAACCAGCCTACAACTTCTTAAGGTACAGAAGCATGAGGGTTAAAATCAACAAGCATTTCTCGACATCGTTTTCTACTTAACAAGGTGTACCACAAGACTCTCCATTGTTACCACTTCTATACAATATTTGCATATACGATATCTACAGAGTAACAGAAGAACTAAAAGTTAGATCCTAAGAGTTCATAACACTGTAAGAATCTGAAAGACACAATCAAAAACTACAAAATCATTACAGGAATGAAAAAAATACAGAATTCTGCCAAAACCTGACAAATCTAAATTAATAATATTTGGCCGTAAGTTATCAGACAGGAAATCCACTCCATAATCCACCAAATATATTTTCTTTTGAAAAGCAGCACCATGTAAATGAACCTTCTTCGACAGCTCTCCTCGATTTTATTTTTACCCACCTGGAATCAGTTTCAGTTATTGTCATCAATGCGAATATAGCAGACCAGTGCATGACGTGTACGAAGTTGGAAATGCAGGCACCTGACAGTACACCAATAAGTTTTTGTCACCGATCTCAGAGAAATATTTATATTCTAGAATTTCAAATCCATATCGAAAACCTACCTCTAGGCTCATGTTATGAGTATCGATGAAAAAATCGATTTTATTAACAGCTTTATCGTGACGTCACGTAGTGCTAATTTCCAAACGCAAAGGATCGCGACGGACGAAGCCCGTCGCCGAAATTCCGGCGCGGACCGAGGGTCCGAAGGGCCCGCCGCCTAACGGAGGTGTTTCGGTTCGCGAATGACTTTCCGTTCCGTCGATACGGGCGGATGAAAGTCGGAAATTTCGGGACTTTTCCCGCGCTCGCCATTTGTGAACAAACAGGCCCCGCCCACCACGACCTCGGACCGCGTCTGGGGCGTACGTATAGGGGTCCTCCGAGAAGTGAAGTACGGCGGTCGTCCGAAAATTTTCGTACCGTCGGAAAAACAAACATATCTCGCGACGGGCAATGCCCGTCGCGAAAATACGCGTTCTGACCAAAGGTCCGATAGATTAAAATTGTAGAAGACTAACAGATTAAATCTGTTTTTATATTCAAATTTTTTTTTTAGGATCATAGTCATTATTAATAGCTATTGTAGTGAAACCAATTCCTTTTCAAAAACATAAAACACAACTTAAGGATTTCTCAAAAAATATAATTTATTTGAAATATTTAATATATTTATGAAAAGGAATTGGTTTCACTATGGTAAGATCAGAAACAAAATTTTGTCTCCTTCAAATATTTATTTATTAATTTTAATTGCCTTTTTTATATTGGTTGGTTTATTTATTCCATTTGACATTGTATATTGAGTTTTGAATATGTACGTCTATTAAATATAAGCGGTGCTTATTGTAGACATTAATATAATTCTAAAAGTTTTTTGAATAAAAATTTTTTTGAAATTAAAATTGTAGAAGACTAACAGATTAAATCTGTTTTGACACTCAAATTATGTTATATTTCTTCTATCAAGTAAAAAACCTTCTTCTATTTTACTATGATCCTAAGTTGATAGACAAATTGTTGATGAATAAAAATAATAAAATAGCTTTAAATATGGTATATCATAATATAAAAGAAAATTTTAGATACATTTCCTTAAAATACACTAACGGTATTTCTGAGGAAATTGCAACCTACTGAAGAGATCCCGATGCTCTAAGGATCATATGAGTCACAGAGTCCCTCATAGATTATATAAATTCCACCATTATGTCATTGTATTTACCCGCGTTATTTCTGTGTCAAAATACTCTGTGTTGCGGTAACTTGACAAGTAAGTGATTAGTGAGGATAACAAGGGAGAACAATGTCCTTATAGCGTCCCCATTGTATTTGAATTCATTCGACAGGAAGGTTCTTAGAAATAAACCTCCTGAGCAACTTAGTAACATACTCGAGATAATAGTAATTATAACAGGGTCCCTTGGTAGCTCTTAGTAAGTAAACTTCTTTTAAATGCTTCTGATTAATTGCAAGCTTTACATTTTTGAATACCACCTTTGTGTTAATGTGAGTAATTATAACAGGGTCCCTTGGTAGCTCTTAGTAAGTAAACTTCTTTTAAATGCTTCTGATTAATTGCAAGCTTTACATTTTTGAATACCACCTTTGTGTTAATGTGAAATTAATGACTGCACACCCGCTCATTGTACTTCGCTTTCCATTCTTGTATTTTTGCTTCGCTGTTATTTAATCCAACCGGAATGTTTTAACTAAATTGCATTGCCTTTGTACATAACTAAAGCGACCCTCACAAGTTTTCTGTTTGTATTGTATACTTTCTCTCGGTGCCTGATTGCTTTTTGCTATATTTGTAAATAGTGGTTCTTTATCTGCGTAATATATAGGGATTTTATATTTTCTGTTCTTAATAATTGCGGTGCTTGGTATGTAACTGCTTGCATGTACTCTTGTGTGATCCCTCAGCTACCTATTTCTTTGTTCTTATTGTAACGTTAATTAACGCACCAAGATGATGGGGTACTGTATCTATTTATCTATATATCCTAGTCAGTTCATGTTACTTATTTGTCATATGCATGTGCCCGCTTACCTAGAAAGATTGTATTCCTTGTGAACCAGTGGCGTTCTTTAGGGTAAACCGACGAGGACGACATATCGTATAGAGACAGTAAATAGCTCCAGATATCCAACGTTATTGTGAGAATGTGTGAGTGATTGCTAGATATTTATTCCGGGTACTGTGATATCTCTAGGGATTAGTTTGCGTGCCCCTTCTGGTAGTGTTCGGTCCGTTCCTCAGTAAGAGTTAAGCCTTCCTGGGCCTTTGTCAGCCCGAGGTGGCTAGATATAGTCCATTTTGATATTAACTTTTCCGGTCGACTTGAATTATGTTAGATCCCCTCTTCAAGGAGATCTCCTGGGCATACCACAGTTACCCTTACCTTACTGTCCGATAAACTTACCCCTTGTAATTGAGGTTCAGCACTGATTACCGGAAGTGCAGTTGAAGGTGCAGACTGGCTGTATCCCCATTTCCTGCATAACTTCACCATTTCCGCTACATAAGAATGATATCTGATTTGAGCGAATACCGACCTAACAATATGTAGTAATAAGTCATTTAGACCCGGGGCGCTATTGGTTTCACTGGGGCGCTTTGCGAACCACTGCGTAGAGTAGATTTAACCACAGGCTGATGAATGTGTTTCCATTTATTAAGGGTTGTTGCTTTTGAACATTATTAATAAAAATCTGTTATTCTGGTATTATTGTGTTTCGAATATTTGAACCTCCCGTCACTGTTTCCTTGCTCTCGTCAGGTGTAATTTGGGTTGCCTACACAACGTGAAGTCCTATTCGCCCGCCACTAGACGATCACGATAAAAAGGTTAGTGCTCTTTAGATTACTTCGTATAATCCCAGATCTTAGAGTACTCCGTAATGTACGGGATAGCTCACTACCTCAAAAATAAATATAAAATTTAAGAACTTCATTTAAAACCAATTCAAACTTGAGTAAATTCATTAAAAATAATAAAGACTATACACATAAAGATGATAAATCGGGGGTTTATAAGTTAACCTGGAGTGATTGCCCTAAAGTTTAAATAGGACAGACTGAAAGAACTTTCCGACATAGAATTTGTGAACATTTGAGGTTTCCTCAATAATAAAAGTCATTCCACATATTCTAACCATTTGTTAGAAACAAGACATACTTTCAACTATAATTTCAAAATTCTACATATAGAAAGTAGAAGTTATGCCTCAAACCTGTTAGAATCCCTAGAGATAAATAAACGCAATAAAATTGGAATATTACTTAACGAACAATTAGATTTAAATAACTCACTATCTATGGCATAAACAGAAACACAGAGTAGCTCTTTGTGGGAGTCATAGACGAAGAAACTGTTCAGTTTCGTAACAAAACAGATTTGGTTAGGTTGTTCCAAGTATATATTATTCGGGAATGTTAAAATTGAAAAGAATATTCAAACATATATTTTCAACGAATAGTTAAAACTCAATTTGAAAACAGAATTACCATGAAGCTACCTTGCACATTGACAATTTGTGATAGGAACTCCTCAGCTATTTACAATTCCAAAAAGCCTGTAAAATCAATTGTTGCAATTTGCAAGCATCCAAAAGCGGATAAATATTACTTAATTGTATTTACTGGAAAGAATACCAATGGAACCAAATACGATGTGAACGAGAATATTCAGAAAGTTCATACGAAGTTTTCAAATGAAGGTAGAATAACCATACAATTCAGAAATCCACCACATAATATCTTCATTAGTTCAACTGTAATTTTGTTGAAATCATTTCTAAGCATGTTGCATGGTATTGTGACAGGCAATTCTACAAAAGATTCAAAATGTTCGAGCCTGTCTGTAACTATAGGTGCTAAATTTATTGCACCAACAAAATTAGTTATAAAAAGTAGATCTGAATATCCTGTGAAAGGATTTCCTCAAACACTGGAAAGTTTAACGATAGAAGGAATAGGCCGATGTGGTTTAGATTTGGGAATACTGAGGCTTCCAAATCTGAATGTGTTGAATATCAGTGATAACCATATATCAAAATTACCTGAAGAGTTTAGTTATATGAAGCATTTAAAAGTGCTTGACATTTCAAAGAATCATTTTCACAAAAGTACAGCAAATGATTGGAGATGGCTCAGTGGGAGCTTATGTGAAACCCTTATTTCTTTAAATTTAGCTAATAATAATTTAGCATTTTTACCTGCGTATATAATAAAATTTAAAAATCTTCATTCATTAAATATAGCTGATAATCAGTTGAAAAAGATTCCAAATGGCATCGGTTGTTTGAGAAGATTAAAATCGTTGAAAATGCAGAATAATTTAATAGAGAAATTACCAGGAAGTATTAAATGTTTGAGGCTTGTTGAACTTGATGTATCAAATAATAAATTCATATCTTCAAATGAAGGGAATTATATGAATGAACTACAAAATTGGAATACTACAGCAGGTTCTCTGAAAGAATTATCAGCAGAATGTGTTTTAAAATTAGGATTCAAGTATGATGCGTCTATTATTCCAGCAACACTAGTATTGTATCTTGATTCTGAAGCAAGATATTGCACATGTGGCAAACCTAGCTTTCACATATTCTCATATAAATGTATCAATTTAAATTTAGGTAATATTTCTGAAGCAGTTGTTACAACTAATAGTGGACTTGATGTGAAAGTGGATTGTTACTTTTGTTCTCAGAAGTGTGCAAGAATTTCCAGTCGAATGCCTCTTCTTAGGTAGGACGCGGTGGATATTGTTGATTATTAGTTCCATTGCGAATTTATTTTTTTTCAAATAATATCTAATATTTTGAGTTTATCTCTGTATGGAGCTTGCAAAAGATTTTTATTGAATTTTTAATTAAATTTGAATATCAAAACAGATTTAATCTGTTAGTCTTCTACAATTTTAATTTAAAAAAAATTTGAAATTGAATTTTTAATTATTTTTTCAATTCTGATTTGGTTTTTTGGCAATCTTGGTGTCATTTAAATCATTTGAAAATGGATGGTATGAAGTGAAATTTGTTATGAATTTATGATAAGTCTGGATTCAGACTCTATTTTACGAAACTTATAATATTAAAAAGCCCTAGCATATTTAGAACTTAAAGGAACGTTTTAAAGTAAAATTTATAAAAGAATTTTTTGATATCAGTGTGCCTGTACATGCATTGTTTAATAGAATTCAGTGATATGTAAAGGGTGGACCATCTAGAGTTTACATTTTGAAGTAGTGGTTATTTCGAGTCTGGCAATACTTCTGTCATTCTTATTTGACAGAAAGTTAGTTTAATATTCGACATTAAGGAAGTGAGTCGATTTTTGCTTGAAAAGGAACTGGGAAATATTAAAAACTTATTTCCAAAGTGGTGAATCTTCTACACAAACTGTTAGAAATTTGCGTGGAAAATTCATTAAAAATTAAATGCCCTCATTGATGAAATAACCTGTTCACCAACTAGATGGTCCAATGATCGCATGGCCCAAGATGAGCATTTTCCCAGAAAAATCATCTTCAGCTATGAAGCTCATTTCACCTTGGAAGACTATTTTTTGTGAGGAACTGTTTAGGATAAGTGTTATGCTAACCATGCAAAAACGATAGATGTCTTGAAACATTGTTGAAATCGAAGTTGACATTCATGAAATTGAGCCCTAAATAATCATCAATATACTGAAAAATTGGATTGATCAGATGGGATACTGTAGCCAGCCATTTAAATGGTATTGTTTATCATTCGTAAATGTCAAGGTTCAACCTTTCTAATAAACTCATAACATTGAAAATATATTTATTAGTTTTTTATTTATAGTTGGTCAAAAATGCAAATTTTAAACCCAAATCTTAAATGTAAATCTTATTACAAGTTTTTTAGATATTGTGTCATTGCCAGTACTGATCATTATTTTTAATATATATGTTATATGATTCATGACTAACAAGTCTTCAGGTTTCCAGAAAAACCATATTTAGCATTAAGTTAAAACAGCCATTTTAAAAATATTTTGACACCTTATGTACTTCCGAATTTCCAGTTGAAACTATTGAATGATTATCCAGGTATTAAAAATTAAATAAATATGCGTTTTTTAATACTTCATTGTTTTTCAAAGTTCCTGATTACACTCAGTTGGATTTCTATGGCGTATAAGAAAAACAAATATTAACTTTCGCTATTTTATTGATTTACACGACAATTGTTTCGTCATACTATGACTTCATCAAGTGAGTACTAAAACTGAGGTATACAATGCAAAACATGACCTTAAATACACAGCTCTGGTACAAAAAATAGGGGGGTGGCAAGAGTTAGTTTACAATCAATGAAAAATGTTAAGTAGGGGGGATCTGTTTAAATATATTTGATCATTCAATAAAATTTTTCTTTCATTATATCTATTGACCTAACAGATTTAATTTGTGACTTTTGTTTTCGATATGTAATATTTCATAGTTCATATTAAAAGTATGACCAATCTCTAACAAATGGTTGGCATAAGTTGAATTTGGTTTATTATTAATATAACATTTTCCATGCTCTCGTATCCTCGTTTAGAATCTCTGTCCCACATATACACATAGGCAATCAATACATGTTAACTTGTTTATTGAATTGCTGGAAGCACAATTTTATAATAGCTCTATTTGTGATTAAAAGAACACGTGGTTTAACTAAATACTATATTTCAAAGTGTATGTACATTGGGCGAACTTACTATCTATATGAAAAAGGGAAAGAGTAACTGAACTCAAGCGTAGACCTTAAATCTGGGTCACAGAAAATGTACAGAACCTAGGGTGGGGAGTTCTTCAAACTTGTGGTACACATTAACAACATAAAGGGCTCAAACAATAGGTGTAATTGTTAGAACCGTTGCAATTGTATAACAAAATTTGAATATCAAAACAAATTGAAATATGTCATATATCAATTATATATATAATATGTCATATATCAATTGTATAAGTTGTTTCCAAGTGAACAGAATGTCGTGAAGCAAGTGATGATGAAAACTGAGTATGAGATATTGTTCTAAAAATTTGTTATTTCAATATGCAGGGTGTCACATTAAAAAATAAACAAAGGTCTTCTTGCTTGGACCCATCAATTTTGTCCTCGAGGAGGACATAAGTTTACATAAAAATCATCATTATATCATTTCATCCTTGTGCGCGTCAACTCCAACCCCTTTAATTAGAACAGGGAAGATGGGTCGTGGGATATGTTGTTGAAAAGGTTTTCTTCTTCTGAGTATGGTAGTAAAATGAGATTGGATTATTCGTTGATGTAATATTCGACTTTAAAAATGAAATATCACCCAATTTACCTGAAGCATGAAATGATAACCAATGTCAATGTCTGTTTGTGAATGAATGAACACGTGGTTTAACTAAAGACCATATTTCAAAGTGTATGTACATCAGGCGAACTTACTATCTATACGAAAAAGGGGAAAGAGTAACTGAACTCAAGCGTAGACCTTAATATCGGTCACAGAAAGTGCACAGAACGTGTAGTGGGGAGTTCTCCTTCAAACTTTTGGTATACATTCACAACACCCTCACTTAACAAAAGTTTACAATAACAATAATCAATTAGTTGTCACACAGACCTAAATATTTCAAAAACTTTGAGTTTTAACATTTTTCAGCGGCTTTGTCAATATATCAGCAACCATCTCATCAGTTGGTGTATACATCAAATTAATTTTATTTTCAGTCACTGCATTTCTCAAAAAATGATACTTAATATCTATAAGCTTGGTCCTATCATGAAAGACTGGATTGGTCACCAACTTCTGGGCACTCTGATTATCGTTATATAATATATACATATGCAGTCCAATCTTCCTATCAGCTCACATAGAACATTGTTCAAATAGATAGCTTCTTTCGCTGCCTCACATAGAGCCATGTACTCCGCTTCAGTTGTAGATAAGGCTACTGCCTTCTGCTTGCAACTTTTCCAAGAAATAGATACTCCTGAAAACTTGAAGATCTATCCGGAGAATGACTTGTGATCCTTTATCTGAACCCCAGTCAGCATCTGCAAAACCTTCAAAGTCCCATTTGTCCCTCTGAAATTTCATAAAGAGGTGTTCCCTTCCTTTCAGATAACTCAGCAGACGCTTAGCACTTTGCCAATGTAGTTTTCTGTAACTTTTTTATATTGACTTAAAAGACTAACGGAATGAGCTATATCTGGTCATCCTCAGGCCCCTTTTCCCCACTGGGCACTATGGGCACGTGCCCAGGGCCCCGCGATCGAATGGGGCCCCCTAGTTCCTGCTAGATTACCAAATGATAACCGATATTTAGGTATTACCGAAACGATTTTGCTCATCTTAAATCTAGAAGGGTACCTTTGCAATCAACATAGAATTAATCTAAGGATTTTAAGTTAAGCGAGACAGCGAGTTACTTTAGTAGATTATTTTTTATATTTCCTATTTTTTTATAGTTAGTAATTAAATAAAAATGAATTTAGAACCTTGTTTGTCTTTCTTTATCTATTGTAACTAAATAGTGTTTTCTCAAGGTCATAGGGGCCCCATGATCCTAATGTGCCCAGGGCCTCAAATAGTTTAAAGACGGCCCTGGTCATCCTCCAAATCATTCAAGGATACATTATTGTCAAGAGGTGTACAATCTGACATTTTGAATCGTTTCAGTAAACTATCAATGTATTCCTCTTGATCTATAGTTATATAATCATTAGTTCTTATTATTCTAATTGCTAGACATTGTTTTGTTTTATCTAAATTTTTAACTTTAAATTGATGAATAAGATTTTCATAGATAAAATCATTTTCATAGAAAAACAAAGAAACCGTCTATATACAGTACTGAACTATCCCGTACATTACAGAGTACTCTAAAAGATCCGGGGTGTTACAGAGTACTCTAAGATCTGGGGTTTTACGGAGTACTCTAAAAGATCTAGGGGTTTACGGAGTACTCTTAACGAATTATACGAAGTAATCTAAAGAGCGCTAACCTTTTTATCGTGATTGTCTAGTGGCGGGCGAATAGGACGTTCCGTTGTGTAGGCAACCCAAATTACACCTAACGAGAGCAAGGAAACAGTGACGGGAGGTTCAAATATTGGAAACACAATAATACCAGAATAATATATTTTTATTAATAATGTTCAAGAGCAACAACCCTCAATAAATGGAAACACATTCATCAGCCTGTGGTTAAATCTACTCTACGCAGTGGTTCGCAAAGCGGCCCTGTGAAACCAATAGCGCCCCGGGTCTAAATGACTTATTACTACATATTGTTAGGTCGGTATTCGCTCAAATCAGATATCATTCTTGCGCAGCGGAAAGGGTAAAGTTATGCAGGAAATGGGGGATACAGCCAGCATGCGCACCTTCGACTGTACTTCCGGTAATCAGTGCTGAACCTCAATTACAAGGGGTAAGTTTAAATGGACAGTAAGGTAAGGGTAATTGTGGCATCCCCAGCAGATCTCCTTGAAGAGGGGATCTGACCTGATTCGAGTCGACCGGAGAAGTTACTATCAAAGGAACTGTATCTGACCTTCTCGGGCCCAGGAAGGCTCAGATATTACTGAAGAACGAACCGAACACTACCTGAAGGGTCACGTAAACTAATCCCTGGGGATATCACAATACCTCGGAACAATTATCTAGCAATCAGGATATCTGGAGTTATTTACTTTCTCTATACGATATGTTGTCCTCTACCAGGACTCCCCAGCAATTTACCCTAAAGAACGCCACTGGTTCACATGGAATACAATCTCTCAAAGTAAGCGGGCACATGCATATGACAAATAGGTAACACAAACTGACCAGGACATTATAAAATAGATACAGTACCCCATTACCCAGGCGTGTTAATGGACGTTACAATAAGAACAAAGCAATGGGTATCTGGGGGATCACACAAGAGTACATAAAAATCAGTTACATATCAAGCACCGCAATTAGTAAGAAAAGATAATACAAATCCCTATTGGCAAGTATTACGCAGATAAAGAACCACTATTTACAAATACAGCAAAAAGCAATCAGGCACCGAGAGAAAGTATACAATACAAACAGAAAACTTGTGAGGGTTGCTTAAGTTATGTACAAAGGCAATGCAATTTAGTTAAAACATTCCGGTTGGATTAAATAACGGCAAAGCAAAAATACAAGAATGGAAGAGAAGTACAATGAACGAGCGTGCAATCATTAATTTCACATTAACACAAAGGTGGTATTTAAAAATGTAAAGCATGCAATTAATCAGAAGCATTTAAAAGAAGTTTACTTACTAAGAGTTACCAAGGGACACTGTTATAATTACTATTATCTCGAATATGTTACTAAGTTGCTCAGGGGGTTTATTTCCAAAAACCTTCCTCTCGAATTAATTCAAATACAATGGGGACGCTATAAGGACCTTGTTCTCCTTTGTTATTCTCACAAATCCTTTACTTGTCAAGTCACCGCAACACAGAGTATTTTTACACAGAAATTAAAGCGGGAAAATACAATGACATAATGGTGGAATTTATATAATCTATCAGGGACTCTGTGACTCGTATGATCCTTAGAGGATCCCGATCTCTTCAGTACTATATACAATTTATCCCTATTTTGCCTTTTATACAAACATGGTTCAAATTTCGATTTTTTGTAACAGATTTCTGATAAAACATTGTCTACTCTTATTTTCCAATTTTTCCGAATTGAATTTCTTTTCTTTTTTCAAATGCTGTTCTAATCTTTCTGAGTGAAGAGATCCGGATCCTCTAAGAATCATACGAGTCACAGAGTCCCTGATAGATTATATAAATTCCACCATTATGTCATTGTATTTACCCGCTTTAATTTCTGTGTCTAAATACTCTGTGTTGCGGTGACTTGACAAGTAAATGATTAGTGAGAATAACAAAGGAGAACAAGGTCCTTATAGCGTCCCCATTGTATTTGAATTCATTCGAGAGGAAGGTTCTTGGAAATAAACCTCCTGTGCAACTTAGTAGTCTACTCGAGATAATAGTATTTATAACAGTGCCCCTTGGTAACTCTTAGTAAGTAAACTTCTTTTAAATGCTTCTGATTAATTGCATGCTTTACATTTTTAAATACCACCTTTGTGTGGTATTTGTATTTTATGTGAAATTAATGACTGCACGCTCGTTCATTGTACTTCGCTTTCCATTCTTGTATTTTTGGTTTGCCGTTATTTAATCCCACCGGAATGTTTTAACTAAATTGCATTGCCTTTGTACATAACTTAAGCAACCCTCACAAGTTTCCTGTTTGTATTGTATACTTTCTCTCGGTGCCTGATTGCTTTTTGCTGTATTTGTAAATAGTGGTTCTTTATCTGCGTAATACTTGCCAATAGGGATTTGTATTATCTTTTCTTCCTAATTGCGGTGCTTGATATGTAACTGATTTGTATGTACTCTTGTGTGATCCCCCGGATACCCATTTCTTTGTTCTTATTGTAACGTCCATTAACACGCCTGGGTAATGGGGTACTGTATCTATTTTATAATGTCCTGGTCAGTTTGTGTTACCTATTTGTCATATGCATGTGCCCGCTTACTTTGAGAGATTGTATTCCATGTGAACCACTGGCATTCTTTAGGGTAAATTGCTGGGGAGTCCTGGTAGAGGACAACATATCGTATAGAGAAAGTAAATAACTCCAGATATCCTGATTGCTAGATAATTGTTCCGAGGTATTGTGATATCCCCAGGAATTAGTTTACGTGACCCTTCAGGTAGTGTTCGGTTCGTTCTTCAGTAATATCTGAGCCTTCCTGGGCCCGAGAAGGTCAGATACAGTTCCTTTGATAGTAACTTCTCCGGTCGACTCGAATCAGGTTAGATCCCCTCTTCAAGGAGATCTGCTGGGAATGCCACAATTACCCTTACCTTACTGTCCATTTAAACTTACCCCTTGTAATTGAGGTTCAGCACTGATTACCGGAAGTACAGTCGAAGGTGCGCATGCTGGCTGTATCCCCCATTTCCTGCATAACTTTACCCTTTCCGCTGCGCAAGAATGATATCTGATTTGAGCGAATACCGACCTAACAATATGTAGTAATAAGTCATTTAGATGCGTGGCGCTATTGGTTTCACAGGGCCGCTTTGCGAACCACTGCGTAGAGTAGATTTAACCACAGGCTGATGAATGTGTTTCCATTTGTTGAGGGTTGTTGCTTTTGAACATTATTAATAAAAATATATTATTCTGGTATTATTGTGTTTCCAATATTTGAACCTCCCGTCACTGTTTCCTTGCTCTCGTTAGGTGTAATTTGGGTTGCCTACACAACGTAACGTCCTATTCGCCCGCCACTAGACAATCACGATAAAAAGGTTAGCGCTCTTTAGATTACTTCGTATAATTCCAGATCTTTAAGAGTACTCCATAAAACCCTAGATCTTTTAGAGTACTCCGTAAAACCCCAGATCTTACAGTACTCCGTAACACCCTAGATCTTTTAGAGTACCCTGTAATGTACGGGATAGCTTATGAGTTATCTTCAATTCTTGTCTCACATTCTGTTCCAGTTTTTCTGAGTTATTTTTCATATATTGTCTCGTATTCTGTTCCAGTTGTTCTGAGTTATCTTTCATTTTGAAGAGATCCGGATTCTCTAAGGATCATAAGAGTCACAGAGTCCCTGATAGATTATATAAATTCCACCATTATGTCATTGTATTTACCCGCTTTATTTTCTGTGTCAAAATACTCTGTGTTGCGGTAACTTGACAAGTAAGTGCATAGTGAGAATAACAAAGGAGAACATTGTCCTTATAGCGTCCCTATTATATTTGAATTCATTCGAGAGGGAGGTTCTTGGAAATAAACCTCCTGAGCAACTTAGTAACATATTCGAGATAATAGTAATTATAACAGTGTCCCTTGGTAACTCTTAGTAAGTAAACTTCTTTTAAATTATTATTATTATTATTATTATCCTGATACTCCTAGATCTTCTGTGAAGATCCCTCAGAAGCTTCTTCAGCTTGTGCGAGTTAGGAGTTCAGTTGTGTTCTGTGTAGGCTTTGTTACTGCGATCTTGCGCCACTTTAGGTCACAGCACTGTTAATTTTTGACCCAACAGTGAAATGGTGGCAGACACCCGTCCAACTGAAAAATTTATTTTCCACCTGAACAGGATTCGAACCCGGACCTCCCGGTCACGAGTCCGATGCTCTCCCGCTGAGCTATCCACACACATTAATTGCATGCTTTACATTTTTAAATACCACCTTTGTGTTAATGTGAAATTAATGACTGTACGCTCGTTCATTGTACTTCGCTTTTCATTCTTGGATTTTTTCCTCACTGCTATTTAATCCTACCGGAATGTTTTAACTAAATTGCCATTGCCTTTGTACATAACTAAAGCGACCCTCACAAGTTATCTGTTGGTATTGTATACTTTCTCTCGGTGCTTGATTGCTTTTTGCTGTATTTGTAAATAATTGTTCTTTATCTGCGTAATACTTGCTAATAGGGATTTAATATTATCTGTTCTTAATAATTGCGGTGCTTCGTATGTAACTGCTTTGCATGTACTCTTGTGTGATCCCCCGGCTACCTATTTCTTTGTTCTTATTGTAACGTTCATTAACGCACCTAGGTGATGGGGTACTGTATCTATTTTATAATATCCTAGTCAGTTCATGTTACATATTTGTCATATGCATGTGTCCGCTTACCTTGAAAGATTGTATTTCTTGTGAACCAGTGGCATTCTTCAGGGTAAACCGCAGAGTAGTCCTGGTAGGGACGACATATCGTATAGAGACAGTAAATAGCTCCAGATATCCAACGTTATTGTGAGAATGTGTGAGTGATTGCTAGATATTTATTCCTGGTACTGTGATATCTCCAGGGATTAGTTTGCGTGCCCCTTCTGGTAGTGTTCGGTCCGTTCCTCAGTAAGAGTTAAGCCTTCCTGGGCCTTTGTCACCTCGAGGTGGCTAGATATAGTCCTTTGATAGTAACTTCTCCGGTCGACTCGAATTATGTTAGATCCCCTCTTCAAGGAGATCTCCTGGGCATACCACAGTTACCTTTACCTTACTGTCCATTAAACTTACCCCTTGTAATTGAAGTTCAGCACTGATTACCGGAAGTGCAGTTGAAGGTTCAGGCTGGCTGTATCCCCTTTTTCCTGCATAACTTTACCCTTTCCGCTGCATAAGAATGATATCTGATTTGAGCGAGTACCGACCTAACAATATGTAGTAATAAGTCATTTAGACCCGGGGCGCTATTGGTTTCACTGGGGCGCTTTGCGAACCACTGCGTAGAGTAGATTTAACCACAGGCTGATGAATGTGTTTCCATTTGTTGAGGGTTGTTGCTTTTGAACATTATTAATAAAAATATATTATTCTGGTATTACTGTGTTTCGAGTATTTGAACCTTCCGTCACTGTCTCCTTGCTCTCGTTTAGGTGTAATTTGGGTTGCCTACACAACGTAACGTCCTATTCGCAAGCCACTAGACGATCACGATAAAAAGGTTAGCGCTCTTTAGATTACTTCGTATAACTCCAGATCTTTGGGAGTACTCCGTAAACCCCTAGATCTTTTAGAGTACTCCGTAAAACCCCAGATCTTAGAGTACTCCGTAACACGCTAGATCTTTTAGAGTACCCTGTAAGGTACGGGATAGCTCAATTTCTTGTTTCATATTCTGTTCCATCCTTTTCAAGATCTGCATTATCTCACTTGCTGCTAATTTAGTAATGTTGTCTCGAGCCTTTTATTCCTTCCCTTTCTCGCCAATCAAAGGTTTGCTTCTGGTTTCCATTTTTGTTTAATACTTTGAAGAGATCCGGATCCTCTAAGGATCATACAAGTCACAGAGTCCCTGATAGATTATTAAAATTCCACCATTATGTCATTGTATTTACCCGATTTAATTTCTGTGTCAAAATACTCTGTGTTGCGTTGACTTGACAAGTAAATGATTAGTGAGAATAACAAAGGAGAACAAGGTCCTTATAGCGTCCCCATTGTATTTTAATTCATTCGAGAGGAAGGTTCTTGGAAATAAACCTCCTGATCAACTTAGTAGTCTACTCGAGATAATAGTATTTATAACAGTGTCCCTTGGTAACTCTTAGTAAGTAAACTTCTTTTAAATGCTTCTGATTAATTGCATGCTTTACATTTTTAAATACCACCTTTGTGTTAATGTGAAATTAATGACTGCACGCTCGTTCATTGTACTTCGCTTTCCATTCTTGTATTTTTGGTTTGCCGTTATTTAATCCCACCCGAATGTTTTAACTAAATTGCATTGCCTTTGTACATAACTTAAGCGACCCTCACAAGTTTTCTGTTTGTATTGTATACTTTCTCTCGGTGCCTGATTGCTTTTTGCTGTATTTGTAAATAGTGGTTCTTTATCTGCGTAATACTTGCCAATAGGGATTTGTATTATCATAACATAAATAGAGGTTAATTCTTGATAGAAGGTATATAAAATTATTTAAATATTTTAAAAATTTAAAAAATTTTTTTAAAATTAGCCTTCTACATATTTAATTCCAAAAGATTATATTTAATGATTATAACTTCTGAAAATAAATTAAAATAATGTCGTATAAGTACCACTTATATCATGACATATAAAATAAACATTCATTATAAGACATCCGAATGGTATAACAAAATCCAATAAATAAAAATTATTAACCAAAATCCTATAAATTAAATATTTTGAATAGACAAAATTTTGTGTCTGCTGATCAATCTTATGAAAACCAATATCTTTCAAGAATATCCAACATAATCTTAAGAATTTCATCATAAAACTATCTTACTTAGACTATTCAATATTATTGGATATCTAACCAAGGTACTTTATATAAAAACTCAAGATATGTAAAACATTACTGAAAAACAAGTTTTAAGATCAACTTTGCTTCTTCAGTATTCAAATAATTCATATTCAAAAAATATAACATCAATTAACAACAAATATTCACTTACCCTTCAATCTTCTAGAAATAGTTCTACCGAAATGAAACCTTTAAATGTGGTGAGGAACGGTTCACTACACTAAAAATATATCTGTGGTTTACCCTTGATCTAGAAGATTGAAAGACAATTTAACGGCCTCTGCTATAGCACAAGGACTATCTGTATAAAAAATGTTAAGGAAACTAAATAATTATATATTATGAATAAAATAACATAAATAGAGGTTAATTCTTGATAGAAGGTATATAAAATTATTTAAATATTTTAAAAATTAAAAAAAAAATTTTAAAATTAGCCTTCTACATATTTAATTCCAAAAGATTATATTTAATGATTATAACTTCTGAAAATAAATTAAAATAATGTCGATAAGTACCACTTATATCATGACATTCAAAATAAACATTCATTATAAGACATCCGAATGGTATAACAAAATCCAATAAATAAAAATTATTAACCAAAATCCTATAAATTAAATATTTTGAATAGACAAAATTTTGTTTCTGCTGATCAATCTTATGAAAACCAATATCTTTCAAGAATATCCAACATAATCTTAAGAATTTCATCATAAAACTATCTTACTTAGACTATTCAATATTATTGGATATCTAACCAAGGTACTTTATATAAAAACTCAAGATATGTAAAACATTACTGAAAACCAAGTTTTAAAATCAACTTTGCTTCTTCAGTATTTCAATCTTCTAGATCAAGGGTAAACCACAGATATATTTTTGTGTGTAGTGAACCGTTCCTCACCACATTTAAAGGTTTCATTTCGGTAGAACTATTTCTAGAAGATTGAAGGGTAAGTGAATATTTGTTGTTAATTGATGTTATATTTTTTGAATATGAATTATTTGAATACTGAAGAAGCAAAGTTGATCTTAAAACTTGTTTTTCAGTAATGTTTTACATATCTTGAGTTTTTATATAAAGTACCTTGGTTAGATATCCAATAATATTGAATAGTCTAAGTAAGATAGTTTTATGATGAAATTCTTAAGATTATGTTGGATATTCTTGAAAGATATTGGTTTTCATAAGATTGATCAGCAGAAACAAAATTTTGTCTATTCAAAATATTTAATTTATAGGATTTTGGTTAATAATTTTTATTTATTGGATTTCGTTATACCATTCGGATGTCTTATAATGAATGTTTATTTTATATGTCATGATATAAGTGGTACTTATACGACATTATTTTAATTTATTTTCAGAAGTTATAATCATTAAATATAATCTTTTGGAATTAAATATGTAGAAGGCTAATTTTTAAAAAAATTTTAAAGATTTTTGAAATATTTAAATAATTTGTATTATTTTTTCTTACTAATTGCGGTGCTTGATATGTAACTGATTTGTATGTACTCTTGTGTGATCCCTCGGATACCCATTGCTTTGTTCTTATTGTAACGTCCATTAACACGCCTGGGTAATGGGGTATTATCTATATCTATCTGTATCTATTTTATAATATCCTGGTCAGTTTGTGTTACCTATAGAGAAAGATCCCAGAGCGATAAGACACAACTTATTTTCACATAAATGAAACCTCATGTTCTCAGTAGTGTCTTATGTGTTCAGAATACCTGCGCGCTTGTGGAGCTTGCCTAACTTAAATTTTCATAGCTGATTTTTAAATATATTTTGTAGAGTGTTATTATAAAGTTATACCATAAGCGTCAGACACTTTTCATGGGCCAGAACTTTTGTCAGACGCTTTAAAGCTCTACAAAAAATAAATTAACTTAACTTATTTTTACATGTCTGACATTTAAATATGTTGTTCAGACAATTGTTACGAAGTTATATTTAATTAGTCAGACAAAATTGATTGACCAAACACCCCCTAAACAGCAAAATTATTCTGCCGTGAGTATGAGCGCGAAAGCATTATAGGTGCGTTTCGGAGCGAGTGAGACGGTCTTACTAACTCAGTTCCCCTTCTCTCATTCGTGTAATTCTTCTGTGTATTGTGTATGTGTCCTTTGGGTACAACCTAATAGTATACAGTATAGTTTGGATCTGTGAGACCACATGTTTTTGTTATTTACGTCGTGTGATTTGTGAGTTATTTACATTATTAATTAACGTGAAAATCATTTGTAAAAGCCAGAAATCGTCTGTTATGAAATCTTTAGAGAATGGAGTAGAGCACATTGCACCTGATCGAGTTGATATTTTATTAATAGATGGTTTCTTTTTACTACATACTATGAAAAATGTCCCAAAAACATTCGGAGGTATCTCTAAAAAAATGCTCCTACTGGTAACACAGTTTGCAGCCACAAGATACGACGTTATTTTTGATCAATATCTATCTCCTTCGATCAAAGATTACGAAAGAGATCTTCGCCGAGAGTCGACTCAACTGGATTTTAACATTACTGGCCCCGATCAAGTTAGACCATCAGATTTTTTGAAAGAATTAAAAAATATTCATTTTAAAGAAGCCCTCGTAGAGTTTTTTATTCAACACTGGGCATCTGATGAAATGGTACCATTCGTTGAGAATAAACACATACTTATTAACTTTAAGCAATGTCATTCCTACGTAGTTGATGATAACAAAATTGTGTCAACTGTAGATGACAGTTTGTCATGTCCAGAGCATGAAGAGGCAGACACAAAAATCGTCTTTCATATTTGTAATATTGACGTTCAGGCAAATTTTGTTGTAAGATGTTCTGATACCGATATAGCGATTATTATGTTAGGACATATGCATAATTTGAAAGACGATGGTTCCAATGTATGGTTAAACGCAGGCACCGGAAACAACCAAAGATATATTAATTTGACAAATGTGTACGAGAACTTGGGATCATCTTTGTGTCGAACTTTGCCAGGATTTCATGCATTAACCGGATGTGACTATAATCCTGCCTTTTTTAAAAAAGGTAAACAAAGACCATTTAAAATATTAATGAAGAGACCTGAGTATCAGCAAGCTTTGAAGCACTTTGGTGATCCTGAATTATTAACCGATGAGCACAGACAAGAAGATATTTTCAAGACTATTCAAAAGTTTACCTGTGAAATCTATAGTGTTCCTGATACATACGATGTTAACGCTGCCCGTCTTCAGCTATTTTTTAAATAATTACAGCGTATCTAATATAAATGAAGAATTTAACCGTAAAAATTTGAAAAACTTTGATGCAAGCAGCTTACCACCGTGTAAAACTGAGCTATTTCAACAATTTCTACGAGCTAATTACATTTCTAGCATATGGAATTATGCTCATGAAAAACAACCAACCATATTTACTCCTGAACAAAATGGATGGAGGTTAGAGGAAAACCAGTTTCACTTTCATTGGTTTGATAGTGACCAATTACCAAGGGACGTTGGTGAATCTCTTCAACAATCAGGTACTATAATTAGAGTTCAAGATTCAAATTTATTTAACTAGTAATTTTATGTATTTTAATTCTTTTGATTATTTTTTGCAGAAGAAGATGTCAGCAACAACATAACTGATGACGATGAAGATGATGACTTAGTTGGACAGTATCGTGATTGGTTAAATGATGAAAATTCAAATAATTGTTATGATGATTGCGATGATTGAACAATAAAATAAATGCTTATTTTAATTAATTATGGGTAAATTTTTTTTTACAAAAAAGATTTTGTAAAAAAAATAATTGCAAATGATATTTTTAACAATGAAATAAAAATTTTTCTAAGAAAAAATAGTTCTGAACAGATTAATTATACCAGAAATATTAAATGAATTAATTTACTTTCATACTGACTAATTATTACGATAATATTGAAATAGAGATGCAAAAATTTTATATCGGAAGCTGTACCGTAAGTATTTTTCATATATTTACTCTAAGACGCATGCGCATAATGCTTTCGCGCTCATACTCACGGCAGAATAATTTTGCTGTTTAGGGGGTGTTTGGTCAATCAATTTTGTCTGACTAATTAAATATAACTTCGTAACAATTGTCTGAACAACATATTTAAATGTCAGACATGTAAAAATAAGTTAAGTTAATTTATTTTTTGTAGAGCTTTAAAGCGTCTGACAAAAGTTCTGGCCCATGAAAAGTGTCTGACGCTTATGGTATAACTTTATAATAACACTCTATAAAATATATTTAAAAATCAGCTATGAAAATTTAAGTTAGGTAACTATTAATTTTAGTTACCTTTCACACCTGGTACCTGCCCAGGTGTCACTCGGCAAGCTCCACAAGCGCGCAGGTATTCTGAGCACATAAGACACTACTGAGAACATGAGGTTTCATTTATGTGAAAATAAGTTGTGTCTTATCGCTCTGGGATCTTGGACTACTATTTGTCATATGCATGTGCCCGCTTAATTTGAGAGATTGTATTCCATGTGAACCAGTGGCGTTCCTTAGGGTAAATTGCTGGGGAGTCCTGGTAGAGGACAACATATCGTATAGAGAAAGTAAATAACTCCAGATATCCTGATTGCTAGATAGTGTTCGGTTCGTTCTTCAGTAATATCTGAGCCTTCCTGTGTCCGAGGAGGTCAGATACATTTCCTTTGATAGTAACTTCTCCGGTCGACTCGAATTAGGTTAGATCCCCTCTTCAAGGAGATCTCCAATTACCCTTACATACTGTCCATTTAAACTTACCCCTTGTAATTGAGGTTCAGCACTGATTACCGGAAGTACAGTCGAAGGTGCGCATGCTGGCTGTATCCCCTTTTTCCTGCATAACTTTACCCTTTCCACTGCGTAAGAATGATATCTGATTTGAGCGAATACTGACCTAACAATATGTAGTAATAAGTCATTTAGACCCGGGGCGCTATTGGTTTCACAGGGCCGCTTTGCGAACCACTGCCTAGAGTAGATTTAACCACAGGCTGATGAATGTGTTTCCATTTGAGGGTTGTTGCTTTTGAACATTATTAATAAAAATCTATTATTCTGGTATTATTGTGTTTGAATATTTGAACCTCCCGTCACTGTTTCCTTGCTCTCGTTAGGTGTAATTTGGGTTGCCTACACAACGTGAAGTCCTATTCGCCCGCCACTAGACGATCACGATAAAAAGGTTAGCGCTCTTTAGATTACTTCGTATAATTCCAGATCTTTAAGAGTACTCCGTAAACCCCTAGATCTTTTAGAGTACTCCGTAAAACCCCAGATCTTAGAGTACTCCGTAACACCCTAGATCTTTTAGAGTACCCTGTAATGTACGGGATAGCTCAACTCATTACTTCATGTAATTTTAATCAATGGAAAATTTTCTGAAAATCCAAATTTTCGAGCCACGCCATTGGGCGTCAAGTGTTATGAAATTTACAAATGATTTTTTTGAATTATTTATTGATTAGCAGGCCGACGTTGGGCGCTAATTGTTATGAATTTAATATATGAAATTTTCACTATTACTTATCAGCCTCATGTTGGTGGAGCCAATTTACATCTAATATTTATTGATTGAATGCTTCCTGTGAATTCTATTTAAGATTTTTGAAAGGATTTTTGATTTTTGACAATCGTTTAAAGAATTTTCACTCGACTAGTGGTAATGTGTTAAAAAATGCTTTTTCTTCAAAATTTTGGCTTGTGGGTATGTTTATGAGTTGAATTATTGATATTTCTGTCTGAATTGATATAATTTAATTACACTCTAACGAGTCAACATCTATACATGTGTAATAAAGAGCCTATGTTTTACTTTGAAATAGGGAAATAAATTTTGATACAAAGAATTCTATTATAATAAAGCTCGAGGACCGACAAGCGGTGTTAATTATTTGAGATAAAAATGTAGCCTAAACAACGGGCGTTAATTCTAAAAGCAACAATGTATTAATTAATAGATCGATTCATTTAAATTTCAACGAGGAGGTCTTGGGAACGGAAGTTAGCGATTATGATTTTAGTGCAGACGACATAAAGGACTTCAAGGCTAAGATTGGGAATTCTCAGTAAAGTCGAGATAAGAAATCGACAAGTCAAAAGATCAGGATGGTCTAGACGTGTGTAGGCGTTGAAACGATGGGAACTTAGAAAAAGCCGACTCAGTAAAATTTCGGTAGGAGGATAGAAGCCAAAGTTTTGGATGTTCGAAAAAAAAGAGGGTAGTGGTCGTCAGGCATTGGTGACAGGCAGTCACTAATCGGTTCGTGATCAGGATAATTTAGTTTAATTCAGGTTGAAAAAATAAAGGGCTAAATTATAGTGTTGGTTCCTGAAGGGGTGTTGTGCCTTTGGGCTAAGGCCAACACCCCTGTGTAAAAGGTTCAGCTATTGAACATGGTATCTGGTTTTTTGGATCGGTATTCCGAAAAAGATGGGATTTTTTTTGTAACTTCACTAAAATCTCTTTATTAGTTTTGAATATAAATTGTTCATAAGCGAGAACGAAAGTATGACTTTTTTAAAATTGACAGTCCAGGGTCCTGAAGTCTTCCAAAAATTGATTTGAACAATTACTATGATATGATTTTAGAATATCGTTTTACATCAATTGCTTTTCAAAATACTGAAAATTTGTAAATATTGAAATTTCCATTGATTGACACCATAATAGTTCATTATATGTGATATTTCATTCAAATGTGTTATTTTTGCTCTATCCATCTCCTCAGAAAATACTTTTAAAACAAAAGACTTGTCCTTCGTGCGACGAGCACGAACCCAAGTTCCTTCCAAAAAGAGAGTTTAGTAAAGAAAGTATATGATTTTATATATTTTCGAGTTGGGAACTAGATTCAGGAATTATGAGTAGAATGTAGATAGTAAATGGTGACAGTGGTAAGGGTTAATAGTCAGAAAAAGTTTTATATTAGGTATTATTTCGTTTTTTTGCTTGTTTCATTATTTTAAAATTGGAATTAACTTTATTTTTATTGAACGTAGGAAATATAAAAAGTTTCACACAAATTACCCTTTTTTATAATGAGATAAACACACTTATATATTTTTATTGAAAGTAGGAAACATAAAAAGTTTCACACATATTACCCTTTTTTATAATGAGATAAACACACTTATATATTAAGGGAAACGACCCTGAGTGGGTATTAGGTTAAAGTGGTGTATTACACATGGGTGAAACTTTTCCTTCAATTTTATTGATTTTAATTACCTGATTTTTTCAATAATCATTATTTATAACACGTTTACAAGATGTAATTCACAAAATCCATAACAGTACTGAGCTATCCCGTACATTACGGAGTACTCTAAAAGATCCGGGATGTTACATAGTACTCTAAGATCTGGGGGTTTACGGAGTACTCTAAAAGATCTAGGGGTTTACCGAGTACTCTTAAAGATCCGGGATGTTACGTAGTACTCTAAGATCTGGGGGTTTACGGAGTACTCTAAAAGATCTAGGGGTTTACCGAGTACTCTTAAAGATCTGGAATTATACGGAGTAATCTAAAGAGCGCTAACCTTTTTATCGTGATCGTCTAGTGGCGGGCGAATAGGACTTTACGTTGTGTAGGCAACCCAAATTACACCTAAAGAGAGCAAGGAAACAGTGACGGGAGGTTCAAATATTCGAAACACAATAATACCAGAATAATATATTTTTATTAATAATGTTCAAAAGCAACAACCCTCAATAAATGGAAACACATTCATCAGCCTGTGGTTAAATCTACTCTACGCAGTGATTCGCAAGGTGAAACCAATAGCGCCCCGGGTCTGGTGACTTATTACTACATATTGTTAGGTCGGTACTCGCTCAAATCAGATATCATTCTTGTGCAGCGGAAATGGTAAAGTTATGCAGGAAAAGGGGATACAGCCAGCCTGCACCTTCAACTGCACTTCCGGTAATCAGTGCTGAACCTCAATTACAAGGGGTAAGTTTAACGGACAGTAAGGTAAGGGTAACTGTGGTATGCCCAGGTGATCTCCTTGAAGAGGGGATCTAATATAATTCAAGTCGACCGGAAAAGTTACTATCAAAATGGACTATATCTAGCCACCTCGGGGTGACAAAGGCCCAGGAAGGCTTAACTCTTACTGAGGAACGGACCGAACACTACCAGAAGGGGCACGCAAACTAATCCCTGGAGATATCACAGTACCCGGAATAAATATCTAGCAATCATTCACACATTCTCACAATAACGTTGGATATCTGGAGCTATTTACTGTCTCTATACGATATGCCGTCCCCTACCAGGACTACTCTGCGGTTTACCCTAACGAACGCCACTGGTTCACAAGGAATACAATCTTTCAAGGTAAGCGGGCACATGCATATGACAAATATGTAACATGAACTGACTAGGATATTATAAAATAGATACAGTACCCCATTACCTAGGTGCGTTAATTAACATTACAATAAGAACAAAGAAATAGGTAGCCGGGGGATCACACAAGAGTACATGCAAGCAGTTACATACCAAGCACCGCAATTATTAAGAACAGATAATATAAAATCCCTATTAGCAAGTATTACGCAGATAAAGAACCACTATTTACAAATACAGCAAAAAGCAATCAGGCACCGAGAGAAAGTATACAATACAAACAGAAAACTTGTGAGGGTCGCTTTAGTTATGTACAAAGGCAATGCAATTTAGTTAAAACATTCCAGTCGGAATAAATAACAGTGAAGCAAAAATCCAAGAATGAAAAGCGAAGTACAATGAACGAGCATGCAGTCATTAATTTCACATTAACACAAGGGTGGTATTCAAAAATGTAAAGCATGCAATTAATCAGAAGCATTTAAAAGAAGTTTACTTACTAAGAGTTACCAAGGGACCCTGTTATAATTACTATTATCTCGAATATGCTACTAAGTTGCTCAGGAGGTTCATTTCCAAGAACCTTCCTCTTGAATCAATTAAAATACAATGGGGACGCTATAAGGACCTTGTTCTCCTTTGTTATTGTCATTAATCACTTACTTGTCAAGTTACCGCAACACAGAGTATTTTGACCCAGAAATAACGTGGGCTAATACAATGACATAATGGTGGAATTTATATAATCTATGAGGGACTCTTTGACTAGTATGATCCTTAGAGGATCCGGATCTCTTCAGTACCTTTGTTATATTTCGACACGAGTTCAATACTTTCAACAAATGATATCTCTTCCCATTTCATAAAATAGTCTCATTGAACTAATCCACGAAAAAGACTCTCGATTAAAAGCTGTGATTGAAATAAAAACAAGTTCCATATTGGAAATCAAAAGTCCTGCAGCCTAGTCATTAATTTCTACAACACTTATTTAGGAATCAACTTTGGGTATACTTACCTTGTACAATGTGAAGAACTTGGTGAAATCTAGGTTTAATGAGTGGGGTACACCTATCTTTTTATTTATCGTACAAGGTGAATGTCTTATAGTAACAGTATACTGTAGATAACTTCCTAATTTGAAAACATCGCTCAATTTCAAAATTTTTCCAACATAAATATACAAAATTCTTTCAATTAAATGAAATAATATGGATTATTTCCAAAATTTATTAATTTAACGACAATTGTTTCGCCAACAATGTGGTTTGGTCAAGTTCACATTTTGAATAATCTACATTACTTTATTTGATCAAAATGAATATTTAGAAAGCAAGGACCGATTCGATTAAATTTTCAATTCTTTCAAGAATACTTAACTTCTTATAACAAACATGAGATGTTGAAATCTTTGTTATGAGTGAAGAATTTTTCTAAACACATTTCAAATAGATTGGAAGTTTGAATTGGTGGCAAATTGACCATGTAAACGAGCTACTTCCACTTCGCAATGTCGTGTAAGTAAATCCTATTTTCACAGGTCCATTTAGTAGGAGAGCTGGCACGAATTTTTGGGTAGGTATTTGAGGCAAGCTGAAAACTTGTCAGATACCTCTCCTATTATATCCCAACTCAGAATTGCAGACCTGGCTGGTGAGTAGCGGGGCTAAATCAACCCCTAAATTTTTAAAAATATTATTTTTTTTTCCCAACAAATATATTTGAGGCACTACGCAATTTATATATGTTGCAGTGTAATACTCAATGAATACGAAAAAAAAATAAGCCAGATAATTTAATCGGGTTATTTAAATATTTTAATATTAGCCTTCTACATATTTAATTCCAAAAAATTATATTTAATGATTATAACTTCTGAAAATAAATTAAAATAATGTCATATAAGTACCACTTATATCAATTGACATATAAAATAAACATTCATTATAAGACATCCGAATGGTATAACATAATCCAATAAATAAAAATTATTAACCAAAATCCTATAAATTAAATATTTTGAATAGACAAAATTTTGTTTCTGCTGATCAATCTTATGAAAACCAATATCTTTCAAAAATATCCAACATAATCTTAAGAATTTCATCATAAAACTATCTTACTTAGACTATTCAATATTATTGGATATTTAACTAGGGTACTTTATATAAAAACTCAAGATATGTAAAACATTACTGAAAAACAAGTTTTAAGAAGGACTTTGCTTCGTCAGTATTCAAATAATTCATATTCAATAAATATAACATTAATCAACAACAAATATTTACTTACCCTTCAATCTTCTAGAAAGACTTCTGCCGAAATGAAAATTCTTTAAATGTAGTGATAACGGTTCACTACACACAAAAATATATCTGTGGTTTACCCTTCATCTAGAAGATTGAAAGACAATTTAACGGCCTCTGCTATAGCACAAGGACTATCTGTATATAGAATGTTAAGGAAACCAAATAATTATATATTATGAATAAAATAACATAAATAGAGGTTAATACTTGATATTGAATATGAATTATTTGAATACTGACGAAGCAAAGTCTCTCTTAAAACTTGTTTTTCAGTAATGTTTTTACATATCTTGAGTTTTTATATAAAGTAACATAGTTAGATATGCAATAGTATTGAATAGTCTAAGTAAGATAGTCCTATGATGAAATTCTTAAGATTATGTTAGATATTTTTGAAAGTTATTGGTTTTCATAAGATTGATCAGCAGAAACAAAAAATTTTGTCTATTCAAAATATTTAATTTATAGGATTTTGGTTAATAAATTTTATTTATTGGATTTTGTTATACCATTCGGATGTCTTATAATGAATGTTTATTTTATATGTCAAATGATATAAGTGGTACTTATATGACATTATTTTAATTTATTTTCAGAAGTTATAATCATTAAATATAATTTTTTGGAATTTAATATGTAGAAGGCTAATATTAAAATATTTAAATAATTTTATATACCTTCTATCAAGAATTAAACTCTATTTATGTTAATTTAATCCAGGTTTTAACATTGCCAGACGCGTGCAAAAATATTTTGCAAAAAATTATAAAAAATGTTTTTGAGGCAGCTTGAAATTTTAATGGAGTGTTATTTATAACTAAAAAATGAGATTCCCAAAAAGACAGATCATTTCGGTGGGGCTTTCTACCTGCCAGGTGATCAAACAAATAATGAGGATACACTAGATTTCCACTGGTTTGACGGAGACTGTATGCCGCAATTGGTATTCGACGCTGTTGTTCACGAGAAAAGTAATAATAACGATGATGAAAATCATATTGGAGGTGGAATAAATGGTTTATTTTAAACAACTGCTGCATTCAAATTTCTGTGATTAGTTAAAAAAATAAATATATATTTCTTTTCGCAGATGGTGTAGAGGATGGCGAATCTGACACAGATGAATCGAAGATTTCGTTACTTCTGATGAAGAATCCACAGACGAAGAATGTTAACTTATATCTGATGTGAAATGAATAGAATTTATTTCTAATTTTTTTTATACTTGAAATAATTGTACTACTGGAGAGTTATTATATTTTTATAAACCTGGTTTTGCGATTTTTTATTTTAATTATTGCTTTTTTTATTACGTAACCCTTATTAATTTTAAGATGAAAAAATTTTGAATTTCCGTATAAATTTTGATTTACAATACTGCCAGAGAAAAAAAAACAATTTTAAGTTTTGAATGTAGGGGTAATAATATGAATCCTGTACAAAGAGGAAAGAATGTTTTTTTTTTAAATTCTCTTCGAAAAATAAATATTTCTGCGGAAATATCAAATATTTAAACAATTTATTACGTTCAAATTCGCATTAAAATTGGCAAAATAACTAATTTTTGAAAATTAAAAAGAAATCACAAAAAATATATCCTTTTAACATCCATAAATCAATACAATTTCTTTTACGCAAAATGTTTTTAGTAGAAATTCAGAAAATTTTATATTTTTCACTCCGAAATGTTAACTAGAAACCTCATGGGTTATTGTAAGTCACGTGGCTTCGCCAGAGCCAATAGTAACGCGGCAAGCAAGAACGAAGACAGCTGTCGTTATGCGCTCTCTCTCACACTACAGCTTGTCTATAGTACTACAGGCTCGTACCCATTCAGTATTTGTTTGATCACCTGGCAGGTAGAAAGCCCCACCGAAATGATCTGTCTTTTTGGGAATCTTATTTTTTAGTTATAAATAACACTCCATTAAAATTTCAAGCTGCCTCAAAAACATTTTTTATAATTTTGTGCAAAATATTTTTGCATGCGTCTGGCAATGTTAAAACCCCGATTAAATTATCTGGCTTATTTTTTTTCGTATTCATTAAGTATTACACTGCAACATATATAAATTGCGTAGTGCTTCAAATATATTTTTTGGGGAAAAAAAATAATATTATTAAAAATTTAGGGGTTGATTTAGCCCCGCTACTCACCAGCCAGGTCTGCAATTCCGAGAGGTATCTGACAAGTTTTCAGCTTGTCTCAAATACCTACCCAAAAATTCGTGCCAGCTCTCGGACTAATTCTTTTGTTTGCACAGTACTGTCACTTTTCGACTTGTTCTCACTCTTGGCCTGCATAGAAGAAGCACTAAATTATAATCATAAAAAACGATATTTCATTCAATATTCATGAAATAGCAGCATATCTGCAAAAAAAAACCTAACAGCAACTTTTTAAACTATTTTTTCATGAATGAGTTTGAAAAATTGTTTTCCACATAAATAAAGTCAAAGTCAATAAAAACCAAAGGATTGAAAAAGTTTTTGCATTCAAATTCAAGTTCAGATATTCTAATACAAACATTTTTTGAGGTAAAATAATAAGAAGCAGTTTTTTTACTTGATAGAAGGATTATTACAAACTTTGAATACCAAAACAGATTTAATCTGTTAGTCTTCTACAATTTTAATTAAAAAAAAAATTTTCAAAAACTTTTAGAATTAAATTCATGTCTTATAATAAGCACTGCATATATTTAATAGACGCATAAAATCAAAATTCATTATACAATATCAAATGGAATAAAAAACCCAACAAAAATAAAAATAAATTTCATTATACAGTGTCAATAAGTTAGGTAAACCTTAAAAATAACTCACATTGTTCTTTGATTCTGTTAGAGCATAGATAAATCTTGAATTATAAAGATGATCTATGTCTCGAAACATTATTCATTTACACGTGTTGAGTGGTTTGGTACAGGTTAGTTTTTGATTTTGATATTTTGAATATATTTCAGGACTGAAGACGGAATTGGTTTGAACTATATTTGTTTTTTGAAGATATAGTGCATGCTTTGAGAGATTTCTGAATTTACTTATTCGAATATTTAAATATATTAAATATTTCAAATAAATTATATTCTTTGAGAGGTCCTTTAAGTGTGTTCATGTTTTCAAGGTACAAATGGCGTTTTAAGAGCAAGACCAGAAACAAAATTTGTCTCCTTTAAATATTTATTTATTAATTTTAGGGACTTTCGTGTATCTTTTGGTTTATTTATTCCATTTGACATTGTATATTGAGTTTAGATTATATACGTCTATTAAATATAAGCGGTGCTTGTTTTAGACATTAATTTAATTCTAAAAGTTTTTTTGAATAAAAATTTTTTAAATTAAAACTGTAGAAGATAAACATATATTAATTTGTTTCAATATTCAAACTTTATTATATTTCTTCTATCAAGTAAAAGGCCTTTCTATTTTATTTTAAAAATAAATTGTTAATTAAAATAATAAAATATTGAATGTTTCGTTCCAAACATGCGCACCTGAACTCGTCAGACAGGTGTGGTACGTATGTTTTGCTTGTAACAAACATTTGACGAAATGTTTAGTTTCTGGTCCTATATTTATGAAAACTAAATCTCTTTTAAAAACACACAACATTATTTTAGGAATTTCTCCGAAACTAATTTATTTGTAATATATTTAAATAAGTTACTTCAAAAACTCTCAAAAAACATGAAGCACATCCTCAAAAACAATTAGAATTCAGATAAGGTCAGTTCAACTTTACATTTGAAAGATAAAATCAAATAAAAATAAATAAACTTGTAATCTTACCAAACAATTTTTGGAAAATTTGTGAATGAAATTTCAAACTAGGTAGGTACATCAAGGTACTCTATGTCCTATGCTAAACACAGAAATCACACAAAGTTTGTAAGGCATTTAATTGCCTTCCTTAAACCACTGGAAACTGTATAATAAATTTCTTTATTCAAAAATCTAATATAATTATATATTATATTGAAGAGATCCGGATCCTCTGAGGATCATAAGAGTCACAGAGTCCCTGATAGATTATATAAATTCCACCATTATGTCATTGTATTTACCAGCGTTATTTTCTGTGTCAAAATACTCTGTGGCGCTGTAACTTGACACATACGTGATTAGTGAGAATAACAAAGGAGAACCAATTTCCTTGTAGCGTCCCCATTGTATTTTAATTCATTCGAGAGGGAGGTTCTTGGAAATAAACCTCCTGAGCAACTTAGTAACATATTCGAGATAATAGTAATTATAACAGTGTCCCTTGGTAACTCTTAGTAAGTAAACATCTTTTAAATGCTTCTGATTAATTGCATGCTTTACATTTTTGAATACTCCCTTTGTGTTAATGTGCAATTAATGACTGGATTTGTCATTGGATTTTGCCTCACTGTTATTTAATCCTACCGGAATGTTTTAGCTAAATTGCATTGCCTTGGTACATAACTAAAGCGACCCTCACAAGTTATCTGTTGGTATTGTATACTTTCTCTCGGTGCCTGATTGCTTTTTGCTGTATTTGTAAATAGTGGTTCTCTATCTGCGTAATACTTGCTAATAGGGATTTTATATTATCTGTTCTTACTAATTGCGGTGCTTGATATGTAACTAATTTGTATATACTCCTGTGTGATCCCCTGGATACCCATTTATTTGTTTGTTCTTATTGTAACGTCCATTAACACGCCTAGGTGATGGGGTACTGTATCTATTTTATAATATCCTAGTCAGTTCATGTTACATATTTGTCATATGCGTGTGCCCGCTTACCTTGAAAGATTGTATTCCTTGTGAACCAGTGGCGTTCAGGGTAAACCGCAGAGTAGTCCTGGTAGGGGACGACATATCGTATAGAGACAGTAAATAGCTCCAGATATCCAACGTTATTGTGAGAATGTGTGAGTGATTGCTAGATATTTGTTCCGGGTACTGTGATATCTCCAGGGATTAGTTTGCGTGCCCCTTCTGGTAGTGTCCGGTCCGTTCCTCAGTAAGAGTTAAGCCTTCCTGGGCCTTTGTCACCCCGAGGTGGCTAGATATAGTCCATTTTGATAGTAACTTTTCCGGTCGACTTGAATTATGTTAGATCCCCTCTTCAAGGAGATCTCCTGGGCATACCACAGTTACCCTTACCTTACTGTCCGTTAAACTTACCCCTTGTAATTGAGGTTCAGCACTGATTACCGGAAGTGCAGTTGAAGGTGCAGGCTGGCTGTATCCCCTTTTCCTGCATAACTTTACCCTTTCCGCTGCATAAGAATGATATCTGATTTGAGCGAATACCGACCTAATAATATGTAGTAATAAGTCATTTAGACCCGGGGCGCTATTGGTTTCACTGGGGCTCTTTGCGAACCACTGCGTAGAGTAGATTTAACCACAGGCTGATGAATGTGTTTCCATTTATTGAGAGTTGTTGCTTTTGAACATTATTAATAAAAATCTATTATTCTGGTATTCTTGTGTTTGAATATTTGAACCTCCCGTCACTGTTTCCTTGCTCTCGTTAGGTGTAATTTGGGTTGCCTACACAACATTTATTGAGGGTTGTGGCTTTTGAACATTATTAATAAAAATCTATTATTCTGGTATTATTGTGCTTGAATATTTGAACCTCCCGTCACTGTTTCCTTGCTCTCGTTAGGTGTAATTTGGGTTGCCTACACAACATAAAGTCCTATTCGCCCACCACTAGACGATCACGATAAAAAGGTTAGCGCTATTTAGATTACTTCGTATAATCCCAGATCTTTAAGAGTACCCCGTAAAACCCCAGATCTTAGAGTACTTCGTAACACCCTAGATCTTTTAGAGTACCCTGTAATGTACGGGATAGCTCAATATATAAAATAAAATAATAAGAACCAGTTCTCAAAAATTTTTTGAGGTCGTGAAATTTTATAGAGAATTTGGATGATTTTCATCTTAAACTGTTTCTTGTTGCTGGAATACAACTGTATATGACATAATATTTCATCCTGAATATAGTGGGCCAGTCTATAGCGGAAAATCTGAAATGATCTTTCGTCCATTTCAACAATTTACCACCATGAAATATCTCTGCATAAAAATGGAACAAAAACTTGTTTTGGCTTCAAATGACTTAATTCGGCTGATAATCTCTACCAAATACCATAGCTCATACTGCTTATTAACGATACTTGTTTTGGCTTAAGTCTACTCACGTATACAGTTATCCCATTGATAAAAAAAATGGCATTTGACAAAGTGAAATTTGAAAGATTTTGATCTGTTTTCTTATCACTTTGGAATTGAGTGTTTTCTCTTGGCCGTACAACTTGTCATCTACACGACAGTTTTCTAATATTGAACTGTTTTGTTCATTACTCTCCGCTAGTTGTTCATAACTAAAAAAAGGATTTTTGTGAATTACTATGTTTTGCTATAAAAATTTTAAACTCATTAATAAGAAGTATGAGCTATGGTAATAAAGGGTTCTAGAAATCGAGACAGTGTAACATACATCTGCATAACAATTCTATACTCAAACAAACTCGACAAGGTTTTGTAGATAACAGATGAAAATTACAGACATAAGCACGTTTCAAACTCATTGGTTTTATTCAGTGTATGATAGTGACTCCACATCTGTCAAGTATTTATATTGGCTATACACAGAGACTCAAACCAATCAACGTTCACATGTCTGCAATTTGCCTCTGTGATCTACAAAACCTTGTCGATTTTGTTTGAGTATAGAATTGTTATACAGATGTATGTTACACTGTCTCGATTTCTAAAACTGTCTATTACCATAGCTCATACTCCTTATTAATGATTTTTGGTACAGATCACCATATTATTATTATTATTATTATTTATGGCGAGCGGGCGTCTGTCCACCCTACCACTGCGTCGCACGGACTATTGTGGTTCACCCCTAATTTATATTTCCCCGACGAGATCCAGTTTTTGGATAAAACAGATAATCTTGTTCAGGGGTAATTTTTTCAGTTCGCAGTAGGCTATAGAAGCCTGATCAAAGAACTCGAATCTCATGTGACTCACCGCTGGGCACTCTGAGACGCTGTGCATGGCTGTTTCAGTGTCCCCAAGACACGTTCATCTGCCTTCATCGTCTTCAGCCAGACCGTTTTTGTGCAAATGCGCTTTCATTCTGCAGTGACCTGTTATACATACCGAGCCTATTTGAAGCCGTATGGTAACTCCAGACTGTTTTCGAGGTACTAGAGCTGGATTCCACAGTTTTTAGTACTGAATGACTATCAGTAAATATTTCGATTTTGCCGTGGTGGATTTGCCGTTTTATCAGCAGTTCTGCCGCAGTCTCAATGGCAAATAGTTCTGTCTAGAATATGGTTGTGTTTCCACCGAGACTCAATGAGATATTGATTCTCGGTTTGCTCCCATAGACTCCCGCTCCCGTTCCGTTCTTTGTTCGCGAGCCGTCTGTGAACAAGCCAAGGTCGGTCCTCAATAGAACCTCAGCATGCTGGGTCCATTCGTCACGGCTGGGGACGATTGCTTTGAAATGGCCTTCTTGGCTCTTAACTCTTGACATTAGATCCGAGGGCATCGATAGGGTGCTGTTTGTTAAAAGCTCGTCCAGCAGTCCTGAGCTTCCCATCACTACTGCCTCTGGCCTGTCGATCGCCAATTGATATAGTTTGTATGTGGTCCGTTTCGCCTCCCTCTGCACGAGTAGGTGCAGGGGTGGTAGATTTAGTAGGACCTCCATGGCTGCCGTGAGTGTGGTGCGCAACGCACTTCTTCTATTACCATAGCTCGTACTCCTTATTAATGATTTTTGATACAGATCAGCCCAATTAATTTATTTTAAAATTCAAGATATTTTAAGTGAATTGTGTGGTTTCATATTTTATTTATTGCAATTACGAAGTACTTGTTTATATTCATTTGACATTGTATTCAACCTTTTATGTTAGAATTGTTTTTTTTTCACTTTGAGCTATCCCGTACATTAGGGAGTACTCTAAAAGATCCAGGATAATACGGAGTACTCTAAGATCTGGGGGTTTACGGAGTACTCTAAAAGATCTAGGGGTTTACGGAGTACTCTTAAAGATCTGGAATTATACGAAGTAATCTAAAGAGCGCTAACCTTTTTATCGTGATCGTCTAGTGGCGGGCGAATAGGACGAATAGGCGAATAGGACCCTCAATAAATGGAAACAATTTTATCAGCCTGTGGTTAAATCTACTCTACGCAATGGTTCGCAAAGCGCCCAGGTGAACCCAATAGCGCCTCGGGTCTAAATGACTTATTACTACATATCGTTAGGTCGGTAACTCGCTCATATCAGATATCATTCTTATGCAGCGGAAAGGGTTAAAGTTTTGCAGGAAAAGGGGATACAGTCAGCATTCGCACCTTCAACTGTACTTCCGGTAACCAGTGCTGAACCTTCCATTACAAGGGGTAAGTTTAAATGGACAGTAAGGTAAGGATAATTGTGGCATGCCCAGGAGATCTCCTTGAAGAGGGGATCTAACATAATTCAAGTCGACCGGAAAAGTTACTATCAAAATGGATTATATCTAGCTACCTCGGGTTGACAAAGGCCCAGGAAGGCTCAGATATTACTGAAGAACGAACCGAACACTACCTGAAGGGTCACGTAAACTATTCCCTGGGGATATCACAATACCTTGAAACAATTATCTAGCAATCACTCACACATTCTCACAGTAGCGTTGGATATCCAGAGCTATTTACTTTCTCTATACGATATGTTGTCCTCTACCAGGACTACCCAGCAATTTATCCTAAAGAACGTCACTGGTTCACATGGAATACAATCTCTCAAAGTAAGCGGGCACATGCATATGACAAATATGTTATACGAACTGACTAGGACATAATAAAATAGATACAGTACCCCATCACCGAGGCGTGTTAATGGACGTTACCATAAGAACAAACAAAGAAATGGGTGTCCGGGGAATCACCCAAGAGTAAATACAAATCAGTTACATATCAAGCACCGCAATTTTTAAGAACAGATAATATAAAATCCGTATTAGCAAGTATTACGCAGATAAAGAACCACTATTTACAAATACAGCAAAAAGCAATCAGGCACCGGGAGAAAGTATACAATACAAACAGAAAACTTGTGAGGGTCGCTTTAGTTATGTACAAAGGCCATGCAATTTGGTTAAAACATTCCGGTCGGATTAAATAACAGTGAAAGAAAAATACAAGAATGAAAAGCGAAGTACAATGAACGAGCGTGCAGTCATTAATTTCACATTAACACAAAGGTGGTATTCAAAAATGTAAAGCATGCAATTAATCAGAAGCATTTAAAAGAAGTTTACTTACTAAGAATTATCAAGGGGGACTGTTATAAGTACCATTATCTTGAGTATGTTACTAAGTTGCTCAGGAGGTTTATTTCCAAGAACCTTCCTCTCGAATGCTTTAAAATACAATCGACGCTGTAAGGACATTGTTCTCCTTTGTTATTCTCACTAATCACGTACGTGTCAAGTTACAACGCCACAGAGTATTTCGACACAGTAATAACGCGGGTAAATACAATGACATAATGGTGGAATTTATATAATCTATGAGGGACTCTGTGACTCGTATGATCCTTAGAGGATCTGGATCTCTTCAACTTCGAAAAAATTTTTTTGCTAGCCATAAAGTTCACCTGGCATTTGCTGAATTGCAGTTTAACGCTAACCAAATGCAATAAAAAATTTATCATCAAATATAATATTGATTTGGGTAAATTGTAGTGGCTCACTTACAGTAGAAATTAAAAAAAGGAAGAAATTGAAGAATATATTCAGCAAAAAGCTAAGATTTTAACAATAATAAAAAAGGATTCTCAATATATTTCTTGAATGAATTTATAAACCGCGCCATTGTGGCACCATCAATAATACGGTGATCACCTGCTCCGGTGATGTATAAAACCTGTTCAGCATATATACCCGAATTTTCATCGAATTTCGGTACAGTTTGAATAGCTCCAATAGCGGCTATGCCTACTTGAGGTGACAAAATTACCGGTGAAACATTTATTCCTCCAATCACACCTATATTTGAAAGCGTGAAAGTTCCATTTTTCAGATCATCAACAGAAAAGTTTCCATCTTTACCTTTTTCCATTAAGCGGTTCAGTTCATGTGCTATTTCGTATATATTTTTAGTTTGGACGTTGTGTATCACTGGAACTGCTAAACCAATTTTTGTATCCATTGCAATTCCTATATTATGATACTTTTTGACTACAACACTTTCGTTATCAATGTCTAAACTAGAATTAATTATTGGATATTCAGAAAGAGCTAATGATATTGCTTTTATGAAGAATGGCATGAAAGATATTTTCATAGCCACTCCTATAGAAGAAGCGTTCAATTCTTTTCTTAAATTGGATAACTTGGTCATTTTAATTTCCTCAACATAATTGAAATGGGGAATACTCAAAGATGATGTCATCGTTTGAAACATCGCTTTTTGGAAACCTCTGAGTTTAACAATATCTTCTTTTTCATCAGTTGTTGCAGCAATAGTTTGAGGATCATTTTTCTGCGTTTTTTCGAGAAAGCGCAAAACATCTTCTTTTAGTATGCGGGAATTCTTGCCCGTACCTTTTATTTTATTTAAATCTAGTTCATACTGCTTAGCTAATCTTCTTACAGATGGAATACATAAGGAATAATCATATTTTTCAAATTCATTCGTATTTTCTTTTTTTAGTACGATTTCCCTTTCAGTTTCCTCAAATGTTTCTTCAGTTTTTTCATCATACGAGGCTGTTTCAGATTCATTTTCCACTTCAATATCAACGAGTGGTTTGCCGACGTATGCAGTTTGATCAATATCATAATGAATTTTTTTTATCACTCCATCATATCTGCTGGTGATGGTAACCGAAGCTTTATCACTTTGAACTTCACATATGTTGTCGAATTGGGATACTTTATCTCCTTCTTTAACGAACCATTCTTTCACGGCAACTTCTGTTATTCCTTCTCCGATATCAGATAATTTGAATGGAATGATGTCAGACAAAACGGGTGCAGAACGATTTAAATTTCTGATGATAAGTTGAAGATCTTTCTGAAAAGAGTGAAATCGTTGATTCAAATTTTAATGGCAAACTGATTTGATTAATTTGATTTCATACATCCATTGCCTGAATTTTAATGAGTAAATACTGTACTCGCTTAAAAACGATCAGAGATACTTTACTGACTGCAACTTTATGAAACGTATAATAAAATAAAATATGATATAATTTGAATTTGTAATTCATAATGATTGTTTATTATTTAAATATTTTAATATTAGCCTTCTACATATTTAATTCCAAACAATTATAATTAATGATTAGAACTTCTGAAAATAAATTGAAATAATGTCATATAAGTACCACTTATATCAATTGACATATAAAATGAACATTCATTATAAGACATCCGAATGGTATAACAAAATCCAATAAATAAAAATTATTAACCAAAATCCTATAAATTAAATATTTTGAATAGACAAAATTTTGTTTCAATCTTATGAAAACCAATATCTTTCAAAAATATCCAACATAATCTTAAGAATTTCATCATAAAACTATCTTACTTAGACTATTCAATATTATTGGATATCTAACTAAGGTACTTTATATAAAAACTCAAGATATGTAAAACATTACTGAAAAACAAGTTTTAAGAAGGACTTTGCTTCGTCAGTATTCAAATAATTCATATTCAATAAATATAACATCAATCAACAACAAATATGTACTTACCCTTCAATCTTCTAGAAAGACTTCTGCCGAAATGAAACCTTTAAATGTAGTGAGAACGGTTCACTACACACAAAAATATATCTGTGGTTTACCCTTGATCTAGAAGATTGAAAGACACTTTAACGGCCTCTGCTATAGCACAAGGACTATCTGTATAAAGAATGTTTAGGAAACCAAATAATTATATTTTATGAATCTTCTATCAAGAATTAACCTCTATTTATGTTATTTTATTCATAATATATAATTATTTGGTTTCCTTAACATTCTTTATACAGATAGTCCTTGTGCTATAGCAGAGGCCGTTAAATTGTCTTTCAATCTTCTAGATCAAGGGTAAACCACAGATATATTTTTGTGTGTAGTGAACCGTTCTCACTACATTTAAAGGTTTCATTTCGGCAGAAGTCTTTCTAGAAGATTGAAGGGTAAGTAAATATTTGTTGTTGATTGATGTTATATTTATTGAATATGAATTATTTGAATACTGACGAAGCAAAGTCCTTCTTAAAACTTGTTTTTCAGTAATGTTTTACATATCTTGAGTTTTTATATAAAGTACCTTAGTTAAATATCCAATAATATTGAATAGTCTAAGTAAGATAGTTTTATGATGAAATTCTTAAGATTATGTTGGATATTTTTGAAAGATATTGGTTTTCATAAGATTGATCAGCAGAAACAAAATTTTGTCTATTCAGAATATTTAATTTATAGGATTTTGGTTAATAATTTTTATTTATTGGATTTTGTTATACCATTCGGATGTCTTATAATGAATGTTTATTTTATATGTCAATTGATATAAGTGGTACTTATATGACATTATTTTAATCTATTTTCAGTAGTTATAATCATTAATTATAATTTTTTGGAATTAAATATGTAGAAGGCTAATATTAAAATATTTAAATAATTTTATATACCTTCTATCAAGAATTAACCTCTATTTATGTTATGATTGTTTATGTTTAAGGTTATATTCTTACATTTTTATAACAGCCTTTTTGTATTCTATTTCCTAATTTATCATTCTAATATTTTTTTGAAAAGTTTCCGTTTCAGGTTTTTTTACAGTAAGGTATTATACATAATACAAAAATTCAGGCAATTGATTAACAAAATCAAGTTTTATTTATAGAATTTTCCCCATTACTTCATTTCTTTCTTCTTAGCTGGTGAAGCATTTTATGATGCTTCATCCTACTGAAACCGTTTCGTTTTACTTAAAACTTGTGGATTCACTTGATTATGACATATTGCGAAGATAAAACCAATTTACGCCTATGATTATTTTCCGAAAACATTAGGATTGTATTGTCGCTTCTAAAAGTCGCAACCTCTTTTATTTTATAAATTTTACGCTTCTTGAAGTCTAAGTGCCATCGAGTGATATAAAATAAAAATCACAGGTCACAGGTCATGGGAGGTTTATCACGGTCTAAACGTGGAGCCAATATGCAAGTAAGTAGCGATACAAATTGCGTATAAATAACTTCTGTGATATAAATTTAAATCTTGTGAAAATTTCTCTAAACTCTTTTATTGGACCTAAATAATTTAGTTTAATGAAAGAAAATAATTTAATTCACCGAAAACGTAACAGTATCATAAATATAATACCATTGTGGTGAAATTACTTTATGAAATATTAGCAATATTGCATTGTGCCACCATTTTCTTATTTAATCCTTTAAATTTAATATACTCCTTTGGGTAGCTGCTTATTATACTCCTTTGGGTAGCTGATTAGGTATGAAATTTTTTGCTTACCCTTTTAAATAAGTTACATTGTAGGCTTCCTAGCTAACTGTTGTAGATTAATATCGTTGGCAGTTTAATTGCAACAACTAACACTCTGTTTGTTATAAAACAACACTTGGTTTAACGATGAACTGTATAATAGAAAAGATAGTTACAACCTGCTTGTTACACAGACCGAACTAAAAGAGACAGAGTTTACTGAGTCGTTCATAGACCTTAACTCTTGATCATAGAAAAAACATATTATACATAGAGTGAGGTATTCTTCTTAAACTTTTGGTATATATTCACAATACCCCCACTTAACAGAAGTTTACATAAAAACAATAAATCAGTCTTCGCAGAGACCTAAATATTTCACAAACTTTGAATTTTTCACATTTTGCAATGGCTTCGTTAATATATCGGCAACCCTCTCATCGGTAGGCATATAGATCAAATCGATTTTGTTTTCATGTACTGAATGTCTTCCTCCTTGGGTTCCTCTGTGATCTTCTGATTTAATTCGATAATAGTAACATCTCGGCTGATGATAATCTTCCTAATTATTGGATTGAAACATCTATAACCCGTAGCTGTCTCATCGTACCCCACCAATAAATGCTTCACTGACTTTTGGTCCCATTTCTTCCTATTTACTTTAGGGACATGAACCATGGTTATGCTTCCATACAACCTCAGATGGCTGAGGTTTGGTTTTCTTCCTGTCCACATCTCGTAGGGTGTTTTCGTTATCTTCGCACAAGCTGAGCGATTCTTCACGTAACAGGCGGTATTGCAGGCTTCGGCCCATAATGACTTACTTAAATCATTATCGAATAAAAGACATCTGGCCTTTTCAACAAGAGTCCTGTTGAACCATTCTGCCATTATCACTTAGTAGCACCTTGATTCTCGCGTTCTGCTGATTTTCTACCAGGTTTTTGAAGGTTTTAAAGTTATCGAATACTTCACTCTTAGTCTTCAAAAAGTAAACGAAGCACATCCTAGATAATCGTCAATGAAGGTGACGAAATACTTTGCCCCTCCTACTGAAGTGTTTTCCATGGGACCGCATACATCACTGTGGACAATTTCTAGGACATGTCTAGCTCGAGTTCCTTCTTTTGAAAAAGGTAACCTAGTCTGTTTCCCTTTGCAACACACTTCACAGTTGTCGACCCTACTGTGACTTCTGTAGTCGATTCCATCTGCTATTTTGGCTGTCATCTGAAGATAATTATTATTAATGTGGCCTAGTATTCTATGCCAAGTTTCAAAGCTTGCTGCCTGAAAACAAACCGAATGAGTATCCCAAGTATTCAATTTATATACGTTATTTTTGAGACTGGCTGTCGCAACAAGAATTTTATGACGGTTATAAATTCTACAACCATTCTCGTCAAATTGCACTTCATTTTCATTCTTGATCAATTGGGACACAGATAAGAGATTTGTAGTCAAACGGGGGACATACTGTACTCCTTTTAACAATATGTTATGTTTTTTATCTGTCTTTGTTTGAATTTACACATCTCCAGCACATTCAACTGCAATTTTGGCATTATTTGCTACTGAATTGTTTCAGCCGTTACTATTTGGCAGTTGATCATAATTAAAACAAATTGTAGAAATTACTATGTTTTACTACCAAAAAATATATATTACACATTTTCTTGTGACTCGAGTTTCGGGAAATGAACTATCCCATCATCAGACAACTGAAGGCTTAACAGTGGTACAGTGGTATTTAAACAAAAGTGATAAATATTTTGGATATTTCAACAGATTCTCGGTAACACCTAATAGTGGTACGGAGGTTTACAATCGGAACGTGATAAAAAACCGGGTTGAAAAAGAGGGACCTTCTAATGTCGGCAATCGACAAAGAAGGTTGTTAAACAGATGGTACCCATTTAAATATCTCAAATAATTTTTGGGGTTACATAGCTCCGTACAGTCATTCATTATTTTACATTATTTTGTTGTATATCTCAAATATTTGGATTTACAAAGCTCCATACAGTCATTCATTATTTTTTACATCATCGTTCCAATTGTAAACCTCCGTAACACTATTAGGTGTTAACGAGAATCTGTTGAAATATTCAAAATATTTATCACTTTTGTTTAAATACCACTGTACCACTGTTAGGTCTTCAGTTGTCTGATGATGGGATAGTTCATTTCCCGAAACTCGAGTCCCAAGAAAATGTGTAATATATATTTTTTGGTAGTAAAACATAGTAATTTCTACAATTTGTTTTAATTATTATTTGCTTCTGTTATTTCTTTCAAATCCGTATTCCTGGAGTTAATGATCCATTGTTTATTAAGTCTTACTATATAAGTATGTATATTAACATACAAATACAAGAAAATCCACTATTCCAAAATAATCTAAAATTCTGAAAATAAAGGATCAAATAAGTCTAAATATCTACAATATATTCCAATTCTTTATTATTTTTAAAATTCTGGTTATTTTTCTCCTTATGGGACATTATTTGGGATGAATAAGTTGTGTTTCGAGAACAAATATTTATGGGTTATACGTATCAACACGTGTATCATTTCTGTTTTATTTTGTATAGCTTACATCGACTTTATTCGTTCCAGGTCTTATCTTATTTGGTGAGTTATATTTTGATCTTGTTATATATTTGAATCTGATTTCAATACATTTCTGAAGAGGTCTAGAAACCGAAATAGCTATCAAATGTTGGAATTCTCTTGCAATTAATTTTATTTGATCCTTTATTTTGAGAATTTTAGATAATTTTTGAATAATGGATTTTCTTGTATTTGTATGTTAATATACATACTTATATAGTTTTTGTTAATACATTTGTATTAATAGGTTTCATGTCGGGATGTAAAAGGTTTTTTCCGAGAAATTGGAAAATATTTTATATTGATTATATATAAGGATATCAATTCGATTACGAGATATACACGGTAATTTGATCTGTTGAAATACTCGAAAGTTACTGATCAAATAAATTATTCAGATCTTACGTTCATGCATCAGTATCTAAGAATCAAAAACAAAATATTTAGGTCCCTAACACATCACTCAAGCAGATAGATGATATGATGAAGTCCGAACTGTGCAACGATTGCAGTAAGCAATGCGCGTCATTGGCAGTTTTGAGGTTTTGCCAAGTAGAAATCGTTTTTAGAGCGCTACAAAGTTTCACTAAGTTGTCTCCTTGAAATTGTAGATACCTATCATGCCTTTCGACCCAGCGCGTCTCACAGATACTTTGCATTGTAACTCTTTGTTGTTTGTAAGTTCTTTTAAAAAATTTGATGTCTCTTAGCGGATGCATTGGCAAATGGCACAACTTTTCTCATCATGCCCGAGTTGTTCGGCAAGAAATAACTTTGGATGACATAGCGAATGTATTATTAAGAACGTGATTGCTGTACGGGCAACGTACGCCCTGTCTCTGTACCTTGTCGTGGTGGGGGAGCTTGTCATAACGAGTGTCCTAGTTTCATTTATGAAATGAAGGATATGGTTATTATGCCCAAAGCAGATGACTCGCGATCCAAACTTTTTTACTTTGTTTCTTTCTTGCATACCATTCCATCATGTTGTCTCACATCCGTTCCTATCCTTCAACAAGACTTGGAATCGTACGGGGTAGTTGTGGCTCTGATTGACGACCGGAATCACGCGACCCTGCGATCGATTAGAGTTTTGTAATCCATACACGGGCGAAGACGAACCTCTACTGAATCTCAGCGTGGGCTTTCCAACCTTCATTACTTATCCACTGAGGGATCTTAAATGATTGCTAAAGGAAAAAGGGAGACTATAACGTTTCGACAGGGGTGAGATCTCGGAAGATTCGCTCTGCTCGCCCCCAAATTTTGCTCCATCTTTAGATCCTTAAGCTCCCGCTGCGGGGTCCTGACTGGTCCGCTGGGGGAAAAAGGGAAACTACGACGTTTCGACCGGGGTGGGATCTCGGAAGACTCGCTCTGCTCGCCCCCAGCTTCGGCCCCATTCGTGGATCCTTAAGCTACTTATCTGCTGCGGGGTAGGAAGTGGTCCGTTGGAGGAAAAAAGGAGACTACAACGTTTCGAACGGGGTGAGATCTCGGAAGACTCGCTCTGCTCGCCCCCAACTCTGGCTTCACTTTTTGATCCTAAAGTCCATCCTCTACGAAGCTTCGGGGCCTCGCTCTTAGCAGTCGAACAGCAACAGCGGTCCTTGAGGTTGGGGATTCATGCTGGGAAACTGTTATTTGTATTATTTCGATGCTTCGATCTTTCACAACCATAGAGACACTCTGCTCAAGCGAATGAGTGTTGGGATCGACACGGCGATCCTTTTTTTGAAGAGGGAGGTGACTTGTGGTGGTCCCTCACCTAGTTGTAGTGGCGCAAGTTCTCTATAATTTTTCTTCAAAATTCCTATCTTTTCTCTTTCAGCTTATCGGGAGTCTGCTGGAGTGCCAAAACTTGAGCAGAAACCTAGGAAAGCAATGATGACAATGGTACTTTAACGTTGGTGAATGCTCTGCTCATATGCCGACATGTACAACTCTGATTATGTACGGGCAACTTTTGGCATATACAACTTTTTTTGACAACTCCTGCACATCAGCCCTTGTATCTGAGGCCGAGCAGCTGTCTGTCCCAGTACCCAGACACCATGTTA